>OX381585.1:25128515-26464553 GCA_947458855.1 Monopis laevigella
TGGAACACGTACCTACAACACTGTTCATTGCCGTTATCGTTGTAGGCCTAATAGAAACCAGCCTCCTTATTCTTAAAATCTTTATTGGGGTTTTAGTTAAAATAGCGTCTCTTTCTTCCCAACGAAAATTATCTTTAACAGGAAATATATACGAGTATCACACCATTTTTACCAAGATGGTAGATATTTAAATCGGTATATGAATATCATTGGTCGTGGGGGTATGGTGTAGATCCGCAATTGTTTTTCTTAGTATATCCTGTGGTATTATAGTATATAGGTACCTATTTCTCCTTAAATTATTTAAACAGACATCAGCGGCCACATTCTGTTTCTTATAACGTGATCGTTAGATTGTCAAAATAACGATTTCTGCTATTAGCTCGCTCTCCTTCAATCAGAGTTTTTTAACCTTCGCTGATTGGAGGAGAGCGCGCTAATAACGGAAATCGTTATATTGACAATCTAACGCTCACGTTATAAGAAACAGAATGTGGCCGCTGCAACCAAACTTAAGTTTAGTCTTAATAACTTGACACATGCGCTATTTGCATTCTGATTTAGACTAAACAAAAGCCCATGGATACATATAGCCCTGCTAATACTAATATTATAATAGGTATATATGGACATATACAGGCATATAGGTAATAGCTTGTTATTGGTAAATAACAAGCTATATGTTTTGTACCATGGGCTTTTATTCGTATGTAGGTAGAGGCATTGGACGAGAGAGTTAAAATGCGGACTACAAAGAAGAGTAAGCAATCTGATCTTACTGTACTTAATATAATATTCGGAGGTCGTGGGATCAATTTCCACACATGGCGAAACATAATTCTGTACAGTTTGCTGTCGTCTGGGTGTTTATAAAATATATACCTACTATCTAGGCTCATTCATAGTACAAGTCTAGATATAGTGACTTGTCGGTGTGGTCATTTCGCGGTAGCATGCGAGCATTGTAAACACCTAAAAAAAATCCAATGTGGCAGATCACAATGCTACTTTTGTCACCGCAATCCCAAATAAGGCACAAAATATCGTGTTTTTTTGTCATATTTTGATTCCAAACCAAGTGTTTACAGTCCCAACTACCTTTTTATAGTATACGCCATTAACGCCATAATATTATATTATTTATGTGTGTCTGTATGTCAAGATGATAAACAAACAAAGGTGCATAGTGAAGGAGCAGGTAGGTAAGCAGACTATAGGTATACTAACTTAGGTCTTGTTAGCTTAAATCATTAGGACATTCAAGAATGAAATGACAAATTGGTTAAAATAGTCACATCCTTTTTGAGCGAGTTTATATGGCGTAAAGTGTTTACTTATTTATACGTATGTAAGTAATTAGACAATAATCCTTTAAATGATATAACATTAGTAAATCTATCAAAGTTAGTCAGTTGTGTTATGTGGTACAGACTTTTGGGATGATACCTACTTAACTGCCATAAGTAGCGTGGCACAGTAGGCGCAGTTTCAGAACATTGTATTAATTGTCAAGATTCATAAAAACTAATTTATTTGGGGTGATAGAGGGCCAAGTTTTGAGAAGAGATAATAGTAAGTGTATTGTGAAATGAAACAGATCGCCATCGTCTTTTTCTGCATATATTAATTATACTATATGCCTTACAATTTGATCTGTCATGTAGATAATTCAGACATAGGATCTTCTACTGTCTATGGCTATAACAGATCAAGTGGACATCCAAAAGCGAATCAATTTTTTTTAGGCTCGAACTTTTTGTCAATAATAATTTGTTCTTCAATACAAATTTAAGTGTTTATGTCAGCAGGTAAGCATTGCACTATCCAGAAGTCCAACAAGAACTGGGTTCGTCCGCAGAGATCGATAGCCTAATCGCCATATGATCGTAGGAGACCGATTATGGATATAGGTAACTTGGATGGAGGTTCTATATAGGATCCCCATAGATAAATAAGTAATAATGAATGTGGTACCTGTCTCCAGTAAATGTGGCTATTTCTCCGGTCGAGTCCAGCTTGAATCTCGAGTCCAAATATCCCCAGCCGTACCATTTGAGCAATTCTTGTCTGCAACAATGTGTAGCTTATAAATTATAATGCTAGAAGCGCGGCATGCGACTTTGTCTCTATCTGATGGTAAGCAAACTTACAAAATTCATGGATGAGATAAATTAATTGACCTTGTTGTTTAGACCTAGGACTTAAAAACACTGAGGTCCCTGGTTCGAATCCCGGTGTGTACCAATGAGTTTTTAATTAAAAAAAATATGTACATTTGTTTGACAACACCACTATAGTACCTCGGAGTGCACGTTAAGCTGTCGGTCCCGGTTTCACTATACCAACTTGTGAAACTGTTTATAGATAGGTTGTTGAGTCGATTCAAAACATCGCGACGAGCTAGCCACTTGTTTGGTGTAGACTCATACCATCGGCTACGACGAGGTGCGATTAAAACCCCTCCGCTGGGTACCCTGGGGCCGTCTAGGCGGTCTCGGGCGCTGTATGGCACCCGTGATGATATATGTATGTATGTATAGATAAATTAATGTAGTTAAAAACACATTGTCGTTTAACACCATTGATTGCTCCCACTATGCTGGCCTTATGATATGTTACAAAGACAATAAATATTATGGTAAAACCTGAATTTAACGAATGTTCATTTTAGAAATTGTCATTCTGAAATACAGTGCTGTAAGTACCTAGAGACAAGATCCAACGCCAAAGCCGCAACTACTAGACTACGGCAATAGTTGACTATTTAATTGAAATGAATAATAGTTCATTTATATTGTTTATTTATGTCTTTCATTTCAGATAGATAAACAAGTAGTAGAAATAAATTTTGTGTAAGAATTAATGAACTTACAAGTTGTCACGTAAATAAATACTAGATATACTATTGCAAAACAATACACTATACATTTTCATTTAGTCCTCAAAATAGTATTGTAGTTACGTTTTGCGTGTACCTAAGGCGTTGGATCGATTCCCATTGGGATCACCACCAAGTACGATGAATTAGGCACGTGGGGATCTTGCATTTTAATGTATCCAGTATAAACTGTACCTAACAGTCAGCAGTCTTTCCAATGCAAATAAATGTTGATAGATATTTTGGTAAAAAAATGACCATATCTACTGTAAAAACGCGGGTTTATCTTATCTATTGCATTGCCGTACGACGCGAGTATTATTTACCTAATATACATAGGTAAGTAAAACAGGTAAATAATTAATAAAAATATTTTAAATTTATTACGAAAATATTAAGTTAAATGGCGGGAAATAATAAAATTTCAAACACAAATTACTCCAACTTGGGTTACATATTGATTTTATATAGGTATTTCTTATAAATAATTATTTATTAATAACAATGTAATGTGTTAAATAATATCGCTTATTTAATTAACAACCATCGAATTCACCGGTAAACTGTATAAATAAAGTTATGGACAGAAATAGGTCAAGTTGTGAATTATTAAACAACAAATCAATAAAATATATTGAAAGGACATCATTATTTGAAATTACTAAGTTATCTAGTCATTATTTTCTGAATAATTAAGTTTCAGCTTACCTTCTCCGAGGAATAACACTTTTAACTTTGATCAACGTAGAGTTATCACCGTTCGTAGGAATCGTTTCTTTATTATTTTTTTTAGCACTTGTTTTATTAACTTTAGAACAATTGTTATCGGCGCCCTTTTTCATTTTGTTAGCAATGAAGCTTTTGCGAGGGGCGACAATTATAGATTTGTGTCCGCGAGCATTTGGTTGGGGATTTTTATAAATCGCGCAGAAATGCTGCGCACGGAACCTCTGAAAACTCGATAACTTAATACTCACACATCACCAAAGATATAACTTATAAAACTTTTACTTAAAAAAAAAGGTTATGTTCAAATTAAAAAATATATCAATTTTTAAAACACTGTTTAAGCTGAAATTGACGTTAAGGTAACGTTAATATGGATATATATATTTTTTTAAGTGAGAAGTAAAACTTTCGAGTATTCAAAGTAGTTTCCAATGTCAAAGAGCGCCATCTGTTGGATTTTTGATCAACCTTTTTGTTTTAAACTACTTTATTTTTATTTTAGTTTCAGTGTTTTCGAATAGATGTCGCGAGTGTTTCACTAATGTTTAAAAAGCTTTACAGTTCTACCGTGCTGTAACATGACCATGGTATTATTTCCTTACTAAACTTGCTAGAGACAAAATTTTTGTTCCTAGTTATCCTATTTGCATTAATTCTAATATTTGTATTTGCATTTTATATAATATTCGAATAATTGATCACGATCACGAATGTAGAGCTTTTTAGGAGATCTCTATAAATCGATCCCTTATCGATGTAGTTATTTCAGGCTGCGGTTACGAAACAACTGACACACGAATCTTTATCCCCGCCCTATTAGTGACCGTAATTAAGCTACGAAAAGGTTAAAACGACGTTATTGGTACTTACATTGTATCGCTACAGTTTAAACTGTACAGTGAAATATTGCTTAACATAAACTCATGGTAGAGACACTATTATTTGTTCTGTGGTGAAGCTAATGTTATGGTATTTAGGGTTTTCAATTGCAAGTTCATGAATGGGGTCGATCATTGGTAAATAATGATCGCCCCACTATGCCAGCTAAATGATACGGTTATGAAATAGGCGGGATTTTTTTTACATTAAGTCATTGTAGTGTTGCTGTCCGGTAAATATCGGTTTTAATTAATTTTCTTTGTATTTTTTCGTATATGTGATTTGTATGTAGGTATGTATAGAGTCCCATGCCATGTTCCAATAAAATTGTAATTAATATTTATTATAATATTATGCGATAATATTGTTTAAAAGTGTATAAGGCTTTTTAGTATATTAAAATATACTCGTAATGAAATTTGTCGCCACCCATTTCGTAATCGCATCATTTAGCCGGCATAGTGCGAGAGCACAATTTTGTTTAAGAACAATTATTGATCAACCCCATTCATGGACTTTGTAGGTCTGCTCACCACCAAGTAGATAGTAGAAAGTCACATGCCGTGCTTAGATTAAAAAATATTTAAAAAATGAGAATAATTTATATCATAAGAATTGATTTTTTGTTCTCGCTTCTTTATCGTGAAATAAATTGCGAAACAAGCAATACCGCACCCTGATAATACACTAGAAAATAACTCAATACCTCGTAAACTTTGAATTTGATTGAAAATGTTTATAAGGCTATACCGCGACAAGCTTGCCACTTGTTGGATATAGATTCAGAAACCATTGGCTAGACGAGGTGGGAATATTAAAACACTTATAAATTATTTATTAATATAATATAAAAGGTTTTTTTATTTGAAACGTCCAGAGAAGAAGAAATAATAACTACTTCAGTCTTGTCTTCCTCTGAAGACAATTGCTCTACCATGGGTTTGCGCATTGTAGCGACGTAAAGTTTATGTATACGTGAGCAACAACCAATAGCACCGCTTTATTTTTTTGTAACAGGGTTGAATAATCCTAGGTTGTAATAATCAGGGTTGATCCTATTGGTTGTTGCTCACGTAAACGTATACAAATACGTTACGTTACTACAATGCGCAAACCCATGGTAGTCCTACCATGGGTTTGCGCATTGTGCTCTGGGGCTTAGCATAACCACATCGATATAGTTTGTCAGTCGATAAAATGAAGTTTATGAATGAACATTCATTCACAAAATCGATATGTATCGATTTTGTCGATTATCGAGCCTATCGATGCTGTTGTGCTAAGGCCCTCTGGGGCTTAGCACGCGGACAACGATAAGATATATACCGACTCGACTTATACCGTCTGCTGTCGAAAAATATATCGAATTGGTGAGCACGCAAACCGACACGATAAATTTCTCGAGCTTTGTCTACTAGTTAAAACAAGTGTGTTTTCGTTGACAATTTCAAAAACATTTATATAATAAATAAATAATTATTACCTTATACGATGCATTTATTTTATATTATTATTAATAATCGTTACACAAATATATATTTTAATTTAAAAAGATTTAAAAATACATATTTTTAACAAAATAAAAATAAAGCCGAATAAAACTTGTTACCTTGGCCTAAAAAAGATTGAGTTTTTTTTTTATTTATTAAGGCATTGGATAGGATTAAAAATATGTAATGGAAAGTATGTATAGATACGGAAGTGGTCTAAGACCTAAAAACGCTATTCAAACTAATTGTCAGATAAATTTTTTTTGAGCATTGATTTGTTATGATCGCATTTGTGTCACTTTTTATTTTGGTTTGTATTGCGGGCGGCTATCTTTTATTCTTATGACTGGTACCGCGATTAAGCCTTAAAGTACTTCCCTATTATATACTTCAATTATATAAATCAAATATATTAGTTTATGGATGTTTTGAATTTTATGCAATACGGCGACGTGTGAATGATTTATTTTTATTATCCGTCTGAGTAATTAAATTACATTACACAATCATTTTTTCCGCCTTCAAGACCTATCTGAACTTGAAAACCTCTGAACTTCGGGGGTTACCAAAGCTCAAAGGTTTTCACTCTAATAGTGATCGTCCCCTCTAGGATTTGTTCGCTTTAAAATATTAAGACTAACCTACTGCGACTTCATAATAATAAATAGGTACATGAAGTTAAATAAAAAAATACACGATAATAACATAAAACAAGAATTTTAATATTAATTAAATTATCTTTTCTAAATAGCATAACTCTAGAAACATAAATACTTATTTTCTGATAATCTCATTTTCATAATCTATTTCTTGGTTTGGGCATCCAGATATTTTTTTTCAAAATCATTGTTTTTTGAGGTTCTAGTTGTTCCAGCAACTTTTCTATAACACGCACATTTATAGTCACTTAAGTATAACAGTTTTTCTAACGAGAATAAAACAATTTTGGTTCTGTTTTTCGCTATTAACTCAATAAAAATATCAAAGTAAAAGTTATTTCGACACTTATCAGCACCTAAAAGAAACGTGATAAAAATTGTATATATATCGACTTTTGTCTACAATCTGACAGTTTAGTTTTGATGTTAATAAGCTGCGTGCTACCGTTTTCGATAAAAGTCGACATATATCTTCCAATGCATCAAATTAGTCTATTCGGTATATATCGTGGTCGCGCGTGTTAGCTTTGTAGATATATGTCTTATCGATCGATATGTATCGAACCGAATGACGCTCGTGCTCGGCCCCTGTGTCTTGTTTTCGAGTTCAATCGTTAAAAACCGTTTTTTTATTATTGAACGAGGGTTCATCACTACATGTCACGTAGCCGTAGTACGTGAAAATTCTTCACGAAAGAATTCCTTTGGAGAAGGCGCTGCAGTCGCAAGAAGCAATGTTGATACCTAATCTCAGTTTGAGACTCCCAAAAATAATTTTAGAATGAATTTAATTCTACTAAATAAAATGTTGGTATATAACTATAATTTTTCCATCGACAGATAAAGTTTTTTGACAGTTAAGTAACTTGTATGAAAAACTGTTTGATTAAATAATTGTCCATACCATACAACTTATTGTAACTTTATCTGAAGATTAAAAAATCGGCCCTAAGAAAATTATGTTTTGGAATATTTTCTTTTCTCTCACGTTTATTAGTTCCAGTTTTCGCCGTGGGAATTGCTGCTTTCGTAATCGCGAATTCCGCGTTCTCCATAAAATGAGTTTTCGCACTTCCAGATTCCCCCGATTACTGTTTGTCGCAAAATTAAAATAATATTTTTGTCGCTCATTGTATTTAATAATCTATCTTATTGTTTTTTTGAAATTAAAAAAAATAACTTTTTAAATACCCACTTTATTGTATTAAACTTTTTTCTATTAAATTACATTTAATACAAAATCTAGTGACCTCAACAGAAAGATTTTTGCATACACTTACGAACATGAAAAAAATAATTGAACTTCGACTAAAAGCCAAGTTGTAATATTGGAAGTACTTTGGTATGGGCGTCAAGCCGACACCTTTTGTACCTACTATTATGTCTTCTGTGCCTTAACATGATATCGTCAACTTATATACTTTCTTATTTATGGTATTATAGGATTAAAATGATGATTTAGCTAATGGGAATATCATTGTAATTTTCTTATAATTATTTTGCTTGAAAATGCCCAAATTAGGTAGTTTTAAATAAAAAAAAAAACTAAAAGCCTTGTACACTTTTAAACAATATTATCGCATAATATTATAATATGTATTAATTACAATTTTAATGGAACACGGCATGTGAATCTATACATACCTACATACAAATCACATATACGAAAAAATACAAAGAAAATTAAACGAGACCGGTCGGCCTAATTTTATTTCTTTGTCGCCGCCTATTTCGTAGCCGCACCATTTAGCCGGCATAGCGGAGGCGACAACAAAGTATTGATCGACCCTAAAGTAAAGTGAAAAGGTACATAAGTACTACGTAAAAGTAAAATAAACACGTTTATATATTTTTATGTTTATTAACCTTGTACATTTACATGTATTCATTATATTAGGTACAAACTTTAATTATTGTTTACAAATTACCTAAAATTAATACTTAATTTAATTATAAATAATATTATTAGATATTACTGTTAACATTAAATATTATTAACCTAGGAATTGTATCATAAACATAAACTAATAAATGCAATACTGCACCCACCTGCAAACTTTCCATAACGATAAATTTAAAATAAAAGTTTGGGAAAGTTATTTTCCCTAGTAATAGAGCAAATGTGGTAAAATCATTGATTTAAATTCGTTCCCAGTCTCTCATAGCTTCTAAAGTGTTCTTAAAACTAATGAAATGCAATTTAATTAATGAAATACAAATACACTACGTTTTTAAATCAAAAGTTAACCATGTATTGGCTAGGATTTAATTTAAAACTTTCCAATGAATTTTAAAGTATATAATAATTTAATTTTTTACATAAAATTGGACGTATGCTTTAAAGATATGATTAAATAAAAATATATAAAAATAGCATGTTTTTGTTAATTTTGACAGTGTTACAAATATAAAAATCTTAAAATTTAATGTAGACATATTCTTGGCTCATAATAATAAATAAATAATAATAGTAGTATTTTAAATTTACATTAAAAAATAATCATCGAAAAGCAAAAATAACACTCTGGATGTTTTATTGTTCTTCAAATAAAGTAAATAGGAAGCCGAATTAAAATCATAATTATGGCAATAACCTATGGTATTGTGCCCCTTTCTTGCTTTTATCAATCACGTAGAAAGATTTAGGCTTTCCATTCCCAGAAAAGAATTTCCTGAAAGATGCCTTCTTTTTTGACGGGGCATAATAGACCATAGGATCTAAGGAATTAGGATGGGAATTCGATCTCTTAGGCCAAGTGGGAGTGCTTTCTACGTTAACAAAGTCATCATCAAATCTCGCTTGAGGTCTTTTTGCTGCCATCTTTTGTAGAACAGGTATATTCCAGTGATATACTCGAGCTGGCTTTCCATTTGAATTCATCTGTAAGGGAAGTTTTCTGGCAGCTAAAGGTGCTGGGTCGGGATGTGTGTAGTAATTGGTATTTGGTGGTAGTTTTATAAGAAACATCCTGGAGTCTCCTGAAGCATGACGCCTTCCTTCTTCGGCGAGTCGTTTTCGGCTGTGGCCTGCTGGAATCTTGAGTTTGCGGAGGCCGAGGGAGTTGAGGAGCTCGTGGGTGGTAGGGTCAGTCTTCTGTGGAGCTTCGATGCTGTTGTGTGTGGAGTCTGGTTTACAGGCCACAGCAACTACCATGGTTGCCAACCTGAAACAATAGAGTTTAATATTAACTTTATTAGGCTTATTAGCTAGCTCGTGTTTAAACACTTCTATGAGTCCTTTCATAATCGGTATTTCTGAAGGATTAGCTTATAATGTACGTGTTGCAGAAATTAGTTTTGATATGTTATAATAAATGATTTAAATGGAATCAAACTGACCACGTTATTTGTTTTATAGCAAAATTCTTTACATTAGACTATTATCATGCTACCCTTTTGGGTGGACATAGACCACCGACTGTCACTTGTTATTTATCTACATGGTCATCTAGCCTTGTCTGCATGCACAGGAAATACCCTCCTTGATGTAGCTGGTGGTAACCCCGTTGGCGTTATATACAGAGGTCGAGGGTTCAATTTCCACTCATAAAATTAAGTACTATTAGTATCGTTTCATAATACAAGCCTAGAGCTTAGTTTGTGACCAGAGGCTCACGTATACGTAAATGAATACGTTACGTTTCTACAACGCGCAAACCCATGTTAGAGCCTCTAATATTTTTTGCTATTGTTAACGTCACGTTAGGAACGTGAGAAACCACTAATAGGATCGCTTTATTTTTCATAATAGAACCTTCTCTATTGATAGCACCTAGCATTTCAAATGTAACGTTTAGAGTTGTATATGAAACTCTAAATATGTATTTGTTGTATAATGCGGTTACAACACAAACATGCAAAATTGCATTCCTTACAATCTCTTCGGTTGTTAGAATATTTCTATTATCCATATTACTAAGTTATTTTATAGCAATGCAAAATGCACACGAGAAATAGCAAAGCGGATTCTGAACGACTATAAAACCTTTTATGACAAGTGGTTGTCTGCCTCGTACATTTATTAAAGGCTCAACAATTATATATATTCTTTATTGCTCATAGTTGCGTTACAATCTGCATTCTTTATCTTTCTTTAAAATATAATTATTAAGGTGCCGCAATTTCGTGTGCGTAGTATAATAATAAACAAAATAAACCATTTGCTATTGCTATTCTGGCATGATAGATGTTTACTTACTTTAAAATTTAGCCTATTTATTTATTTATTTTACAGAAAAACAAACGAGTGTACATTAGTTTACAAAAAAAAATCAATACAGATCGTTGTTCATGTACAGCCAACAACGTTCTCCCCAGGTTACTAACAAGGTATAGAAACGATAACAATAAAAATTACAACTGAAATTAACTTGATATAAATAACTAACGTAGTATATAGGTATTAAGTTAGATCCTAGCCAATACATGGGTGACTTTTGCGTGATGCATGCACAAACATACAGACAGACAAAAATTCTAAAAACTGAAACTTTGCTGCTTTATTTTTTTCAATATTTACAATTTTATTATTACCTCACATACAAATAATAGTATTCCTTCTATTATTGTTTTGTCACGAGTGCCTTGCGACGCTTGCCTATACGACCTTAATCCAGCCGAGGGGTTTTATATGACCTAGTTGAGCGATCTAGTCAAAGTCATGCATTAGGATTGGTGTAAGGGTTTACAGGTTTTCATGAAACTTATACAACTTTTCATAGTCAGTAAGTTTCATTTTGTAATGAATTGTATTTTTTTTATCAACAGTAAAAGTAGATTTGGTTAGGTAAAAGATTTGAAGTGACTGGGGTTTGAAGTCAGGATTTCTTTTAAAGCAAAAAGTATCCAACGCGGCAATGCAGCAGTACCTACTACGGGTACTGTGGCTTTCTCATCAGATTAGCTTATTTTGACAGGCTAAGAGAATTAAGCGATCCTAATGGTGTAGAGTACCAACTCACTTAACGCAGTGAGAACGTTAAAACAAACTCGCACTAGGGCCACTGTTTTAAAAAATCCTTGTTTACTTTTTCTTAGTACTCCTGTAATTGGACCAATGGTAAATTTATATAACTGCTATGTGCTTTCTTCTAACTACTCTATATTAGAGCGAAGTTAGTAGTCCTATTTTTTAATACCTACTAGATGCAGAGAAGCTTGTGTTTTTATGGTATTTATATACAGTCCGAAAATCTATTAAAATGATAAAAAGTAGATATAAATATTCATAAAGAACAAAACTATTATCGTCCAAGCTAGGTAAGATGCTAATGTTACTCAGCTGCGGTTCCCAAAGTCGTAAACAACCTCTTTAAATTGCTTCGAGGTCTCTCTACAGTTTTTTTATTGATTGAATTAACATTAAACCTCCGCTACTCGCCAACGGATCGCGACCTGCCAGCGTGGGTCCTTGTTTGGGCTGGGCTCCATCATTTTTGTTCCACATAGTGGGTTTTTATTTTTAAACTTGGCAAAACGACATTCATGTAGAGACTGAAAGTATTATGTTACAAAGTATTACCGCCACCGTGATACGTGTTACCATTCAAGGCAATATGTACAGTTTGCTTTTGTCTAAATGTTTTTAAAATATTAAATGTTGTGCTATATACCCTATATCGCTCCACACGAACATATCCCTTATATAGTTGTCGCTGCAAGACTTTGGAATAATTTACCAGTCAAAATAAGACAATCACCAAATAGCATGAAGCTAAAAACGTAGCGGCGCGCGGACGGGCACGGTTTTTACCTTCATGCCAAATAGTCATATTTAAAAAAAGAGTATATGATTACTATTTAAATTCATAGGTAATTTTTATTTATCATTCATTATTCTATTCCTTTCCACTTTGTTACTTCTCCTTTCTCATTTAGTAGTTGGTAGTATTGTGTATATGTAGTTTATGTATGTATATATATATAAGATATATTTAAGTAGTGTATAATAGATTGTAAGTATTTTATATAATATTCACTGGTTTATATACTAAGATACTATATTGCACCTACCTCACTTATTAACTGCTTTTACTGTCCCGAAGGTTTGACTGGTAGAGAATGCCTAGCGGCATTAAGTCCGCCTTTGTATTTTGTATGCAATAAAGATTTAAATAAATAAATAAATAAATCCCTGTTTGTAGCCAAAAATAACGCTAGGTTGCATACAAGAAGATATTTTTCGTCCCTCCTTGTCGAACTAATCTTGGCAGTAATTCTTCACTTCGTCGTATTATGAGTTCCTATAGCCAGTGGGGTAACCACCGACTCCGATCCCGTGAGTTCTCGTTCGAGTTGAGATCAAAAATGACGTGATTTCATACAAATCATATTTACAAACTTCATAATATTATATATATTTTTTTGTAATTAATTAGGTACTCGACTTAGTTATGCATTGGGCAATTCAAATAACGATGTCTAACTTTTCGTGGTACCAAAAACATGGTTCTCGATGTCAACTCGAACGAGACCTCACGGTATCGGAGTCGGTGGTTACCCTGCTGGTGTTTCAAAGGAACAACACCATATTTTCAGCGACTCTCTAGCCTCGTGTAGAAAGAAAATTGAAGTTTGTTATAAAAGCAACGATGAGATCGAAAAGATTACGCACGCTTACTCTTTAAATAGGAGACTACCATCTCGACAAGAAATCGATGTAGTAGTCTCCCGAAAACCGGTAAATGTAACGGACCTAGAGAAGTTATAGAGAAGATAATAATATATCCTCCCACCTAAAATTCTGAAACCGGCATGCATGTGTGGGACAAATTATTATAATTGATATATATATATATATATATATATATATATTTATTTATAATTTAATAATTGGTATTATACGAGATAAAGACAATAATAGGAGCTCGGTAGTCTACCTCACAGGTCACTTGGTGTATAACTGGTAAATAGGCAAATTCAACAATTCATAAATAAATAATAAATATTTGCTAAATTCCTCCGTCAAAGTAAAAATAAACAAAATCAAGTTAGAGATCGCGAAAATTGGTCATTACAATATTTGAAGACCAGAATGCATAAAATTTCATAGACAAGTATTTCAGTAGAAAGTGATTTGTTAATGACACGATAAATCCTACGATTTGCTTAAATAAATAACTACCAGCAATGGCAAAATACTTTGGAGAAGCAACTGCTCTTTAAAAAAAATTTCAACAAAATAATATAAAATAACTGCCTTCAAAAATATTTCTTTAGGTAGGTTCTTTTGACTTCGGTTCTTATACATTTATTTTGATCCCTACATACATACATGGTGTATTTTTTGTCTACATGGTGAAATGATTTCGTCAATCAACAATCATATGCCATAGAATAATATTTTTTTTAGGCCACGGGTGTTTAAGAGCAGCACTATAGTGCCTCGGAGAGCATGTACAAAAAAAACGTTTATAATCAAGTTTTAGGCCACGGGTGTTTAAGAGCAGCACTATAGTGCCTCGGAGAGCATGTTCAAAAAAAAACGTTTATAATCAAGTTTTACGTTTAAAAGGTTACAGAGTTTATAATAAAAAACTATAATATATATAACAAGCATGGTTTTAGTCTGTGGATTCACCGGTTTTCTAGACTATAGCATCTAAGTGTTGTCGAGGTGGTGGTCGCCTTACAGGATGCGGTTACGAAACGAGGAGTTAATTTGACAATAAAACAGTGAGGCTACTATAGTAGACCCGTAATGCAAATGCGTCTTTGTCGCCACCCATTGCGTAACCGCACCATTTAGCCGGCATAATGAGAGCGATCAAAGAATAACATTAAAAATAAGTAAAATGATGACTGTTTTTATTATTGTTATTATTAATATGCTGTGGATTTTTGTTTGATTAAATAAATAAATACTTAAGAAACAATTGATCGACCGAATTCATGGACTAACAAAAAAATATTTCTAAACTCTTTTTGTTCGCGCGATTTTTGCTTGTATTTCTGCCATTCCCAGTTTTACTATACCAACTTATAAAACTTTTTATTGAGTCTATACAAACTATGAGAAGAGCTGGACACTTGTTCGATGTAGACTCGGAATACCAACGGCAAGGTGAAAATAAAACCCCCCACTTGGTACCCGAGGCCGTCTAGCGGTCACGGGTACCTCTAGCTAGGCACCCGTGACAAGAACACAATAATAAAAATAAGGTAAGATTTATTGGAGCACGGCATAATATTTAGTATCTGGTGGTGAGCAGACCTATAAAGTCCATGAATGGGGTCAATCAATAATTGTTCTTAAACAATGATTACCCCCACTATACCGGCTAAATGATGCGATTACTAAATGGGCGGCGACAAAGACGAATTGTATTATGAGTATATTTTAATATACTCGTAATGCAATTCGTTATCGTCAATTAAACCATCCATTTCGTAACCGCACCCTAAAAGGAGACTACCACCTCTAAGACAAGAAATCGATGCAGTAATCTCCTCAAACCCGTTTCAACTGTCATGTTTAGTATACATATTATTTTATGTAAATTTAAATAATAATAATAATATGTAGGACAATTTACACATATTGCTCTGGTCACAAACTAAGCTCTAGGCTTGTACTATGTGTACCAGAAGCAACGATATGATACATATTATATTTTATAAACACCCAGACCATGACAAACTCTACAGAAAAACGTACTAATATTGTTTTGCCATGGGTGGGAATCGAACCAAAACCTCCGGATGCAACGCCGAAGGCACAACCAAGTCTACGGAGGCTGTCTGGTGTATACTGTAACTGTGATTTTTTCCTGAAAATAAATAAATAAAATAAAATAAATAAATAAAATAAAATTACAGCATCCAATTAGTATCCATCATATCGAGTGGGAAGACAGACAGGCAGACAATGTCCGCTCAGTGTCCAGGCGGAACCAAGATGTCGCGCTGGTCGTGTTGAAGCGGAACCAATTACCGCTGATTCCACGAACGTGTTAATTAATTTATCAATATTAATGAGAGATGTCATTGGAGAGAGATGTCATTGTAGAAACCACGTGAGAGCGGTGTTGTTAATAATGTGTGTTGAATGCTAACACGGTGGATTCTTGTAGGGTAGCCCGAAGACTGTAACGTAGAACCGAATTTTTGTTACATTTTTTATATTTAATTTCATTGAATATTATTGTGCAAAAGTGTACTAATTTTGTAGAAAAAGCATTCGTATAGTGATATTAAGTGTGAGAAGTTTGGCATTTACGCTGTGATCTCGGTGTTTGTGTTATCTTAAACAATCCCTTAGCATTCGATAAAATGGCGGTACCTATTTCATCGTAGGTTACCTTCTTCACTTAATATTGGCAAGACTATACTGTATGCTTTCATACGGTCAAGCCACCATTCCTTTTTCAACCCTAGTCCTTTCCTGATTCCTTTCCATCCTATTATCCCACTTTTACTACTAATAATACATTACATTTTTATTCTACCCACTAGACACTGGCAAATTTCGCGAAATGCGAAAACGCCATTTATTTAAGAAATAATAATAATTTAACGTTGGGTTTCATCGTAGTACCTACCTGTAGCCCTAGTGTGAGTTTTTTTAACATTTACTTTTGCGTTAACTATACTATTGCGTTAACTTTTTGACCAATCACACGCTCGCATTTATAGTTCTCAAAAAATCCGCATGGTGCGCTGAACTCAAACGCAAAGTAATAATTAGAAAACTCACACTAGGGGTACTGTAAATCGATCGAATTCTAGATCTTACTCATTTCTCTCTACAACGTAAAAATCGAAGGAGTTCTTATTCGATAACAGATACGATTTCAATTTTTTTTTTATTAATCCGAATAAATCGTAAGTAGGTATTATTAGATTTTATTCTATAAGCAATGCTTATTCTATGCAAAATTAAACGAACGGGAGCACTATAAATTGTGCTATTTTATTTGGATTAAAAAAATGCTTTATAAGTAGAGACAGTACATAGTGATATTATAAATAGAGGACCAAATAAAATATCAATATTATTATATTTTTAAAGACGTAAGTAAATTGTTTTTAACAAGCTATTATAGGTACTAGGTACATGAATATTTGAAAAAATATGTTTCTGATAGATAGCCATTTTATTGAAGAAGTTATAAACAACTAGCTGACACGCGCATCTTCGTCTGCGTAACTTTAACCGTTTACGCAGCGCACGCAACGCAAGCTCTCAAAAGGAACAAATTTTCCCGTTTTCCCAACATTTTGTATTGATGCTCCGCTCCTATTTGTCGAAGCGTGATGTTATATAGCCTATAGACTAGTAACGAAGACGTTGCATAGGAAATAATAGATACGGAGCAGTAACATAATAGTAGGTACATTAAAGAGAAATAACTATATCTTCTATATATTAAAGATGAATAGCTATATGAGCAATATTATGAAAAAAAAAATCTAAAACTAATCCAAACAGAATGGTACTAGTGTTAATTAAACCTGGATCTATTTCTAGACCAGAATATGGTCAGAATCATAATTTATCTGGCTCACCACAAGCCAACTCAAACTAGAAGCTAAAAATATAATATCTAAGGCATAAAGAAATGTTGACCACAGAAAGCTGTTTCCTAGGCGCGGCGCGGTGTTGTCATTTGAATTACTTATTTTTCTACATTATTGTTTTTTATATGGCAACACTAATGGGGCGTGATTACCGCTAATTTGTTTTACAAAAGACTATTATATTATTATGGCTGTTATTTTTACAGCAACGCGGTGTAGTTCATCATTTCTTGGATTCAAATCCCGTCTTACACTTTTTTTGTCGCAAGTCGCAACGAATATTTTTACCTAAGGTACCTACTTGTACTATTATTTCTTATGTGCTAAGGTGGAGTAGAGGCTAGATTAATCCTTTGACGTTTAAAATGAACGATTTCTTGTCGAGGTGGCAGTCTCCTTTCAGGGTGCGGTTACGAAATGGCTGGTTAGATTGACGATATGGCAGTGAGTATATTAAAAAATACTCGTAATGCAATTTGTCTTTGTCGCCGCCCATTTCGTAATCGCTTCATTT
Organism: Monopis laevigella; assembly: GCA_947458855.1. Lineage (NCBI taxonomy): Eukaryota > Metazoa > Arthropoda > Insecta > Lepidoptera > Tineidae > Monopis > Monopis laevigella. Next base: position 25,146,183 of record OX381585.1, read on the forward strand.
AGTCGGCATTGCATGAGGGAGCGGTCTTAATTGACCCCATTCATGGACTTTGTAGGTCTACTCATCACCCGGTAGATATAATGTCATGCCATGCTCCAATAAATATATATATATATACTAGCTGTGAAATTTCAGCCCGATCCGTCCAGTGGTTTGGGCTGTGCGTTGATAGATCACTATGCCAGTCAGTCAGTCAGTCAGTCACCTTTGAGTTATATATATTTAGAGATATATAGCTTTCCCAATACATTACATTTATATTTACTACAATACTTACCTTTGCCAAATTTCATCAAAATAGGTTCAGTATTTTAAAATGTATCCTCAACAAATATACTACATAGAATCGCACTTACTGTTGACCGCCGCCGTAGACTAGTGGTAGCGACTTTGGCGTTGTATCCGGATGTCGTGGGTTCGATTCTCACCCATGGCAAAAAAAAATAGTACGATTTCTGTACATTTTGTCATGGTATGGGTGTTTATAAAATATAATACGTATTATATCGTTGTTTCTGGTACACATAGTACAAGCCTAGAGCTTACTTTGTGTCCAGAGCAAAAAAAAAACGCTAATGCTGCTACAATTAATTCTGGATGTATATTTTTATAAATTTGTCTTCGCAACATCCATAAGGTACAGTTACCATATATTGTTGGAGATGCCAAAGCCATTACGGCGGCCTCACCAGCGGGGCAGGCTGCTCATCATCATTACCAGGGACCTTAATTGAACCAGTCGTATGGACCAAATGGTCCATTTTAATATTATTGCTATACTTTTATAAACACAATTCATGAGGAGATTATATTGGCTTGATAAGTAAATTAATTAAGTAATTTAGCTTTACTAAATCCGTCTATACGTAGTAAGTATGTAGTTAGGTTTGATTCCATCTACTATGTTTTTACAAATTGTTATAATTACAAATAATGTTTTCAAAATATTTTTATTCAAAAAAATAAACTATTAAAGGTATATATAAAAAAACCATTAATAATTTTAAAACTAAATAAGATAAAAAAAATCGTGCTTAAAATCGCCTTTCCAAATGTGGATGTGGAATGTTATAAGAGATCACTGGGCATTGATTGGTTGAAATGAGAACACAGTATGGCGGCAACGAACACGTTTGACTCGTTTTATATGCGATTTAAGGCATTATGGCGGTTCCATATTTTTTTTTAGTTTTAAGAGCTGGATCCAGATCGGAGTGTAAAACATTGCATAAGAAACATAGAAATAGAAGGAAAATATGAAATCATTTGTTTTGACAAATAAATGAATTTGATTTGATATTTTTGTGTAGTAGATAAATATTTTTTCACTCAATTTGGAATGTGGCTAAAAAATGTTGAGATAGGTAAGTATTTTATAAAATAAATTGGGCCAAATAATAATAATCTTTCTAGAAAGAAAAAATATAGGATTCATTTGTATTAAGAATTTATTACTTCGGTTTATTTTTATCGATAATACTTATGGCCGCAGGGAAAAATGCACTCATAAAATGTCAGTATAATGTTATATGCTGCAATAAGTCATCATAATTTGATATGCTAAATAGCTTAGGTATGGCGGCCTGTCATTTAGAAAGGATTAACCTGAGGGAAAATTGATTATAAACTTTTGCGAGCTTATATAGTTCTTAACTCAACTAACAGATGGCGCCTTGCCATCGTTTAATTTCTCGATCACATCTTAATGGCATTTTTTATATTAAAAATAATCTTTATACGGCTATGTTATGCTTCGATCATGGTTATTTTAATTTTATTATAGTTGTCTGTGTCGCTGTCATGAATAGTTATTTTTATTACGAAGAACGAGGCGTCTACCTTGTTGTCTTTTTTTTAGTTATTCTCTATGATATATTAATCATCTTAGCATTTCATGATAAAAGAATTGCCGAGGGCGTTGCAGAATGTTGTGGACACAGTTCCATCTACTAATAACCGCTATTAGTGCACGCAATAATAATTGTATTTATAAAATTTCTCACGATGACTCGAAACATTTAAATCTTATTCTGATATAAAATGTGCCCTCGGGTGTTATGTCGTATAAAAAGTATATAATAGGCAACCTGTCATAATTCCTGTATGATTAGGTAAGCAGCGTTACGTCCGCATGCATTACGCAGCGTTCCCTGTGATTAAATGCGTTGGCTGGTATCAATTGATGCGTATCACTCACAATACGTGGGAAGCGCAAGTCTGTAGTGATGTGACAGAGACTTGCTTCAGATGCAAATGTAATTCAGGCATCAATTTTATTATTATGCATGCATTTTGTTATTTACAAACACTCCACGTTACTTTTGAAATATGAACTTTCAAAAACGGTAATTCGATTTTTTTTTATATGGGTTGTGTTACCGATTCTATATTCATTAATTACCTTAGTCTATTGGTAACTGTCACTGATCCAAACATTCCAGGGTTGTGCGAAGGTGTGCAGCCAGCAGGGTGGTGTGAATGAACGGTGGAAAAAAAAAAGTTTTATTATTTTACCCACCGAGGAGAGGGATGTGAGCGTGGGATGAATATGTATATGGCGATCAGCTGAATGCATAGTAATGATGCTTCAATCACATATTCAAGGATGATTTCAATCATGATTTTAAGGATCACCTCCTTTAATTTTTTCCCATTTAAGAGAAAACTCATCAATATCTTTTACTATTTACCGGGGACTTTGAAGATTATCATGGATATGTTTGTAGACACCAACATTTATACTACACAAATTGGAGCATCACTATGTGTACCTACCACAACTAATATCAATATTGACTGAACTTTAATTGCGCGGGAGCATATTATAATTAAGAGGTACCCTATAATCCGTAACTCATTGCATTCCCATATAAATGAACTCTTATATCTGTGATTTAGAGTTTATTATTGAATCCACTCGTAATTATCCACATTGGTAATGGGTTTTCGCGCAGTGAGCTAAGGAATGGACTGGATGTTAATGTCTAGATATTAATCAAGGGATTTAAAAACGTGTCTTTTACTTTACAAACTTTTACTTTTATTTTTCATAAGCCGAAGAAACAATATCTAAGAGAATTATAACTACGCACTGAATTGGTCACATAAAATTTTTCTACCTTCTGCGATTTTACAATAATCTAAATGTAACTGATTTAGGTATGTGTAATTTAAAGTTAGAATTTTCCTATTTTCGAGATAATATAATATAAGTTATTTAATTTGTAAATAAACTAAAATAATATTTCGCTAGACATTGTGAATAACAAATAGTTTTCCAACTTTCCTGTAACATTTTTAATCCTTTTTTGTTTGACCGGATCTATATATATATATATATATATATATGTGGATCTGTAACCATTTAAAAAGAAAGCTCACCCAATTCTGAACGAAGCACAAATAAAAACAAAATACCTTGTTGTTTAGTTTAGCTGACATTCGTATATAACTAACTAGACCCTGTATTGAGATACCTATCTAATCTAGTTTTTTTTCTTAGCACTAAGTAGTCAGTTACTGCAATGGTCTCCGCCTGAGCATTCAAAGATGTTTTCACTTTCATCGATACATTTTTTGCCAGTACTCGCTGTGGGCTATACAAACCTCGCCTGGAGGTAAAAATAGACAAAAATCAATAGGTTCTTAAACTTTCTTTATGAATTATCGATAAAGGAAGCATTCCCTGACCTAAGTGACATACGATGGCTGAGTCAATATGTACGTCAACTCTCATAAATATTCTGTTCCTGAAAAATTAATAGTCTAAAAATATTTATTTCCCGTAAACCTTACAGGCATTTATGAAGGGTCTAAGAAACCACGTGTAATTTACACAACGTTATGTACAGCGTATCGTACTCTAACGAACATCATTTCTCTGTCATTAAACAATTAGTTAGAAACTAAGACTTCAAATATATAGAGTAATTAGAAGAAAACACATAGAGGGCGTCTGTGTATAAGTAGATAACAAGCAATGACAAAATTCGTGAGGGGTGACTGGAACTGGTTGGCTCTGTGGTTGAGTAGCTTGGAGCGAAAGCGAGGGTCGTGAGTTCTAGCACAACAGGAACATTTAACAGGAAATTCTGAATTGCATTTATCTTTAAAAATTCAACATAAGATTATCCTGATAAGTAATTTATAAAAATTAATACTTATAAATATTTTAATGAAAATTATATGGTGACTTTTGAAGATTGTAATTTGGTCTAATATGAGGTTTTACTGGTCAAATCGATAAACCTTTCTTTCCCATGCCATGGTACAATGAAATAATTATTTGACTCCTCCACACTAATTGTAAAGCCTCATTAGGCCAACCTTCTGAACTCACCAAGTACATTATAATAGTGTGTAAATAGTCGTTAAATCCATACTAAACTTCTAGGTACCTATACGGTGATAATGTCCTCCTGACCTTTGCTTAGAAGCGTGCGCGTACGCATCTCACATGTTAATGTAGTGCCAGAATGTTGCTCTATGTCGGGGTTTATTCCGCTGGAATGTTAGACATTAAAAAACTTTCCTCCTTTTTTGGGAGCCAAAATGGTACCATGCAGATCTAGGCTAATATTAATTGTTGTAATTATAGTTTCATTACAATTATTAAGAAAAGTTCATCAAAACTGAGTAGGTAGGTCGCGGACTCATATTTATCTAGATTGAAGGTAAGAAATGTTAAGCAAATCCTGTTACCCGACCGTAACTGTTCTGTTTATAATATTAAGAATAAATATTAATTTACCCAAAAGATAATTACAACATTACATGCACTTTTTATAATATACAATTTTTAAATTCTAATTTGCTGGCATTTTTTTTTATATTAAAAAAAAACTGTTTATTTGGCTTGTTCCGTTTAGCCGTTTTAATTACAATTTATAACAGACACATTTACAAGTACAGCAAGATAAAATGAAAAATACCTGTGCACTCTATGCTATGCCTTGTGTCATTAATATTAAAAAAAAAACAAATGACTGAAACAAAATAGCCTTTTTACGGGCGCACAAACAACTACAGGTAATCAACCTTACCTACACCCACACAATTTTTAATAACAAGTAGGTACTAAATTAGAGCATATTGACATAAGTTTGGCATGGCCTGTGTGTTTATAAAAATATTATATTTATTAGATCGTTGCTTCTGGTACACATAGTACGAGCCTAGAACTTAGTTTGTAACCAAAGCAATATGTGCCATTAATATGTTATTAGTGTAGCGATTACGCGTCATTTATAATTTCAACTTATTCCGATGATGAACGTAGACCGAACGCATAAAATACCAACATACAAACTTTCATTTCTACCTTCGTAGGTATATAAAAAATGTTTTATTTGGAAAAATAAAAATATCTGTAATAAAGGTAGTATTGTCGCGTAGAATTCTACACGACAAAAGAAGTTTTTACTATCAAATATCTTGGTTTCGTAACTTAGAAAACCTCAAAATGAACCTCGGTGCGTTGACCGACCCGACTTGGGGTCAACAAGTCTGTCAAATAAACCAAATAAACTAACAAGTGACATGCTCTCAAATATGTACGAGGTTTGGAAATGTACCAAAAATTATAAAAAAAAAACAAAGATATATGTAAATAATTCAATAATAAAAATACGTCATTTATAGCAAAACATTTTTAGTACGTTTACCTGTTCCTTGGTCTGAGTATATAAAATATAATGTATATTAGTACTTTTACTAGTACGAGCTTAGAGCTTAGTTTGTGACCATAACAATAAAACCTATAAAATTGTCTGTATTTTGATTTAGTTTCTTAAGGTATTTTAGTTATTTCTTATTATTTATGAACTTTTTCAAAAATAAATAAACCGCGGTCACATATAGAACTGAGAACCGTTTAAACAGCCTCAGGGTACCCGGGATTAACTCGTCCTCATTCCGCCGATGGTATTCGGAGGCAACACCTAACAAGTGGCGAGCTTGTTGCGGTTCTTATAATGGTATACCCTCGTTGCATAAAGCGATCACCCATCCCAGGACTCGCTCGGTTGTCTCTGCCTACCCTGTAATGGACCTAGTGTGAAAATAATCAATAATATTAATTATTAAAAATGGATTTGTAAGTCAATTTTTTTTTGTTTTTGTCATGGGGGTAAAATAGTGATACCTAAATGATTTTGTAGTAAAGTTGAATGCCATGGTTAGATAAGTCACAAGTTCACACTCATGGACTGTGATTTTACATATATATGTCACGCATAGACTTTAGGTAAATGTAAAAATTTCGGTAGGTACCTAAATAAAACAATAGTAAATGTAACGAATTGAAACTATACAAACATCACCTTACCTACTTAAACGTAAGACTTTACTGTCAAGATTTTTTTTCCTTTCTTAAGCCACAAATCATAAATAACACAAAGAACCTTTCCTTGCCTTTTTGCCAATGCGTTTCTACCACAGAACACTGAACCATGCTAGAAGGCATAAGCCTTGTCAAATCTATTGTTCCAATATACCTATATATACCTACATGGTGTAACAGAACCCTATATAAAGCGCTTTACAGGACGTTATAGTTAAAAAAATAAAAGTTAAGTAAGTTTTAGTTATAAATTTGTACAACTTTTACTACTGAACCTTTTACTTAGTCAGAACGAAAACGCTTTTTCTTTCTGCATTGTATTTGTTCAATCATTTTAAAAATAAAATAATAATTTTAAATAATAGGGTACAAAACAATAATAATAAAAAAGCTGCCCCAGACCATTGGCTAAATCAAACCAACTGATAACAAGGTTAACCAGATTACGACAAGGCCGGACCTGGGATGGGTGACCGCTTTATACAACGGGGCAATACCATCATAAACACCGCAACAAGCTCGCCACTTGTAAGGTGATGCCTTCGAATACCCGTCGGCGAAATGAGGTCGGGTTAATCCCTCCGCTGGGTACCCTGAGGCTTTTTGGTTCACGGGATCCAAAAAAATACCCGTTTTTAGCACCCGTTTCTCAATTGCAAATTGCATATGAAAAAACTAAATTTTGTCAGTTCCAAGCAACGGCTCAGGCGACGACTATTAGTTTATTTATTTATTTTAAATTCTTTATTGCACAAAATTGTACATGACTTAGGCATTTTCTACCAGCTAACCTTAGCCATTACTTTGGACTGTCAAACTACATTAGAAACTAAATTTTGACAGTAGAAGACTTGGGCTAAGCAACGACAGCTAATCATGCCCTAAGTGTATCTGTATTGTAGTTTACTAGGTCTGTGGTCCTACAGTAAGTCCCAGCCGGGGTCAAGCGGCCAGTAAAAGCTAGCAGACATGAGTGCAAGCCATTTGTACCGAGGGCTGTAACAATGAACACCGTCGTGTCTGATGACCGCCCGTGGAATGTCTCGTGGCTATGCACTTGGCTCATAAATATGAAAAGTGACACTTTTGTAAATATAACACTATTTTACGAAGACGCGTGAAATAGTTGCTTAGAACGTCGAGGCGGCCTCCGGGTCCCATCTCATCGTAGCCTATGGTATTCTTAAAAACTTATTGAATCCTTGAAGAACACTTTAGTTATAGAAGGTTTTGTCTATTTTTTATAGCAATAAAAATGAAGACAAAACCTTCCATAACTAAAGTGTTCTTCAAGGATTCAATAAGTTTTTATGAATACAGGTGTTAGTCTACACCGAGCAAGTGACAATATCGTAGCATTGTTTGTTTGGCTAAACCGTTTCACAAGTTGGTATAGTAAAACTGGAAATGATAGCTTAAGTGGGCAGGAAAGTGATTCGCGAACTAGAGCGTCAATAAACATCTAAATGTTGTTTTCAGTTATAATAAAGTTTTTTTTTTGGAAAAAAAAAACATGGAGGTGTAAATTTTATTTACTCGATCCTAATTACATAATTTGTTTATAAAAAATCTGTTTAGTTTTAAAATGAGAACTAAAGTAATATTTTTAGAATCATAAATCAAACTTTGGGTGTCTTTTCAAAAGTTAATATTTTTTTTTATAATAATACTATCTAATTAGGATCGACTAAGTAATATTTACACTTCTACGTTCTTTTTCATTAAAAATAAACTTTTATATCACTGAAAACAACATTTAGAAGTTTTTGGACGATCGAGATTTCGAAACCTTTTACTGGCTTCTTAACGAACACAGCGTTATTTGATCTATTCTAAACTTGTAGAATATATTCATTATAACAGGTATACATTGGACTGAAGAATTTATGAAATATTAATTTTTAAGGTTTCGAAAAATAAAAATTAAATAAACCCTTATGCCGAGACGTAAGTGCCTGTTTGTGTAGTAAGCATGAATACCTCAAAAACTATCGGTTCGATTTACTTAATATAATTTCCTATTTCGAAAAATATTATTGAGAAACATAAGTCGTTAGTACTAACGACTTATGTTTCTCAACCGATCTCAATTAAATTTTACACAAAAATTACCTTCCCTTTTTAATTACCTTTGCATCATATAACAAATTAAGTTTGCAAACACTACTGTAGCGCTGCGGAGAGCACATGAAGATGTCGGTCCCTGTTTCACTATACTAACTTGTGAAACTGTTTATATTATATGGCTTATTTAGTCTATCCAAACTCCACGGTGGGGTGGGAATAAATTCTTACCGCTAGGTACCCTGAGGCCCCGACATTTTTTTATTTTATTTTTGTAATACGGCATGTGGCTTTGTATTTACCTGGTGGTGAGCAGACCTACAAAGTCCATGAATGGGGTCAATCGATAATTATTCTTAAACAATATTGATCGCTCCCACTATGCCGGCTAAATGATGCGATTACGAAATGGGATGTCTAATAGACAGTGCCCTTTAATAAATAAAAATATAAAAAAAACATTCTTGGTAAAATGGTATAATTATTTATTTTATGAAGAGATTCTTTGAGGGTAGCCCGAACACTGTAGACGCGTGTTTATATTATATTTTTCAAATTTAATTTTATTGAATATTATTGTGCAAAAGTGTACTAATTTTGTAGAATAAGCATTCATATAGTAATATTAAGTGTGAGAAGTGTAGCATTTACGCAGTGATCTCGGTGTTTGTGTTATCTCAAATAATCCCACAATCTTCAGTAAAATGGCGGTACCCATTTTACTGTAGACTTTTCCTTCTTCACTTGATATTGGCAAGACTATACCGTATGCTTACATACGGTCATGTCGCCATTCCTTTTTCTACCCTAGTCCTTTCCCAATTCCTTTCCATCCAATTATCCCACTTTTACTACTGCAAATTTTTTTTTTTTAACTCTACCCACTCGACACTGGCAAAATTACGCGCACGCGTAGAGGCCATTAATTTAAGTTGATAATTTAATATTTCTTTTATTGTGAATAGAGTTTTTGTCCCGTAAGTTTTGTGCTGCCTATTAGAAATACCATAGAAATTGTGTAGAGTTTCGTTCGCCATGTATTAGGCGCCTACAAATAGTGATTCAGATTTGTTGCGTTGTGTTTTGTTATATTGTTCCAACGTCGTATTTGGGTGGCATGTTGTAGTGGTATTGAAAGAAGAACGAAGATATTGCATCCCTTGGGTACCCAGGGTTCGTGTCGCTGAAGCCCCACAACAAGCAGGTAATTTAGTTTTTAAGTCAAGCGGTGGGCAACGCACCCGTGTGAGAAGTCTGGACTGAAGAGTTTTGTTTCCCGACTTCTCGCACAGTCTTCATTTTACAAAATAAATATTACAAAAAAAAACTATATATAAAACTGAAAAAGAAAGCAAAACAATACTTTGGCCCGTTTAGGATTTCTTTTATCTTTACAGGTACCTACTGATTTTAACTATTTGTACTTGATTTAAGTTTTTGATTTGTACTTGATTTTTTTTACCCTATGCATAATCTTCCACTCTCTCAAAGGTTATCTGGTAGAAAATGCCTAAGGCATTAAGTTCGTGCAATAAAGTACTTTAAATAAATAAATAAATACGTGTTGCTACAAATCCCGTACAAGATTATGCAATGTTGTCAACCCTGTTAGGTTCGCCGACATAGCCTAGTTGGCGAGCGTGGAGGACCTAATTTAGGCATGACAGATGCGGAGCTGATCGCTGACCTAGTGCGGGGATAACGGTGACTTAGGTTACCCCATAATGTTCCTACTATTACTACTTCTACAACTAGGTGTTATATAAATAATACTCTTTTTCCGTTATCTAATTGTAAGTCTTATATAATTATATAATTTTTATTAATATAAAGAAGTAACATATAAATTCTTACACAAAATTACTAAAAATTAAAAATACTAAAAATTACCAAAAAATACCTAAAATAATGATTTTTTTCTTCTCATTATTATTTTAGGTATTTTTGGTAATTTTTAGATAGTAATTTTGTGTGAGAATATTTAAATGTTACTTCTTTATATTTTTATATTAATCAATGTTAATTTTATATTAATTGACCTCGAATTATATAATTTTATTATCAGATTTTTTTTTATTATTTAATTGGAGGGTTAGGTAGGTATGTTTAGTTTTATTGCGATATCCTTTTTTAACAATTAATTTATTATATTTAATTGATAACTTTGTTTAAGATTGTTTAGAATAGTAACGCTTTTCCTTTATATTAATAAAGTCCAATTATATTAGATAATTAGTAATAATAGCATATATAAAAAAAAATTAAGAAAATATTTAGTAGAAATATGCCCAAAGTGATATATAAAATGAAAATGATATAAATTTTAACCTTCTATTGGTCGTTGGTTCGATCCCACTCATGCCATTTCTGACTTTCACTCGTCGATTTACTTAAAACTAGGAATAGATGAATCTTTGTATAAATATACAAGTTGTTATGAAATATATTAAATAACTAAATGGATACAGTTTTCTTTACGGTTAAATTTTGCGCAATAAATTCAAATGCCGAAATTAAAACAAATATTGGTAAACACTGCATGCAACGATCAATCAAGTAAATAATCGATACAACACGCAAGTCCAATCGTATTCAATCGGAAAATAATCGAGACTATCGATTACTTTGACATTCGATTCCTATCGTATTGTTCTCGATGATGTATTGCATGGAAATCGAAGGAATAATGCAAGATGTGCAGAAAGCGATCTCGCTCGATTCACTACGAATTCGTTTGCATTCGATTATGTTTTGTTGAATCACGTCACGATTATTGAAGGCATTAGTTTTTGTTCTTTTTTTTTGGAATATATCATAAGAAGTCCGAAAAATGTCTGAAACTGACTGGAATGTGCTAATGTAGTACTTATTGTTTACGTTTTTATTGTTATTAAAAAATATTATTATAATATTGTTATAAAAAAGCCCAGCCTTGTGGTTAAGTCACTGCGTAACTGATAACAAGGTTAAGCAGATGACAACAAGACCGGCCTGGGATGGGTGACCGCTTTATACAACGAGGCTATTTCATCATACCGCAACAAGCTCGCCACTTGTTAGGTGTTGCCTCCGAATACCATCGGCGAAATGAGGATCCGCTGGGACCCTGAGGCCGTTTAAACGGTTCTCGGGAGCCAAATTGGCACCCGTGATGGTATTTATTAATTATTTTATTGTTATTGTACCAATAACTTATAAACACTTAGGTCCCTGGTTCGAATCCCGGTGTGTACCAATAAGTTTTTAATTAAAAAAATTATGTACATTTGTTTGACAACACCACTGTAGTGCCTCGGAGAGCACGTTAAACTGGCGGTCCTGGTTTCTCTATACCAACTTGTGAAACTGTTTATAGATGGGTTATTGAGTCTATTCAAAACATCGAGACGAGCTAGCCACTTGTTCGGTGTAGACTCATACCATCGGCTACGACGAGGTGGGATTAAAACCCCTCCGCTGGGTACCCTGGGGCCGTCTAGGCGGTCTCGGGCGCCGTAAGGCACCTGTGATGATACATATATATATGTACCAATAACTTAATGTTCTAATGTCCCGAAGGTTTGACTGCCAGATAATGCCCAACGGCATTAAGATCGCCTTTGCATTATGCAATAAAGTTTGATAAATAAATAAAATAGGTATTCCTCAATCTCTATGTCTTGCCCCCATCCCCCTAGCTCATTAACTGTTATAAATTTATAATTATGTGTATGAGATTCTTTTGTTGATTTAATTTTAAATTAAACTAGCTGGTACTCGCAACTTCGTGTGCGTGGTAAGTATTATAAACAAAAAAACTATTTAATACTGGTAAACGTGTGCACTACAGTTACCATGACTTATTGCTGCCCATCGTATCACTGCCATGATAGATTTATATTTATGCAAAAATAAAAAAGCTCTAAATTCACATTCAACGAAAGCGCGAACTATCAAACGGGCAAAGTTATATATAATAGTCGTTAAGTTACCTGAAATTGTAATTTTCTGCACAATGTTTCTACTTTTTGGTTCCGTAAGAACCTTCTTCATAATTAAAAAAACATAAATACTTGCATATATAAAATTCTCGTGTCACAGGGCTTGACCGATTTTTATGTTTTTTTGTATTTTTTCGTTAAGGTCCTAAACTATTTTTTATACCCCTAAGTGATAAGGGTGGCCCACCCCAAAAATTTTATAATATATTTTTTGGACCTTATTTTTTATATACATTTTTTTGGGCATTAAAAAATACATGAAACCCTTAATTTTAACCCTTCTATAACCAACCCTCATTTTTTAATAGAGGTATTAGTACTGTAATAATATTCTGTGATCGATAACTAATCAATCAGTCAGTTTTTTCTAAAACTATATTTTTAACTAACAGATATATTATTTACTCAAGAATTTTATTAACCTTGATTTTTTTCTAAATAATGTATTTAAAAAAAAATATTAAGGTACTCACTATCTTCTCTATAAATAAAATCATCAATGATCAAATTTTCATGAAACCCAAAAAGTTACAAAACACAGAACATTTTATTCATTAGTACATCCGTGCAAAGCCGGGATGTGCAGCTAGTAATTGTGGTGTGTGGGTGATTCACAAATATTTGATTGTCCCATAATTGTTAAGAAAGAGAACCTTTTGGAATGAACTGTTATAAATGCGTCAGACTGTAGGAAAGTGGATTCCGTCGGTTTCATGACTCATATGTTTGTGATTTCCGCCACTCGCGAGGAATTTCATAAGCACCCGATGACGCAAAGCATACGAGACGGGTTTGCAATTTCTTTTCTACTAGAACTTAAAGCTAATTCATTGGTATAGTCAAAGTGGGTAAATGTAAACAGAGGTAAATAAAAACGCTTCCAATTAATACTCCAATAACACTGATATTTTAAAATGGCTGTCATAGGCCATAGACTACAATGGGCCTTACAACTGTAGCTTGTGCTGAGCTGACTCCCTGTATGTCGCCGCGCAACAAAATTGTAATTTATAAATCAGCACCTGAAGCACTTCTGAGAGCACTGCATTCGTAATCACGGACGCCGCGTTCTCCACACAACATTAGCTTCCGCGTGTTCGTCTCAGTGAATTAGGTGTTCATCATTGATTCTTTTTATTTATTTTTTTGTGTACTTTTTTATTTTTATTTTTTATTCTTTTTCATTTATTTTTATGTGTGTGCTTTATTATTGTTATGTTGTTGTGCGACAAATAAAGTATTTCTTTCTTTCTTTCCTTACTTTCTTTCCTTATGTGAATGTTTTAAATGTTATATTAGAGTAATAATTGGAAGCGTTTTCATTTATGATGCCTACAAAGTCAATGAATGAGGTATATCATAATTTTAGCTTTGTTAAATAATGCTGTTATGAAATGGTGGCATGGGTGACAAGTTTAACTACTTATTATCAGAAATTCTGATAACCAAACCAAATAAATATATAATTTTACTTTATCTACTTTAATATCCTCAAAGAATGAGCAGTCGTTGAATATACTAAAAAAACTACCATCACGGGTGTTTTTTTGCTCCCAAGAACCGTTTAAACGGCCTCAGGGCACCTAGCGGAGGGATTAACCCATTCTCATTTCAGGTTTTTGCGTTATTTATGATAGTATAGCCTCGTTGTATAAAGCGTTCACCCATCCCAGATCCGTCCTTGTTGTCATCAACTAAACCTTATTATCAGTTGCGCAGTGACTTAAGTGGGCAGGAAAGGGATTCGCGAACTAGAGCGTCAAAAAACATCTAAATGTTGTTTTCAGTTATAATAAAGTTTTTTTTGGCTTCTTAACTGCTAGCCTGATAGTTGGATACTCCAAAATAATAATTCTGAAAAATGAACCTTGGATGGGCACGTAGCTGGGCGTCTTGTATTCCGCTATCTAAACCCATTAATTAGTAACAGCAGTTAATTATAAATATATAATATTGGTTCCGATGGCAATTAGAACCGGTGCCTCATAATGCTCGTTAGCCTGGCTATTATAGCAGATTGATTTTCTATACCTTGCCACTGTATCAGTCAGGGTGTTTGTGATATATTTCGTAAATGATTTGGTAAAAGCCCTACACAAGATTCTTTATATATATTAGATATATTAAATTGTTTTAAAGATAAAAATGCAATGAATAAATTCCTGGTGGGCGGGACTCGAAACCACGAACTTTGCTAATAGAGGGCGTCTGTATATAAGTAGATAACAAGCAATGACAAAATTCGTGAGGGGTGTAAGGAATTTATAAAAATGCATAAATATAAAATACTGAAAAAAGGTAAAAATAAAAAACAGACTCCTCTGCCATCTAGTATTAGAAACTAGGACTTCTAACTTCACTATAGAGTTATTAGAAGAACGCTAAGTATAAGTATACAAGCAATGACAAAATTCATGAGGGGTGACTGGAACCTGGTTGGCTCAGCGGTTAAGCGCCTTGCTGCGATAGCAAGGATCGTGGGTTCGAGTCCCGCTCACCAGGATATTTTTCAACCCAACCCGCGTTAACGACGAAAAAAAATATTCCAGTTTTCCTCTCTTCACAGCAGATAATTTATATAGTTTAATGATGAAATTCTAAAACTTAAAAAAATATAGACTACCCAGTTTCCTGGTACCTGTTTAGGTTCAGTCTCGCCCGGACCACTGACTCTACTTATACGACGTAATTATGCCACTGACTCTACTTCTACGACGTGTAAATTTCTATCAACTATCACAACAATAAATCAACCAGCTATCTTCGCTGACCACTCAGGTTATCAAGGTGTTGAACATTATCAAGGATATTACACTGGTCTGGTCACAAAACAAGAACACAACACTTTCCCAAGCTCTACATACAATTCCTAACCACTCTACAACTGTTACCAAATGAATATTCAGATTACAATATTACCATCTTGGTACAGAGTCTGTAAGTAATCTAGACCACTCCATATTCTAGATATATCGGTCCGATAGCTTTCACCGAGCCGCAAAGATATGCTACTTCAATTAAACAAAATTGCCCCATTTTCCGAGGCCCTTATCTCGTAGTTATTGTAAATAATTATAAGCGAGTTAGTTATTTATTAATTACCTAAGTAGAGATTATGTCTAATTAATTTATATTATTAACTTTTGCTTGGTAACTGGCAGTAGGTATAGTTACAGGGAGAATTTATAATTACTTAAAGATGTTTGAAAGTTCTATTCTAGGATTTACATTAAGTAGTAACCGCACTTGATTTTCTTTTATATTTAATGCATTCAAAAGATTTTTAATGTGCTTATTGTGGTTTGTGAGTTGTGATTTATTTAAACTTTTGCAAATGTGAGTTTGAACTTGAAATTGTCTTAAAAACAAGTCTTTAAGATAGCATAAACATTTTTAACACTCGTGGGTGTAGTAAGTAAATATTATAAGTAAATACACAAGAGTACCTACTTAAAATTATATTATAAACTATAATATTAAAGAACACATTTTGATATTAATTAATGCACTTCTCGAGGGAAAGCAGATAGAAAATAAAGTCAGCTAAACTGGTGGGGAAAAAACTCCCATTAGTTCAACGCTGAACTAATCAGTTGAATCACTGGGAATGAGTTACATTAAAAACGGGAAAAGTGATTAGGTACATATCTTGATTACAAAAATATACTTTTTGTCTTCCAAAGATACAATCTCGTTTAATCTTTTAATGAATTCCTTATTGTAATGAAATTCTATAAGACCCGAACCCAGGGCTCTCGCTTTTGTGGTAAGGATTCGATGAGCAATCTAGGTTCAAAAATAATATAATATTAAATATTAGCAAAGCTAGGTAGATTCATAAAATCCAAAGACAATCTCTGGCAAAGGGAGAGTTTTCGCGAGAGTTCGACTGGCACAAGCGATCGGTTACCCACTAGGGGTCTATCCATCATTGACTGTCACTACACTACAAGTAACAAATATCAAGTCTCATCTATCCTTATATAGCTATATAAGGATACTTGTGCTCTTTTAAATGAGACTTCTGGTGGGCGATTCTCGCGCTTTCGAAATTCATCTCGATTCGAGATTTTTAAACGAAAAATGACTAAATATGCCATTTTTCGTTCAATATTTGTATATTTATTATTTATTTATTAATATTTATTATTTATTTCGTTTAATGTTCGATATTTTTGAACGAAAAATTGCATATTTAGTCATTTTACGTTTAAAAATTTCGAATCGAGATGAATGTCGAAAGCGCGAGAATCGCCCACCTGGCGATCCCCGCTCTGGATATTTTTTTTAAACAACGCATCACACTGGCAGTTCAAAGAGGCAACGCTGCCAGTGTTATTTAGAGTGGGCCAGATCCTGGATTTAGTGGACGTGTGAAATTTTGTTTTTCTTCGTTTTTTAGGGTTTTTTTTATTAATTCTGATAAATATTTAAGTTTTATTATATTTATTACACGCGGTTTCCTACTGTTTTTGAACTTTTTTTTAGCTCTATCCGGAAAATACACTGGCATTATGTTAAACGCTGGACAGATAAAGAAACCACAATCAACAGTTTCATATCACTCAGCATTTTTTCTGTCAAAAAGGTAACTGAGTAACCTATAGTTTTCAGACCAATTTGTCAAGCTTTAGTGTAGTGATTACATATTCATTGTACATAAATTAGTTACAGTACTAACTTCCGGCAGAGGCACATAGATGAGTTTAATTAGATGGCTTGATGACTGCGCTAAACCCTAGGATAATGCATCCTGATGCTCAGTTTTATGATTATACCTATTATAGGCAACTAACAGTACCTACTTAGCAGTGCCTACCTACAGCTCATCTATAAGTACCTACTAAATATTTAAATTGTACACTGCTCTATTGGGATGCCTTATTGTGAGTGTTTTTAAAGTTTACTATCTAGTTGGCTTTACTACAGCGTTAACTTTTCTACCAGTCAGATAAGCTTATTTTAACAGTCACAAAAAATAATGATGAGATAGGTTTAAAAAAAAAACTTACTACCTACAGCCTTTGGACCGTTGGAAAAAATCCTGGTGGCGGGACTCGAACCCACGAACCTCGCTATCGCGGCGAGGCGCTCAACCGCTGAGCCAACCAGGTTCCAGTCAGCCCTCACGGATTTTGTCATTGCTTGTTATCTATTTATACACAGACGCCCTCTATTAGTTTTCTTCTAATAACTCTTATACGAGTGAAGTTAGAAGTCCTAGTTTCCAATACTAGATGGCAGAGGAGTCTGTTTTTTGTTTTTAAACTAAATGACAAAATTCGTGAGGGCTGACTGGATCCTGGTTGGCTCAGCGGTTAAGCGCCTTGCCGCGATAGCGAGGTTCGTGGGTTCGAGTCCCGCCACCAGGATTTTTTTCATTGCATTTTTATCTTTAATTTTTTTATAAATAACATGTCTGCAAACTGAAATCATTATTCAGGGTGACTTTGAATTTTTCATTATACAGGACAACTTTTCCTATGGACCAATGTGTCGCAATGAAAATAAATTTTGGCTTCCCCATACAAATTGGTCATTTTAACATTACGACTTTGTATGGAGAAGGCAATTTTTTTACTTATAAAATTCACCCCGTATAGAATAATACTTGCTAGATATATCTTATAAACAATGTAATAGATTACTAATGCATCTATAATGAAAAATTTTGCTTGCAATTTTTTTTATGAGTATCACGCGAACTAGCCAATTGGCGTACAAATACTTTTTTTGGGATCTCGATTCGTGGAATGCATCAGTAAATATTTATTACAAAAATTAAAGTTCAATGGCCTTTCGTGATATTAACTGGAACTAAGTACGGTCACAGATTCAGGGAAACAGAAAACAATACCATACGCAGACATACATATGCGCACACACACGCTTGCAGGTCTCTTGGGAAACTGATCAAAGATTAAGTAATACTGCGCTAAGTTCTACGTGCAGACGTGACACTTTTAATAATTTCAATCTTTAATTGTTTTTATTACTCGATAAAACTGTGGGATTATTTTAACAGTCCTAAGATTGACACACGAGACTAACTCCAAATTTTGGGTTGACGAATATAAGAAGTGTTTTTTCCCTATTTAATTTTTATAGAAGCACGGCATGTGAGTTTGTATCTATCTGATGGTAAGATGATCTACAAAGTCCATGAATGGGGTCCATCAATACATTTTTTATCAAAATTATCGCTCCTACTATGCCGGCTAAATAATGCGATTACGAAATGGGTGACGACAAAGACGTATTTGCATTACGGATCTATTTTTATATCCTTGCTGCTTGATCGTCAAATCAATCGCCTGTATCGTAACGGCACCATGAAAGGAGACTACCACCTCGACGGTGCAGTATTCTCCGGAAAACCTGTGAACCGACCAACCGAAAAATGTCTTGTTTGCTTTTGATATCTAGGTCTTTGCATCTTTATGGGCTGTGGTAACGAGTCCGTTCGGTGCCCTAGCGAAGTTATAGAGACCTTAAATTTAACCATTTTTCCTTTCTGAACACACGTGAATGCGACTACCACTAACCCCAATATCAGCCGCAACGTATTTAAATAAGTGGGTATTTAGAAATGTTATAAAGTTGTAAAAGAGTACATAGTTATATATCTTTTCTTTAGTTTCGTAGCCGCATCTCTCAGGATATAGGTAGGTTCGTCTTTTAATCTATATAGTAAAATAACAGATATAATTTCTAGGTAAAAATACTAAAAACATGGCAAAATCTTGAATCATAAATAGTCATTTAACGGTTCCCGAAAACATTATATTAAAAAAAAATGCAACTCGGTTATCCCTTTGTCTGTCTGTTTATCTAATAAAATTATCTCAAGATACACTTATCACCTTTTCAGCTGTAAATATCTGAACTATCTACTAAAAATCTAACAAAATATTCCCAGTTAACACTCTGATTTTACTCTATTCTCTATTGACTACAGAAAAGCAATAAAATAAAAGCTCATAACTGACCCTGAATATGTAGTTACATACATATTATAGTTATATATTCAACTACATAGTATGTTTACAATGGTATGTATAGGTTCGCGCCACAGTGTATGCAGTTAGCATTAATATTGCATAGCGTTTACGCGCATGTCGCTAGTTGATGGACGAGAGGGCGTGTCTATGCACTAGCTATCCAGTGCTCGCCAGTTGATGGATTCAAGTGGTTACGCAACTGTTTTATATAATATTCTATGATTGTAGTTTTTTTTTAATAATATTAATTTTATTATAACTTTGCCATGAGGCTAAAAGTTTTTTTTTTTTAGATTTATAGTTATTAATTAGCGATTATAATGTTGTTTTGTTACATACAGACGCTAAAACCAGTAAGTAACCTAGTTATATTTTGGTATTAGTCCGCGGGTTTACCGGTTTGCAGGAGGCTACTACAATTTAGCCGGCATAGTGAGAGCGATTGTTTCTGTTACATAACAATATATTGATGAACCCGATTTATAAACTCTGTAATTCTTCTAACCGGTACTACCAGGTAGATACAAAGTCACATGCCGTGCTCCAATACAAAAAAGCTAGGCATTATGTATAATGACTAGAGGGATATAAAGTGAATGATAAATTAATAATAGCTTGTAATTGTTTGGAATAGGTATAGGGATTGGTATTTTTTTGCATTGAAGATTTGGATTCCCCATTTTCCTCTGCATAAGGAAATCCAAACCTTTTACGTCACCAAAGGATACCTATGACATAGTGGTAAACCATTATTTGGAATCGGCTTTCCAAAGCTTTCCAAAATGATTTTTATATAATTATATAACTCAAATAGTTTTATATAGATATAGTATACAGTATATACGAGTATATCCCGCATATATAACAGACCCTTTTTCATCTGGTTTTTTTAGGCAGGGACACAAGCATTGCGTACATACAACAGAAGAAAAGCTGTGTTTTAGTGAAGAATTCAAAATTTAAATCCTCAAAAATGGAAAATTAAACTATCATAATTTTTTTTGTTTATTTTTTTAATATGACATTCATATATACGTGGTGGCCGATTTGGTTAGACCTTGGACTTAAAAACACTTAGGTCCCTGGTTCGAATCCCGGTGTGTACCAATGAGTTTTTAATTTAAAAAAAAATGTACATTTGTTTGACAACACCACTATAGTGCCTCGGAGAGCACGTTAAGCTGTCGGTCCCGGTTTCACTATACCAACTTGTGAAACTGTTTATAGATGGGTTATTGAGTCTATTCAAAACATCGCAACGAGCTAGCCACCTGTTCGGTGTCGACTCATACCATTGGCTACGACGAGGTGGGATTAAAACCCCTCCGCTGGGTACCCTGGGGCCGTCTAGGCGGTCTCGGGCGCTGTAAGGCACCCGTGAAGATATGTATGTATGTATGTACATTTTGTGCACCGAGAAAGCTTTAAAATCTATTATTTTACCAGATCTGGACAGACAAACAGATAGGAGAGTTGACTGAGTGGGTTCAAAAAAAAACTTTTTTTATTATTATAAATAGAGTCGACCTTAATCTTGCCATATGGAAAGCAACGTAAGGTCAATTTTAAACTCATGGAACCCCAAAAACATGTATCACAGCCTAGATAACACTTGACCGTTGTCTTTGTGTGCCGCAAGCATGGAACAAGTAGCCGAAGATTCCCAGGACAAACACGTCAGCCGACGCAAAGTGTTTTGTGTTGACTCCGCTAAGTGCTCGGGCAAAGTTGACTGACCACCGGACCACGTGGGCGACCATTCTGTGTCTTCTCATAATACATAAAACCATAGACTTCTACAATAAGTAGGTGTATGTTGTGGGTTGTTATTTTACTAATAAGGTAAAATACTTGATACAAAACGCAGTGTTAATTTTGACTGTTAGAGCCAATTTAAAATCCCATTTCTTATGACATATTATATCGATCGTCATGTACAAATGTATGTATGTATAAAATAGTGTATTACACTATTTTATTTTTATTTTTAAAAGTATATATACGAGAATAATGCATACCTAAAGGATCTAAAATAAAGTTTTAAAGTAAAGTTTGAGAGTGCGTTCGCGTGTTTTCAGACCGGAAGTATTGTCGAGTGATAACTCTGCCAGTCTGGGAATTTTTTAGATTGCGGTTACTACAAACTTACCTACGAGTACTAAAAGCCAGGCACAGGTAGTAAGTATTATTCGTTTTACTCGTACTTTATCTTTCAAACTCAAAATTTTTGACGAATGATGACAATATTATTTAAAAGGAACAATATAAGTTTTAAAATCACTTAAACTATTAATTATTTAACAATAAAAATATCCCGCAACCTTGTAATTCTGTTATCTTAGAGGATAGCCATGAGGTCTATATATACTATTTAATTGCATAGTAATATTAAACACTCGAGTAAATAAATAAAAATAAAAACCAATAAATAAAGCAAAGTGTTACTACAAACAATAATATTAAAATACTCATAATACCAAATTAATAATATTTATATTATACTTAAAAAGTTAAGACGACGTTCGTAATAATGTCGCCATAATCCATAAAAATAACACAACTTTACATTGCGTGCTTCAATAAAATTAAAATAATGTAAGCAATAACATCGCCGAGTATATAAATGGCGAAGTAGGTGTAAGTATAAGTATCCGAATAAAGAAAAGCTATGAAAATCTCACCTGACCTCACAATAAATTGCTCGTAATAATTTTATTACGGCAATAAAATGGCACATTTAAAGTATCGTCGATTAGCACCAAAATTTTAAGAGATACAATAAAGAGTTTAAAAGGACATTCTAGTTTTTATGGGATATAACGGGGACCGTTACCCGCGCCGGGTTCGAACCTTGGACCGGTTGCTCGGCTACTCAGCCACTGCCGGTAATAATCCTAATTACGTATGTATTATGAACGCTGATGTTCGGTATGAAGTGTGTTGTTTGTTTGTAAGTGTAGCAGGTATAGTGGAGGTGTCACGAATTGGGAAATTAATCTTTCAAGACTAACTGCGTTACTACCAGGGTGATGTTGAGTAAGTCGGTCAGGATAAAGGTCTAGTGGCGTAGTATCCGGAGGTTGTGGGTTCGTTTCCCACTTTACACACCGTTTATTTTTATTTATATTGGAGCACGGCATGTGACTTTGTATCTACCTGGTGGTGAGCAGACCTAGCAGGATAAACCCGTCCTCATTTCGCCGATGGTATTCGGAGGCAACACCTAACAAGTGGCGAGCTTGTTGCGGTGTTTATGATGGTATAGCCTCGTTGTATAAAGCGGTCACCCATCCCAGTCCGGCCTTGTTGTCATCTGCTTAACCTTGTTTTCAGTTGCGCAGTGACTTAACCACTAGGCTGGGGCCGCTTTTTGGGGGCGATTTTAATATACTCGCTGATTTATCGTCAATTCAACCACCCATTTCGTAACCGCACCTGAAAGGATGTCGACAAGAAATCGATGCAGTAATCTCCTAAAATTGGTGAACCCAGATACAAAAACCGAAACATGACTAGGTCACTTGACGGTTTTTGCATCTATACTAGACCGGTCGGTCGGCCTAACAAAGTTATAGAGACCTTCCTCCCACCTAAAGAAAGTTTGCCATGGTCTGAGTGTTTATAAAATATAATAAGTATTGGTATCGTTGTTTCTAGTGCACATAGTACAAGCCTAGATTAATTTGTGACCAAGCCTTGGCCGATAACAAATTATTTATCGTTTAATGTCCATGAGTTCTAGGATAAAGGGGTATGTATGTGGCCATTACATTATTATTATATTCAAGGAACACGCTATCGACAGCAGAATATTTATAGAGGTTAAATGTAAATGAGCCAGTCTGAGGAAAGTACTTCTATACCTATGTATCCCTTTGCTGCTAGACAGGTGCTAAGATATTAATGTCCCTTTGACCTGGAAGCAATTGACCCTAGGCAGGTACTGCTAGAAAGCGATTGGTTAACGGTGTGTGTTTCGTT
This sequence comes from Monopis laevigella, assembly GCA_947458855.1. NCBI lineage: Eukaryota > Metazoa > Arthropoda > Insecta > Lepidoptera > Tineidae > Monopis > Monopis laevigella. The sequence continues at coordinate 25,169,549 of OX381585.1, forward strand.
TGGGGTTACATATTATATAAATCAATCACTGAGTCAGCACCGTCGATGATTGACACTTCTATATTATGAGCCCTACAATCTCCACTCGTGGTTCGTTAAATGATGTTGCTTTAAAAGGTCTTATTATTAATTAAAATGTTTGCCTAGTGATGATAGTTGCAAGTAGTGAGTAGTATTTTCCGATATTGGTCTTGCAGTCATGATTTTGTTTTTGTGATACTTGCGTACCTTAATTTATTTGCAAGACCAATACCAAGACTCGGTCAGCTCCAGTCTTGTTCTTGTTTTGCGCACTCTGCGCAAGAGTATCGCAAAACTAACAAGACTTTCAACAAAGTTTCGATACATATGGCCAGCATTCTAGAACTTTAGTTTTAATTCCTTTTTCAAGAACATATTTCTAATTAATTATATTAGAGCAACAAAAAACGAATGCATATATGGGGGCTATGATTAAACCGTTTTAATTAAAACGAAGTACTAGTTGGACAGACTTTTACTATTTTTAAATAGTAGGGTTTATATAAAAAACCATTTATAAATATCTTCTTTTTTGATAATTATCTTCTTATTTTTTCGTTAGAATTTCGATTGTTCAGACGCTTTGGAAGAACATTTCCAAGGCCACATATTTTTAATCACTATATAGGGACGAAGAAGGACAGGCTTAGTGTTCTCTGGACTGAGCATACTTTCCCCATCCTCCATTTATATCAGCTTGCTTCCTTTTAGACGGCTTCTTTGGCTGGTTCTTTGGATAAGCCTTTAAATACTATAGTTTATGCTACTTTGTTCATATAATCAAATAAAAAATAGGTCAGATCTCTAAAGGTGGTAAAAATCGTTAAATTCAGTGATTCTGATAGATCTGTAAAAAAAATGATTTGCACGAAACTCTTGCGAGAATGCAAGATCAAGAAAAGTGTGACCTAGCTTGGTCTTCGTTTTGATTTGGACAAAACTAGTAATCAGTTATGTAATTTCTTTTTAATACTTGTTGTTGGTACACCAGGGTTTAAAAGAGGGTTGAATTTTTTTAATTAAAAGAAACGTATATCCACTACATAATATAAGTTTTTGATATAAATATTGTTATCGGCCGATTAACCTTGTTAGAAGGAGAACTAAGTCTACTTGATTAAAATCCTGTCATTAAAATAGGCCTAATTGAGTTGTAAAACCTAGACCGAGTGAAGAATGTCATTAAACTAGATATAGCCTTATTTATAATTACTATAACATGTACACCAACGCTCAGTTAAGTACGTTTTACATTGCACCTTTACAAAGCTCCACGTAATTATTTTAGAAGACTCTGCGTGATGGAAAACGTTTTTTTTTTTCAGGTAAAAGTTGACTTCTATACGTATAGCCGGAACCAATCTTCCTCCACCTGGTATTAATCACCTGGTATGCGCATTTATGATAATGTGCAGTTTTTCTCAGTTTGCCTTGGTCTGGGCGTTTATAAAATATAATAAGTATTAGTGTCGTTGTTTTTGGTACCACATAGTACAGCCCTAGAGCACAGATTACAAAACATTTTTTTTACCAACTATATACAATGACAATTTTTAGGGTAAAGTTCGTATTCAAATCTTAATTCTTGACCGCCTCAGGCATACAGACTGATACTTGTCGATTCTCACCCACACGGCAAAATATTAGTACGTACGTACGTACGTTAGGGTATTTATAAAATCTAATATGTATTAATATCGTTGTACCAGGTTAGTTTGTGACCAGGGCAATATGTATGTAATGTCCTTCATCCGATATCTCAATAACCGGTTGAGGTGGAAAATGAAATATGGAATAGTAGATCACGAAATGAAATCAGTTTGTTTAGCATATTCCTGTTTTCTTTATATTGTATATACGGAACCCTAAGTGCATACATCATTCGCTTTTCATCACTTTTTTATTATTATTCATCATCATCATGCCAGCCTTTCTTTGCGCGTCCACTGCTGGACATAGGCCTCCCCCAAGGATCGCCACAACGACCGGTTCTGCGCTGCCTGTATCCATCGGCTTCCCGCGACCTTTTTCAGGTCGTCGGTCCATCTTGTGGGGGGCCTGCCTCTGCTGCGTCCTCCAGCACGCGGTCGCCACTCGAGAACCTTAATACCCCAACGGCCGTTTAATTATTATTATTATTATTTATGGAAAAAAATTGCGAGCGATTTTTCGTTTGTTAAGGTGTTTAGTCTTACATGTCAGGATTAATTATTATTTATGTATGTCTATGTATACTATTAAATGTTATAATACTAGTATGTATTGTTATATTACCTAACAATTTACTTATATATCCTTGTATTATATATTATATGTAGCATTAATTAGCACTCTGCCTGTTATTGGTCAATCTCCCAAAAGTTAGCTGGTAGATAATGCCTAAGGCATTAAGCTGGCCTATGTATAATAGTATTAAGCTTTTGTGCAATAAAGAATTTGTCATTCATGCATTAATACTAATTAATAGTCGTTGCGTAGCAAGCGCTGAAACTTAACCATTGCTTCGGACTGTTAAACTGCATATTAAAAAACTAAATTTTACCAAACTATAACTGATTCACAAACTACAGTTACCTAATAATATCAATAACGCATGAGTAAACCCCAAATGACTAAACGCTTTATTTGAACCAAGTCCTCGGCTGACCTAACTTAGCTTCGCTGACCACCATACAAGGCCATATAGTCGTGACGGACACATAGGAAACCCAGCCACCATCAATAAACGACTTCACAAATAAATTGCATTAAAATTCCGAAAGCTTTAAGAAGCTCGCATCTATTTCCTTAGCGCTAATGTCAAACTATTGAAAAACTATAGAAAGCGCCTTTTCTTTAAAATATTGAAAATTCTACTAAAAGTGTTTTACAGTCACTTTTTTTCAGATATATTCCCTGACTTTAAAATGAGATTCAAAAATATTGTTTTTTTTTTCTAAAATACCTATGTATTTTATTGTATTTTATTTTGGTGAAAATTATTTTTTGATGGAAAAAATATAATATGGGAATAAGAAGGGGAATATTTAATAATAATTTTAGAAAAGTTCATCAATAAAATTATAGATAATGCCAAACATATAACTAGATCAATTGCCTCCTGTAATATTAATTAAAAAAACGAATTAAGTATATATGTCGCTCAACAAGATTACTTATAACATTCCAAGTTTATCGTACCAGTAACTTTAAACCTTAAATAGTTGGAATTGCCCCGCATAGGTTCCCCTGTCGCCAGTTGTGCACTTTAATTATTTTTCCTGACTTTTCTCCGAAAGTTTCCTGACTTTTCCCGGATTTCCTAGTTTTCCAGAAAGTGGCCACCCTGTAGTTTAAGAGCGCATCATTAACCTCTGTTTTTAACTGGTGATAAATAGAACTAGAAAATCTATAAATGGGGACGTAATAAATAATTTAACATATTAGATAGGAATCTCATTAATTTAATTTTAGGATAGCAAACAATTGTATGCCCTAAATAAATATTATAATGTAACGAATTTTATTTAATAATATATTAAAACATCTTTTTTTTTTAATAATCTAACTATAAAAGGGAAGACATTTAAATAAATTAAAAAAAAAGGTCTTCCTAACAGTTACCACTTTCTAACAGTTACTACTTTGTATTTCCAGCGAAATTCGTTGGAAAAAGTAAATGATCTTTCATGTTTGTGATGCATGAATTAATAATTTTTCAAGCTTTCTAAACTTATTTTCTAGCGCTCTCTGTTTGCTTTAAGCACCCAAGCCTAGGTCTTAAAATTCCGAAAGGTTAGGTGTAACGGAGGTTCTATTCAAATGTCTGTCTTAGGTAAATAAGTGAATGCGTCGGTCAAATGAGCTGCACAAACATATACAATTGTTTGCGAGGCCCATATGATGGAAGCTTTGTCTGTACAGTGACCATGCTCACTAAATAAAAACGATTAAACGTCAATAAAAAAATTATGGTTTAGAGTCATTGTTGCGTCTATTAATTTGTCAAATTCTTTTAGAGACCTATTTTTTTTTTAAATATTGAAGTAAGTAAATAAATAATAGTATTCAGATCCTTCGAATTAACAATGTGCACAAAGGTTTCTGTATCTGTTAAAATAGCTTGTTTAGTCCAATAGGTTGTAGTCACAAGATTGTAAAATAAAAGATAAATTAACCAAAATAAAAGTAGATATAATGGGTAAGGAGGATTCTATACTTCGATGTTCCGATATGTAAAATCTTCTATTATAGGAAGAGTGATGAAAAAATACTAATTTAATTTATTTATTCGAATATATAAATTACATAATTAAAATTTTACAATAGGTACCTATGTTTGTATGTTACTATTGATAAAATATATAAGATTGACCAAGAAGAAGAAGAGTACCCTATAAAAGTATTAACGCACTAGGTGCGTTGTAGGCTTCGATCATATAACCAAGTTAATATAGTTATTTCGTCTGAGGTTGTAGGAACACAACATTCTTGCTTCGAGGTTGGTCCCAATATTACGGATATTTTTACATGATTTTCCTGTTTACCTAGCTAATTATACTTTACGACAGAACCATAATGAATTATTGGTGACAAAAAGAGGTCAAGTGCAAATGCTTTTCGTGCACTTAAGATTCCGTATAACTGCCTTTTTGGATCCAGAGAACCGTTTAAATGGCCTTAGGGTACCCAGCGGAGAGATTAACCCATCCTCATTTCGGCGATGATATTCGCAAGTGACGAGATTATTGCGGTGTTAATGCTGGTATAGTATCACTGTATAAAGTGATCATCCATCCCGGGTTTGGCCTTATTGTCATCTGCTTAACCTTTTAATCAGTTGCGCAGTGAATTAACCATTAGGCTGGGCCATTTTGGTAAAAAGAAAAGAATCGCATTAGATCTTTTGAAGAAAGATATCTCAGTTACTATTTCAGATATAAAGTAGAAATTTGAAATATTATAAAGTATTATCCATAAGTAGTTTTTAAGTTTTAGTACCTACATAACTCAAAAACTACTACACCAAAAAGAAAAAGTAAAGATCCATAATACGTATACATTATTATAGGTACATGTTCCAAATATTCACATATTGCCTCCTGAAAGCACTTTCCAAAAGAAAGATTGTTACTATAGGCCACTAAGGCATCACTAATATACTATAATAATAGTATAGACTATTCTAAATTCCAACTTTTCATATGAATAAGTTTTGGAGATGTCGGTTTGTACAGACAGACAGACGGACCAAGTGATCTCAAAAGGCTTCTGTTTTTATTTACAAACGTATGGTACCCTATAAAATTGTACTCAGGTCGATTAATCTACTTATAGATAACTCGTTCGTTATTAGTGTTATCAATATGCAGAGCATGTTTTTTGATGAAATGATATACTCAGTAAGCAGGTATATAACAAATGCTCTTGTTTCATAACTAGAAGGGCATATCTATTTATGCACCTTTTTTTTTCAAAATTAGTGACAGTTGTGAGTTGTAGATACTAATGTGACCTTCAGTAAAAATATGACAACCCAAATGTTGGCACTGCTTCTCGTGGCTCTACCGCTGGTGACTGGAGCTATCACCCCCATCCAAGTGAACGTCTGGACCTCGCCGGATGACCAAACCATGGTGAGCGCCAGTGGCGTCGCCAGGAAGCTGATTACCGCCGGCGACATGGAAGTCTTCCGCATCACAGAGGACCACCTCAAGAGAGGCATTCACGCGCTCAACGGTGCCGCGCCTGACCACGTCTATCTGCGAGACCCCACGGGAGACTCTGGGAATCAGTTCACTATCAACAACTGGCCACAGACATTAACAATCCTTGGAGTAGAAAATTACGAGCTATTTGACTATAGAGAGGTGAACTTTACTATAGCTAACTATAACTTGACAAACATGGAAGACAAGCAGAAAATAGTTGGCGGCGATATTTTGTTCGACGGTTATGATTCGATTATCAACTCGTGGGGGATACCGCTTCTTCAAGAGAAAACCGGACAACAGATTCAATACAAGTTTAACTTAAAAGACGGTAAAGGTAAGTTTAACTACGTGAACGATTGGGGAAGAAGTTTGACCCAACTAAATAGGAAAAAGCTGGTGGCGACCTACAACCACACTCTGGATTATCAGCAGATGATAAACATAAGGCACGTATTATTGAAAGGAATTGGATTTATTAGAGTGACTTACCGAGCCAGCCTGGATGGAAACGCTATTGGTCACTTTAAGGAGGGATACAACGGAATAAACTTTTGGCCGTTCGATGTGAACGCCGCGCTTCGACAGGCACAGGTGGCTCCCACCATCACAATCACGGAAGAAATTTCTTTTGTTTACGCTATTTCATTTAATATAGAATACCAGTTCAAGGACTTAAGGACGGAGGTGAACCCTGGCCTCATGTACGACCTAGAGGAGGAACTAATAGTAAACCCTACTGACCTTTAATGTGTTAAGAATTTAATACAGTGAGTAAAGTATTTTAGTAGTTCTTTAAAAGTTAATATTGCACTGCCATTTTTATTTTGAGTTCACTATAATAATAAAGTCTTCGATGATCGAAGAATAAAGTGATCCAAGTATACATGAGGACTGAAATAAATTGGCATATCTCTATAACTACAACTGCTACTAGTTTGTTATTATTATTTTTTTTTTATATTGTATATACCTATTTGAGGTAATGTTTTTTTTGAATAGACTTTGAAATAGTACAAAGTATTTAAATAATATTTACCTGCATTAATAAAAATAATTAACCTATATTTAAGACTTCTTAAGTAGGCGTATAGATTGCAATCAATTAAATAAAGATTAGTAATTATAGTGTTAGTATTAAATGTTAATTATTTAATTTCTAAAATACTAATTAAATAAAGGAAGTAGTAGAAAGTAGTACTATTTACCTGCAGAGATAAAATGTAGTCCGCTCTATATTTATAATTACCACAAGCAATCAGGACCTGAGCTATATAGACACATATAAAAGCTGATTTATACCGGAAGCCGATGCCTTGCAACAACACTTCCTAGTAGTACTATAGAATGTATTGTAATACTATAGAACGTTTTGGAAGACGCTTTGTAACGTTTAGTAGATAATCTAACTAATCTATCGCTGCGGGTTGAAAAAAAAGGGATAGGTAATTAATAAATTTGATGACCATCAATGGTCAGTATTGATTACTCAGTCACCCGCCGGATAAATACGAACGTATCGATAACCCCCCAATATTTTGTGGAGGGGCGTTGAAATTTTAGTATTTCTACGTAGTTAGTATTTTTCGTTTGCTACTCCATTCATGAAACTAATATAAAAAAACTCATCCTGTACTAGCTATTGTAAATAAACTGCTTAGTCTAGCTCAAAGATTTACAAAAAATGGTAATTACAGAGTGCAGAAAAATGCTGTCAGCAATATGTATTTAAAAAAAATTGAGGGCAGTAAGTAACAGATTGATCGACCTTGTCTTATAATTAGCCAGACGTGTGGTCACCCGGTACCGTTATGGCACGAAACTATAACAAGGTGTCAAAAATATGTAGGTACCTAATGTTAATATGTAAAATTAACACTTGGAAAGTACTATATTTAAAGGTCTATTTTTAACTTACCTCGGTACCAAACTTAGTACCTAACTTAGGTACCGAGGTATGTATAAACAAGCTAGACCGTCCGACCCGTTTCGTTACCGCCTCTACAAATGCAAAAACAGTTAATTGACCTAGTGATGTTTCAGTTTTAGTCATTGGGTTCATAAGCCTTTTCTTATCGACGTAGAAGTCGGCTTTCAGGGATTGTTTACAGCATTAGCTTTGACGATAAAACTGCAACCAGGATAGTAATGCTAATCATCATTGTTGCCGTTAATTTTGTAACCGCATCATGCATAAAAACTGGAAAAATAATTCAGTTAAAATAGGTTTTGTCTCTTTTACGATTATTCATTTGTGTTGCTAAAAAAAGGGACAAAACCTATTATAATTTAAGTGTTCTTGAAGGAATCAATATTTTTTTGAACACCGATGTTAGTGGGCAGTCATTTACTGGTAGATGCTAATAAAATATCATTTGTACACAACATTTCGCCTCCGTAGACTAGTGGTAGCGCCGTTGGCGTTGTAGACAGAGGTCGTGAGTTTGATTATCACCCATGACATAAACATATTAGTACGTTTTTCTGTACAGTTTGTCATGGTCTGGGTGTTTATAAAATATAATATGTATTATATCGTTGTTTCTGGTACACATAGTACAATCCTAGAGCTTATAGTTTGTGACCAGAGCATATTATATGTTTGTAATGTCCTACATATTATTATTATTATTTATTGGACATCGTTAATTCGAGTATGTAGGTACTTTCCATGTACTGTTATTCTACACTACGAGGAAAAAATAAGCTTAAATTTATCCTGTAAGTGTATCTGGTTAGTTCTTTTCAACTTACTGCCTGCTGCGCACGTCATCTTGGTCTTGTCGTTACACTTTCCTACCATCCTAGAAAAGTTTTATTACTGGTGTACATCTCAGGAAGAGTTTCCGGCGGTAAGGAGTATGTACAGGAAATCATAAATAGTATTGGAAGTCTACAGTCTAGACTACACCTTGTATTTACATTACAAAAGTTTGAATTCCTCGTCTAAATCGAGCTTTATGACAACTCAACAGTATTATATAAGGTAATAATTCTTTAGCAAGAAGACTAAAAGACCAAAGACCATGCATGAATAGAGACGACCACTGTTTCAATTTTGAAACATAATTTCTTTTTGAACCTGCATTTCTCAGGTAACAGCCTAAGGTGTTTAGTGGTTGCGCCTTGTGCGTTGTATCCTGCAGTTGTGGATTCAATTCCCACTCATTGCTTGTTATCTACTTATACACAGGCGTCCTCTGTAATCTTTTCTTCTAATAACCCTATAAGTGAAGTTAGGTCCCAGTTTATATTATTAGATGGCAGAATAGTCTGTTTTTTGTTTTTACTTTTTCAGTATTTTATATTTATGCATTTTTATAAATTCCGTATATCAGGATAATATTTATATTTAATTATTTAAAGATAAAATGCATTAAAAAAAATCCTGGTGGGATTCGAACCCACGAACCTAGCTTTCGCGGCAAGGCGCTCAACCACTGAGCCAACCAGGTTCCAGTCACCCATTTATTATTTAGGATTAATGTAGGTCTTTAATCGAGTTTACGTTGTATGAATCACTTTTAATTTAAAATTCCGTGCCCACGGTATGTAGCTATGTAACTACAGACTGGTCTGTGGAGTTGATAACACGCACTTCAGTTCGTCTTTAAAATCAGTATACTATAAGCTCCGAAGTGTCATTAAATAGATCGCGTGAGGATTCCAATCTGCCACGTCCTGGCCAGGGTACTTCCAAGAACATCAGGGTACACGCACTTCGCTAATTCACACCAATCAACAATAATAATTACTATCTGGTCTGGTCGGTATAGTGGGACTGACCATCTTAACTAGGTGCACTTACGTTCAATTAGTATCTGTATTAAGGTGGGTAAAAGAAGTAAACAAAAGATAACTATTAAAGCTTTAGATTATCGAGCTGGCCGTGATTATGGTGAGTATATATCTTCTCTTAAAAGACATAAATTTCTAACTCTAGATAATCGATACTTTATAAAATGATATAAAGTATCGATTACAGAGTATTTAATTCAATGTGCCCCGCAGATGTGAAAGAAGTTGTCGAAAAAATAAACTCTTTCTAAGTCCATCTACTATAGTAGGTAAAACATGTTATGGTGTTAATACGAGTAGTTATATAAAACGTAACGATAAATTGACACAATGATGACAGCCTCCGTAGACTAGTGGTTCCGCCTTTGGCGTTGTATCCGGAGGTCGTGGGTTCGATTCCCAACAATGGCAAAAAAAAATAGCACGATTTTCCTGTACCGTTTATCATAGTCTGGCTGTTTATAAAATAGAATACGTATTATATCGTTGTTTCTGGTACACATAGTACAAGCCTAGAGCTTAGTTTGTGACCACATGGGTTTTTGGTTTATACCAACGTAACGTTAAACGCGTTACCTAAAATAGAGCGGCCCTATTGGTTGTTGCTCACGTATTAATGTTACGTTGCTACAAAAGAAAAAGCCATGGTGCTCGACCATGGGTACAAAGCAAATATGTGGGACAATTTCCATGTATTATTATTAAAATGTTTGACTTGGACTTGGAATTATTTTGCAATTCAATTGCCAATGTAAAACTTATAGCTTTAAAATTATTATGTGATAGATAATAATTAACAGTAAGTATTCATTATCTTCTCGTTTGAACTATAGTTTAGTTAGTTACGCAGATTGATACTTAACTAGTTAAACAATATTTTAAGGGAATTATAAGTCTATTTAGTAATATACAACTTATATTGTAATCTGAGACTGTAGGTTTCTTAATGAAATAAATGAATATAAAAAAAATTGAAAATAATGATTAACTAAAAATAAATATTGTAGTAAATTTTATAGCTTCAATTTATATATTTTACCAAGTAAGAAACAGATCTAACACACTTTATTTGTTTCAGATAAATATTGTAGTAGTGTTTTCTAATAGGGCCCTATTCTCTTAACTTACTTCATTGAAATCGTAATCTATGATGCGATTACGATTTCAATGAAGTAAGTTAAGAGAATAGAACCACACATGCAATAGTAATAAACAAAGAGATTCCAAATAATTAAATATAAAATTGTAATACGGAAAAAAAGTAAGTTTAAAATATACGGAAAAAAATATAAAATTGTAATACGGACCCCAAAGTATATTTTTATATAAATAGGTAGTAACATTTCAGGTTGGGGACGCCTGAATTTGCATTGTCGAGACAGAACTATGATAACATCAGTGTGTTTATTATTTCAGACAATTTTCGCAACAAAATAAAACATTTAACCGTAAGTAAAGTATAACCTAATTCCAAAGCAATTAAGGTATAATATTGCATAAAGTTGTGTGTGCTGTTAGTTTCCCTGAAATCTGATAGCACGGCGATTGCCTGAAGCCGGTCGGAGAGTTGCCAGACTAAATAACTAAAAAGCTTCGTGGACGTCACTAATGTATTGGTTTTTAGATTAAATAAATGAAAAAAATAGAATTGCCTAATTTAAATTATAATAAATAGAGTTTATAAATTATGTCTCCGTGGTTTAATTAATATGCGGCCACAGAATAAATAATAGTAAACGATGTGCCGGCGAACTTACGACCTCCGGATACATCGGTCGTAAGTTCGATTCCCGCTCAAGGCAAAACAATATTAATACGCTTTTATGTACCAGGCCAAAGCAAACTGGTCTGGGTGTTTATAAAATATAGTAGGTATGTACCTATTAGTATCCTTATTTTTGGTGCCTACACATAGAACAACCTTAAAGCTTAGTTTGTGCTAGAGCAATAGGTGTAAAATTGTTAATTCAATTTACATGTATTTAATGGATATTAAAAAAATGGGACAATAAAAGTTATAGTGTATCCTTTATTAATAAAATTCATAAAAAATATGCCTGTTGTGTTCGTGAAAGTACACTTTAAAGTGATTGTATTTTTGTTTAATTATCCCACAACAATAATTATAAACGTAATTATTATATTAGGAACAAGTACAAAGAAAATCTAATAAATTATTTAAACACATTAGCAACAAGGTACAGGGTGTGTAAAAACGAGTGGGGCATGGATAACGTACGACGTACGGCTCGTTTTGTACGCGACTGTCCCTTTTTTCGCTAACTAAAGAAAAGTCAACACTGATAAAAACTAAAAATCAATAATAAAATCTTTTCTAAATGTATAACAAATTTAAGCGAAGTTTTTCTTAACGATATAGGTATTATAAATATTATAATTGTATTAGCTTTTTCTTCGTTTTAAATTTTGCATAATGAAATTTGTTTCATACTGTCGCCGTAATTCAAAAAGTAAAATGGTCGCATGGAGGAAAAGAAAGTACCTTCATTAAATTATTTCAATAGTTTAATATGGTATAAGACTTTACATTATTTTTGAAAAAATAACTATTATAGCAACTCAACAGTATTTTTTTGTTTAATTCTTGATTTCAGACCACATAACGATTGGGTGCAATAAGTTTAAGACCTTTGTATTAAAAAATATAAAAACCAGTTATGCTTACAAGAAAAATGTATAATCGAAAGATAAGTGTTATTTCCACGCTGTATATAGTTCGGTACATTTGGGGTGATTTTTTCAAATGATAAGATTATTATCTCAATAATTTGGTAAAAGGGGTGATGTAAAAATTATCTTTTATTTTGCTTATTTACGAGACTCCTATAATGTATATTAGTTTTGTATAACATATAGAAGAACACAAGAATTAACTGCGAAGTCACAAAAAATGGGTTTGTTACAGACATCTAAATCTTATTTTGTTCTTATATTATATGCAGGACTTTTCACATAAGCTCTAGGCTTGTACTATGTGGAACAACCATACTAATATATATTATCATGAAGCTAAAAAAACGCGCCCCGGGGCACGATTTTTACCTTCATGTATATTATGTATTATAAACACCAGACCATGATAAACTGTAGAAAACAAGGTATTTGCCCTGAATGGAAATCAAATCTACGGCCTCGAATAAAATGCCAAGGACTTTTATTGTTGATGACAAAGATGGCATTAACTAAATCTGCATAAAAGATATGACTGACTATATAAATTAATCTCCACGAGTTTCTAAATATTTTGTTTCCTTAAATAAAAACGGACAAGTGGATTTCGAGGACAGTGATTGTTCTGAATCTTAATACTCTATGTAGAGTCATTAAAAGTTTGCATTATTGTTATTATATGTTATGATAATTAAATACAAAACCAAAATAAAAAAGAACTGTTTGCGATAATATTGCAAATAGTAACACAGGTATTCATAATATAAATTTATTGACTCCTTGGAGAATACTTTAGTTATAGTAGGTTTTGTCTCTGAACAAAAATAAATATGCGTAAAAGAGACTAATCTCATTTTAACTTAAGTGTTCTTTAAGGACTCATCATGTTTTTTTATGAATAGACCATAATAATTATCTTTTTTTTTGATGATACCAACTTTGTAAAGTTGGTAGCATCAAAGTTCACATGCACAATAAATCTTGATTTATGAGACTTTTTAGAATTCGAGTGTTAGCAATAGTTCTAGTTAGTACCTTTTTTTTTTAATAAACGCGGGGTGGAATTATTTATTTGTTAAGGGGTCAGTTCAATACGAGTTGAGAAACGATCAAAATAAAAACTACGAGTACATTTAATAGAACTAACAATTAATGTTTTATTTTAGCCTCAAATCTAAAAACGATATTACTACTTGTGACTCTGTTGCTAATAGTGCGGGCTGTAAACACCGTCAAAATGGCAACAGCAGCATTTTAACGCCTGACCACATCTAAATGCGGACCCGACGGGAGACTCCGGGAATCAGTTTTTAACAACAATAAACCACAACATCCACCATCCTCGGATTAATAAATTACAAACTGATAATTGACCGGTTTACACCAGCTGTTAGTGACCCTTATAAGTATTTAATTCTGGTAAAACGGTAAACTAAAGGAAAGTGATAAAACGTTAATTGATAATTTTTAAGATAATATGTTAAAAAAATTGAAAAACTGACTAATAAATTGTTCGAAATGATAGTTATTATTTTCAATACATAGGTGAATTATATTTTTTATACGGTTATTTAAAAAAAATATGATGTTGTTTCCAATGTGGATGGGGTTTGAAGAGCATTATTTTAAACAGTTTGATTAGTTGTTAGAAATAAAGTATGATATTTTTTTTATTATTATTATTTTATTAAAAATGAGCACTTTCCTTTATTTTACCGTTTCATATTACCCACTTACCAGAATTTGATCCTTATAAGCGACATTATCAGCTGGTGCAATAATACAGAATGAGTTTTTTTTTTTTCAAAATCAACCGGTCCGATTCCCGACTAGGAGAATATTTTTTTCAAAAATCTAATGAAGCTGTCTTAGTTTTTATAAACGACACTATCAGCTGGAGCAATAATACAGAATGAGTTTTTTTTTTTTCAAAATCAACCGGTCCGATTCCCGACTAGGAGAATATTTTTTTCAAAAATCTAATGAAGCTGTCTTAGTTTTTATAAACGACACTATCAGCTGGAGCAATAATACAGAATGAGTTTTTTTTTTTTCAAAATCAACCGGTCCGATTCCCGACTAGGAGAATATTTTTTTCAAAAATCTAATGAAGCTGTCTTAGTTTTTATAAACGACACTATCAGCTGGAGCAATAATACAGAATGAGTTTTTTTTTTTTCAAAATCAACCGGTCCGATTCCCGACTAGGAGAATATTTTTTTCAAAAATCTAATGAAGCTGTCTTAGTTTTTATAAACGACACTATCAGCTGGAGCAATAATACAGAATGAGTTTTTTTCAAAATTAATCGGTTCGTTTCCCGGCTAGAATTATTTTTTCAAAAATGTAATGATGCAGTTTTAGTTTTTATGAAAATCGGCCCCGTGACTCCTTTGAGCATTTTTCGATATTCCTTGTAGTATTTGGCCTTGAAGGCACAATTTAAAAAATCACCCTGTATAGGATCCCCTATATCGGTTAAAATAGGTACCGTCCAAACTTGTGGCCATATTTCGGGAGGAAAGGACACCAGATTCATTAAAATGTTTACTTAAAAGATGGTTAAGGCCAGTTTTAAACTTTTGTAAGTTCTTTTTGTGCTCCGACTGGCAGGTGGGATCCACATTCATCATCTGAGCAGAAATTCCGTTTTAGTTTGTATTTTCGTTTAATATTGAATACGAGTTCAAGGATTTGAGGACGGGTGTACCCAGACCTCATCCACGACTTGGAAGACGAGCTGATCGAAGACCTTACTGATGTGGATATTCAACACGTGAAGACATTCCTGATATTATTATTACAATTTTTTCTTTTCCTTTATTGTATATTTATTTTTTTGTGTTTTTATTTTTCCTATAATTTTATTTATGTTGTTATTGTGAATTTGGAGGCAATAAAGTTTTTTTTCATTTTCATAATTTTTCATTAGCCATTTTATATTATTTTTAAGTAATACACTAAAAAAACATTTAATGCTACCTTTGCACTTTAATTATTTGTGATACCTAGCATTCAAATTATGAAAGGCAGTGTCGTTTCTATATGGTAGTGTTTTTTTTATGTTTTCAATTCCTACTCCGGCCTACCTATATTTTTTATAGTAGAGATATGACAATTGTTGCATTTATACATAGAATTTTTGATAGTAAGTAGGTACTACGTAAATATAAATAAGATTATTTTTTCAAGTCTGTGCAATAGAGTTTTAGTTTGCTACTTCACCAATGTCGGCAGTTCATTTTCCTCGGGTCAGTGCTATCAGCACGGCTCACTACATTTGCGGAGTAAAAAGCGATGTCAGAGGACGTTACCCTATCATAATGATAATCAACCACCAAGGGTCCGTAGTGCAATTAACTAAATCATATGTTCTGGAGACTTACCACAGCAGTGAGTTCCGCATGGCTACTCGAACTTGTCTTGGCTGAATTTAGCTTTTCGAATGAACACTTAAACCTCGTTTATGTTTGTAATTTTAAAAATATTTTTTTAAAGTTAAAACGTACGTTAATATATTATTTATCGATGTATAAGCGCGGATAGTGTGCACGTCTGCCCGTCGCGGCGGTTGCAGCGGTTGTGGTTTGCCGGTGGTGAATGGTCTTGGCCGAAGCTGATGCATTTAGTATATCGGCGAAAGCGTCACGTCACGTAAGCTTGAAAGCAAATCCACGGCTACCGTTTCGCAGTTTTTGTCTACTCGCTCTGCTGAACTATGACCTCAGGTTTTTTCGTTTGTTTGTTATTAGAGCTTTTTTTATCTTTCAGTCTTTATCAATGCTTTTTTCATTTCAGCGTGTGGAAAGTTGTGATGTGTTGTTTATTTGATTTTTAGTAGGTATTATTAGTGGGGATAATTACTACAAATACGTTAAATAAATTATTATAAATATACTAATCGTTTATACGTTTATTTAATTTTAGTTTTATTTATATGTAATAATGTTGTATTATAATACAAAAATATATAAAACTATTGTAAGAAATGACGAATAAAAATAAAATAATAAAAATAAAATAAACAATTAAATCCAAAGGAAAATAAATTATAAATACCTAATGCCTGTAACATAATAATAATAGTATTGGTAAATACTAATGAAAATAATATTAATAATGAAAATAGTGAAAATGAAAATAATAAAAATTATAATACTAATCTGCAGTAACGAAACCTGTCGCAAAGTCAACAAAATTTATACACCAAAATAAATATATTCCCCAAATCTCTATCTGATATATTATTCAGTTACCATTTTATCTAAATTATTAAAATTTACATTTAGTACGTCATTATTAAATATGCATTAGTTAACGGTTGTAGAGGTGCTTCTAACATCATATGATGATAGACCAATTACAAATGCATATTATTTCATATTTAACTTGTCTACCATATTCGACTTTAATGCTATCAGATTATAGTGTTTTATTCCAACCAACCTTTGATCGTGAAATCAATTTGATAATTGTATTTTAAAAAGTGTTATTATTTTAAAAACATTGAATTTCATATTATTTAATGCCTTACTTCGAGCCCGAAGCCATGGAAGTTTTTACACATTTTGTTATTTTTATTTTGTAGGTTATCATTTGATGCTTTCGATAGTACGGTGGGTGGCAAGGTGGTACTTATTTTTGTTCAAACTTACAGAATACTATTTCTACTATTTTTATGTAGATAGTGAATATTATTTTGTAAATTATTTTGTTTACTTTGGATAGGTACGGTGAGCGGAGAGGTACCTATTGTTGTCCAAATATAGAGTAATCCATTTCTACTATTTTTCCGTAATTTATATAATTTGTATACTATGGATAGCGTTCCTTCCCTACTGTCGATACATAGCATAGCTCGAGCTGCGCATCTTTTTCGTACCTTGCGTCGGCGCATGTTCGCATAACATCTTACTATCTCCGCTACATAGCTTCGCACCAAACGGTCACATAGTTTCGTAGCTTAGCTCTCGCATCTTCACATCGTAGCTGCATAGCACATCTCTGGTGGAAAAGACGTGACAAAGACTTCGACAAAATGTATCTCATACAAGTCAAGAAGACCAACGTAATAATTTTAAACCCTAAAAATTAGTTATTTAATTTTTAGTTAATTATGTAAAATAACTTATATTATTGTAAAATATTAATTAAAAAAAATATGTTAATAAATAAATATTATATACGTGGTGGCCGAGTTGGTAAGACTTTGGACTTAAAAACACTAAGGTCCCTGGTTCGAATCCCGGTGTGTACCAATGAGTTTTTAATAAAAAAAATTATGTACATTTGTTTGACAACACCACTATAGTGCCTCGGAGAGCACGTTGAGCTGTCGGTCCCGGTTTTACTATACCAACTTGTGGAACTGTTTATAAATGGGTTATTGAGTCTATTTAAAACATCGCGACGAGCTAGCCACTTGTTCGGTGTAGACTCATACCATCGGCTACGACGAGGTGGGATTCAAACCCCTCTAGGCGGTCTCGGGCGCCGTAAGGCACCCGTGAAGATATGTATGTATGTATAAATATTAATTGTTAGAATAAAACAAAAAAAATATACATTACTACTTATATTATTCTTTTATTTTGTATTTTCTGGTATTTTTTTTTTACTGGATAAGCTCCAGTGCGACTTTGTATCAACTTGATAGTAGCACATATAGGTATTGTTTTGATCGCTTGCATTATGCCGGCTAAATAGTGCGGTTACGAATTTGCGTTGCAGTCAACAGCCTCGCGCTGCTTTATCGTCAGATTAATTGTCCGTTTCTGAAACCGCACCCTGAAATGACACTACCAGTTACCATCACGATAAGAAATCGATGTCCTAAAAACCGGTGAACCCACAGACTAAAACCGAAATATGACCAGGTCAGTTGACGGTTTGATTTCCATAGGTATCTAAAGACAATAACATTTAGTGAGACTTTCCGTTATGTTCCTTGATGGCGTGACAACATGCATTAACTGCAGTCGGGCGGGATGACAGGTCATTTTGGCGCAATAAAAATTAATACCGTAAACATGAAATAAACATACATAACCATTATGACCCTTTTTCTGAAAATAAATTGTTGATGTTAAGCTGAAGTTAATTGTTTTTAATTTGTTGTTTAAGATACAAGTCGTTTAACTTTATTTTTGGCTTCCATATTTGTTTTTTTTTTATTGGAGCACGGAACTACGTATGGTCGATAGACCGGTTTCGTCCACATACAAAAACCATCAAGTGACCTAGTCATGTTTCGTTTTTAGTCTGTGGATTCACAGGTCCTTCAGACCGGACTATTGATTTCATAATTGTATCGATTTCGTGTTTATTGCCGCCATTACACCAACCGGAGCTTGCGGTTAATTCTAAGTGGTAGTCTCCTTTTTGGGTGCAGTTATAAAACGGGCATGGCAATTGATTTTATTACAAAAACTAATTTGCATTACGAGTCTACTTTAGTGAACTCGTAATTCAAATTCGTTTTTGTCTCCATGTCCATCCCAGGTTTATAACGATACCTAATCCAGCAAATCAGACCAGAGGCTCTACCATGGGTGTGCGCATTGTAGAAACGTAACGTATTCATTTACGTTTACGTGAGTAACAACCAATAGGAACGCTTTATTCAATCCTGTTACCAAAAATCAAGCGATCCTATTGGTTGTTGCTCACGTATACGTAAATGAATACGTTACGTTTCTACAATGCGTAAACCCATGGTAGAGCCTCAGTAGTTCTCGAGATATTTGATATGGATAGACAAACAGACATATGAGTTCCTTTCTCATTTTTTAAGAAAAAAAAAACTTCTAACTAATTAAAAATAGTTTCGCTACAAATAATCAACTGGTTGCCGATCCATTTACATTCGTTCTGATTGAGTTGCTCCCAATAACCGGTCCAGCGTCGGATAAGGCAATTCTCATCACCAGAAAGGTACCCGCGGGTCCTGGGACCTCTTATCTGATATCATCCTAAGGATTTATGAAGCTGCCGAGTTATTTTAAACGAATCTTAAATGCTAAACGGTTAGAGGCATCGGACGACCAAGGCGTCAGGCGAGATGTTTAGTTACTTATATAGGTAGGTACAAGTTAAAAATATGGATGATAAAATTTCCCTGGTTAAAAAACTAAGTGCTAAAGGGTTGTACTATGTATGTGTATCAACACATTTATTTTCAGTTTTTAAAGTAGAAACTGTTTGTTCCAATAAGGCATTCTTTACAAACAATTCAACTATACTCGCTAGTTACCATAGACAGGATTCAAGCTATAAGAGAGGTTTATTTGAAAAATAAAATAATAATAATAAGGTATTTATTTCAGCGAAAAAGCCTTAGTAATAAAAGTACACAATGAACCACAGAACTATGTACAATAAAGGAAAGTGGCTATGTGGTTTGGGGCTACTCTGGCACCTAAACTAGATCAAAATCTGTACTATAGGTGGCAGCTAGTTCCGTCGCGGTGTTTGAATGTTAAATTTTTAACTTTGGTAAAACTTCTCTAGTAAAATTACATAAACAGAAAACATAAATAAATACATACATACATATACACTCATATAGCACATCACTTTATACTTATACCTATTATAAATAAATAATATATATGTAGGTACATATTAAAATATATAAATACATGGTATACCCATATATATATTGGTTGATCCCTATATATAGTTACTAGCGACTATAGTAAAAACTGTTTGCAAATACTTGTGTTAGAGCTACTGATACGAATGCTGTTTGCGTAACTTAGGTTTCCGTATAGCTGAAGAAAATATCGATCAAGTAACAATGTTATTTAGTTAAGAACTCAATAACTTTCTACTAAAAGATCCGAAAAAAACGTACGCTTATGAAACATACGGTTGATAAAGCATTAGAGTCGCTGTAATGCGATTTTACTGCTTTATCAACTACGTCTTTTTACATGGTGACTTTGAAAGGATGTACTTTGGGCTAATATGAGGTTCTACTGATCAAATAAAATAACTTTTCCCATAGAACCATGTTTCGATTTGATCAGTAGAGCCTCATAACCCAAAATACAACTTTCAAAGTCCCTGTATAGCGTCCATATCATAACCACTATATACAAAGTGGTGACAGCGACCAATATTGCTGAACAAAGTATTGGTCGTTCCCATTCATGGACTTTGTAGGAAAGCTTTCATTATAATAAATAATGCATTTAAGAAAGGTTCTCAAAGTATGGAACTTGTTTTAAGTTTTTGCAGTATTTATTTACATTATTCATAGTGAAAAGTTGATGAGCTGAATATACATTTATTTATAAAGGAAACAGATTTCTAGCAATTATAAATTGGTTAGATAGAAGTAGTAAAAGCGTCGTCTCTACTTTGGTCAGACTCACGTCTTCATTCTATTCTATCACCAACAACTTTATCATCTTTATAGATAATATGTTAATTAACCCAGTGAAGATTTTTAAAACAAAGCTAAGTCATAGGGATATTATTGGAAATGATAATGTATTCTATTTCGATGTCACTACAATTATACATACTAAAATAATTTATATCACTATTACAATACTGTAGTCTCTAATTTTGTAAAGCTTTGTAGAATTTATCATTTACAACAATCGAATAGTACACATACTATGTAGGTATACCAGAAATGACGAGACAATAATAATATTTTATAAACACCAAACCATGGAAAAACTACGTACGTTTTGATTTTAGACATTTATAATAGATATTTTTAGTTAATGACATTCTAAAAATACACAAAATAGTAACTTTTAACATTACAAAAATAAATAAATGTGGACACTAAAAATCCATAATTATAAATAGAGTAGAACAATACAATAATATTAATGATGATATAGTTATTTATTTTCTCATTACAGAAACATCAATAAAATAATATGAAGGATATTACCTATACACATATTGCCATGGTGACAAATTATGTAGGTACCTATACCAGGAGCAACGATACCAATACATATTAAAATTTATAAACACCCAGACCATGACAAACTGTAAAGAAAAACGTACTAATATTTTTTTGTCGTATGTTCCAACATCGAACCCACTACCTTCGGATACAACGCCGGCAGCGGTCGGCGCGCAACCACTAGTCTAC
Organism: Monopis laevigella; assembly: GCA_947458855.1. Taxonomy (NCBI): domain Eukaryota; kingdom Metazoa; phylum Arthropoda; class Insecta; order Lepidoptera; family Tineidae; genus Monopis; species Monopis laevigella. Next base: position 25,190,870 of record OX381585.1, read on the forward strand.
GGGGCGGTCTAAATAACACTTATCTGCATATAAATAGCTTATAAAACTCCTGCGGTAAACGGACGTCTCGCAAATTTATAATAATTGATCATTTATCAATGACCGATCATGTGCGCCGCCAAAATTGATTTAACTCCGCAATTTTGTTGAAAGTTTTAAGGAAATTATCGGAAAATCATGTTAATTAATAAGTTGGGTTGACTCGGTTTCGAAAATCGCAAGCAATTTTAACGGATCATAAATTATTTGAACGGTTATTTATTTAATTATTTATTGGCAAAAAATTACCCTAGGGAGTGGGCACAGTCTTTCTTCTCACTCTATCACATATTCTCTCACTACGCGAAGGTGTTAGTTTTTAGTGGTTTTGGATACGGTATTTATTCTTTGTTAAAAATATTAAAATTATAGTCGGATACTGACTGGGTACCCTAAGACCGTTCTAGGCGGACTCGGGCGCCCCGTATGGCACCCGTAATTATGGTATATGAGCTATCTAATTATACTCATGCAATAAGACAATGGGTAACTGAATTATCTCTTTTTCTCATGGCGAATATGTATTATTTTTTTATTTTACATGAAACATGCGGTATCTGATTCAAATTATGTAGTTTAATTGCTTGTAATAGTAAGACCAGAATTAAAACATAATGTTGAATTGATCTGAAAATATTTCATTCTTTACCCCAGCCAGGTATTATTTTCCCGTTCTTTACTTCAGAGATTTACTTACCCGGGTCCGCATGTGAGGGCAAAACGTTCGTGCAAACCTTCTCCAAACGGGACGGAAAATAGGAGAATGTATTGTCAAAACACGTACCTACACATACATGGTGACTATGAAAGGATGTACTTTGGGCTAATATGAGGTTCTACTGTACCCCTAGTGTGAGTTTTCTAACTATTACTTTGCGTTTGAGTTAACTAAAATTTGTATGGGAAATAGTTCAGCGCTCCAAGCGGAAATTTTGAGAACTAAAAATACAAGCGTGTGATTGGTCAAAATGTTAACGCAGTAGTAAAGTTAACGCGAAAGTAAATGTTAAAAAACTCACACTAGGGCTACTGATCAATACGAACAACTTTTCCCATGGAACCATATGCCGCAAATGAAAAAAAATATTGCCTTCTCCATACAAACTAGTAATGTTAAAATGACTAATTTGTATGGGGAAGTCAATTTTTTTTTTTAAATTTGGTTCCATAAGAAAAGCTGTTCGATTTGATCAGCAGAACCTCATATTAGCCCAAAGTACACCCTTTCAAATTCACCCTGTATATTTGAAAATACCGTCCTATACTTGTGGATTCGCGTATTTTTGCAAATGTGAGGAACCCGGTTAACAATACTCTGTGTAAAAAGTATCCGGAATGTACTCGTGTAACCCTGACTCCACACGTTAGCCGCAACACCATTACCATCCACACGTTGGCAATTAGTTATGTTTGCGCCGGCTATGCCAACGCTCGCGTCAACGCTAGAACCAATGCTGTTTTCTCGATCCACGCATTGGGCCGGGCCAAAGTGTGGAGCCGGCGTAAGAGGCGCGTACAAGATATCGTTCTAATTGAAAGTTGGTAGCACTGTATATATTTATCATTTCAGTTTATTGTGCTGCAGTATTTGTTTGTCATAGTTTTGTGTCACTGCGATGTTTGCAATAGAAAAAAACAGTCCAACAAAGAGTTTGTTTTAAACGAAATTGTATGTGCTAATTCGATAAAAATATTGCGAAAACCCTATGTTTTATTTCGTAATAGCTGTAGCCCGCAATCTCGTACTCGTATTAATTTAATACAAAAAAATATTTAAAAAACAAGTCGACGGGGCTCGTGGCGCTATGAGTTTTGGTAACTCGATGAACATATTTTCATTCGCTAAATGTTACTCTCAACAAAGCTTCTTGTATTTCAGTAATTTTATTTTGTACCCAATGAGTGGCTTTTACGTGATGCGTGCACAAACAACCCGAGAAACACATAAAAAATGATTTTTACGTTCTATTACTTATTTCCCGCGTCTTTCATTAAATACAAAAAACTTTTAAATACAAATTACAAAAAGCTAATAAATGTTTTCTTATAAACAGTATTAGGCTATTTAATAAATTACCAAAATCAATTATAAAACTAAATGATATAAAATTTAAAAATTGTATAAAACAAACTTTAATAGCCAAGGCGTATTACAAAGTTAATGATTATATTAATGACAGAGATGTCTGGAATCAGTCCTCTCTGCGTCTGGAATCTCTAAACTAATAGTAACTGTCATATTGTAATAATTCATAATACATACTATTATAGGTATATATATATATATTTTTATACTACAATAGGTATTTTTTTATATATTTTTGGATGAGGTAATAACTTGTTATTACTATAACTTTGATCATTATTTTAATTTTAAATATTTACTATTTTCTACAAGGTAATAATTAGTTATTACTTAACATTTATGTTAATTTGTCTTATTTATTTTAAGTTATTTTGTTAACAGAGTTATAGAATACATTTCCATGTTTTTTTTTTAACTAGTTGATGTTTGCGCAGGCCTTGGATTCAGCTATGTATTTGGCCCTGCAATGTAGTAGTATACGTATCCAGCGGATTTCCTCTCCTTTGAAGGTCATTGCAGTGGTGGCGCGTGTGCCGGGTTCTGGTCTGCACCCTAAGGGCCTGGTTGAGCAGAAGGATGGCTGACACATACGTTACGTCCGTGATCGGGTGCTGCTGTGGGGGCCTTGGATCTCCGCTGGGCACGCACGTTTAATTGTTATCATATAAGAAGCGGAGATCCCGAAAAATCTTCTGCTGATAGGCCGGCGCTGGCATCAAAGAAATGTTGTGTTCTGTAATTCTGTGCTTTCAATATTGTAAGATAGTATATCTGCCTTGGGGTGTTCTACGCGTGCTCTTCAGTAGGATGAGAGTATATACCACATGCTATAAGCATAGGTTTAAGTCAATGACCATGCTCCTCCGATGATACGGTACATTTGGAACATCAGAGTTTTTTACTTGCTGGTCCCTTTTTCTCCAGGGTGTCTCTGAGGCGATCGACTTGTGATCAGCGTTTGCGCCCTAAAAGATACCTTTCATCTATCTACTTGTAATCAAAATATACCATTTTGATTACCTATACTAAAGTATGTATTTGGGGCGTAGCTATGGTCTGTTGGGTTGGTCGCCTTGGTGGCACTTTTGCAGGGCAGTCAACGATTGACAGGTCAATGGAACCAGCTAACCACCTAGTCTTAAACTGGTTGGTTATGTAGTGTGTGTTCGGTTGGGTTGTTTTTTTTTTTTTTTCTTCCCGCAAGGACAATAGTTTAATAGTTTACGATTTGTTTATTTTGTATTATATTCTCAACATTTGTCTGTGGGAGGAATGGCGACCTGGCCAAGTACACACAGGACCTTATATATACTTTTTTTTTTTTTTGACTTTTCATAAATGCCTGTAAAGGTTTACATGAAATAAATATTTTTGACTTGATTTGACTACAAGCTGACCCGCGCAACTTCGTCTGCGTACGCAACGGAAGCTCTCAAAAGGAACAAATTTTCCCCGTTTACCCAACATTCTTTATTGATTCTCCGTTCTTATTAGTCGTAGCGTGATGTTATAAAATATATGGCGTCAATAAATGGACTATCCAACATTAAAAGAATTTTAAAAATCAGTTCAGTAGATCCAGAGATTACCCCCTACAACCTCACAAACTTTACCTCTTTATAATATTAGTATATATAAATACATTATATTATATATTATAGATAGTATATATAATATAGGTAGTATAGATATAAATATTAGTATAGATTATGTAGGTATATTTTTTAAGTATATTTTTTGGAAAAAAATAGGATTACCTGCTAATTTATATATCTAGTTGAAAAGAATAAAATTATATAGTAAAGAAGGTCAATATTAATACACACAAAGAAAATAAGACAAACATTACAATTTCAAATAGACTTTTTTGTAACTTTTTGGCACTCACGGACACACCGCATTCCCAAGTCGCACCTACACGATACTGTCGTCTTACAATAAATCTCACAACAACTTTTACTTACTAGGCGCAACATTTCATTCTACTTTACTGCCATATCATCATCAATCACAAGAGAGGTAATTACCATTTATCTTAAATATTAACAAATTAATAAGTGTAATATTCATTTAGCTGCAGTTATCTTTAATTTCATCTAAATAATTCTTAGAAGGAAATCTACGTTATTACAATGTTATTGTTGTTTAAATGATAATAAAATCTACAACTGTAAGGTGTAGTGACCCCAAACGTTAATAAACGGAACAGGACTGCCTCCGTGGTCTAGTGGTTACGCCTTTAGCTTTGTATCCGAAGGTCGTGGGTTTGCTTCCCACTCATGGCAAAAGCAATATTGATACGTTTTTTTGTTCAATTTTCCGTCGTCTGGGTGTTTATAAAATATTGATTTTATTTATTTAAAATACTTTATTGCACAAAATTACAAAATAAAATTGTACACAAGCGAACTTAATGCCTTAGGCATTTTCTACCAGCTAACCTTTGAGAGAGTGGAAGATTATGCATAGGGTGCAAAAGCAAATAAATAACAATTAAAAAAGACATACACCGAATAGTATATAAACTACTTAAATATTACATGTAAATACTTAAATATACACTCAATACATAATATACTATTTATATAAATAATACATATTATGTACTATATGTATTATATTGTATTATTTATATAAATAGTATATTATGTATTGAGTAAACAAAACAGAAAATGCTAAAGGAAAAATTGGCAGTTAGTTACTTATTTAGATAATGAGCGGTGAGTAGACGTTTAAATACACCGATGGTTGGAGTCTGTCTTATGAACAGAGGAAGAAAATTCCACTGACGAGCAGCTGACACAGTAAAAGAATCGGAATATTTAGTGGAGATGTGCGACGGGATCTTTAATTGGTTATTAACAGAGGAGCGAAGAGGACGATCGTGAGAATCAGAGAGAAAAATAAATCGAGATTTTAGGTAAGAAGGGGTATTAGAATTATAGAGGATGTTATAAAGGAAAGAAAGCATGTCACTGATCTACGTGATCGTATATTAAGCCATCTTAACTGTTTGCGGTAAATAGATACATGGGCATATTTGCGCAGGCCGAAAACAAAATAAGGCCGAATATATAGTAGATATTTAGTAATATCGTTGATTCTGGTACACATAGTACAGCTTATAGCTCAGTTTAACAAGCTGCCATATTCTGTTTCTTATAACGAAAACGTTAGATTGGTAAAATAACGAAATATTAACATGGCATTAGACAATCAGCAACAACGAACACTAAAAAAGTTATGCTCTCTATTCCTTGTTATGTATTATAGGGACATTTGTCTTGAAGAAGCGTTCCGTGTTAAATAAAGGATTTCGTTATTTAGACAACCTTTAAAAGAAGCAGAATATGGCCTCAGGCCTTTTTTTGTATATTATTGATATATGATTCGGTTAGATATTAAATGAAATCTCAATATTTGGCTCAAAATATGGTTACAGATATAGTTATTAAAGTGTAATAGAGGTATGCAGCAGCATATTTTACCGGTTTCAGTGTGCAAATCTTAAGTAGGTAGTAATTAGATATAAACCTTAACTAATATTTTGAGAGTAAGCTATTCGAATAAAATTATAATCCTAATATAGCTGAAAGTGTGGTCACAGTGGAGATGATATATCCGGAGATAAATCTTAAAGAAGATTTATTAATTTGGCCACGCTCCGATTCCGCCATCTTGGATCACAAATTACTTTCTACCCAACTTAGGATTCATTAAACAGTATGTAATGTTTTGTAAATTTAATTATACAAATTATATAGGTAATTAACTTCTTCGGTTTTGTTGATAAATATACTTTATATATCAGTGAGAAAAAACTCACTTGTCACTTGATATCATCAGTGAGAAAAATATGACCGATGACCGATGATATCCTATCACGATTTATCAAAAGTAGTATTTTTGAATCGTAATAAATTAATTTTATTACGTAAACATTTTATTTGAATTTAAAAATAATTTTCATAACAAAAAAAAAATATCATCAGTGACTTTATTTACGATATACGAAAGAAACTAGAATATTATCAATTTATTCGCTTTCTACTAATATAGGTAGGTATACTAAAATGTCTGAATGCCTGTGTAAGATAAACTATACTGATACTGAACTTTTAATATACTTTAATTAAAACTATCAATTATAATTCTCCCTCTCTTTCGGTAACTCATCCATCTGAATCCATCATCTAAACATATACATATGACGAATTTCGTACATTTAACTCTCAAACCACACACTTTCGCACACATGCACATACATTTAAACACACATGTTCTCACAACATGCATACAAAAAGACACACACAACTATTTATTTTATTGAAAATGCTTTATTGCACAAAATTGTACATAGGCGAGCTTAATGCCTTAGGCATTTTCTACCAGCTAACCTTTGAGAGATATAACTATGGCAAATAATTGTTTTTCTTTACTAATTTGAAAGATGTTAGCACACTACTATATTTATCTTTAATGTACACATATAATTGTCCCCGATATTAAGTATAAATTGTTAATAAAGGTGGGATCCTAGAGACCTGAGACACGAGCTTTATGCCAAATTCAGTCTCCAGTCTCACAAATTTTGTATCAAGTGATGTTCTGAATTATCATATTATAAAAAGCTTAAGTGAAAAATAACTGAATTATTATTTTTATTAAATAATATTGAATACTTTATTATATTAGTATCGTTGGTTTGGTCACATAGCAAAAGCCTAGAGCTTAGTTGGTCACATAGCACAAGCCTAGAGCTTAGTTGGTCACATAGCACAAGCCTAGAGCTTAGTTGACAATGTATGAATTATAAAGAAAGAACCATAGGGTTTCGGAAACATGTTGACGTATAGCATGTAGGACACATATCCGGTATACTGTAGTCAGTGTAATTAGATTTCTAGGAAACAGACAATTATCCGACACTGAGCCGGGAGAAAATAGGAAAATAAAATCTTTATTTAAACCTTATTAAGTTCATTAGTTAGGAAAAAAGGAAAAGGCAGAAAAAGGATTTTTAGGGGTCCGTGCGTTTTAGTACAAAAGCGGAGTTCTTATAGGATAACTCCGTCTGGTCAGACCATCTGCTAGCATGTCTAACATGGTGCGTAGTGGCTGAGTTGGATGGACTTAAAAAACACTTAGGTACCTGGTTCGGATCCCGGTGTGTACCAATGAGTTTAATTTAAAAAAAAATACATTTGTTTGACAACACCACTATAGTGCCTCGGAGAGCAAGTTAAGCTGTCGGTCCCGGTTTCACTATACCAACTTGTGAAACTGTTTAGGTAAAGATGGGTTATTGAGTCTATTTATTCAAAACATCGTGACGAGCTAGCCATTTGTTCGGCTACGACGAGGTGGGATAGGAATTCTCGGGCGCCGTAAGGCATCCTTGAGGATGTGTATGTGTGTAGAGTTGTGCTATTACAAACATAGTGGACGATGATGCATTCATATCTACCAATAATAATTTTTTTTGACAAATATCATATTTCTGACATCGAAAGACGATCTAGAGATGCACTATTCCACTTTAGACCTCCATTGATTTTCATGATATTGTCTGGACAAACAGATAGGCAGAGTAACCAGGGCCGTGCCCACCTCAGAATGATCGAAATACTTAAATAACTTCACACAAAATCATATTTAATAGATAGATATATAGATGCGATATAATAAATAATTTGGAATGTTTCTACAGTTTCTATGTAGCTACTACAATGTAATGAACCTATTGTAAAGTGACTCCCCGTACTCATTTATATGAGTACGGGGAGTCTTTAAGGTTAAAGGGGAACCTTAAAGGTTTTCGAGTATGGGTGATTACTAATATTTGTATAAGTATATGTAATATGTGGTAAGCATTAAATAAATAAATTAGAAATGAACCGAGAAATCAACACGTGGGTGCAGCCCAGTAGAAAATAGCCCCAGATACGTCAATGCCCACAAAACACCTTCATCATATTTAACGTTAATATGCAAAAAAACAAAAATAAAACGCCATCGTCAAACGTTTTGATGGGCAACCCACATCCGCCACCGCCAGGGACATTATGTTATTTTATTCAAAAACAACATAATGTCCCTTATTTCATCCATAGTCCTTTATTTTCTCCTGGAAAATCCTCTACAAAACAACTTCTACAACACAAAATGGACTCTAATAACAAAACGGGAGCAACCCCCGGTTTTTCAAATTTATAAAGTTATGCAAAATCCTGTTTTTTTTTTTTTTTTCTATATAATATTATCACCCAATAAGTGGTCTAATTTAGTTAAAATTGGAGAGCTTCAGTTAAAAGCCTCACGTAACGTATTACACTATTCTCACAAACTCTACTTTCTCGCTCACTATTAAACTAACTCTAGAATTCAGAGTTTCTAATTCGATATTTATCCTATTACAATATTAGCGACGCTTAATTCTATAATACGAAACATTCGCATCAAAAAAGCTTTGCAACTTTCAGTTAATACACAAAAACATTCAATAGATGTCACCACCGTCACTTCTACACATATTGCTAAGTAGAAAAAATATTATGCCACTGCACTTTTTACTCGATTATTATGTTATCAGAAAATAAACCCATACTGTAATTTAACGAAACTGCTATTTCTAATAGAGTAATATCGTAGGATTCGTAGGTAAGTAGTATTTTCAATACGTTTTAGAGAAACAAAGATACTTAGATAGTAAAGAAATGCAACGAAAGTGAAAAACTTAAACAAAACTATGTTACAACATTGAGTTCGCGTGCATTTTTTTCTAATTCTTCGTCTCAAATGCGCGCACATACCACGAATGCTTTACGATTCTCGCTCGTAGATAATGCAAGCAATTCTCAAATATACATAATTGATAATTACTTAAATACCGATTATTAAAACGTACGTAATATACGAGCTATGATAATTATAAATAAAAAAGAGATAAATAAGTATATACTTATATAGCTACTTGTATATATTATTTTTCCGAAAATAACATATTATTTATATTTTCTTTAACTTTCTACCTTAAAGGACACTGCATTCGTAATCGCGAAATCTGCATTTTCCATACAAAACGAGCTTTCGCACTTCCAGTATTACTAGACTACTATTTGTCGCAGAATTAAAATAATACTTTTGTCGTTCATTGTATTAAGGGCTTTGTAGTCGACTTGTTTATTGTTTAACATCAACTATAGGGTCCATAAGACCTCTCAGCCTTGTCAATTACACATATAAAGTTATCATCATAATTTGACAAACCTGGTGGTCTATTAAAGTGTTTTACGACCTTCGTCATTACATAAGTAGACGCCCATACAAACGTTCTTCCAATATTATGTACTGTTTTTTCATTATTATTTTTATGTTGGTAATAGTACGCAAAAATCTTTCTGTTGTGGGTAATAAATATGTTTGTATTTTGACCGCCTTCGTAGACTAATGGTGGCGCATTTGGCGTTGTATTTGGTTCGATTCCCACCCATGGCTAAAAAATTTTAGTACGTTTTTCGTACTCTTACAGTTTGTCATGGTCTGAGTGTTTATAAAATATAATATGTATCATATCATTATTGCTGGTACACATAGTACAAGCCTAGGGCTTAGTTTGTGACCAGAGCGATATGTGTAAAATTGTCCTACATATAAAAAAAATAAAAAAATATGTGTATCTATTTTATATAATATTAAAAATAAAAAACCCCAACATCGAAATATTAATAAATATAATGGCGGACAAAAATATTATTTTAATTCTGCGACAAACAGTAATCAAGTATTACCGGAAGTGCGAAAGCTCATTTATATGGAGAACGTATACTTCCTTAATTAATCTTTCTGTATTGTTTATTATTATTTAATCAGAAAATAAAACTTTTTATTTTTTTAATATCAAATTTAAAAAATATTTATTACTCACAACAGAAAGATTTTCGTGTAAAATTACCAACATAAAAATAATAATTGAACTTTGGCGTCAACACGACTGCAGAGCCCTTAACCGGTTATCGAAATATTCTACAACTACCTGACCCTATTACTACTGCAACTTAAACTTGCGTAACTTTGCGTTTACGCAACCCACGCAACGGAAGCTCTCAAAAGGATTATTTTTTTCCCGTTTTTGCAACATTGTTTATTATGCTCTGCTCCTATTGATCGTAGCGTGACGTTATGTAGCCTATAGCCTTCCTCGGGGCTATCCAACACTAAAGTATTTTTTCAATTCGAATCAGTAGTTAGAGATAGCGCGTTCAGCCAAACAAACAATCTCCTCAGCTTTATAATATTGGTATAGATAAGCGAACCTAAAAATACATGGAAATGGGCCGGAATAAAAAGCGTAATATTTGTCAATATTAATTTATAAATAATAATAATTTAAACTTTTCTCGATTAACAGAATCGCTGTTCGGTATAATTAAATCAATATAATAGGCATAACATTTTAAATTATTGTATTAAAATGGAAGTGTTAATTTAGTCACCACTAGCAACAATTAAGTGTTATTCCTATTTGTCGCTAGTAGGAACAAAGCCGATGGTAGCAACTGAGATTGACCCAATACACGTATGATCATACCTACATGTATAATGAATAGCTTATAAGAAGCAATACAATGATAATTATAAGCTTTGGGCCTTTGGTCGGTAGCAGAAGGCATGCGGCTGAAGTGTGTCCCAACCTCTGTAGCACTACTTGTACTATTATTTCTTCTGTGGTAGCACCTGTGTGACCCCCGGCCCGTTATCACTGCATATTGCTCGGACCATATATAATTTAAAATTCTTCATTATACATGTATAGGTACGTGGTGGCGGAGTTGTTTAGACCTTGGTTTTTATGGCTAAACCTTAAAAACCCTTAGGTCCCTGGTTCGATTCCGGTTTGTACCAAAAAGTTTTTTCCCCTAAAAATTATGTACATTTGTTTAACCACTATAGTGCCTCGGAAAGCACGTTAAACTATCTGTCTCAGCTTCACTATACCAACTTGTGAAACTTTTTTATAGATGGGCTATTGAGTATATCCAAACATCGCGACGAGCTAGCCACTAGATCGGTGTAGACTCATACCATCGCCTACAACGAGGTGGGATTAAAAACACCTCCGCTGGGTTCCCTGAGGCCGTCTAGGCAGTCTCGAGCGCCGTAAGGCACCCGTGATGATATTTTATTTTATTCTTTTTAATAAAGAAACGTCAATAAATGGCATCCCTCTATCTTGTTCATATCATTTTTCCGTCTATAGTCGCGCACCATTATAAGTTCCCACAATCTTAATATCGATTGTAAATCGTTGAGTTTGGTTGACAATAATAATAAAATTAAAACAGCCTTCTTTGCTGACCGTTCTCAGGTCGCCATTTTTAAATCGTTTATCTATCTATAATATCGTTTATCTAAATAATTATAATATTTTAAAGGAAAAAAATATTAACAAGTGAATGTCTATGGATAACTTTTGCAATAAAATATATTTGGACTAGGGTCGTAACTTTATTAAGCTATGTTCCTATAGAATAGACCAAGTTTTTGGCGGCTTTGAACCATGGTCTTATAGTTTTTGGTTTCTATGAAAGGTACAAACACAAAAGAATTTAAAATTTGTCTAAAAGATACAAAAAAAAAGAGTTGGAAATTGGTTTATATTTAGATAAGATTTCTTTGCTGGAGTAACGAATGTTCTATTCGAAAGTGCTTATATATAAGTTAATACCAATACAAAACGGATACCTTTTTGGCTCCCGAGAACCGTTTTAACGGCCTAAGAGGACCCAGCGGAGTGATTAATACATCCTCTTTTGGCCGATGGTATTCGGAGGCACCCTAACAAGTGGCGAGCTTGTTGCTGTGTTTATGGTGGTAAAGCTTCGTTGTAAAGCGGTCACCCATCCTAGGTCCGGCCTTGTTAATCATCTGCTTAACCTTGTCATCAGTTGCCAGTTATTTAACCACTAGGCTGGAGCCGCTTAAGTTATCTATTTGTAAAACCAAGCATTGTTAATTTGATCGCCGCGGTTTTTACTTTCTTCCGAGACGAAGGCCGGCCGGTTCGACACTGCCACAAGTGCCATGCAGAGAACCACCGCCAGTACTTAGCCACAGGCGAAAGGGTAATAGCATAGTTAAAAAGATAATTTTCCTGTCCCTTATAATAAATTTACTACATATGTTAACGGTACAGCCGAAGATATTATCAACTTTGATCTTATTTAAATAAAATAGATAAGACATATTTTAAAAAATCATACACCTATTTGGCCGAGTTGGTCAGACCTCAGACTCTCAATACCTATAGTTTTTAGGTCCCGGCTCGTACGCCGGTCTGTAGGTACATGATACAAAACATTAAGGAGAATGCATTCGCGATTACGAAGTCTACGTTCTCCATACAAAATGGGCTTTCGCATTTCCAGTATTACTCGACTATACTGTTTGTCGAAGAATTAATTTTTTTTTTGTCGGTCATTAAGTAATTATTTTTTCTGTGTTGGGAATTTTTATTAAATCAGAATAAAAACTTTTTAAATATTATAATACAAAACCTTATTACTCACAAATACTCACAACAGAAAAAAAACCTGCGTACCAACATAAAAATAAACTTGAAATGAACTTGCGACTAACAGACAAGTTGTAATACTGTAAGTACGTTTGTACTGCAAAGCCCTTAAATTAGAAATGTGAAAATTTATTGTTATCTGAGACTTGAGAACTTGAGATCATGAACACGATCATTGATTTAGTGATCATGTTCGCGAACAGATCAACGTGTTCACCAATACCCCCATAGATGTGTAATATATTTGTGCCTCGAGTGTACTAACCTAACTCTCTCCGCAAAGTATGTGGAGCATTTTTAACCAGCTATATATAATGTGTGTCAGTAGCTTAATTACAAGACCCCATTCCCCATAAACTATCATAGTGGAACCTTTTAAGCTCGATCATTATTCTAATTAGGGTGTTCCTAAAGAGAAGTCTCTGTACACGTAATAGGTAGGTACAGGGTGAAAAAAAACGTGTCGGAGCGTTTCGTGTGTTGTAATTTTTTGGTAAACATGTTTTGTGCGTTCTTGTAAATTCCAAATAAAGGAATCTTCACTTGAGGTTTGATTCGTGCGTCCAATATTATATAAAAACTAAACAATTTGTGCCATAAGTAGAGGTATTAATCGTTTTACCTATATAGTGGTGGTCACGGTCGTTGCCAGGTTTTAGTATTGGGGGGATCGGCACATTACTCAGCTCTCATTTTACAATGAGTGCTGACTAATGTGCCGACCGGATTCGTTACCACCGCCCATACAGATGCAAGAAACCGCCAAGATACCTAATTATGTTTTGGTTATAGTCTGTGGGTTCACCGGTATTCCGGAGACAACTGCATCGATTGTCGAGGTGGTACTCTCCTTTCATGGTGCGGTTACGAATCGGGCGATTGACGATAAAGCAGCGAGAATATTAAAATAGACTCGTATTGCAAATACGTCTTTGTCGTCGCTCAATTCGTAACCGCATCATTTAGCCGGCATAGTGGGAGCGATCAATGTTGTTAAACAACAATGTATTGAACGACCCCTTTCGTGGACTTTGTAGGTCTGCTTACCATCAGGTAGAAAAACGTCACAATACGTCCTCCAATAAAACAAAAGAGACGAATTATTAACGTAAAAGATTTTTAAGAGAAAATATATTTAATTTTGTACTGTCTTGTTTATATTCATAAGAGCACGGCATGTAACTAGGTATAACTAGGTGGTTGCGCCTTTGGCGTTGTAACCGGAGGTCGTGGGTTCGATTCCCACTCATGGCAAAATATATACGTTTTTCTATACAATTTGTTATGGCCTGGATGTTTATAAAATATAATATGTAATTACTATATCGTTATTTCCGGTACACATAGCATATACAAGGTTAATTTGTACAATATGTGTAAATTATACTACATATTCTTTTATACAGGGAGAATTTGAAAAGTTTTAATATGAGACTCTACAACATAATCAAATCGAACAACTTTTAGACCCATGGAAGCATGTGTCGTTAAATAAATAAAAAAATGGATTCCCCATACAAATTGATCAATTTAACATTTCAAAGTTACCACCACCTATACTGATGCAAAATCCTAAAAAGTTATGTTTCGGTTTCAGCCTGTGGGTTCAATGGTTTACAGTAGACTGTTGCATCGATTTCTAGTCTTCATCGGAGTTACGAAACGAGCATTTGACGATAAAGTAGCGAGGTTATTATTGTTTCTTTTAAAAGTAATATCAGATCAGATTGTCAAAATAACTGAACACCAAACGGAATGTTAAAAATGTAAAGTCAAATTAACAAGGAAATAGAATGCATGACTTTTTAGCGTTCATTTCGTATTTCGGGAGGGGTTTGAACCCCCAAATCCTCCCCCTAGCTATGCTCGTGACCTATATGAAAAAAAGTTACAAGATCACCAACAGATTCACAATTTTATATAATTTTTTTTTAATGAAACAGCAATTCTTTATAAAATATATATTTACAATTTGTAAGTTACAAAAAAGCTCACGTAATGTTTAGGTTCTAAAGTATAATTGCTCGTCTGGTCACAAATATCCTTAATATTAACAATAAATAATACTTCGCGCTCGCCACTCCAAATTCAGCACTCATAGAGTTTTAATTATAAACTTAATGATTTTTTTGGAGAAAGACAGTTTATTTATCATGTAAAAAAACTCATTTGTACATTAGTTTGGAAGGTAAAGTTTTTTTTAAAGCTATCCTACATTCATCATTCTATCGTTTTATGGTTTTAAATATATTTAACAGAGTATAGAATTCTCATTAAAAAAATATTAAAAATCAGTGAACACTGAATTTTGAGTCGCGGAAATTAAACAAAATTATACCTAATCTATAATTATTTTAATAATTATTTATAATCTATGTGTGTTTAGTACCGCTAACGTTGTATCTGGACGAAAATGTACAACACATTTGGTATAAAATGTATTTACCGGCCGTAATAAAGAAAACTAAACTATAGGACCAACTGTATGACAAATCAATAACGAATAGATCTAGTCTAGGTACCGTAGCCTGAGAGAAATTATGACGAATCCATCGACGGCGCCATCAGTCACATTAATATGGATTTTGACATTTTTCAGTCGCGTTTTTTCCACAGTACCTAAAATGAGCTTCCGGCGAAAACAAAAAAAAAATCACCAAAAAATATATCATATATAGTTATTTATATTATATAAGTATTTATTTTATATTTTACTGTTAACTGACAGTAATAATAAAATACTATAAAATATATTTAGTTGTACAACAATGAAGAACACTTCTCTTGTATCAGGAGACAGGACTTGCTATTTTTAACCAAACATGTAATAAACTGTTATCCCACATATTACATCTTCATAACAGACCCAGGCAGAACATACCTCATGAATAGCTAAAATTCCTATGGATTCAACATTTCCAATGACTGTTTTCACCAAGACTATAATATGACATCTTCATATTTGGGTATTTTGATTAAAGGGCTAGGAAAAGGGCAATGCTGTTAGATATCCATGGATTCTCCGTGTGGCTGGAGGTAGGCGGCAGAAAAGCGAACTGCAGTGTTCCCAGACTTGGGACCGCGAGGCAGGCTTGGAAGCCCTTCCGAATTCAATTCTTATTAGTTTTTGGTCAGGTATGAATAACTTAACCTATAGATTCCTTAGAACTAGTTATAATAATCTTTGAAACATAGTATTAGTCAGTTCATATCACTTGTAATAATTACATGCAGTTCCAACATTTTAGTGGCAGCAATAAGACATCCTCGGAGTTACAGGTGCTGCTCAGAGGTTCATACGCGTTACTAAAACGCGCACCAAATCCTATGACTTCTTGAACGAGTAGTACATCTCTAGCGGTTTGTTGACCTGCATATAAAAATACATAACATATCATGTGTGTGTTGGAGTAGTCCTTCCAGAACTTATAGCTTATGAGTGTAATGGGTAGTACTTTCCAGAACATGTTGTGTATAAGTGTGGTGGGTGATATTTTCCAGAACATATCGTGTATGAGTGCGGTGGGTATTACCATCCAGAACATGACGTATATGAGTGTGGTGGGTAGTACCTTCCAGAACATGACGTGTATGATTGTGGTGGGCAGTACCTTCCAGAAATGAAGTGTATGAGTGTGGTGGGTAATACCTTCCAGAACATGACGTGTATGATTGTGGTTGGCAGTACCTTCCAGAAATGAAGTGTATGAGTGTGGTGGGTAATACCTTCCAGAACATGACGTGTATGATTGTGGTGGGCAGTACCTTCCAGAAATCACGTGTATGAGTGTGGTGGGTAGTACCTTCCACAACATGACGTGTATGATTGTGGTGGGCAGTACCTTTCAGAAATGACGTGTATGAGTGTGGTGGGTAGTACCTTCCACAACATGACGTGTATAATTGTGGTGGGCAGTACCTTCCAGAAATGACGTGTATGTGTGTGGTGGGTAGTACCTTCCACAACATGACGTGTATGATTATGGTGGGTAGTACCTTCCACAACATGACGTGTATGATTGTGGTGGGCAGTTCTTTACCCATCATGTCATGTGTGAGTGTGGTGGGCAGTACCTTCCAGAACTTGGGTTTATTAGTGTTGTGGGTGCATTCTGCGACAACTTGTCGTATAGGTATGATGGGTAAAACCTTCCAGTAATTATCGTGTATGAGTGTAGTGGGTAGAGCCTTCGAGTATATGTCGCGTATGAGAGTGGTTATACCTTCCAGTACTTGTCGTGTATCTGTCGCAGAGTGTGCGCCCCGGTGAGCGGCACAAAGCTGTCGGGCTGCGGCGCCACGTAAATGCAAAAGTTAAGCATTTTGTAAGCCTCGGGCAGCTCCGCGTCTAGGTCCAGCGTAAGTCGCATTGCCAAGTACTTGCCCAGGTGGTCCACTGTAGAAGATAAGAGTTTCAGGGAAAGGCTGCACACTGATGGTTAAGGGTGAAGATGACAATAATAAGGGAGACATATATGTATACATGCAGATGAACAGAGGATTACGCAAGGCGTTGGCCATGGTCTAGAGGTAGCCCATCGTAGAGCCGCGCAGAGTGATCACAGTAAGCTATATAGATGACCAAAGTATAGTAGTTACCCGAAGCGTTGGCCGTGGTTTTGAGGTAGCGCACAGAGGAGTCGCGCAGTGTGCGCATGAGCTGGTTGTCTCCTATCATCTCGGTGGGGTGCGGCATGAACACCAACTCTATTTCGTTGGGGTTCAGAGGGTCGCCCTCGCCTTCTGTGTCCATTGAGTTTTCAGCTTCTGTTCTGGAAACATGACCATAAAAAACAACTCTTTTACAATTTTTTATATCACCTGTAATAAAGACAATACAGAATATCTTTAGGTAAATACAACAAGAACGGTGAAAAGATGACGAAATCTTGAAAAATCTTATTATAAGCTAACCAGAAGCTGCCGTGACGTCACATCTTCTTTCGGTGATCATCAGGATTAAGGGGCCACCCTTTAATAAAATGAATTTGCTAATATTTCAGTATATTAAAAATGTTCTCGTAATGCAATTCATCTTTGTCGCCCCTCTTTTCGGTCGGTATAGTGGGAGCAATAATTTTTTTAAGAACAATTATTGATTGCTCCATTCATGGCCTTTTGGGGTCTGCTCACCACCAGAAGTCACATGCCGTTCTCCAATAAAAAAAAACTCATTTTGATTGATGATCATGATTTTACTTTTTCAAATATTCCCGTCTATATTTATAATAACGTATTAAAGTAAAGTGTGGTTGGAAAGTCTTTTTTTTTGCAAACTAGACCATTTTTTTAAGTTTGTATCTGGTGTAGATTTGAAAATATTGAAGTGCTCATTACTAAAACATCAGCAGGATGGAGTCAACTGTAATCTAAAGCGAAATAGATAAATTTGTATGGGGGAGCAGTTAAGGATAGGCGCTCGTTGTGTGTTTGAAGGTTTTTGAAGAGGCTCAAACAAAATTTTTTTTTTATAATTATGAGCCTCTTAACATCAATATTAAACCTTTGTAAGTAATATGATAAAGGACATCATTAATTATCTTGTTAAATAAATGCTCAGGTAAGATCTATCAAATAATTATCCCAGAGATCAACCTTAGTATGTATTTTTAATATTTCTTTTATAGTGTTTTGGATTATTTAAATTTTGTATCACCGCATACTTAATTATTAATTTATATAATAAAAATAATATGCAGGACAAATTGCACATATT
Source organism: Monopis laevigella (assembly GCA_947458855.1). Lineage (NCBI taxonomy): Eukaryota > Metazoa > Arthropoda > Insecta > Lepidoptera > Tineidae > Monopis > Monopis laevigella. Next base: position 25,209,284 of record OX381585.1, read on the forward strand.
GCTCTGGTCACAAACTAAGCTCTAGGCTTGTACTATGTGTCTTCAAATTAATGCCAAGTGCGTACTGTGAACTGAACATTGTGTGCGAACACACAATGTTCAGTTTTGGTCAGCCAACTTTAATAAGGAGATTTTATGAAGCTATATATTTTCTTCCTATATCTCTGTGTATATATTTTTTTTCTTCAGAATGTTTTATGGATGAAATATTAAAAAGTATAATATCATTATTTGTTTGACAAACCTCATTCTTCCACATTAGGTATTTCAAACAAGAGAGATATTTATATTTGTCATTTTAAGAGACATGTATATATATTGTTTGAAATACCTATATCGACTAAAGATTTTTAGCCTTATTCATAAAAACTTATTTAGTTAAAATAGGGTTTCTCTTTTACACATATTCATTTTGTTGCTAATAAAAGAGACAAAAACTTATATATTAAAGTGTTCTAGGATTCAATAAGTTCTTGTATTATTTATATTAATGTTTGTATGTTAAGTTAACATGTGCACTAATAATTTTCCAAATCAGACTGGTAGGTACTTCATGAAATAGCACATTAAAACATACCTACAAACAATATCATCACATGTTTTATTAGTAACTATATAAACACTTCCTTTAAAGTGACTGCTGATAACTTGCGCAGAAGCGAATTTTGTGCAATAAGCTATGAGAAATGATTATACAATGAACTGTCAAGCTAAATCACAATTTAAATACTTCTAGCTTTGAGAAGCTGTAAAATAATATTTTTTCAAGATATTGTAAAGTTCTTAGTTAGTTCTTACATTATGTATTAATTTTTATCTGGGAGTACATCTTTATTAGGAGGAGCATATTGTGTATGTAACAAGCTGCTTTAGGGATACACAAGGTCTTCCTGCGATATGGACATTATATACACACCTGTCATCGCTGGACTCCTCCTCATGTGCTGGCTTGGTGGTGGTGCTGGTGTTCTTGGACATGGAGCTAAGGTTGGAGGGTGCAGGGGAGGGGGTAGAACGCTCGGGCTGCACAAGCTCCTCCTCCTGAGGCTTGCGGGAACGCTGTGGCCGGTTCTGGGACTGCAGCTTAATCCCCTCAGTGATAGAGTTGACCAGCGAGGCTTGCGAGTGCGACATCTTGAGCTTCACCAATACGCTCTCCTGGTGGGCCTCATACTCGTCCCGACTCGGGTATATCTTTGAGATGAGCAGATCAAAGTTGGGATCCGGGCGCAGCGAACGCTTGGACACTAGCTTCTTGCGGCACGTGGGACACTCCTTGTTACCCGACCGCAGCGCCGTGATGATGCAGTCCGAACAGAACCGGTGCAGACACTCCTTCGTTGTCATGGTCTTCTTTAGCATGTCCAGGCAGATTGGGCACATGAGCTCGCTGTGCAGGCTGCGCGGCGATACTGCTATCTCCGTCGAGTCCGTGATCACCTCTTGCGGAACGCGCTGCAGCTCGTACAACGACAACTCCCATGTCTTGTTCTGTGTAATCTCGTTTGAAGACATGGTTTAATTTATCACTACAGTGAATCTATGCTCAACACTCAATCAAAGATATAAAATAGCTACAGTTATTTTCTTCACTAAACACTAGCCATCTCTTAACTTTAAAATACTTATATTTATTAACCACCTAGTCATATCCATTAATTTTTAGATTAAATTAACAATCCATATTCTTTCCTAACAAATAAAATCTACCTAACCAAAACAAATAATCGAAGAAAGAAAGAAAGAATTAAAAAACAAGTAATAACAAATTATTTTCAGCTGATTTTTTTTCTGAACTGTGGTGTCACAGATTATTATTATTTTGTTTTCGTTTTTCCACAATGGAAAGTCAAAGATTTTCAACTATGCAGCCTAGTCTGGTTCACATATTATTAATAATAAGGAGATAAACATTGATTTTTTTTTGTTCGGTTTTCTCGTGGTTTTCTCATATAGTTGAGAAGGCAAAGATCTCTATGAACTATTTAGCCTAGAGATGAACATTGAGTGACTGAGTTCGTACGAATTAGACCGCGGGCCGAGACTCAGCGAGTAGTGAGACTAGTTATTTGTTCAACGAGTGAGTGTTGGATGAAAGATGTACGCCTAAGCTCGTACGGAAAAGACCGAATACCCCGACGCGAAATGACGAGCAGTAAAACTAGTTATTTTTTCATTGAGCGAGACTGGGATGCAAGATGTAGATTGTTTGGTATGATAACTGTGATGTTTAGGGTTCCATTGTAATGTGCAATATTGCATTGCAGTGCCGCGTGATGTACATGTAATATCATGCGCATGATTTGCATTTAAGTAGTTACCTATAAATAAACACTTCAAAACGCTAGCTGTAAGAAAGAATTACATGTAATATCATGCGCATGATTTGCATTTAAGTAGTTACCTATAAATAAACACTTCAAAACGCTAGCTGTAAAAAAGAATTACTTTCATGACTAATTATAAAATCTACAAAGTACAATTAAAGTCAAATCATTTATATTCCTACTATTTGTGTTTCACTTTTACACTTCCTTAAAAATCGAGGACCCGTAAACGATACTATCGGATAATCCGAAATAATTTAATATGCACAACCGTAACTAAAACCGGTACTTATTATATTTTTTATATATCCGTATCCATAACCGGATACAAAATTATATATCTATAACATCCCTAACCCAAATGTCGATATTTCAAATAACTATATATATGGATAAATAAGGAATTCACAATAAAACAAAAATAAATTAAGTAATATTTATTTGGAATCAAATTTTATTTATTTAAAAAGGTACAAACTTGTATTTCATACTACATATAAATCAGAGATTAAATATAAATTTAATGTAATATATAAAAATTAAATAATATAAACGAAAAAAATCTTTGAATATTTGGATTTTAGGTAAATGCGTCTGCGGCTAAATTCTGTTTCGTAAAATGTGATCGTTAGATTGTCAAAATAACGATTTCCGTTATTAGCGCGCTCTCCTCCAACCAGAGTAGTTTTTTAATCTTCACTGATTGGAGGAGAGAGAGGGAGAGACTACTCTGGTTGGAGGAGAGCGCGCTAATAACGGAAATCGTTATTTTGACAATCTAATGATTACGTTATAAGAAACCAGAATGTGGCCGCTGAGATAATATGCATAGATTATTATAAATAGCATCTTAGAAGCCTTAGAATATAAAGTTAGTAGCACTACTAGGACTGAACAAATTAGTGTTATGCAGCACAGACGAAAGAAAGAAATCTATCTAGTAGTGTTGTTCGTAGTCATCGCAAATTATTAGAAAGAAAAAAAGAGATACCTACATTTATTGCCATTAAAAAACACATAATTCCAAATATAATAAATCAAATAATAGTGGTAATGGGACCAACCGTCAGTTATGCTGCTAGCAAACGAATCTTCATAGCAGGAATTGGTTTTCAGAGGGGCCCCCTAGTAGTACTACTAACTTTATATTCTAGCTAGGGCTACTAAGGTTCTACTTATAATAATCTATGCCTATTACCTCAGACGCATTTACCCAAAATCCATATATATACCTATTCAAAGATTTTTTTTAGTTTAAATTATTTAATTTTTATATTATATTTAATCTATGATTTATATGTAGTATTAATTTAGTCTGTGGTAGTATTTTATTTATTCTGTAGTATATTTTTGCCACAGAGTATACTATTATGTTCAGTGACAGAGTTTGTGATTTTTGCTATTTTTGTTGACTGTGGTACAGAACTGGGAACCCCGGATCATATATTTTTTAGCTGCCCTAATTATCCCTGCTCCCTTTATGATATACTTCCTCCAGATACTCCCCGTCCTACTAACATAAATACTTTGCTAACCCTGTCCAGCTTCTCTGGATTCGGGGCTTTAGCCAAACATATTAATAGAATCAAAGTAAAATTTTAAACTACTCCCCCTCTCAACTTATTTATATATAGTAATAATTATGCTGATATATTATATACCAAGTAATGGGCCTATACATGTTTATTCCAAATATATGATAGGATTTAAATTTAAATTTAAATCCCTTATATTTATCTATAATATATGTTTCTTTTTCAGATCTGTGTAATGTCCTGTGTTGTGTTTATATTGGCCCCTGTGAAGTCTTGTTTTGTCTAAATAACAAATGTTTATTTATAGGATTATTGACTTAAATTAGTTACCAATTCTTTCTGCGTATCTAAAATCTTTTAAATTTTATATTAAATACTCCTTCGTGCCTTCTCTATAACTAGACATTGGCAGAATTACGCGCAAAGTGAAAAGCCATTTATCAAGAACTAGAACTATTTTTGTTGAATCCACAAGTTAATTTTATCTATTTGTGTGGTGTATAATATGTTAATTTTTTAGGTAATTGTATGCTATAAATAAATTATTGGAAGATGACCTTAACCGAGCCAGCTCAAAACAAGACATGGGAGTTGTCACTGTACGAGCTGCAGCGCGTTTCGGAAGAGGTGATCACAGACTCGACGGAGATAGCAGTATCGCCGCGCAGCCTCCACAGCGAGCTCATGTGCCCCATTTGCCTGGACATGCTAAAGAAGACCATGACCACGAAGGAGTGTCTGCACCGGTTTTGCTCGGACTGCATCATCACGGCGCTGCGGTCGGGTAACAAGGAGTGTCCTACGTGCCGCAAGAAGCTAGTGTCCAAGCGTTCACTGCGCCCGGATCCCAACTTTGACCTGCTCATCTCCAAGATATACCCGAGTCGGGACGAGTACGAGGCCCACCAGGAGAGCGTATTGGTGAAGCTCAAGATGTCGCACTCGCAAGCTTCGCTGGTCAACTCCATCACTGAGGGGATCAAGCTGCAGTCCCAGAACCGGCCACAGCGCTCTCGCAAGCCTCAGGAGGAGGAGCCTGTGCAGCCCGAGCGTTCTACACCCTCCCCTGCACCCTCCAACCTTAGCTCCATGTCCAAGAACACCAGCACCACCACCAAGCCAGCACATGAGGAGGAGTCCAGTGATGACAGGTGTGTATATTCATGACCAAGCCACAGGCGGGGGAGCCTGTGCTACCTATATTCCAATCACTGTAAATTGATTCCTGTGACAAGTCTTACTATATAACAAGCTTCTGCCTGAAACTTCTCAACCTGAAATCAAATTTGATCTAAATAATTGTTTTTTACACTTTTATTTTCAGAACTATTATAGTGATTACCATTTTAAATATAATATAGCATAATATTGTTCGTTCTAAATGTATATTTTCATGTAAGTTGTATTTTGTACCATCAACATCTTCTAAAGTCATTTTCCCAGTTTTACTGACACGACCAGATTTCTGAATGATGTTAAATAATCCTTTATTAACCCAACATCATCATAGGCAGTGCAAGACTATTCTGTAGAATTACTGTTAAAACTATTCAGAAATAGTTTGCTTAAAAGCTAACATACTTCCCAAGTGTGGATTCCATACATTAAAAAATATTTACATATCTTGGAAAGAGAGCAATTCAGGCTTGGCAAGGTGCCATGAGGGCTAAAGCTATTGACTTGTGTGCAAACAATTTATGAATTCAGACTGTGAATGAATACCTTAGAAATATCTATATTCTAAATGAAAACTATGGTTATGTTTTACCTAATGTTGCAGGTCCAGTAGGCTATTAATCCATTAGCAAAAAAAGATTCTTTAATAATGCTTAGAATCATCATTTATTTTAATTCAATACTCATACATATTATATATATAAACTTCCAGCCAGACCATAACTATAAAGAAAAACATACTAATATTGTTTTCCCATGAACTGAAATCAAATCCATTACCTCTGGATATAATGCCAATAACACAAACATTGGACGGTCTAAACTGCTCTATCTGATATAATATAATAAACTTTTTTTCCCTTCACATTGTTATGGAACATTAGTGACAAAATAATAAATAAAACTTATAACATTCCATAGATTTACTTTTAAAAAAGAGGTGAAGAGCAGTTTGTTACAGAGACACTGCTGTCTCAGTGTTAAAACAATTTGAGTATTTGGTTAAACTGTTTGAAGCATAATGCAATGAAGGATCATGAGTAGAGGAGAGAAATTAAAAACAGTCATTAAGATATAATATTGGAGAGAAAGCCTTATTTAGAATGGGTACTGAAAAGAAAAGGTAAATGCAAAAACAATCAAGTGAAGTAGTCATGTTTCAGTTTTAGTCTGTGGGTTTAGCGGTTCTCAAGAGACTATTTCGTCAATTACTGTCGAGTCTCCTTTTAGGATGTAGTTATGAAACAGGCGGTTCATTTGATGATAAAGTTACGTGAGGCTATTGAAGTAGACTCGTAATGCAAATTTGTTATTGGCGCTATCCATGTTATCACTGCATAATTTAGCCAGCATAGTGGAAGCAATCAATGCTGTTAGACAACAATTTATTGATTGATCCCATTCATAGATTTTGTATAACTGCTTACCATTAGGTATTTACAAAATCACATGCTGTGCTTCACAAAAAAAAAATGCTTATGTCTACTACTAAGACCAATGTTTAGCCATTCTATAGGCTTTTAGAGACTTGCTCAATTTTATGAATGGATATTGATATTGCAAAGGTTAACAAGACATCACCTAGAGGTACATCTGAGGCATAACATTGTCTCAATGGTACAACAAGTAAGATTGGAAGATGTGTTTTTGGATTCTCCTAAAATAATAGGATATCATAAACAAAATTCCAAACATTTTGTGTCAGAAATCTATTAAATTTTAACTTTGATATGCAGTTGACATACAATTTGACAGCCGTGGACTAGTGGTTGCGCCTTTGGCGTTGTATCCGGAGGTTGTGGGTTCGATTCCCACCCATGGCAAAAAAATGTATAGATTGTCATGGTCTGGGTGTTTATAAAATATAATATGTATTATATCATTGCTTCCGGTACACATAGTACAAGCCTAGAGCTTAGTTTGTGACCAAAGCAATATGTGTAATTTGTCCTACATAAAAAAAAATGATTTAGTAGACTAATCCAAAAACAAGTAGTCCACTCCTATTTGTTGCACCGTTAAGATGATTCTTGCTATCCATAGGTGCCTGGGCAATCTCAATCAATCTGCTATTAGTGTGAAATGTTTAAAAACTCTGCCTTAACTACATGCACACATAGGGCCTTAGCACAACAGCATTGATAGGCTCGATAAATCGATACAAATGAATGTTCATTCATAAACTTCATTGTATTGACTGTCAAACTATATCAATGTGGTTATGCTAAGCCCCATAGAACACCTACACTGTTGATCTATACAAACCAGATTGCTAAAATAATCAATATTATTTATTTCATGTAATCTTTACGTATATTTATGAAGCACAGGTTGGAATTAACCTGTTAATTGTTATCTGCAGCAGTGATTCAAGTAGCAACAATCACATCCACCCATACAAGCCAGGATACTTTTGGGACTGCCCCACACTCTGCATTAGGGATCTCTTAACGAGGATGCTGAAACAATCCTCACGCGCCTCTGCGAACATATATGAAACACTGTAAAACTTTAGCAATCCCAACTTCACCATTTGTATTAAGCCATAGTCATCCAAATCTGTTGTTTGATGATTAGTTTCACATATAGCAGTGTCCTATTTATTCTAGAATCAAGTCCTTTATGGTTATGTTTCCAGAACAGAAGCAGAGAACTCGATGGACACAGAAGGCGAGGGCGATCCTCTGAACCCCAACGAGATAGAGTTGGTGTTCATGCCGCACCCCACCGAGATGACAGGAGACAACCAGTTCATGCGCACACTGCGCGACTCCTCCGTGCGCTACCTCAAAACCACAGTCAACGCCTCGGGTAACTACTATACACTGTTCATCTATACATTACATTGATAATTTTTGTTTTTAAGCGTAGGTTAGACTGAGGTCAATTGAAACACGTCATGATTGAAACAACTATTTTTTTACAAAAACCCGGTACCTTCGCGTAAGGCACAAAGACAATTTAGTCATTTTTTGGTCAGTAGCACTTAAGCCCGGAAGTCGCAGCCTGTCACAGGACCGTTTAAAGAAATTGGCGCCCAAAAATAAGAATTCACAATCTCATAATTTCTTTTAGTCTATAACTTTTTTTACACTTTTCTTTTTAATTGCTATTTTTAGTAAATATTTTACTTCGCTACTAATAAGTCTTTCTATTATAGTTAATTACCGTTCACGTCAATATATATATTGACGTGAACGGTAATTACATAAAATTGACCATGAAGTAAAAAACATTGATTGGAGTCTTTTGAAACAATTTATAAGTAGACGTTTGAAACGTTTCAATCATCCCGTTGTTTCAACCGTTCACATTATTTTTTAAATGCGGTTAAAAATATTATACTTTTTGTTATAATATTGAAGATGAAAAAAATACCAAATAAAATCCGTAAGATTGCTCAGTGAATGTACCATACAAACTACTAAACAATCTAAAAACCCGTTAAATATTATGGATATATAAATGGCAAATATGTCACAATGGTATAAATATGTTTATAATATCAATAAAAATTACTTAATTATTTTTATATAGTTTAATTTTAATTATATAAATGTAGTTTATAAAAATTGCTATAAATGCTTGGGACTTAGGTATGACTGTTATGATTGAAACAAGCTAACCTTGTATGAAATATGATTTAATGTTTTTTACTATTATGATATGCTATTCTCGTTCAATTTAAAGTTAAAGCTGTATTAATTAAGTTAAACTCTCAATTTAACTTAACTTCTCAATCAAAAATATTTGAGATTTTATAAATATATACCAATATGATTTTATAAATATAATGTGTAGTATTCGTGTTACAAATACCTACTTTTCAGGATCTTTTAAGGTTGTAGTAATAGGAAAATATTTAAGATATTTAAAAAAAAAAAAAAAATTAAGGCAGGCCCCCCACAAGATGGACCGACGACCTGAAAAAGGTCGCGGGAAGCCGATGGATACAGGCAGCGCAGAACCGGTAGTTGTGGCGATCCTTGGGGGAGGCCTATGTCCAGCAGTGGACCCGCGAAAGCCTGGCATGATGATGATGATATAATATTTCAAAGATAATTGAGTTTTAATTGGCGCCACTATGAGGTCAATTAAACCACATTTCCCGTCCTCTTTACGGCGTTATTGTAAACTGTTTGAGTTAGAGTTTTAAATATATTTTACATTTAGAAGTCAAATAACTTAACCTTAAAATAACCTTTATACTTGATTTCATGGGCGTAGGATTTAATAGATTTAAATTTTACGAGGCTTAAACCCCCCCAGGGTTTAAGCCTCGTAAAATTTAAATTTTATTTGTTGCTAATTTCTTAATGAGCAAAAAAAAGCCATCGCCAGTGACATTACAGCGCCTCGTCCACAGTGACACTTATATATAGATCTAGTATCTGCTTGTCCAGGATTTATGATGGCCAAAAAAAAACACCATCGTCACAATACCACTTTTTAATGGTTTCTCTTACATTACTGTGGGATGCGTGTTCACAATCGTTTTGCAAGTACCCTTCATAACTTTTCGGTCGGTCTTCATTCTTTTAACCAATTTAAAACATACAAGTTAAAGATCAGCATTATCAATCCCGAATTTATACTTTTGATCTCAAGCATTGAGCTTACCGGGGTTAGCAGTCTAAAATGTCTTTTAGGCACTCATGTTGAATATCTATTTTTAAACAAAAATACTTACTACATAGGCGCTGGGTTTTTCCTGCTCTAGAGGTGATGGCGTGCAGTCACCATTGCTGCAGGTCACATGGGTAGTAGGCTTCGCAGTGACTACTTATATTACATGGACTACTACCAGTTAAATTTACACATACACAAATTATAACATTTAATGAATAATTGTTAAATTTCCTCTGAATAGAGGTCGCTATATAAAACACATAAGTTATATAATCATAAGATCTACCACAAGTTTTTGCAAAAAAAAACGGTCGCTATTATTTATAGATAGGAATCAACCAATAAGAGAGGTTATTTGAAAAATACAGCGATCCTATTGTTTGATCCAATAGGATGGTTATATTTATCACTATAATTTATCTAAAGTTACTAGCGACTATAGTAGAAAATGTGTGCTAAAACTTGTAACAGCTACTGTTCGTGTCGCCGCGATTAACTAATAAATGTACATTAATATTATCCCCTCTACAAGTCAGCTTCGCTGTGTGTGTGTGTACCCTTTCTCTGAAACTCGATGTCTTCCACAGTGGACCACCTCAGCAAATACCTGGCCATGCGTCTAACTCTGGATCTGGACGCGGAGCTGCCCGATTCATACAGACTACTTAACTTCTGTATTTACGTGGCGCCGCAGCCCGGGAGCTTCGTACCGCTCACCGGGGCGCACACCCTGCAGCAGATACACGATAAGTTTTGGAAGGTAGGTACTGTCCACCACACTTATAGCATACATGACAAGTGCCGAAATATACTTTCTTTCTTTCCGAAACTTGTTGGGCCTGTGACTACACCCATACATAACAAGTTAAGTATAACGAATACAAATCATTTTTGTTCATTTATTGTATATTAAAGCATTTCGTTATTTTGACAATATTTACGTTACCTTTAAATGAAACTACTACTACCCCATAACACTAATATATGACAAGTTCTGAAAAGTATATATTACCCACCAATACAATCCCTAGTGGGAAGGTGCTAATTCATAATATTTCATCTGTATTAATACTTATTGCTTTGAATTTATGGCAGCTTGCTTGCACATTATTTACCAAAAATAGCTTATATGAACACATTTGAATGTATTATTTTAAATGTACACATGTACATGTAGGTACACTGTAAAAAATATAATTTGTCATAAATATTATTAATTTTGACCTACAATTGGAGCTATTACCAATTTAAAGTGAAATTATACTATTCAGACAACTGAGAATTCCTGTGGTTTAATAAATAAGCCTAAACTTACACATGACAAGTTTTTGAAGGTAAATGTATTTTCGTATGCAGGTTAACAAGCCCCTGGAGATGTACTACTCGTTCAAGAAGACATAGGATATGGTGCGCGTTTTAGTGACGCGTTTGGACCTTTGAAGAATCCAGGGCTGGACCACTAAGGATTCCAGGGCTGGGCCACTGATGATTGTGGACAGTAAAATGTTGTGACTTTCTAACTTAAGTGATTTATTTATATTGACTTTATTATAAAATAGTGATCATGAAGAGTTAATCATGTGTCAGGTATCTTATTTGATCCTTTAATCTCTATGATATAGTTGAATGATAAATATCTGTATTATAATTATAATATTGTATAAAGTACTGAAAAAGTATTTCATTTTACAATTATTACTGAAAATATCCAATAAAAAATGTTTTCTTTTATTATGATAGTTAAACTAGTCTGCTGGCTTGTTATTAGATTATACTGTAGAATCTTTAGGCTTCAAGTGGTCTTATTGGATTTTACCATATATATTTTATAAACACTCTGAAACCATGACATGAAAGTACATTTGTACTCATATTTTTTTGCCATGGCTGGGAATCAAACCCACGACCTCCGGACACAATGCCAAAGACATGTACCGCATAGTGGCAGCAACTAATGCTGTTGTTGAACAGTGTATTGATAGACCCCATTCATGGACTTTGTAGGTAAGCTTATCATCAGGTAGATACAGCATGTAAATAATTTAAAAAAAGAAAATCTATGGGAATAATGTACCATTTCTATAGATTATATGAATTTGCCATTAGTGTGACAGTGACCAATATCATTGTTAAACATTGTTTTGATCATCCTTATTCATGTACTTCATAGGTCTGCTTACCATTAAATATATTAATACCATACGCCAATAAAAATATGTGCTAGAATTTAGGACTTTTAATCCTAAATGGAAGAATATGTTATTAAATTATTATTAAATAAATGCAATATTTATTGAAAACAATTTATTATTTCAATTATTAGAAAATATTATTAACATCACAAAAGGAAACACATAGTTGCCCTCTATAACATAGGTACACTTTGTAACACTCTCTTGCTTACATATCTGATAGGTATATTTATTACTTTCAAGTTTGTGAATCTATAATAAATATTGTATTATATACTTTGCTGTACTTAAATTGTAATAAGACATTGTATATTTTTTTATTAAGCTCTTGTTTTCTCTTTTTGCTTATCAGAGATTTATTTTTTATATTCTATAGATGACAATTTTATTATATTTTCTTCACAGGTACCTATATGATTTTACATTACATTATACTAGTATGTATTTTGAAAAAATATTGTTATAACTAAAATTTTTTGTTCTTAAAAATGATAGGGAAATAAATAAAAATATTGCCTAGCCTAGGTAACTTTTAGGTATAAGGCATCAATTGAACATATAATATTCATACTTATGTTGTGATAAAAAATGAGTATGTGCTAGTTGCGACTAGAGTTCTCTATATAGATATAAAAATATTTGTACAAATAAATAATAATTGAATTTTATTGATAACATCTAATAGTGTCTATTTTAGCTGTATCTAGGACTGTGCAATTAATAAATTTAAATATAAGTACCTACTGTTTTTTTAATTTCTACAGATGCAATCTGTATACTTTTTATAGTAAACCTATATAATAAATAAATAAGTTATTATTCTTTATATACACACAACCAAATGGTATATTATAAAATTATAGAAGTTTTTACTTAAAAAACTATAGAATTTTTTAATTACTGATGGTTGAAACAAATAAATATCTGTTAAGAAGTCAGGAAACGGATTTATGAACTTAAACATCTAAATGTTGTTTCAGTGATATTAAAGTATATTTTTAAAAGAAAAAGACTGGATGTGTAAATATTACTTACTCAGTCCTAATAAGATAAGTCTCTTTATAGAACACTTTTGAAAAGACAACCAAAGATTGATTTATGATTCTTAAAATATTACTTTAGTTGCCATATCAACTTTTTTTATGAATAGATTATGTAAATAAGGAATGATAAGTAAAATCTACATTCTTTATTTAAAAAAAAAAATCAAAGAAAACATCATTTAGATGTTTTTTGACTTTTAAGTTTGCGAATCCATTTCCTGTGCTTAAGTAATTTGAGGCATTAATATTATTTAGAAGGTATAAACCTTCGTCTGAATGCTCCATATTCCCTTCTCATTCCTTTAGTAGCTTCTAGTTTTAAAATTTTTAATGCTTCTACAACTGCCTCCTTGTTCTCTGAGGTCCGAGCATCTGTCAGTCGCTCCATCACAGCAAAGTCCAGCTCCTCTATTCTATCAGCTTTGTCTATCAATTCATCAACATCTCTCAAATAGCTTCTATATGAGGAACTTTCATTATTTTCCTTGTAATCCAACAACCTCTCTATTCGAACCCAAAAATCTAATATCCGGCTCCCGTCTTTCATTTTAGCAGTTATCATAAAGTTTTTAAAGAACCGCCGGCCTTTTTCGTCGTTCAGAACGTTGTCTATACTGTCTGTGTATCGATCCAAGTCAGCTTTTGTGATCCCTTCGTAATCGTCACAGCTGCAGGCAGCGAAACATTTATCCATCTTGTTATTTACCTGATCTCATTTTTTCTTTACAATTATTATAATCCATTTCTAAGAAAGTCTAGCGAGGCACTCACACTGGTTAGACTTAAGTGCACTCCATAGCGAACCGTAATTAACTTCTGAACTTCTCTAGTATTTTATTGTAAATAATTTTAATCTTCTCCATTAATAATATATCTATCTTCTCTTTCGGAGTAATAATCCACAGATAACATAGATAGAGTACTAATCAGAGTCGAGATTAATGCACAGACTGGCACAGACTGCGTAGTACTCTATTTTATTTGTGGCAGACTATTTTTTTTTTCTCTTCTTTTTTTGTTCGGTTTTCTCAAAAATAGAGTTCAGTATTTTTTTCCATGCAATCAATACCTACTATCTTCAGCCTCCAGCATTTCGATTAGGTGGGAGGAAGGCCTCTTTATCTTCGTTAGGCCGTCCGAAAGGTCTCGTTACCACCGCACATCACATACTGATGCAAAAACCGTCAGTGACGTAGTCATGTTTCAGTTTTAGTCTGTGGGTTCACCGGTTTTCAGGAGACTACTACATAGGTTTCTTGTCGAGTTGGTAATCTCCTTTCAGGGTGCGGTTACGAAATGGGTAGTTGGATTGACGATAAGGCAGCGAGTATATTAAAGTATACTCGTAATGCAATTCGCCATTATCATGAAGAATAAGGAAGTAGGGCGCGTTTCGATAGCTAACCCGTACCAGTATATCGCTCTAGTATGAAAATCAGCTGTTTTGGCGTTTTATTTAGATCATGGGCCTTAGCACAACAGCATTGATAGGCTCGATAAATCGATACATATAGATTTTAAGAATGTATGTTCATTCCATTGGTTCATTCATAAACTTCATTTTATCGACTGTCAAACTATATGCCCCAATGATAACATTGTATTTTTAGCAATGCAAACGAAACGATAATTTTTCCACAAAACACTGATTACTGACATCTGCCATTTTGACATTTACCTTAAACGCAAAAAAAGACGAAAAAATAATTAAAATAAATATATTTCATCTTAATCTCATTTTTCGAGCGTTTAATAAAGCATTCGGAGTTCGGCGGCCAAAATGTAACTCGAAAGTTGCGCCTGTTTGGCCACGTTGTCGCTTCAGCTGCAAAAAGGGCTAAGTGCGGCTTCTTACTTATTTGTTCAGTGGTTCGGCCAGTGTCTCCAACCACGCCGTAATTACGGTAAATCTACCGTGTTTTTTATAGATCTACCACCTACCGTAGAGATAGTATTACGGTACCACTTTCTGCCGTAATTTCATATGTATGAATCGGGCCTTATCAGAATCATTATTAAATAATTTTAGGGTGAATTCCATAGATTTTAGTAAATAAAATTTTGATAATTATAAAATAAATATGTTAAAATCGAAGGTACTATAGGTATTTAACTTTTTTTTTACATTTTTACCACGGAATAGAAAAAAACAAGTGGAAGTGCAAAGTAGGCGTGTTTAGTGTGGCACAATTAAGCGTAGCTACGCTTATTTGATCCCAGTCGTTATCAGTCGTGTCTAACATCGCTTCGAGTTGGTAGTCTCGCGTCGTTCTTGATTTTTCCGCATAATTATTGTAAATATGCCGTATTGTTGCATTCTGGAGTGCAAAAACGATAGTAGGAGAAAAAATCTTATTCTAGGTGTTTCGTATCATCGGTAAGTACGATTTTGTTAGTATTCTTTAAAAACCTTAGCTTATTTTAGTTTACTAATAATTGTAGTTTAAATGAAGTTATAATCAACATTATGCAATTGTAATAAAGAATACTTTAGATTGAACTTTGGATTTCAAAAGTTCTTGCTACTCGGTTAGTGTTGTAGTTGGTGCTTATCGATATAACTTATTTATTTAAAGAAAAGAAGGAACAGTTTCGGCAGTTATACAAAATTATATACTTACATATTTTTTTAAATATTTATTCATATTGTATCGCATACAATTTTTTAATAGTGTGGGCTCAGAATAATAAAATGTACGTGTAAACTCTTTATAACGATAAACTCCCTATACGTAGAAGTCAGCACAATTTGGTTGGTTTACCACATACATAAAAAAATATTTATAGCGTAGCAGCTATTCTCTATTACGAAGAATTGTGTTCATATTCAGACACAGTAACAGTTGTTAAATTAATAGTTTATAAAATTGAATAATCAAAATTTATTAGGCTACCATTGTTACAATTACTTACCATTACCATTACTTACTATTTACCATATTGTTATAATGAGCGGTTTATATATAATTTCATTAAAATCATTGAAAGGTCATCAATAAGAACTTAACCAACTTTCTAACCTTCGTCATATGCACAAACAAAATTGGGGTCTGTACCATTGCGACTAAAAACTCATTTTTTTTAAATAACGATATTTTTTATTTTTATAGAATAATGTAATATTCCAGGCAAAAATAATTTCTTCATTTTGCCTAATTTCTTTATTTTTATAACAAAAATACTAGTTATATTAAGATTGCGTCCCAAAGTTTTGTTTCGTGCTCACGTCACAACAACGTCACCCAACTCAACTTAAAAAAATATACTTATCTCAAAAATCAGTGTTTAAGCCTTTATATTTTCTAAAAGTTTTATAGCTATGTTTTCTAAAAAGTTTTCCCTTCCATCTGCGTTTAAATATATAGAGCACAATTTATATTAAAAAAAGCATCGATATCGATACTTTAAATATTTTATTATGTCGCCGCCTTTCAATTATTATATTTTTATGCAAGGAAAGTTCTAGAATAAACTAAAATACTTTTTTATATAAAAGATAATATGCCTTATGTCGACTGAACAAAACATTTATTCGAATGTTGTAGTAATGACGCCATCTGTGTTGGAATAGCAGAACAAATTTTATAGAAGGTTCTTACTACTTTATGATAGATGGCATGTTTATTTTTTTATATGAATTTAAATCTAATTATTTGGAGAATAGTGTTTAAAATTGCTGTGTATATTTGCAACCAATCAGGACGAAGTGGTTATAGATTCAATACTTATAGATATATGATTTTGGCGACACCGGACATTTGGTGCTTTATAGCATTTCCACTTGTTTTTTCTATTCCGTGATTTTTACTCTCAATTTGATTACTTCCACTTTTTCCCGCGCGAATTCTTTACGAGAGGTTTTTTTTTGCTCATTAATATTTTGAGGGGTATAATCAACGCCTATTATATATTGTTTTCTTTTTTTTTTATTCACATTAATATTTTGAGGAGTAATTCTGGCAAATTACTATGTCAATACTGACATTGTCATACAATTTATGCAATTATTTGTTACCGTATTTTTACCGTAATTTAATTATTTTTCTACCGTAATATTATTGCATTTACCGTATTTTTAAACTAACAACACCGTATTTTTGAAAGAAATAGTTGGAGACACTGGGTTCGGCTTTGGGAGTTTCTTTTACCGTCTCGATTCGACAGTATTCGACACTGTTCAAACGAGCGTTAAAATAACCATGAATTCAGATGAAATTGCAGCATCGGGATTTACGTTGTAAGAAGGCGAAAAACACTTTGGGTTCATCCAATTATTAATGAATGGTTAATAAAAGGCCAATTTGTGACGCTTGTGCCCAAAATACTTAGAGCATTACCCCTCTGTATTTCCAGCAATATCCTTTGGAAAAAATATGATCTTGCTCGATGGTCTCCGGATGCGTCAATTAAAAGTTTACCTAGATTAAAACCATTTTTTTTTGCATCTGGAGACCATGGTCCCAGAGTCTCCACCGAAAACGCTAAGAAATCGTAAGAGGGCTATGTATCTTGTATTTGTCATGTTTTTTATTTTGAGCAAGCAAAGCTGCAGCACCGGAGGATCTTGAAGTGACGTGAACGTAACTTGAGGCTAGGGTGTCCACACAGGTGGCGTCCCAGATCAGAGCTCGTCCTCTGTGCCATGGAACTATGGTCACACCGTCCGGTCTCTTGCCATCTTCAAGGTCCAGACCCACAGGCTCACAAGTGCTGGGTATACCAGCAAAAACAAGAGATCTTTTTATAACATTATTAATATGTGTCTGGGTATACGGCCAACACTCAGCCTGCAGGATAAACCATGGTGACCGGATGATGTGACCATGGCTCCGCAAATGCAATTATGAGGTTGACAAATCGGGGCGCCTATCCTGAGGGACACCGCTATTCTTATTGTTTGCCGGTCGAGTAGAGTTGCCAAGGTAGGCGATGGGAGTGCTTCAAGCCAAGCGCCTGATTCTTTACATTGAGCAGCTAATGTTCTAGCTTTATCGGTATTATCGTCACTGGTGATGAACACCCCGATTGAGTTATTTTTTTCTTAATTTATAAACCAGGTAGTATGGTCTGCCATTCTTTGTCTTATTATTTTTATGTCTATAGTGGAACAATTTAAAAAGTATTTAATGAGAATTCGGCCATTTTGTTGAATTTTCGATAGCGGTGTCACACGTGTTCGTAGGTTATTTAGCTTTTTATGGTATTTCTGTAAGGATTCTAGCATTTAATAAATACTTTTCGTTTTTATAGATTACCGCAATGGCAGTTACAAAGAAGCCTGTGGCTAAAAAGGCCCAATTGCACCAAAAGACTGGCAAAAAGGGTGTCAAAGGAGGAAAAATCCGCGGCAAGGGAGGCAAAAGGAAAATCAATCTTAAATTCATAATTGATTGCACACATCCCGCAGAAGACAGCATTTTGGATGTAGGAAACTTTGAGAAGTACCTGAAGGAACGTATCAAGGTTGACGACAAAACTAACAACTTGGGAAATCACGTTGTCGTGGCCAGGGATAAAACCAAAATCATTGTCACATCAGGTAAATATTTGTGTATTTTTTTAAGTTTTTGCTAAAATTTATTATGATAAATTTATTACGTAGGGCATCCAAACTCTTTATTTTTCACTGAAAATGTTACTATTCATAAAATAATTCATTTTGATCTTTTTATATGTAAATAAACAATTTTCAAAAGCCACATTAAAACCCCATCCTTAGGATTAATGTATATGTTAAATTGATGTTAACAATTCCAGTTAGGTTTGGTAAAGAAACTCAAGAAGTTAGCCTCAGACAAAAACATTTTGTGGTTCCATTGCTATTAAGGAAAGCAGTGTTAGTAGGGGTTGAAGTTGGTCACTTAAATAAATGAAAAACCAAGATTTTTTTATATTGGTCAGAAAAAGAAAAAAATTTTTTGCATATATTGTCAGTTTCTTAGCTCTTTTAGTAACAGGAAGCCAGAACAAAATAATGTGAGTTGTCTATCATACATTGCAGTTGCTTAAACGGTGACATAAAATGTCAACTTCAAAAAAATATATATCTTAAAAAGTAAATATATTTACTTAAATTAAAAAATATTTTGATGCAGTTTTGTGTTTTTAAAATACCCTACTTCATTCATACTCTTTAATAAAATAAATAAATACTACTTGGGGACTTTTTGGTTTTCAAGAACTGTTTTAGCAGCCTCAGGGTACCCAGCTGAGGGATTAACCCATACTGGTATAGCCTTATTGTATAAAGCGGTCACCCAACCCAGGTCCAGCCTTGTTGTCATCTGCTTGACCCTATTCTTTGCTATTTGTTGTATTTAAAACTTTTCCGAAGGGCCCGTTCGTTTTGGGAATGAAATATGTTCACAATGATCATAATGACATTATGCGAACTTGCGTTTCTTTTGGTTAGGTTCAATCACAATGCTACAATTACCACTATCCAAATTGAACGCAATTGTTATCACGGATCTGTCAACTGTCACTTGTCAAATAAAATATAGGTTAAATCATACAATCCACTAATTTTTTTTGCGAAATCTTTCTAATTTCAATTTAAATTCCCATAAATTTGATCCTAAAAATATAAGACTGCTGCGACGTTTAAAATAACAACTGTCACAACCACAAATGTCAAAATATGTTCACAACGCCTCACCTATCGACTGGGGTCATTGTAATTAGTTCACAACGCCTCACCTATCGACTGGGGTCATTGTAATTAGTTCACGGTAGCATTCTGGGTTAAAAGAAATGGCCATTGTGGCAGATCACAATGCCACTTTTGCTGCCAAAATCTAAAAAAAAAACGCATAAATATACATTGTGATCGTTGTAAACATATTTCTGTCCCAAAAAGAACCCGCTATAAGAAGCTCCTAAAACACAAACATATTTTAAAAATATAAGACTGCTGCGACGTTTAAAATAACAACAACTGTCACAACCACAAATGTCAAAATATGTTCACAACGCCTCACCTATCGACTGGGGTCATTGTAATTAGTTCACGGTAGCATTCTGGGTTAAAAGAAATGGCCATTGTGGCAGATCACAATGCCACTTTTGCTGCCAAAATCTAAAAAAAAAAACGCATAAATATACATTGTGATCGTTGTAAACATATTTCTGTCCCAAAAAGAACCCGCTATAAGAAGCTCCTAAAACACAAACATATTTGAGGTGATTTTAAAATGTAGTATACCCTATTTTACCCCCAGAGCTAATAGATATTCAACAAAAAAATCATGTAAAAATTGGTCCAATAGTTTGATGATGTGAGGGATGCCTGTACAAACAAACAGTCACACACAAATACAAAAATTTATTGAATATTGTTCTATACACTATTTAGGGTACATCTTTCTATTTTTTTTTAAATAAAATCAATGTACAGGCTTTGGTCTTTTACAATTTTATTATGTAGGTAGATAACACAAAATTATTTATCGCAACTGAAAGATTTCAATGTACAACCAACAATTGAACTACAACTTTGCCAAGTTGTAATATTATGACAAGTTTCACCAGTAAGATTGATGCCCATACAAATAGGTATCAACATGACTAGACAAACATAAAATACAGGACTAGCATTTTTTATACTGAGTATATAATGCATCATGTATTACATACTTATATACATATTCAGTTAGTCAGTTTTTATAAAGATCAGCAGGGTAATCACCGACTCCGATACCGTGAGATCTCGTTTGACTTGACATCGAGAACCATGTTTTTGGTACCACGAAAAGTTAAACATCGTTATTTGAATTGCCCAATGCATAACTAGTTCGAGTACCTAATTAATTACAAAAACATATATATAATATTATGAAGTTTGTAAATATGATTTGTATGAAATCACGTCATTTTTGATCTCAACTCGAACGAGAACTCACGGTATCGGAGTCGGTGGTTACCCCACTGAGTCAGCAAATTCAGTTGTTTGACCTATAATCTTGTTTCAGCATAGTAGGAGCAATCAATATTGTTAAACAATGCTCTAATAAAAAAATAAAATCATAATAATATTTCAGATATTGCTTTCACAAAGAGGTACCTCAAGTACTTGACCAAGAGATATCTGAAAAAGAACAACCTGCGTGATTGGCTCCGAGTGGTGGCCTCCGCACATGATTCCTATGAGCTGCGCTACTTCAACATCAACGCTGACAGCGACAATGAGGATAATGAAGATTAAACCTTAACTTAAATATATTTGGTTATCTAAAATCACAGTCTGTGTTTTAATTTTAGGCACTGAACCTATTAGTAAAATGGAAACCAATCCAATAAATTATGGCCTTTGCTTAAAAAGTCTATGAGCACATCACTTGTTTTAGATAATAAATTTTGTGCAAGAATGTGTAAGCGATATACCAGGGGGCCTATTCCACTAAATGAACTGGATATCAACTGCAACTAGATAAAGTTTGACATATTTCCCATATAAAACTTGTCAAATTTTAACTTTCATATGACGTGAAATATAATGCCCGATTTCACCAACAATCTCTTACTCCCCTAAATAAGAATTTTGACATATTTGCTATGAAACAACTGTTCCTCAACTTAGGGGCTCCCTTAGAGTTGGTGAAATCGGGCATAAGGCCAATGGAAACTATTTGCAGTGCTTTCTTTGTAGGATGTTATTTATTTCATATAAACTTCCTTTTTTTTTTTAATGAAAATTGCATGGATTTTTTATCTACCTAATGCTACTTGCATAATAATATCATGATTTCCAATTAGTGTATTCAGGTTCCGTAGTTATCATCACTTGTAGTACAGAAAACCCGGAAGTTTATATATTTGGTGATTACAGTGATGTCAGATAACATAGAATGCCAAAATGTAATTTAATCAGGATCTATGGCATCTTTACATACTGTGACGAAGTCCTACCTACAGGTCATAAATTGGCTGTGAGATAGAAACAACGTACATAGAATAAAAAAAATAAAATTATATTAAAATAAACGTAGCTATTAACAAAATATTAGAAGAAGAGCGAGAGAGTATAATAAGAGAGAGGGTTCTATCAACATCCAGATTATGTCATGGGAAGAATGCTACTGCCCTGATTATATGACGATCGGGGAGGGCAGCGTCCAACGTCCTTCAGTGGCAGGCCAGGCTCCGGGCAGCGGTCTGTTATGGTCGGCTATGGCAGGCCGTGACGTCTGCTGAGCAGACGGTGTCCAGGCTCCGGAAGAAGGATCCAGGCTAAGTTCAGCTATGACCAGCTGGGATGTCTGTAGACGGTGGCAGACCAGGCTTCAGAAAAAAGGTTCCAGGCCAGGTTCTGCCATAGTGGTGTTTCTACCTCGGACTTGATTCTCCACCTCGGACTTGATTTTCCACCTCGGACTTGATTCTCCACCTCGGACTTGATTCCTGCAATCATTTGAAGGGAAGCCTAAGCATACTGCTTCCAGCTCTCGTTGTCTTCAGGTTTTGGCAGGGCAGCAACAATAATTGTGCATTGCGTAAAACTGCAGGACGGAAGCTGGAGTGTAGTGCTAGACAGACGCACGGACACAGTACTATATTTATATAAATTCTAGTGAACCCTAAAAACGTCCCTATGAAAGTACTGTATAATTAACTCACCAAATTAATGTTGGAACTTCGAACTTTGCGCGTCACTATTAATTAGGGTAGCCGGTATAATGATTGGCACCTTAAGACGACCATCAACTTTGAACCTTTATAATTCGAACTAAAGTTTGAAATCGTAATACGTTTTGTGACCAGTCGTTTAGTAGGAATATCAGCAGCCTTAGCACGGCCAACCCAAGACGCGATGCAAGTCGCGAGCAAACGTCAAAACGTTGTGGCGTGACTTTATGCTAGCACGGGTTCCCAAGACAAGACTTGCTATGAAGTATAAGTCTTGTTTTCATTCACTCTTCTCAGCATGTGAGCACAAGACTTAAAGATTTGTCACATCGATAAAGACTATTATGGCGGGTTTTTATCACGTTCGGCTTTATGTGGTGACATAGAAATCTTGCGTGAAATTGTTTGATTATTTTGGAAAAGTAGTAATTAGGGAATAATTGTATTATGGGAAAGGGGGAATTATAGGAACATGGGTATTGGGGAAAGATATCATTAATAAAAAGTGGGGATTTTTTTTTAAAGTCCCACTTTTTTAAAAAGTAGGAAAATGTCCCACTTGACGAAAAAATTATTTTTTAGTGGGTTATTTTAAAGTCCACTTTTTAAAAAAGTAGAAAAAGTCCCACTTGACGAAAACATGATTTTTTTGTGGGAATTTTTTATAGTCCCACTTTTTTTTTAAATATTTTTTTAGGGGGAATAAAATCCCATTTTATAAAAAAGTTGGGATTTTTTTTTTTTTTTTTTCCGCTTATTCATTAGGTGAGATTTTTTTCCACTTTTCATAAAATGGGATTATGAAAAAATTCCACCTAATAAAAAACCGGGAAAAGTAGCATTTTTTTCGAAAATGTAGGAAAAAGCCCCACTTAACGAAAAAGTCCCACTTGACTAAAAAAAAAAATTTTGTAGTGGGGAAAAAATCCCATTTTATAAAAAAGTGGGGAAAATTATTTTTAAAAAGTGAGACTTTTCCCCGCTTTTTCATTAGATGCCACTTAACATAAAATGAGATTTTTGTCCCACTAAAAATATTTTTTTTGTCAAGTGGGACTTTTTCCTAATTTTTTAAAAAATGTGACCTGAAAAAGCCCACTAAAAATCATTTCTTCGTCGAGTGGGACTTTTTCCTACTTTTAAAGTTGGAATTTTCAATTTCTACATGACTACTTTTTCAAAATTCCACGTTATAGCATACTTTCTCTTATAAGCATTTTCCCACCTTTACACTACTTTTTAAAATATTGTTCCCATGTTCCCAAAATTCCCTCATTATCATAATGCTTATTTTCCCGTAATTCCCACTTTTTTTTTACTAGACATTAAAGGATTTAAAAAAGTTAAACATTGTCGCGGGCGGCGCTAAAGATTTATTACACCCAATACCTCAAGCAAGATAAAACTCATGACAAGACATGAGTCTTGTCTTGAAGTGGCCGTGCTGCGACTGTAGGATAAGACTGATGTGAAAGATTGTCAACGGACACGCTCTCATGTCTTGTCTTATCCTACAGTCGCAGCACGGCCACTTCAAGACAAGACTAATGTCTTGTCATGAGTTTTATCTTGCTAGGTATTGGGTGTAATAAATCTTTAGCGCCGCCCGCGACAATGCTTTTTTTAATCCTTTAATTTCTAGTAATATAAAACTCCACTCGACGAAGAAATGATTTTTAGTAGGATTTTTTTAGTTCCCACTTTTTTAAAAAGTAGGAAAATGTCCCACTTGACAAAAAAATGATTTTTAGTGGGACAAAAATCCCATTTTATGTAAAGTGAAAGAAATTCCCACCTAATGAAAAAGCGGGGAAAAGTCCCACTTTAAAAAATATTTTTCCCTACTTTTTTATAAAATGGTATTTTTTCCCCGCTAAAAAATATTTTTTTCGTCAAGTGGGACTTTTTCGTTAAGTGGGACTTTTTCGTTAAATGGGACTTTTTCCTACTTTTTCGAAAAATAGGCTACTTTTCCCCGTTTTTTCATTAGGTGGGATATTTTCCCACTTTTCAAAAAATGTGATTTTTGTCCCACTAAAAATAATTACCCACTTTTTTTTAAAGTAATAAAAAGTCCCACTTGACGAAAAAATTATTTTTAGTGAGAAAATAATCCCATTTTATGAAAAGTGGAAAAAAATCTCATCTATACGTAAAGAATAAGCGGAAAAAAAAAAATTATAATAATATTTTTTTCCCAACTTTTTTATAAAATGGGATTTTATTCCCACAAAAAACCTAGCAAGATAAAACCCAATACCTAGCAAGATAAAACTCATGACAAGACATTAGTCTTGTCTTGAAGTGGCCGTGCTGCGACTGTAGGATAAGACAAGACATGAGAGCGTGTCCGTTGACAATCTTTCACATCAGTCTTATCCTACAGTCGCAGCACGGCCACTTCAAGACAAGACTCATGTCTTGTCATGAGTTTTATCTTGCTTGAGGTATTGGGTGTAATAAATCTTTAGCGCCGCCCGCGACAATGCTTTTTTTAATCCTTTAATTTCTAGTAATATAAAACTCCACTCGACGAAGAAATGATTTTTAGTAGGATTTTTTTAGTTCCCACTTTTTTAAAAAGTAGGAAAATGTCCCACTTGACAAAAAAATGATTTTTAGTGGGACAAAAATCCCATTTTATGTAAAGTGAAAGAAATTCCCACCTAATGAAAAAGCGGGGAAAAGTCCCACTTTAAAAAATATTTTTCCCTACTTTTTTATAAAATGGTATTTTTTCCCCGCTAAAAAATATATTTTCGTCAAGTGGGACTTTTTCATTAAGTGGGACTTTTTCGTTAAATGGGACTTTTTCCTACTTTTTCGAAAAATAGGCTACTTTTCCCCGTTTTTTCATTAGGTGGGATATTTTCCCACTTTTCAAAAAATGTGATTTTTGTCCCACTAAAAATAATTACCCACTTTTTTTTAAAGTAATAAAAAGTCCCACTTGACGAAAAAATTATTTTTAGTGAGAAAATAATCCCATTTTATGAAAAGTGGAAAAAAATCTCATCTATACGTAAAGAATAAGCGGAAAAAAAAAAATTATAATAATATTTTTTTCCCAACTTTTTTATAAAATGGGATTTTATTCCCACAAAAAAAAAATTAAAAAAAAAGTGGGACTTAAAAAAAATCCCACAAAAAAATCATGTTTTCGTTAAGTGGGATATTTGCTACTTTTTTAAAAAGTGTGACTTAATAAAAATTCCACTAAAAACATTTTTTCGTCATTGGGACTTTTTCCTACTTTTTAAAAAAGTGGGACTTTAAAAGAATTCCCACTAAAAAATAATTTTTTGGTCAAGTGGGACTTTTTTACTTTTTAAAAAAGTGGGAATTTTTCCCACTTTTTATTAATGATATCTTTCCCCAATACCCATGTTCCTATAATTCCCACTTTCCCATAATCAAATTATTCCCTAATTACTACTTTTCTAAAATAATCAAACAATTTCATGCAAGATTTCTATGTCACCACATAAAGCCGAACGTGATAAAAACTCGCCATAATAGCCTTTATCGATGTGACAAATCTTTAAGTCTTGGGCTCCCATGCTGAGAAGAGTGAATGAAAACAAGACTTATACTTCATAGCAAGATTTTGAAGTCTTGTCTTGGGAACCCGTGCTAGCAAAATGTCACGCCACACCGTTTTGACGTTTGCTCGCGACTTGTATCGCGTCTTGGGTTGGCCGTGCTAAGGCTGCTGTATGACAATAACATCTTGCCCATGATAATATTTCTCCACTTTTCAGAATATTGGTTACGTTGAGGTATATAGAAGGAATAAACCCCCAGCTCTGGGCAGTCTAGGCGGTCTCGGGCGTAGTAAGGCACCCGTGATGATACTACATATAAAAACCATTTTTTTATAATGACAGAGTTGCGTCTCGCCTGATGGAAAGCAACGATGAGCGGTACGTTTGAGTACTGCTTAAAAGGCTTACAAAGCTAGCTTAATTAACTTGACAGGTGTTTTTTTAGTACTTCGCTTTGCTTTGGATTTTTGATGACGTCAAAGAAAAAAAGCAAATTACATCATCGAATTCGCTGCGAACGCTTGGAAAATACGAGTAGTGCAATCAAAGTAAATTGTCTGTGGTCCCAATTGTGTATCAAATACTTTTGCTACTTTATTGCTAAGAACTTAAAACATCTCCTAAAACTACAATCATTGGCCCCAAAATATAGTGATTGGCATAATATTAGTATAACGATTAGCATGACAATAATTGTATTTTGTGTTTATTAGCATTGCCAATTTTTATACCGAGTAATTGCCAATCACTAAAAATTTTGGTTTAAAATACACGCTAGTGTTGTATACTATTACAACTTTACTTTTATCGATTTATGGGTAAGTAATAATAACAAAACAAAAATATTATTGGAAAATATTTATTAGTAACTATAAAAAGGCCATAATCAAGTAAGTACAACTTTAAATATAATAGATGCATAACTTAAAAATTTACAGGAAATTGTGCTAATCAATATTAACAACTTCTACTGTTTAATGGAGCAACTCTGTCAGGGTGAAAAATAAGTCACTTTATCATACATTTGCTCTGTATCTAACCGATTAAAATGTATAGAATTTTTATTTTATTTTTTTGGGCAGAGTTATTCCCATAAAGAATTTTGTTCATTTGTATAACAACTTGTAGGGTGCTCTATATAAGGTTTTTGTTACATTGTGTATAAAAAGAGACATACTTACACTCTTCTTAGTTTGGTTTTAATAAAATAAAAATCTTTAAATAAAAACATAAATAGTTCATTTCCTGGGTCTCCCTTTAAGTTTAGTTAGACCTGTATTGGGGGGGACGCTTAAGTTAGGTAGGTAAACATAATAATAATATTGTGCAGGAGTTTCTAAAAAGATAGTACGGTTTAAAAAAAGTCGTTTAAGCCATAAATAAATAAAAACACCTATAAAGACAAAAATAATAAATAAAAAAACACACAGCTACGTTATATTACATTTAAATATAATGTTATTTTTGCCAAAACCGTACTAAATATCTCGTACTATCCTACTGATAGAATAGTACAGTATAAAACTATAGTACAAATACTATAATTATAGTACAAAATGCAACCCTGCCGCCTAGACGCCCCCAGGGTGCCATCGTAAATGTTTAATTTACCACCTAAGTCACGTACGTAGTCTAGGGCCTTAGAGAAAATTCAGGCGAGGCGACATGTCGTGTCGCCTCAGTCTGAAACGTATGGATTTTGACAGCAACAGTGGGCGTGAGGTATGCTGTGTTACCAGCCCCCCTAGCCAAGAGCATGGTCGCTTTTTACGCTCGAACGTCGCAGAAGGGTGAAAGAGAGCGAGATAACAAATTTATTATCCTATTGGTGCATATATATTGTTGTCTCGTTTTGGTTATTTCTGCAACAATAAAAACGAAAGTGACGCCATCATCAAATGTCATCTTCAAACAAAACTTTCGTGCGCGCTTTTAGCGCTCATGCTCTTGGCTAGGGGTGCTGTCAAAGTCTATACAGTTTTGATTGAAGGCGACGCGACATGTCGCCACGCCTGATTTTTCTCTAAGGCCCCTTTGCATCTAGTCGTCGTAGCCGATAGATAATATTTTGAACAAACATTGGACAAGTGACAAGTTCGTAAAATAAAATAAATACATTTTATTGATATATATTTTAGTTAAGTTATCAAAATCTTAATAAAAGATTATACTATGTTATTTTAAATTATATCGACACAATAGGGACATCACTATACATTTTTTGATTCTTTTGTATAAAGATTGGCATACATATGAGTACAAAGATTGGCATGCCAAGCACGTAAAAAGTATAATGATCAGCCCTGCCAAGATTTGGTTACAACTATCATAATCCACTTTAAAGTATATAGGTACTACAAAAAAATATTAGGTATCTATAGTTCGGATCAAGAAAATAAAATTATATCATTATTTTAAAGCACAACGTACTATGAATGGCACCCCTGCCAATCAATTAGTTGTCCATATATATCGACGGCACTAATTTCGGCATAGCAAATTTTAAGTTAATAATTTAAGATTTTTTCCTTCAATTTATATTTATAAACCTAAAAGAAATGTATATTTACATGATAATGTCGCATAATACCTAATTTGATAAAAATACAATAGGTATATAACAGTTTAAAAGTACTAACTTCTTAAGATTTTCCTAATAAAATGAACACTACACTACTTTAGGATGTTGCAATCACAATTTTTTTTTTAATCAGTGTTAACAGTTACAAAACTTAAAATCTCCCTATTTATTTCAAAGTGTTGTTAATAAAGAAAAAATATATATTTATTTTTTAGTAGTTTGTCAAAAAAAAACTCTTAATAATTAAGATTTAAATTCATGCGGCCACATTGTAGGGGGGCCAATATTAGTACTAATTACCCTATATATTTTGTAACTAACAAATTATTACAAACACACACTCGCGATCTTAGCAATTTATCAAATGGCCTGCGGTACTCTGACCGCGGCCTATTTATGTTAATTTTGAAGTAATACGTTACTTCGACTTGTAAAATGCATTTATTTAAACTACGTGCCTCTTTGGCATTTTGCACTTTTGCAAAGGGTAATTTTAAATTCTAAACTATCCGTTCCATTTCGTGGACCGTCGTAAATTTTGTAACGTAAAAAGTAACGTTCCGTTACAATACTTTAGGTCTGCTTTCACTTACCTTCAAGTGGCCAAGTTTTTCAGGCATGTACTATTATTTCTTCTGTGGTTATGCCTAAAGCGCGGAGTGGAGCACCCCTGCCTAGGGGTCAAAACAAGTTTAGTGCCTGTACTCTTTAGTATTTGCAGTTCTGTACATTGGTACAGCAACCAATTGCTAAACTGTTAAATAATCTGCCATAGGGTGTTTTGCGCATGCTTTTAGTAGGATTAGAGCATTTTATGTATGCTGCTCAATGGCTATATTCCTGTGTTAGTTTGTGTGAAGCACCAGAGTTTTTTACTTGCTGGTACCTTTTTCTCCGGGGTGTCTCCGGAGGGATCGACTTTACAACTAGTGTTTACGCCCTTAAAGATACCGATCCATATAACTATGTTAATGCGATTGATGGTCATTTAAAAATATCTACAGCCAATATAATGATAATATAAGAACTAATATTTAAGGCGTGGATACGGTTGGTGAGGTCGGTCGCCTCGGTGGCACCCTTGTATGGCAGATGATAATCGGAAGGTCAATGGAATCAGCTAACCACCTAGTCTTACACTAGTTGGTTATGTAGCGTGCGTTCGGTTGGTTGGTTTTTTCAATAATTTTATTTATGAACCTTTTATTAATTAATCTATAATGGTTATATATATATAGCAGCCTAACCAAACGCACTCTAGACCTTATTGTTAAAACTTTTTTTTTTTTTTTTGACTATTAATTCATAAATATCTGTAAAGATTTACATGAAATAAATAATATTTGATTTGATTTGTTTATAATCCAAAAAGACAAAAAAAAACGAACTTTAACTGAGTATCGAACATACGTGCGACTCGGCCGGTGCTCTAAAATAATACCTTTCCATAGGTACGGCCGGGTACTTGTAGCGTTATGCCTAAAGCGCGGAGTGGAACACCCCTTGTGTTGTTGATCGAAGCCCCTGGCATAACGCTACAAGTACCCCCCGGCCGTACCTATGGAAAGGTATTATTTTAGAGGTACATAGTACTCTATCTAAGCTTGCGTTCGTTTTGAGACATAAACATGTTCACAACGATCACGATGTATATTTATGCGTTTTTTTTTGAGATTTCGGCGGCAAAAGTGGCGATGGGATCTGCCACAATGGCCGTTTTTTTTGGCCCAGAATGCTACCGTGAACTGATCACAATGACCCCAGTCTATAGGTGAGGCGTTGTGAACATATTTTGACATTTGTGGTTGTGACAGTTGTTGTTGTTTTAAACGTCGCAGCCGTCTTATATTTTTAGGATCAAATTTATTGTATTTTAAATCGAAATGATTTTAGAAAGATTTCGCATATAAAATTAGTGGATTGTACGATTTAACCTATATTTTACTTGACAAGTGACAGTTGACAGATTCGTGATAACAAATGCGTTCGATTTGGATAGTGGTAATTGTGGCATTGTGATTGAAATTAACCAAAAAAAACGCAAGTTTGCACAATGTCATCATGATCATTGTGATCATGTCTCATTCCCAAGACGAACGGGCCCTATATTAACATCTAAAATCCTGGCATAATTAAAATTACGATCAGGTTACAATGTAATTTTATATCCTTTAAATTTGTAGACATTGGGGGGGAAAAGTAATTAAAAAAAATACTGAGTAAAATAAAGGCAATGTGCATCATCATACAACCTAGGTTTTTTAATTTTTATTGGAGCACGGCAAGTGACTTTGTATCTGCCTGATGTTAAGCAGGCCTGCAAAGTCCATGAATGGGGTCAATTAATACATTGTTATAAAACAACATTGATCGCTCCCACTATGTCAGCTAAATGATGCGGTTACGAAATGGGCGGCAACAAGACGTATTTGCATTACGAGGCTCTATTTTCATATCCTCGCTGCTTTATCGTCTATACAGTCACCAGTTTCGTAACCACACCATCAAAGGAGACTACCACCTCGACTAGAAATCGATGCAGTAGTCTTTGGAAAACCGGTAAACCCATAGACTAAAACCGAAACATGACTGGGTCCACATCATCCACTAAAACTACTGGTCTAATTTATGATTGTATATCTTGTTGATAAGGTATTGTAGTTTTTTTTTCTCAGAAGCTATTGACCGATTTCATTGAGAAAAAAAGGTTTGTAGGTATTTACTCAAACATTGAAACTAAATTAATAGAACTTGTACATACGAGTACTTACATATAAAACTAAAATAGTTTGAGAAAAAAAAACAACCGAAAGCCTTTAAAGAGTTTTTGTACTTGTTTTTTTATGTACATGATATCTTTTGAATGGAATGTCCGATTTTAATATTTGAAAAAGTAATCCATAGGAACTGAAGCAACTTCGAATACGAAGTGATTTGAATAAGAATTAATACCAAGGTACTAATAACGCGTTCAAGTTTCTACTGGCATTTCTGTTAACTTTTCATATTTATTTAAAATTCTTTATTGCACAAAATTGTGCATAGGCGAGCTTAATGCCTTAGGCATTTTCTACCAGCTAACGTTAGAGAGAGTGAAATATGCTTAGCGTGCAGAACTTTTCGATAAAAGGATATAGATATAATCTTAACAATGATGCATAACAATACTTAAACTACTTAAATACTGTATATAATATAATAAATGTAATACATAAACATACATACCATACCAAACAAAAATTGCCACGAGGATCTGGTTTAAGCGTTCAGATAATGAGCAGTGAGCAAGCGTTTAAACACTCCGATGGAAGGGGCTGATCATACATAAAGAAGTTGTTATAGTGACACAACTACAATAGTTGGACATTGGTACCGCCAACTTTTTTGTAGATATTAATGTAGTACATTATTTTGTTCTATCATCAACAGTTTTCGCAGCGTACGCAATATAACTAATATTATAGGCATTTCTTTCTACACCTTGGGATACATTTTCTTACGGATAATTTTCGAAATAAAACATGTAGCCTATGTTACTCAGTTATAATATAGCATTCTATTAGTAAGTTTTTTTAAATTGGTCCAATAGTTTCTGAGTTTATTCGTTTCAAACAAAAATACAAGTCTCTTTATAATATAGGTTTAAAAACTTTCTAGTATAATGCCCCAAGGAAGGATAATAATTATTCTCAAAGCAAAAAAAAACATAATCCTTAATAAAAATCACGTTTAATATATTTACTATATACATAAATAATAAAAACAATAATTTTGTTTCAATTTAAATAATACATAAAAACAAAAAGAAAAAGTTAATCTTAATTTATATAATTTACTACTATTTATATTTGTACTAATCTAAAATACAAGATTCATTTTAGCGACAACTTATTGTCTCCCACAATTGGTGTTGCTACAGGAAAATACTAGATCCGAGGTAACACTACTGGTAACATCGTTCTCATTTAAGTAAATAATGAAACAGTTAACATTTAAATCTGTTGTACAATTTATTTCCTTTTAAACATTCCTACTATTATTAAACTTACAAACATTAACTCATCAAATCTTCAAAGATTTTAAGTTACACACAATTATTGTCACCCGAGCAGATTAAACAAAAAAATCCACCAAGCTACTTGTGTTAAATATTAAAATATAATTGTTTCAAATTAGTAAATTTAGCTTTGATAAAAACTTCTAGGGTAATCTAATTGGTTTAGGATGACAATAATTGTGTACTTACCCTACAACTTTTGACTCCTTAAAGCACAACTTGTGACACTATCTAGCTGATAGTAAACAAGTAGTCCTCCGGAGTCCATGAACGTGCAGGTGGTATGTTTGAGGGAGTTAGTGGTAGTAAGTGCGGTTACTTCCCGGCGGCCATTTCCTTCATCCGATTGAGAGCAGAGCCGGCTTGGAACCAGGAGATTTGCTGTTCGTTGCACGAGTGGTTCAGTTTGATTTTCTCTACACTGCCGTCTGAGTGCTTGATCTCACAGTCTACGGGCTGGGGATACAACAGTTAGTTAATATCATTATATTACCCCAACTTTTTTTATTTTTATTATAAAGGACATTAATGACAAGCACACTCATATTGCCCTGGTCAAAAACTAAGCTCTAGGCTTATACTATGTGTACTAAGACAACGATACTAATGCAAATTATATTTTATAACCATCCAAAACAAACTGTACAGAATAACGTATATTTTTTGCCATGGGTGGGAATCGAACCCACAACTTCCGGAAGACGTCAAAAGCGCAACTACGAGTCTATAGAGGCTGTCAAGTTATCACAAGAGATATTTTGCTGAACTTAATACAACTTTGTCATGTGAAATTAAATTGCAAACAAAAGGAGCATGTATGTATAATATTAATTTTCATAGTATATTACTAGTATTGAGGTTCTAAAAAAACTTTAGGGACAATTATTTATAATATTTTACTAGGCACTTGTATAAATGCATTGCATATTGTCAAAAAAAAATCTTATAATAGGACCCAATAAGGCCTACCGCTTTAGTGTTGTAATAACAATGCTCAAAATGACTTTCAACAATTCCTTGTACTTTTTAGTTGTCTTGCAATTTATAAGTCCTTTTCTTGTCTATAACGTTGGGCTAATATTATATAAACAATAATACAATCATTTGATTACCATTGTGCCATAAAAATGTAGAGTCAATAACCAAAAGTCGAAGATATTTATTTCATGTAGACCTTTACTGGCATATATGAAAAGTAAAATATATTTAAGGTCCAAGTGTGCATTTACACAGACAAATTTTGAACATATAATAAAAAATAAATGCCTACTGAAACAATCTATAAAAAGTTGTACAAGTTGGTATAGTGAAACTGGGACCTACAGCTTAACATGTTCTCTGAAGCATTATAATGGTGCTGTTAAACAAATGTACAATTTAAAAAAATTAAAACTCATTAATACATACCGGGGTTTAAACCAGACACTTAAAAAGTGTTTTTAAATGTAAAGTCTAGCCAACTCGGCCACCACTCAACGATATCGAAACTGAGAGAAATGGAATATTTATATAATTTATTGTAGTATTAGATTTTGATGTACCTACAATAAATTGATTCATAATATATTGTAATTTGTACGCCAATATGGCTGAATATAGAGAGCTTCTCATCATATTGTAACACCTGTTTTGTAACCTATGGTCTTGAAAATAAAACTCACGGTCCGAATGGAGAACACCGCTGTCAGCGCTGACGTTCATAATCACCGGTCCGATTCAAAAGCCCCGATGTGACCACTCACGGTGCTATTAGCGTGCTAATGAATCGGACCAGTGATTAAGCGCGCTCACAAGAACATCACTTCTATCTCACCCTATCTCGTTCTTCTCACTCTGTTTTAATGTCAAATAAAACGCAATAACAAATTAATGAATTTTAGTTAGAATTATTTTGTATATTTGTTTACATAAATACCAATATAAATGAGAACACAACACTTTTAACCATCTACTTAATATTTAATAACTTTCCTCAAAAACATGTTTCTAGATAAATGTCATTCTTACAGCGCTCACAGCGATTTTACCCAGAAGCAAAATCACTGTAAGTCCAATATGGCGTCTGTAATGACGTCACTATTAATGTCAAATCATCTATCGTTAGCGCGCTTACGCTCATACGGACCGGTGCTGACATCGATTTTGCCGTGAATCGGACCGCAAGGCAAGAAGTTTGTTTTGATGAGGTGGTGTATGCGTTAGTGTTACCTTGCCCGGAGTGAGTCCCCGGAGCCCCAGCAGAGAGATCTTGTCGTCGGGGCGGATCTTGTCGTAGTCGGCGGGGTCGGCGAACGTCAGCGGCAACATGCCTTGCTTCTTCAGGTTGGTCTCGTGGATTCTGGGGGGATGTATTGTAGTTATTACAAGAGGACATTCAATAACTCGTCGGTCAAAATAATACCTCTGATAAACAATAATAAAACCCTTGTTTTCCAAAACTATAACCGCTTCCGAAGAATAGTGGTCTTCTGTACAATTTGTCACAGTCTGGGTGTTTATAAAATATAAATTATATCGTTGTACCAGAACACATAGTACAAGCCTAGAGCTTAGTTTGTGACCAGCGGCCACATTCTGTTTTTTATAACGTGATCATTAGATTGTCAAATTAACAATTTTCGCTATCAGCGCTCTCTTCTAATCAGAGTAGTTTTTTAACCTTTGTTGATTGGAGGAGAGAACGCTAATAACGGAAATAGTTCCCGGTTTCACTATACTAACTTGTGAAACTGTTTATAGATGGGTTATTGAGTCTATTGAAAACATCGCGACGAGCTAGCCACTTGTTTGGTATAGACTACGTCGAGGTGGGATTAAATACCCCTCCGCTGGGGCCGTCTAGCCAGTGTCGGGCGTCCGTGATGATATTTATTTTATTTTTATCTGCCGGTGACCATAGAATAGGCTATTTGACTACATTAAAAATATACTATAAATTGTGGTCACCCTATCAGACAATGGAGTAAAAAAACATATTTTAATTTATTTTAAACTAAATTATGTATATCTTTTGAAGATTACACGAAATAAAATTGTATATTTTTTACAATTTTATTTATAACAAAAACATCTTTGATTGGTTGATGACTGGTGACGTCACACGCAAGTAAACAAAACAATACACAGATTATAAATCATGTGGATGAAATAGAATAGAGTATAATATATAGGAGATTATTTAATCTGTGATTTTTATTAATAATATCACATCCCGGAAATATCAATGTAGTGTGATTATTATGTAATGGAGAATCATATAAAACGGGAGTCAAATGGCGTATTGTGTTACCTGGCGAAGCTGCGCACGATGATGGCGCGCCCCCCCAGATGTCGCGGCTCGAGCGCGGCGTGCTCGCGGGAGCTGCCCTCGCCGTAGTTCTCGTCGCCCACCACGCACCACACGGTGCCCGCCTGCTTGTAGGCGCGCGCGGTGTCGGGCACGCCGCCCCACGAGTTGTCGTTCTGGTTGCGCACCTTGTTCAGCTCGTTGTTCTCCGCGTTCGTGGCGCTGCGACACAAACACACACACACTCAGGGCGGACACTTTTATTCGGATACCAATTTCCCAGAGATTTTCTCGTCACTTTTATCAGATTTTCCCTGACCTTAATGAGCTTCAAAATAAAAAGAAAAAATCCCAAAATTATATAGTTTTTAAAATTGATGCTTGGAAAATAAAGTATTTGAGATAAAAATTTTTAGAATAGAAAATAGAAACAATTTTTTTTTGCAATATTTTCGGAAAATATAGAGCAACAAAATATTTTTCACATTCTTAAAAAAATATGCATATTTTGAACCTATATATAACACACCAACATTGGTCCAAATTGAGCTTGCATTGAATACATTCACAAACGCATTTCATCTCCAGTCCAAATTGGTTTTAATGGAATATGCGAGCTTATTTCTTTATGCAATGTGAACCGATTGGAATACACTGTGCTCTATTTCTTTTCCGTGTGCAGTCTAGGGCTTGAATATCGGACCATTTTCAATTTCGGTATTTTGTTTCAATATTAAGCAATAGGGAATATGCATGTAACGCCAATTATTATTATTTTAATATATAATGTTCCTTTTATGTCTTTGAATATATTTACAGTAATCTATTTTATTTTGATTTTATAAATCCATTATTTTTTAGAAACGGAACGCATTTCTTAACGCTCCGACATTAGCAAACACTGCATGTGACGTCATTCGTGCACAAACAAATGTCAACGTGTGTTCTGTAGTCTACAGTTTCTTGTTTTCTCGGGTATTTATTGTTCTTTATTACGATAATTTGTAATAAACAAACCTTTTCACTAACTTTTGCGGTGCAATAACATTAAACTAATATGCTTTTTGAGCACGAATGACGTCACAAAATGGCGGCTAGTGATGTACCGTTTTTTACTGTGGTAGTGGCAGATAAAGTTTAAACCCTTTTATTTTTGTGTTTTACTCTTTAAAAATGTTTAATATTTGTTTTTAGGGTCTAGTGTCAATTATCTCTATCAATTAATGAAATAAAAAAAAACATGCATATTCCGTATTCAGTTCCGGAATTCCGAATATACAGGGGAAGCTACATTGACATACCGATCGATGCAAATGTATAAGTACTCGATTAAAGAGAAAAGTCAAATCCCATACATTTGAGTTTCGATTTCTATCGATCGACGCGTCGATGGGTGTGTTGATGGGCTTCTCGGTAAGACCCCTGGTCCAAGAATTGCTAGGAATTTGGTTGGCAGGGAAATTTCAAGAACGCCAATGCGTTCAAGCTGTTAAAATGACACGCTACGCCTCAAAACATGGCAAAATTATATACTTTATTCGATATCAAAATTCCGGTTTTGATTTACCAATTCCGGTATTACAAACGATACTGAAATATGTCGTAATTCCGGAATTTTGTTAAAACCGGAATTGCGGAGCTCAAGCCCTAATGCAGTCGTGTTCGACCCAAAGACAAATATATAGGCAACGCGAGTGACGTCTTTAAAACTATATTGGAATATAAGAGCATCTTGAACCGGTGTTTACAGTGTAGTGTATACAGAATATGTATTCACAACGTAAGCGCACAGATTAAAACCGAAACAGTCATGTTTTTGCATCTGTATGGGCGGGTGGTTACGAGCACTATTGTTTTATGAAACAATTTTTATAAAGTGTTTACTAATGAATACATAGCTTTACTGATTAGTAAACAGTACTGCTCTAGAGTTGGATGGCGCGGTCCCGAAGTCCAGGTAACTGTATTAGACAGTGACATAGGGAAGTACAGTAGGAGCACTCACGAGATGAACATGTTGTTGGAGATGTTGTCGAGATGGCCGCGGTACTTGAGCCACGGGCCGGCCGCCGAGATGTGGTCCGTCGTGCACTTGCCCTTCACCTGCAAAAATATATAGTTGTATATTTGCGTATGCATATCTATAACTGTATGTACGAGTAGGTATTTAGCTTTTTTTATATTATTCTGTTATCTCTGTGCACCATATATTACAATTTTCTTCACTCTCCCAAAGGTTAGCTGGTAGATAATGCTTAAGCATTAAGCTCGTCTCTGTACAAATATTTTAGTGCAATAAAGATTTTCAACGTTAATATATAACCATAAAGATATTAAGATAGGGAGGCACTGTAAGGCCTCAAATGCGCTTAAACATCAATATCAATA
This sequence comes from Monopis laevigella, assembly GCA_947458855.1. Taxonomy (NCBI): domain Eukaryota; kingdom Metazoa; phylum Arthropoda; class Insecta; order Lepidoptera; family Tineidae; genus Monopis; species Monopis laevigella. Next base: position 25,247,667 of record OX381585.1, read on the forward strand.
GGTTAAAGGAATGACCCTGCAACATAGGGAATTTAGCGTGGAGACCAGCGGCACACCAACCAATATACTGTAGTAATTGTGGTTTATGTAACTATATGAGAATGTATCAAATGAGATATATATTTTATTTGTTTAAAATTATTAAGCATTTATAGGTTGAAGTGAGAACAGAATATGGCACCAACATGTTTGTTATTTTATTTATTTATTTAAAATTCTTTATTGCACAAAATTGTACAAAGGCGAGCTTAATGCCTTAGGCATTTCCTACCAGCTAACCTTTGAGAGTGAAATAGGCTTAGGTTGCTGAACTTTTAGTTATTTTTAGGCTTTAGGACAGTTACATATATTATTGTTACTTTTATGCATTAACGCTTACACAACATTGATTACTTTAGTGTAAAACCGGCCCGACTACAGGCCCATATATTATTATTTTTTAATATAATAGGTTCTAAAATTTTATGTAAACTATTACGATTTCTGTAAAATTGTGTCAGTCATCTCCCTAGCTTGTGTATAAAAGATCTGGAAAACTTCCAATGTTAATAGTATTAAAAAAATAACATATCTCCATCTCTTTCTTTTTAGTCAGTGATCGACTTTTCCACGTCACTTTTTTTTAGATTTTCCCTGACCTTAATGAGCTTCAAAAAGAAAATAAAAAATCCCAAAAATATATTATAAGGTTTTTATTGATTAAAAAAAAAAGCGTCCCTGACATTTCCATGATTATTCCAGTCTCCGAAAATTTTCTGACTTTTCCCGGTTTTCCAAAAAGTGGCCGCCCTGTAATTATTACCACGTTTTGGAACGCAGCCTAGTTTGCCAAATGGTGGCTATGTAAGATGTGAAAAAAATAACAAATACCTTGATGAGAATAGTCATGTCCTTGAGGTCTTCTCCATTCCACTTGTCAAATGGAGTCAGGAGCTGCAGACGGTCGGAAGATGGAGATACATCCACTTTCACCTCTGTGCAAATACAAATAAAGTACAAATTAACTTAAAAATCGTTATAAATTTAATTGATTTAAGAGTTTATAAATAAAATTTTGGCAGCCAATTTAAGACATCTATAAAACTCAACACTCTGAATAATTAACTTTATAATATAGGGGCAAGTTTCATTTATTCACAAGGTTAAATACAAAAAACTTGCTTAAGAAAAGGCATAAAAATGTTTTTAAATCAAAACTTAATTAAAATTCCTCCCACTACATCAAACTTTAGTCATTTCGAGAGAGAGAGACCTTTGCTATCCATGCATTCTCCGTGCGGGTGGCGGGTTGGAAGACAGGGGAATGAACTGCAGCGTTCCCAGGCTTGAGACCGCGAAGTAGGTTTAAAGGCCTTTTAACTTTCTACTCAACCAAATACTATATGATTCTGTTAGCGCCATCTTGGAAACACGTTCCATAAAAGTTCCGACGGCTGATCTCGGAAGGCCGAGATCCTTTAATAGACGATGCAAAGACATTGCTGGAATTCCTTTTGCACCAACTTCCATTGCATAAAGCTGAGTTTTAAATCCGTTTCTAGTATTTTTTTTTGGTGAGATCAAAATATTTGTTCGACTTGATGTTGTGGTCCTTAGGTATGTTTGTTTCCCACGGAACGGTCAGTTCTATAAGTATTACTTTCATCAAGCACCGAGAGTACACCAGTATGTCTGGTCTATAGGCTGAAACTGCTAGTTCGTCTGGAATCTTGTAATGTATTTTAAATGTATCCATGAATATTTTCCAGTCTGGTGCTTTGTCCAGGATTGAGAAACTTTTACTTGTCCCTTCTTTATAAAAGTAGTTAGTTTTTCATTTGTTGATAATTCTTTTCTGGCTCTAGCAATACTGAAGCTTACAGCTTCACGAATAATTTTTAGAACTTGAAAATTTCGTAACTAGGTTTATTGTATATAACTATTGTCACCGAACGTGCTAAAACATTATAAAATAAATACTAATACATCTTCTGTGTAGGCGCAATACTCACTGGAGCCATCTGCGATGGGGTGGAGGTAGGTGTTCTGGCCGGGGTCGAAGCCCTTGCTGGGCAGCTCGTCTCCGAAGGGATCGGACAGCTTGAACTTCTTCCCATCAGCTCCCGTCAGCTCATCGGTTAGGGGGTTAAAGTCCAGGCGACCTGCAATACAAACATACATATATTACTATTTTGAATGTATTAGATTTTTAAATTTTTGACTTGGTCGTTTTCAATTGAACCTATAATATGTTTGTTTATTTCGATCTGTTGGACTGCATGTGGGTCAACAACGCCTATAAATCGGATCAGTATTTCTCTAAATATTACATTGGATAAGTCAGCCGGACTAAAATATTAAACTGAAAGTGGAGTTAAGAATACTATTTGAAAAGAATTTGGTTAGGATTCCAAAAAAAAATATCCACCTTGGAAGAATTTATTTTGGTTACTTCAGCCAAGTGAAACTCAACTTATTTTTACGCCAGTTTTACAAAGTGGGCGTTTGACAAAAGATACTTTTGACCCACATGCAGGCCAAAAGATCGAAGTAAACAAAAATATTATAGGTTCAAATGAAAACGACCAAGTCAAAAATTAAAAAAGTTTAAAACATTTTTATAAAATATATTATATGGATTTCTAGTTATTATGCCTTGCGTTGATTTAATTCCTATTCATGGTAAAACAATATAATTATATTAGTCGGCACGTTTTATTGTATGTGGTGGCCGAGTTGGTTAGACCATACACTTAAAATCACCTAGGTCCCTGGTTCAAACCCCAGTGTGTACCAATAAATTTATGTATATTTGTTTAACAACACCATTATAGTGCACGGAGAGCACGTTAAGCTGTCAGTCCTAGCTTCACTATACCAACTTGTGAAACTTTTTATAATAATAATATGTAGAACAATTTACACATATTGATCTGGTCACAAACTAAGCTCTAGGTTTATACTGTGTGTACCAGAAACAACCATATAATACATATTATATTTTATAAACACCCAGACCATGACAAATTGTACAGAAAAAACGTACTATTTTTTTTGCCTTGACCTTCGGATACAACGCGAAAGGCGCAACCACAAGTCTAGGGAGGTGGTCAAATAAGTATAGATGGATTATCGAGTCTATCCGAACATGGTGACGAGCTAGCCAAGGGTGTGCTGACCGGCGATGGAGAGCGCGGTGACGAGCTCGGGGCTGGTGACGAAGCAGTGCGTGGCGGGGTTGGCGTCGTTGCGGCCGGTGAAGTTGCGGTTGTAGGAGGTGACGATGGTGTTCTTCTCCCCCTTCTTCACGTCCTTGCGGTCCCACTGGCCGATGCACGGGCCGCACGCGTTCGCTAACACCTGCGCCACAAACACAACACCACTGTTAAAACTTTTAAAAGCAAATATAGTCATAATAATATGTATAGAATTAAGTTATATAATTGATTAGGTATTAATACAGATTTAATGATTTTTATAGTGCTTCTCTGTAACTACCATATTATAAACAATCAAATATCTTAAGGGGGAATTCGTATATGTGACGTCATCACCTTCTGTCAGATTTGAATCAAAAATGTTTGAGATTATTTCTTCAATTTAATCTAACTGTGGACAGTTGAGCCCAAAGATCACTCTGTTGAAATTTCATTGTATGGAGTGTGACAGTTTATTATTATAGATATCTACTTTTAGAAATCTTACTATTTTATTTTAAGTAATGTATTGTCGAAATAGTCAAGAAATGTAATTTTATATGCGAGGATTTAATGTTTCAATAAAATTGATGTATTACTATAATTTCCAGACATGCGTACAAAGTGTGATATTACCGGTACATTTTATTAATATATATTAATTTTAACAGTTTAAATTTATTATAAGGCATTGGTAAGAGTGACTATTACTAGACTCCGCTCCGTAATAAACTAAGAATTTATATTAAACAAAACTTTTTTTTATGATGGACTAATTCAGCCAGTCTAAGTATTTGTTTTAAAAAAATGCTGTCATATGAATTGACATTACTAAGGATTGGGGTCTGCGTCACTTTAATCTACTTACCCATCTATCTACATTAAAAATATTCCGGAGTTACCGAATTGGAATAATTTTATGTAAAATATTTTATTTTAAATAAATTATTTTTTTATAGTAAAATAACTTAGATACACATACATTTAAATATATATACATAACTTCTACTGAGGCCCTGTACCCAGGTACCCAGACTCAGGGTATTCAAAGCAATCATAATCTCTACATTATATATATCAATTATCTGTCCGTTTGTTTTGAACTTGTCGCTAATTAACACTCATAAGGCTTAAATATAAAAAGATACGTAGGAAAATATGAAACAAAAATTGACATTTAAAATCTGCACGTACTAAATTATGCAAGTTAAGTATCACATTCTTTCATTTTACAAAATATCTTCGGTTTACCGGTTTTGATCACCTAGATATTATACCTATGTCCATTCTCAATAATTAGTCTATCGTTTTTTTGGCATATCATAATATATTATCATAAAATTGACCTTACTCCTACACCATATAGCCTACAAAAATATACTCTTCATACATTACACACACACAGACGTGCACTACACATATTACACCCATACACATTCACTTTTATTAATAATTCTTGTAAACTTTAATTACTTATTTTGCGTTAGATTGTCAAAATAACGATTTCTGTTATTAGCGCGCTCTCCTCCAACCAGAAAAGGTTAACAACTACTAGATTGGAGGAGAACGCGCTAATAGCGGAATTTGTTATTTTGACAATCTTACGTTCGCGTTATAAGAAACAGAATGTAGCCGCTGGTAGGTATATGTATAAAATTGTAAAAAATATATAATAAAATCTTTTCAGCGTTGGAAAATGTTTTTTATTTAAATATTGTAAAAATGCAATATTATTTTATAAAAGCAGCTGTCACTATTTAAAAAATAAATATTGGTTACTATTATAGTTGTATTGGACACGAGCTCTCGGTCTAACAGAAGTATTGTCATACTTAGTAGGTGGTCTCACCAATAAATACATGAAAAATGATTGTTTACATTTACAGACAAATATCATATAAACTATCCGTACTTTAAAAAGCGGCCCAGCCTAGTAGTTAAGTCACTGCGCAACTGATAACAAGGTTAAGCAGATGACAACAAGACCGGCCTGGGATGGGTGACCGCTTTATACAACGAGGCTATTTCATCATAAACACCGCAACAAGCTCGCCACTTGTTAGGTGTTGCCTCCGAATACCATCGGCGAAATGAGGATGGGTTAATCTCTCCGCTGGGACCCTGAGGCCGTTTAAACGGTTCTCGGGAGCCAAATTGGCACCCGTGATGGTATTTATTTATTTTATTATCCGTACTTTAGTAGTTACCATGGTTTATTATCCGTCAAAAAATATAGATTGATTATAGAGAACGGTCGCTAGTTATGATTTGGATCAGGCGTGGAATTTTTCGATTATCGAGGCGGTAGTCTCCTTTCATGGTGTAGGTATTTATAAAACGCAGTAGTTAATTTGTTGACAACTCAGAAACCTGGCATTCCACCAATCATGTGGAATGATAATAATTAATTTTTAGCGTAATATTTTCAATATGTATTTTAGTTTTATACTTGGCGTAAAATAATTCAAACAATGTTCTAGAAATTGCCCACCGCCAGTTTCTAAAACATAGTTCGAATTATTCTATGCTAGAATTTATTTATAATTATTTCGTATTATTCTTTTTTATCGCCGCCCATTTGGTAACAGCACCATTTGGCCGGCCATAGTAAATCGGTCTAATTCTATAGAAATTACATCGTATTGTTCCCTATTCATAAATATTGTATGTTTGTCATGAGTTAGATACAAACAGCCACACATGCTAAAATTAAAAAAACTTTGATTTTATAATAATATTAATGATTATAAAATAAGACAATACATTATTATGTTAGTATTTAAATGTTAGGTAGATAATAAAATTGTTGAACTACTCTGCCATTAATAAAAATAAAGTTTTGGATAATGGATGGAACCCTATTGAGCTTTGCTTTGGACATATATAAAAAAAAAGTTTATTTAAAAAAAAATAACAATTAAAATAAATAGGTAAAATATATTTAAATATTGTAAAATAATGTGCGCCCGACGATACATTTTATTCAAAATATAAAAGCTACCAAAATAAATAGCTGTTGCGTAGTTTTAGTTACATCGGACCGTCTGTCTTTTTTTTTGTAAGGTTATACTGACAGTGACAGTTGGTGAAAATTGCATATTTATTTTAGCTGAATCTGTAGTTAATCGTGTTAAAAGGTGTAAAAACATAGAATATAAACAAAATAAATATGTACTTGTCTTATAAAATTCCCAACAGTGAATATTTAGTGTTCCGATAGTGAAATAGAAAAAAGCGACGTGGAGCCACCTTTCACAGATGGGATCGCCCGCACAATGACGATCTGTCATGGATTTTGTATGAAGATTTCTGTTTGGCAAGTTTTTGTAATTATTTAATTAATAATTTTCTATTAAACTTGCAAAAATCTCTCTATACATTTTTAGAATACACAATAAACTATTGATATCTATTTTTTTACCACTATAAATTGTTGTAGTTTTGTCGCTTGCAGAGATGTTAAAAAGTACAAAATTTTCATGTTTTGGAAAATATAAATACATTTTTTATTGAAATAATATATGGGAGACTATATTAATCTCTTCATACATTTCAAGTTAAAGAGTTACTATTTGCATAATAATAGTTGTCTGTGAGTGTCGAGTAAATTTCTTTAACAAACATATTTAGTTTTGTAGTTCTAGATTTTCAGAATACAGCCTTAATTATAAGTTAATATAATGTAGATAAGCCAATATTAATAAATAAATAACCACTGTTAAAAAAACTGATTGTCAAAATCAGTGGCGTAGTCTGCCTTAGCCGTTCCCTGTATTAAAATTTATTGGACGTTAATTTTTTGCTAAAGAAAAATAGTCATATGGCCACTACCCTGAAGACAGCAAAACCCGTGTATGTATTGATCATGTATGATAATAATGAATCCATATAATTATGATATTGTGTGATATTTGTTTAGCGGGAAAGTACGGCCTCATGTCCTTATTCATAAACACTTATTGAGTCCTTAAAGTACGGCCTCATGTCCTTATTCATAAACACTTATTGAGTCCTTAAAGTACGGCCTCATGTCCTTATTCATAAACACTTATTGAGTCCTTAAAGTACGGCCTCATGTCCTTATTCATAAACACTTATTGAGTCCTTAAAGTACGGCCTCATGTCCTTATTCATAAACACTTATTGAGTCCTTAAAGAACACTTTAGGTAGGTTTAGAAGGTTTTGCTACAAAAAAGTGACAAAACTTCTATAACGTTTCGGGGTCTAAAAATTTTAACTTATTAATTTTGTGTGACGACAATAACACGATGGCAAAGATAGCAGTGTGACGACAATAACACGATGACAAAGATAGCAGACTGCCTTCTAAAATATATAATGCGAAGAAACATGTCAATGTCAGAAGCAAGCGTTTCTTGAAACTCATCTTCTCTACAAGATATCTTATGTAGCTTTATTTTTATCATTATAAGAATAGCAATAAAAGTTATACTTTTTTTCTTATTACCATGCTGCAAGATATACTACACGTAGTAATCTACGTCAGGTAGATTTTTCAGATTTCAAATATTAATATCTAAAAATATTAATAATAAAACCGGATTTTTTTTATTTATAAAAGAAGCGAAATTAGTTTATTATTATAGGAAATTTGTTTTTTATTTATATTTTCGTTGGCCCATTACCCTGATTGTATTAATAGCAACTATTGGAATTAAAATGTGTAACCCGAATCATACAAATAAAACATTTAAAGACTAATTCATAATAAGTCATGTCAAGATAAACAAAAGTATTAAATATATATATACTGACCGTGCCTCCGAAGTCCCGCAGAGTCTTGGCGATCCCGTCCCGCTCGATGGTGGCGCGCACTTGTTCCGATCCCGGCGTCACGTTGAACGGGATCTTGGACTTCAGGCCGTGGCTGATTGCCTGGGGGACACATCACAAGGACATTTTAGGTCCACCTCCCATACAGTTGCAAAAACCGTCAAGTGACCTAGCCATGTTTCGGTTTTATTCTATGGGTTCACTTGTTTTTCGGACACTACTGCATCGATTACTTGTCGAGGAGGTAGTCTCCTTTCATGGTACAGTTACGAAACGGACGATTGATAGAAGAGAGGATATTAAAATAGAATCGTAATGCAAATACGTCCATGTCGCCGTCCATTTCGTAACCGTATCATTTAACCGGCATAGTGGGAGCGATTAATATTGTTTGTAGGTCTGCTTAACATCAGGTAGATACAAAGTCACATGTCATGCTTCAATAGAAATAAAAACCTACAAATTATCTTAGATATTTTTGCGGACAAACAAATATTTTTCTAAAAATTCAGAAATAATAAATAGGTAAATGTGATGGTATTGACTCCCGGAAACATTTAAACGGCCTCAGGGTACGCAGCGGCCTCAGAGTACGCAGCGGCCTCAGGGTACGCAGCGGCCTCAGGGTACGCAGCGGCCTCAGAGTACGCAGCGGCCTCAGAGTACGCAGCGGAGAGATTAACCCGTTCTCATTTCGCCGATGGAATTCGGGGGTAAAACCTAAATGAATAGTTTATTTTCATTAAACTTAACCTAGGTACATTTATATTAATTAATAAAAGTAAGTATAATAAAGTAGTGTTACATAATATTGATAGTAGATAGTAACAAAACAATTTAATACATTACAATAATAATAATATATTATTATTATACAATATAATTAAATGTTTTAGAATACCTAAAGGTAAACTATAGTTATACATACCAGTGTGGCGCGACCAGCCACTGAACTAGGAATACCTTTATCTCAGAGACTGGTTTCGATTCTCGTACACTTTAATACCTATTCGGTAGGCATTTAATTAACAAATTAAGACATAGGTCGTGGGTTCGATTCCCACCCATGGCAACAAAATATTAGTACGCTTTTTCTGTACAGTTTGTCATGGTCTGGGTGTTTATAAAATATAATATGTATTATATCGTTGCTTCTGGTACACATAGTACAAGCTTACAGCTTAGTTTGTGACCAGAGCAATATGTGTAAATTGTCCTACATATTATTATTATTATTTATGATAATTTAAAAAATATATGAATCAATTTAGTTACTTGCACTGTAGTGTATACCTACTACAAATATACGTTTTTACATAGATATATTATTTTACATACTTATATACGAGCTACTGTATAAAGCAGTCACCCATCTTAGGTCCAGCGTTATCATCATTAGACTTGTTATCAGTTGCGCAGTGACTCAACCACAGGCTAGGGCAGCCTTTACAATAAAAAATAATGGAATACCATACCTCCCTAACAATACTGGCACAGCGTCCCATGTCCTCATAGGAGGAGTTGGTACAGGAGCCGATGAGCCCCACTTTGATGTCTACGGGCCAATCGCTCTTCTTGGCCATGTCGCCCAGCTTGGAGATGGGGTTAGCCAGGTCCGGGGTGAACGGACCGTTCACGTGGGGCTCCAGGGTGCTGAGGTTCAACTCGATCAGCTGGAATTTGTTCACGGCTGTTATGATAACCCCAAGTTATAAGCAAATAGCTTTCTTGGCTATATTACACAGTTAATTTCTTTTCATTATACATATGAAGTAGGATAATTAAAAAAAAAAAATTATTTTTATTTCGAACCGTGTTTTATTTATTGTTTAAAATATACTATAACACACACGAAATAACTAGCACCAGCTAGTCAATATAACTAGCACCAACTAGTCAAAATAACTAGCACCAGCTAGTCAAAATAACTAGCACCAGCTAGTCAATATAACTAGCACCAGCTAGTCAAAATAACTAGCACCAGCTAGTCAAAATAACTAGCACCAGCTAGTCAATATAACTAGCACCAGCTAGTCAATATAACTAGCACCAGCTAGTCAATATAACTAGCACCAGCTAGTCAATATAACTAGCACCAGCTAATCAATATAACTAGCACCAGCTAGTCAAAATAACTAGCACCAGCTAGTCAAAATAACTAGCACCAGCTAGTCAATATAACTAGCACCAGCTAGTCAAAATAACTAGCACCAGCTAGTCAATATAACTAGCACCAGCTAGTCAATATAACTAGCACCAGCTAGTCAAAATAACTAGCACCAGCTAATCAATATAACTAGCACCAGCTAGTCAAAATAACTAGCACCAGCTAGTCAAAATAACTAGCACCAGCTAGTCAAAATAACTAGCACCAGCTAGTCAAAAATTAAAACACTAAAACATAAACAATGAGTCCTTGAAGAACCCTTTAGTTATAGAAGGTTTTATCTGTTGCGTAAATGAGACAAACCTTCTATAACTAAAGTGTTCTTCAATAAGTTTTTATGCATAAAGCCAAAAATAAAACTGTACACAAGTAAAACAATGTGAGGATAGATTGATGAATACGGAGCTGGTGTAGTAAGCTCACCTCATCGTAGGGCGCCTTGTCGTCGGGGGTGAGCAGGTGCTTGAACTTGTTGGCGAGCCCGGCCACGCCCTCGCGACCCGTGGACTTGAGGTAAGCCTCCATGCGGGCGTTGTACGGGAACAACTGTTGTACACATTAATGTTGACTTACTCACATGTAAGGTTAAATAACATCTTAAAACTGCCTATAATTTATATTTAAAAAATATTTATAATGTATTAATTTGTCACATAACTTAGTGTAATATTATATTGTAATAATAAATGAATATGCCCACTGATGCATGAGACAGGTTTCTACCTAATTCAGGCACAGCCACTTATTCGAAAAATGGTCAATGTTTTTTCTGAATGAAGTTATGATTATTATATTAATGTGGTTAGGTATAGATAGAATAGAATAGAGTAAGAGGGTAGTCTCTAATATTTCTTATCCTAAGTATATCAAAGAAATGCAGCATCTTTTATGTTCTTAAAACTCGATTAAAGATGGCGGGTTATAGGAGCCATCATGACTTACTCAGCTGGAAATTAATTAATTTTAATCATATAGTAAGGACGTTTCTTTCACTCTTAACGTTTTCCGGATACTACTACATCGATCGATCTTATCGAGGTGGTAGTCTCCTTTCATGATACGGTTACGAAACGGGCTATTCATTTGACGATAAAGCAGCGAGGATATTAAAATAGACTCGTTATGCAAATAAGTCTTTTTCACCGCCCATTACATAACCTCATCATTTAGCCGGCATAATGGGAGCGTACAATATTGTTAAACAACTATGTATTAATCGACCTCATTCATGGACTTTGTAGGCGTGCCATCAGGTAGATACAAAGTCAAGCCGTGCTCCGATAAAAAAAAAACAATTTAAAAGGTTAGTGTTGCCTTATTCAACGAAAAATATTATAAATTTAAAGTGAATTTCAAAATGGCGGATAACAGTAGTCTGTATATTACTTTATTCAAAGGATTTAAGGTAATTTTAAAGAATGTTGATATCCCTGAACTAAGTCTAAAGACCAGTAAATCTGAGATCTTGCTCTACCGACTATACTACCAAAACTACACACAATAAAAGCATAGTGAAAATAAAACATCTTTCCACCAATCATATGCCTTGTTTTAATTTTAATAATATATGCATTTTATAATGAAGTTCTAGAAATTGGAAAGTTTAATCAGGTATTATTTTTCTTAAACAATAAAATAAAGCAATATTTTTTAAAAATGTATAGAGTTGAAACTACAAAGGGCTTACACTGGTGGTAGCTCCAATCTCAGCACCCATGTTGCAGATGGTGGCCATGCCCGTGCAGGATATGGACTCGCAGCCAGGCCCGTGGTACTCCACGATGGCTCCGGTGCCTCCCTTCACGGTCAGGATCCCAGCTACCTTCAGGATCACATCTTTGGGAGTCGTCCACCCACTTAGTTTACCTGCAATGAATATTTTCCTAGTTAAGGGTAAGTTTTAAGAGTAGATATTTCTGGACTTTTATGAAACGTATTTTTTTATTGGAGCACGGCATGTGAGGTTTTTTTTATCTTCCTGGTTGTGAGCAGACCTCCAAAGTCCACGCATGGAGTCAAACAATAATTGTTCTTAAGGGCCCTAGAGTGGACTTGCCGCCCATACAAACGTACTTCCAATATTACAACTTGGCTGTTGGTCGAAGTTCAATTATTTTTTTATGTTCATTATTGGACGCAAAAATCAGTTGTGGGTTTTTTTGTATTATAATAGTTAAAAAAATATTTTTTTCGGATTACGAAAAAAATAAAAATCCAACACAAAAAGATTAATAAATACTATTTTAATTCTGCGGCAAACAGACACTAACCAATGGATTTGAAAAAAATTTTGGGGGTTGATTTTTCGGGCCCAAATGACCAACAACCCGATATTTTATTCCCTATACAAAACTTTAAAAAAAAGAAAATGTAACAAACCTAGATTTCGGTGATATTTATAGCGCATCCAAGAATCATAAAAATTAGGGGGGGGGGGGGGTAATCTAAGCTTTAAAACCTATATAAATGAGCATATTGTAATTGAATATTATGTTGGACTTATAAAAACAAAAACACAGTACTGTTTTGTCTTGACTTGATACCATGCAATATATGAGCTATACTTTGCATGGTATCTACCATTTCAGAAAACTGATACCTATAATAATTACTGGCATGGTATCCTATTTAAAGCTAATCGTTTTTATTAATCTTATTAAATAGTACTACATAGTTAATTGTTTCACAGCTCATTGGAATGTATATCAGGGTACATTCTCATGAAACCATATCCTAAATAATGAATAAAAATTTGTAAACTCTTAACTGGACTGCATTCATTCAAGTAAAGTACTTCTATTGCTTTATCTATCACTCCTGTAATACATGTCTTTGATTAATGATGACAATAATGAAAAAACATATAATAACAATTATAATAAAATTAACATCATATTTTTCCAACGCATTCAGCTGAAAATTATAAGAGTTAACTATTTAAGTATTTTGTGGCGCATGCGCATGCAAAGTTTTTTTGTGCACATGAATGAACATCGGAAGAACTAAATGGTTAATTAGTTTTACTTTTTTATAATAGAGCTACATTATCAGAGAGTAATATGGTATATCATTTATAATCCATCCGATTTTTTTTATTAAATGACGGAGCACAGCCAGTATAAAATAAAATTATAAAAATAATGAAACTATTTATATCTTATGATGCAGTGAAATGTAATAAAATAATCTCAAAGTTAATAAAATAATGATCTATTTTGGTATTAAATCCATCGCACTTGTAGATCGCAATGGAAGCACGTGACAGTCCGGATGACCTTCTAGTACCATGCATGTTGAAACGAGGCGAGAAATAATTGTATGCTTTACTTGAACAATTTACGTCGACAATTACTTGTAACATTATCGCCTCTTACAATCTAATGTAACACTGTTAAACGTATTACTGTCACACACATGTTCTCATACTTCTTAGGGGTACTAAAAACTAAAAGCATAGCTAGGTGTGGTTGACCCACACAATATAAAGAGTACAACATTTTAAAGATTTTGGTGAATGAAGGGTTCAAGAAGAAAAACGAAAAAAAGGGTCATATAATATGATATAGTAGATAGTAAACGCTAAAAAAAACTCACGGTTTTTTTCTTGTTTTTATTTATTTACGTGAATATTACAATAAAATAGTTTTTTTTTAATTGTAGACATTAAAAACTACTTTCTGAATTCGATTTAGGGTAACTCCTCCCTGTCTCTATATATATAGGCCGACTAAAAAACTAGACTGCATGATTTGCCGCCGCCTATTTTGTACCCGTATCATTTAGCCGGCATTGTGGAAGCGACAAATTCTGTTTCACAACAATTAATCTACCTTGTTTATGGACTTTCTAGAACTGCTTACTATCAGGTAGAAATATGTCAAAGTGTCAAATAGTAGCCGTGCTCCTATAAAAGAAAAAAATCATCACGGGCCTTATGTAAGTACCACTTAGACTATTGAGCCTAGTGTGGCTGGGCCCAGCGGAGGGGTTATTTCCACCTCGTCGTCGCCGATGGTATTCTAATGTACACCGAACAAGTACCGAGCTCTTCGCGTGTTTATCTAATCAAGTAAAATAAAATAAGTACCTACAGCAATATGATACAAGTACGGCAGATGCCAGGCCGCTGCGGCCTGCGACTAAATATTTCACTATTTTTATTTAAAAAAGTTTGGAGCCATTGAAATTAAATATAATCACACATTTTTGTGTATTATTTTTATTTAGCTTATTCTTATTTTGATGTGGTGGTCTAAGCCTACTTTAAAAAAAAAAATATGTCCTGTTTTTTTTTCTTCGATCGGTCGAAGTAACATTAATTAGGTTTTGAATCCCACAAAAATACCAATCTCCTATAACATATATTTTGTCCACAAAAATACCAATCTTCTATAACATATATTTTGTCCACAAAAATACCAATCTTCTATAACATATATTTTGTCCACAAAAATACCAATCTTCTATAACATATATTTTGTCCACAAAAATACCAATCTTCTATAACATATATTTTGTTCACTGTTTAAAAGTAATTTTCACATTCAAAACTTAAGTTAGAAATCGTTAAAACTGTTATATCCCCAGTAATTAATATATGTTAATATGGTTATAATAAGATTCAAATACGCATGGAAAAATCCATAGCAAAATGTTATTGGGTAAACAACAAATACAGATTAATATAAACGATAGATTAATATATAATCCCAATTACATAACAGTATATTAAGATATCTGCAGCATAGTATCTGCAACTGAGTAGGTTCACGTCATTTGATTGATAAAGCGTGATGGATATACCCAGTAGGCATTCTTCTTATTATAAAGTTGCTCGCAGACGGAGAGATAACGCATGATAATATATTTATGTTCAAGGTCAGAGATGCTCGTGCAACATATATTCTTAGGTCAAGATATATATATATATATATATATATAAAGGATTTGGTTTTAATAGCATTTTTATATGAATAAAACTGTCTTTTGAATACTTTTGATGCCGTCAGTACAAAACCGCAAATTATTTTGTCATTATTATTTAATAAAAATAAAATAGTTTTTTTGCAAACCACAATTAAATTGGGTACTTAAATATACTTTAAAATATACATCGAGGGTGCCACTTATTTTCGGATACTTCCCAGACTTTTCCAGGTTTTCCAGTCACTTTCTTAACATTTTTCCTTAACCGTAATGGGCATCGAAACGCAAGATATTTTTGCAATATTTTTCCCTAACCGTAATGGGCATCGAAACGCAAGATATTTTTGGAATATTTTTCCTTAACCGTAATGGGCATCGAAACGCAAGATATTTTTGGAATATCTTTTTTATTTTAGAAAAATTATCTTTTTTTTTCTCCTTTTAAAGTTATAATAAATAAAACAATGATAATGATTTGATATGCTACGCGCAAACTTATTTGTAATTGTCTGTGTATCACTGTAAAATAATTTTGTCGGCATTGTATCTGTTATTGTACATATATGTTGAATAACTAGTTTACCATTAAAATATGTCTACTAAACTAGAAAAATGTTACAGGAACTGTCATCTGTAAATAAATATTACTTATGTTCATAAATAAATGCTTTGATTTGTCTGTCGTTTACAATTGCAGGCTGTGTACCTTAATTATTTTCCTTAACCTTCCAGCGTTTTCCCTGTTTTCCAGAAAGTGGCCAGTCTGAACATTTGTTACAAATCTGGGTCCTTGAATACCTTTAATATTTCTATTATTTTTAATATATGACAAACACAGTTAATGGTAATGCTGGGGCAAGGCCGAACCGCCGGGCCCATCGTGGTGTTTACATAGCACCAACTACTACCGAGATAGATAGTGGATGCTCGGAAAAACATATTTAACAAATAACATGTACTATATATAGTAAATTAATATATGTTTAAAGGTTCTGAACGTTTAAAAGAGAAACGAAACGGGTTCAGATTTATAAAGACAAAACTTGGAATAATATAAGATGTTTTATTAGTGTCATCTCGATGACATCAAATAAAATGCTACCCCGGTTTTGGGAGATTTAGGTACATTTTTTAAAATAAAAGTGACTTTAGTAAGCTAAATAAAAAAATATCTAGATTGTTTTATATTTTTGTAAAATACAGTTAAGTTTCAGAGTTATTCATTAAATATCTTTTTTTTTTTTTTGTTGTACAGAACCTTAATCCACAAATAGAAATTTGATATCTCTATATATATAATATAATATTTTATGTTTGCCTATATTAATGAATAGGTAGCCATCAATCTCGATGCCTATTTCATGACCGTATGATATTTATAAAATAAATATCATACGGCGCCGGAGACCGCCTAGACGGCCGCAGGGTACTCAGCGGAAGGGTTTTAAGCCCACCTCGTCATAGCCGATGGTATGAGTCTACCTACACTGAACATGGGGCTTACTCGTCGCGATATTTGGATAGATTTAATAACCCATGTATATATAAACAATTTCACATGTTGGTATAGTGAAACTAGCACCAACAGATTAACGTGCTCACTAAAGCCTTTTTTAGTGGTGATGTCAAACAGATGTACATATTTTTTTTACTTAAAAAATAATTGGTACACACCGGGGTTTGAACCTGGGACCTATTTACTCGGAAAGTATTCGCTGCAACAAATTAATTATCTTCTCGAATTTCTTTCAGCGTTTATAAATATCTCGATGTATGTCTGGGCGGTTGCCAGACTACCATCTACCAAGTTCAACGGGACTGGTGCACACAATAAAACCCCTTATTACGTCTGCAAACGATTCCTTTTGCTGTGAAATATACAGTTTGTACTTTGATTTACATGAACTCTTATATAATATAACACATAGAGTTACGTTTGTTGTTTTGGTTTTAGACGTCAGTCTTTAATTTTTATTGTTTGTATAGAGGAGGTTTTTGTGACGTATTTGAAACTACTGTTCCGATTGTAATAGAATTAGGCGAACTTAATTCCGGATATCAACATAGGTTACATACTTGAATATATAATTTTATAGAAAGAGCAATACATAAATAAAGCAATAATCCTTTAATTTAACTAAACTAGAATTGTCTTAAGGTATATACGTGGTGGCCGAGTTGGTTTAACCTCGGACTTAAATACACAGTAGTTTTTAATTCCCCGGTTAAAACCCCGGCTGGTACGAAGTTTTTTTTTTATGTAGGTACCTACATTTCTTTGACTTTACCAATATAGATTCCCAGAGTTCCCAGTTTCACTATATCAACTTGTGAAACTGTTTATACTCGTAGATGAGTTGTTGAGTCAATTTAAACCGTGACGAGCTGACCACTTGTTTGTTGTAGACTCAGAATATTGGTTACGTTGAGGTATAAAGAAGGAATAAACCCCCAGCTCTGGGCTTATTAAATGTAATTTATAAAGGATTTCGTTATTATGACAAGCTAACGTTTCCGTTACAAGAAACAGAATTTGGCCGCAGTTTTATTTTGAAAGTCGAATGACAGCTGGTACATTGGACGCCATTTTAACTTCATCGTTACAATTACTTTAACAAACTTGGTGCAACTCAGCCGAAGTGACTATTCACTCTTTTTTTAAAGACATCCAGATTGTAAGTGTCTGGAAAAACAAGACGCGAAATGATAAATATTTTTTTAAGTAACGATTTGATAAATACCAAGGTCATGTTCGTAAAGACATTGATCCCAATGTTCTTATATCAGACAATAATAAAGTCAAAGTAAAAATAACATAAACACGGTTGTAACTTGTTTTCATTGCCAACATAATATTACTCGCCCCAAGTGCTATAAAATCATAATAAATCAATATTAGGTATATTTAAGGCTCTCTCTACCTCATATAAACTAAAACGGCATCTTTAGATTTTTTAACAATTTATTCTCCTAGCTGGGAATCGAACTGGTTGATTTTGAAAAAAAACTCACCTGTATTATTGCTCCAGCTGATAATGTCGCTTATACGACATCTTTAGATTTTTTAACACTTTATTCTCCTAGCCGGGAATGGAATGTTGATTTGAAAAAAAAAACTCACCTGTATTATTGCTCCAGCTGATAATGTCGCTTATACGACATCTTTAGATTTTTTAACACTTTATTCTCCTAGCCGGGAATCGAATGTTGATTTGAAAAAAAAAACTCACCTGTATTATTGCTCCAGCTGATAATGTCGCTTATACGACATCTTTAGATTTTTTAACACTTTATTCTCCTAGCCGGGAATCGAATGTTGATTTGAAAAAAAAAACTCACCTGTATTATTGCTCCAGCTGATAATGTCGCTTATACGACATCTTTAGATTTTTTAACACTTTATTCTCCTAGCCGGGAATCGAATGTTGATTTGAAAAAAAACATTCACCTGTATTATTGCTCCAGCTGATAATGTCGCTTATACGACATCTATAGATTTTTTAACACTTTATTCTCCTAGCCGGGAAACGAATGTTGATTTGAAAAAAAAAACTCACCTGTATTATAGCACCAGCTGATAATTTCGTTTAAAAGGATCAAATGGTGGAAAGTAAGTTCAAACGGCAAACTAAAGAAACGTCCATATTTTAAATGATAGCCATATTTTCAATACATAGAATTCGCCTTTTCTTAATTTTAATTTAATAAGATCAGTTTCAAAAATCTAATGATGCAATTTTAGTTATTATCAAAATCAGCTCCGAGACTCCTTTGAGCATTTTTAGCTATTCCTCGTATTTTAGGATTTGGCCTTGAAGGAACCCTTAAAAAAATCTCCATGTATAAGTATCTAGGTATACTATTATTATTGTTATTTTTTATGAAGAACGAAAAAACTACTACCTATTTATACGAGTTATGAGACATATAATGTAGAGTGTTGTGGTATGTAATACTACAATAATATGGAAGTAATTTAGTTTTTAATTCCAATAAGATGCGAATCAACCCATTACAAAGATAAATAGTAAACTCAAATATAAAGCTAAATATCGCCTTATTTATTGGAGAATACCACTACCAATTAAAATAAAAAACTAAACTAAAATATAATAGACTTAGAATTATTTGGATTATTGTGTTCTTGTTTAATGTTATTTAGATTTAAGTAGTTTGTACTTATTTTGAATGAACAATATTCTATTCTAAAAATACATTTTAAACATATAGTTTAGTAATATGAGACCTTAGTTTATTAATTCTCTTGTCGGCTTTTTTTTAATCTTGGCAATAGTAGAAGCGCCACGCACACGGACGGGACAATTGTACGCGTTGCCGTATTTACAAACATATTGCATGTTTATTTACAATTAGTACAATTCCGACGTAGGTATTTATGCAGAAACGAATTTTCTAGCAGATGTATTTTATTTTGTTCGCCAATTGCGGAAACATTATTAATGTAATGAGACAGTTTTGAACCGACTTCAAAAAAGGAGGAGGATCTATGTTTGACCGATATACAGACCTACATTATTTTTTTAATGTATGTTTACCGATTTCTCCGTCAATTGTGGACCGATTTTCAAAATTCTTTTTTAATTCGAAAGAGTGCATTTCCGAAATAATCCTGCCGGGGGAAATCGAGGGAAACCCTCAAATTTCAAAGGCACGTACAATGTTTTTCACATATTTTAATTATGTCAACGTATCGAAAGAACTCTCTGAAGGCTAATATTATTAAGCGGTGCCAACTTCAAAACAAGAATCCAGCAGGACTAAATAACACTTGTAAATATTCATTATTTTATACTTTTTGAAGGTGGGTTATATATTTTTGTTAAAAAGCTTTTATTTCACATTTTTTAGTGTGATAGGGTGACATGATTTTAAGTAAATATGGGTCTATATAGACGCATATGACATTATCTATATATTTTTTATAGCATATCTACCTACTAACATTTTACTATAAATAACTTAATCACTGAAACACAAGAGAAGAAGTTGTTAGGTATCCATAGAATTGCGGGTGATATCGTGTCTATCGCATGGAAGAGAGGCAGAGGAGTGTACACAGTTATCCGGACTTGGGACCGGAAAGCCTTTCTGACACATTATATTTCTTGGTATCCTTTCTAACCATCCAACCACTGCTATCTTTTATTCCATAAAATTTCAAACAGCTAAACTCCAAGAGTCTGAGATGCTTCAAAATATGGCGCAGACATTGATAGGATTCTTCCTCTTGCACCGCATAAAGCTAAGTTATAAAACCATAATAATTTAGTTTGCGGGATCATAGTTAGTATTTATTGGAATTGATGTGAGGTTTGTAATATTTGTTTCCCACTGAAAGAAATGATGAATATAACATAATAGGTAAAGGTACTCACCAGTGAGCTTGACCCCGATGACCTTGGGGCACTTGAGTTCCCAGGGAATGTTAGCCATCACGTCCACGGCGTCAGCTCCTCCGACACCTGGAGACAAACACCATGCAGATAGAGCATACATGAACCTTTAACATTTACTGCCTAGACTATCATACCTTCGTGGTCCAACTAAACTACGTCAACGACTTTAAATCCAGAGGTTGTGGGTTCAATTCACACTTGGCAAACGATACACAGCTAACCAACTAGTCTTACACTGGTTAGTTATGTGGTGTGTGTTCGGTTTGGTTTCTATTTATTGTTATGAATGCATGAGCCTAACCAAGCGCACACTTACACCTTATACCTACTAAATATAGATAAATATACATTAAATATATATTTTTGACTTTGATATTAGAACAATTTTCTGTAGAGTTGGCCTTAATTAGTGTTATATATATATATTTATATTGGAGCACGACATGTGACTTTGTATGCACCTGGTGGTGAGCAGACCTACAGAGTCCATGAATGGGGTCAATCAATAATTGTTTTTAAACAATATTGATCGCTCCCATTATGCCGGCTAAATGATACGATTACGAAATGGGGGGACGAATTGCATTACGAGTATATTTTAATATACTCGCTGCAATACCGTCAATTCAACTGCCTATTTCGCACCCTGAAAGGAGTGCTAGCCACGACAAGAATCCTATGCAGTAGTCTCCTGAAAACCGGTGAACCCACAGACTAAAACCGAAATATGACTAGGCCATTTGACGGTTTATTGTATCTGTATGGGCGGTGGTAACAAACCCGGTTGGTCGGCAACATATATTAGTTGTTTCTAGTACCAATTTGTGACCAGGGCTATATGGGATTAGTCCTAAAAAATAAATTATAGTGTGGTTGCGGTGATAAAAAAACGTACATTTATTGTCGATTTTTGCACAAGCGATACTAAATAGACTCGCTCGCTCGCGAATCCGGAGCAGGTGAGCATATAGCACTGTGGGGTAATTGTCTCAAATTCTTCCTTTTACGATACTATAACTGAATTTACATGGAAGGAGCTCTACGACATATAGGCTACTTTATATCCTGATAACAAATTTGCTTGGAATTACCGGGACATAAAAATAATCAGAACAGTTACTATAGCTCAAAATTAAAATTTCAGGCAAACAGAGGCATAAGCAAGTAATCATTAGTCAGATATAATTGGCTTTCCCTGGCAACTGTTGCAACACCCTTTCCTCAGCTTTATGAATAAACAAGTATTGTATCATAGGACATTTGACATATTTTATAATATATATTCTTTGAGAAATTTAATAATTTAGCTTACAAATGAATAAATCATCTTTTAATATTACCGGAAAGGTCTTAGCATAATGTAGAAATAATGTCAGTCAAAAGACTATCAAATTGCTGTTTTTACATGAATTTCCTTGTAAAAACAGCAATTGATCATGATTGCACGATCACTTACCAATGCAAAGTCCACCCAGGCCTCCGCCATTGGGAGTATGAGAGTCAGTACCAATCATCAGGAGTCCAGGGAAGGCATAGTTCTCCAGTATGATCTGATGGATGATACCGGAGCCAGGCTTCCAGAAACCTACACCATACTTAGCTCCGGCTGTCTCCAGGAATTTGTATACCTAAAAGTAATATGTTGGTCAGTCTCTTGTTATTCACACAATATAAGCTCATGAGTGAACTCCATACATAGCCCCCATGTGGACACCTTAAAGACCCTAGCTTTAAGCTTCTGTTTACTAGTACAATTCACAAATATAAATATATAATATCGTTCATTAAAAAAAACAACTTTTGGAAATGTTTATACACACTAACTTAACACCTTTGACAAGCCTGCCACTCATTTGGATTAGTATTTAAATTACCACTGGAGATAATGAGTGAGGATTTAAACCCCTCTAGATATTTGATGCAATGTCTGCCTCCATAGACTATTATAGTGGTTGCACATTTGGCATTGGCTGTCATGTTGGCAGAGTTTGCGTCAACAACTTTTGTTATGAAGATAATATGGTGCTGCTGAGGCCTCGCCCGGTGGGTTGTCAAAGTTAATAAATGAGGATATCACACGGACTTATGTATAATACGAGCAAAAGTTTTTCTGAGGTTACTCTGAGGTTCCACCTACTAAACTGAATAGTGTGGTGTTAAAGCGGGTGGTAGTTTAAGTATCACGGGCACCTAGTCACGTCTGGGCTCAGGGATGATGCAGATATTGAGCGAGAGATTGGCCGCCAGTGCCAATATGTTCGGCCGCAGGTTTGCTTGGTGCTCACGTGAAGTTAATGTTACATTGTTTAGAGCCTACTGCATGTCCTTCTATACTAGCAGTCTTTGGGCATTCTATATCCAAAAACAGTATAACGCTTTACGCGTTCAGTACAATGACGCGTTTAGGGTATTGATAGGGCTGCCTCGCTTCTGCAGCGCAACATGCATGTTCGCAGAGGCAAAAGTCAGGGTGAGCACTTTTTTTCGGATACGAATTTCCCTGACTTTTCCAGCCAGGTTTTTTTAGATTCTCTCTTAGATTCTGGCGTTTTCCCTGACATTTCCCTGACTTTTTCTTATTATTAATCCTATTACCTAAAAAAAAATAACCTCTTAACATACCTCTGCATTGATATCCTTGGCCCTCGCCAAATCCTTATCTCCTCCAACTTGGGCCTCTATCAAATGGTCACAATGGATAGTGGATGGCACAGCCACTCTAGGCAGGCCCGAGGATATAAACTGTAGCATGGCCATCTGAGCGGTGGCATCTTGCATGGCTACTCGGTCAGGCCTTAGACGGAGGTAGCTCACTCCTCGCTCTATTTCCTGCGTCAAGATTTTTTTGTGTCAACAATCTTTTAATGTTACAATTTTGACTTTTAAAACTATTTACATTTATAATACAATATTATTATTATTTTGTAAAAAGAGTTGTTTTTAGGACTTTAACAACATCTAAACTACTGAACCAATTTTGAGGTGGGGAGGTAAATTACATGCTGGGTATGAACATATTATATCTTAATATGATAATAATTAATTGCATAATTAGGGTATAATCTATTTATTTATTTTTTAAGTTTTGTGCTATACCTATATAAAGTGTTTGTTAAAAGCTGCAAGCAAAAACTACTAATAAATAAAGTAAATATATTACAAGTTCTGTACTAAACATTATTCTATGACTCAGTCTTATCTTTGTTATTCAAATAGTTTAACTTCAAACTGATCTTTATTAAGTTGCAAGTTTTAATGAGATTTTATTTTATAGATAAATAATTACCCTCCTTTTAATTAAATCAAATATTATTTATTTCATGTAAATCTTTACAGATATTTATGAATAGTCATAAAAAAATATTAAAAAATTAACAATAAGGTCTAGAGTGCGTTTGGTTAGGCTGCTATATATATATAAAATATTTCAGTATTACTAATTAGCTAAGTTGAATGAAGGTTTTGATTTATAGATTTATATATATCATTCATATCACAATGCATGCTACTTCACATGCCAACCCTCAGGGGGATAAAATAATTTAGTTAATGAAAGTCCACACCAAATCAAATGACAATGGTATGTCTAACTGTCCTATTAATAATGCAAATATCCACTATGTATAATCTATATTATATATGTAAAATATTGAAACGTGCATAATTTTGCACATTTGGAGTTAAGATGGATGAGAAACAAATCCATTATAGGTATATTGTTAGGGTATTAATTTGCACAGTTTGCCATGATCTGGGTTTTAATAAAACAAATGTATAAGTTATTAGTAAGTATTGTCGTGTCTGGTATACATAGCACAGACTTTTAACTTAGTTTGTGCCTAGGGCAATATGTGTGACACAGATAATCATTAATGTTTCAAATTCTGCTAGTAAAAAATGTAATTGATGTATAAAATTAACTTACCTGACCCTTTGGGTCATCAAGATGGGAATAAAGAACCTTTTCTGACAAGGTCAATTTGCGGCCCAACCTCTTCTGCACAATCTCCATATTTTGGGAAAGCTGCTCGTAAGGCAATGGGGACTTGTCGAACTTCGACATGGCAACCTAAAACACAATAAACATATTTTAGCCCTAAAATCAGTTCAAACATAAATTGTTTTAATATTTCTTTTTTCAAATTCAGCTTAAAACAAGTATTTAACTAATTTCCTTTAATACATAAAGAAAAAACTTTCATTCTTTAAAAAAAAAAAACAAAACAAGTCTTTTTAATAATAAGTAATAATTTAAATTAGGTTATTTTTTTAAAATATACTTTGGGAAATAAAAATCAACATTATTTATCTTTTTATCAGAAGTCCATTCACAAAATGTTAATGGTTACATAACAACTTTTGATTTAAACAAGATTATTCTAGAAATTACTGGGTTTTATGTACCTGAGCCGCAGCATATGTGAGGGGTGATACGCTGAAACATCTTTGCTGGATCTCCACCAATGCAACCCTTGTCCTGCTACCCTAAAAACGAAATTAATATGTATGTCTAAGAATGTATGTCGAAGAGTATTTATATGAATTAACTAAATATTAAAATTACATAAACAAGAATTGCTTTATCTGCGATAGTATTTTTCACCTTCACTGACCCCAGAGTAGTTTATTTTAAATGACCTGACCCAAAAACTCCTGCAGCGCTTTATCGTTAAATAAAACACGATTAAGATAAATCCGTAAACAAATAGTAGTGCCATAAAAGGTATTTTTATTTATATATAGATAAGACACTTATCAGGGTTAATAAATAAAATAAATTTAAAAAACTTACTTGGCCATGCAAAACTCTCATACAGTGAGCCATGGTGGCGGGACTTAAAAACTGATTTTGAGTAAATAAATGCAGCACAATTATTTTCGCAACATGGATCGCATAAATATTTAGCCGATTTTACTTTTAAAATTATATAAAAAAATAAGTATCGGCCCGCGATAAATACACGGCAAAAATCAGCAAGGCAGTAAGAAAAATGACGTTTAGATAAAAATGTTGCCAAAGTATAAATTAAATAAAACAACTGTTGTGTCGACCATACGAAAAAAATATATAATCGAGTCATTACATGAATCGAATTTATTATTTATTTATTAATCTTTCTATATATAGTTTTAGCTAAGAAGGAGTTGCAATTACTCACGTTAGAAGTTGTGAAACTGCTACGGTGGTTTGCTACACACTGGCCAAGATATATGAGAATAAAGGTATGAAAAGGCGTTTGGCTTTAGAGAGAAGATTGTATAGATTGCATTTGATAACATTGAGAAGTATATTTGTGCTGTTACGAAGTTGCACAGGACTTGGCTGATATCGGTAAGAAGATCGATGATACCAGTATTGATGCAACATTACTAGGTGGTTTGACTGATGAGTATCAACCTATTGTAATGGCATTGGAGAACTTAGGTGTTAAAGTTACAAGTGAGTTGGTTAAAACTCGTTTATTAAATGAGATGTCTAAAAAGGAAGACATATGTTTTGTTTCTGCATTAAGTATACAGTCTAATAATCGACAAATTATATGTTTCGACTGTAAGGAGCCAGGGCATAAGCGTCCGGATCAGTGGCGTAGTTACCTTGGGTGGCACCCGGTGCGGAAGTTGGTGGTGTCACCCCATCGAAAGTTAAAAGCATTAAATTTTAATGATAAAAATATTGAACAAATAACAAAACACAATAAAAACTCAAAAAAGTTTCTGAAATTCAATTCAATTTTGATTTCTGGTCTTTTGTCACTTTTAGAGCGACAATATTGGCACAAACAAATAATAAAGACACAGTGGAGCAATGTGTAACGATACACCAAAAAATTCGATGGACTTATGGGCTGCATTTCATTCGCTTACCCGTACCAGTATTTCGTTCTAGCATGAAAATCAGCTGTTTTGGCGTTTTATTTAGATCATGTTAACATTTGTTAGTATTTTTAGCTTTGCAGACGAAACGATAAAATTACCACAAATGCTAATTTCTGACACCGCCATTTTGACATTTACCTTAAACGTAAAAAAAGCCGAAATTAAAAATAAAAATTATCTATTTCATCATCATCATTATTATAATTTCTTCCAGAAATTAATGTTTTTATAATTTGTATTTCCAATTTTTTTTTCTCCATTATTCAGTAAAGTAAATTAAAACAAAAATCTAAAGTATATTATAAGAAAACCAAATATTTATAGTTCGATAGATAATTTTAAGATTAATAACCCAATACATTCGCTGGAAAATACGGATTGTTTGACATCTGTCAAAAATTTACAATAAAAATTCATCTCCAACGCGATGCTAAAAATGTTAACATTTCGCAAAAAAAAAAACGACTGTTACTAACGTCAAATGTTAATATTAATCGAAATTTTTCCAAAAAAAACGAACAATGCTAGCGCCGCGCTAACATTACCTGCCTAGGCCCCTAGCCAAGAGCATGGTTGATTTTTACGTTCGAACGTCGCAGAAGCGTGAAAGAGAGGGAGATAACAAATTTATTATCCTATTGGTGTATCTATATTTTTGTCTCGTTTTGTTTTTTTTCTGCAACAATAAAAGCGAAAGTGACGTGATCGTCAAATGTCATTTTCATACAAAACTTTCGAGCGTTATTTACGACTGCGCTCTTGGCTAGGGGGGCAGCTAACAAAACGCACCCATGGTGACGAAAGTCTATAGCCAAGGGGCCTTACCAAAGAGCCAATCGATAATCGAATCGAAATGCCCATCGAAAGCCAAATGTATGTGATTTGACGTTTCTCGTCTATCAGGCTCTACCCATAGAGTAAAATTCCTATACATTTTTATCGATCGATGTGGCGATTCGATTGGCGATCGTGTTCTTTGGTCAGGCCCAAGGATACACTGACAAAACTTAACATCAGATTCATAAAAATAATTGATTAATTTAAATTAAAATAATTAAATAAAAAGGAAAATCAACAAGTAATTTAAATTCTATAAAACAAACCAACCGTTTCTGTATTATTGTCCTCTCATTACTATATTGGTTTTTCGGAATACTAGACTTTTTTAGAATAAAAAATTTCAAAGATTTAAAGTATATATTGGCCGATGGACTTGTAACGTTAATTAAAGTTAAATAGTTAATGAGACATTAAAAAATATTGTTACTTATAAACGATTTTTACGAGTCACTAATATGCCTATTTAAATAGTAGTCAAATTAATTACCCTCGGACCCTTGTTATATTAATTATACTCTATGCTTACTAAGCGCAAAGATGGCGTCTTTTTGCATCAGCTGTTTGCTTGTTGAAATGTTATTGTGACA
Source organism: Monopis laevigella (assembly GCA_947458855.1). Lineage (NCBI taxonomy): Eukaryota > Metazoa > Arthropoda > Insecta > Lepidoptera > Tineidae > Monopis > Monopis laevigella. Next base: position 25,275,452 of record OX381585.1, read on the forward strand.
TTTTTATGTTTCTCGTGATTCAAGTGAAAATTTGGCGGTTATTTGAAGAATTAAGAAATTGCAGAAAGTCTATGCGGAGGCCAATAAATAAAAGTATTTTAAATATTTGATCACGCAATTTTCATTTCAATATAACCTTATATTATACACTATTAAATACGTTTTGACGGTTTTGATAGAATTTTTAAATATGTTCTCAACCAAACCCCAGAAGAAATAATAGTACAAGTACAGAAGCTCCACTCCGAAAGATCAATTAAATAAATAGCGACACTTGCACCGACACAATAAAGCTCAGGGGCCTTATTCCGAGTTTTCAAACATTAAACACGACAAGACGTTGCGCAAACTATAAATATTGAAATATAAGTTCTATTTCAATGGATATATAGTCTGTATTAGGTTGGCTATAATAATGCCGCCATCTTGAAATACACGAATTCTTCGCAAGTTTGAACATCTTATGGGCATTGGAATTTCAACTCTATATTTAATAGGATAGAACTTATATTTTAATATTTATAGTTTACGCAACGTCTTGTCGTCTTTAGCGGTTGCAAACTCGGAATAAAGCCCCAGTTCAGTGCGCACAGCGCTAATGACCTACATTTATATTCACCTAAAGTTGCCTCTCTTTATATCGCGTCATTCTTTACTTTTCTGACTACGTTAGGGTTGTCTTCTTTTAAACAAAGCTCAGGTTAGGTACTTAGTAGTAAGTACGTACCTAGATCATAAAACAATTTTATTTTAGGATGTCTGCTGCATAGGTATCTTAACCTAAGGAGATACGGAAGCCATAAGGTACATTTCATTGTCTATGAAACTAAATGTGGAATGACATAAGTGCGAATAAAATACCTTTAAAGGAAACAGATTGTACCCACTGAACAAATAAGTAATTGTACCTACTAAGTTGAACGAAAAACTTACTTTAGTCTTTCTTGGCACTCTTGGCAAACTGGTCTCATACATGGACCAGTGTCATCATAAATATACATCATCAATATTCGTTTTCCCATTATTGTAGCACGTGAAATTAAAGTAAATAAAATACATTATAAAAATTATGGATTCATGCCCTTGTCTTTCCATAAGTATACATTTTAATAAAATAAAAAATACAAAGTCAATGTCAGTGAAGTTTGGAGAGAGTTTGTTTTATTTTTGTAAATTTAAAATCTGATTAGTAATACTAATATTTTAGACCCATAAATAAAGATGACAAATCCCACTATTCAGGTACTGAAATATAGCTTCAAATTGGAATTTATATTAAAAGCACGTACGATAAAAAACCCTGATTTTGTGTCATGAAATGTTTCAAGAAATAACTAGTTTTATGTTACTTTTATAGGAAATCGAAGGCATTGATGACTACTGGGGTCCGGCTTTCCGTTCTGTGTACGAAGGCGAGGGTCATGTAGCGTTTATGGAACAGCTGAACGATAGAATTAAACAACATGATAAAGAAATTGAAAAACTGTGCAATTATCATTATCAGGTAAGAAAGTACACAACACATAGGCATCTATTGGGCCGACTATAGATCTCTGTCAGGAACCAATAATATGAAAAAAAATGTACTATGGACTCTTCAAGAAAATGAAGATCTCATACCAGGGTTTGGACATCAGACCACCTCATATACCTATAGATCATACATTATCTTTTAAAACCCATCCTTGATATCTTGATCTTAATCTCATAAAATAACTTTTTTAAATTACAGTAAGATATTTGACTAGTAAACAGATCTATAAAACAAAGTCTATGAATGGGGAAAACAAATCCATTGCAGCAGTTAATAGCAGTATTGGTTGTTAACAATTTACAAAATAGTAAAATAGATGTATTTGCAATATAAATCTTACTTTAGTGTGTAGCTGCTTAAATAACAGTCCAACTACAATTTGATAGTATCTTATCTTATGTTATTGGTTTTGGGGTTGACATCAGTCAAAAACACTTCGACCCTTTGGGATCTTTTGTGTGTTCCCCATTCCTATTAACCACAAACCTCAGTATCGTCCCCAAATATGTTGTTGACGTATTTAAGGACATCACTAAGGTCGGTTAACCTGTAGCTTTCTGGATCCGGATAAGCCTGTCCTTTGATTGTATTTGATTCTTTGGATGGCCCTAGCGTCACAGTCGCACAGTAGGTGCCACATGGATTCGGGCTCCTTACCACAGAATCTGCATGTGGGATCATCTCTTACTCCTATAGTATAGAGGTGTTTGTTGGTTGTATAGTGTCCTGAGAACACTCCCACCAGTAGCCTTATTTGACTTCTGTTGAATTTCCATATTTTATCCAGGCCTATTGCCTTCATACCAATGAATTTCTTGGTATGTATTAGGCCTTGCTGCGTTCACCACCATCTTGTGTGTTTGTCCTCAGCAAACTTCTTTAACGCGTTAATTATTGTTATGTTGGGTAGTTTCTGAACCCATTTTAGCCAGTTGGTCTGCCCTTTCATTCCCTTGATGCCCATATGTCCCGGAACCCAGGCCAGTCTTACCCTGTTGTTCCTGCCGATTTTATTCAACAGTTGTAACACATTCTAAAACCAGCCCAGATCTGGTCTCATACGAGCTAAGAGCTTTAAGTGCTGCTTGGCTGTCGCTAAGAATATTTATGTTTTCTCTATGTGATCCCATATCTAGGATCTTCTTTGCAGATACTATTATCGCATACAGTTCTGCTTGGAAAACTGTAGGGTAATGTCCCATGCTTACATGAATATCATGACCATTAGTATGTATTCCTGCACCCGTTCCTGACTGCATCTTTGATCCATCAGTATACCAGTTTTGACATTTACTGTCGGGTTTAGAACCATTTTCCCATTCGTCCCATGACGGGAAATATGTTTTATAGTTCTTTTTAAAGATTCGAATAGTCGAAATGTTGTCAGCGCACATTTCAAGAATCCTATTGAGATTGTTGTCAGTTTCCATCCTAGTGTGAATAGTTTGGGGCATATTTGGATACCACTCTTTATTATTCCGTAGTCGGTAAAGTGATTTCCTTGCCTTCATTTCTATTATCATGTGTAAAGGTTTAAGATTTAATAGTACCTGCATAGCTGCCGTAGGTGTTGTTTTAAAGGCACCTGGTATAGACATACATGCCAATCGTTGTAACTTCGCTAGGTCCTTTTTACAGGTATCAAGCTTAGTCCGTGGCCACCACACAATACTTCCATATGTTAGTATTGGCGTTACCATGGTATTGTATATCCACTTCATTACTATTGGTTTTAGTCCCCATGTTTTGCCATATGCCGATCGACACATAGCAAATACCCTTATTGCCCTTTTTATTAACATGTCAACATGTAGTTTCCATGTGAGGCTTTTATCTAGAGTAAGACCGAGATATTTTACGTCAGTGGACCATTGTAGTTCAGACCTGTATAACTTTAAAGAGATCAGTCCCGTTAGGTCTCTTTTCCTTGTGAACAGCAATGCTGAAGTTTTGCTCGGGTTTATTGATAGATGTTGAGAGTTACACCATTCTTCAACAGTTCCCAGAGCTTTTTGTGCTACACTTATTGTTGTGCCTACAAATTTGCCGTTTACCATTATAATTAGGTCATCAGCATATCCTACTGTGTAATATGGGCCAACGTTTAGTTTTGTTAGAATTGAGTCTACAACAAGGCTCCACAACAAAGGAGAAAGTACTCCACCCTGTGGACATCCTTTGGTTGTAGTTATCATCATTTCCTCTCCGAGTAGTTGCGATATAATGATTCTACTCCTGAGCATATTTTGTATCCATCTACAAATGGTTGGTTCTATGCCATGGTGTTTTGAGGCACTGTCAATGCCTTCAAAAGTTGTGCGATCAAATGCTCCTTCTATGTCTAAGAATATGCCCACGCATACCTCCTTGTTTTCTAAAGCCATCTCAGCTTTTTGAACAACATGATGAAGCGCAGTTTCAGTTGACTTTCCTTGTTGATAGGCACACTGAAGTCTGTGAAGAGGTGTCCTTGTTAGTGGGCCCTCCCTAATGTGTCTATCCAGTATTTTTTTTAGTATCTTTAATAAGAAAGATGATTAATAAGAAAGATGATGACTAATAGGTCTAAACGACTTGGGTTCTTCGTAGGTTACTTTACCTGGCTTCGGTATGAATACTACCTTAACCATCCTCCACTGCTTTGGTGTGTAACCAAATGCAATAGATGCTTTGAAGAGTCTGCTAATGTGGGAGTTTAGTAATGGCAGCCCCCTTTGTAGTAGAATAGGATATAATTCATCAGGACCCGGAGATTTATAAGGTTGGAAATTGCTCAGGGCCCATTTGATTTTATGTTCATCTACTACTTTTTTCGCAGTTTCCCAGTCTTGTTTAGTGGTATGTACTGCCTGTCGTTGACAGTGTTTAAGTTGTCTACTTTGTTGTTTGTGATAATCGATCCTGGGAAGTGTGTTTTAAACATAATTTCCAACATACCTTTCCCAGTCTCCATTAGCTTACCGTTTTCGTCTTTTACCATCATAAGTGGATTGGCTTTCGTAGTAGCCATTGCCTTTGTCAGTCTCATGATGCCGGGTATTGATTCTATCGATTTGCAATGGTTTTTCCATGCCTGTCTCTTAGCTCTCCGTACTGCTTTATTATATTCTGTTAATAAGCGAGCATACTCACTAAAATCGTTTCTTGCTTTCGCGACATTGAAAGCCTTTCGAGTTACCTTGCGTAGTTTAGCTAAATCCTGATTCCACCATGGGACTTTTTTCGCTAGAGTATTTTTTTCCGGACAATTGTTAGTCCATGCCGTATTGATTGCAGTCCCAATCCTGTCAGCTTCGAATTCTATATCTATAATGGAATTGAGCTTACCTTTTTTGTTTCCTAGTTCTACCTTTAGATCACTGTAGTAGTTTTTCCAGTCGGTGTTCCTAGGATTCCTTCTCTGTACGGTTACAATGTTATGTTCCATCATGTACCTAAAGCATATATATCTGTGATCAGAAAGAGATGTTTCATTAGACACATGCCAGTTCTGTATGTTAGAGAATGTATTCCTAGAAGTTATTGTAATATCTAACACCTCAGCCCTTATAGCATTAATAAATGTTGGCCTGTTACCTTTATTTAATATTAATAAGGAAGATATTCTAATAGTTTCTCCCCTCTTGAGTTGTTGTCCGTGCTTCCCCAGACAACATGATGAGTGTTTGCATCACATCCCATAATGAGTTGCTCGTTGCTGCTAGAGCGTCTTTGTATTAGCTCCTCAATTCTAGGTGTAACGGGCTCCCTGTCTTCATATGACAGGTAGGCTGAAGTTACTAATGTTTCCTGCCTGCCTTCTCCTGGTATGATTTTTATTGTAGTTTCTGTCACAGGGATCTTCCCTGTGACAGAAATTAGTTAGTGTTGTTGCATGTATGCCATGTCTGACATAAATGCAGGTTCTAATATTCCCATCATTAGCTTGATGTAAATGACCACCTATATTATTCAAGCCTTTAACTATTCCTTTATAAAGGTATGGTTCCTGTATTAAAGCTATATCATATTGATTTGCCATAAGTGCTCGTGCCAAAAGGGCAGTCGCCGATTTACAGTGATGTAAATTAATTTTTAGTGTTAGTGTATGTATATACACGAACACTAAATTAGTTTGTGTTAGTGTATGTATGATTGATTTGATAGTAAACTACTAGCTTAAAAAAATCAATACAGTAGTCTTTTGAGAAACAGCTCGAGAGTGCTCGTGCCAAAAGGGCAGTCGCCGATTTACAGTGATGTTAATTAATTTTTAGTGTTAGTGTATGTATATACACTAACACTAAATTAGTTTGTGTTAGTGTATGTATGATTGATTTGATAGTAAACTACTAGCTCAAAAAAATCAATACAGTAGTCTTTTGAGAAACAGCAAGCCTGGTACTGAAGCATAACTAAGCCATTTGATGGTTTTTTGACATTCTCTGTAGATTGGTGGTTGCGCCTTTGGTGTTGTATCCATTGCAAAAAAATATTAGTACTTTTTTTCTGTACAGTTTGTCATGGTCCGGGTGTTTATAAAATATAATATGTATTATATTGTTGCATCTGGTACACTTAGTACAAGCCAATGGCTTAGTTTGTGAACAGAGCAATATGTGTAATTTGTCCTACATATTATTATATCTTAAATTGAAGTAAATAAAAGCTAGTTTAAGGCTTCCCATCTAATTTGTGATTGCGCTTATAAAATTGTAAATATTCTTATTATTAATAAGTTAAGCCTGCATCATGATTAGTCTTTAATTTACCTTATTTCAGGGATTCATTGATTCTATCAGAGAACTTTTACAAGTCCGTTCTCATGCGGAGGAGCTTCATGAAGAGATATCTAAAGTGGATGGGGCGGTCAAAGATACCAGTGAAGGTATATAATTTTGTTCTGAGTTCAGTCAAAGGCAAGGTAAAGTAAACATCTATGTACATACTCTTTGTCTTTGAATTATGTTTCAATTTGCTTAAAAAAATACTTTGCGGGTTTGTTGCTTGTACTATGAATTCTTCTTTTCTCGATAATTATTATACAAATAGTTAATAGGACAATTGTCCCTTTAAGAGAATGATATGTCATTGGGCCCATTTACAATGAATCAAATAAATTATTTATTTGTGAACAAAGAGTACAATAGAGATTCATTTATTTTATTTAAAATACTTTATTGCACAAAATTACAAAATAAAATTGTACATAGGCGAACTTAATGCCTTAGTCTTCATCTTCATCTTCATGGCGGGTCCACTTTTCCACAATTGGCCATCAGGTTAGGCCTTTTTGCGTGATGTAAACGGCCGGCTACTCCAGTCAGCCCAGCTCCTTCCAGAAGGCAGCAAGAAGTACTTACAATGATGGTTGTGGATGTTATCCCGCAGCCAACTTCCTAGTTGGTTAAAAGAGATAGGTACATACGGTTCGGGTCCTACCGGAATTGTAGCCGAACCTCTTTTTGCCAGTTCGTCCGCTGCGTCGTTCCCAAGCGAGTTACTGTGTCCTTTTATCCACTGGAGAGTGACCCTGTTTTTCTTTGCTATGGTCTCCAGTGCGTAGTGACATTGTTTTATTAGACTTGAGTTCACCTGTCTGTTTTTCAATGCGAGTAGTACAGCCGCGCTATCTGACAGTATACGAATTCCATGTTGTTCTATCTTTCTAGCGCTCACTGCCGCGGTTGCCTCTATTATGGCTATGCACTCTGCTTGAAAGATGGAGGCATGTGTGCCTAGTGCCATTGAGATGTTGATGTTCAGGTCAAAAGAGAAAACCTCTGCTCCTGTCCCGTTTTTGGTTTTTGACCCATCTGTGTAAATCCTGACCTCATGTAGACCGGATTTGTCAGCTGTCTCTTCCTGTGTGTTTATTAGGTATTGTTTCTCAAATATATGTACGCGTGGACATCTGTCATTCACAGCGTTTATGAGTTATTTCAATGTGTTCGTTAAGTGACTGAATGTGCCTTGCTCGTAGATCCGGTTTCCATTGACCCGAGGCCTTCAGTCTTATGGTGACGACAGCAGCCTCATATTGGACATGTAGGTGTAATGGCGTTAAGTTTAATAAGGTTTCGATGGCTGCTGTCGGTGTAGTTTTCATACATCCCGTTGTTGCCAAACAGGCGAGTCTTTGGAGACTTTGTAAGTTAGCTGTCACTGTGCTGGGCCACCACACTATAGCTCCGTAAGTGATCGTAGGTCTTATTACTGTGGTATATAGCCACAAGGTAATCTTGGGTTTAAGCCCCCATGTTTTTATAAGTCTTCTGCATTGCCACATTGTGGTACAGGCAGTCTTCAGTTTGTTTTCAAGGTGCTTACTCCAGTTTAATTTGCTGTCTAGCGTTACTCCCAGGTACTTGACATCTGTGGCTAGAGTAAGTTCGGTATTAAATAGTTTAGGCAGCTTCATGCTTCTCAGTTTCCTTTTGTTGGTAAAGAGAATGAGTTCTGTTTTGTTTGGATTTACATTTAGTCCATTTGTTTCGCACCAGTTTTCTATGATTCCTAAAGCGTTCTGCATTGTTTCACATAATATGTTCTCAAATGCTCCGCTTACTAGAATCACTAAGTCGTCAGCGTAGCCCACCGTGTAGTATCCTTGGTTATTCAGATTCCTGATTAAACCGTCCACCACGAGGTTCCACAGAAGGGGGGACAGGACCCCTCCCTGCGGACAGCCTTTTGTCGCTATTCCTCTGGTCGTACTGTCAACGGTGAGCTGTACCGCTCGTTGTTTCAGCATGTTCTCTATCCATCCTATGATAGTGGGTTCTACTTTGTAGTTAGTTAGAGCTGATGCTATGCTGAAAAAGGAAGTTTTGTCGAAGGCCCCTTCAATGTCTATAAAGGTTCCTAACGTCGATTCCTTGTTCGTTAGGGTTGTTTCAATCTTACCTACTACATGGTGTAGTGCTGATTCTGTTGATTTTCCTATTGTATATGCATGCTGGAAGGGGTGCAGCGGCATTTTAGTCAGGATCGTCTCTCTGAGGTGTTTATCGCAAAGCCTTTCCATAGTTTTCAGTAGGAAGGAGGTCAGGCTTATAGGTCTGAAGGATTTCGCTTGTGTGTAGTCGCTCTTCCCGGGTTTTGGTAAGAAGACTACTTTCACCTTTCTCCATTGTTCTGGTACGTATCTATGGGCTAGACATGCAGTAAATATGTCTGTGAGTGCAGACAGTACGATGGGGAGGCCCCACTGAAGGAGTGCTGGGAATACACCATCAATTCCTGCCGATTTATAAGGGGAGAAGCTTTCTATTGTCCATTCTACCCTTGCCTTCGTGATAACTGATGTCGCAACCTTCCAGTCCTCTTCAGTTGGTGGGAGTTCGGTACTTATTTCCCAATCTTTGTTGTCAGTAAGGTGACAGTCGGGGAAATGTGTCTGTAAAAGTACCTCACTGGTTTCTTTGTCAGTGTTTGTAAAAGTGTTGTCGAATTTTTTTAGCGATCCTATACAATTTTGATTAGTAGTCATTATTGTCCTGACTCTGTTTGCTTCATGACTTGTTTCTATGTTTTCGCAGAAACGTCTCCATGATTCGGTATTTCGATGTTTAACGCGTTTTTTGAAGTGGGATTGGGATGTTTTATACCTATCCCAGTCCTGTTACTCCCTTGTATTCATCGCGCGGTTAAAAACCTTTCTCGTTTTGTGTTTGCACCTCTCTTGTTAGGTGAAAGTGGTTGCATCAGGGGACACCACTCGTGATAGCTTTTTGTTATCTTCTCCACTAGTGTATTCACATTGTGTTCGATGTTATCAGTCATGTTTGTCATATCCTCCAGATTTTTACTACTTATTTTAGTAACCAAGGAGTTCCTGTACATATCCTTATTCGTTTTCCTTGGGTTTCTTTTGGATACTTGTTCTGGCAGTGTCATGTTGAGTGTGAAGCATATTCGCCTGTGATCTGCTAGCGACACTTCCTTCGAAACATGCCACTTAGATATTAGGTCACCTACCTCTGGTGTAGTTAAGGTGACGTCTATTATTGTTTGACATCTGCTCCTAAAGAATGTCGGCTCTGAGCCCCTGTTGAGAATAGTGAGGTTAGTTGTAAAGAGATATTCAACAAGTTCCTCACCTCTTCTGTTGGGTATCGCGATTCCCCAGAGTGGATAGTGCGCGTTGGTATCCGTTGAGATTATTATTTGCCATGCCTGAGTTGCACAGTACGCCACCAGGTTGGCCATCTCCTTTGGTGGTGCGTCTCGGTCTCCCGGCATGTACACCGATGCAAATATTACGGTTTGGTTGGTCCAATTTTTGTCCGAGGCCCTTACCGCAGTTAGGTCTCTAGAACAGAATTGTGTTAGTAGAGTTGCATGCATATTCTGTGGTATGTGTATGCATGTTCTTGGTTTTAAGACGGTGTTATCATATAAGAGTTTACCTCTAGTGCTTTTCAGCCCGCATATAGTATCACCTCTGATCCATGGTTCTTGGATTAGAGCGATTATGCTGTTGTCTTCATCCAGGACATGCCTTAGCGCAGCTGTGGCCAGTTGTTTATGCTGTAGGTTTGTCTGTATGATGTTAATGTGTATCGGCATGTTTGGGCCAGCGGCCCCTATTGAAGTGATTTGACTTGTTGGCGCTGGCCCTGCCGTATGTTGGTGGTTGTTATGGGTGGGGGGAGGAGGATTAGGGTGAGCATTACTACGCTCACCCTAATCCTCCTCCCCCATCCTCATCTATTCCCCCTTCCGAAGTGGTCGGATCCGATGCCTTGTGTGTTGATGTGGCTGTCTCCAGCCTTGGCGTCGGTTCCACCCTCTTCCTTTCAGTGGCTCCCTGTGTGGAGGTGTACACAGCAGGAGACGGCTCCTTTGGTGGTTCAGCAGACTGTGGTGTGTCGCTGAGACCTTGTGGGGTGAAAAATCTGACGTATATACACCCCACCCCAAAAGAGATTCTCCTGCCCCGGGCCATTTACTGCCCCACCTCCTCTTCCGGTATGCCCATTGTCAGGAAGAGTGCGTTGTCCTTAAGTGGGTCGGCTTTCAGCAGCTTCCAGGTGTCCATCCTGTACCAGGGATTCTGTGACAGAAGAACCTCCTGTAGCCGCGTCATATCGCCCCTGAAGCGTGGAATGTGTAGGCCAGCTCGAACCTTTTTATAGAGATCCGACTGCCTCACCACTACCAGCTTCGTTCCACTGTTCGGCGATGCTATAGTGCTGACCGCTGTTTTCAGCCACTCCACAGACTTCTGGTCCTCCGCCCAAAGTTTCAGCACACCATCGCTTTCGAAGCCTCGGCCTCTGAACGACGGTGCGTAGGGGATGGACGTTGACCCGGGAATTCTTATTGATGCATCGAAGATCACGTCCTCTATGGTATCCCTTAGAGTCACGACCTGTTCCGGGCTGAAGTCTGATGGTGGTGTTGTTGTGACCGCGATGTGCATTTGTGAGTTGGCCACGTCTGCATAGCTCACCGTGTCGGTCCGGTGTCTCTTACTGTCGCCTCTGGGAGAGATGGTGTCGTTGGGCCGGGGTCGCTTGTTCAGCTGACCCTCAGGCTTTCCTTCACCGGGCTTGTTTTGCCCTTTCCCACGGCGACCCCTTAGTTTGCTGTTGGGAGCCTTCCCCCCTGCCTCAACCTTAGACCCCATTGCTGAGGTCTGAGGTCTAGGCAGCGGTTCAGTCTCACCGGTAGGTACTAATCCCGCGCTACCTCCAGCTACGGTCTTCCCTGCCCGGGCACTAGTGCTGGCCGTTGCGCCCTTTACGGTGCTGCATCTGCCTGCACCCGCACCCGTGCTGGGTCTTCCGTGCTTTCGGTTGCTGCGTTCATCTTTGTTACTTGCCTTTGTTATGCCTTAGGCTTTTTCTACCAGCTGATAATGAGTGGTGAGTAGACATTTAAATACACCGATAGTTGGAGCCTGTCTTATAAACAGAGGAAGCAAATTCCATTGACGAGCAGCTGACACAGTAAAAGAATCGGAATATTTGGTGGAGGTGTGCGACGGGATCTTTAATTGGTTATTAACAGAGGAGCGAAGAGGACAATCGACACAGAGGAAAATAAGTCGAGATTTTAGGTAAGAAAGGGTATTAGGATTATAGAGAATGTTATAAAGGAAAGAAAGCGCTGATCTACATGATCGTATATTAAGCCATCTTAACTGTTTGCGGTAAATATATACATGGTCATATTTGCGAGGGCTGAAAACAAAGCGTATGCACAAGTTAAGAAGGCGGTCGAGTTTATTGAGTAGGTCTTCAGTCAGATTAGAGTAACATACATCAGCGTAGTCTAAAATAGGGAAAAGAGTTGAATCACTGTGTCGCAGTAGGAGAAATATTAAGTGAACGCAAAATAGCGATAAGTATATCATGATCGACACAGTTGAAGGCATTACTAAAATCTAGAAGAACAAGCAGTGTTAACTTTTTTTCGTCAATAGCACGGCGTATGTCATCAGTGATATTTACAAGAACAGTGCTGGTGCTATAAGACAATCGAAAGCCAGACTGCCACGGATTCAATAATGCATTACTATTTATAATAAATAATAATAATTCTTTATTCATAATTAATGTTTACAATTTATAATTTTAATTTACCGGATCCCATACTAGGAAAAACCTGTGCTATGGGTATTCGGTTTACAATTATTGAAATAATTACATATTACAAACCATGTGTACGTACTATGCGTGGTATTATGAAGAAGAAAGCGTTTTAACGCTTAATATAAGTGGTATCTGAATGTAGTAGTGTCTGTAAGATGTGTGTCATGTATGTTAATATTATGTTCTTGGCGGCGGGGTAGCAAGGCCGTGTATGTTGAAAGTTTGACTTTTTAAGGGTAAGTGGAGTGTATGTTTGTGTGGTGTGTTTGTTTAAGCTGAGGTGCATATGATGTAGTTGGTAACGGGGTAATAAGTCAGTTTAAGGTAAGGTGTTTGTCTCGGTATGAAAATGTGGTACATGTATGTTTGTGTGGTGTGGGGTTGTTCGTGTAGGGTGAAACATTGATTAATTAAGGATAAGTGGGGTGAATATTTGTGTGGTGTGTCGTTGTGTTTGAGGTGCATGTATTATAGGGGGGTTGTTCTGTAATGAATGCTATGTTGTTGGTTACGGGGTAGTAAGGCAGTGAAGGGTTAAAAGTTTGACTTTGTAGGCGTAAGTTGTTGTAAGTTAGTGTGGAGTGAGGTTAAGCTGAGATGCATGTTATGTAGTTGTTGACGGGTATAAGGTAAATGTTTATGTCTCAGTATGAGTGTATGTTGCATGTATATTTGTTTGTGTGATGTGTGGGTGTGAAGGCGCTTATGTTAAAGTTTGTGACGGGGCAATAAGAAAGAGTTCTTATTCAAAATTGTAGTTAGGTATAGACCGAATTCAGGATATATTCTTTTCATTACACAATAAGAGGTGTTTTCTGTTATTTTGTGATGTGCAGGATTACCTGTTTCAATGTAGTCCTTTTTAAATAGCCATTTATACAAAGTTTTTTTGCAAGTAAATTTTGACATGTCCAGTATGTTCAAAGCTTTATTCACCTTAGAGTAAAGAAAAGGAGCCATATGGTAATAGAACTTATTACAAAAAACAGTTTTAGTTTTAGGTATTAACCATTTGCTGTATCTCTTTGTTTTGCCTAATGGGCGTTTTGTTAGGTGTGCTATTTTATGAAATCTAACTATAATATTTTGAATGTAGTGTTGTCTAACGGTTAGGAGCTTACTCTCAGAGTACAAAAGGTTGGTAGGAAATCTAAATGGCTTATTGCACATTACTTTTATAACCGATCTTTGAGCACGTTCCAACACAACGAGCACAGTTTTCCCCGCAGCTCCCCGGGTGGTAATGCAATATGTTATTAGAGATACGCATAGAGCATGATAAACTGTATTAATAGTTACCCTATTAGTTATAGTGCGTAGCCGTTTAAATATATAGATCAATTTACGGATTCTAGTTGTTAGTAATTGAATATGAGGTTTCCAGTTTAAGCTTTCATCAATTTGTACACCTAGATATTTGATGTTCTTAGCATATTCTATTATTTCACAAGAACAGGAATCAGTTTTAGGGCAATTATTGTTATGAGATTTAATTATGTAAGGGTTAGGCGGACTAGATCTTTTTGAAATTCGGAAATGGATACACTTAGTTTTAGAGATATTCAAGGACATTAAGTTATCATCAAGCCACTTGGAGACAATGCTTAGTCCCTGTTCTGAGTTGTATTTGGTATTATTCCAAGTCTTTCCATAGAAAATCAATGCAGTGTCGTCAGCAAAGGTAATTGTTTGAGCCGACGCTATCTCCAAATCAAATAGGTCATTTATGTAAATTAGAAACAGCGTCGGCCCCAACACACTACCCTGAGGAACACCAAAGCTAAGTCCAGAGATTTAACTTTTAACATTTCCCAATTTCACGAATTGTTTTCTGCCACTCAGGTAACTTGAGAACCAATCCAATGCAATTCCTCTGACACCCATATTTTCCATTTTTTTAAGAAGCAGTGGAATTGATACGGTGTCAAAGGCCTTTTTAAAATCTAAAAATATGGCTGTGCACTTGTATTGGTTATCAAGTTTACATGAAATGACCTCCGTCAAAAGATTAACCGCTCCCTCAGTGGATTTACATCTTCTAAAACCAAATTGATTCTGCGATATAATTTTGTTTGTTTCTAAATAATCCAGGAGTCTAGAATTTACGACTTTTTCCAACATTTTAGCAGCTATTGTCAATAGCGATATAGGGCGATAGTTATTAAGGTCAGAATAAGAACCCGACTTGTGGATTGGACATACCTGAGCAATTTTCAAAATTTCAGGGACACATCCATTTGCTATGCTTAGATTTATTAAGTAGGTTAGTGGTTCTGATAGTATATGTCTCCCTTCCTTAAAAATTCTTGGTAAAACTTGGTCCCAACCCGGTGACCCATCCGGTTTGAGATTTGTTAAAAGCTTTAAAACCTCTACTGTATCCGTAGGCCTAATAAAAAGAGAACTATTGCCACAGTAAGGTTTCAAATTTAGATTACTCAATAATTCATTTTCTGTTCTATGCGTTCTATTTAAACAATTGTTTGTGAATAACTTTAGATAAGAAAGGAAGAATAGAAATGGGACGTAGATCGTTAAAAGTAGTAGGAGCAGTTTTTTTTGGAATCTGAATAACAATACTTTTCCAGGTAGTGGGAAAATGTCCTGAAGAGACAGATGAATTAATAATTAAGGTAATAGAAGGGGGAATTATGTCAATAATAGGAATAATCAGGGCGCGACCAATATCATCAAAGCCCACTAGTTATAGATTTAACAAATTTCTTTACATCACCTGTGGTCACAGGCTGCAGTTCAAATTGAAGTGGGGCAGAAGCAGATCTTATTTGTGAGATGACATTAGATTTTTAGCGGGGTCTAAAGGAGTAGTATAGATTAAAGCTGATAATATCAGAAGACGAGCGAGGTTTTGTTGCATTGAGCAAGGCGGAGCACACTTTGAGCCGTTTCTGTAAATTTGACGTTTATTATAAAAAAGTAAGTCTTCGTTTAGGTTGTTTCGTTAGGTTAGGTCTTTTAATTTTTTGTCGTTCCGCGAATTACGTAGAAATATAGGTACATTCTGCGTAGTTTACTCTTTAATTTGAATGAAATAGGGTTTGCACATCAGTGAAAATAAGTTATATTTTTTACTTTTTTTGGGGTTATACATCGTTACTACGGTTCTTAAATATTGTGAATGGACTCGTTATAAGGCCCCATTTAACCTCCTTTCGGCTTTACGGGGTATTTAGTAACACGTTGCCAGGTCCGTATGGCATACCCTACATTGTATATAAAAAGTGTCCTCAGGTTCGCAAGTATTTACATAACATCTACTGTAGAATATGGTCTCAGGTGGGTTCACAGGCTTCCCGTAGACTATTGCATCAATTTATAGTCGAGGTGGTAGTTTCCTTTTATGGTGAGATTACAAAATGGGTGATTGATTTATACTCATAATCCTTGTCGCCGCCCATTTCGTAACTGCATCATTTAGCCGGCATAGTGGGACTTGGGAGCAATCAATATTGTTATACAACAATGTATGGGGTCGATCAGATCCCATTCATAGACATGTAGGCCTGCTTACATCAGGTAGCTACAAAGTAACATGCCGTGCTCCAATAATAAAAATAAAAAGTAATAAATGTAATTTTATTTTATTTTTGTAGGCATCTGTGAAAGAACAGAAGAGTTAGTGCGAGCGAGACGAGTGGAGCTCAACATTGCTTCCACAATAGAGAAGTTGGAACTATGTCTGCCACTACTCACCACCTATTCCAAACTCAAGTCACAAATACAGGCCAAAAGGTAAAAAAAACTTCACTGTAATAACTTTTCATTATATTATTTTATTTTGAATTTATTATTTCATTTATTATTTTTTATTATTTCATTATATTATGAATATTATTTCAAGTATATTTATTTGATTTCGTCAATGTATTAATTATGAGTGCCATAAGGCGTCCGTTCTCCTGAGGGCAGCCTCAGGGGAGAGGACTTAAGAGAGATTGTCTCTGTGATTATATAGACTCAGTAAAATAAAATAGACTATGATGATACTTAATAATGGCATTAATATTCTTAAATTATGATAATGGCAAATGCACAAGGTTAATCAATATATCTGAGCAATCATTACATTATTTTTTATTGAGTACAGTATAATAATAATTATTATTTATTTTCTCATTACAAAAACATTAATACAATGAAATAATACAGAATCCATGTGAGAATGGAGCCAGAATTAGGTATAAGCCTGTATCTTGGGTCTCCAGGAACCCACTCTAGCATTACAACAATATTTTACAATCAAAGATGATTAAACAATGATTTTTTTATATAGCCACAGCCTGCCCTTTCAGATCTAAAAAGGCAGGCAATAGCCATAAAATAATAACACAATTTGGTGTTAATAAAAAAATTATAGGTAAAACAATAATTCTTATAATTGAATATAATATTAATTTAATGAATTTAATATTTTTTTATGAAGTATATAATAATAATAATAAAGATCCAGCCAATCCCTACCTACTACTATATTAAGTAAAAATTATGACAAAGTAATAATTATAGAATGTATCTATATTTGTAGGTATAGGACCGATAACCCCTGCACCTGTACAACCTGTAACCTGTAATCACCTACATATCTGAGTTGTATTACACAAATCAATTATTTTAATTTTATTAAACAATTTTATGTCATCTCTTAAGCCACCATGGTGAGTGTAAACATCCTCTTTCATTAATAAACCTACAGATACTACCCAGCCTTAAAGACCCTAGAACAGTTGGAGAATGTCCTGTTGCCTCGGGTGGGGCCATACCAGTGGTGTGAGCAGATATCCGCGGACGTGCCCCGTCTGAGGCAGGCCATTAAGACTGCCAGCATGGCAGACCTCACGCACTTCCTGGAGAACATACGACGGCTAAGTCCTGAGGTTTTAGCATTATTTTCTCTGAAATATTTGTAAAATAAATAGTCGTTTGTCTTTTGGTGGTAGGTCTTGTTTAAGGAAATATGTCAATGGGACATGATTTTTTTTTTATGGACATGTTTCTAAGATGGTATTTTATTTATGTAATGAATGCGAGTTTAGTTATTGTGCTCAACTTGTAGGTATTGTTGTAATATTAAAGAAAATGTAATGTGTTAAATTAAAATATGCATTTTTAACTATGCAGTTTGTCGTATTTTTAGGTGGGAGCCCTAGCAATGAAACAAACTCAGGAGATGCTCGGGAGGAACTTGGCGGCCATCGTTAAAAATAAACGAGGTAACGTCTACTACTCATATACATTCAAAGCAGACATTGTTTAAGGGTAGCCCGGAGACTGTAGATGCGTGTTTGTGCTATATTTTGCATATTTAAGTTTATAGGATATTATTGTGCAAAAACTGACTTTATAGAATTCGCAACGATCTTAAGTGTGAGAAGTATTTCATTCATTGCATGCGGTCATCTTTATTCCCTCGTCTTTTCACTTTTTCAGTCCATTTTTATTCTATTATCCCTCTTTTATTTTATTAAATATAAATTTGACATTGGCGCAATTAATCGCAATGCGTAGAAGCCGCTAATTTAGGAATTAACCTTTAAAATATATGCACCCCTTGACTTGTCACATCGTTAATGTAATGTGAGACTTATACCGTCGCCATAAGTGAGTGTTTCCGTTGTGCGCAGACGCGGCGGGCGTGGGGCTGGCGTCCTCGCCGGGGTCGCCGTGTGCGCACGAGATCGTGGACCTGAGCGCGCTGCACCGCTGCCTGCACATACACTCGGTGCTGGGAGCCGCCGATGAGTTCGTTCAATATTACAGGTGATTATATACATACCTGTAAAAATATCAAATCTGTTCATGTAATAACTTAAGGTGAAATTTTGTATAGAACTGTTTTGACTATGCAGGACTTTTAACTGATCATAATGGTACTTTAGCAATCAAATATAGATCTTAATAGCTTTTTACCCGTGTAACAGAAGATCCCGCCCTTCCGTCAAATTACATTTCATAATTTCATTAGTAAAACAAAAAATGATAAAATAATATTAAAGTACGGTTTTGGTCTATGTACTGCCAACTTCTATTCTTATTTACATCATATTATATTTAAGTATTTGATGGAATTAACAGGGACTGCAATATGCTGACAACGGGTCCCTATTCTGGCTCCGTAAAATAATAAAAAATGTGTTAAATAATTGTTTAATTATGACTTATGCTAAAATATGAACCAACTATCCTTTCCAGAGCCCAACGATGCCAACAAGCACGTCTGGTTCTGAAACCAGCGGGTAACATACACGAGTCGCTTAAGATAGTGAAGGACTACCTGCACGCCATCCTGGGCTTCTTCATCATCGAGGAGCATCTCCTCAGCATTGGTTCGCTGCTGGTGACGCGCGAGTGGCTGCGGGACACGTGGGGCGCGGCGCTGGACAAGCTCACCAACATCCTCACCACCAACACCTCGCTCATCACCGACCCCACCCTCATGCTGAGCATCAAACACCAGATTGTGCTGCTCATACGGACCTTGGAGTAAGTTAGTAGGCCGCTATATGTACAAACACCAGACTCTATACATGCTGGAAATTTTCATCAGCGAAATAAGAGGAAGTACTTTAATAATTGCAGCTACACAAAAATACATAATCTTATGATTTCTACTACTATTCCTTGCGATTTCTGGCATTTTTAGTACTCCATCCTGTGTTGGTCTCATAGAAGTATTTGATCAGTATTAGAAACAGGAGCTGTACATTGTTCTGATAAACTGTGAAAATTTTACGAAAAATTATGGTCTCCTAAGAAGATTTTCCTGCAGCTGCAAGAGTTAAGGTATTCATTCCCCTTACTGCCCTGAAAGTTTCCACTCTTAACTATAAATGTTTGATAGCAACTTTCCCATCAGCCATCTTATTATTTTATAGAGGCCATTTTGAAATAAATAATTTAGGATCACAAACTTCATCATCAATAATTGATTTTAAAATAATTATTCTTACAAATATGGCGCCATTTTGTATCTTCAGTTTTATTTCAGTGCCACCTGACACTTTTGTTTTGTTTTTTTTTTTTTTTTCACAAAATTGTACATAGGCGAGGTTAATGCCTTAGGTTCAATTTGCTTTGTGTGTGTGCAGGTCATACGGGCTGCCGTCGGAGCCCCTCCCGCCGCTGCTGCAGGAGCTGTCGGACCACTACACCGAGGTGCTGATGCAGCGCTGGGTACAGCTGTTCCGGGACCTACTCGACACAGCCTCCTTTCTACCCATACAGGTTATATTACATCTCATTATTTAACACATTTAGGTGGGAGGAAGGCCTCTAAAATTACGTTAGGCTGATCGACCGGACTCGTCCCCCATACATATGCAAAAACCGTCAAGTGACATAGTCCGGTTTCGGTTTTAATCTGTGGGTTCATCCATCGGTTTTCAGGAGACTACTGCATTGATTTCCTGTCGAGATGGTAGTCTCCTTTCAGGGTGCGGTTACGAAACGGGTAGTTTATTATGATGATGACGATAAAAAAACAACGATATCCTCGTTGTCTTAAAATAGACTCGTAATGCAAATTCCCCGCCCAGTTCGTAACTGCACCATTTATCCGGCGTAGTGAGAGCGATCAATATTATTAAACAACAATTTATTGATGGATTTAGTAGTAGTAGGCTGCTTACTATAAGATACAAAGTCATATGCCGTGCTCCAATAAAAAAAATACCATTATCATTGATATTTTACTTTTGACAGCACTATCAATTAGTGATGTCCTGCGTTACCGATTCGATTGCTTAGTGTTCTATAATACTATATATCGATGCTGATTGTTATCCAAACGGTGGGTGACTTAGTGACCAACACCCAAATAGATAAATTGCATCTATATACATACATAGCATGTGCGTACTAGCAGTGGAGGGGCGCGCAGTTTTATATTGTATAAATTATTTTAGGTAGAAAACCAAGATCAGTATGACGGTGTAGTGGACACATTCCCCTTTGACGATGAGAAGCTGGAGACGCAACCGTTCCCCAGGAAGTGAGTACCAGTCTCCTAATAACTCCTCAATTTGTTACTACCCCATCATTTTTATGGCAATCAAAATACCTTATCAGGAAAGCCTAAGGCCTAAAATCATCGAACAAATAACATGTTTATTGACGCCATATTAAGTTGCAATATGTATTGATCGGTTATGATAATTTTTGTACTCTTACTTAAGTACTTTTTGTTGGTTTGTATGGCGGCCATCTTCTGTTCTCGGCTTTGGATGTGAAGTGATTTTAGGCCATTTTCTTATTATGTCTTAATGAGATACCTTATTTACCTACTCTAATTAACACTAGTGGATTACAGCTAAAGGTGAATGTGTTCCCATAGGTTTCCGTTCTCAGGCACGGTTCCGGCAGTGTATGTCCAAGTGAAGGAGTTTATATACGCGTGCGTCAAGTATAGTGGGGGGCTCGGCCTGTCCGCCAGACGCCGCGCAGCCAACGCCAGAAGATCGGCCGCGCTACTGCTGGCCAGGTCCTACAGCGGCTGTCTGTCCGCCACCTTCCGCAGACTGGATCTAGGACTGTCGCAGCTGGTGCAGGTATATCACTACTGCTGGCCAGGCTCTACAGCGGTTGTCTGTCTGCCACCTTCCGCAGACTGGATCTAGGACTGTCGCAGCTGGTGCAGGTATATCACTACTGCTGGCCAGGTCCTGCAGCGGCTATATATCACGCTCATATAAATATCTTCACGTAAATATCTGCCTGACGGCGTCCGAGACCGTCTAGACGGCCTCAGGGTACCCCGCGGAGGGGTTTCTAATCCCACCTCATCGTAGCCGATGGTATGAGTCTACAACGAACAAGTGGCTAGTTTGTCGCGGTGTTTAGATAGGGTCAATAACCCACCTATAAACAGTTTCACAAATTGGTATAGTGAAACTGGGACCGACAGCTTAACATGCTTTCCAAGGTATATAGTGGTGTTGTTAAACAAATGTACATAGTTTTTTAGATTTAAAACTCATTGGTACAAACCGAGATTTGAACCAGGGACCTAAGTGTTTTTTAAGTCTATAACCGGCTATATCTCTACTGATGGGCAGATCGTACAGCGGGTTCTCCATGTTTGTTTGCAGATAATCCTAGACACGAAGTACCTGGAGGACGCCACTCTCTGTCTGCACGAGTTCATTAGCAACATCACAGGGGCGGACATCGTGCCCACGCAGGAGGTAACACGCACCACAAACATCACACAATCATCAGCAACATCACGGGGGCGGACATCGTGCCCACGCAGGAGGTAACACGCACCACAAACATCACACATTCATCAGCAACATCACGGGGGCGGACATCGTGCCCACGCAGGAGGTAACACGCACCACAAACATCACACATTCATCGGCAACATCACGGGGGCTGACATCGTGCCCACGCAGGAGGTAACACGCACCACAAACATCACACATTCATCAGCAACATCACGGGGGCGGACATCGTGCCCACGCAGGAGGTAACACGCACCACAAACATCACACATTCATCAGCAACATCACGGGGGCGGACATCGTGCCCACGCAGGAGGTAACACGCACCACAAACATCACACATTCATCAGCAACATCACGGGGGCTGACATCGTGCCCACGCAGGAGGTAACACGTACCACAAACATCACACATTCATCAGCAACATCACGGGGGCAGTCATCGTGCCCCCGCAGGAGGTAACACGCACCACAAACATCACACATTCATCAGCAACATCACGGGGGCGGACATCGTGCCCACACAGGAGGTAACACGCACCACAAACATCACACATTCATCAGCAACATCACGGGGGCTGACATCGTGCCCACGCAGGAGGTAACACGCACCACAAACATCACACATTCATCAGCAACATCACGGGGGCGGACATCGTGCCCACGCAGGAGGTAACACGCACCACAAACATCACACATTCATCAGCAACATCACGGGGGCGGACATCGTGCCCACGCAGGAGGTAACACGCACCACAAACATCACACATTCATCAGCAACATCACGGGGGCGGACATCGTGCCCACGCAGGAGGTAACACGCACCACAAACATCACACATTCATCAGCAACATCACGGGGGCGGACATCGTGCCCACGCAGGAGGTAACACGCACCACAAACATCACACATTCATCAGCAACATCACGGGGGCGGACATCGTGCCCACGCAGGAGGTAACACGCACCACAAACATCACACATTCATCAGCAACATCACGGAGGCGGACATCATGCCCACGCAGGAGGTAACACGCACCACAAACATCACACATTCATCAGCAACATCACGGGGGCGGACATCGTGCCCACGCAGGAGGTAACACGCACCACAAACATCACACATTCATCAGCAACATCACGGGGGCGGACATCGTGCCCACGCAGGAGGTAACACGCACCACAAACATCACACGTTTATCAGCAATATCACGGGGGCGGACATCGTGCCCACGCAGGAGGTAACACGTACCACAAACATCACACATTCATCAGCAACATCACGGGGGCGGACATCGTGCCCACGCAGGAGGTAACACGCACCACAAACATCACACATTCATCAGCAACATCACGGGGGCGGACATCGTGCCCACGCAGGAGGTAACACGCACCACAAACATCACACATTCATCAGCAACATCACGGGGGCGGACATCGTGCCCACGCAGGAGGTAACACGCACCACAAACATCACACATTCATCAGCAACATCACGGGGGCGGACATCGTGCCCACGCAGGAGGTAACACGCACCACAAACATCACACATTCATCAGCAACATCACGGGGGCGGACATCGTGCCCACGCAGGAGGTAACACGCACCACAAACATCACACATTCATCAGCAACATCACGGGGGCGGACATCATGCCCACGCAGGAGGTAACACGCACCACAAACATCACACATTCATCAGCAACATCACGGGGGCGGACATCGTGCCCATGCAGGAGGTAACACGCACCACAAACATCACACATTCATCAGCAACATCACGGGGGCGGACATCGTGCCCACGCAGGAGGTAACACGCACCACAAACATCACACGTTTATCAGCAATATCACGGGGGCGGACATCGTGCCCACGCAGGAGGTAACACGCACCACAAACATCACACATTCATCAGCAACATCACGGGGGCGGACATCGTGCCCACGCAGGAGGTAACACGCACCACAAACATCACACATTCATCAGCAACATCACGGGGGCGGACATCGTGCCCACGCAGGAGGTAACACGCACCACAAACATCACACATTCATCAGCAACATCACGGGGGCGGATATCGTGCCCACGCAGGAGGTAACACGCACCACACACATCACACATTTATCACAACACACATCATTATCGCAACCTTACCCACAATTATAATAATATGTAGGACACATATTTCTTTGGTTACAAAACAAAACTCTAGGCTAGTACTATGTGTACCAGATACAATAAAAAAAAATAACTCAAACTATACAAAAAACGTAATAATTGCTTTGCCTTGAATGGGAATTAACGAAACCAGAAACAATGCCTTATCACTGTCCACGGGACAGTCGAACACCTCAAAGCTTCACACTAATAGGTCATGTTTTTTTAGTTAGATTGTGATACCTTCTGTAAATATTTCGACTATAGCTAACCAACCAATAGCCAACTATAGCGCCCTCACGTTGCCCTAAATGCGTTCTCCATTCGAAAATTTTCCGTTTTACACATTATTAGTTCACTTATTTTAAACGATTTTGACGACGACTTTCTCGCCACTTGTTCGTGTTAAATTGAATAATAATAATAAGCCTTTATTTTCAACACTTTACATTTTATCATTTTATTTTTACAATTCTGAAATTAAATAATGCACATAAATTAAATACGTATAAAATATAATACTATATAAAATAACTACAAAAAATTCATTATTTACTATTTTCGATAACCTAACCTACTCTTGTTCACTATATGTATTATATTGTTTCTAAAACACCTTAAATGTGTACAAAAAAAAAACAATATAGATACAATAAAAAAAATGGTTTAGTAGATAATGTTTTGTTGGTGTGTTAGTACACTTAGCTCGG
This sequence comes from Monopis laevigella, assembly GCA_947458855.1. NCBI lineage: Eukaryota > Metazoa > Arthropoda > Insecta > Lepidoptera > Tineidae > Monopis > Monopis laevigella. The sequence goes on from OX381585.1 coordinate 25,299,669, forward strand.
TGTTGACACCCATTGTCGGGTGTAGGCTGCCTACATTTGCTGCCAGACGTGGCGGTCCGCGAGTTAAATTCAATATACAAAAGAAATTAATATAAAATATGCAATATCTTGTAGAACTCTGAGAACTTATTCCAAACTGCGCACGACGACGCTGAACAGCAGATCTGCGACAAACTGGAGAAGAAGGTCGAGGAGTTCTTGGACCTGGAGAACTATGACTGGCTTCTGGGTGAGTCATTGTGGATGCCTAATGATGCTTCATGGAACTCGCTCAACATCTTTTTTGATTTACTATCCAAATGAAGTTATTTGCTGGACCGTTCAGACTCATTACCCATTTGGCACGCTACATTTCTACATTCAACAACTTTTATTATAAATAATATACTCACACAAAATTAAGCATAATAGATATTGAATCATCATTGATCGCTTAATAGTGTAATTAGATGCTGGGGAAGTGCCCTAAGGTCTGAAATCGCCTTTCGAAACATAAGAACAGAAGATGGATGCCCGCCATGTAATAAAAATTATTACCGAGCTAGCCACCTGTTCGGTGTAGACTCATACCATCAGCTACGACGAGGTGGGATTAAAACCCCCTTCGCTGGGTACCCTAAGGCTGTCTAGACGGTTTCGGGCGCTTACGGCGCGTCTATTGGGTAGGTCTGTAAATAGGTCGTAAACTATTTTATTATACTCCTAAGTGATAAGGGTGCCCCACCCAAAATTAATTATAAATTTTTTGAACAACTTTTTAAAATTTTATTATTTGGCATTAAAAAAATACTTATAGCGCTTCATTTTTTAATAGCGATTTTAGTTCTGTAACTCTCAGTGGTCGATATCTGATCAAATATCAACTGATCAGTACTTTCTTAAATTATATTTTTATTTGACAGATATATTTACTCTTAGGTATATTTCTATTATTTACTGAAAAACTTTACTAACCTTGTTTTTTTTCTAAATAAATTGATATTTAAAAATATATATAGGTACCCACCTATTCACTATCTTCTCAACAAATAAAAACCAATGTGTGTACTCTATGCGTTCCGAAACCAATGATAAAATTTTCATTAAACCAAAAAAGTCCTCGTGTAGGAAAGTTGAAAATTAGGGTTAAAAAATGTCCATATAAAAAAGTGAATGTGTGCAGAGCGTCCATCGCGTGGTTGGAAGGCAGGGCAATGTGAAGTTCCGACGGCTGATCTTGGAAGGCTAAGATCGTTTAATAGACGATGCAAAGAATTTGCTGGAATTCATATATGATTGTTTCTTTGGTGGTAACAGTGGAGGCTCGCGGACAAGCGTCGTCGTTCGTGACGGACATGCTGAGCTACCTGCAGGGAGTGCTCACCGTGCTAGAGCCGCTGCCGGACTCTGTCAGGTATACAATATATTCTTATAAATTGTCTCATTTTATTATTATACATGTTAATATGTCTTTTTGCCACAGAGTATTTAACATAGACCATATTTTTAAATTGTATCTCACAATAGCTCTATAAAGGGTTAATGTATTATAAAATAAGTAGTAGAAACTCAATAAACTAAAACATGCACCACTATATTGTTCGCCATTTTGTCTTATATTCTTCGCCATTTTGTTTTATATTCTTCGCCATTTTGTTTTATATTCTTTGCCATTTTGTTTTAATTCTACGCCATTTTCTTAAATTTTCTAAGCCATTTTGTTATATATTTTTCGTCATTTTGTTTTTAGGCTGGTGAGTTGACCGGTTTTCAGGAGAATATTGCATCGATTTTTTTGTCGCGGTGGTAGTTTCCTTTCTGGGTGCCGTTACGAAACGTGCATTTGACTTCACGACAAAGTAGCGAGGATATTAAAATATACTCCTATTGTAAATTCCTTGTTGCTGCCCATTTCGTAACCGCATGTTGAGCCGGTATAGTTAAAACAATCAATGTTCTTAAAGAACTAGGTATTGAATGATCCTATTGATGGATTTTGTTGGTCTGCTTATAAACAGATAGGTACAAAGGCATTTATGTTCCAGAACGGCAGCTCTGACAGCATCAACGCGTCGCATTTCGTCTCGTCTTTCGTCGCTGATCCTGTCTCCACAGAACCGCGCCATATCGGCCGGCGCCTTGCATCAGCTCGACCTCGACGTGATACAATGCGAACAGTTCCTGGGCCTGCACCACCCGCCCTTGTTGACGCATTTGTCTGGTTTAAGGTACGCACATCACTCATATACGTCCACAAATATATTTAGACATCTACATACACCTACACAAATGCAAATACATCTATATACATCCACATATATAAATATACATACATACATACACCCAAACATTCACAGACCCATACAACCACAGACACATATATACACACATGCCTCGACATACACTTACATAAACATATATTTTCATACACCTATATACAAACATCCATCTAAATACATATATACATCCACACCTATATAAACATACATCTACATAAACACATTCACATCTATCTATACACATAATACATACCTCCATACGCATGTATATATCTAGTTCGACCTAGACGTGATGCTCGGTCATTTAGGCATAAATAAAAATCATTTAAGTATTGATAGCTATTTATTGTTATTTGCCAGACAACTGTTAGACCTGGTGACGGGGTGGGACTGGTCCTCGTACCTTCACGACGTGGGCGTGGAGGGGGGTAAGTACGCTCTGGTCACCCCCAAGGACGCGGCCACGCTGCTGGAGAAACTCAAAGAGGCTGAGCAGAAGTCTTCTGTCTTCTCCGTGCTCAAGAAGAACGAGAGAGACAGAAGGAAGCTGTTGGATACTGTACTCAAGCAGCTCAAACAGCTGCAGAATCAAGATACTTCCAATTAATGCCAGTTTCGTAACCGCACCTTATATACCTAAAACCCTTAGGTCCAACAGAGCTTTACACTTCTCAAATTATTCTGTTTTTTTAATCTTCTCTCATCGCTCTAGTCTTCTCAAAATTTTTAACTTATTTAGTATATAGTAGGGATAGGACCTAAAGATGTATATTTTTAAGAAAATAGTCTATGTGTATTTTTCAATGTTGTCACAATGTCCCCTTAAAAAAATGTAAACGGCAATTTTGTTTGATTCTATAAAAACTACCAGGTAGGTACTACTAGAACGCACATTCGTTTCTTGCTTAAGATAATTTCCATCATAAATATTCCAAATTATTGTATACATCAGGGGTTTCCAATAATTGTTTATACTGCGATTTCCTTTACAGATTGTAATTTTTATACGATCTCTAGTAAAAGAATATACCTGCATGTAGCTCCAGAATCTAGCAGACATACTTATTAAAGTAATCCAACTAGATTCTATACTATAGACTATAGATTATTTTATACAAAGAAAACTCCATAGATTATAGAAACTTGAGATGCTCGCCGCTTTGTCCAATAATAATAATACCAAGGATAATTATTTACACATATTGGTCTGGTCACAAGCTAAGCTCTGCGTTTATGTCAGCTCCTAGAAGTGTTTGTTGAACGGGTTTGTTTCTAATACCGGTTACAATTCGATTCCTTAACATTCTGTCTTCGTTCTCTTTCCTTAACATTCGGTCTTCGTTCTCTTTATAATTGCAATATTTTCCCAACCTCTTTATATGTGTGTGTAAAATGCGTCAAAACTTTCAACTTTGAAAACGCTTGTTAAAGTTAAAACTAGCTACTACTTCGTTTTGTTATGTTCCAAAATGTTCATCGAAATCTTTTAACACCTCATATTTTTCCTCGTCTTCAGACTTTTTATTATATTATAATACTTGAGCCCTTGTCTAAGACAATTTAATAAACTAGCAGCTTTTTTAAGCTCCGAATACCTCTCAAAACTAGCAGCTCCAAGAAATATATTTAAAGACTGCTTAAACTTTGTCCATAGTTCAATCACGTCCGAAACATCATCTATGTTTAAAGGCGCGAAGCACGGAAACAAGAGTATCGTAAGAGTAAAGTCCCCAGTTCACGACAAGACGTCCAAAAATGTCAAAACCGCTTCATGTCTTTTCACCCATCTGGTTTCACACATTTTTTAAAATAAATTTTGCTTTTATTTTGGCAGAGGAGCTTGCATTTCTTCTATGAGGAGATGTATTCGTTGAGCTAAGACACGAAAGAAAATTTCTACACTTGAGATAGCCCCTACGGCATTTCTTATGCTAGGTACTGCGCAGGCTGTACTGATAGCTAAGTTGAGTGGGTAGCTTGCACAGTGGGTAACAAAGGCTAAACGCTGAATTCTGAATTTGTGTGCCTGAACACCTTTAATTTTACCGCTCATGTTGGCCCCTCCGTCATATGCTTGACCCCGGTACAATGTAATGTCCAGGTTAAGGGTTTCCAATGCCTTCAAAGTATGGTGAGCAATGTTTTCACCAGTAACAACAACTTCGACAAACAACAAGTCTTCTTGTATTTCGTTTGTATCTACATCGACACAGCGTACACAAATGGCTAGTTGCTCACAAACACAAACATCTGTGGTCTCATCAGCTGTAATGGTAAAATATTTAGACTTTTTAATTTTGATCACCATTTTGTTTCTGATTAATTCCCCACAGCGTTCAATTAAGTCATTTTGTCTCGATTTGCTAATGTAGGAAAAACTCTTCCTACATTAGCAAATCGAGACAAAATGACAATAGCACAAGTTTTTACGCGTTCATGCAGTATCTCATCTCCAGGATCCATTTGCGTTCTCCGTGGCCCTAAGATCTTCCCAATTCTAAACTACCGTCATCCATGTGAACGGTATGCTTTGCCTTTTCCACATAATTGTTTTTATAATGGGTATAAGTTTTTTACGATTCTCTTCAATAGTTTTCATTTCCTGGGATCTCATTTGGACAACAATATCTATTGATTTCCCCCCATTACCATAAAAAAAAATGAGATACTACCACGTTAATAATTAGCAGAGCCCCAGAATAAATTGAGGACTCCGTTCAACCGCGGCGCCCTCAATTTCACCGGTCCTTATTTTAGCCGCTCTGGGCATGCCCGGTTCGGCTAATTATATTGAATTACGTAAAATAGCGTAACGACGGTACTGACGTTCATGCTCATTATGAATTTATGACGTTGACAGATGTCATTTTAGTGTTGTCCGTTGGAATAATTCATAAAAACTTGAAAAAATACTAGTAACAAGATGCAAATTATTAGGATTTTAAACCCGTTTTTTATCATAACTTTAGTTTACGATAAGTTTTGACTTGTTCCAATAGTGAAAGCAAAAGTTTGCACAAACTGGAACCAACGCAATGAGAAATTAAACTTGTTTCTCTCGTGTAAATATCTAATTCTAATAGGTCTACAGTACCTAGGCGTCGAGAGCGTCGGATTGTGCCAAACAACGTTTTTCTTTTTACCATATATTAATTGCAACCATGGAGCTCTGAAAAATATAAGCGTCCGAGTTTACCTCACATTCCATACAGAGTTGTATTGAACTTGGTGCGACCCATCCATCCCATCCGCACTTATAGAGTGACTTCTTGACTTGATTTATGACTTCCTTTAAATGCACAATTAATCTTGAGGCAGTGTGATTTAATAAATCTTGAAGCTTATTTCGCCACACGTAGCATACCATGACTGGCAATTGTAATGACATCATTTCATCGAGTATTGTTGTTTTGTTCAATGTAGAGCCACAGTATATTTTATTCCGCCATATTGCGGAAAGTCACTGGAACTAATACTTATATTGTATTTATTTAATTGTTATCAGGGATAAATACAGAATACAATCAAATTAACAATCATCTTAAAATAACAAAAACCAATAGCATCCACAAATTATGCACATAATCATGTTTTATTTATTTATTTAATTGTAAATCAAGTGCCTTGTTTAGAAATTATATAATTAGGTAAGTTAAATAATTAGATGTAATCAACATAACTAATCAATCATAGCATTTATAGTTATAGTTAGAATAGTATATTTAAATTAATAAATTATTTATAAAATTTGTAATTATGTTTTTCTTTTACACCACAATTAATCAAAGCATGAATATTTTTTCTATGTATACCCAAAAGTTATTATTAATTAACAGCTGACTTAAATAATCGATCTACCTTTTTTAACGGATAGTCATCACCGTGGTAACACAATAATTTTGTACTGAAGCAACGGTAGTTATTAAAATATGTTTCGTATCCGCCAGTAAAACATAGAGACAGGCAACCGCCTATATGTGCAATATTTAATCACAGTATTCAAGAAATAAAATAAAAAAATATCGTTGTTGCAAATTATCATGGATTAATTTTGTGAAATATAAAATAGCAAAGATAAAATTGCTGGTGGGCGGAACTCGACAAGCTAATAGAGGGCGTCTGTGTTTAAGTAAATAACAAACAATCACAAAATTCGTGAGGGGTGACTGGAACCTAGTTGGATCAGTGGTCGAGTGCCTTGCCGCGAAAGCGAGGATCGTGGGTTCGAGCCACGCCCACCAGGATTTTTTTCATTGCAATTTTATCTTTAAAAAAAAAACTTAATATAAGATTATCCTACTAAAGAATTTATAAAATTAGCAGATATATAAAAATAATATGGAGATAAAATAGGGAGGTGCCCATGGCCCTTAATCGCCTTTTCAGTTTTGAGAACAGTTAATAGCCCGCGCCATACAAATTAAAAAAAGTGAGAACCCATGTAACCCGTGAGCGTTGATTGGTTGAAGTGAGAACAGAATATGTCGGCAACGAACTCGTTTGACATTTCGTTTTATAGGCCATTTAAGGCACATGGCGGTTTCATATTTTTTTAGTTTCATGCAAAATATACATAGGTACATATGGTTTCGCCAGTCCAGTCCCTAGTGCATTTTTTAAAAACTTTCTCGTAGTAAGTGAGCACTCTCCGCTAATCATGTTAGCTTAAGTTGATAGACTTTTAAAATCAAGGGATCCTATTGGTGGAGAGTACTTGTTAACGCAGTGAGAATGTTAAAATAAACTCGCACTAGGGCCTCTGTCGGGTACATACAAACATACTTCCAGTGTTAAAACTTGGATGTTGGTGGTGGTTCAATTATTATTTTTATGTTGGTAATTGTACTTAAAAATCTTTTAGTTGTACTACATTCTTTTGTATAAAGAGAAGTGTCTGCGGAGGGGGATTTAGGGGATTATATTTTCTTTCCTATACAAAATTAAAAAAAAAAGGAAAACGGACGAGCCTCGATATCGATTATAATTATGATTTCTCCAAAAATCATAATAATCCATGAATGTGATAAATGGGGGTGAAACAGTCAAGACTTTTTGTTCAAAAAAACTACATTGATTTGTTAAAAATAAATAGTGAGATGTACTTTACTATTTTTTGTATTAGAAAAGTAAATCTCACTATTATTATTTGCGTATAAAGCCTCAGATTAATATTTATTATTATTAATAATTATTATTATTAATAATTAATTATTATTATTATTAATCTGAGTATAAAGTAGACATTTTATATCATCTTATTGTATTTTTTTTTATTAGTGTCACCAGGAAGGCAACTGATACCTGTCATACAGGTTATCCTAGTACGGGTATCAGGACACCATAAACTATTGTGAAACATTATTTTTTGATGCAATAAAGATTTGTATTATTATTATTAACTATCGTGATTGGTAAATAAGTTCTTACTAAAACTCCAAAATTATTAATATAAATTAGGGGTATTATATATTATTAGCGCGGACATGTCAGCCATGGTCAACATGTTTACATTACCTTATCAATAATAGGTGCCTATCTATTAAAAAACAATATAATATATACCATCATCACGGGTGCCTAATTGGCTCCCAAGAACCGTTTAAACGGCCTCAGGGTACCCAGTGGACGGTTTAACCCGTCTTCATTTCGCCGATGGTATTCGGAGCCAACACCTAACAAGTGGCGAGCTTGTTGCGGTGTTTTAAGATGAGATAGCCTCGTTGTATAAAGCGTTCATCCATCCCAGGTCTGGCCTTGTTGTCATCTGCTTAACCTTGTTATCAGTTGGGCAGTGACTTTACCACTAGGTTGGAGCTGCTTTTTATAATATATATATATATATACATATATTTTATTGTTTTAAAATAAACACGCTCACGTAGTTGCGGACACCAGATAGTTTAACGAAATAAAAAATTAAATGTCCATAACAGAAAGATTAATAAATACAACGACCGACAAAAATATTATTTTAATTCTACATAAAACAGTATTGGAAATGGATAAAACACACTGGAAATGCGATAGCTCAATTCGTATGGGGAACACAGATATCGCTATGTTTAAAAAAACGGATCCGAACAACCCTTGAAACAACATAGTTATATGCCGGCCTGCATAAAAGGATAACATGTTTATCATGCTTGCGTGTTGGATACAAAGTCAGAGTAATAATACAAACAGCGATGCTATCAGTGAGATCGGCAGCTATCTGATCGCGATACGGCGCAAGGTCCCGCGCATAACCTTCCACATTCACGCCGCCTAATCCGAGTGACACGACCACTATCTTCGGCGTAGTCTGTGGATTAGCAGCCAGGCGAGGGATGTAGGTGTAAAACTAGTCCTGGGGGGTCATTCCAAGATTGCAACCGCTAAACACGACAATATGGAAATAAAAGTTCTATAGAGTTAATTATAGAGTTGAAATTCCAATGCTTACATGTTCAAACTTGCGAAGAATTGGTGTATGTCAAGATGGCGGCATTATTATAGCCAACCTAATACAGACTATATAAACATTGGAAATAGAACTTATATTTCCATATTTATAGTTTACGCAACGTCTTGTCGTGTTTAGCGGTTGCCGGTTGTAATCTTGGAATGACCTCCTGGTAATTATTTAGCCAGAACGTAAGAGTCAATGCACAGAGGCGAGCATGACAGTGGGCAGCGAAACCACAATCTCTATCCCTGCCAACATTTATAGTATATTATTTTATAGTACTATCACGGGTTACTCCCAGACGGCTTTAGAGTACCCAGCGTTGGGATTTTATTCCCGCCTTATCAAATCCGTATTCTGAGTCTACACCGAACAAGTGCGTTGCTGTGTTTGTATAAACTATATAAAAAAAACTCATGGTAAAGCTACGGAACTCTCCGCGGAAATATTGTCAGGTTTTTTGAATTAATCCTGTTGCGAGAAATTAGTGAAAATTTACAATTATCTTTAGATTTTACGAATTAACATTTGTTTAATTAACTTAGTGCCTAAGGCTCAGCTATTTTATTTATGTTTTTGTTTTTTACTCAGCAGCCTTTAAATTTTTCGAAATCATTTATTTTTTTGTTCCATATTGCTTTTAAAGAAATAACTAACCAGTTATTTCTTTAAAAGCAAAGATTACCTTCGATCCTACATGACTTATTTTTAAAATATTTTTGTAACAATAATTTTGACTTATACCCTTTCGCTACCCTGCAACAAAATATTTTTGTAACAATAATTTTGACTTATACCCTTTCGCTACCCTGCAACAAAATGTATAACTACTCCTCCAATTTTAAAGTAAATTAGCCTAATAGGTATTGACATATTTATGCGCACAGATAGACACACGAGTCGCTAAGAGTTCTTTTTGCAAAAACAAAATCTGAACTTTATAAAGGGTTATTTAAAAAAAAATGGAACACGGCATGTGAGTTTGTATCTACCTGATGTTAAGCAGACCCACAAAGCTCATATTTGCAGACGAGTCTATTTGAATATCCGCCAAATCAATCGCCCGTTTCTTAACCGTACCATGAACGGAGACTACTTCTTCGGCAATATATTATGCATAATCTCCGGAAACCGGTGAACCCACAGACTAAAATCGGAACATGACTAGGACTTGACAGTTTTTGCATATGTCTCGTATGGGCGGTGGTAATAGTCTGCATTTTACACTAACCCCCGTATTCTAAGTCGTGTTTTTCACTCCACTTTCACTTAAGGATGGTCTGTCCCATTCTATCTTTCTTGGTTTGATATTTGGTGGAAAGAGACAGACGTTCCTTGAGTGAAAGTGGAGTGAAAAACACGACTTAGAATACGGGGGTAAACCTACTTCCTACAGAATTAATGTTTGTTTTCTTTTGCGCTAAAACTGCTAAACGTATTTTGATGAAACTTTACCCTGATATAGTTTATAACAATATAGATATATATGCTACATAATTTTTCGATTTTGTCCATTTTTAAATTTTGAACTGACTAGATAGGTAGAATTTTCTTTATTTGCTATAATCCTAAAATAATAAAACCTTAAATAAATGACTAATTTGATTAAAATTACTTGATCTATTCGAGTACGTACTTCTAGTAGATATTAATTTATTTCTAAATATATTTTATCTAATTAACATTTATAGCAAAGTTGCAAAAATAATGCATTGATCTGTAATGTAGGGTATATATCTCCTTTCCAATGTCACCCAGATTTGGTCCTATACGGGCGTTAAGTAAGACGGATTGGCCACGATTATGTCAGCATCGTTCTGGCTTATACACTTATTGGAACTACAACCGTTAGTACAACATATTGTAATCTAGTTTCATTATTAGTTAACAAATAAAAATCGGTCAAGAATCTTGTTCTTGCAATAAATATGTACTTCGACCGTTTACATCGCTTACGGCAAAATTTTAACTCTCGCAATTTCTGTTCTACGAAGTTTCCGCAATATTTGTGTAATCTATCCTAATATTATAAAGAGTTTAAGGTGTAGGGGTAGTTTTTAGATCTACTGAACTGATTTTTTTAGTGTTGGATAGCCCATTTATCGAGGATAATAAATTAGGCTATATAACATCACGCTACGACCAATAGGAGCGGAGCATCAATGAAAATCTGAGGTTCTACCATGGGATTGCGCATTGTAGCAACGTAACGTATTATATACGTGTTACGTATACGTATACAAATATGTTACGTTTCTACAATACGCAATCCCATGGTAGAGCCTTAGGGAAAACTTGTTTCTTAGGAGGCCTTCCGTTGCGCGGGTCAGCTAGTAACTAATAGGTAAAGTATATACAAACAACAAACACCGCGACGACATTGCCACTTGTTCGGTGTAGAACTTGGCTTAGGGTAGGTACCCTATCGAAGCGGCATGAAGAAGCCTACACAAATGGTTGGTCTCAAAGTGCTCCTACGCAGTCAGATGTTATATGGATTATTTAGTAACACTGACAATATAGTGCTAGGTATATAAATGTTTAATAGTAATTATTGTGTCCTAATAATTTTGAATATTGTGTATAGGATTTTTTGCGTGTTTCTTTTTCACCGTTATACCTAATTATATAACATAATTTAAATAATAAATGATAGTAACTAAATAAAATTTAAATAACAATCATATTAAAACACTAAGACAAAAAAAAAAAAAAAACCTAAATAACAATTCAAATTAATATAAAATATATACAAAAGAACTATAAAAGATAAAATCTTCCATCCCCGACAAAACACCAGCCGTGCCGAGTACAGATGCGGCATTCCCTCTTTGTATTGCCAGATTTTTTTTTTGACTGAATAATAAAGGGAGCCTGAGGGGCATTATCTGTTTCCAACTGTGGCGTGGCTGCGTGATTCGCTAGCCGAAAGTATTGCCAGACTGACATTCTGTGACAGGAATAAACATCTCCTGTAGTTTGGATCAGCTGACGACCAATTTGATCCACCAACTGACTTGCATCCTTACTCCACGGCCCCAGCGACTCTACAGCAAAAGCCGAGAATATATAATTTTCTTGTAAATGGGAATAATATATAAAATAATATGGAATTAAGTTTTAATAATAGTATGTTTTAGAATGTGATGCTTGTCAGAAATGACAATTTGTATGATCGACCGGCCTAATTTATAATACCTATGGCACTACAAAGAATGTAATAAATAATTTTTATTTCATTTCGTCGCGGTGTTTGTATAACCATAAACAGTTTTACAAGTTTGTATAGTAAAATTGGGACCGATGCGTGTGACTTTGTATCTGAATCTTTGAATGGTGGTGAGCTGACCTACAAGTTCGTAACCGCACCCTTAAAGGAGACTACCACCTCGACTTAAATCGATGGTAATCTCAAGAAAACCGGTATTCGTAGACACCGGAGTTTTAACTCTGCTGGAGCTTTCGATTTGCTAGTTTTTTTAGTCTGTGGGTTCACCGGTTTTTAGGACACTGCTGCATCGATTTCTTGTTGAGGTTGAAGTTTCAAGTTAGTAACCGCATCATTGGCATAATGGGAGTGATTACTGCTGTTAGTTACTAATGTTTTGATCGACACCATTTATTGACTATGTATGTTAGTCTATAAAGTAAATATTTGTCGTATTGAAAAAACGAGTTTGAGCATAACCTTCATACTTAATTCAAGATACCTTATGACTTTGCGGGGTTGAAGTACTATACATATACTATAAGTAAATAAGAATTTCCAGCGCTGTTAGGTCATACACAAGTAACGTGTAGGTACTATTTGGTTAACCACAGCTTCCTGACAGCAGAGGATATAGTTCGGATCTATCTTTAGTAGCTCATTCTTCTGCTTCCAACGAAGCGCTTATACTTTACCCGACTCTTAACGTAGGTATATAATCTCAGTAGGTCAGGGTTAATTTGTACAATTTCTGCAAATTTATATTTTGGTGAGTAACAGAATTCGCCTAATCGATGCAGATATCAAAATATAGGTCAATAATTTCGGTAGTCTAGATTATATAAATCCTATTAAGTTAACAATTTTCAGTTAGTATATAAAGACATGACAATCTTATAATCTACTTACTACCTATCAAAGAAGTATATTGATACGTTAGACCTACTACAGATTTTGTAAGTAATATTTAACTTTAAAATTTAAGTTTTTTTAATATAAGTATATTTTTAGTAATACATATTATCACTTATATTGCAGAATGCACAATGGACGCTCGTATCTTTATGTTATCATTATATCTGACTACAACATACAGTACAATACAAGTGAAAATACTTCCGAACACTGCTGTAAATACATCAGCGGTACAACTGATGGGTGAAGAAACCAACCTCCTGAATAACTCCGAACATCCTCATTTTCAACTAACCGATGACAAATTAAAAGCTGCCATAAAGCTATTCCAGGGTTCGACCCCGGACGCGCTGGCATTCCAAGATCCAGTCGAAAATTATGGGGATCTATTCGCAAGCAACAGTTGGAAGCTTCTACGTAAAACGGTTAAGCCTGTAAGAAGCCATGTCGTTAGTTTAGATTCTGTGCCGGTGGCAATCATGACACAAGTTTTTGAAAATGATCACTCTACTCAAAAAGCGGTGGTAAACGTTCAGCTATCATCTGCTATAGAAAACAGAATGACGTTATCTTGGACAAATATGAATGAATTAGATTTCAGTACAGATATTAAATATGACATTTGGTTGATAAGTGGAAACACTTCGTTTTCCTATAAAAAGAAATGGGGAGAAAATTTTGAAGTCACTGAAAGCACGACGATTGGGACCATGGCAAGTGTTGAAGTAAGCCTGGACCCTGGACAGAAGATGACAGCAGAATTGATTGCGTATAAAGGGAATATGGCTGTTGAAGTTGAATATGAGGCTACTGTGACCGGTGATGTAGTGGCGATATTTGATAATAAAGTAAAGCAGTTTGATATAAATAATCTACTGGCAATAGGAAATGGCCCTCGGAGCGTGGTTTCGCGGCAAATAATAAATTTGGGTTACTTTTCAGAGGGATATGTAAAAATATCAGATAGTAAAGGTAGATTACTGAATGTCTTTTCTGCTGGATTCGGTAACAAAGGACCAAATTTATTTTCGAAGTGAATCTGTTGAACTAAAGAAGACTGATATACCTACAAGTATTACAATATGTTTTTGTAAACTGTGAAGGAAAGCTTATACAAATTGATCACGCCATTATCCTATTTATATACCTGTTTTTCATTTTCTAAGTAAACTTTGAGTTTGTTGAGAGAGGATAATGATAATGTATGTGATCTATAGATTAAGGTAAAATAATATAATCTTCTAAATCGAAGGTTAGAAGATTATGGCTCTAACCGAGTAGAAGTTTGTGAGACTTCCACATCCATTAGGTACCTACTCTACTTTTAGAGAAGGCCGCGAAATTCATAGTATGCTTTATTTTTATTAATGTGATTTTTGTATCTACCTGATAGTAGGCAGACCTACAAGTCCATGAATGGCGTCGCTCAATATATTGTTGTTTAACAGTATTAATCGCTTTCACTTGTGCGATGGAGAAGTCGGTGTTCCCCATACAAAATGAGCTGTCGCACTTCCAGTATTTCTCCGTTTGTTAATTATATTATTGTTGGTCATTCTCATTTTTAATCTTACTGTGGAAATATTTATTTATTTTTTAAATAAGAAAAAAGAACTTCTGAATATTATAAATAATACAAAATTAATAAGTGAAATTGAGGGATTTTTTCAACTACGACTAACATACTGCTGCTATGCATACTGTCAAGTTGTAATGCTGAATATTAATACCTCAATCCGACTGGCGGAACCTTAATATCTTCGCTGCTTTATTATCGAATAAACTCACATTTCGTAACCGCATCCTGAAAGGAGACTCGTTTACGTTTTTAAATCGGTGCAGTGCATTGAATCCACAGTTTAAAATTAAGACATGTCTAGGTCACTTGACGGTTTTTGCATTTATGGCCTGTCGAAGAGGGCATTGATGCTGCTGATAAAAGACATTGTCTCTCTTAATCTGTTTATGTATATTACAATTGATTTAGTTTTAAGTAACTTGTAGAAATAAATATGGAAGGTAATAAACTTTTTTTTTACCATACTTAAGTGTTTATATATTATATCCTAGATCTAGATAGGGTAGTTGCACCATAATATGAACACCTAAATTATTTTGCATATAATAAGTATAACATACATATTACTTACTATGTTAGCATTTTAATTTGATTTTGTCTTAAAGCTATTATTATTATTAGGTGTATACGTGGTGGCCTAGTTGGTTAGACCTTGGACTTAAAAACACTTAGGTCCCTGGTTCGAATCCCGGTGTGTACCAATGAGTTTTTAAATTAAAAATTTATATACATTTGTTTGACAACACCACTATAGTGTCTCGGAGAGCACGTTAAGCTGTCGGTCCCGGTTTCACTATACCAACTTGTAAAACTGTTTATAGATGGGTTAATGAGTCTATTCAAAATCGCAACGAGCTAGCCACTTGTTCGGTGTAGACTCATACCATCGGCTACGATGAGGTGGGATTAAAACCCCTCCGCTGGGTACCCTGGGGCCGTCTAGGCGGTCTCGGGCGCCGTAAGGCACCCGTGATGATACATACATATTATTAGGTACCTATATGCAAAAAGTATTGGGTGTTCATTCATGGGAGCATGCTTTAATATTATTGGTCAACTAACCTACCATGGTTCTAAATAAATATAACACGATTCATTTACAGAAGCAATCAATTTAATTTAAGTTCATTCAATTGATTCGTGACATTTGAACCCACTATTAACTATAGGTAATAGTTAGTTAGACAATTTGACAAATGGTAGAGATAACATTCTGCTATTTAGATAAGAGCGACCTTGCCCGAGTTCTCAAAATGGTAGCTTGTTGTCTATGACAAGTAGCTTGCCATAAAAGTGTTTAGAAAGTGTTGGGTAGATAATCCAGTTAGGAATAAGTAAATCTAAATAAATTCGTTTTGTGGACCATATCATTTATTATATTACTTACCTAAAATATTACAAAATACAATATTAAGAATTAAATAAGTTCTTCCCTATTAGAAAAAGAGGAAAATATTATATTTATATTATAAAGGTAAAGAGTTTGTTTGGTTTAAAGCGCTTAGGAACTACTAGTTTGAAATAAATAAATATTATAGTGTTGTATGGCCTATACTGGGTGACTTTGAAAATATGTACTTTAAGCTAATTTGAGGTTCAAATCAAATCTAAAATCGAACAACTTTGCCCATGGAACAAATGTATCGCAAATGAATAAAAAATTTGGCTTCCCCATACAAATTGGTCATTTGAACTTTA
This sequence comes from Monopis laevigella, assembly GCA_947458855.1. Classification (NCBI taxonomy): domain Eukaryota; kingdom Metazoa; phylum Arthropoda; class Insecta; order Lepidoptera; family Tineidae; genus Monopis; species Monopis laevigella. The sequence continues at coordinate 25,315,772 of OX381585.1, forward strand.
CTAGTTTGTATGGAGAAGCCTTTTTTATATTTTTATTTGCGACACATGGTTCCATGGGAAAAGTTGTTTGATTTGATCAGCAGAACCTCATATTAGCCCAAAGTATATTTTTTCAAATTCACCCTGTATATTAAGGTTATAAATTATATAACATCACTCATTTTTCATTGCTGCTCCGGTCCTATTGACCAATTGTATCGGAGCAGCAATGAAAAATGTCGCAAAAACGGGAGAAAAAATCCTTATTAGAGTTTCCGTTACGTGCGCTGCGTTAATTAGGTATGCAGACAAAGTTGCGCGGCTATATCAGCTAGTATTAAAATAAAATTAATCTTCATGCTTAAACAATGTTAACTTTTATAATAAATTTTTAGGCTTTTACAACTTCCATATCAGCAGTATACATTCCAAGGAATTTCCTAGTTTGCCCATCCGAAATCCTAACTTGACCTTCTGAGTAAAATCCAATATTTACAGTCTCCCTGGATTCAATTTTTTCAGTCAAGTTTGCAGCACCCAATATTGAGTCCACATCGTAAGCCCAGAAATGATGTCCTTCGTGTCTTTTTGGATAGTTGGCAACGATTCTTCCGGTTAAAGTAGCTTCGTAATCGATGTCCACTCTCAGGTTACCTCTAGTCGCTATCAGCTCCGCTATGATACTCTCTCGTGGGCGTAGAGTAACTTGGAGACCTGCTCTAGTTCCTATCACTACTGTTTCCGTTTCCACAGCATTTTCTCCCCAACCATTGACGAAGTTAAAACCTCCTCCTATTGAAAATCCCTTAATGTTAAAGTTAATGCTTTGAGATGCAGACTTTTGAGTAGTGGACGACCAGGATGAAGAGACTGTGTTTTGGATCTGTTGAGTTAATTCAACGTTAAATGTGGCGCTAAGAGTTGGATGATCGTTAGTGAACATCTGAGTAAGGACAGCCACTGGGACTGAAGTAACGTTGGCGACGGAAGCCGCTACCGGTCTTAGGACAGTGGTAGTGGGTGCCCAGTTGTATTGGTTGTAGAGGTTGCCTAGTTTTCCTGTGGGGTCGTGTAGGAAGATGTCTGCGGGTTGGCCGTCGTGGTGATTAAGGATGCCCTGGCGGATGTTCGCGTCCGAGAGGAGGAAGATATTGCGCTCCCCAGCGGTGATGACGCCGCTGCTCTCGCCGAAGTAGTCCACTGCGCTGGTGTCTTCGTTGAAACCAGCTTGAATGTTGACGAAAAGGTTTCCTCTGACAGCGACTGCGAGGGCCAGGAACACAGCTATGGTTGTTGGTGTAGCCATGTTTTTCTGTAATTATTAAAAATATAAGAGTACTTGATACATTTAGAAATATCACATAATACTTAAATACATAACCTACAGCATAGAACTACTTACAGCTTCTGCTTGTACTAAAATATTTTTAATATGATAATATTTTTATGGAAGTACAATATAGAATATCGCTGCTGATCGTGGGGGATTATTATATACCTAATATAATCTTTAAAGTTATTACTACATAATTGGTTAGCCATAAATCTTGGAAAATAAAAACTTATTGTTAGATATGAGTTATATTGTGCCGGTCAACATTATTTTATTGTAACAATAAAATAATGTCGAAAATATATTGTTTCCGACAAGTCGATGGTTCCAGATACTCACGCAACATTATCATCTGCCTATTCGGCTCCTTGTTAGCCTGTAATATTATTGTCTCAGCTAACTGCAGCTAATGCAGACATATCTGGGTAGTTATCTCTTTTGTCATAGACTCTTACATTTCTACAAACTCAAGAATTGTTTTCTTCAATAGACGGATGCTTAACCATTAAGTTTGGTTAGGTGACTAGCTAATTTTTTATATCATGCTGAGCATAGATAGGTACCTACTTTTCAAATATTTCATATTATTATATTCGTAAAGTGTTAAAGCCTAATTCTCACCCCGCTTTTAAACTAGATCCAATTAAATAATAAAATCGTCATATCTACATGTTTCTAAAACGCGTGTGTGTGTAGGACCTAGTCTTTACTGCTAGGTATAGTAGAGTACATGTGTACTTCAATAGGTATTGTATAGACTTGTCTAAAGTCTACTAATGTTATTGATTGATTAGATATCAACTTATCTGATCTCCGGGAACCCCGTAGAAACTGTTTTAAAAGTTTCCAAATGATATGCAAAACTCATTAATTTAACTGATTAGACACAAAGGATCCACATAGTATAAGGGTCATATAAGAACAAAATGTACCTACCTATACCATAACTGATAGCTAGAGGATTTGATAACGTTAGTTCTCGTTTAGAGCTCTAGTGAACTGGGCCTGTATTATGTGCATATAGCTCTATAAGACTACGAGCATACCTTTTGTAGAAAAACATCTTGGTAGAATAACTCAATCCGTTTCATATTTTAAACTATAGTTCGATTCATAATTCAATGCAAGGTTTGACAGTTCGAGGGTAAGCCAATAAATAAGCTATTCTACATATAATTCTCATATCATAAATTATTGTATCTAAGGAAAGAGTCTTACGAAAATATACATCTCTCTCTATCTGTCTGTCCGTTTCTTGGTAGATGAGTTACGTTTCAATCACGTTTGGATAGATGAATAAAAGAATAAAGGATCTAAATGACACATAAAAGCTTCTCGGATGGGAGGATATTCCTGGATCAACGACTGGCGACTGTCCGTGGACAGTGGACAAAACAGCAGCCCTCGACGACACGTCGCCTATGCTCACCACCGCTGAAACTCCGGGGATAGGAGGTCCAATGGACCGACACTGTTAAATACCTGGGGTGTATCATCGACCGGCCCCTGCGGTGCTATGGCCGATCACTTGGTCAATCCAGCCTTTGTTTCGCTTGATCCAAAGAGAGAAAAACCACACGGGCCTCGAAGTTACCGGCGGGCTATTGGCCGCCGTGATCCAGCCTTTGGCATTAAGGAAAATTCCCCAGCCGACCCAACCCCATAGCAACCTTGGAAAAATTCCCTGGGGACCCTTGGAACAATACTTACTAAAATTATATTATTATTACATACTACATCAATTTATTGTCGAGGTGGTAGTCTCCTTTCAGGGTGCGGTTACGAAACGGGTGGTTGAATTGACAATAAGGCCGTGAAGCTACTAAAGTAGACTCGCAATGCAAATCCGTCTTTATCGCCGCCTATTTTGTAAACGCATAATTTAGTCCATAAGTATAATAAAGTAGCCCATAAGTAATAATAAATGAAACAAATAAAATACTGTTTATACTTAATCACAATCATCCAAATCAAAACAGAAACCCTAATATTCCTCCTTCTCTCCTATATATTTCGGGTATACCAGAATAAAGGACATGGACAAAAATCTCATGTAATTCATTACGGTAGTCAAAAAATATCTTTTAATTAAATCTTATTAATTAAAAAATTAAGTAGATTGTTAGATAATATAACAATGATAGATACATATACAATCGATATAAATAGGTATTTTTATAAGATAACAATAATTTCATATTGATGGTATACTCCATAAATTCTTAAGTATGATATAAAAAGTAATTATTTCAGACTCGATTATAGACCATAAATAAAAAACATATAAGCTTAATGAAATTAAAACAATTACCTAATAAAGAAAAAATAATAAACTAAAATAAAAAATTGAATAACCTACTGCAAAAAAAAAATATCATCTAATATTTGTCCGTGTGGCATAGTGGCCAAAACGCTGGCAACATTTCCTCGCTGAATACATATACTATTATATATTGTGCAAGGAAAACGCCAGCCCTTTGTTCACCAGTAACGGAGACCAATCATGAAGACAGTTCTTTAAAGAGCTGTAACACGGCCCCCACGGTCCTAGCGTCTCCACTGCAAAAGGCACAAATATGTAACTTTATTAATTATATTTTTATATTTACGCCTTTTGAGTGTTTCAACGGGCAAGGTCGCCGCTCCTGCATACCTATGAGTCTCTTATAAATGCCAAGGTGTCTACGCAGGTGACATCCCAAACTAAACACCGACCCATCTTCCACGGGATCAACGACATTCCATCAGGTCGTTTGCCGTCGCTTCGGGACAAACCTGGAGGCTCCAGAATCGTTGGAACATCTACGACGGCAAGCGAACTTTTTAAAATGTCATTGACTGATGCATGACGGGAGAAACGACAGCATTTGATTGTGTAGATCATAAAACTCTATTGGGTAAGCTGGAATTCTATGGAGTTCGCGGAGTAGCGTTAAACCTTGTGGAGTCCTATCTCTCTAATAGAACGCAATGTGTTAACATTAATGGTAGTGTATCTAAAGGATCTCTTGTGAATATGGGAGCCCCCAGGGATCAATTTTAGGGCCTTTCCCGTTTCTGGTATATATCAATGACCTTCCGCATATGGTACAAGAAACAGCGCAGATAGTGCTGTTTGCTGGTGACACGTCCCTGTTGTTTAAAGTTGATAGAAAAGACAACATATTGTCAGCAGCAAACAATACTCTGTCTATGGTCTCTGAATGGTTCACAGCAAATAATTTGGTTTTAAATACTAAGAAGACTAAGTGCCTGAAATTTTCTTTGCCAAACGTTCGGGTAATTAACTGTTCACTGAAGTTAGGCGGTACTGAACTGGAATTTGTTGACTCCACTGTATTTTTGGGAATCACAGTCGACTCCAAATTGCAATGGAGAGCTCATATAAACGCGTTATCTAATAGATTGAGCTCAGCAGCATATGCAGTCAGAAAGATCAGACTATTAACTGATGTGGCAACAGCCAGGTTAGTGTACTTTGCCTATTTCCATAGTATTATGACTTATGGTCTTATTATCTGGGGCTCAGCGGCAGACATAGAAACCATATTTATCTTGCAGAAAAGAGCTATTAGAGTAATTTACGGCATGAAGACCCGGGAATCCCTTCGAGAAATCTTTCCTGAAATTGATATAATGACCCTGCCCTCCCAATACATATTTGAGAACTTATTATATGTTAAGAAAAATTATAATATGTTTAATAAAAATGCAAATAGGCATACCCGAAACTTAAGAAATATAAACAAAATTGACATACCAAGATTCAGATTACAAAAAACTAATAAATGTTTTCTAATAAACAGTATTAGGCTATTTAATAAATTACCAAAATCAATTATAGAACTAAATGATATAAAATTTAAAAATTGTATAAAGCAAACTTTAATAGCCAAGGCGTATTACAAAGTTAATGATTATATTAATGACAGAGATGGCTGGAATCAGTCCTCTCTGCGTCTGGAATCTCTAAACTAATAGTAACTGTCATATTGTAATAATTCATAATACATACTATTATAGGTATATATATATATATTTTTATACTACAATAGGTATTTTTTTATATATTTTTGGATGAGGTAATAACTTGTTATTACTATAACCTTTGATCATTATTTTAATTTTAAATATTTACTATTTTCTACAAGGTAATAATTAGTTATTACTTAACATTTATGTTAATTTGTCTTATTTATTTTAAGTTATTTTGTTAACAGAGTTATAGAATAAATTTCCATGTTTTTTTTAACTAGTTGATGTTTGCGCAGGCCTTGGATTCAGCTATGTATTTGGCCCTGCAATGTAGTAGTATACGTATCCAGCGGATTTCCTCTCCTTTGAAGGTCATTGCAGTGGTGGCGCGTGTGCCGGGTTCTGGTCTGCACCCTAAGGGCCTGGTTGAGCAGAAGGATGGCTGACACATACGTTACGTCCGTGATCGGGTGCTGCTGTGGGGGCCTTGGATCTCCGCTGGGCACGCACGTTTAATTGTTATCATATAAGAAGCGGAGATCCCGAAAAATCTTCTGCTGATAGGCCGGCGCTGGCATCAAAGAAATGTTGTGTTCTGTAATTCTGTGCTTTCAATATTGTAAGATAGTATATCTGCCTTGGGGTGTTCTACGCGTGCTCTTCAGTAGGATGAGAGTATATACCACATGCTATAAGCATAGGTTTAAGTCAATAACCATGCAGGACCATGCTCCTCCGATGATACGGTACATGTGGAACATCAGAGTTTTTTACTTGCTGGTACCTTTTTCTCCAGGGCGATCAGGTCTCTGAGGCGATCGACTTGTGATCAGCGTTTGCGCCCTAAAAGATACCTTTCATCTATCTACTTGTAGGTATATTTTGATTACCTATATTAAAGTATGTATATTTGGGGCGTAGCTATGGCCTGTTGGGTTGGTCGCCTTGGTGGCACTTTTGCAGGGCAGTCAACGATTGACAGGTCAATGGAACCAGTTAACCACCTAGTCTTAAACTGGTTGGTTATGTAGTGTGTGTTCAGTTGGGTTGTTTTTTTTTTTTTTCTTCCCGCAAGGACAATAGTTTACGATTTGTTTATTTTGTATTATATTCTCAACATTTGTCTGTGGGAGGAATGGCGACCTGGCCAAGTGCACACAGGACCTTATATATACTTTTTTTTTTTTTTTTGACTTTTCATAAATGCCTGTAAAGGTTTGACATGAAATAAATATTTTTGACTTTTGACTTTTTGACTAACGACCTCCACTTTTGTAACAACTAGGCCGTGGTGTCCAAAATGGTCTACGTCACTACCACACGGACAAACATGGTTCGCACATATTTCCGAACCCACCCGTAATCTAATAGCTTCAAAGTAAGGTTGAAAGTAGGCTCAAAAAGTAAGGTGACTTGTTCAGCAAAAAACGCCGCCGCCCTCTGTCACTCGAGGCGTGGACCAATCTCGTGCTAAAATCTTCTTTTGTTTTTTGGCATCCGATGACCATGGTCCTAACGTTTCCACTGCAACCGCCGCAAATATGTGGTCTGTGGTTAACGACGAATATTTGCGGCGTTTGGGTGTTTGCGCCTGTTCGACTGCTGCGCCGGCTCTTTGAGCAGTCTCTCGTAAGTGGGACGAAGCCAAAGTGTCCACATGTCCTATACTAAGGTCTACCCAAGAGACCACGGCACCAGAGTGGCGCCATTTGGTCTTTTACCATCGTCACGCAGCATTCCCGGCGGTTCTCTAATAGCTGGAACAGACACAGTAGTAAGAGCTCTTTTAATAAGATCATTCAGACTACTGTGTCAGAAAAACCTGCCGGCGCTCCTCACGCACGATAGGCCATGGTGACCGGATGGGTCCACGTCTCATCCACACGAACACTGGTGGGGCTCGCATATTTTAGCACCTTGTCTTAGTCTGACTGCAATGCTAAGTATGTTATTATCTAATAATGTACCTACATGGGTGGAGGGCAGAGCGTGCAACCAAGAACCTTTTCTGTAACGGCAAGAAGACGGGCACGATCTGAATCACCGGCCGATTCCTGCAGCAATTTACTATAAATCGATTTGATACCAGCGATGTCCCTTGATTTTTATATTCCTGTCTCTATTGATATATCTTGTTGAGGATTAGCGGCAATCCATGCATGGCATGTAAATTTCCAAATGGGACAACAGCGAAGGATATAAGTGAATTTGGGTGTAAAGAGACAGTGACGTAAAATATAGAGAGCCATGTGCGATTTAATTTTTAGTAAATGAAGTGACATTTTATTGAATATGTTTTATTTTGAATTTATAAAGTTAGGTATACATTTGTTAAATATTGGTGCATCAAGCATGTTCATTGACTTCTTATCGACCAATAAAATATTAGGAGTAATTGTTTTAAGTTTTTTAAATTCCGTCCATCCCATATTTATTATACAACATAAATTATTTTTATGTAGAATTAACCGGCGTAAAAATAATAATGCTAGACTAACAGCCAAGTTGTAATATTGGTAAGGTAAGTGTTTATATGGGCGTCACAACTACTGCTGAGCCCCATCTGGCCAAGGAGTTGGTAGAAAGAACAGATCTTTATACAAACCTAGAGTTATTACAAATTATTTGTAATAACTATAGATTTTTAACGATCGCCTCCACAGAGTAATGTTGTATTTGGTGTTGTATCCGGAGCACCTGCGGGGTGAGAAGGAACTTTATTTAACACTTTCACTTTCGTCAGTGGAATCGTTTTCGTCTTGTCTATGGCCAGAACTTGTATGAATAATATACGGTAGTGCTGTAACAGATCATGTAAATTATTAAAACTGTACCATAATTCTTTTGATTCAACTTTAGAAAAGAGATAAATATCAATTATTCGTTTCTTTGAAGAATTCAATCGAAAAATCATCAAACTAATAATTTTGAAGATGCATTACAGCACTTCCGTATATTAAGTTCTGACCATAGACAAGACGAAAACGATTCCACTGACGAAAGCGAAAGTATTAAATAAAGTTCCTTCTCACCCCGCTGTACAGTTTGTCATAGTCTGGGTGTTTATAAAATATAATGTGTATTAGTATAGTTATTTCTGGTATACGTAGTACCATGTTTGGTTAGTTTGTGACTATAGGGCGGTATATGTAAAAAAAAATATTTCATATTATTATTAATGTTTGGCCTAAACAATAATCGCTAACCACCTCACGTATTTAAAGCTATTATTTTTGACTTTTCTATAGGTACATATAATAAAATTGCTGATGGCTTACGACTAGATACTAATATTTTCTATCCCCATATTTGCAATTGTCAATTACAATTTAATGACCTCCATCTTAGATTAAGGAATAGAAGGCCGTTGTTCAAGAGTATCAAGACATACAGCTGTTAATTCCATCTTCAAAACGGCATTATTAGCTGACGAAATTCAAGAGGTTTTAAACCGAGATGACGGAAAACGTATATTATGATATAAGAATTACTTATATGTGATATCTAAAGGTATCTCTGTGGGGAAAACGGAATGCCTTCTTTGGGATGCAGCATGTGTAGACACTAGCGCCAACTTATGTTTCTAGATCTAGTAATATGGCTGGATTTAATTCAGAGACTATACTGACTCAAAAAGAGACTAAAGTATAGCCAAATTACAAATATTTTTTCTGGGACCTTGGACCACAAAAAATTTCAATAGATAAAAAACTTAAAGAGGCGACGAGTGACGAGAGTCAAATCTCATATTTCAGCAGTAGCCCTAGTGTGAGTTTTTTAACGTTTACTTTTGCGTTAACTATACTACCGCGTTAACATTTTGACCAATCACACGACCGCATTTCTAGTTCGTAAAATTTCCGCTTGGAGCGCTGAACCATTTCCCATACAAATTTTAGTTAACTCAAACGCAAAGTAATAGTTAGAAAACTCACACTAAGGGTACAGAAAGTATGCACAGCGATTCAGCGCGGCACAATATAGCATTATGGGTAAGTATAAAAAATAGCAAAATGGACTATAAATAGACTATAGAACTATAATCTATTATTTTTAGAATTCGTGTCTGTCTGTTTGATGGTTTGTTCAAGCATCACTTAAAAACTACTAGACCGATTTGCATACATAATCTTTTATTGGCTTTTATGTACTTTACTCACACTTTGACCGCCTCCGTAGAGTAGAATAAAAAACTCCTACATAAAGAAAAAAGATTTCTCCAATGTGGGGTTCCTAAGTCAGTCCATGCGATAGTCGTCAAAGTCTAGCAGCTGACATAAACTATTAACGATTAAGCGAGGTTTTTATAAATGAAACAAAATAATATTTTTGCAAATACTTATTTATTAGGTAAGGATGATTTTAAGCGTTAATCTTTTTAATGGGATGATTTTCAAATTTAACTGGATAGACTCCTAACAGTCTTCTGGTCCTGCTGTCTGAAAGTCTCACGTGGCCTTCAGAGAAGAAGCCAATGTTTATGGTCTCAGTAGTGTACACGAACCTCGGCAGGCCGGCTCCATCCAGGATTGTGTTCACATCGTACGCCCAGAAGTGATGGCCCTTGTGCCTAAGCTCATAATTGGCTAACACACGACCTAGAAATGTAAATAGACAGATTAAAAAATAAAATTAGACTAATATGAGAAGAATATAATACCCCTATATTTTACACCACCTGTTCAATTTACCTAAATATTACATTAGGTTTACTATGATTTGTATAATAACATTAGGTTTGTATAATAAATAGAATTTTGATTGGGTTGATGTTCTATGCTCTATTTCTAGAATTTACTTTTATTTTATCGCAGAAGTTTTGAGTCAAGTATCCAGCGTTAAAGCTGTCTTCGCTATGAGCAAACTTTAACATCCCTCGCTGCACTCACGATTTAATATGGCTTTCTTGACGCAATGCTTTGACTTTGCCTAGTTCTTTTATAAATAATGTAATATGTATCTCTTACCTGTCAAACTAGCTTCGTAATCTACATCAACGAGCAAGTTTCCCCTGCTAGCCACCAACTCGGCGATCACACTTTCACCGGGTCTTAGAATCACTTGCATTCCTGTACTAGTTCCTATGGTAACTGATTCTGTATCTTCGTATTTTGATCCCCAAGAATTTTTATAGTTAAATGTTGTACTAGCACTAGCTATTCCAATATTGTATCCAATTTGAATGTTTAAACCAACTTCAGAGTTCTTACTCCATCCTGAAAGAACTCTGTTTTCGATGCTTTGTGAAAGTTGTACATTGAATGTGGCATCGAGTGTCGGGTGGTCGTTAGTGAAAGATTGCATGAGGACAGCCACAGGAACTGTGGTTATATTTAATGCTCGGGCTCCCAGGGGTTTCAGGTTAACGGTGGTTTGTCTCCAGTTGTAGCGTTGGTAGAGATTACCGAGGTGCCCGGCTGGGTCGTGGAGGTACACATTGTTGGGATTTCCTCCGTGGTAATTCCTAATACCAGCCCCGAGAGCGGAGTTCGACATGTGGAAGAGGTTTCGGGCTGCATTGTTTATGATACCTGTAGATTCCCCGAACCAGTTTATGATAGTGTTGTCATTGGTTTGTCCCGGATATATCTCTATTTGCGCTTCCGCATTTAAACTGCCCACGATCGCCAAAAGCAGGACAACACTTTGGGCGATCATTTTATCTGTAAACAATAATTATAAACTAATCGGCATCTAGAGTATCCTATTATTACGTCTTGATTTTCTTGTTTCGTTGAAGACTCCTTGCGCCTTATTATAATAATATTGGCAGTAATAATTCTTGATACTTAGGTATGTTTGGAAATATAAATATTGAAAAAAGTTATGGTAGGTATTATTATTGTACTTATGAGTTATAAATACAATTTCAAAGTGTTTTTAATAAAGAAACAAAAAATCTTACTTGGTTTGGAGTTCTTTTCGGCAACAATGGAGTGGATAAGATTAGTGACCTGACATTTATATGCCATTATTATTGATATAGATAAAATCCTGCCAATTATAATAGATTCCACTAATTTGTTTAATATCTTAAAGACCATAAAATCTTATATTGCTTCAATTTTTATTATCATTGATTCTTTAGATAAATTTCAGTTTATGGGTTTATTTTTAAAAATAAGGAGGGTATCCCGTGGCCCCTAGATTGTAAAGCTGTTCAGATTAGGTGCAGATCCCGAAAACTCCCGAAAGTTCGATTGATAATCGCCTCTTTACCGGCTCACTCCGATCGCAGGGCTCTCGCGCATATGATATTTCTAACGTAATAATTATGGTATGATAATAATAAAAATAATAAATACCTGCCTAGGGGGGTACTTAATTAAATTAAAATTAAATGTAATCAAATCCCTCCGACGCCTAACCCAACCTCAGTAGGACTGAGGTAATTTCATAATTTAGTTTCTAAAAAGCTATTTTTGCAGTCAGAATTCGGTAAGTGCACCAATGGCAATAGTCGGACTTCTCAAAGGAAAGCACAAAATGCTTTTATAACGTTCCTAATAAGGTTTGTTAAAGTAACCGTTTCAGCTTCATTTACAGTAATTTATTGAAATTAATTCTTTGAGGTGCTGGTGTTTCAGAGAGTCTATGCCACCGCTAGAACCACAAGGAAAACTATTAAATGATTCAATTTTTTAAATATACTTCGTTAGGTAGGATTATGGTTTAAGACTAAGGGTCGGAATTATAGTCGTTGCTTAGCCAAGGCCATTGCTTGAAACTGTAAAAATGATGATTTTTTATATGCAGTTTTACAGTCCGTAGATTTGGCTTAGCATTAGCAATTGCTTAGCAACGACTATTAATCCGGCCCTAAGTTTTCAACAGGTATTTCGTTTGATTTTAGAAGTCAAGGATCTTTTTTCTTTTGGATCAGGAGGCATTTAAAAAAAAATGCAAACAACCATTTGTGATATGCATTCATTAATAGTAAGTTACTGTAAATTTTATCGGCAGCAAGGTACCTATCTAACTCCTTTTGGTATATGTCTGAGGACCTTAGTAATTCCACAGAAGAAATAATTGTACAAGTAGTAATCTTTTAAATTTAGATAAAATTTAAGATGTCGTTATAAGATGTATTTCACTTTAAATTACTAATTAATTATGTTTTTTTACGTGCTGAATTGTTGACAACAAAAGGTTGACGACGTTTATTTTTGCTCATCAAAAATTATCTGAAACCAAACCTAAGGCTATTGACACCAAAATGAAATCCTGGATCCGCCCTTGAGCCTGCTTTCCAGGTCACATGCCGTGATGCAATAAACATAAATAACCTTGGTCTTGGAAAAATTATTGGGGAATCACCGCTTTTTGTTGTAGGTATCCTATACAAATAACTATATCACAATTGGTCAACGTATGCCTTTATTGTTGTAGGTATCCTATACAAATAACTATATCACAATTGGTCAACGTATGCTAAAGCCTTTATTGTTGTAGGTATCCTATACAAATAACTATATCACAATTGGTCAACGTATGCTAAAGCCTTTATTGTTGTAGGTATCCTATACAAATAACTATATCACAATTGGTCAACGTATGCTAAAGCCTTTATTGTTGTAGGTATCCTATACAAATAACTATATCACAATTGGTCAACGTATGCTAAAGCCTTTATTGTTGTAGGTATCCTATACAAATAACTATATCACAATTGGTCAACGTATGCTAAAGCCTTTATTGTTGTAGGTATCCTATACAAATAACTATATCACAATTGGTCAACGTATGCTAAAGCCTTTATTAAAAAACAAAAACTATATGCTCTTAAGTTTCCAAAAAATATATAAGTTTAGTATTTAATATTTATTTATTTTCATCTCGTTAAAATTATAAACGAGTATTTTATGAATTTCCTTTTTTTTACATAATTCTTTTTAGCAGCCTGGTGACGCATTTTATATAGCCCGATAACCTTAAATAACGAAACCTTAGAATTTAACGAACATGTTACGGGCGTTTCTATTTGCTCAACGCGAGTTAAAAATAATACAATGCATTCTATAGATAGGTATTGTTGCATTGTGCAAACCTCGCAGATGTTTTTAAAAAACAATAACTTTTTGCATAAGATAAAATAATAATATTACCTACCTCGGTAATTATATAAATAAAAAAACTATAAATCAAATTAATAAAATTTGTAACAATTGTACCTATATTAAGCGAACATGACATTTTAGACAATTTCCAAATAATAATTTAATTTTGGGATCCGCATGCATCAGCATTCAGTAAGCCTTATAGCTCGGTATTTCAGAACCAGCATGCAGTAGCATTTAACAAGCAAGATATTTCAGAATCCGCAAGCATCAGCATTTAACTAGCAAGATATTTTAGAACCAGCATGCGTTAGTATTTAACAAGCAAGATATTTTAGAATCAAGAACAAACAACGTATGTTACACACCAACGGAAACCTTTAAGGCTTATATGTGGTGCGTGAGTCTCAAACATTTTTTAAATTATATATCTGTAGGTACCTTATTAAATATTTTTGTTGTTAGGTCTTATATGCTTGAGGAAGAACCTTTTAAACCTTGGTTTGTATTTACTTTAATTTTTATAAATTGCCTAGCGAAATGCAGAAGCATTTCGCTAGGCTATTAATTTAGAAACTTTGAAAGAAAGAAAGAAAGAAAAACTTTATTTAAACACCACGCACAGAATACACACAAATAAAATTACATTATTACATAATATATAAATAATTAACAAAATACTATATAAGTTAGAGGTTTGTTACGCGGCGACAAACAGGAAATCAGCTCAGCACACGTTACAGCAATAGATTGTTGTAACGCTGCATTTTCAGCTGATGCCTTGAAGAGGACGTGCGGCTTTTAGATACAGTAGGTAGGTACCGAAACAATCAAAATAAATATGAGAGAATAAGAAAAATGACACCAATTACATACAGATAATAATTACTCAAACACTTTTATGTATTGTCATCTCACTCATTTTACTTAACGCAACATATGCAAGAGACACCGGGTGATAGAAGAAGGACGTTGAAAGTTTTTGGAGGTTAGAAGGGCGACTGAGGTCAACCTAGGCTCGTTGCATAGTTGCTTTGGTATCAAATAATTTAACAATCGCGTTCCATAGAAATTGTTCGCTTTTTATTGTTGTTATTTCAGAAGCCGCATGCATCAGTATTTAACAAACAACATTTATTTATTTAATTAATAATATATTTAAAAGATTTAATTATTAAGATATTTCAGGATCCGCATGCATCAGTATTCAAGAAGCAAAATATTTCAGAATCCGCATACACCATGCATGCATACAAACGCATCATTGTAAACAATTAATACTTTTCACCAACATCGTATAATATCTCAATACAATTACTTAAAAAGCCCTTTTATTCATAAAAAATGGCCTTTTATTCATACAAGGTTTTTTCCCTTTTACACATTATATTTATTTTAATAAGTTTTTACGGTATAAGTGGTCAACAAAATACCCCTAAATGTAAATTGTCCGTGCTTGCTTATAAACAACCAAAAGCAAATTATTCTTTAGATAAAAAATAAAAGAACGTGTATAAAACATATAAAATAATAAAATGATTGTAATGCACTTATTAATTATTATAAATGGATGTTGTTTGCACATGCATTTTATTGTTAAACTGTTTGTCTTTTAATGTATTATTAGTTTTTTTATTGAAAAAATATATATAAAGGAGTAGCAGTATGCACCTGAACATTCGAGAGGCGCTGGTTTTCTGCATTAGTATTTTTATTAATTTTTAAGGGTAAGTTATAATAAAGGTAACTATATTTTAATTTCCTACTACTGTACCCCTAGTGTGAGTTTTCTAACTATTACTTTGCGTTCGAGTTAACTAAAATTTGTAGGGGAAATAGTTTAGCGCTCCAAGCGGAAATTTTGAGAACTGAAAATGCGAGCGTGTGATTGGTCAAAATGTTAACGCGAAAGTAAATGTTAAAAAATTACGCTAGGCTACACTATCACTTTTTTTTGGAGCACGGCTTGTGACTTTGTATCTGTCTGGTGGTGAGGAGACTTACAAAGTCCATGAATGGGGTCGATCAATAATTATTCTTAAACAAAATTAATCGCTTCCATCACCGGCTAAATGATGCGATTACGAAGTAGGTTAAGGAAGCGTTAAACTGCATTAAGAGTATATTTTAAAGTTCTTTTCAACCACCTATTTCGTAGCTTACGGCGCCCAGACGGCTTCAGGGTACTTAGCGGTAGGGTTGTATTACCAGCAGGTGGTAATCTGTGTCCAGCCCGTCGAGGTTTCGTTGTACGAGTATATATGCTCAATAACTTATTTAAAAACAGTTACACAAGTTGGTATAATGAAACTGAGACCGACAGCTTTAAGTGCTTTTCAAGACGTAGTAATGTTGTAATTTTTTTTTTATTAACGAATTATTGGTACATACCGGGGTCTTTACCTGTAACCTATAAACTGTAGTATTTTTAAGTATAAAGTCGTAGCTATTCTGTCCTGGCATAACTGATGGTGCAGCACCAGATTTGCACAAAATTGTGTACTTCGCCGCGTTCTTGCTTATTATGTAAAAAACGTATAATTGATCTGTTCTTTACATACAATTCAAGTCGGTGTTTGTAAAATTCATGTGTTTTATAATTTTTCAGATGGAGTTAAACCCTTTATTCGTTGTAATAGTCCTCGTCGTCCAAACTGGGATGGGGACCTGCCAGATCGACATCACCGCGCAGTCTGCTGTCGACCAAGATTCGTACACCGTGCGCCACTCAGGGACAGCGGGCAATGTTATCAACCAGGGGGAAGTCGAGATGTTTGGGCTCTGGGAATCCGAACTCATCCGAGCGGGCGACGCGCACTTCGGGGCCAGACCCACCAGCGCCTTTCTGCGGGATCCCACCCCTTGGGGCTTCAAATACCATGAATACAGATGGCCAGAGGTAAGCTGCAACCTAAGAGTGGTCAGCGCTCGACTGGTGCCTGTAGCCACCGGGCAAGTACTTCTGGTCAGCACCAACCTAACTAACACCAACGACCAGTTCGACGCCGACCACTTAATCAGATTGACTGGCACCACCATCAACACTGTCACTTCTTCCTGGATGGGTACCTCTTCAGTCAGCATAGAAAAGACTATTAGATACGGGTTAAGCTTTGCTGGAGGACAATTTAGTTTCTCGTACACGTCTTCCTGGGGCGAAGGGCAGGCGCTCGAACAGCAAGTTACAGTGGAGATGGCGTCCGAAAAGCAAATAACTTTAGGTCCCGGAGAGAGTGCCCGACTGGAAATGTTTGTTACCCGGAGTACGATACGATTGGATATCGACTACATGGCTTCTCTGACTGGAAGAGCGTTCATAAATTATGCGCGACAACATAACGGTGCCCACTTTTGGGGGGTTGATATAAACAGTTTGATGCGTTCTGGTCAAATCCTCACCACCTTGCCCAGCTCCGAGTCTACTTACGTGGGATATGCCACTGAGGGCAGCGTGAGGGTCACCAATCTCCATTCGAGGAAGGTGGAAGAATATCCGGTGGTGTTGAAACTGGTGGAACGTAAGAAACCTGGAACTAACACTGTTGTCTGTAATAAACATTAATCGTAAAATTTTAAATAAACGTGCCTAAATAATAGTATTTTTTCTTCTAAATTTAATGTACTTACTTAAACATATACCCAATCTATAGAGAAGCCTTATTTATATTTCATTATTATTTAATGAGCACGACTTCATAGCTTGGAGGCGGTTGTAACTGCTCATGAATAGTCACCACCAACGCTATAAACATAGTAATCGCCACCGATACGTAAAGGCTATGGCTAAAGTGTATTTTTAGTGATGTTTTCTTTGCTTGGAGAAACCATGAAGGACACATGCTGGCAATTATGTTTTCAATATTTATATATTATAATATTGTAAAAAATATTTGGTTTTATTTTATTTTTTTAAGGATTTAGTCCTTGAAACTTGCTATCATTGTTCTAATGTATGTTTTGGGCAGCAAGCGCCGATGGAAACAATACAAGGATTAAATTTGTACCAAAAAATCTTACTAAAACACTCTCGTCGTAATGTATTAGAAATGGTAAAATAGACTGAAAGGCCGCCAAGATACAAATTGAAGTTTATTGGAGACTCATCGCCGTCTTTGGAGATCATCGAAAGCATTAAGAGGCAATTGGAGCCGCGAACATTCTGCGCATGGCCGAACCTTTTTCTATACCATTCCTATACAAAATGTTCTAACTTTCATATACAGATGATTCATTACCTAGTCATTCATTAGTTAATAAGGCCCCATGAGCTTTATAGAACATCAGTATAGCGTAAAAAATTGCCGCACCTTGTTCAGGATGCCAAGTTTTTTAGCTGCCTTGAAATGCTCTTAATATATTTTTTTATAAGAATTCAATATTTGACTTTGCATCCACCTTATGTTGTGTAAGTAGTATGTATTTTTTTTAAATAATACCAACCAGCGGGTGCATTTAGGTGCCTTCATGCTTCGTTTAAAGACTCTATATAGGAAGAAAACACGACACGCAAGCTATAGAGCGTTCCATATTTTAATAGTGGGTACAGCAGATGTATACATATAAATTTGCCAAAATGTTTAGTACGAGATGGTACATTCGCCACGGTATACTCATGCATTTTGCTCCGTCCTGTGCGACTTGTCCTCTAATAGAAAGGGACGGGGAACAATGTGAATTACATTGTTAAATCAGAGCGCATTTCAACGTCAAATACATTGAGATAGGGCCTCATGGAACGTGTTTGTAATTCATGAAATAAATATCAATCATAGATTTATGATAATGAAGACAAATTTGCGGGTCCTGAAATATGTATTAATGAGCTAGGTGTCCCATTATAAATAAGGTAGGGTTACATAGATTTTTATTATTATATCTGGTGCCTAAGCATACGAGTATCATCAGTAACATATCCTTACCTAATTGGGAAGCGAACCCAACGACCTATAGATGTAAGATGCCTCGGAGGCTGTCTTTGTTCTAGTAAGAAGATTAGAGATATAATATTTAGTAGGTATGATATATGATCTGATATTTTTGTACGTTCACTATTGAAACAGCGATCTATCGGTCATAGATAATGTCTAATTTAAGCATAGACAATAGACGGGGGAGGAGTTATGCTAAAGTGACGCTAATATATGCGCGCGAGCATACATTGTCATTTGTCCAATGAATTCTAAATACATATCAAAAGAAAGGAAGTGACTTAGAGATCGATATTTTTTACAATGGTCATCAAAACTAGAAAGGGGGAGTGAAATAGGAGCTTGGTTTATTTATTATTTTTTGCATAAAATTGTACATAGGAGAGTTTTTGTTAGACATTGTTTGTCTACCTGCTAACGTTTGAGAGAATAAAACATGTTTACGGTGTTCACAGAAGAATATTTCTTATTTAGTAACACAACCTTAACTTTTAAAACACTTTTTTCTATCTGATATGCCCTGTATATGCATTAAAATTATAATACATATTAAAATTCAAAGAGGTAATATTGCAGCGATCTTGTAACACTTGCTGCTGCCACTTTGGACGACTTAAAAGACATATTTTATAGTAACTGTATTGTTTAAGTACTTATATTTATATATTTTTTTTTATTATAATTAAATACATACATACATATCATCGAGACCGCCTAGACGGCCTTAGGGTACCCAGCGGAGGAGTTTTAATCCCACCTCGTCGTAGCGTATGGTATGAATCTACACCGAACAAGTGGCTAGCTCGTCGCGATGTCTTGAATAGACTCAATAACCCATCTTATAAACAGTTTCACAAGATAGTGAAACCGGGACCGACAGCTTAACGTGCTCTCCGAGGCACTATAGTGGTGTTGTCAAACAAATGTACACACCGGGATTTGAACCAGGGACTTAAGTGTTTTTAAGTCCAAGGTCTAACCAACTCGGCCACCACGTACATAATTATTTATAGTTATTATAATTAAAGTAGTATTTATAAATAATTTTATTATTATTGTAATAATTTTATTTAATGTACCTACTCTTTTTACTCCCAGCAACTTGAACAAAAATGTTATAATATTCTATTGCCTATTTAGATCCATTCTAGCCTCATTTTATTATTATTAATTAATAGCTGTTTCCTAGATTTTAATAAAATAAACCTAAGGTCTAGGTAAATTTCGATGGTTTTGGTCCCTCTGGGTCCCAGGGTCCGCCACTGGATCATGAGCTTGTTCTATCCACTGCTAGATATAAGCTTGCCCCGCATGACGCGCCCTAACGTCAATAGTAACGTCGTGTCAATAGAATACTATAGGAAAGCTATCAGCCCCTGAAATATGGTGTTGATAGGAGAATGTCAGAAAATTATTCTCATTTAGTAAAACAATTTAAGTTGTTCATAACACTTTTTTATATCTGGTGTATTTAAAAACTTTTCCTAATAAACATCATACGGCCCCCTGTATGTATATCAAAATAAAATATATATACTTACACTTACTTGAAAAAAGTAAAAACAAAAAACAGACTCCTCTGCCATCTAGTATCAAAAGCTAGGACTTTTAACTTCACTCGTATAAGAGTTATTAAAAGAAAGCTAATAGAGGGCGTCTGTGTATAAGTAGATAACAAGCAATGACAAAATTCGTGAGGGCTGACTGGAACCTGGTTGGCTCAGCGGTTGAGCGCCTTGCCGCGATAGCGAGGTTCGTGGGTTCGAGTCCCGCCACCAGGAATTTTTTCATTGCATTTTTATCTTTAAAAATTTAATATACACTTACTTGAGGTATATTAAATTCGAATGTCAATAGTTCCTATTTCATCATGCATATACTTCAACTCAATATTTTTTTTGTGTATACTTCCCATATGGACACGTATCATCACACAAACGCACCACCAGCCAAAAGGCACCACCTTACGGCATCCGAGATAGCCAAGAAGGCCTCAGGGTACCTATCCAGCAGCCGTGGGGATTTACACCCACGCCTGCTGTTTCGCAGGCTATTTCTCAGACAGACAGAATATTCTACGGAAGCTACCAGCTGTAACTGGCCCATTGCTACTTTTAATTTGTAAATAACACTGTTGATTTCTTCATATAATAAATGTATTATTGTTCAATTGATTTTCTGGCAAAAAAAGTTTATTTTATTTATTTATATCTGATTTCGACTCGTAATACAAATACGTCTTGGTCATACGGCATAGTGGGAACGACAAACCCTGTTAAACAAAGTGAAAGTAAATTTACCAGGATCATAGCATTTTCCCACCGAAAATAGTTTTTCCATTGTGGTTGCCTAGCTTATTTATTATATTATTTTATTCATGATTATTATAGTAGTAAACGCTTCCCCTTATTTTTTAATTTGATATATATTCGCATTCATTTATGGCCACGAGAAATGGAGCCAAGGTTGAGAGGAATGCAAGTATTAATCATATTACTAACAAATCACACGGACATATCGACAGGAGCTGAAATGCCTATTTAACCCCCTCTAACATATTTTTTTTTTGAAATGTAGATAGATGTATAGAAATTCATCGTGGAAATGTAGCCAGTGTCCTCGAATACATGCACGGATGTGGATGTCTACGAAATATTTTTATTTATTGTATTTTTTTGATAATTTAATATAGGTTTATCATAAGATAAATGTAAAATCATAATTAAATGAATATTATATAGCTTTAAAATAAAAAAAGTAATGCGCATATTTTGTTACCTATACATATTACTGACACAAAATATAAATTATATTGAAAATTTCATGAAGGTAAAAACAGTGCCCGTCCGCGTTGGCGCGGGGCGCGTTTTTTTAGCTTCATGGAAAATTTGGACAGTAGCTTCCTTGACCTGCAGTGAGAGGATGAACGGTTTTCAAGTTCGACTCCCAAACCGGTGTAGAGGAATTTACAGGAAATTTATTGTCTTTGCAATTTATAACTATCCTGTATCTTAGGATCGAGAGGTGCTACAACAGTAAACAATTGTATGATGTCTCATTATAAGATTTTTTTTTTTAATTTTTGCATATATTTGAGGAAGTAATATTACTGTTTCAACAATTTAGTAGAGGGAATTGTGTTTGGGAGCGGTAAATGTGGAATTAGGGACATGAACATAATCAGTTCGCTTACGTCTGTGGACGTCGTTGGCGTTATATCCCGAGGGCGTGAGTTCGATTCTCACTCTCAAAACAATATTAGTTCGGTTTCCTATAGGTACACTTTGCCGTGATGGGTGTGTGATTTGGTGTACAGCTGTTTGGGTGTTATAAAATAAATAATACGCATCGATATAGGAAATGTCCCAAAAAAGCTATGGTTTAAAATCAAAAGTCTAGCAAACATTTGACAGGTATATAATGTGTATTGCCCCTGCTTGCTGATGAAGAGTTTCCCTGCTGCAGCTTCCAATTTCATCATTACATTTTGACCAAATTTTAATGGTACTAACTTTGAAATAGAATATTTTCATGTATTTTTTAAGTTGGTTAATAACTGTCCAATTTTCGTGGTTATACATAAATATAAGGGACAAATTGTGTACCTCCTCCTTTTCGAAGTCGGTAAAAAATACTACAAAAAGATTTCACAAATTGAGATTTACTTAATATTAAAGCTTACACACTACGAACATTTCTCATTCTAACAGAAAGTATACTTAGTTCCTGTAAAGTCCTGCCTGGTTTATGTCTAAAACGTAAAATCTGTAATAGTTCAGACCATTTTGCTAATTAGATTAATTAAATGCGCGTTTAGTCTAATTCAGTCTTTTATATAATAAAAGTCTGAAATTAACTAAATACCGTTCGTTAACTATATAATACAGTCACAACTGTTTGGAAGATTTTAGTTTCTAGGAAAATTTTAAATTTACTACAGTTAACACTTGTACAGTAACATCCACATTTTGTATTTTGTATGTATAATATGTCAGGCGTTTTTTTGTACTGCTATTACGGTCATAAGTGGGCTTTTGTATAAAATTTTGAACCCAGGTAATGTCTGGTGCGATATAAGTTCCCTTGGAATTACCGGGACATAAATATAATCAGTCCGGGAACAATTATGGTGCTTATAATGCCTGCGGAATAACTCAATTTCATTCAGAATTTCACCATTGTGACAATGTAATAATTAGGGTAAAGAGGAAAATCATTGGAACCGATCATAAGGCGGATCGAATCAAGGCAATATACATAATTTTTTCCTCATCCCATATGATTAAAATAGTTAAATTCTTACTTAAACAATAACCACCGTGATACGATTCGCCTTGTTGTGATTTTCTTCATAATGTTATACCTACTGGATTGAATTTGTACTTTTACAATAGCTCATTCAATGGAGGAGCTTTTATTTCAGAATATGTTTGCTAGAAAAATATTAGTAATGAATTTTATATAGTAGCGGATTCTAAATAAAACCGTAACTCTTCAAAGTTATACAATATTTCGCTGATATATGATCTGATATCTGATGATATGTCACGCAACCGCCCTAAAATGGTTTTTACAGTAGTGAATCACTAACGAAGTGTGAAAGCAAAAAATAATAGTTAATGAAGGGGACTTGCGTAACATAAAAAAAAATTCTACAAATAATATAGTTCATCACAGGTAGTTTCCACAAGGTACACGTAGGATCTTGTCTCCTATCAACTATCTATGACTTTCCACTACTGTATAAAATTATAAAGGTAGTAATATTTTTCCAAAAAATTACTCTAAAAAAACAGCTCTTGTAAAAGTACAAATCACATTTAGGGTATTATTTTTTTGTGAAAAGTGCCCTAAAAGGGCACGTTTTCCGTCAATTAATTAGTTTCTAACTTACAAACTAAATTAATTACTATTTGTATCACTCTACGAGTTCATAATAAATACACGACGTGACGTGAGTCTCTGGCAAGGATATCGTCTGTAAAGAAAAAAAAATACATTAGTAATATTAAAACAATCTAGAATCAAATATATAATATTACAATTTTCAAAGTGCGGGTTTTAGATTTATCAATATCAAAAAAAAAAAATACCCTGGGTCTGTGAGTATATAAGAAAGATCCGGAGTTATGACCGAAACTCTGGTGACATGTTCGTCATCGCCCAGCCAAAACATTTTCTTATCCCCAAGGGGTAAAAAGTAATGTAACGGATGACTAAAGACTTGAAATTTGGAAAACCGGTAATTTTCACATAAATCATCAAACTCAGTGGATCTTAACTTTAGGTATCTTTTTTTAAATTTTGTTTATGCTTATTTAAATTTTGTATTACTGTGTACTTAGTGTATTTATTTAAAAATAAACTAAATTATATATAAACAAAAAAAAATATAAACTATTTTAGTGTTAATTATTAATTTTGAAATATTGTTATCTTGTTTATTTATTTCTTATTGTTTTTATTTGTATGTGTCTCCAAATTAATTTTGTGTATAACTTTAATAAGTCAACAGCTTTAGATATATATAGGAGTGTATACATTATTTAAACAGTTTATACAATTTGTCTCTTTTGTTGTACCTAATTTTTTAAAATAAAATAAAAGTGGGCGAACCCATGAAACTAAAATAATATATAGAACCACCCTTAGTTCTAAAATAGCCTGTAAAACGAAATTCTAAACGTGTTTGTTGCCGCCATATTCTGTTCTTACTTCAACCAATCAACGCTCAATAATAATTTTTGTTTTGAGTTTGTATGGCGGCGGCCATCTTCTGTTCTTATTGTATGGCGGCGGTCATCTCACAACTGGAAAGGCGATTTTAGGTCTTAGGGCGGCTTCCTATATATCTCCAGACTCTGAAGGCTCTATAAAATATACTAACTTGTAGTGTAAACTATGAGATTGATCGACATAACTCGAGAACAACTGATTATGAGATGGGATTACATACTGATAAAAGAATAATAGGTATTATCGACATGTTTACTGTAAAAGATAAAATAAAATATTTATTTACAAAAAAATAGGTTTTGAATGATTTTTGTTTTACTACCAGTTTTCCACTTTATTAATACAAATAACTTATTTAGTTAGCGAGTATACAGGGTAAATTTAAAAGGTTGAACTTTGGTCTAATATGAGGCTCTACTGATCAAATCAAACAACTTTTCTAATCAACTTTATAATTTAAAAAATAGTTTTAGAATGGGATCCGGAGAAAACCGAATGACTTCACAGAAAAATACCAGTTTTTCTTAATTAATAAAAAAGGAATTAGTAGTTTCGAAATCAAAAATAAAAATTACTTAATTTTTGTCGGAAGCCCATTTACTCGTATTTACTGTTAAAAACTTTACCTAACTAATACTTTTCTTAAATATACAAAAAAAAATCAAGCACGGCTTCTATAACTTCCTTAGTCTCGTTACATCCCATACAGATGCAAAAACGGTCAAGTGACCTAGTCATATTCCGTTTTTAGTCTGTAGATTCACCGGTTTATTAGGAGACATCGATTTATTGTCGGGGTGGTAGCCTCCTTTCAGGTGCGGCAACGAAACGGGTGGTTAAATTGACGATAAGGTCGAGAGAATATTAAAATATACCTACTCATTATGTAATCGCAACATTAAGCCGGCATTGTGGGAGCGACCAATGTTGTTTAATAATAATAACATTTATTGTTTGACCTCATTCGTGGATTTTGTAGGTCTGCTCACCACCAGGTAGATAAAAAGTCACATGCCACGACTCAATGAAAAAAAAAAGCACTATCAACTGTAACCTCACCATTTTGGCTTCTTTGTCGAAGAACTCCCTCTTGAAGAAGGCGATGTTTCCGTCGGGCTTCGTGATGGTCTGCTGCAGCACATTGTCATTCTCGAGGCTGTATTTTACTTTAACCTGAAAATATAAATAATAAATTATTAGAATAATACAAAAAAAAACATTTTTTTTTTGCTTGCTATTAGGTTCCAAAAAATCTCCATAACTTCGCAAGGTGACAGACAAGGGTTTCGTAGCACCACCCATACAGATGCAAATATCGTCATGTGACTTAGTCAGGCTTCGGTTTTAGTCTTTGGCTTCCCCGGTTTTCAGGAGTCCACGGCTATTTTGTTATTATTTGTTGTTGATGTGGTAATATCCTCTTAGGGTACGGTTACGAAACGGGCAGATGTTTTGACGATGACACAATGAGTATAAAAAAATCGTTGCCCATTTCGTAACCGCATCATTTAACCAATCTATAGGTTCTACGCTGTTGCCTCCTTAAAAAAAAATCGAGTGTCCAGTTGTTTAT
Source organism: Monopis laevigella (assembly GCA_947458855.1). NCBI lineage: Eukaryota > Metazoa > Arthropoda > Insecta > Lepidoptera > Tineidae > Monopis > Monopis laevigella. Next base: position 25,341,353 of record OX381585.1, read on the forward strand.
TTCGTACGATAAATGGTCTATCCAGGGTGAACACTAATTAAAAAAAAATGCATCAGGACTTAAGAGTAAAGAGTAGGTTTTGGAAGGTCTACAATTTGTGTAATTATCCAAAATAAAGTTTTTCTAAGTTAATTATACATAATACATATTTTAGTTTATATTATTTTTAATACTTTGCAATACAATTTTGGAATATTTTTATGCTATATTGAGTAGATTTATAACCAAGTTTCTGTTATACGAGTATATTGATCAGTAGATTTTAATTATTTTAAAATCCAAATCTCACCTTAGTGCCATCAAGCCTTTCTTGAACATGTTCTTCGTCCAGATAGAAGTTGTTTGTGATCATTTTATTGTCTCCCACCTCCACGGTGAACGTGAACGATCCGTCAGTATTTTTGGTGAACGAGAAAATGGGAGCGGTGGTCTTAATCAGGCGGTCGAGATTTTGAGGCGATTCTGAAATTATATAATTATGATGTTGTACAAAATATAAATAAATACAAAAAATATATATAAAAAAATCTTCCAATCCAGTAGTGTTACTAATAGTACCCAGTATGGTCGCTGCGTTACCCCTGTGTATCTCTAATCACCGGATTTTTGATAAAGTAATTTGCCAATTGACTTGGCAAACTTCTTGGCCTCCGGAGACCACGATCCCAAGGTGTCAACAGCAAAAGGATGAATAAAGAAGAATACAAAAGGGTCACCCAGCGAGAAATATTATTGAATTTTGTTGATTTGTAGAAGCGACGGCACCAGCAGAGTTGGAAGAAATTAAAATATGACTCGGAGCCAAAGTGTCTCCAATTTGGCGTCGCAAATCATAGCACGTCCACGGGCCCAAGGCACAAGGGTCATTCCGTCCGGTCTCTTACCATCCGAACGACTAATGCCTGGAGGTTCGAGTAGGCTCGGGGTGTCAGCAGAAACCAATGATCTTTTTATAATAGCATTGATTGCTGCATGTCCTGAAATACGCCGCACTCCTTTAGCAAGAGTGACCGTGATGATTCTACAAAGGAGCCACATACGCAGATATGTGGTTGACATAAATGTGCGCCAATACGAAGACCGACGTAAAATGTTTTTTGTATTTTTGTATCTTCTTTTGTTGTAGTTTTAATATAAGAATGAATGATATATTGTACTAATATAGGTAGTATTAAATTTTAACAATAATGTATAACTACGACTATAACTTGTAACAAATTATAGGACCAATAAGTGTAGGACGGTATCGCGAATGTATGTGTAGGTATGTGTTTTACCATACATTTTCCTATATATTCCGACCCGTTTGGAAAAGGTTGCACGAAAGTATTTGCGCATGTGAGGGTTTCAATAGGTGATAATTCAATATTATTTTTTATGAATGAATAATTACTTATAAATAAATTTACGAGCAGGTACCTATTGTTTAAATCATTATCAGTAGTTCTTGCAATTAAATTGATTAACATATTTAAGTAGGTGTTACGTCAAATTATGCGTCACAGAAAAAAGATAATAATAAACTAGTACTAACTAAATTATGTTTTTCAAATCTAGTGGTGTACTGTACTAGGTACCATTCATATTATATGACATACTGTTGTTTATATTATAGAAGATTGGCATAGGCTTGCCACGTTTTGCCAGATGGGTTGTTAAGTACTATTCACCGTTATTCACGGATACTGGTGAAACAATGTAAGGATAAGTAATATAACGGAAATTAAACATTTGCTCGATTTTTATTTATGACTTAAATTGTCAAACTGCTCGTCCATTAAAATACAATTTGTCGACACTAATGAAAATTATATTTTTAACGGTTGAGTTAGTTAAATATCCGGAACCAGAAAACATCTTAAAAACATTGGAATTTTATATACGGAAATAATTCGTTCCACATTCATACAAAATATTAGTCGCATTAAGCGTCTATAATTGAATGTCATTAGCGTCAGACTCACATGTGGCGCAATAAACAACCTAACGTTTAGGTACTTTAAAATTGTTTTAAAGTTTTTGTTATTATTCTATTATAAACTAAACGTAGGTCATGATTTTCTATAAGTATACCTACTAACTTTTGCCTTTGCTTGCATTAACAATTTTTGATCAAAAGCATTTTCTCCTTGACCAACAAACATAAGTTTCATATATAATCTTCCATAACTAAAGTGTTCTTCGAGGACTCAATAAAATTTTAAGAATAAGACTATTATGCTCCATAAATTGTAAAAAATAACAATATAATAGTTGCTATTATTGAAGACATAAAACAAGTCTGCTAAAGGAATTCTATTGATAAATGACCTTAGTTAAAAGACTGGAAAACATTTTTTAAAGATAAAATGGTTTTATTAATTTTCAAGTGCAAATCCAAACATGTGCAGTTTATTTCAAGTTGTTCCATCTGTTTAAATACATTGTAAGTATTGTTAACGCAAAATAAACAAACTGACAGTTATCGTAATTTACATTTAAACGAATTCTCCCAATAGCAATGGCGCCTATTTTCCGGCTGGCAACAGTTATACAACAACACTATTGTGACATCGTGTATAATCAAAACAATACGTGGGGAATAACAAACCAAATACCTACACGACACTCTTAAAAATCAAATTTATGAATTGATTAAATTATTTTTTATCAGTGAAAAAGGCTTGAGATTTGATAAATAAAGTCATTTCTATGAAATTTATATTACATAAAATCTATAGATATAATTCTTGTAAAAATACTTAAGTACTTGGAACCAATACAATAAGGAATAAATTGTTTCAGCCGTTTTGTAATTGATTATTTTACAAGCAATAAGTGGGTAATACACTTCATTTTAAAAATAACCTTTTAGTATTTGTTATTTGGTTGTTTGTATTTAATGAAGCGTTATAAACAAATATTTATTATTATAAACTAATATTTTTAAATAATTTAAATATACGCTATGAAACTAAATATGTGTAGGTTATATAAAAATATAACAATAATAAAATAAGATAAAATAAATGTAATTATGTTTCGATTAAAATAATAAATATAATGTATTATTTAATACTCTAGTAAAACACCGTCTCTTTTAACTTACATAGGAATAAAGGAGATAAAAGATAACCTTCATAATACAATAATAATAATACCATTAATTTATTGGTTTTGTTATTATTAATAAAAATATTAAAGCATTTAATGTAGGCATCTTTAAGATTAAATTATTAGATAAGTATTTTTAAATTAATGAGTAAAACATCTTTATAGCATAAAATATATGAATAGTAGGTAACACTTACTGGCAGCATTTAAAATCTCGTGAATGTTTTCGTAACGAACTCTTCTGTATCTTTTCCCGGAGAAAGACATTTTGGTTTTGAAATGTATTTGGGATGGACACGAGTGCTATCACTAAAGAATAATCACAGTTTGCCAACATTTAGTACATGTCGGATATTCTTTACCGCGGCGTGATATCATTGGAACCGTTCGAACTCGATTAGATAAATTTACTTTACACCGACATTCATAATCTGTGTTTACGTCAGATACAAAAGATTTAAATAAAAAAATAACCCGGTCGTTGTAAACCGAACGAGTTGTTAGGCGGGAACATTGCCTTCTCATTTCCGTTGAACAAGTGTTTTGGTACTGTGGTTTTGGTTTGACGCTTGTTTACCAAATACCTAAAGCGCGCTCAATTTAAAACGACGAGTCACTTGTTTTATCAACGCACGTTTTATAATTACATCATTTATTCATTTAACCGGAGTAGAAACAACAACATTGGGTTGGTTGTCCCCATTCATGGACACCAGAGTCACATGCCGTGCTCCAACGGATAACCAATTTAAACTGATAGTGTGAGGTATTAAAAGATGACGCATACAATAATATTGATAGCGATGAGGAATAAAAGCGCTCATTGAAAGACTTGCATTAATTTTCACCCTAAAATAATGAAATAAAATTATGATTACTTAATACCTTATATTAAAATAACCAATGCTATTGCAGAAATTACTGTTATTTTTTAAATCAACTAGATGATCGGACACGGAGTCGATCAGCTAGTTGATTAAAAAACACAGAGATTATGAAACAATAAATTTGTAAAGTAAATTACCATATATTTTTTCATTACAGAAACATCAATACAATGAAATAATACAGAATCCATGTGAGACTGGAGCCTGAATTAGGCATAAGCCTGTATCTAGGGTTAATGCTACTGAGCTAGGACCTAACTATGCAATTATGACCAAACAATTATAGCTAATGCTGAAGGCCACTCTCCAAACTCCAACATACAAAAAATCATCCGTCCTTTGTAATTAAGCTCGGTATAGGAGTAGAATAATCACCCTTATAAACATGCTAAAGTTGTACTATTATTTCTTCTGTGGGTAAAGTGAATTATGACCAACTACAACAAATTCCTAATGCAATTCGTATCTGTCACGGGCCATTTCGTAATCGCATTATAAGACCGACATAGTGGGAGCGATGATGTTGTTTATTGATCGCCCATTCATGGATTTTGTAGGTCTGCTCACCACCAGGTAGATACAAGGTCACATGCCGTGCTCCAATAAAAAATAAAAATGTTTAACAATACAGCATTGATGACAATTATAGTTTTAGCGTTCAGTTACTAGCTGCTACATTGCATAGGTATTTCATAATATAACTTTATGGAACCTAAGTACTATAATAAAAATAGCTTCAACAATACAATGAAATATTTAATCTAAGATCTATAATCTCGACAAATCAAATTGATGATAAATTTGCTTAAAATGTCGATACTAAAAGATAAAATATAAAATATTTCCATACTGTCGTAAAGATTGGATATTGTTAGAAAATTCAATTGATACCAACTCTGGAAATTTACAAAAAAATGGTGTAGAAATGATTAAATATTTTTAATCTAAAATACTTTATTGATTTGATGTAATAATGCTTAATGAGTTGGAGGGTAAACTACCTACAAATTAAATGTAATAAATTTAAAAACACTACATTTGATTAAATTTAAAGTGGCTATATGTAGTTTAATTGTGTATTAAATATTTACTATAACTCATCTAGAAATATTTCCTATATTATAGTAAATTTCGTCAATCGTTTCTTCTCGGACGATAACTTGTAAAATGCTACCGTGGCTCATCCACTCACTAACAAGTTCAAATAAAAAAAAGACACAAAGTACAAATAAAGCATTTTGTAATAGTACAACAATATCTCTGATTAACGAAAATAAACATGTTTCATTAATTATCAAAAAAAAAAACATTAAGAATTTTGTACAATAAATATTTTTTGGTAATCTTTATTTAATATACTATATTTTTCGTTTAATTTTATTCAAAAATCAATAACGCCATTAGTCATTAATGGCTTTATTATTGAATGGCCTTATTCATAAAAACTTATTGAGTGCTTGTTAAAATAGGTTTGATCTCTTTTTCAGCATATTTATGTTGGTTTTCTAAAACAAGAGACAAAGTATAACTTTATAATATAATTATAATAATATAATATGTAGGACAATTTACACATTGCTCTGGTCACAAACTAAGCTCTAGGCTTGTACCTACTATGTGTACCAGAAGCAATGATTAGTACATATTATATTTTATTAACACCCAGACCAATTGTACAGAAATTGCGTACTAATATTTTTTAGCCATGGGTGGGAATCGAACCCACTAGTCTATGGAGGCTGTCAACTAAAGAGTTCTTCAAGGTGAGTCCTTATATATAAGTTTTTATGAATACCGGTATTTTTGTATATATTTTTTGATCTTCGAATAATAGTAGATACAAACCAATGCATGTTCATTTAAGTTTAAATTTTTTGAAAAAATATAACGTGGTCGCAGGGGCACTATAGCTGTGTATCATATTCAATGTAAGTACTTGCTTTTTAATACTTATTATTGGTACACTATCAAAAACAACGCAACAAGCTTGCCACTTGTTAGGTTGCGTCTGAATACCATCGGCGAAATGAGGACGGGTTAATCCCTCTGCTGGGTGCCTATACTCAGAGCCCTTTCAAACAGTTCTCGGGAGTCAAAAAAGGCACCCGTGATGGTATTTATTATTTATTTATTGGTACACATTTTTTTATTATTTTAGCTTTTTTAATATTCTTAATTTAATTTAACAACTAATTACATGTATAAAATAACAAAAATACACTTTTATATAAAAAAAACTTCTGAAGGTAATGAAATTATTTTTTATCTACAGAGTTCTAAGTGTACTTTATTTTTGATAACTTCCTAATTGTGTCTGTGTTAAAAAGAGCATTAGTTAATAAATACAGATGGTCGCGAAACCGCAACCGAAATCATTGGAACAATAAAAAGTGACCTAGCCATGCTTCGGTTTTAGTCTGTGGGTTCAGCGGTTTTCAGAAGATTACTGCATCGATTTCTTGTCCAAACATGATTGCAATAAATATTTTGATTTTTTTGCCAACATTATAACTAGAGGGTAAAATTACCGTAAATGCACTGCAGAGTAGGCGTAGGTTGATAGTAAATTGAATATGTACCTAGCTACGTGTAAGTACTTGTTCTTGTACTTACAGGAAGAATAAGCTGCGAAGAATTCCTGTAAGTACTTTAATTTCTTCTGTGCTGTAAGTCGAATTAAGGAATTTCCGTAGCTCAGGGTATAGCCTTAATGTATCACAATATGGTTTTTCTTACCTAGATTATTTATTACCTTCATTCAATTAACGGAAGTAAAGCTTACATTGCACTTTTTTGTAGTGCCATTGGATATATAATAATATATTACGTACATATATTTGTTGGAGCACGGCATGTGATTATCTATCAACCTGATGGTTAGCAGAAAGGCCATGAATGGGATCCAACAATACAGTGTTGTTTAACAACATCCATACAATCCATACATCCAGGGTACCTGCGGATGAAACATACCAAAACTCGACAAGTTCCAAAATTCTCTCTCTGATCTTCTTCTTTTTCCTTTTCAAAAATGTTTCACTTTCGTTATCTAATCATATTAATTTTCGGTCCATATTTGAGTAAATTGACTACAATCTATGCGGCTATGCGCAAACTTTGGAGATAAGGGTATCCCACAGACTTAGCCCATGGAGTATATATATATATAGAGCCGCCCTTATAACTACAGTCGCCTTTCCACACGTGAGAGCAGAAAATAGCTGCCTCCAAACAATTTTGTTTTATAGGAGATTTTAGGCATTAGGACAGTTTATAGGAGATTTTAAACATTAGGACAGTTCTTCGTGGCGTAGTAGCCGCTGAAAAAGCAACTAAACTAAAACATAATAAATATTCAAGCCTATAAATCATTATATATATATATTCCTTCCTTTCGTAATAGAAACATTTGACGATCTAAAAATGATTTAAAACAAAACAAAAAAACTATAGCAATGCGACGTGGGAACGCAACCAGTGTTCTCGGTACTTTCAATTTAGAAAATTTCGGTGGTAGAAATTTTAAAGTTTTTTTTATCTGTTATAGGTAATAATTTTGTACTATATAGTAGTTTAGTTTTATATACGTGGGCGCTTGCTAAGCAACGACTATTTGATCCTGACCTAAGACTCTCGATGCTAAGTTTTAAAAATGTCCTTGGCAAAAGTTTTGACTGTTGTAATGCTAGTATGTTATACAAAATTAAAATAAATTAAATTGGAACCTTTTGCGACTGAAATATCGCACTTATATTAAGTTTTTTTATAAAGTTATTTGGCATAGATTATAACCAGAGTATCATGTAATAAAGGTGTTACACCAGCAAGTTCACAGCCCAATCCATAGATGTCAGATAGTGTCACGGATAATCGATGTTCCGGAACTTGTGACTTGTTCTGTTATTGCTGTGATCCATCTGTCTTTGTTCTTCTAATTATCTTTGTTTATCTCTTGGCTACTGGCAATAATGTTTATATTTATTTGGGCTATAATTTATCATATCGGTATTTATTATATTTGTTAGGGTTCGGAAAAAATCCGTAAAATACAGAAATTTGTAAAAACCACAGGAAAGTATTTATAAACTATGCCTCATTAAAAAAAGTTACAAGGTGGACTTTCACTCCATGTGCTTTCTTCTAACAACTCTATATTAGAGTGAAGTTAGAAGTCCTAGTTTATTTTTTCAGTATTTTATATTTTCATAGAGGGCGTATGTGTATAAGTAGATAACAAGCAATGACTAACTTCGTGAGGGGTACTGAACCAGGTTGGTTCAGTGGTTGAGTGCCTTGCGCGAAAGTGACGATCGTGGGTTCGAGCCCCGCCGACCAGCGGTTCTTTCATTGAACTTATATTTTTTAAAATCAATAAATGTTTAACATGATAAGGAATTTATAAAAATGTAAGGTTAAAATAAAATATATATTAATAATATGTAGTATATTCCACACACAATGGCCCTGCTACCGTATGAAATGAAAATGAAACTATTCTTTATTTACAAAAAGATAGGTACAGATACATAAATTGATTTAAAAGTATGTTACACTTTTGTTACTCTTATTTTTAAAATAAAATAATAGTGACCTTTAACGTAGTTATACAGGCGATTGGAACTTAAATGACAAACATAACTTGTAACATTTGTATAACACTCCGTACTTACTGATTACCTACTGTATAGTACAAAGTATGACATAATATCCCTACAACTAAGTCATACGGTCAGCCAAATCCGAACTACTCCTACTGCGTGAGTCAGAGAGAGCGTGCGGCCTTGCGGGCACCACTGGAGGCGCAGTGGAGCCCCGGGTAGGGGATGCCCAGCCTCATAAACCTACAAACCACAGCCACTAGCAAACACAGCCTTTGCCTGTAAACACGCGCACAAAAAAACAAAATGTCAAATATTTAAATAAACTTTTTGAACATAGAAAACGATAAAATGTTCGAATTCGTTTGGTTATTGACCGTTTACGCGGTTATTACAACGGTGATAAGCGCGGGAAAATCGTCGCCGGTTTTGGTGTGCTACGTCGAAGGGGGTAGTCAGGATTTGTCCGAATGTAGTCACTTGGTCTACACGGGGGTAGCCAGGGGAGAGAAGCTGGATGCGATCATGAAGGAGTACAGAGGGTCTAACTCCAGAGCCAAACTGATGCTACGGGTCAACCACGAGGAAAAGGTTAGTGAAAATAATTAATTTATGGAATAATTTTGTACTCAACAACTTATACTTACCTAAAAAATAAGATTAAGAATACTTAAAATAATAAAAATAAAACAAATTCTACATAATTATGATCGACCTTTTTAGTTTACATTGAAAAATTAGATAAATCTGATATCATAAACTTTTAAAATTAAGTAATTAACTTGAAAATAAAACTACCAATCTTATAAACACTTTAATTAAAAAATAAAAATATAGCAAATCTTATTATTATTAACAACAACAAATACGTGATAGTATAAAATGACATAGAACTCGCATGGTACAAATAAAAACGCACTTACCTAAGAAACAATATCTATTGAAATTGCATGCAAACAATTTATATAGCTTGAATTAATAAATTATTATATGTGATAAATGATAATAAAAAAGAGTAACATTTGATGAATGACGGATATAGTCCCTCAATGGGCATAGCAATGTCATAGTAAAACATATTTTCGTAATTAAAAATACTTATATTTTTATCGGAGCACGGCATGATGGTCAATCAATAATTGTTCTTAAACAATATTAATCGCTCCCACTATGCCGGCTAAATGATGCGATTATGAAATGGGTGACGACAAAGATGAATTACATTACGAATATATTAAAATATACTCGTAATGCAATTCATCATTCGCTGCCTTATCGTCAGTTCAACCACCCATATCGTAATCGCACCCTGAAAATGAGACTACCATCTCGATAAAAAAATCGATGCAGTAGTCTCCTGAAAACCAGTGAACCCACAGACTAAAACCGAAATATGACTATGTCACTTGTCGGATGGGTGGTAACGAGCCCGGTCGGCTTAACGAAGTTATAGAAGTTATTTAACAATAATAATCGAAATCACGATAAATTAGTTGAAGATGAAACAGTATGTAATGTTAATACTTAGCAGTTACCAAACGCAAATTAGGAAACTACGAAGCAACAAAGGTTCGGTACATTTGCTAATTGACAGGTTGTGTTAAATGCTTTCTTATGTTAAACGGTTTGTAAACGCAACGCGTTAGCTCCGTAATATATAGATCACATTTCCTAATACGGAGAGGCATTTTATAAGAACCCACAAGAGACAAATCTCAACAACTTTTGTTCGTTATGATAAGAATAATGTAAGTAGGTATGTGCCTAATTTTTTTTTTTTTTTTTTTTTTTTTTTTTAATGTAATAAGACATTTTATGGGTAATGTTAAAAAATGTGTTATTAGATGCTTGATGTCCTTTAAATTGATGTTTTATTTATTTTTGCACCCTAAGTATTATTTTTCACTCTTTCAAAGGTTAGCTGGTAGAAAATGCCTAAAAAAGTACAATTTATTTTGTAATTTTGTACAATAAAGTATTTAAAAAAAAAAAACTTAAAATATCTATTTTTTTATTTCTCACATTTAATTTATTCTTATTTCTCTACTTACTTCCTACTTTATAAATGCTTACGTTGAATATTAGAGGTTCTAAATTCACTCCATTAAACTACATTATTTGATGATAAAACTAAACAAATAAAAATAAATAACTAAACTGGTGATTATTTTAAAATAGTGCATTTGATTTACAACATGTCATTATAGGTCTCGGGGAGCATGTTAATTTGTCAGTCCCAGTTTCACTGTACCAACTTGTGAAACTGATGGGTCATTGAGTCTATGCAAATACTTGATACGACGAAGTGGCAGGCTACCCTGCAGCCGTCCAGGCTATCTCGGGTTTCGTAAAGCAAACATTAAAATATTTTTAAAACATCCAAAGCCCTCAAATTAAAAAATAGTCCGAAAGCTCCAGGTGAAAAGCCTTTTGGGCACAATAGTATCCTCATGCATGGACTCACCGTTCCAAGAGGTGGCATGCCGTGCACTACGCGAACATGACCCAGTTGATATAGCTTCCAAGTTACATAAGTGTCTACCTGTCATATGTCTACAACTGGGTCAGAACCCAGAACCTGTCCACAATGCAGTTCGACCATTAAAGGTCACTCGGGCAAGAGTTATTGACATTTTTCATAGTAATTATTAAATTAACTGATGATTGCAATAAATATTTTTTATTTGTATTTTAAATGGGGTTTTGTAATGTGTGTAGATTGCTATAATTTTGTATAGTAAAAGTTTTTACTTTCCATACTCTATACTGAGTGTTTTATCCACAGTGTAAGTTTTTTAAGTGTTTAAGTATCAATTAAATATTTTTTGAAGAAAAAGAGTAAATATCCTGAAAAAATAACTATGAACGCCTGATTAAAATATATTATTTATAGGATATAATTATAATATTATCGTAACGTATATATATTTATATATACCAATATAGATATGTCTAAAACAAGGATGTTATAAAATGTTAATTGATTTGGTGACCTTTTTTGTACATATTCGTATCTTATTATTTTAAATATAGTGTTTTAATAATAATTAAGAAATTGTCACAGTAAAAAAAACACTGTACCTAAACACTAAAAAAACACTCAGACAGCCTCCGTAGACTTGTTGTTGCGCCTTTGGCGTTGTATCCGGAGGTCGTGGGTTCGATTCCCACCCATAGCAAAAATATAAAAAAAAATAGTACGCTTTTTTTGTACAGTTTGTCATGGTCTGGGTGTTTATAAAATATAATATGTATTATATCGTTGCTTCTGGTACACATAGTACAAGTCTAGAGCTTAGTTTGTGACCAGGGCAATATGTAAATTGTCCTACATATTAAAATTTAAAAAAAAAACACTAGAATCAGCGAGTAAATTTAAAATATATTTGCAATTACATTATTAACAAATCTTAGGCTATATATATATATATTTTTCACGTTAACTATCTCGTTAACCCTACACCGCGTATCTTCATCAGCTTATTTGGACTGCATAAATAATTAATCAATTCATTGGTATATTAAACTGAACCACTGCGAAGTTAAATGATGGCGAACCACTTCTCATATACGAATTGTTATATTTATAATAAAGAAGTATTGTAAAGTTAAAAACAAAAACTCGCACAGGGTTGCCAAGTCGCCAAACCTAATAGCCGGTCAGACCAGCCAGTTGGGCCGGACATTTGGGTAAAAAGGCCGGACAACCGACATTATTGAAGAATTTGTATCTCACTATATATAAAAAAATATGTAAAATCAAGCTTTTTTTATTATTACCATGAATCTTGTTAAATTCGAATTAAATCGAAAGTCAAATCAGTCTTAAGTACTTAAAATTAATCAGTCAAAATTAAATTGCTCCCACGTTTGCGAAATGTTAAAAGCCAACAAAAGCCGGACTATTTATTTTGGTCGGACATGCCATCAAAAATGTCGGACTCTATCAGGACGCCTGCTAAAGCTACTCGCACATAAAGAAAATTTTAAAATTAGTCATTGATCAAGTACTTGAGAAATGGTTCATTATCACTTAGGGCCGATTCGACCAAAAGAGTGCAAAACTTATACCGGGGATAGTAATATCAAATTCCATACAAATATTTATTCGCAGATTAAATTATTAATACTCAGAATAATTATTTGTATGTGATTTGACATTCCTAATCTCGGTATTTGTTATCCCCAATTTTGGTCGAATCGGCCCTTAAATCACGTAGTGACCCAGTTACCAAATCATTTTTTTAATTTCCTTTCCTAGGCAGTCTACATTAGCTGACAGTATAAAGTTAGTGCCGTGATGGTGTGTGTGTATATTTAATCATTATATGAAATACTGGACCCCATGGCCAAAGTTTTCTTATTTTCGTTTTCAATAACAAGATTTATATTTGGTCCGCTTATTGTTCTGGTTGCGCAATTCGCTCCAAATATAAACCTGATCCGTCGGAATTTTTATGTCGAAGGGGGTCAACTGCATGTTACTTTGGTCGTACTTCTGCACATATATGACGTCATTTCTTCACTGTCGGAACAATTGTAAAAGATCGTTTTCTAGGGCTGACAGTTTACAGTTACAGTTGTTGTGTTACAGTTTGTACAGCTGAAAAATTCATGTAAGTTACACCGATTTCAATCATCTATTTATGTTTTTTGAGGTATAGTATGGAACTATTATACTGCAGTACAAATTTCAGTAACATTTACTGATATAATTAGATACTATCGGTCCAAAGAAAAGATCGATCAGCTTTTAAATATTGAAAAAGTAGATAAATAAAAAAATATAATACTCATAAGTATAAGTAAGTATTGATTTTCAATAGCTATACTTACGAGAATCATCACACGAAACCAAAGCTCTCAATAGGAATATTTTTCCCCGTTTTTGCAACAATTTTCATTGATCCGCTCCAATGAAAATTGTTGGTCGTAGCGTGATGTTATATAGCCTTCCTCGATAAATGGGCTATCCACCAACTCCAAAATGTTTTTTCAATTCGACCTGCAGTTCCTGAGATTAGCGAATCAACCAAACAAACTCTTCAGGTATATTATATGAGACCGCCAGCCCTGTCTCCATCCTCTTGCTCTTACCTTGACTGCATTTGTAATTATAGCAATATGGCAAGCATTGGCGCCATGACCTTACGGCGGTTCCGTCAGGTGTCAAAATTCGACTAATGTATGTGGGAATGTGTGAATGACGGTATTACAATACTTATCGACAATTTGGTAGGCTTTAATAATAAAGCATCAAAAAATCTATTTATTTTTAATATATAATTTAATGCTAAAAGTAGTACATTCCATTCTCCTCATTCTACTATATTATATTTAACTAAAATATACGAAAAATCATATTATTTTTTACGAATTTTATATTAGATGTTATTACCTAAGAACCTAATATAAAAGGACAAAAGTTTTTGAAAATTAGAAATTTATTTTTAATAATGAAATTGGTCTATCTACCTTTCATTACTAAAAATAAGTTTCTCATTTTCAAAGACTGGTCCTTTTATATTAACACAACAGAATCGGTAACTTCTATAATTTGTTGAAATATATATTATACCAACAATTAGATATATTTATATCTATGATATAATTATCAGATTTAGAGTTCTGCTTTCACTATTTACCAATAGTTTATACGTAATTATTTGTTACTTTTTGAAACCGATTGAAATAAGATTATTATTTATAAACTTGGTGTTCCGTATATATTTTTTTTACGTGAATACATTTTTTTTACAATATATTTTTTTATATAATAATATTAGGATATTCTTATATAGAGTTATGATGATGAAATATTTTCTTAAAGATGAAATGCAATGAAAATATTCCTGGTGGGCGGGACTCGAACCCACGAACCTTGCTTTCGCCAGAGGGCGTCTGTAATATACATATGTATAAAAAAGCAATGAAGATTTTTTTGTGGAGTGTCTGGAACCTGTTTGGCTCAGTGGTTAAGTACCTTGCCGCGAAAGCAAGGTTCGTGGGTTCGAGTCCCGCCCACCAGGAATATTTTCATTGCAAGATAAAATCTTTAAGATAATATTTCATCATCATTAAATTAATCTAAAGGGAAGTAGGTGCGAGTCCCAGATTTTTTTACAATATTGGGATACAAATCAAATTACAACTATAATACAAATAAATGATACCAATGAGTAGTCTAATTATGAAATTATATCGTCGATCGCCGCTTGTTTGTAACTTTATCTATCGCAGCCTTTATTGCATTAGAAATACGAGTTACGAGTTTTATGACATAACAAATTACTAGTGCGATCTGTCAAAATTTCATTACATAATTAGGGTGATGATTTGGACTAGGCTATATCTTCTAATCAAGTCTATTTTTTTATACAAAAAACATTGCAGGTTTCGTACTTGTATTTGGGTATTGTTTTATGAAAATAATATACTGATTAGGTATATATATATATATATATATATATATATATACTTCTTTCGTTTGGTTCTCTAGCAAAGTTCAATTCACCGAGAGATGGTGAGTAATAATTATTTTATTAATTTATTTACAGCTAATAGGAAATGTCTATTTAAAAAAAAAACTGGACTCTATTTGTTTTTCTATTTACGGACAGACCAACAGAAAAAAAAAAAGTTATTTATATTTTTTAATTACAAACAATGTACCTACTGTAAAGATGCGGAACCCAAAAACCTTAATAAGCGATGCGTTATCTTTGTACCGCAGATTACAATCAACATTATTACCAGGTTTTTGTATTTTATACTTCACACCTTTCTCCTAGATTTTATCTTTACATTTATTAAAATTGTTAGGAAATTGCTGAATATCATACAATTTACTTATATATAACTTCGTAAGCATGTTTATTAAAAAAAAACTATTATTTTATATTGTTTTTTAATGGATGCATATTATAAGTTGACTTACCTCGTATAACCCCGACTTATACATATGTATAATTTTGGGGTTTGACACGGTAAGTATTTACTACCAATTACTGTAGTTGCCAAAAAGATGACATAAAAAGTCAACTTTGTACGAAATATAAAATCGAAAATATTTTAATGCAGTTTCATGTTACTTAAATACGCCCATTTTTTCGTCATAGTATACGTTTTTCTAAGAAAGTCTTAAAACAACAACACTGTATATCCGAACTCCCTATATGTGTTTTCAAATTAAATTCTTATGCTATCACAGTAGGTACTCTGTATTTTTCGGAGATAAAAAGTAGTCTATGTAATTCTGTGACCCCTTATACCTATACCACAATGCAAAACAATATATCGATGGGTTGCTCTGTCGAAAACAAATATATATATATATATATATTCACATGGAAACCGTATACAAATTTTAGGGATGAAATGAAGCCTATGTGCTATTCCAGACTATAATCTATTTCTGTTCCAATTTCAAAGAAGTTAGTGTTGCCGTTCTGAGTAACAAACATCCATTTTGAGAGAAAACAATATCATTCGTTTTTCAGGAGTTTTAGAGCTCAGAGGCCTTACCACAAGTTTTAGAGCTCAGAGGCCTTACCACAAGTTTTTGTACGTGAGGAAAGATGCTGTGTGCTGATGAATAATTGCTATATTTCTATAAATATTGAAAACAATTTATATAGAATCTGTAATTTGTATTATTGTTGATAAAATAACTTAATATCCATGTATCGTCCTAAGTAAACAGGCCCAACATTTTGGAAGACACTGACTCCTGAAATACAGTTTTCAACTAGTTTGGGAGTCAGGGTATCACTAGTTTTAAGTACTAATATAGTTTAAAAAAAGGCAATTGTTACTAATATATAAATTATGATTTTTTAGCCTATAAAGTTATTATTATTATCGTGATTGGATCGCTTTATTTTTGAAATAAAGACATCCTATTGGTGGTGCCTCACGTATTTACATTACTTTAATACAAAGTAAAAAATTATTGTAGAGTCGCTATATTGGGGTTTTTCGTGAGGAAACATATGGCAAACCTTTGCACATATCTACCTACAGCTACAATACCTTAGTGCTAGTCTACTAATATATTGGAGTTGGGCCCTAAGAAACTTGCAGGCCACTAATTGTCATTTTTTTATTATTTAATTTTTGTTATTAGCTTAGATCTTCTAAGCTACGCAACGGAATTTAATACCGTTTTCCCTATTATTTAGGTAATCGCCTCAGGAAGATATATATGTATAATACACAGTTCAGTGCTTTGATACATATAATTAGTAGTAATCCATGTAAAGCCTGGGCGGGTCGCTAGTGTATTTATAAAACTCTCAATAAAGAAAAGTAATAAATCTATGAGATACTTAAGTTATAGATTACATATTGCGCGCACAGTGTCGCGGTGTCGCAACACACGCGGCGCACCCACTTTGATCTACATATTGATGTATGTTGGAGTTCGGAATGCTTAGCAGGTGGCTAGATATGTTATAATATACTACTAAATACATTTACTACGAACGAAATCTTTTTGAGTTGCTTCACTTTACCAGTATTAGGTAATTGCTCACCTGTCCTTAAAACTCAGTGGCCTGTTCCCGTAAGAATTTCTAAAAGTATGACGTATATGTAAACTTTGTTTCATTAAAATACGTTTAGTAGTTTTTGCATGAAAAATTAACATTTCTACGTCCATCTGTATCTGTAGGATTTTATATTTTAATAAGAAAGATAATAATAATACCTTCACGACTGCCCTTTTTGCCTCCCGATAATCCATTTAAACGTTTAAACGGCTTCAGGGTACCCAGCGGAAGGATTAACCCGTCCTCACTTGGTATTCGGAAATAAAACCTAACAAATGGCGGCTTTTTGTGGTCTTTATGATGATAAAGCCTCGTTGTATAAAGCGGTGACACATCCCAGGTCCAGCCTAGTTGTCATCAGCTTAGCCTTGTTATCAGTTGCGCAGTGACTTAACCACTAGACTGGGCCGCTTTTTATTTTTTTAATACCTATGATTTTTTATTTTTGAATAACCATTTGTTTAATACTAATCAAAGGAAGAACTAAATGCAAATATCTTTAACAATAAAGAACATATGCCCAATTTAAAAAAGTACAGTTTAAGGTTTAAAATAGAACCAATTTGTTACATACTTATCGTTTGTAGGATTTTAACACAATAGGGCATAAACAAGCTTTACATTGATATATAATTTAATACAAGTACTGTGAGAAAAAAAATCAACACATTGCTATTTGGTTCAGTCAGAAGAACTAATGGTACAAGTAAAAGATAAGGCCAAAAAGAATTCATAACATACTTGTATATTCACTATAATAGGATACACACAATGTAAGGTCTAGGTATCTCTAAATGTTGTTTCCGGGATACTTTGTTGGATTGTATTTACCGTGGGAATGCTATAAATAAAGAGTAACAGAGCATTTGGATATCGGTTCCTATATTGTAGATATGGATCAAGCAATAATCGGAAGGTCAGGCGTGAACACTTGGTGATGGGTTCCGGACCTATCAAAATATATTGTTGGCATTCGACTCACATTCACTATCTTAAAATTACTTTTGCAGATTTTTTAATTACACGACTGTGTTACTTTAATATTTAAGGCTTAAATACCTATACGGCTGGTAATTTATTATAGAAATGGATAG
This sequence comes from Monopis laevigella, assembly GCA_947458855.1. Taxonomy (NCBI): domain Eukaryota; kingdom Metazoa; phylum Arthropoda; class Insecta; order Lepidoptera; family Tineidae; genus Monopis; species Monopis laevigella. The sequence goes on from OX381585.1 coordinate 25,359,574, forward strand.
AGAGATGGATAGATATTTTTTAAAAACGTACTTACAATAACTTGGCTATTAATCGAAGTACGAAGATAATTTTTATGTTATTAATTGTAATATTTCTATTCTGGGTACTAAAAATTGTTGTATTTTTTTTTCTGATTACGATAAAAAAGGGCCCAACACAAAAAGTGTAATAAATACAATACATACATATCATCACGGGTGCCTTACGACGCCCGAGACCGCCTAGACGGCCCCAGGGTACCCAGCGGAGGGGTTTTAATCGATACCCACCTCGTCGTAGCCGATGGTATGAGTCTACACCGAACAATTGGCTAGCTCGTCCCGATGTTTTGAATAGACTCAATAACCCATCTATAAACAGTTTCACAAGTTGGTATAGTGAAACTGGGACCGACAGCTTAACGTGCTCTCCGAGGCACTATAGTGGTGTTGTCAAACAAATGTACATACATTTTTTAATTAAAAACTCATTGGTACACACCGGGATTCGAACCAGGGACCTAAGTGTTTTTAAGTCTAACCAACTCGTCCACCACGTATATAATAAATACAATGACTGACAAATACAAATTCTGCGTCAAATAGTAAGCCCATTTTGTATGGAGAACGCAGACATCGCGATTACGAATGCAGTAAAATGTGTGTTCCTTAATTTTTTTTGTTTTTTTTAACCAGAGAAATGAGGACGGGTTAATCCCTCCGCCGGGTACCCTGAGGCCGTTTAAACGGTTCTCCGGAGCCATATAGGCACCCGTGATGGTATTTATTTTTTACCAGAGTAATGAAACGAAATGCCTACTTTATATTTTTATAAAGGTATTTAATCCAGACTAGGTACTAAACTACTATATATAAACTTATTACTAAACTAGGTAATACTTACGTACTATGTTATATACGTGGTGGCCTAGTTGGTTAGACCTTGGACTTAAAAACACTTAGGTCCCTGGTTCGAATCCCGGTGTGTACCAATGAGTTTTTAATAAAAAGAATTATGTATATTTGTATGACAACACCACTATAGTGCCTCGGAGAGCACGTTAAGCTATCGGTCCCGGTTTCACTATACCAACTTGTGAAACTGTTGTATAGTATAGATGGATTATTGAGTCTATTCAAAACTAAATCGCAACGAGCTAGCCACTTGTTCGGTGTAGACTCATACTATCGGCTACGACGAAGTGGAAAACCCCTCCGCTGGGTACCCTGGGGCCGTTTAGGCGGTCTCGGGCGCCGTAAGGCACCCGTGATGATACATAACATAGGTAATACTTTTTTCTTATAAAAACTGGGATGTTAATTTATTTTAACTTGAGCTTGGATTTTTAGTAAACTAATGTGGTCATTAACAAATACAAGTTTTGTATAATAACTGTATATAACACCTACCAGTGGCTGATAAAAATAAATTAAAACATAAATGTTTAATGGATTATTACAGAACAAGATCATAATTTTCGATACATGATTTTGACTGAGTGGGTCACCTTGTGAGCCATTGTGTCGGTCATGAGCGTTGTGAAAGTAGACCCCAGCCCCCGCGGCCGCAACAACCTTATGTCATACATTACTTCGTTTATGGCCATCTTAAGGAGCTTTATTAAAACAATTTTAATCTCATTTAAAAACCTGCCAAATGTACTCATTTGATTAAGTTTATAGTTAATATATATATATTAAAGTTATAAGTAGTTCAAAACCATCACAATATCAAGTTTCAGACGTTTCAGGAACAATTTCTATAGCGGAAAAACGCGCACACGCACGAAAGAACTTCACGTGTCGCGACGTACCAAGTATGTTTTTCAGAAATGTTCTGAAAAAAAATCGCCAGAAACAGATGCAAAAACTGTCAAATGACCTAGTCATGTTCCGGTTTTAGTCTGTGGCTTCACCCGTTTTGCATATTACTTCTATATCGATTTCATGTCGAGGTGGTAGTCTTCTTTCAGGCTGCGGTACGAAATAAATAAATAGCGAGGATATATTAAAATACAGTAATGCAATTTGATTCGCCCATTTCGTAATCGCATCATTTAGCCAGCATAGTGCGAGTGATCAATGTTGTTTAAGAACAATTGTTGTTGCCTATTCATGGACTTTGTAGGTCTGCTCACCACCAGATAGATACAAGGTCACATTGTGATAAAATATCTGGACGGAAAAATATGAGCTTTTTGAATGATGGTAGAAGCGAAATTTTTTGTTTAGATTAGTGTCTAGGTTGATAGCTCCGAATAACTGATTAAATGTAATAATTTTTATAGAGATCTTTACATTTTTAACGACTTAGGTTTAATTAAACGTATTTCAATTTTATTTTGAAGCATGTGACTTTGAATGATAGTGAGCAGTCCTGCAAAGTCCTGCTCTGGCAAACACTCAATCACATATTTTGCATTACGAGTATCCTAGCGGCTTCATTTTAAAATCAAATGCCTGTTCCGTAACTGCACTCTAAAAAAAGGCTACAAAATCGATGCAGAAGTCCCCTGGAAACCGGTGAACACACAGACTAAAACTAAAATATGAGAACTAATGCTAAATAACTAAATTCCGATGTATTCTAAAAATATTTTTTAATTAAACCCCAATAAAATAAAATAAATGTACATAATATAAAGTATGTAGGTACATTAAAAAATAAAGTTTGTATTTTATATATTTAATATGCTTTTTGTAAATAAATAAAGAAAAAAAAACTAGTGCTAAATATGAAATTTTCTTGAATACGGAACATCTGTGTCTAAGAATTATTTCGCACAAATCCGTATTATATAAATAACTAGTAAGTATTTGTATTTTTTGGCCTTATTTTTAATAATCCCTTCAATGATTTTAGTACAAATGTACAATAATCCACACGGAGATCTGTTCAATCCTTAAATTGTATTTTCTTCTAATTTTAGAAAAGTTTTTTTTAACGTGAAAAGCTTTAAGTACTTTTCTTTAAATTCTGAAAATAAATGACCTTGACCAGTTTAGCCAGCTGATGTCAAGGTCACTCTCGGTGTCAACAACCATTGCGGCTGACAGGCTGCCATAATATTGCATTCTGATCCCGCGGAATGTGGACTAAATGGCATTACATGGCTCACAATGTGAGCTTTATTGTCCAAACAACAAGGTTGGTGTTCCATTGTAAATGTGTTATTGTTGTTCTTATGATTTGATTGACGTTTGTATGCTTTGGCTTATAGAAGATGTGAGTTCATTAATTTTACTCTGCAAAGTTGTTAGAGTGTACTTTTAAAGAGATGACTATAACTTTATGTTCGATTGCATAATTTTTAATGAATGACGATCCTAAACAGTGAAGCTTTCTGCAGAAAATGTACTTACCTATAATAACTTTTTATGTAAGTAGTACTTCTAACGTACTCGTAACCTAACCTTACTTCAGCATAAAAAAAAATCACCTGGCCCCCCAGGTTCTGATTTTGTTTGTTATATTTTTCTCGAAAGGTAGTTATTACTTTACAGTTGGTTTTTGGTAGTTATTAATTTACATTCCATATGGGTCCGTAAACTGAGGCTCTACCATGGGTTTTTGGTTTGTACCAACGTAACGTTAAAACGTGAGGTACCACCAATAGGATCGCTTTATTCAATCGCGTTACCTAAAATAAAGCGGTCCTATTGGTTGTTGCTCACGTATTAACGTTACGTTCCTACAATGCGCAAACCCATGGTAGAGCCTCTGATATGATAATTTCAACTAATAACACCTCGTCTAAGGCTCATTTATTGCGCAAAGAATTTTATTGACATTCCAGCGGGAAAATGTCACTAAAAAATTATAATTCTTTATTGCACTAAAATGTTGTTGTTGTACAAAGGCGAGCTTAATGCCTTAGGCATTATTCAATTCAATTCAATTCAATTCAAATTTCTTTATTGTGGATCATAGGTTTACAAGATTTTACATAATTTTAGTTCAGCTATGTCCTGCCCTTGAGCATACAAAGAATTACACAGTCAATTGGAATTTACAACACAAATAGTCAAAATATATACATAGGTTTAGGAAGTTTACAATTTAGTATATTACATTATTACTATATTTGTCATTTACCTACACATAATAGCAATTGTTAATTTAGCCTATAGTTTTGTCTTCAAGAAATTCATTAATATTATAGTAACATTTACAGTTAAGTAGACAGAACAGCTTATTCTTAAATTTATTTATTTCTTTAATAATTCGTATTTCAGTGGGTAGCTTATTATATATTAAAGGGGCCATTCGGAAAACACTTTGGTTAAATAATTTAGTATTATGTATTAATAAATTAATTTTATCTTTAGAGCGAGCCCGATTTCTAAATTCAAATAGTTCAATATTACATTTAACAAATACTGCACACTCATACAAGTACATACAGGGAAATGTTAAAATATTCATTTCCTTAAAGTAAGGTCTACATGTGTCCCTTTGTTTGAGGTGACATATTGCTCTAATGCACCGTTTTTGAGCTTTGAATATAATCTGTTTATCAGTAGAATTTCCCCAAAATATTATACCATATCTTATAATTGACGCAACATTCCCATGGTAAGCATTCATTACTGTAGCCTGACTAACAATTTTACTTAACTTAAATAGTACATAAGAGTATTGATTTATTTGTTTTGACAAATTTTCAACATGGTGCTTCCAATTTAATTTATTGTCTATGTGCAAACCTAAAAATTTAGTTATATCTGTTTCTTCAATACTTACACCTTGATAATTAATTTTATAATTTATGGGCGCATTAATCCTCTGTCTAAAGTTCATTACTTTGGTTTTCTTTAAATTAATTTTTAGGTTATTATAAGTCAGCCATTGAATAATTGTTTTTAGAGTATTGTTTATATCAGTTTCCAAGTTGGTAATATTGTTATCCACAAATAATACTGTGCTGTCATCAGCGAATAACGTCATTTGATAATTAGTTGTGTTAGGCAAATCATTAATATAAATCAAAAATAGTAAGGGCCCTAATACACTTCCCTGTGGGACTCCGTAGTTAACTTTTTTAAATTTAGATTGATATACTGTTTCTATTTTAGACTTTTTATTAATTAATGTGATTTCAGTGGCCTGCACCCTATGCAATAGATACGACTTTATAAGATTATTAGCATTACCTCTTATTCCATAAGTATTTAATTTTTGTAATAATAAGTTATGGTCTACATGGTCGAATGCCTTGGTCATATCCATATAGACAGCTGTTGTTGGTATTCTGTTATCGATATTTTTTACCACTGAGAAAAGAAAATCATAAACTGCTCTATTTATAGTTTTGTTTTTCCTAAAGCCATATTGTTCTGACGCTAATATATTGTTGGTTTCAAAGTAATTGTATAGTTTATTGTAAATAATTTATTATCTACCAGCTAACCTTTAGGAGAGTGAAAATTGTTATATAGGGTGCACAGAGTAATGCAAATAGAAATTAAAATACATATACTATACTATTATTACATTTAAATATTAATAAAAAAATAAATTAAAAAAAACCTATAACATAATAATAATATATAAATAATCATGTTTTAATTTATAGGTACATAAGGAATTTAGGTATGTAGGTATGATGATTTAGTTATTTATATATTTCTTTTAATTTTTAGGTACCTAGTTTTGATTTTAGTTAATACTACTTATTTATATATTTTTTAACATAATTGTAGGTATTCAAATTATTAAAGATAAAAGAAACAAAGTATACTTAAAAATTAACTAAAAATAAAACATAACCTATAAAAAAATACGGATTCCCAAGCAGTGTTGAGCGGATATGTGCCGAGGATGCTGACTTAACCCATTCAGAGGGGTTTCCCCTCTGAATGGGTTAAGTAACAGTGATATTGTTTTTTTTAAATAAATATTTAATTATAAATTTAAGTTATTTCATATACATATTTTTTATATGTTATTTAGAAATGTTATAATAAAAATAGTAGGTATTATTTAAAACTTCATTTACCCAACAAAACTTTTTAAAATATTAATAATAATACAAATAAAATATCTGTTAATAAGTCAGAGGTCAGATTAACAAAGTATGAAATATATAGGGAAAAACCTCCCCTATAGTATAAAAATATCGGAAATAATTTCCAGTGGAGATGATTGGTAGTTTGTCATTATATATATTCTTTTACTTGAACTTTTATAGTATAACAATCTCTACTATTGTGTTGTAGATTGGTGCAGCCTCTGCAATAATACATTTCAGCAAGGCACCTATTATTATAATTATTTTATATAAATGGATAAAATAAAATTTAAATCGGCTGCTAATTTTACACATATCTGGCAGCATAAGGGTTCGTTCACACAAGCCAAAAAGAAATGGCTTCTACAGAATTAATTGGCCGCTAACTTCACACCGGTCTATTAAAATAAAGATGCGGACCGACAGACTGCAAACACCCTGGGTCCCTTTCTTTATCATGACCCTAAACATGATTTCATGTCTGTAACTATTTTAATATTTAAAGCTTAGGTAATGTTGTTTAGCCTAGGTTCTAGTTTAAGTATTTGTAGGTACACGCGCGTAGCCAGGATTTGTAGGTACACGCGCGTAGCCAGGATTTGTAGGTACACGCGCGTAGCCAGGATTTGTAGGTACACGCGCGTAGCCAGGATTTGTAGGTACACGCGCGTAGCCAGGATTTGTAGGTACACGCGCGTAGCCAGGATTTGTAGGTACACGCGCGTAGCCAGGATTTGTAGGTACACGCGCGTAGCCAGGATTTGTAGGTACACGCGCGTAGCCAGGATTTGTAGGTACACGCGCGTAGCCAGGATTTGTAGGTACACGCGCGTAGCCAGGATTTGTAGGTACACGCGCGTAGCCAGGATTTGGGGGGTTCGATGGGGGTTCAATGGGCTTAACCCCCCCCATAGCTACGCCCGTGTGTAGGTAATATGTAGAATTTATTAGAAGGTCAGACCCAGATGCTAAAAGAGGTATTCTAGTTGAGTAAATCAACAGATATTAGTAATAAATATGACAGAATTTCCTCATAAAATATTGATATTTCTGCACATTGCGTGCGTGAGAAATTAAATGCTCTACAGCCACCGGATTTAAACATATCTTGACCCACATTCATATGTGGAGTACATAAAGCCACTTAATTTATGGACCCTGCAGCGATAGTTTGTAGGTAATATGAATAAAATCCCGCACTCCCAATGCATATTCATGAACTAGTATTGAGCAATAAGTAGCTTACATAGTTATTTTGCTAAATAAGCACGAATACCGTTCTGTGGATATTGCGAACAAAACAATGCAAACCAAGCTATACTAAATATAGAAAAAGACAAGAAAATAAGTACCTATAGTCCACCATAATGCCTAAAAAGATAAATATTTCATTCTTAAATTAAAAACTGTTATATGTGTTGAGATTTAGCGAATACCATTTCGTATACCTAATACGAAATTATGTAGTATAATGTAGGAGTAGTGGATATTGCGGTTGGAAATAATGCATAGCAAAGCCAATAAATAACAGTTCCGTCCCTTCTAGAACAATAAATAATAATAAATAATATGTAATAAGATCTATGTTGGACAATCATGTGCCTTATCCAGTTTGTGAGGTTTTAGGGGATAATCTCTGGATCTACTGAAACGATTTTGTACATTATTTTAGTGTTGGACAACCCATTTATCTAGGAAGGCTAACGGCTTTATAACATCACGCTACGACAAATATGAGCGGAGCATCAATGAAAAATGTTGGGAAAACGGGGAAAAAATATTCCTTTTGAGGTACGCTCTCAAAAGGTCCTCTGCCGTAAACGGTTAAAGTTACGCAGACGAAGTAGCGCGGATCTGCTAATATACTATATACTACGGGTCATCGTTCTATGAACTGTAGGTATTCGATTCTATCATGTGATTATCTACAATAGCTATTTATTTATAATACCAAACTATAATGTACCTACGTCCATGTACATAAGAATGTATTATGCGCAACAATATTTTTACCTTATATACGTGGTGGCCGAGTTGGTTAGACCTTGGACTTAAAATCACTTAGGTCCCTGGTTCGAATCCCGGTGTGTACCAATGAGTTTTTAATTAAAAAATTTATGTACATTTGTTTGACAACACCACTATAGTGCCTCGGAGAGCACGTTAAGCTGTCGGTCCCGGTTTCACTATACCAACTTGTGAAACTGTTTATAGATGGGTTATTGAGTCTATTCAAAACATCGCGACGAGCTAGCCACTTGTTCGGTGTAGACTCATACCATCGGCTACGACGAGGTGGGATTAAAACCCCTCCGCTGGGTACCCTGGGGCCGTTTAGGCGGTCTCGGGCGCCGTAAGGCACCCGTGAAGATATATATATAATATATAATATTTTTACCTATAGCTCAATTTCTTGAATTAAATTATTTTAAATGAAATGTAAAATAAAACAAGGAAACCGCTGTCAGTTCCAAATTTACTATACAAACTGTTTATAAAAATAACCATTTATTCAACAAAAAAATTAAAAAAAAACAATTTACTAAATGTAATGGTACTTTAAAAATAAATCTATTTTTAGATTCAAATGTTTAGAATAGACAAGGTTGGAAGTAAAGCCCAAACGTACAAAACTAATAAAGGAAAAGTGTTTCTAAAAAAATATATAAATTAATTCCTGCAAGTATATAAATACTTTAATACTATGTACTCGTAGGACATTTTACACATATTGCTTTGGTCACAAACTAAGCTCTAGACTTTTACTATCTGTACCAGAATTAACGATAAAATATATATAAAACGATAGTAGGTACAAAATTATTACAACAGATAAAAAAAAATCTACCACCGAAATTTTCTTATGGATACATAATATAATTTATAAACACCCAGACCATGACAAACTGTACAGAAAACGTACCAATATTTTTTGTCATGGGTGGGAATCGAACCCACGAACTCCAGATACAACGCCAAAGTCGCAACCACAAGTCTACGGAGGCTGTCTATATGAAACAACTGAAATAATTACCAGGAGAAATCGTATTGAAGGCAACATTATTAACTCATAGGTTAAACGATCCGTAACAAGTTACTAGAGGTTGATGTCATAATAATTACCAGTGTATGTAGATCAGGAGTTTCCGATGATATCACCGCTGCTGCGGTACCCGTGATGTTTCGAAAGAAATGCGATACTCAGGCAGTACCGGGTACTTCATAATAATATACTTAGCACCATATTTAGTATCCGTTTTGTAATCTTTCAACGCTTTTAGATATAAGAACTCTGACCGCTACATATGGACTCTACTGGTGGGTGACTGTACCAAAAACTGTTATAATCGACGCCTCCTTACCCCCGTATTTTAAGACGTATCCTTAACTCCACTTTACACTCAAGGAACGTCTGTCTCTTTCCACCAAATGTCAACTATAAAAAGCAAGTTGAGACAGATGCTCCTTGAGTAAAGAGTGGAGTTAAGGAAACGTCTTAGAATACGGGGGTTAGACTAGTGGTTGCGCCTTTGGCATTGAATACGGAGGTCGGTGGGTTCGATTCTCACCCATGGCAAAAAAATATTAGTACTTTTATCTGTACAGCTTATCATGGTCTGGGTGTTTATAAAATACTAGCGGCCCGTCCCGGCTTCGCACAGGTTTGTATAACTTTAACTATATGCTCAGCGCACGCCACGGAAGGCCTCAGAAACGATACTTTTCCCCCGTTTTTAAAACATTTTTGGTTACTGCTCCACACCTATAGGACCTAGCGTGATATTATATAGCCTATGTTACTTCTGAATAATGCAGCTTTCTAATGGTGAAAAAATTATTACAATCGGTCCAGTAGTTTTTGAGTTTATTCATTACAAACATACAAAAATACAAAAATACAAATCTTTCCTCTTTATTTTATTAGTATAGATAGTATAGAAGTATAGAAGTATAGATAATATGTATTATATCGTTGTTTCTGGTATACAGAACATGGGTTACATAGTACAAGCCTAGAGCTTAGTTGGTGACTAGAGCGATATGTGTAAATTGTCTTATATATTATTATTATTAAATAATTATATACTTACATTATTGTTTTTAAGTAATGTAAGCATATAAGAAGCATTTGTAGATTTACATGAAATAAATAATTTGTAGTTGCACTTTAAAGGTGGGCGGGCTCGTTACCGCCCATACAGATGCAAAAATCCTCAAGTGACCTAGTCATGTTCCGATTTTAATCTGCGGGTTCACCGGTTTTCAGGAGATTACTGCATAGATTTCTTGTCGAGGCGGTAGTCTCCTTTAGGGTGCGGTTACGAAATGAGTGGTTTAATTGATGCTAAGGCAGCGAGTATTAAAATACCTACTCGTAATGCAATTAGTCTTTGTCGCCGCCCATTTCGTAATCGTATTATTTAGCCGGCATAGTGGGAGCAATCAATGTTGCTTGTCCTTAAGCAACACAACTTATTGCTTTATTAAAAAATATGAACAAGATATTGTCACTTAGCATCTATATCAGTAAATATTGTTTTTTTATAGCATTTGCGGCACATGGTTCCATGCCCAAAGTACCACCTTTTAAATTTACCATGTATATACAGGCTGAATGTGAAAAGATGTACTTCGGGCTAATATGAGGTTCTACTGATCAAATCGAAACTACTTTTCCCATGGAACCATGTGTCGCAAATGAAAAAAAAAATAGTTTTCTAATGCAATTGGTAATTTTAACATAACTAGTTTGGTTGGCATTTTTTTTTCATTTGTGACACATGGTGTAGTCGGGAGTAGTTGTTCGATTTGACCAGTAGAACCTTATATTAGGCCAAACTAAAACCTTTCAAAGTCTCTTTCATATTTATGCATTATTATAAATTCCTTATTAGGATAATCCTATTTTTTTTTTTAAAGATAAAAAAGCAATGAAAATATCCTGGTGGGTGGAATTCGAACCTACGACCCTCGCTTTCGCACTCTTTCAACCAATCCTCACCAACCAACGCGAAAAATCCAGCGTCCTCGATTCGATTCCCCGCGGCGGACTTCAATAATTATCCATTCCAAATTATAAACGGAATAGGGCCAAGGAGATCCCGTGAAAGTGGGCGAAGTTATAAAATAACGAAACAGAGTACAGTCGCGACAACATTGCGTAGGGAGGGAGAATATACATATAGGGTACATTCACTTGGCAAGTTTCCATGTCATTTATTTTTCGGAATTTTTCCTGAAATATTATTCCAGAATGGCCCTATGTAAAATTTGGTAAAACGAGAATTTTGTTAATAGTCTTATGATGCTGCCTAAAACAATAAAAAATAACTTATTTTTACACTTATTTTAATTTTTCATAGAGCTTAATAATTTTGACCGAGATTTTTTGGGTAATATTGTATATCTTTACTTTTACAGAAAAGAGTACCTTATAGTAAGTGTACATTTACAGTACTTTAAATAGTGAAATACAGATTAAAGTAGGTAACTTGCCAACTTTATAAACCCACCGGTGTACCACAAAATAATAAAAAAACTTTCCATAACAAAAAACATAATAAGCTCTATTAATAAGAATTAAAAATTCAAGATCATAAAAAACGTAAATAAATAAAGAAAATTTTTACTTAAAAAAACTTCTAGACTATTTTTCCCAAAATGTGTTTTGTCTTATTTTAAAGTAGGAAAATGTTTATTATACTCGCATTTTGTTTTACGTAATTAATATGCGTAAAATTCTACCAAGATAATTCTTTAAAGCCAAAGCTTTAAATAAAAACGAGCATCCCATCGAATGATATATGTTGTGGAGTGTACCGACCTTGCCACTGGGTGTGGGTACCAAGTGAGGAGATACGTAATTATGGCAACAACATGTCCAAATCCACTGAGAAAATAATACCGACAGGATCCGCTGGGAAACACCCACAGAGTGTTAAGTTTATAAATATTTTAGCTTTGTACAAAAAACTGATTACTGTCTCAAGGCAGCTGGTACATTCGACGCCATTTTTAACTTTAATCGTTACAATTACTTTAACAAACACTTTGGTGCAACTCACGGGCGTAGCCAAGATTTAAACGTAGGGGAAAGATCTATAAAACCGTGCGAAAGATCTATAAAAAAAATTAACGAGATTAACCCGTTAATTTTTTTTAAATGATAAAAACAAAAAAAAACACCATTGTGTAGCCTTCTGTCTCTTAAATTAGTGAGATAATATTTGCCCCCCTTGCCCCAAGAAAGGACAAACAAAATTTCTGAAGTGAAAACTACTTAGCTTCACACACTTGTAAACGTTTTGGATGCCGTCACATATCGTGTCACTAAACTTTTGGAAAACACTTTGGTAGCTGAAATCTGACGTTTTATCATTGAATACTTCATTCATTGAGCTGAAATTCTGACTGGCTGCACCACGTTTTTTACGTTTTGTGAAAACCTCGATTGAATGCTGTCACGTACGATTTGTTATCTTAAATTTATGTATATATACATTATTTGGGTATAATATATTATACCCATTTAAGTTAGAACTCTCTAAATTCAGCCAGTCTTAATGACATATAGTTTTAGGTTGTCAAAGATCTATATAATGTAGAGTCACGCGTGCGCTTTTTCCCTATCCTAAAAAGAGTCCAAGGTGCCTATTAAAAAGATTTAATTTAAAAATATCTATCTCGTTTCGGCATTTTATAGATCTTTCGCACGATGATCTGACAGAATGATGAAGGCTTTAGTGCCGATTCCACCAAAAGAGTGCTCAACTTATACTGGGGATAGTTCATCAAATTCCATACAAATATTTATTCGTAGATTAAATTATTAATATTCCTTTTAGCAAGCAATTAATCATTAATAATTATTTGTATGCGATTTGACTAATCTCGGTATTGGACGAATCGACCATAAATCAATTGTATATAAAGTATATCAAAGTTAAAATTTGGCATATTTCCCATACAAAATATGTCAAGTTTTGCCTTGAAATGAAATTAATTTAGTAGAATAAGACCCGTGGGGCCAGTAGTGAAACCAAATATACCAATTATGTTTACAAGCTTTTTTCAAAGAAGTTTTATGAAGCAGTTATTTTACTAGATTTTTTTTTTATTGGAGCACGACATGTGACTTTGTATCTACCTGGTGGTGAGCAGACCTACAAAGTCCATGAATAGGCTCAATCAATAATGGTTCTTAAACAATATTGATCGCCCCCACTATGCCGGCTAAATGATGCGATTACGAAATGGGGGGCGACAATGAAGAATTGCATTACGAATATATACTCGCTGCCTTATCGTCAATTCAACCACCCATTTCGTAACCGCACCCTGAAAGGAGACTACCACCTCGACAAGAAATCGATGCAGTAGTCTCTAGAAAACCGGTGAACCCACAGACTAAAACCGAAACATGACTAGGTCACTTGACGGTTTTTGCATCTGTATGGGTGGTGGTAACGAGACCGGTCGGTCGGCCTAACGAAGTTATAGAGACATTCCTCCCATCTAAATATAAAATTATTTGGCAAATTACCTTTGAAAGCTTGGCATTAATTTAAAAATAGCCAACTGTAATTAGGTTGTACATAACATTATATACCGATATAATTATTTGTGAAGGTCGTACCACAACCAGAAGCGATCACGATCCATCATTGCTATCAACAAATAGTCATCTTTGATTTATTTAAATTTTAATTAAAAATTGACTAAGTATAAAATGTTTATAAGTATAAGATAGCAATAAACATAATTAAATATGAAAAATCTAAATGATAGGTTTTTTATACACATAACTACTTAATATATACATAATTACTAATATATACTTATTACTGTTGTTATTGTATTTAATTGACCGCTTCCGTGGTCCGAATGTACAGCGTTGTATCCGGAGGTCGTGGGTTCGATTATCATTCTGTGCAAACAATATTAGTACGTTTTTCTGTTTTGTTATTAAATACTTATAATACAGGGTAAATTTGAAAGGTTGTACTTGAGGCTGTATTGACCAAATCGAACAACTTTTTCGATAGGACCATATGTATCGCAAAAAGAAGAAAAAAGAAAAATTCATTTGTGACACATTATTCCATGGTGAAAGTATGATTTGGTCAGTAGAAAAAAAAAAAAAAAACCTCATATTAGCCCAAAGTATAACCTTTTAAAATCACCATGTATGTGTAATATTACGTAGGTATAGGGAACCTAGTTTGTAAATAAAATATGATATATTGATTTTGTATACAAATAACTTCTCAAAATTTAGTCTAAACACCTAGAAAACGGTCTCAGGCGCCGTCGGCACTCATGCATTTTGTCCGGTTTTTTGCAAATTTTAATGACTCTTTCATATAGCTCGACCGTCAGTATATGTAAAAAACATTTATTCAAATGTTATTTATTAGTTAGGTATAAAGCTTATAATATCGAAGCAAATATTTCATATCTCACAGGTGTCAAATATGCAATCGAATAAGTTATTATACACATATCTAATACATGTGTTTTCTGGCGCATGCGTTCAAATACAAACTAATTGGTTCAACATTTACTTATGATTGGGTATGTAATTGCTATAAATTTTATTTCATATGCTACGTATGTCAGCGGTATACCTAGGCACTAACTAATTACCAATGTACCTAAGTACTAGGTATATAAGTATACCTAGCAGATATTATGACTTCACTTTAATTTGGTAAGTACTTATAATTGTAGTAGTAACTAAATACATGTGGACAAATAACCAATAAAAAAGTAGAAAAAGCCTTTGTACACATAGTTTTGGTACGACTACAATAATAGACATGTGTACATCATATTAATACTTATTTTATTAAATGCTTATTTTCGGAATTGTTATGCACCTAATCTATTTGTATAATATCTCAAAGGTAACATTTAGGTACGTATAATTGCTTATATTAGTTTTTAGAAAATTAAATTTATAATTAAAAAAAAAACGTTAGATACCTACTAGGTATACTTATTCTTTACTTATAACAACTTAGTTATAAGTAAAGAAATCTCCTTATTTATTGATTTTTATGCTCTAAGCTCATAATTTATTGATTTTTATGGTTTAAACCACAAAATAGAAAAAACAAGTCTATTCCGTGGTTTAAACTCTTAAAGTTACTTAAGTATTTTACCATGAAATCTCTTGTGTCGCGCTTCCACTTCTGCGTCTGTAGGAATCGTAATTAACTACGAGCAATACAACGTCAACTTCGAGACTTTTTGACAGAACAAAACCACTCTATTATTTAATGTTAAAAAAGAAAATATAATTTCGCCCTGATTTCGCCACCTCATTGCCAATTTGGAGTGGTTCGCCTCAGCCGCATGGGTTGCAAAATAAACAATCCATACATGCTGTCACATATCGCAGATTACGCGCCAGTCGTCGGACCGGTCCGCAGATCACTATCGCCTTACTTCAGATCTACAGAGTTTAATGCCTTGCTAGACATCGCAATAATCTATACTAATATTATAAAGCTGAAGAGATTGTTTGTTTGGTTGAACGCGCTAATCTCAGGAACTACTGATTCGTATTGAATTTTTTTTAGTGTTGGACAGACCATTAAGTAAGAGTAAGGCTATATGCTACATAACATCACGCTACGACCGATAGGAGCGGAGTAACAATGAAAAATGTTGCAAAAACGGGGATAAAATATTCCTTTTGAGAGTGTAGCCAGCCAGCAGATGCATACAAGTGTACACTGCTAGTTGCCATCATTATGCCCTTACGAATGTTCACGTATCATTTAAGGTCTCTAGGTTATAAGAGAAATAACACAAGCTGGTGGAGAGTTCACATTTTGTTAGTAAATCTATGAATTACCAAAACGTTTGGTACGAGATGGTACATCCGCCACGATATGCGTTTTATAACCAGTGAGAATAAAGAAAGGGGGAATCGTGTTTAAAATCTGTTAACACAACAACACCAACAACAGTGCACTGTCCATGGTAATGGCTCCAAGGTTTTATCGAGCTTTGAGAAATATTATATACCTACTATAGAAATAGTTCTCTCTGCAATTTTTCTCGTTACATTTTTTATTATTAATAAAAACATTAAATAATTAATATATAATAATATAATAAATAGCATTTTCTGTGTCTTTGTCTGAATATAAATATAAGATGAAATTTTCTGTCATGCAGAAAATTCAACTAAAACTTTGCGGTGTCTATCAAACATATTTAAGCTTAAGGTTTGTGATAGATTTATGTTGCGATAAGTAGATCATGTCAAATTGATATTGTTATTATTAGCAATTTGTTATTATTAACAGTAACGTAAGGACAACTGCAGATGTACTGTTTTACAAAAATATTACTCTAACTTTCCAACGAAGAACAAAGCTTGATACTGAAATGGAAAAAGTGTACCTACACCACTAATGTATACACTATAGAAGTGTACATATCGTGTACCTATAAATTGTAGCGACATTATCTTAGCAATATTACTTAGATTTATAAAAAAAAAAAAAACTTTTGATATTTTTCAAAAAATGTTTTTTAGTAAAAATAGTAAATATACAAGTTTCTAGTGCCTGAAAATACTTTAGATGCTGGATATTTACGAGTAAGAAGTTCTTTTTACAGTTATTTGTTGGAAAGAGTAATATAATTTATTAAACAACAATATGTGTTGTAAATATTTATTATTTTTAAAACCCTTAGACATAAATACCAAAAAATATAGGACGTATTAAAACTTAAATAACAAATATTACCAATCGCGCAGTCTGCGTTCTCCATACAAAATGAGCTTTCGCAGTTCCAGTAGGTATTACTAGACTACTGTTTGTGGCAGAATTAAAATTATATTTTGAGTCGGTCATTGTATTTTATTTTGAATCAAAAATAGAAACATTTTATAATAAAAAAATATATATATAATACAAATATTTTTATTATTCGTAATAGATTTTTTTTTACGTTTAATTACCAACAGAAAACTAATAATTGAACTTTGGAACAGACAAGTTGTTGGAAGTACATGCATGGTGCGCTGAGTCGACTAGAGAGCCCTTAAAACTACGAGTAAGATTGCATCTATTATCTTTATGAAACTTATTTTTTTAATCCTTCCCTACGAAATAAGAGAGAAGTTTAACCCTTTGTAAGTATACATTTTTTATCTACGCTATTGGCAAAATGTAAATGAAATGAAATTTTATTTGCAAATATTCTGAATAAAATGTTGTTAGGGGTTAGTACATGTACAGAATTTGCCTAAAAAGGCGCACAAATTTTAAGACGGAACCCTTGTAAAGATGGGTGTCCCCCAGGGATCAATTTTAGGCCCATTCCTGTTCCTAGTATACATCAATGATCTTCCACATATGGTACAGGAGATGGCACAGATAGTGCTATTTGCTGATCATACATCCCTACTTTTTAAAGTTAGTAGGAAGGATAATATATTATCGGCAGCAAATGACACTCTGGAAATGGTTTCAAAATGGTTCATGGCAAATAATTTAGTATTAAATGCAAAGAAGACTAAGTGCCTGAAATTTACGTTGCCTAATGTATCTAATATCAACACAGTGAAGATAGGTGGTAATGATCTGGAATTTGTTGACTCCACTGTGTTTTAGGGATCACAGTCGATTCAAAACTACAGTGGAAAGCTCACATTACTACTTTATCCATGAAATATGGTCTTATAATGTGGGGATCTGCGGCAGATATTGATACTATATTTATTCTACAGAAGAGGGCCATTCGGGCAATATATAACATGAAAGCTCGTGATTCTCTTCGAGAAATCTTTCCTATGATTGATGTACTGACACTTCCATCTCAATATATTTATGAAAATTGATTGTACGTTAGGAAAAACTTAAATATGTTTAGTAAAAAAGGCGATAGACATAATTTAAACTTAAGAAACATAGATAAAATCGATATACCAAAGTTTAGACTGCAAAAAACTAATAAATGTTTCGTCATTAACAGTATAAGGTTATTTAATAAATTACCTAAAAGCATTATAGATCTGAGTGAAATAAAGTTTAAAAATTGTATAAAACACATATTAATCAATAAGGCTTACTATAGTGTAAAAGACTATCTTAACGATAAACACGTCTGGAACCGTCCTGAGGCTCTACCATGGGTTTGCGCATTATAGAGGCGTAATGTGTTTATTTACGTATACGTGAGCAACAACCAATAGGATCGCTTTATTTTTGGTAACAAGATTGAATAAAGCGATCCTATTGGTTGTTGCTCACGTATACGTAAGTGAATGCGTTGCGTTTCTACAATGCGCAAACCCATGGTAGAGCCTCTGATATGCAATTGAGGTCTCGCAACTAGTAAACAAATTGCTTATGTAGAATCTACCCTAGTTTAGTAGGTATATAATGTCCGATATTGTAATAATTTTATATTACATAATTTATTTTCATTACATTATGTAAATTTTGTCTTTGGATAAGGTAATCATTGATGATTACCTACTTATTTATACTTAATTTATACTAATAGTATACTGTGTAGTTATGTACATTGGTACCGTAACAAATATTCTGCCATAGGGTGTTCTACGCATGCTGATCAGTGGGGTGCATTTTGAGTATGTTACTATATATTTATATTATATATATATGCATAAGTCAATCAATAGCTGTACCCCTCTTTTAGTTTGTGTGAAGCACTAGAGTTTTTTACTTGCTGGTTTCTTTTTCTCCGGTGTGTCTCTGAGGGGATCGACTTTACAGTTAGTGTTTATGCCCTTAAAAATACCGATCCTTATACCTTTACTTATATGTGATTGGTTACTTAGCTTTTATTTACAATAAATATTTAAGGCATGGATATGATCGGTGAAGTTGGTGGCTCTCTTGTATGGCAGATAATCATTGACAGGTCAATGGAATCAGCTAACCACCTAGTCTTACACTAGTTGGTTATGTAGTGTGTGTTCGGTTCGGTAGTAATTTTCATATTAAGGTTTCCATTCCATCGTGTCTAAGTTCAATTAATATTTGTCGTTATTTTGTTAATGAATAGCTGCCTAACCAAACGCACTCTAAGACCTCATTGTTAAACTTTTTTTTTTTTTTTACTATTCATAAATATCTGTAAAGATTTACATGAAATAAATGATTTTGACTTTAACACAGTTAACTCAAACCATAGTTAACTCAAACCATAGTACTATAGGGATAGCTGAGTATGATTATGGCAGGGATCAATAAATAAAGCTCAATTACATTACATTTGGTATTTTTATTGATAATTATTATTTTTTGTTCGAATATTATTTATAATTAGGTATATATTAGTTATTAACAATTGTCATTACAATGTATGATCAATGAAATATTATTGACTATTCTAATTATTTGATTAATTCTAATAATATAGGTATTGATCATTTGAATTACCGTACCGATTTTAATACTGTTCTTTTTTAGTTTTATTAGTTACCTATAGCTAATGATAATAAAAGAAACATTAAACAAAGTGTGGAGATATAACTTTTGAAAATATTGAAATCGCGATACCTAATTAAAATTATCAATAACCCTAATATTATGAAACAAAAAAATATATGAAAACCGAAGAATTTTGAAGTTATGGAATCTTTTGGAATTTCGCTATTTATAATCACCTCCTATTAAGATGAATATATACAATGTTAAGCAGTCATGTTAATGTTAGAGAATATAGAGCAGGCAGCCAAAGTCGTGTTCGTAACATAATTGCATGCTATTAGTCGTTTCGCCACGCTACCTACTGACAGAGCACACTCGCAGCTCATAGAATGCTCTGACAACTGTACCTAATATTGAATTGCTGTAGGTAGGTAGTATCTTTTTTCTTAATTAAAAGTTTATTACTAAGGATCTTCTTATGAATTGGATAAATTATTTAAAGAAGGACTGAGTCGTTATGAGAAAATGCATTACTTCGTCCTCTAGTTCTATTCATTTGATTTTGAAAACCTCCCACATACAGATGTTATGTCTCTACAATGTGTAAAAAACAAACAAAACACTTCAATGAGGAAACACCTAAATTATATTTATTAATATAGAACCAAATTCAATATTTAAAAAAATCTTCTTTTTTCTACAATATATATTTTGCTGCCCATCCCGGCTTCGCACGGGTGTGCTAATAAATAAAATAAGACCAAATCTCACCTTTACGACCACATAAGTTTGATTACTTTTTTTACAAAACAAGAAAACATTTTTCTTGACAAATTGGCAACATGTACCTAACCGCTAAAACAATGTAAAGAAACTGAACAATCACTAATCTGTCAATTCTGTGAATATTTTTGAAGATCCTCCTGTCTTCTGTGTACTCACTCACTTTTTATATGGAATTATCTTGAGGGATTTAGATGTACCTAATATAATAAATTGAAATAAATTTGCTATACCTAACTCGTCTTTTACGGGCGTCTTCAGGCAAAATAATAATAAAAAAAAAATTAAATAACAAATACTGTCGTTTCATTATTAAATATTTAATTAAAATCAAAATTGTCAAGCATTTTTTTATATTTGGAGATTTTTAACCCAATTTTTTATATTTTCCATACGTACAAAATGTCTACCTGTTCTTTCATACCTACAAAATTTCATACCTGTCATTGGTATAAGTCATTTTAGCCAGCAGCAGAAATTTACAAACAACAAAAAACTATGCAGCCGTTCTGATGTAAATGCACTTATACACGATAATTTTATTTTTATTTAAACAGATAAATATAGTAACGTTTTTTTACTAACATAAATCTGCTAAAATATAAATGGTTATGGAAATAGCAGTACCTTTTCACAAAAAGCGGACCAAAAAATAATTATATCAGTAAATCCACGAGGTTAACCATTTAACACAACCTTTACTAACCAGTCAATTAATTGTGGGCAGGTAGGACATTTTATTGTGATATATTTCTTCGTAAACGTCTATAACAACAAACTAAATATAGTATTATATATTATGTGCTATATGTAATTGCTAATGCAGCATTGTTTTTGGCTAAAGCAAGGTTCCAGCACAATGGTGTTTGTCGGCTGACGACATGAGGCTAATGAATAAACGGACGCCAACAATTTGTATATGTTAGTTTAGTTAATTGTTTTACTATGTGAGAAATTGTGTTAACACTTTGCAAGAGGTAGTATGGACGATGTAGGTACAGACAATAACAAAGTAGAATAGGTACTGTAACCTTTGTAGGCCTTGCCTAATGCCAGTCAGAATATACCTACTATTCAATAATTGATTGGTGATTCTCTAAGCAGTACCTCGTTCAGAGGATCAGCATTGCTATGCAAAGAAACGGGGTAACGCCACTAGTGTCCTTGGCACACTACGCCCATTGTCTCATATTATGTGTAGACGGCGTAATCCCACCTCGTCGTAGCCCATATATATGGGTCTACACCGAACAAGTGGCTGACTGGTGAACCGGTACCTAATTATAAAGTAATCCTGGTACTTCGGTACTTTTCCGGAAATCCAAAAATAATACAATATCGAAGCATGTGGTTCGATTTTAATTAATTACAAATATCATTTTTTGTTCCAGGACTTTAACACCATCCTCAAATCGAAGTACATTCAAGGTCTGGAGCTTAATGATGCCCACAAGACCCTTAACCGCACGAAGGTTATAGAATCCCTGGAAGCAGCCAGATCAGCTCTATCCAATAACAAGGACAGCTCTCTGTTCCTCGCACTACCTTCACATCCAGAACTTTTGGCCAAATATTATGATCTACGGGCTTTAGCTAAGGTAAGAAAATTATAAGAAATTCTCAATGGAAAGAATGTTTACGTAATCTACCTGTTTAAATTCTACCGAGTATTGCCTAATGCAATAAAAAAGAACTGCTAGATATGATTACAGCGAAATTAAACTAACTTTAGGTTATAATATATGCCTTCCATCGCACTTTATGATTCTCACCCTCGCAGCACTCTGGTAAAAGAATAACCACAGACCAATTATTAATGCAGCAGTAATAAAATCCTCCGGTAGTTTTAAAGACAAATAACAACAACGGTTCTAAAATATATTCTGTATTCGCTGTAATTACCAGCTCTGTTAGTTTTACTACAATGTACTCTAAAAGAGATATTTTATCATCTTTACGACAGCGCAATTATATTAAATTCCTCAGATAGCTGACCAAGTGATGGTACAAACTCATGCCTTGGGGTTGATGAAGAAGGTGACCTACCACCCGAGCAGACTCAGCGGTCTTTGGGACATGATGAATACTGTAAGTACCTAATGATAGATAAGTTTTTATTTTATCTTAATGCTTTAAGAATAGACAGAATCCCACAAGGTTCAGTCTTAGGTCCATTCCTATTTCTAAAATACTTTAATAAGATCGACCACATAGTTAATCATAACCTTAGGCATAGAGTGAGTAGTGATATTGTTAATGTTATTATTATAACATACGGTTTTAGCTAAACTTTATTTTTATTTATATAAACATAGCTTCGATAACTCGGGCCTAATTGGCTATGCTTTACTTAGAAATAAATTATGTTTTATAGGGAATTTAAACTAGCCCAATCAATCTACCGGCTGGCTTTGCAAAAAACCGCAGACATCCGTCGTCTATGTATGCCGCGACACAAGGTGATCCGGTCCCTCAAACACATCTAATTTACTACGGATTAGGAACTGCATACAAAAAATGCACAAACATAGACGTATTGGTAGATGTCCTAATAAAAACCCACAAGTTAGTATTGGTAAAATAAAATTAGGCATACAAAGAATTACACAATCAGTGATAGGGAACTATCAACAAAAATACTCAAAATATATACCTACATAATAAATTGTAGGCATTTAAGTTTAGAACATAATATATTACATTATATCTATATTATCACAGATATCTAATACTTATTTTAATATTTATATACACATAATAGCAACTGTTAATTTAACCTTTTGGAAAATACTTTTGTCTTCAAGAAATTCATTGAATGTATTTATATCTTTAAAAATTCGTATTTCAGTTGATAGCTTAATATTATATGTAAGAGAGACCATTCGGAAAATACTTTGGTTAAATAACTCAAATTTATCTTTAGAGCGAGCCCGATTAATTTTCAATAATATGTGGTATTTTTTTAAGCTTGTACTTTGTGTATCAAATTGTGAAACAACGATAGGTAATAATAGGTCACATAATCATACAGCTTTACTAGGTATAAGTTTCCTATAGTAGCTTTAAGTTACGTTAAAAAAGTTACAAAGTTCTACCAATAGGGACACAACAGGCCAAATAAACCTATTTGGCCTGTTGTTAAAAATAAAGCGACCTTATTAGAGGTTTCGTAAAAAACAGCAAGAATTAATGGCAGAGGGTTTGAGCAATATGCGTAAAATGTAATGAAAGAAAAGCCCGTAGCTTTACCAGAACGCTTGCGTCTACAGTATATAGGATCCAGGACAGGTTTATTCCAGGAACTCATAACTGCGGACTACAATAGTGTAGAGAACAAAACTCACGGTAAAGCGACATATATTAACAAATCAATCAAATCTGGAGGCTAAGGATCCACCCAGTACTATAAATAATTCTTAAATTATAATAACAACACCAACTAGTAGTATTTATTAAAGTATTAAATTACAGAAGGAATGTAAGATAGCCAGTGAGATATGTTTGTGAAGTCTGTAGTCGTCTGAGGCGCGGTAATTTTGACCAAATATGTGTTGTCCTTAGAAAAGGACAAATATCTAATTGCAGAAACGGAGATGCACTGCAGTATTGCTTCATTTATGTTGAGGAAGAATTTTATAAGGTCGTAAAAGAATTCCAATTATCGTAGATCAAACAGAAAGGTATAATAATATATAATAGGGTTGGACTCTAAACAATTAATTTCAAAATAAACTTATGCATAAAATAAACTCATGCACTGATTGTGATTTACTTTAAAAGTATTAGTAGTTATTATAATTACTGATGACCTAATATTTTTGGAATAAACATTTCCTGAATATTTTTTCGAATTCTCTCACTCACTGGCCAGGCGGGTTGGCAAGGGGTTAGAATTATAAATGCTTCTGTAAATGAGGACATCTGAAAGCTATTCTAGTGGTTTATTAGGTAACTTTTAAGCTCCTATATTTATAACGATTATTATTCAGTTGTGTATTTTCTATAGGACGTAAACAAAAAGTTTATTTCTTCGTTCTACTAATATAGGCTATTTCACACACTTGATTGTGTTTTTTACTCTGCCACTTTAACGGCGGCGTACAAATATTTTTTTATACATTATTATTGTTAGTTATAAAATGTTATTAGGTAATGTTTATATTTATTTATGGTATTTTATTGTAGGATTCCGTAGTAGACCTAGTGGTAGGTCTTGGAGTTCACCCATCAAAGATAGTTGTCAGTCTACCAGCCACCGCGCGACAGTTCACCCTCCAGAACCAGACCCTCAGCACTCCTGGCAGTCCAACAGTAGAGGATCAGCCTCGGGAAATCAGTCAAGGAGGCCTCTGCGATCTGCTGAAGGAAGGACGATGGACCTTGGAAAGGGATCAGGATCTTTCTGCGCCTTATGCTTTTAAGTTAGTGATCGTGTTGTATTATTATAGTTGCTTGGTGATAATATTTTCAGGAGTTATTAGAAGCAGTAATAAACATGACTAAGTTTGATTGCTTATTGGAACCAGTCTAGGTACGATTAAATTATATCTATAACTTTGTTCATAAGTTCTTTTTTTTTACTGTCTAACCTAGTATCATTATTGAAAATTCCAAATTAAAAAAAAAAAACAATATAACTCTAAGTACTATTACTATTGGCAATAATACATAAAGGAGTGACCAAAAACAATCAAGGGTTCCTTAAAATAAGTACCTATAGCTGTGTTTCCGTTGGATAGATAGCTATAGATACTTTTTGTCGTAAAAAATCCTGATTTTGAATCCCCGGTCCACTCCCCATATTTTAATATTCGTTTTATATTAGTTGTTAATCCTTCTCGATTATCCTGCAGAAACACAACATGGGTATCGTTCGAAGACGCCTCCTCAGTAGACGTGAAGGGAAAATACGCCCGAGTCCGAGGACTTGGAGGTCTGGCTCTCCATCACGCAGATCTGGATATCTCAAACGAATGCGGACCGTCCCTCCGATCTGCGCTAGCCAAGGTGCTCAACTCACAAGCCAGGGCACCTCGAGGAGCTATATTGAGGTACACGCTCTAAATATTTCTTTCATGTTCCTGGATGTAAAACTAATAACCATGTTTCATTTTATAAATAGAACCTGTCGGGAATATAATTAAACTTTTCAGGACCTTGTGATGTCTTTAAAGCTATTCAGATTTTAAAAAGACATCTTGAGTGCATTAACTAAATAATAATATGATTAAGTAGGTAAGTTAGGCATCTATGTATTTGTGTATTGTATTAGTTTATCACTCTTCTTATAATTACTTGTATTTAAATACCTACTTACATCTTTTCTAGGCTTAATTTTTGTTAAACATGTTTGTTATGTATTTAGCATTGATGTAGATATTTATATCTATGGTATTTAGTGTTAATTTAACTGTATGTTTTCCTAAATAAATAAATAAACTACCTGCTGGTGTAGAACAACTCCATTACGCTAAACTGGGAATATCCAACCAATATAGACCTTCCTTCTGCGGGATGGCCATACAATGTTATTTAACACAGTCTTTGTCGTTGGCTTTCTAGCTATCTAATTATTGCAGTTATGTAATGCGATCATTTAAATTATAATCACGATGATATAATGAATGTGGAACAAGAGGTCTCTATACCATCCATAGCCGACTGACCGGTCTTGTTACCACCGCCTAAGGGTCAAGTCATGTTTTCGTTTAATCTGTAGGTTCACCGATTTTCTGGAGCCCACTGCATATATTTCTTGTTGAGGTTGTA
Source organism: Monopis laevigella (assembly GCA_947458855.1). Lineage (NCBI taxonomy): Eukaryota > Metazoa > Arthropoda > Insecta > Lepidoptera > Tineidae > Monopis > Monopis laevigella. Next base: position 25,385,540 of record OX381585.1, read on the forward strand.
GTATTCTTTCAGGGTGCGTTTAGGAAACGGACAGAATAGATAAAAACTAACTTTATTGTCGTAACTGCCCGTTTAGTAACCTCATCCTGAAAATAAATTTTCACTTCGACAAGAAATCTGCAGTCTGATGACTGACTTGACGAAACATGACTTAAGATTTCTTGACTTTGGCTTGGTGTGTACAATTTTATAAAATTGTCAACTATAGTTGGTCAGAAATCCTATTAGAAGGCATTTAAAGCAGTAAATAAGAATATTGTCCAGGTCTCTGGAACACGACATCCTGTCTTCGCCAGTGGGTCATGTGCAGGCGCTGGATGCTCTGCAGCTGTCTCCCTACAGGATCACCCAGGTCGTGGACTCTGACGGTGTCATACATTCCATCAGAGAGGTTCGTCTGTTTATTATATTATCACAATGACAAAGGTTAGCTTGTAGAAAATGCCTAGGCATTAAGCATTAAGCTCGCCTATGTACAATTTTGTGCAATAAATATTTTTAAATAAATAAATGTCCTTTAATCTAGCAGCAACTAGAATAGGAAGGCGATAACCACAGTTCACTCAATCAAAGCCACATGATATTCACAATCAAAGCCATATGATTATAACTAACAACCCAAATTAAAAATATAAGCAATGTAACAGCTTTTTAGTTTATACACCACCTATTTGTCACAACTTTTTATCTACATTTCTTTACCTGATTTGTCTTTATTCTTCTGTTTCTTTATTAGATTGACATCTAACCGGAATGTATAAGGATCTCACCGTAAGGGTTCATTTTTAGTACCCTATCAACTAAGGCTGAGTTGGACCAAAATAAAGTCTCTGTGACGCCATTTTTAACTTTAATCGTTACAATTACTTTAACGGACACTTTAACTGCCTCAGCCTAACTGGGCAATTGCGTTGGAGAGATCAAACTCACACCCTGTTGTTGTGTAGGTACTTGTGTGCAAGCATTTGGTTGCTCTTAAATTGCTTGATGATGACTTTCAGGACACGCGCACAGAGTTCTCGTGCTCCCGCCAAGGATACTTCGTGCACCCCCGTTCGTGCGCACGATTCTACAGATGTGTGAAGTTTGATCAGCTATCTTCAGAATACACTGTAAGTCATGTTTCTAATACAGGTTATTTTACAGAACTGGAGGATTTCATAAAGAAAACTAGTGCCAACATGGCCACGTCGATAATAAAATCGGGTTATGGGTTTCCTAGGTATGAAGAACAACAGCTTTTTCAATTATAGTGATTTATTGGGTAGCTTTAAGTAGAAAGTACACTGAACCCTAGAATGCCATATATATAATATATGTTCATATTAACCCAAAGTACAACTCACCATGTATAAATACATTTATTAAACTCAGCTATTTTCCTCAGCACCCGAATTTAATCTGTTAAAATTGTCCAACTAGTAATAAAAAAAAACATAACCAAACCATGTAATAAATTATAATTGATTCTATTCACCAGGTGTTCGAGTTCGACTGTCCCGCGGGTCTAGCATTCGATTCCCGCTACGAAGTATGTGTCTGGCCCGGCAGCCTGCCACACTCCCAGGCTTGTCCAGGCTCTTCGGAAATTGCTCCAGTTCCCAAAACAAGATTCGTCTGCCCAGCCCACGAAGGTACCAAAAGCTTTGTTACTCGTAATGCTTATTCATCTTTGTCGCCGCTCATTTCATAACCGCATCATTTAACCGTCATAGCGAGATCGACCAATGCTACGACCCTATTCATGGATAATGTGAAGCTGCTTAGGTCAGGAGATACAACTCATATGCTGTACAATGAAGTAAAAAAACATCGAGTGGTGCCTGTACTTACATATAGAAAAAAAAAATTAGGCAAAAATTTTTTCGGATTTTGATTAGAAGTCAAAAATAATCCAATTCTAATTTTATCTTTAGATGAGTTGGATCTGATGCGTTACAAATTAGTAATGTTTCGGGATTCTGACAAAAAAGTCTTGATAAGAGTCCCGAGGTTACCATACAATAAACTCTGGGTAACTTCATATCGCCGTACAATGTACGACAAAGGGAAAACCCTAACTTGCAATGAAGTAGCGGCATCACCTATTATACTATTTTACATACAGGGTGAATTCGAAAGGTCAATATGAGGCTCTACTGATTTGGTCAACATTTTTTCCTGTGGAACAAACGGGTTACAAACGAAAAAACAATTGACTTCACCATATAAATTAGCCATTACTTCTATTATTATTATTTTATAGTAGTTTATGGAATCTAATTATATAATAATAAGCTTTGCCAGTCGACTTTGCTGCAATGTGATTAAACGCGGACTTTCAAATGTCTGCTCTCGGCCTACGAGGACCTTTGCTCGTTCGGGCACAACAATGCCCGTTTGTTTAAATAATAAATAACTACTCTACAACAGCTTGAAATGTACAGGTTACTACGCGGACCCAGAGAACTGTCGTTGGTTCTTCGCGTGCCTGGACCACGGCAAGGCCCCGCTCTCGGCCTACGAGTTTCGTTGTCCGTTCGGGCTGGGCTTCGACGAGCAGAAGCTCAAGTGCGACTGGCCCTGGTTGGTGCCAGCCTGCGGAAACATCGCGCGCTACGAGGCTGAAGTCCATGGATTTTCTGGTGCTGTTTTGACTGGTAAGACTACTCATATAATAATCAATCCTTCGTCATTAGCCTATTGCAGTCCACTGCAGGGCATAGGCTCTCCCAAGGCGCGCCAACGATCCCGGCCCTGTGCAATTTGCATCCAAGACCTGTCAGCCACGTTCCGCAGGTCGTCACTTCATCTAGCCGCAGGGCGTCCTACACTACGAGCACCAAGTTATGGTCTCCACTCTTCGTCGGCAAACGTGACCATTGCAGCCCACTGCCACTTCAGGTTGCTGTCTCTTTGAGCTATGTCAGTGACTTTGGTTTTCTTACGGATATCTTCATTACAAATTTTATCGATAAGAAAAACTCCAAGCATAGGTCTTTCCATAGCTCGCTGAGCGACTTTCAGTTTGTGGACCAGTCTAACCGTAAGTGCCCACATCCACAATCAATCCTTGAATACCTACTATAATTGATATCTAATTGACAACACCACTAATAGTGGCTCGTTGAATCAGTAGTTATGCTTTTGGTCCCAGTATCACTATAGCAACTTATGCAACGGTTTAAAAAACGCGATATGCTTGCCACTTGTTGGATCAGAATACCTTTGACTATAAGATATAGGAATAAAATCCCCGTGCTGGATACTCTGAGGCCGTCTAAGTGGCCTTGGGGTAAGGCACCTATGATTAATATAAAGATGATATATTTCTGTATATAATATAGTAATCTGCCTTTCCTCTAATTAAACAAAAAATATTTTAAATTCATTTTAGTGATTACTCCAAATTCGGGACCTTAAAGACCCGATTCACAACCGCCTTCTACATAGATACAAAATAAGCTTTTAGACTTACAGTAATTTTCTATAACTTTTTGTCGCAGCATTAAAATAATATTTTTGTCGGTCATTGTATTTATTAATCCGCCTTGGGAGTTAATTCTTTTTCATTAAATAGTAAACAAAACCTTTTTTAATATTATTAATATACAAAACAATTACCTACTAACATCATAATTAAACTTCGACTAACAGCCAAGTTGTGATATTGGAAGTACATCAAGTACATTTGTATGGGCAAGCCCATAAGTTACGACTTAAGCTTACTTACATTCTATTGGGCATGTTTTTAAGTCAATATTAGGTAGGTACGTTTAATTTAAAAATGTTAAGGGCATCTTAAAATTAAGGAAGTATAACATGCTGAATTTAAATATTGATAATAAAAGTGTAAATTTTACCACTAGTGTACGACACTCTTTATATTTTTTTTTCAGGTGCAGCTGGATTCCACGGACAAACAGCCGATGCCGTCAACATAGCAGCTCATCAAAGTCTAGCATCAGGAGCTTCACTTAGTAACCTGGTTGGAATCCAAACAGGTTTCCTATCCCAAGCTGATGCCCTTGATCCTAACTTCATAGCCTCCCAAGAGCTGATTAATGGAGGATATAATTCTAACGGATTTATCGGCGATACTGGACTAAGTTCCTATGTGCAATCTGGTTTAGGTGCAGGAAATGGTTTTGTAGACGCTACAAATTACAATGATGATAAAAAATATACGAGTGGCGGAATATTATTAGACGATTATCGACTACCGACTAAGAGTAACTTAGTAGGTAAAACAAACGATGGATTAAATTATAATTTAGGTATAGGCTCAAGGCTAGTTAATTCATATCAAGGGAGTACCTATTCAAGTCATGCAGACCATCAAGATAATTCTGGAGCATATGTACACGACCCATCTGGAGATCATGCGGTTCCTTACAAACATATAGACGCTCCAGCTGTGCCTTACATTCATGATGGTAAATCATATAAAGATCAAACTTATGATTATAACGATTACAATAAAAATCAAGGATTTGTTGCTCACGATTTTAGTGGAAAATATGTAGAAGGAAGCAGCGGACAATATTTAAAAGGTAGCAGTGGACAATATCTAGAAAGTAACAGGGGACAATATGTAGAAGGTAACGGAGGACAATATGTAGAAGGTAACAGAGGACAATATGACGACGGTAGCAGCGGACAATATGTAGAAGGCAACAAAGGACAATATGTAGCAGGTAACAGGGGTCAATATGTAGAAGGTAGCAGTGGACAATATGTAGAAGGCAATAGTGGACAATATGTAGAAGGTAGCAGCGGACAATATGTGGAAGGTAGCAGCGGACAATATGTAGTAGGTGACAGTGGACAATATGTAGAAGGTAGCAACGGACAATTAGTTCATGATAATTCTGGTCAATACCATAATTCAGGTAAAAATTATCATGGAGCTTATAAGGCAGATTACGATGGTGCATACGAAAAAGATTATTCAGGCTCGTACAGAAATGATGATTCAGGAAAATACATAGCTGGAATTTATAGAAATGGTAATGATGCTTATTCTAAATTAAATGTTGATTTTGGTAAATATTCACAAAGTCATGGTAATAAACAAAATTATGATAGTAACTCTAATTTAAATAATGGCGCCATTAATATTGAATTAGTCGGTAAAACAACTTTGGTCGAAGCAGATAATCACGATAAATCTAATTACAATACTTTTATTAGTCCAGGTACATTGAGCTCTTCGGGAAGGTCTCAATCATTTGATCATGGAGTTTCAATCACACATTTAGGATCTGAAGTTAACCCCTACCATGGCACTAACTTAGGTTACGTAACAGCACCGACCACCTCCGGTATCCCAACAACAGCTACTCCTATAGCTGTAACCACAGCTATACCTGTAACTACTTATAAAACTACCTATATACAGGAAGTACCGAGAAGCAATGTAAAAGAAATATTTGGGTATTCACCTCTTCCTGTTACTCATGTACAACCGACTGTGATACCAATTAAACAATATGTTACTCCTATAGTACAAATAACCGATTATAATCAAGCAGCAGACTACCAAAGTTACTCGCAGAACAATTATAACGCTGGATTAGGAGTTACTGAAGCTACTGTTAAAACTTCAACTGGATACGATTATCCTCAACCCGCAGTTAAGTTTGAAGATGGAATTAACACATATACTACAACCGCACCAGTTGTAAAGGAAACTGGTTACAAATATTCAAAGCCAGTCGAAAATGTTGAAAATAGCTTTAACATTCAAACAAGTGCCTTACCTACATTTAATCAATATCCGACTGTATCGACGTATACTCCGCAAGAATTTAGTCTTAAAACTGAAACAGTAAAATATAATTATCCTGCACCAGCTATTGCGGTAGAAGAACCTTTCAAAAAACTCATAGCGTATACTACAGGTGAACCAACAGAAACCGCATACGGACCACCTACTATTTCTTCCCCTCATTCTTACAGCCATCAGACCATTCACAAAGTTAAAGACACCAATGTTAATAATCATTTTCCTAGTTACGAATTTATTAATACTGAATACCCGCAACCTAATATAAACTTACATGAAACGCCGATTGTATATTCAACTCCTCAACCAGCTGTTTCGATCCAACCTGTAGTATCCTCAACTTACAAACCTCAAATATTTAGTCATGAAACGGTACATAATGCACAAAATAGTTTTAATGAATATGCTTCATCTGGTGCAGAATATTCTAAGGAATCGTCCGGCTATATTTATGAAAAACCAGTAGTGAAGTTTGATGAAGCACCCAAGACCTATGTTGAGCACTCCACGCCACAACCTTCAGTTGCTTTAGCTGAACCAGTTTCATTTTATAAACCACAAGTATATAGTCAACAGACAATTCACAAGGTAGCACATCCAATATTACCAGTATTGTCTACCCCACAGCCATTTGTACAAGTAAAGTATGAACAACCAGCTGTTACTGTTTATAAAAATCCTTTATTCCAATATAACCACAAGGTAACACCCGCTATTAATCATGAAGAGCCTACAGAAACTGTATATACTAGACCGTTAGTTCAACAACATGAGGTAAAACATGTTATTTCTCATGGATACCAACCAATAGAAAATATACAAGAATATTCTTACCCAGAAATACAAAATAATGAAGAAGTCTCACATACAAAGGCTCATGCAACATCGCACCAAGTATATCATCAAGCTTCAGTTAAAGCCCATAGCTATGAAAATAATAATAAAGACGTAGTATTTGTATCCACAACACCATCACAGCTTATCTACGAAGATCATTTTGCTGAATACGATATTTCAGATAAAGCTAATAATTATAAGGCACCTGCATATATTCCCCCTAAAAAGCAATTTGTTCAACCCACAGTTAAAGTATCTACTCCAGCCCCCGCACTGTTCTATGAGCAACATTACCAAGCGCCCCAGTACATTTCTCCTAAAACAGATTTTTTACAACCCATAGTTTCTTCTCCAGCTCCTGCAATAATTTATGAACAACACTATAAAGCACCTGAATATATTCCTCCCAAACAGGAAATTGTTCAACCTTATGTAGAAGTTTCAACGCAATCACCAAAAGTAGTGTATGAACACCACTACAAAGCACCTGAATATGTTCCTCCTAAAACGGACTATATCGAAGTTTCTACACCAGCCCCACAAGTAACGTACGAACATCAGTATAAAGAACCCGAATATGTTTCACCTAAAAAAGAATATGTACAGTCGTATGTTCCAGTTTCTACAGAATCTCTAGCAGTAATAAAACAGCAACAATATTTTGAAGAACAGTATAAATATAACACTGCAGAAAAGTTTGATTATTCCCATCAACAATCGAATCCTACTCAACAAATTTATTTTTCCACAACTCACGAACAACCAAAGCAAGTAATACAATCATACCCTCAACAAACAGTTTCAAGCACTTACAAACCTATCTCTTTTGAAACACCTGAAATTCAAACTGGCTACAAAGCTGAGGAATATTTGCCTCCTATATTATCTACTTCAAAACCAATAACTACCACATACAAGGCACATACTTATATTCCACCAACCACACGCGAATATTTACCACCTTCACCGGTACCTAAATTCAATGTACCGGAATATTTAGCGCCTGCAGTAGACAATACTTATTTACCACCATCAACTACTGTCAGACCAGTGATAATAAAATCTACTACACAAACTATTTACGACGAATCTACACCAGTATTCCAAGCCCCTGAATATTTGCCACCGGACTATGAGTCAAATAATGCTAAAGTAGTTAATTTTGAAAGTTTCGGTTTGAAAAACGTAGCTGATTCAGGTAATATTAAGTACAACCACTATCAAAAGTCATCTTTAGAAAATCAACCTATAATTGTTTCTACGACATCCCTTCCAGTTCAGAGAAAACATAATATAGTAGTAGAAACTTCAAAATCCAACTTACTAGGTTTTGGTACTGTTGGCCCAGATGCTGGTTTAGTGTCTCCAATCCAATATACAACTGCTGCTCCTGCATATACTGTATCATCTACATACGCGCCGTTGAAACAAGAATTTATTGATGTTTCGCCTCCTCCGATTCCAATTAGAAAGACCAAAGCTAAAGTTGCTGTGGTAACTAAAATTAACGATTTTAATCCATTATTAGTTCGAAAATTAGGCGCAGTTTGCAGCTGTCAATCACCAGTATTAATTCTTAAAGGTAAACGCCCTGACATTAAGATCCAACAAGATTATGATTTCGAATCAAATGACTATGACTCCGGAAGAGGTGACATCGGAAATTATGAATTTGGCCAAAAACAAGTCGATCGATCTTTCGATAATACTCTTGTATTATCTTCTAAACGACCAGATGTCACATCTTCTATAAGTCCTATTATAGTGCAAGACGATTACCAGGACTACTTAGGACCTGACAATAAATATAGAACACCATCAAAGGAGATTTACTCTGATAATTTCGTATCTTCCACTCCTGCTACGTTTGTATCAACTGAGAGAATCGTTAAAATTCGACCTCGCATTCAAGCAATAACTGTTGCGCCTACATATAAAACTGTCTTAGTAAAGGAAGCCGTTACTCCCACAGCGATAGTCGTTAAAGATTCTGAAGGCGCCATCGATTCGCAATCGTTCGATAGATATGGTCCAGGAGGTTGGAGAAGCAGAGATGAAACCTTACAAGGCACAGTCGATTGTCAGAGAGCTGGCCTGTTCCGTCACCCTAAACAATGTAACAAATTTTATTCCTGTAGATGGGATTGTACTAAACAAAGATTTACTCTTCACGTATTTAACTGTCCTGTCCAGTTAAGCTTCGACCCTTCTTTAGGCGCTTGCAACTGGCCTAGTCAAGGGCCGGCTTGCCAAGGAAATACATTATTAACAAATACTTTATAATCAATAGCTTTGCCATATACTTGTGCCATCGACAACATTTAGTTGTGATAAATTGTGATTGTTGTTAAACATGACGCTAGGAATTTGTCTCTCATTTGCCAACAGGGACTATTTTATAATTTTTAAGTATGCTTTTAATAATTAAAGTTACCATGAGTCTCTCTATTTTAGTATTTCTAATGGCTTATTTATTTACATTTCGTTAATTTTAAGTATTTATTATTGTGTAATCATCATCTTCAGCTTGTATAAGTTTATTAAGGGCAGCTTGTCTGACATTTTTTAAATGCATTTAAGTACCAGGCTAAATATATTTATGAATAAAATTGTAAGTTGGCAATCGATAAATACATTTAGAGTGTGAATAATACATTTAAAAAGTGATGTGCAAGTTGGCCTATGTGTATTGTGATCGATCGAAAACGAAGTTACCGCGATCTAGGTTGTTATATAATTTATATTTAAATTATAGAAAATAAAACTGCTGATATTGTAAATATATTATATTTTTTCAAAGGAACTAGTTTTATTTGAACTACTATACGAATATTATGACATAATTTAAATAATAGAATAATCTTATTTTTTTAAATAAAAATGCAATGAAAGAAAATCCTGACGGGCCTGACTCGAACCTACGATCCTCGCCTTCGCAAGGCTCAACCACTGAGCCAACCAAGTTCCAGTCACCCCCCACGAATTTGTTATTGATTGTTATCTACTTATACACAGACGCCCTCTATTAGCTTTCCTCTAATAAGGACTTCTAACTTTACCCATATAGAGTTATTACAAGAAAGCTAATAGATGGCGTCTGTGTATAAGTAGATAACAATTAATAACAAATACGTGAGGGGTGGCTGGAATCTGGTTGGCTCAGTGGTTGACTGCCTTGCCACGAAAGCGAATATCGTGGGATCGAGTCCCACCCACCAGGATTTTTTTCATTGCATTTTTATCTTTAAAAAAAAATAATTTAAATAATAAGATTCACTGGATTATCGACAGTGTCTAGAATTTTGGCATACTTAGCCAAGACAGGTTCGACATCTTCTTCAATAAACTCTATGACTTGTTCTGGAGCTCTACCTATAAATGTAGAGGCGTCCAGAATCTTATCCAACTGCGAAATTATTGGAGCAAAATAACTATCCTTCCTTACGCGGTCAATCAAATCATTATCTTTCCCCATCTGTTTGACCTGGGCTCCAGCTTCGTGAGATAACACACGAATCTTCTCGTGGCAGATCTGGCGATCGCCGCCCGCCTGCACCATCGCCATAATAATATTCTCTGTCGCCATGAATGGTAATTCCTGAGCGATGTTTCTGGCGATCACTTTAGGATAAACTACGATTCCCTGGCAGATATTATGCAAAGTTAGGAGGACTGCATCAGCCGATAGGAAAGCTTCTGATAACGTGATACGGCGGATAGCAGAATCGTCCAAGGTTCGCTCAAGCCATTGCGTAGCGTGGGTGTTCGCTGCGTTAGCATGGAGAGTGATCAAGTGGCGAGCCAAAGCGCAGCAACGTTCTGACCTCATCGGGTTCCTTTTGTAAGGCATTGCGCTCGAACCGATCTGGGTCGCTTCGAAGGGTTCCTCCAACTCCTTACGTGATGCTAACAGCCTTATATCTGAACACATCTTATGGACAGTAGATCCAAGACTAGCCAACGCTGCGATAACTTCAACGTCAACTTTTCTCGAATAAGTTTGGCCCGTTACAAGATATCTTTTGTTAAACCCTGCCAATTCAGTGACTCGCTTGTCCAAAGATATGACTTTTTGGCCGTCTCCCTTAAAGAGTTGCAGGAAGGAGGCCTGGGTACCGGTAGTGCCTTTAACACCTCTGAACCTCAGATCGTCTCGGGCGCGAGAAAGAGCACGCTCGTCCATAAGAAGATCGTTGAGCCAGAGAGAGGCACGCTTGCCGACGGTAGTAAGCTGGGCTGGCTGCAGGTGGGTAAATCCTAAAATTGGCTGCGACCTGAAAGATAAAATTAACCGACTTTATTATAGGTAAATTAATAATCGAACTACAGTTTGATCAAATATAAATTATTCATAAATGAAACAGTTATTTTGTATTCAGTGATACAAATACTGCTTGATGTGTATTTTGCCCAATCCTGATTATAAATAATAATATATAGTTGAATATGGTTCATTACTGCTCTAGCCTCAAAGCCATTGGAGACAGCAGGAGATCCAAGCGTCAATATCTCTCAATAATCTCAATTGTAACATTAACAACACACCCAGGGTATGATTTTTGAACACCTCTCAGTTAAATAGTGAACATTATTAACTATCACATCATAACAGACCTCCTTTAACTTTAAAAGTAAAATAGAGTCAGATATGATTTAAAATAAATCTGGTCAACTGGCTATTGATAACAGCCAATCGAGGAGGTAGAAGATCTCCAACTCTTCACACAATCAAATCGTCTCCAATCTCTAACGTATCATGATTAAATATAACGTATCATCATTTACCTGGGAGCATATTCATGATTGAATATGCTCCCAGGTAAATGATGGGACACTTTAGGATAATTTCCGCCTAATGCTTACTGATGAGCCATGACATCGTGGCAGACCCATTCAACTATAATTGTTTCAATAGCAATAGGTATTATAACTTACTTAAAATCATTAGCAAATCTGGTCAACCGACTGATGATTCCAGCTAATCGCGGCAGCAAGAGGTCCAGGCCGTCTCTCAACACAATCAAATCCGTGTTGTCTCCGACGTAACAGGAGGTGGCGCCGAGGTGTATGATGGGCGCCGCTTTGGGACACCTCTCGGCCAGGGCGTGGACGTGGGCCATGACATCGTGGCGCACCTTCCTCTCGTGTTCGGCTGCGCAAGCCCAGTCGATGTCGTGGACAGCTGCTTCCAGCTCGCTGATCTGCTCAGAGGTGATGTCGAGTCCTAGTTCCTGAAATTAGAAGGGGTTTAATTAATTTTATACCTGATAGGTGCTAGAGAAAAGGCTTTAAATTGTTACGTGAAATCAACTCTTAATCTTTTGGCACGGCGTCCCCGACAAGATCATCTGGTATGAATACTAATATAAATCTTAAAGTAATCCTTAAAAAAATGGAGCACTTCATGAGACTTTGTATCTACATGATGGTAAGCAGTCCTACAAAATCTCCGAATGGGTTCGATCAATTCACTGTTGTAAAATAACATCGTTCGATCGTTTCCACTATGCCGGCTAAATGATGCGGTAACGAAATGGGCGGCGACAAAGACAAACTTGCATTAGGAGTCAATTCGCTGCTTTATCGTCAAATCAAACGCTCGTTTCGTAATCGCACATTGAAAGGAGACTACCACCTCGACCAAAAGATTAGTCTCGATGCATTCGTCTCCTGAAAACGGTAAACCCACTGACTAAAACCAAAACGTGACTAGGTCACTTGACAGTTTTTGCATCTCTATGGACAGTGGTAACGACACCAGTCGGTCAGCCTAACGAAAATATTCCTCTTTCCGAGATAAATAAACTGCAGCCAAATTGATCGTACACGCACAATAACATTTTGATTATTTGTAAATAGTTGCCCGACATGTCACAGCACGGCGAAGTGATTAGGGACCGACGACAACTTGCTCTGCCACACAACAATAGTGCGATTATGTTGGCGTTCATAATTCCTTTTGTCATTTCGTAAATATTCCTTAAAATGTAACAATTAGGTACAGTCAACGACAGCTCTTAGTTTCTAAATAATAATATGTAGGTCAATTTTCACATTGCTCTGGTTACAAACTAAGCTCTAGACTTGTACTATGTGTATCAGAGACAAAGTTACGGAGGCGGTTAAATGGAGGTTGTTTTGTGATAATTTAATTAAAAATAACTTTATTATGTCAAAAATTAATTTTATATATGGAATAGTTATGCTCCTACAAATAGACCTAAATGTATTCAAAAGGATAAATTTATAAATAATTCTTATAGTATAAAATGAAAAAGGGGTCAAAAAATTTAACACACCGAAAACCGTGCAGCACCCTGAGGAAAAAATACATGGGGAACCGAGTTTTCGTCTTCGCAGACGAGGTTTTGCCTGATCTTAGTAATATGGTAAGCCTTTTATAAATCTGGTGTAGTCCAACTTATTGCATATCGATTGTTAGATAAATTAAAGTAGATGAGTCCGATATATCTTACCAATCCCCATTTCATCCAGGGGACTGATTTTACTAATCAATTGCATATCAAATGAACATTTGACATATACATATATGGGAAATAATATGTCAAACAAATAGTCCTTTTTTAGTCCTATTTAAATTTTAGACAGCGTTTGTTTATAACTACTTGATGCTTACAATCACCTGAATAACAACTGAAAATATTCTACAGCTCAGATCGAAAAATGTTACACAAAATGTTAACAACTATGCAGTCGACTGTACAGTTAACGACAACTCGTCAACAAAGTGCTAATGCGCAAGAGTGGCCCAGTGGCACAGATCCGGCCATTGAAAGCCCTTCGTAACGGGTTCCCATTGTGTAGATACCACATTACCTCTTACTAGATATTGTTTGTACGAAGAACGTGCTTAGAAATTTCTGTCCTTAATTCTATCAAACCATGTACGGTTTCATTATTATATTTTCTATAACATGCAACGCCTCTCTGGCTCTGCTTATAACTTGAGTAACACCTATCTAATCCCTTTTCTAGAGTTTTTAATCCATATATTTGTGACTTGATAAATAAACGAATTGGTCAATAATGTGTTAATTAAAACAGTATCGGTCGTTCTCACTATGCCGATCATCAAATATACTGCCAGTCGACCCTGAAAAAAGACTTTAGGAGCTATTTGAAAACCCCACAGCCTAATACCGTAACATGACTTGATCACTTGACGAAGTATCAGCTGTTCTAATAATTATACCAACATTCAATTTAGTATTCTATACTATACAATTTTATTTCACCTATTTAACACATATATTTTGTTATTTATGTACATGTATATATTTGTGTAGGTATATGTTCCTAATATATTTTTTAATTTTTTGTATGTAGCTATTTATTATAATTTAGTTGTTTTTATGAGACTTTTTCTTTATATACAAATGTTTAAAATAATATAATAATTTATAAATAATTGTTTTTACCATATTTTGTTTTGTGCAATTGTTTGTTAATCTTAATAAAGTAAAATAAATATATATACTGTATCGGCAAATACTTTATAGGGCATCAGTCTGGACAAAGAGACAGACAAAGTGATGCTTATTATAAGTCAGAAATTTAACTAAGTAAATGGCTAAAAGCAATGATAACACAAAAGAATGCAAAGCGATAGAAGTTAAATGGTGGAAACATCAATAATTCTATAGAAAACAATGAGTCAAGCAAACAGTACGTAAGGACTTGTCCTACTAATTCGTTGGAATAGATAACGCGATAACATATCTCTGACTAGAAGCGAAGTCTACGCAAAAGCAAAAAGACTTAAGGCAAAAAATACTATCCAATTAATCTTTCTAAATAAAAGAAAGGTTGCTAGACCGCTGACCGTTCACGTTACCACCGGCCATACAGATGCAAAAACCTAGCCAGGTTTCGGTTTTAGTCTGTAGGTTTACCGATTTTTACTTCTTGTCGTGTATAAAAACCCCTTTTAGGGTGTAGTTACGAAACGGGCGATTAGTTTGACGATAAACCAGCAAGGCTTAGTAGCCTTGCTGGTCTACGCGTCTACTTTAGTAAGTAGACGCGTAATGCCAATTGGTCTTTATCGCCGCCAATTTCGTAGCCACATAATTTAGTGGGTATAGTGGGACATACCACATAATTTAGTGCAATTAATGCTGTTAAACAACAATGCATTGATCAACCCCATTCATGGGTTTTGTAGGTACACCAGTAAAAAAAATAATCTATACGAATATTAAAAAAAAAAAAATTGTTTGTTTGTTAACTTTAAAATTATTGAACCTATTTAAAACATTATTTCAACAATATAAAGCTACATTATCAGCGAGTAACATAGGCTGTAATTTATTTTCGACCCGATTTCTTACGGCGGAGTACAGCTAGTAAATAGTACGTTGAAGACAAAAAAAAATCTGAACGAAAATCCTGAAAAACTCATCAATTATCCGTAATGCATCACAAGTCAAATTAGGCAACAGTCTGCCATCGAATGTACTTGTATAATACAAAATACAGTAAGTATATAAATACAAATTTATTTGATAAATTGGCTGTTAAATTACTTTCCTTGTTTTATTTGTAATTTAAATTTATAGATTAGTGATTAATGCACATACTCATAAGCCCTTTAGTTTTTGGAGCGCAGGTAGATAAGATAAAAACTGTGGACGAGATAATAAAGAATGATAACCAAGTGAAATCATTCCGAAGTTATCTGCAAGGCACGCAGCATATGGTGAAGGATTTAATAATAAAAAAACAGCGATAAAGCCTTTTGTTTTGTGAAAAAGTTTCAAAAATAAGTGCAAAATGGTTTCAGTGCAGACGATAGCCACGATTGTGGTTAAGGCATTTAAAATTGTAAGTAATAATTGTAATGATAATAAACGTGATATAATAAATGATAAATATGAACAAAATTCCCCTAAAGCTAATTAAAATTTTAAATAAATAAAGAAATTTTATGTTTTTAATAAAGAACCAATAAAAGTAACAACACACACCACTGTAGCTTCTAAAAATACTTAAAACAAAATTGCTAACAAAGTTTATCCAATGAAAACCTAAGTTGAATCTAGGGTAAATCATTAAGGTAGTTTTATTAGCTTACACAAGATGGCGAAATAAAAAACACAGAAAATGTTTATCGGACAGGTGTATTAAGTACAGCCGAATCAATATTGTGATATGATAGCGGTAACACACCCAAGCATTCAGTCTGTGTGACCAATTCGCAAATAATGTTGTTGATAACATTATAATTTTCACAAAATGTAAGTATTGGCAAACAAGTAGTTTAATAAATAAAAATGGCGATAGATAATTGTCAAAATATAATGGCAAATTATATTTGGATATAAATGACAATTTGCTACTTAATATTTGGTATCAGTAAAAACATCTCATAATTATTAACTAACATTCTAGTATTCAAACTATGAATTAAGTACGAAATATTATACAAATCATACATGATGCCCGTCTATTGAAAATTGTGAAGTTTGAAATTGTATCATTTGTTATTGGAAAGAATATAATTTACAACAAAGCCTAAAAATATGATTCCTATAAAAATGACTGTCCACAATCAACTTGGTTTAAAAGATAAGGTAGGTACTGATATGCCCTTAATTATCAGTGAGTTAACCAACTATGTTGAAATGTAGGTACGAACAAACCATACCTGATAAGGTACAATGCTAACCATAAAATTTAACAAAATACACTTTAGTCTAATACATAGTAGAGTTGAAAATTGTAGTGAAGCAACACTAGAATATAATAGTTATGGCATCTGTTACAACACTAGAATATAGACATAAATAATGCAAAAGTGTAACAAGTAGAATTTTGATAATTGAACATTTATAATAATAAATAAGAGAGTAGTTCACATTAAAACAATCATGTACCTACCAGATATTTGAAATACCAACCAACAAATGAAGCTTGATGTATCTTTCAATTAAAATGCTAACAGAATATAAAGGATAAACAATAACATAATATACTTAAATCCCAAACGAACATACTCAAACATCAAAACGCAAATAAAATAGATCCGTGTCAAGATCATACGCATCAAAACAATATGTTTATGAATCTTAATGCGAGTTTTGCAATTAAGGCTTCATTCATTTGAATACGTGTTAGTAATATTAATGCCTCTTGCTCTATAAGTATTAAAAACAATAGTGTAGCTAAATAAGCATACAATGAGGCGGAAGACGTAATTCCTGGAGGAATTTACGAGCCTACCTTAAAGGCCTAGATATTTACACAATAAATAAAGTTAGTCATTGTCGGGGTTTGTTGCGAAAATGTATTTATATATATATGGGGTGAAAGGAAATTATTTAGATGTATTAAGTTTAGGAGCTGCTAAAAGCACCGAAGTTTATAATATTATGAGAGTGGCAAAAATTTACCGCATTAATTTATATTAGAGTATGATTCATTAATATGAAATAGTTTTAGTCAGAGTAATATTTCATACTTGAAGTATAGAAACAACTATTTTTTAAATAATTTAACCACCACCTAATTATTTTGTAGGATAAAACGAGAAATGGGAAATATTGGATGCGGCCAAACTACCGACAGACAAATAAATAGCGCTAAGTCTAATGCCCGATTTTACCAACTCTAATGGCTCCCTTAGAGTTGGTGAAATCGGGCATTAGACTATTTTATTTAGAAGTTTTTTTAAACTATGGATCAGTCTTCTGGTTTTGGGTTACAGTTCCAAATACACCAAGGGCATATCACTATATAATACTTATGTCGGAATATAAAAGAATATACCGAAAAATAAATAGATAGAGAGAAAATAAAAGTTTATCAAATCATGTGGGGAGTCGGCGTTAGCTATAGTGACTATGAATCGTGTGTTATCGAAATTTTAGGTCAACTATGTTTACAAAATATACCCAACCGTAATTGTAAAAAGTAACTAAAGGCTTTTAACTAAATAATTCATAAATGTAACATAAAAGTTTTACTTTAAATATTTAACATAGTAAACCTATACGAATAACAAATTAATGGAATCTCTTTAAAATGCCAGACGCAGTAGGATAGGAAGGATGTAAGCAATTACTGTAATAAAGACAAAAGACATACGGGAAGGTTAAAAGTTAATTGTCTTCATAGACTAACTGTGAATCATTAAATCATAATCTAGTTTTACGGCCGAGACCGAAGACACAAACATGAGGGCAATATCATTTTAGAAAGAAAGCCCAGATTAAAATAATTAAGATAAATATTAACCACAAAATATTACACTATTTTATTTGAAATAGAGGCAATAAAAATTTATATTCAAAACTTATTTTTATATGAAAAAAATTTGCTTATATTTACAAACTAACTAGGCTTGTACTATGTACTTGTACTCTGTACAAGCGATACTAATACATGCCATATTTTATAAACACCCAAACATAGCAGCAAATGCAACTGTACAGAAAAACGTACTAATATTGTTATAGCATCAGTGTGAATCGAACCCACGACACGCGGATACAACGCCAACGGTAAAAAAACTAGATCACGGAGACGGTGAAATTAAACTAAACTGTGGATCTAAAACCAGAAAAGCCGAAATTGATTTGGCAATGAACATATTAAAAGTATTTAAAAGTAAGATATAAATGCTATTAACACATGAAGCAGATAAAGCTAAAGACCGTACGTAGCCGGCAATTAATTCCGGACCTCCGAACAGTTTCCGCTGTAATCATGAAGTCATAATATTTCGAAAAGGATGTTATGGTTTCATCTTTAGTTGAATACTTTCCGGTATTCATACGAGTAACACAATAATAACAATTAAATATCCTCCTTATCGACATAAACCAACAGAATTTTTGGAAAAAGATTTCCTTCGTCGGGTTGCTAAAGATGTTTTTAAGTTAAGTTATAAACTTGACTGACGAAATAAAAATTGAACGGAAATTAACAACTACCATTACCATTATAATAACTTAAGTACTTATTACTTTAATTTACATTTATCTACAAATAATAAAATAACACAAATAAAATATTTTTATCAGAAAGTAAAGATATCGGTGGATAACATAAAAAGGTGTTTGATATGTCGAAACCGAAGAATTTACTCCGGGATTAAACGATGATGAATCACTTTGTAAACTTCATAATTGATCCACAATTATAAATTTAACTAAAAAGAAAGAAGTTTACACCGTTGTAATCGTTTGAAATCATCACCGTTTCCTATAGATATAAAAAATACTTTACAAAAAATAGTTTTGAGAAGATCGCCTACAATTATTGCGAACATGAATGTACATAACATAATAAATCATATTTTTGTATATATATTATACTGCTAAATCCTTAATGACTCGTAGGCTCTAAATGTTGTAGGTGTCTCTTAAAATGACCGCTTCTGTTTACAATTGCTGTGTCCGATGACTAACACCATAGTCATTACAACACCATAATTGTGAACTGAGCCACTATAAAATAATAGTGAATCATCAGACCACTGAGAATAATAATATGTAATCCAGTGGTTAGATTGAATACTCAAAACGAAAGAGCTAATAGCAAATAAATCATACCCCGGGTATTATTTTATTTGAAGCTTGTGACTTTGTATCCACCTCATGGTAAGCAGACCTACAAAATCCATGAATGGGGTCGATCACTGTAGTTTAACAGTATTGCTCGCTGTGTTTGCATATACTTGTTTTTACCACCGCCATTTTTTTATTTTAAATATTTATTCATTTGAAAATGAAAAACTTTACAACTTTACATATTTAGAATATAGTTATATAGTAGAAGTATGTAAGAAAATGCATAAATTAATCCCAGCCGTAGCTTGATCCAGATTCAGAGGCACAATTTCAATTTATTATTGATATCAAAGTCACATTATATCTGCTGATGTACATATTATAGGAGATAGCTTTGACTTTATATTTACCTCGCTAAATGTTAGATGTAAGTGTTAAATATCATCTAATGTCTTCTGAAAATACATTAGCATACACAAATAGAAAACGATTGTAAATTAGTAAATCAAAGTAGTTTGGTTCTCAAACTGAACACAATGTGAATGTTATTTGTAGATAACTATCGTGAAGCCGCTGTTCATGCCACCCGTCAATTTATTCAATCGAGTCAAAATTCCCAAAAAATAATTTTAAAAATAAACTACAAAAATGCATTTAATTCCGTAGAGAGAGACTGCATGCTCAATGAAATAAAAATCAGATGTCCCAATGTTTTTAAATATATGTATCAGTGTTATCACAATCCTTCCTCTTTATTTTTCAACGACAAAATTATTGAATAAAAAGTAGGATGTCAACAAGGAGATCCAATGGGGCCCGCAGCATTTTCACTTTCAATACATCCTTTAATCAGCAAGCTATCATCTGAATTGAACGTCTGGTACTTAGATGATGGTACGATCGGTGGTGACCCTAGCACTGTTCTGTCAGATTTTCAATCAATTATTTCAGATTCAGAAACTTTAGGCTTAGAAATTAATCCTTCCAAATGCGAATTATTTTTTCCTTGCCAGCCTAGAGATGACGTTATTTTATCATTTCAAAACATTGCCCCGGGGATTCGTATCTTAAATAACAATAACATTAATTTACTTGGAACGTATCTCACCGATTCTGGCATTCCTAAAGCTTTAAATGAAAAATTTGAAAAATTTAAATTAGCCACAAGTAGATTAAATGACATTAATCCGCATATTGCCTTTTTCCTTTTAAAAAATTGCCTTGCTGCTCCTAAGTTTATTTACAGTCTGCGCACCACACCCTGTTGGGATTCTAGTATATTAACTGACATAGACAATCATTTAAAAATAACTCTTGAAACAATTACAAACAATAATCTCAATAATGATCAGTTTACTCAAGCATCACTGCCAGTAAAATTTTCTGGCTTAGGAATGAGAAAAATATCAGATCTTACTGTCCCAGCTTATCTCTGCTCCATTAATTCAACAAAATCTCTCTGTTCCTCTATATTATCCAAAACATCCTGCAACGTTGACCAATTCCACCGAGAACCGGAGGCTCTTGCCTTATGGAAAAGTCTCTCATTTGAAGACCTTCCTCCTATATCACCCACTTCACAGAAAGATTGGGATCATCCTATTATAAAAAATATATATAATTCTTTACCTAGATTTTTATTAATTGAAGAGGCTCGCCTACGAGCATCTTGTGTGAGTGAGGCTGGTGCCTGGTTGCGTGCTATACCTTCCCCTTATACGGGCACGCTGCTAGATGCCAACACACTCCGCATAGCAGTAGCTTTAAGACTGGGCTGCAAAGTCTCCAGTCAACATATATGCATATGTGGCGATATTGCAGACGAACTAGGTCGCTATGCTCTAAGCTGCCAAAAAAGTGCTGGCAGGATCCCTAGACATTATGCGATCAATGATATCCTATCAAGGACGATCGCATCTGCTAATATCCCCTGCATCCTCGAACCCTCGGGGATAGTTAGGTCAGATGGTAAACGTCCGGATGGGATGTCATTGATTCCATTTAAACAAGGTCGTGCACTGGTTTGGGATGCCACATGTGTTGACACACTCTGTGCATCGCACATTTCAACCACGCACAAACAATCAGGAGCTGCTGCAGAATCAGCCGCACGGTCTAAACGCAATAAGTACGCGGAGATCATAATCAACCATCATTTCATTCCATTTGCAATAGAAACGATGGGGCCGTGGTCCGAAGACGCTCTGGCATTCTCCCGCGAGCTTAGTGATAAGCTCCGTTTAGTGACGGGTGACCCTTTGAGTAAGGAGTACTTCATTCAAAGGGTCAGCCTCGCTTTGCAACGGGGGAATGCAGCGAGTGTCCTCGGAACACTGCGCTCATCCAAATAACTTTATTATTATTTTATATATTTTTAGTTTTTAATGTTAATTTTTAATATAATTGTTTTTTTATTTTATATATACTATCTTGTTGGATATATAATAAATAGTGTATATTTATTTTCAAACATGACGATAATTCCAAATTCTATTAAAAAGTTTAACAAAATCGTAGGTAAACGATGAATAATATAAATGAAAGGAAGTAAAGATTATAATAGTGCAAAAATAAAATAACAAACCAGTGAAATCATCTTTGTCACAACTTCCGAAGTAGTAATAAGTACCTGTCTTATCAAATCATGATAAATTGATAACGAACTGCATATTTAATTAAATCTATTAATAAATATAGAATATAATATTTTTAAAATGTACGAAGAATGTAAAATTATTATAATGTTGATAGTTATTTTTAAATTGCCAAATTTTTGGTGTTTATAAAACAATAGTAATAATGAGGGTTGTTTCTGGTACACACATTATTCAAGTATAAAAAGAAAATAGACTCATAATAATAGTTCTCTAATATAAACTATACCCTAAAATCCAGAATACCTACTACAATAATAACAAATATAATATTAAAAACAGCAAAGCCTAAATATAAAATAAAGGGCCCACAAATACAATTAAAAACAAAAGAATACATTTATGCGTACGTTATTAAGAACACCTTCTAATATACAATTTCAAAAATTCCAGGTCCTCAACATCATAATCCTGGTGCTGTACAGAACAGGTTTCAACGGAGAGTTCCTTGGAGTGGGAGGCACCTGGAACCTGAATGAGGAGAAGAACCCTGATGCAGAAATCATAGCCTCTGGGGTTATAGTGGGGTACCTCATATACACCTTGGTGCAAGTGGTCACATACCTCTTTGGCACTACTGAACATAAACGGTGAGAATCTTTAATCTAAACTCCAAAATGCCTAGAGATATATTGTTATATTTAAACTTGCATAACGTTTATTTATGTTAAAGCCATGAAGTCTCTTTACCCTTTAGTAAAGGATTATCTAGTTACTACTATGATAGTATTTGACTAACGCATTTATTATTGTGAACAGTAAAATACAAGAATATTATTTCTAGACTTTTATTAATAATATTGTGGTTTGGTTTCTATAGTAAAATGCTTTATATTCGTTACTCGCCTTTGCTCTTCATTAGTAATTTTATCTGTTTGTTTCAAATCATTATCTTTTGTTTTCTATTTTTTAGTCATGCTATCAAAATTCTCTGAACTAAGGTTATCAACAACAACTGCTGGTTTATTGGGAAGCTTATTAATAACAGCTTTAAGTAAAGTTTAAGCTTAGCATGCCTCTCAGCTTTAATAACTACTATATTTTAGTTGTATTACAATACCCAGACCAAGCATGTGTTCCCCATTTGTAGGCAAGAGAGACCGAGTGACCCGTACAAACCGGAGAACCATCGTTATGCTTACAGAGCCCTCTCGGAGATAGTGATGAACTTTGTGGGGGTATTCCTTTGGATCGCAGTCGGAGCTATAGCGCTGCACTACTGGGGAGGGTACCAAGGAGAACATCAGTTCCAGTTCGTTTTTGCTGAACGACAGGTAAGCTTTTAACTTTTTTTAATGAGAGCAGGAGAAGTGAGTGCTTCTCCTGGTAAGCAGATCTACAAAGTGGATTGAGATCATCATAAATCAACTGTAAGAGCGTAGTAGAGTGAATTTAACTCATATAATTTTATGTCTATTTGTGCAAACATTATGTGAGATCTAAGTAATTTACGTCTATAGATTTTAAAACAGCTGGAAGTATATTTATACAAAGGAAACAAGAGACTTGAGTTCCGCCCGATTGTTAACATGGTTACGATAGTTTCTTTAGTCCTCTTTTGTTGAAGAGGACAATATTATCAATGATAAAAACTCATTTACATTTCAATAGTTTTAAAAATTGTGACATAATATATTTATTGTATTAATTATAAAATTGTTTTGCAGGTTGGTCTGGCCTTAGGGTCCATGTGCGTAATTCTTGGAGCAGTATACTTGCTGGACACCGCCTTATCAGTCGTACACTTCACCAAGGAAATGTAATTCCTTAATAATTAACTTAGTTAAGTTATAATATTGGTTTAAATTCGTTATTAGAAATACACACACAGCTTTTGTCATATATCTTGTGCTTTGTAAAGACATGTTTTTTAAATAGATTTTTATGGTTATGTTCAATACAACTGTGGATTGGTTACATCTTTCTTGTAATTAAATAGAACCTCAATTTTTGTTTATACAATATTTTTTATAGACAAAAATGTATCTATAATATTTTTAGGCCGAGTTTTACAAAACTGAGGTCTTACTCCGTCCAGACGAACCCGAAACGTTTTGGTGTTGGACCTAGCGAATGTTATTAAAAAAAACTGTTTTTTAGAAATACTTTGTTATTTTTACATTGTATCCTATATATAACATTTAATTTATTTTATTAAAAACCCACCTTTTTAAAGAGTAGTTGGTAATATATGTAAAAGTAGTTATTGTAAGATAAAAAAAAATATTTACCTCCTTTTATTCTATAAACATTATTATTATATTTTTGTAAATTGTCATTTAATATTAAGTTATTAAAATTAACGTGTTTTATTTTAATTTCTGTATTAAGTACCTAATAGAGTTTTTAGCGTATGAAATTTACAAAAACAAACACCAGAAGTTTCTCGCATTGTGACTGAATGAGACTACGACCACTACGACATAAAATCGATGCAAATCCTGAAAACCGGTGAACCCACAGACTAAAACCGAATCATAACTAGGCCACTTGCGATAATTTTATCAGTATGGGCAGCGTAAACATATACTATTATTGTATACAAGAGCCGGCGTCGGAACTAGTAGAGTATCCATAGCCAGGCTGAGTCATCTGGAGTCATCACCAGCGGGTCAAAAGTTAAGTAACACTAGAGGTTACGAGGGACCCTCTCAGTCATTCGTCGGCCATCTGCCTGCCGAATTGGATTATAGAAACATTACACTAATTTAAGTGAGCTACAATCACAGTGATCGGTGCAGTGGTTTTTGTTTGAGAGATCTGCAGTTAACAGCAAAAATTGCGCCCTTAAACAGCGTAAGTTATATGGTAATATTTACTTATTTTACATTTACCTTTTAGAATCGGAATCTGACTTTGTATCCGTCTTGTGGTAACCACTTAAAAAACCATGAATGGGAACTGTATAATATTAGTTTTTAATTATAAATTAGGCATTTTTATTTAAATAAATTATACTTATTATTGTACCGTTTTTTTTAAAGAATATTATATTTATATGAATGGACTCTTTTGTGAGGGCGCGTGCAGAGTTTAAGTAGTATAGGTACACAAGAGCATATTTCTACTACGTTAATTGGATATCAAAGTTAACATTATTCGTGTATCCCATACAAAATGTGTCTTCTACTAAATGAGTTAAGTCCCTGGTGTATGTACACATTAACCTGTTATTACAAGTAGATTTATAAGACAGGTTACCGGATTTCTAATATTACATCTGCTCTATAAGAAAAATGGAAACGACCTAGAGAGCCAGCACGGACTAGATATTTAGTTGAAATGAAATTATTTATTTTCTTTAACTATTAAGTATAAGGATACTAGAGTTTGCGAATATTATTGTGACCGATTCACAATTTTAGCATAAAATGGTTATTACAGTTTCATAGTAAAAATGTATTTTACTTGTAATCAGCTTTAGGTATAGACGCGTGCGACGGTTGTCAACTCACGAAACACTACCAGTAGGTACAATCTAATAGCGATATCACTATAGGGTAAGTAATAGAAATATTTTATTCATCAATTAATTTCGCCTATGTACATAGAGACTATGAAAGGATGTACTTTGGGCTAATATGAGGTTCTACTGATCTATACGAAGAACTTTTCCCATGGAACCATGTGTCGCAAATGAAAAAAAATATTGCCGTCTCCATACAAACTAGTAATTTTAAAATGACCAATTTGTATGGGGAAGCTTAATTTTTTTTTCATTTGCGACACATGGTTCCATGGGAAAAGTTGTTGGATTTGATCAGTAGATCCTCATATTAGCCCAAAGTACATCTTTTCAAAGTCACCATGTATAATAACTGAACAATAACTAGTTCCGAAGGTGGATACAGGCTGAATATCAGGTGGTCTTCTAACCTCTGCTACAGAAGAAAGGTAGTGGTAGTGGTCGACGGATTTGATGAATTTTTAGAACAATATTTAAATAATTATCAGTATAAATATACATATTATATAAATATAAAAAATTGTTTATTTTTTTCTGGCTCTTAATAAAATTAAACACAATATACAAAAAACAAAATAAAAATATAAATTTTTTAAGAAAATGGTCTACATATTAATTCAACTGAGCATAGGCTACAATCTGAGCTGTAGCGCTGATTGTCAGCTGATGTGCGCTCTTAAAAAGTACACAATAAATTAAGAGCCATAATATGTATTTATTGAATATGTACTTATAATATTTACAACATTAAAATAAACTTTTTCCAATAACGATACCATATCAGAAGTTATATGCGTATAAGAAGTATTTATACGTATATAGTATGCGCACGCGCAGCAAGGGATTAGTGCCGACCCGATAAGTTACTATAACAATCTTTGTTCGAGTACTTACAATCTTTCTTCTTTTTTTGTACGAATATTTTTAGGCCGTGAAGTTTGAAGAAATCTAACGGGGTACAGATATTATTTTTCAATATACTATATATTTAATACGTGTCAAATGTCACAAAATAAGCTCTACAACATTACTACGAGTCGAATTAATAGTCGTTGCTTAGCCGGAGCCGTTGCTTGGAACTGTCAAAATTTCGTTTTTTCATATACAGTTTGACAGTCCGAAGCATTGGCTAAGCATTAGCAATTGCTTAGCATCGACTATTAATCTGACCCTATGTAGGACTCGTATGTATAATATTTTATAAAACCAAACAAGCGTGAAACAAACTCGCGCGGTGATTGTATAAAGTAGACCTATTAATAAACAGTTTCACAATTTGGTGTAATACAACTGGAACCGACAGCATAACGTGCTCTCGGTAGCACTATAACGCTGTTGTCAATAAAATAAATGACTAAAACTCATTGGTACCCCTAAGTTAAAGAAAAAAAACTTAATAGGGTGTCAGTCAGTCAGCTAGGCTTACATAGTTTTGACATGAAAAAAATACGCTATAGGTCAACTTTTGTCCGCCTAACCCCCAAACCTACCATCACAAAAGGCCAGCACGTACGTTCGTTTCCTGCCCTTTTACTGTAACCTATATTTACTCGGTTTACGTTAGTTACGACATATTTTTATTTCCCATTAGTATTTCTCTGCTCTAAACTAAGGTAACTTGTTAATTAATATGGAATTGTATTTGTTTTTTTTCTTTTTACTTCTTAATAACCTACTAATATCAGACCACTAAAGTGGCATATATTATTAATATTACCAAGTTTAATTTAATGTTTAGGTAGAGGTATTATTATGCAGTTAAATAGTGATGCCCTCCAGAGTTCATGTAGGTACACTGAAATGTAATATGAATGCAAATAACACAGGTTGTTAATACGATACGCGTAGTAAAGGCTTACTTTATAGTCTACATAACTATTTAAAGTATTAAAATCCATAAATGCACTGAAAGGATAATACAAGAAGAGTTATTACTGACATTACAAGTAACAACCTGATTTATAAACAAAGATAAACTTAGTGGACTCTTTCACTAAATTGATGTTTTCATGTTCCCTGATGAAGTAAGAAATAGGTCAGTGTGTTTGTTGCCCTCGCGGCGTCAGGATCTGTGGCGCCGCCACCCTCGGCGCCGCCCGCCCTCGGCGCCGCCCAACTACTTCCTTCAGGCTCAATCCGGGAAACATTGATTTTGGGCGGAATTTCCTTTATATTTTTCTTACTTGTACGTAAATATTAAGTTATTTTTGGTGGATACGCTTATTACGTACGCCTTTTAGGTTTATTTTATTGAATATTATTTGGTAGATTTTTATTTTATTGACGATTATTACTAATTTTAATTGATTTAGACAATAATAATAATTTGAAAACCAGTACCTAATACAATATAATATAGTAGGTAAATATATTATTTATCCACTAAAAAATATATTACATTAAAACGTAGATCAGAAAACGTAACGTAATTAGCGATAGGGCAAAAATCAGCCGAAACAGTAGGTATCAATAAGTCTCCGCCATGAAATAAACATTCAGCAGTGAAAATTACGAATCTATAACGTTAGGCATTTAGGTATTTGATTGCGCGTATGTACATGACTGTTTAATACTTTGGTTAGCAACCACAAACCGCTAGCACACTGTTACAAGCATCCTGTCTGTCTCAATTACTAAACCATTTAAATGTTATTTTTGATTTGCTTCCATAAATAAAAACCCAAAAAAATAACTCCAATAAATCTGCAAAAATGACATCCGTCAAAACCGGTCGCGCATGTGTAAGTAATCGGCACAAAAACAAACAGCTTTTTGTTCTGAACGAGCCATTGTTAGCTCCGAATGCATTTTTAGCATGCCCCATTGCAATAACACACCGAAACCCACTCATAATAAATAATAAATGCCAATGGCTTGTTGGTTTTATTTATTTCACTAACTACATTTTCTTAAATACCTTTCACGGGTTCAAATATTTCAACGCCAAACAATTTTATTATTCTTATAATAGTAATAAATAAAAGCCAATAAATTAAACGTAGCTACCTATATTAATATTAAATGCATTTTCCTTTTTTTACCACTTTTAGGACCATTAAAAGTTTTTGTTACCTACTTAAAAATATATTGTTATTAATAAAAAATTAAGACAAAGGTAAATTTCAAACTTTTTGACATTTTTTATTTAAAAAAACTGTGTACCCATAATTCCAATAGCTTATATGTACGTTATAGAAACTGCAGTCATAATATATACGTATGTAAATATATAATATATTTGAAGGACTTGTACACGATGGTGCTACATAACTACATAGTTTCTGCGTGTGCGCATTTTATAGCACAAGGTCACGATCATGGTATGATGTACTAAGAATTACGATTATTATCTATTTACAGTTTTTTATTGCGTTCAATTATTGTTGTTTTTAATCTTAGGTTTAATATAAAACAGTTTTTTATAGTGTGGAATTTGTTTCTCGAATTAAAATTGTATTATAAAGTTGGGTTTACGTGTAGATTTTCCTAGTTTCCTTATACCAATAAAATATAGATATAAAGTAAAATTTTGATAGCATTAATTTTTTTATAGATTAAACAAAAACTTACTTCTAACGAAAAATATACAAATATTTTAATATAATTAGTATAAAAAGTACAACTGAATAACCGTACAATGATACTTTTACTTACAAGGTCGCTAGATGTTAGTGAAAACTACAATAAATTTTACAACTTATTTAAGACACAAGTAAAAGAAAATTTAAGAGAAAATATCTAATGGGACACACGACTGAGCTTACAAGGGACAAGTAGTTGTTGTCATTATAGAGTACGGTTAGCTGATGTTATCTCAGTATGAGAAAGCTGAGCTCTTACTAACAAACCGAGTAAATTCGTTTAAAACAATGTACATTACTTCTTTATAAAGAAAAATTATACACGTAAATCTGCGCTACTATGAATACGATTACAATGAATACTCTACAATTTAACAAGAGCTAAAGGTTCGGATAATGTTTGGGAAACAACAAAATATGTAATTATATGTGCAATTATAGTGTGGAAAAAAGTGCGTTCGTAAAGTACAAGTCAAGTTTATCCAAACTATATAACATACAACTAAATATTTATAAATACCTAACATTATTATTATCAAATAAAGTAGAGGAAATCATTAATTAAAAGAACCTGAGGATATTATAATAAAAAAAATGATAGATATGATTGTCACTACAACTATCGTGGGGGAAAAAGGAAATAATGTTATATATTGTGATCTATTGATATGCGGAATTAGAAGTATAAATTCAAACTAAACAGTAAATACAGTTACAGGTGTTCTGCGTTAAAAAAAAGGAAGGATCTTAGAAATGTAATATACTTGCGGTAGTTTTTATTAATCGATCTCTTTTTTGACGGTCGTAATCATAAAATAGTAGTTAACACGGTTATTATCTGTAAAAAAAAAATATATAATCTGTGCTTAGCTTTAAACGTTCGTATGATGGAGAGCATCGATGGTATTCAAGCATCGTATATAGTTGTCCGAAACCTGTTGGGGACATGTCGAGCGTAAACAATGCAATACGGTCGGGTACTGATCCTGAAATACTTACACTGTAAGTAAGTACTGCTATACATTTACCCTAGCCTGAAAAATCGATCATGACATAACACATTGCAGAAGCAGAATTAAGTTTTTATTCAAAATACTTTAAGGATGGCTATTGCATCTACCTACAGTTAGATTAGATGAAGATAAAGTACGTGATACAGTTGTTATTAGTGGTTCAGCCGTGCATGAAAAGGTTACACTGGTCCATAGTTTTTATGCATCAATACAAAGTAGTCGACCACAGTGGTACGTTCAAGGTTTAATACGAAGGTTTCGTCAGAAGGTAACTTCCAACAGTTTTGTCAATGCTATTTAAATACTTCCCACAGGTCTAGGTTTATTTTTATACATAAGAGCATAACTTGTGACTCTGGTTCCAGGGACTTTAGTAAGGAAACAAAGTTCAAGAAGGGGTCGATCAATGATCATCAATGTAATGTTGTTCATAAATAACAACTAATAGTTCCCGCGGCCCGCGGCGGCTCGTCATCATGTAACAGGTTATCTTAAAAGATTGTTTTATTACAAATAATAATAAAATTAAATAATATTAAAAATGTAGCGTGTAACATTTAGATTAAGTTTTTCATGAAAATATTTATTATTCAATTGTAATTCTATTGAAGTTCCATTTAGGTAATATGCAACAAAAAACAACGAGATTCATAATTTACAAGAAGTGTAAAACTAATATTTATTTATCTAATGAAACCCGTTATAAATCACACTACAATTACGCGGGCAACACTTGATAAATCGAGCAAATCGTTTATTTATGTAGTTATTTGAAAATTGAAAAGCAACTTTCTATCGGTTTCCGGTCTAGAAGACGCGCGTGCGCATAGCTGCATACATCCAGCGACGCACGCACGCGACGCACTTATGCGCTATCACTACACTAACTCCACATCTATCAAATGAATAGACATGCGCAAGTGACTGAAATCCTTTATGATTAAGATCAAAAAATTAATAAACAGTACCTGAACGAAATGAATAATATAATTAATAAAATATTGGGATTTTTTCCTATTTAAATCATAATGACATATTATGTACAAAAAAATGTATAAATTTGCGAATAAAATATAATATATTTTTGCGCGGTAGGTACGCACGTTCAATGTTTTTACTGGGGAATATACCCCGTAGTAGTATATTCACCAGATGACATATCTATCTTTAACCTGATGTCTCTCGTTTTAATATAAAATAATTAAAATCAATCGTATTATATACAGATTAAGTATTAAAATAGCTTAATTGCTTTTAATAACTTTCTTCACTACTTCATTAAAGTGGCCAATCTCGTCTATTAGCAATAATGTATAAATTATATAGAAGCTAATTATTTATACTTGAGTAGAATTAGATAATTTTTTTCGGCAACTGGGTTTTATCAGTTCTAATATACGGATGCCAATCATGGTCTCTTCCTTATTATAACTTATTAAAAGCTGGAAACATGCCAACACGCAGTAGAAAGATGTATAATAGGAATAAATAAAAAATAAAAAGTCAGAATAACACCAAAATAAATTCTGTAGCCACCAAAATAGAAACGGGTAGTATTGGTTAATCATAATGTGACAAAAAAAGAAAAGGAAGGACAATATAGAAAATGGAAAAACAATATCATAGAACACTTTCAGATTTGTTCCATATAAATTAAATCAATATCGGTTGAATAGTTTGGTTTTAAATAAAAATAACTGGATTGAATATTCAGTGGTGTTGACAGCTACTAGTCCCAATGAACTGCTTAACATCTAGATTTATTATTAAATGATGCATGATGATGAGGAAACCGGAAGGTAGACAGTTCATTGGGACAGAAAACAGATTTGATGATTTGCCTCTTTTTTTCGGTAAAAATCTGTCGTCAAATTGAAGTCGGGTTTTTTACTTTTTTTAGAAGATGATTCTTATTATATAGATTTTTATATTTTTTATATTGACAATTATCTATATGTATATGCATTTAAAGAAATAATACAAATTGAAATCTAAAATAAAACTAATACTTCAAATAAAAAACATTATTTAGTGCTAACGTATCAGGAATGGAATGCCAAGTAGGCTGGCAACGTTTCCCCGCTGAATAGACAAACTTAAGCGTTGACAAAAATAATTGCCAGCCTTCTTGTCGCCTGACCTCTCTATCAGACGTCCAGATAATTCTTTGGCCGAAGGACCCCAGGTTCCTATCGTTTCGACCCCAAAAGGTGTAAATATGTAACTTTTGCTTATATTTACATATTTACACCGTTTGAGGTTTTCAGCAGAATTTACTGCTGCCCCTGCACTCGTGGAGGTCAATTATATAGATTGTATTATTTTATTTGCAGGTTTATATTATTATTAAAATAAAATATTATTTATAATAATATACTTAGGTAATATTGTAAGAGGAAACAATGGGTAACAAAAAACAACTACTGTAAATACCCTTGTTTATGGAAAATCAATAGATTAACAAAATTGAAATTATTTGTTGAAAATAATTACTCATTTATATGAGTAATTAATTTTCAACGAGGTAGTTTATTATTCATTATTATTCATAATTATCTATAATATGCGTAATGAAATACATTTTAAAAATAGTAATTAATAATTAATATAAATAAATAAATAGCTTTTGGTTTTATTTTACAAAGTCTCCTAGGCAGATAGTTACTTACAATTATGCGTCTTATTTTTTAATTATTCATAGAATAATAATATTTTCATTTGAAACTCAGGGTTTTCTTTTGCACAAAATATAGGTAAATTTCGTAGCGATATTTTACATTGATATCCAGATAGTGACTGTTCATTTATAAAATAAAATAGCTTGTAAATACATATAGGGTAAAGAAATAAAAATGAGTTGGTCGGTATGTATGGCTGAATGTAAATCACTACTACAGTCGCGAACCACTATCGATTGCCGTTCGTTAGCGGAGTCGCCACATTGAATATATTTTCAATATAAAAGTAGCAGAATTTCATCTATTTTATAGCTTTAGGTAATATAAATATGATAATAGATAAGTATAGATTCTAGAAGACATTGTGTTTGATGTTAACACTCTAAAATAATATTATGGGTTTTATTTTTTGGAAATGGAATGTTTCGATTTTTTAAATTGTTAAACTATGTCTAAATATAAGTCTGCCACCGGACGCAGAAATATAGGTAAGCCTAGTATGATCACGGATGCCTTACGGCTCCCGAGAGCGCGTAGACATCCACCTATCTCAGGTTTTAATCCCTAACTCGTTATAATTATGTTTTTTTTTCGACCACGATATGTGACTTTGTATCTACCTCGTGGTGGTGGTGGCATACCTACAAAGTCCATGAATGGGATCAATCAATAATTGTACTTAAACAATATTGATCGCTCCCACTATGCCAGCTAAATGATGCGATTACGAAATGGGGGGCGACAATGACGAATTGCATTACGAGTATATTTTAGTATACTCGCTGCATTATCGTCAATTCAACTACCCATTTCGTAACCGCATCCTGAAAGGAGACTACCACCTCGACAAGAAATCGATGCAGTAGTCTCTCTCAAGTGGCGGTATATTGTAGGTATATATGTATATATATATATACTCAATAACATAAATATACTATCACAAGAGTGTAGAGATCAAAACACATTGCTACTCTCTACTGGTCTTTGGTTAAACCTGTAATTATTTGTTATTTTATTAGAACACGACATGCAATAATAAGAATAATATGTAGGACAATTACACATATTGCATTGTAAGCTCTAGGCTTGTACTATGTTTACCAGAAACAACGACATAATACATATGTATTTTACAAACCCCCAGCCAGACCATGATAAACTGTACAGAAAACGTACTAATTTTTTTTTGCCATGGGTGGGAATCGAATCCACGACCTCTGGATATAACGCCAAAGACGCAACCACTAGTCTACAGAGGCAGTCATGTGGCTCTTCACCCACCTGATGGTTATGAGTATGTAGTCCAAGAATAAAATATTAAGTTGTTGGTGATAAGATGTTAATTAGTAAAATTTTAACCCAATTACGGACTTAAGGCAAGTTTTTATTTAAATGTCTCAGCCAGCATTTTTGTTGCATATGGTTTGTTGTGTGTGCGGTGCGTTACATTGATTAACCCATATTCCTAATAAGATTGTGTAACGGCCGGGAGATCTGGATGGGTAAATCAAAATTATCTGTAACCAAAATAAATGGAATGCACTCAGCGAGCGCCGCGTAGTGGACTATCAATGAAAGCTGTGTACGAGGGGGCACGCTGCAGGCTTCGCTTGTTTGCAGTTCTGCCAGATTACTGATCATTTTCCAACGGCTAAAGATAAGCTCAAATAAAAATAACAGAATATTACCAGAGGCTCTACCACGGGTTTGTTCATTTTATTTATTTTTGGGCCGCTTTATTTTTGGTAAGGTATTTAGGATTGAATAAAGCGATCCTATTGGTTGTTGACAAATACGTGACGTTGCTATAATACACAAACCCATGGTAGAGCCTCAGGAATCAAATAAAAAGATATTTGAGATCTCTATAGGTACTTTACATTTAATATTAACAAACAAAAATAGTTAATAAGATTTATATATTTTTTTACTATTTTATTTCAATGAGTAAAATTAAATAGATATCAATAAAAACATGAAAAAGTTTTAATAAGAACATAAATTCATAAAGTAAAAACCGCGACACTAATTTTTACTTTCTAGATTCGTAAATTCAGTCTAATACCTATATCAAATTCTCGTGTCAAAGTGTTTGTAATCAAAATCCTCCGAAACGGGATTGACAAAAAAAAAAATTTTTGGACTTTTTTTTTATGATTTGGCATTGGAAAATACATCAATTTTTGTTGTAGTTATGTATAGTTAATTTGAAACAAAAAGTCCACGTATAGAAAAGTTAAATTTTGGGTTTTAAAATCTCCATTTTAAAAAAGTGAATGAGTGCAGTGAGTGAGTGAGACAGAACATTTTATTCATTTACACCCGTGCAAAGCGGGGCGGCCAGCTACTATTGAAATAAATTGTTAACTTGCTCAAAATATGGTGCACACAGCACATAATATTAATAATATATAGATTATAAGAAATTTACTGTAATGTTGGGAAAACTACCCGAATGATAGAGAGAGCCGTTCTGTATTATTTTTACGACCATTTTAACTGTCATACAACTTTAAGAAGAAGTTGACAACTTTGCAAGTACATGTGAAAATGTATACTTTCATATCTACTATCTATTTCCTTACGTATAGTGTAGATATTTACTTATGTCATATATCAAAGTCATGCATAATTAATTTAATTATTTTTAACCTCTATCCTTGTAGGTAATTATAATGATACATATATAGGTGGCTCTTGTATATATAAAATAACTTTGTATGCAGTGGCAGCACTGCCCCTACTAATGCTGTAGGTATAGAACATTATGGCAGGCAGTGCGTTCAGTATTCCCGCTCTAGTTTGTGAACGCAGTCGTCTCGCACGTTGTGAACGCACCGACCGTTTGGCGCCAACTACGTATTCTAAAAGTGAAAACTGTGAATTACCATTTAAAAGTGACATTTAAAAAAGTGAATTAATACCTACTCCAATTTTTGGAGTGGCGAGTGGATTTTTTTAGTCGGTAAATATTTATTTATAATCTTGTTAATAATTAAAGCTAGATAAATAAAAGTAAAAATTAAATAAAAATAATTATTTAACAAAAAAATATCTGTAGTTATTGCCTCCTTGAATCTCCAGTTTCATGTGCTGGATAAAGTAGGTACTAGATATATTACCTACATCGGTTATCTGATTTATTTATTAAGTAGAATTTTCCCAATAATTGAGAAAATCTGTAACAAGTGACCAAACTGGGAATAAATACATACAATGTATATATTTTGAGATATCTCTAGATAATTTAGAATTATTCATATACATTTTATTTATTATGTAAATAACAAAAATATGAAAAAAAAAAAAGTAGGTAACTTTGACCACCTTTTTCGTAAGTAGTTTATTTACGAAAAAGGTGGTCAAAGCAGTAAGGGAAAGAATTCGACGAAATCCTGACCGAAAGCAAAAGATTTTATCTCGGGAGACCTAGAACCATGTCGCGTATTTTAAAAGATGACTTAGGACTTGCAGCTTATAAAATCGAAACAACTACTGAAGCGGTACGCAAAGGGAGGTCACAGAATTTTTTTTTACGGATAAGATTTTTTTTACATTTGAGCAATATTGTAACCAACAAAATTCCCAATTAGTCGACAGAGTGCTACGTGGGCATTATCCGACTTCAGTGATGGTTTGGTGGGGTGTTAGCTATGAAGGAGTGACTGAGCCATATTTTTGTGAAAAAGCTATTTAAACATGGGCGTAGCCAGGATTTGATATCGGGGGGTTTAAGCCTCGTACATTTTAAAATGCTTTTTGGTTCAAATTTTTTTTAATGAGCAAAAAAATAATAAAAAAAACCCACAGACTGAAATCGAAGTATGATTAAGTCACTTGATAGTTGCTGCTGTTTTATTGGCGTGATAATGCAATTCGTCGATCGGAATAGCAAATGATAGAGACCTTCCTCCTACTATCAACATATCCCCTAATATACATATTTTGGTTCAAAATATCATATATAGGCAATATTGTACGTACCTACTCCTAGCTAAATTCAACTATCACTGAAAAAAATATAAAAAACTACACTACAGTTTTTAAGATACGGGGTTAAACCCCGAGGGGTACAATGAGTTTTGCATTTAAAAACGGTGTAAAGTGTAAATGTATTTCTTCGACAACCTACTATAGTATATCTGAGAGCAAGTTAAATTCTCGAACTCAGTTTCACTATACCAACTTGTGAAACTGTTGTAGATGGGTTATTTAATCTATACAAACACCGCGACGAGCTGGCCACTGTTTGTCGTAGACTCAGAGTGGCATAGGCTAAACCGAGAAAAACAAAAAATAGGTCATTTAACTGTAAAGCACCCATGTTGGTACATAGGTATAGGCTGAAACATCGAAACAGCTTAGATTTTTTAAAGAAAGATTTGAGAAATAGGCAATGTCTCTTCTATTTATATTGATCCGATGTTTTTTATATTGATTATATTATAATTGCAGGTAGATTACGGAGGCAAGGCGCACGTAGTGTGGGCCATGTCGGCAGGAGACCATGAGGAGAATGGCAAGAAGGGAGAGGACTCCACCTCGACTGATCGGGACAGTCGAACGGCAGCCGCCCTCAAACAATACTGGGATGTAGGCCTTAGGAGCGTCGAACTGGTGAGCAAATTATATATTACGAAGGCAAGATATACCTACGTTATTTGGGTCATGCCGGTACGAGATGATGAAGAGAATTGGAATAAGGGAGCAGTCTCCGCCTCGGCTGATCATGATCACATTCAACCGGCTGCGCCCTACAAGAAAATTAGGGTAGGCCTTAGGAAGCCCGAACTGGTAGGTCTAATATTCTTAATATTACCATAAAAGCAGGTAGGGAATACTCCTTAGTCATGCGCACAATAAAATATGAAGCAAAGCGCTTTGTTCGAGATGGTAGGATAACAACAACGAAGGGTTGAAACCTCTATCCTCGTCTTGACGTTCGATTTCAGAATAAGGCAAGCAAGATTAACTCCCATAAACTAAAATAGGCTATAAAAACTAATACGAAGAAAATAATACAAATTGTGGAATACAATCGAATCTATATTGATCCGATTGTATTACAATTTATATCATATCTAAAATTAATTAATTATTTAAATATTTAATAATAGTCAGTTTATAATAAATGAATATTCTAGGTCAAATAGACATGCATATTATATTGATCGATTTAATAGCATGCCATTAAGTGCTGATGTTTATTATTATAACGTGCCTAGGACCTAAGGTCATCCTCAAATCAATAATAGTGTTTCCATAACTACAGCTACAATATATTTAATTAATCTATGACAACCCGCACCTGCTACTACTCTCTATGCAGTTACGCATCAGAAGCATAGATTCCATGCGATTATACCTCTTTCTTTGGAAATGAAAAGGATTAATGTAGAAAATCACTACAATGACTTAGGAATGTCATAAGTATCTATACATCTTTAACAAATAGAGTTAAAGCATGTTATTGGAGGTTTGGTATGGCTGTCCAATGTTAATTTTGAAGAAGGGAAAGAGAATCAACATTCTTCCGACAGGCGAGCTTTAAGAGGTAATTTATTGGTAAGGTAAACTATGTAAGGCGGATTCAACAGTGGGGTTCATAAACTCTAATAATCCTAGTATTACCATGAGTTTTTTCAACAATAGACAAGCGTCTACAGTTAAAACATCACACAATAGGGATCGATTTATTTGTACCGCTTACAATAACAAAATGATCTTAACTGTGCATGCGTCTATAGGTCGTCAGCAAGTCAAGATAAATATAAAAAAAAAACAGTAATAAAGCTTATAGAAAATCACATAGATACACACAGAGAATCAGTTTTACTTAGCAGACTTTCGGTTTTCCATCAGTATATACTTTCTTTAATTCAACTTTTACCTTTTAATACCACAATAATAAAATCCTTTGTATTAAACGAAGATTCATCTCAAATGAAAGAGAAAACACTTTCGCTTGCAAACTACAATTTATTTCAAATCATGGTGTAAAACTGTTTACTGCTGTGGCATTTATGCCAAGCAACGAAAGCTTTTAAGCTTTCGTCGTGGTTTTAGGTACTTAGTGGAGCCCCAATGTCATAATTAAGTTTCGACTTTGGCTGTTAACGACTTATCAATTATTATAATACAACAAAATCTTTTTCTACTTTTGTCGCTGACTAATGAGGCCTCCACAATGAAGCTTTTTCCTTGAAATGATCCCTGGACAAAGGGTTTTAACAGATTTTAGCAACATACTATAAATATTATTTACAATATTCTAATTTTCACTGCAACCTAATAGTAAATCTATCAAAAGACTTAAAAGTAATATGTACACTTTTAGAAACCATGCAAATATTATTATCTATTCTCCAACTTAAAGAAATAATTTACATTCCTCAAATAATATTTAAAACAGCACAATAATATAATATGTAGGTACGATTTATTTTATGTTATTATTTTTTCTATACTATTTTTGCATACCCCTTTCCTCACCCCTGAGCTCAGGAGCCTCTAACTCCGCCTCCGGGTATGTTAATCCCAGAATATCCCCAAAACTGTGAGTTTTTTCTAAAAATGTGAGACACTAGACTTGCCGTGATTATTTCTAAGATATGTTTTTGTCATAGCTGGTGGCAGTGATCGCGATCGGCCTGATAGTTGGTGCTCTCAACTCTCCGCAAGTCGTCCAGTCCAATCATCGTCACATCGCCGTCATTTACTCGGCCTACTCCAGTAAGTATACCTTTGTCTCCTATACTACTGGGCTTCTGATGATAAGCAAGAGAGCCAAAATACTTACGATGGCGGAAACGTTTATAATAATAACTCTAGACAGTGCCCAGTGAAGTGCGGGAGATATCTTTCTATAAACTACGACAAATGAATGTGCAAGACTGCAAAGTGCTGGGTCAGTTTTCTTATATTGCAGTTAGTTAAGTTTACTTAGGTACTTAAATGACTGTTTGTTAGAAAAGGATATGTAGCTGTTGTATAAATTGACTACCACCACCATGTAATGCTTGGTGTAATACTTGGTGTAATACTTGGTGTAATACTTGGTGTAATACTTGGGAATCTAAATCTAAGTCGCCCACGAGTTGTAATTTCTACTAACCTTGTTTAATCAATTTTACAAATTCGTCCTAATTCTTTAATTTGCACGATTGTTAAACGATCACTTTAAGTCAATTACGTATATATCTGGGGCCTTTGGATTAAAGCAATGGCATGTCAAATGGCAACCGGATGGCGAGTGGAAATGTGGGCCTTGGAGTGGTTGGTATAGAGCCTCCTCGTATCGGCCAAATTGAGCCCAAATAGACCCGGGGCTTTTTTTTTAACTAAGCGATCGTATAAAAATTAGATTGCTTGAAAGGTAATACCTTAATTACATATAATATGTATATTTTTTACAAGCCGAAACACGCGTCCGTTTTCGCACTAGGAAATGAAAAAAAAAGTTGTGAGGCAACCGCTTCAAAATTGGTGAACATACTTATTGACACCACCAAACGTTGAAAAAAATATGCCATACGATTCTGATGAGCAGTTTCGGAAAAACAACACACGCCAAAAACCATTTTTTTCGATTTTTTAATATTAATTCAAAAAACACAGTATAGATTGATTAAATCGGATGACATTCCTAATTTTATAAGTTCAAATAATGCTGTGTGTCAATGTCATCCGATTTTGATTAAATTCACCTCGACTTTCACCATTTGAATTTAATCAAAATTGGATGGCATTGATTTCCACCATTATTTGTATAACAGTTTCACTTCGAATGCCATCCAATTTTTACTGTGATTTTTCGACTAATTTTTAAATAAATCAACAAAAAGATTTTTTCGGGCGATTTTGAAGGGTTGTTTCTCCGAAACTGCCCATCAGATTCAGAGGGCATTTTTATACAAGGTTTGGTGGTGTTCACTCGCCATCCGGTTGCCTCTCCAATATACTTAAAGATGAGCCCTGAATATAGATTCTAGACTCATCTCAACCTCAACGAAAAGCTCTTTACAAAATTTAACATATTTAAATAAGATAACTATGGTTGAAAATTTTAAAAGCTACACAAAAATTATAAATACATGAATGTAAAAACTGTGCCCGTCCGCGCGCAAGGGCGCGTTTTTTTAGCTTCATGATTAATAATAACCCGTTGTTCCAAACATTTTCAGCAATTTTAGCTTTAAATAGTAATTTGGTAATTGAGGTAAATAAAACAACTAAGTACGTACTACTAGAACCTATTCGTTTCTTTCAAGGACATAAGTATCCAATCAATAAATAATCAATAGTATTTAGTTGGTAAAACCTCATTAAACACTCGATTCTAAATAGTTCCTCGTCAATTCCTTATTATAATTTCCTTAGTCAAGATTACCTAATTTTATAGACAGACCGTAAATGTTTATTCTAGCACAAATTCGGGATACCGAATCCATATAGCCCTTTAATTTAAATCAACTTTTTAGGACAGTTACTATTATAGTGACTGTGTAGCCTGATAAGAAATCAAAAATATATAAACTAACAATATGGTCAATATAAATAGTTGGTACAGGAATTGTTATTGTAAGCACTTCTGTAGTTGTACTTTATGTGACCATTGTTTATTGAAATTGTTCCCGCATCAAAAGGCTGGAGGCTCGGAGGCTGATGATATGGTAGGAAAAAATGTACGCGAACTGCACACTTCAACAGTCCGGTTATTGTTAGGTCACAGGAAATAGAAGTTTATTGTGTTGAGGAAATGAACCGAGCCAGTCAAACACTGTCATTGCTTTACGCAATTCGTCATTATTAATCAGTTTCACTTCTTCATTAACTGGAAAATTGGTTTCATCGACCTTATGTGTGAAAGCAAAAACAATGATTATTTCGCCAGGTTTCACTTGATTGACAGATTTACTACTTTTGCTTGGGCCGTTTTGTTTGGTTATGCTTCATGGATTTCTGTTTGGAATTTGCATAATTATATGCTATAATATTCTACATATTAAAATCAATGGCAATGAATATCATTCTCAACTGTCAATAAGGTTACGCGATCGCTCTAATCTGTATCAACTATCACATTATGTTATTTTAAATCAATTATATATTCTTCATATTTACATAAATTTGTAATGATTTATCTACATTTAAAATGTTATTGTGATTTATGGAATATGCATTAACGAATACATACTTATTAAGATTTGAGTTTTTACTATAGTTTCTGCTATACAACTTATTACCTTTGTGGTAACCTTTATCTGCTCTTGTAGGTACTTTAATTTTATGTTTGTTTTCAGGTCTGATCATCATAACGGGCATTTTGATTATCGCCAGGGTCTTGGGAGAGTCAGTGGGATGGAGGACTTCTTTAGGATTCTCCATTATTGGAGTAATCATGTTCACTGCCGCCGCTGCTGTCATATTCTATGGTAAGATTATTTCTTCTCTTATTTGTTTATTCTGTTTGTTGCTTCTACGACTATTCAAAAATGGTCTAATATCTGTTTTTTTAGCACAAATCCCTTTTAACGAGGCAAATACCATCTAAGTTTTTTAAATGTTTTAGCTATAAATAACTAATATGCAAAGTATTGAAAATAATCTTTGAAATTACCTAATAAGACAACGACATAATTGCAATTATACTTTAGGCAATAAAGATTTAAATAATAATAAATTATTATTAATATTTAAATGCACATGCGACACTTTACCGACACTGCACCTTCTTTATTTCAATGGCCAATTATTTCGCAAAATATAGTTAATTTAGCTTTTTATATCGCTTGATAAATAAGTATTTGAATTTTGTTTGTTTTATTCTCACAGGGGGGCCACTTTTTTTCGAATACGATTTTCCCGGACTTTTCTAGATTTTCCAGTCACTTTTTATAGATTTTCCCTGACCTTAATGAGCTTCAAAAAGAAAAAATTCAATTTTTTTATATTGATTTTTGGAAAAAGAAAATAGTATTTGAGATAAAAAATATTAGAAAATAGAAACAATTGTTTTTGGCAATATTTTCGGAAAATATATTTCACATTCTTAAAAAATAAGCATATTTTGAACTTGAGATGGAATCGCCCCGCTTAGGTTGCCAGTCGTTTACAGTAAACAGTTTACAGCAAGTTGTGTGTGTACTTTAAATATTTTCCCTGACCTTTTAGCGTTTTTCCTGACATTTCCCTGACTTTTCCCGGTTTTCCATGTTTTCCAGAAAGTGGCCACCCTGTTCACATTAAAATTGAACCGTATCTCTCTCTGGGTTAGCTATCGGACAAATATTAAAAGGATTAGCGTAAACTAAGTGCCTCCTAGCTTAAGTGTCAATGACTTGCTGAAGCCATACCTATATACTCGTAAGTACTTGAGGTTCAAGTATGACATAGCAAATAGCTTCATTGTCATGCAAGTCGCCATAGGTTACCTACATACTGGATAAGCAGTCGTGCTAATTAAAGGCGTGCGTTCTGTTTGTCTCCGAGGCGCTGGCGGCATCACGACTTGGGTTGACGCCACACGCATCAGGGGCATGCGCTGAATATGTTTGAATAGGGATAGGTATCCAGCTATTAGGGTAATGTTGTAGTTTTCCGCAGCGTCAAATAAAATAAAATAAAGGTAATATTAATGTGTAACACATTAATATTACCAATAAGTCGCACATGTATTTTTTATTAATGCAATGAAATAGGGCAACAAGAAAACTTAGTGCTATTGGTTAATTTATGAGGAATCATAAAATGAAAAAAGAGTTTAGTTCATATTCATATTTCAAAAAATCATTTTTAGATAAAAATAGCTAAAAAACTTTGAATACCTTCTAAGTACTTATTTTTGCACACATCCTATTAAATTTAAATTAGATTCCTATTAAATTATCAAGGGTAGGAAGGCTATAGATTATATAACATCACGCTACATCACCAATAGGAGCAGAACATTGATGAAAAATTTAGCAAAACCGAAAAAGAAAAACCTTTAAAAGCTACCGTTGCGTGCGTTGCGTACGCGGTTAAAGTTACGAAGACGA
This sequence comes from Monopis laevigella, assembly GCA_947458855.1. NCBI lineage: Eukaryota > Metazoa > Arthropoda > Insecta > Lepidoptera > Tineidae > Monopis > Monopis laevigella. Next base: position 25,429,108 of record OX381585.1, read on the forward strand.
AGTTACGCGCGGGTCAGCTGGTAAAAAATAAAATGACGATTTCAAGCTAATACAAAATAATGCACTTCCAGACTGGCACCAATCCTACTACGCCAACCTACGTCCCAACAAGCAGGCCTACGATCTGCTGGTCGCCTCCGGGGTGTTCGCAGTCATCGACGTGCTCCTCTTCCTGGTCCACGCCTTCTTCACCTTCAGGAAGGAGGCAGAGTACTAGACCTCTTCACCATCAGGAAGGAGGCAGAGTACTAGACCTATTTCCTCTTCTATGGAATTGTCATCTGGATCCAATTTGGATTCAATCTAAATTAGGATGCGGATTGCATTTTGTGTGGCGAGGATTTGTATCTAAGAATGGTTTGCTTATTTTATTCAAGTAGCATTATTGACGGTTTAAAAAGAAACAAAAATAAAATACTCTTATATGTTAAAAATATGGTTATGACAATTTATTTATTTATTTAAAATACTTTATTGCACAAAATTACAAAATAAAATTGTACATAGGCGAACTTAATGCCTTAGGCATTTTCTACCAGCTAACCTTTGAGAGAGTGGAAGATTATGCATAGGGTGCAAAAGCAATACAATGTGTTAATATTCTGCGCAATAGTGTTTAAGTAAATACTTATAAATAAATAGCTCTATAAAGTTCTATAAAGTTTGAAATGGTAAGAGAAGGCCGTAACTGTGACGGTAAATTTGTTACAGAAAGTTTTAACAAATACCTAAATGCTATTAATCAAGTTATAATCAGCCTAGCGGCATTAAGTCCGCCTTTGTACTAAATTTGTGCAATAAAGTTTTTAAATAAAAAATAAATACTATGAAAGCGCGATATTTGCACATTCTCTTAACCTACGCATTATATTTTATTCCACACACCTTATTCCTATAGTGATTGTATTAACATTGTGAATTGCAACAAATAATGTTTTATAGTTTAGGGAAGATGTTGTTTCGTTTATATGAATTAGGCTAATTAGACATAACATTATAGTTTTAAGTCACTTTGTTGTCCAAATTGTAGCAGCTATAATACAAAGATGGCCGAATATGTGCAAGAATATTTTATTTAAATAATATATATATATCGACAGGAATTGGTAACAATGATATCTTTTATTACTTTATTAAACTTACTTACCTACTGTATTTACTTTCCTACTGTATTTACTTACCTACTGTATTTTTATATTAAAAATAAAATAATTCTGGGAGGACTATAAATTAATTTTACAATTATTTAAATTTAATTAATCCTAACGTTAATATTTTTGTATATTCAATATTATTTGCTTATTATACATTTATTTATATTTTAAGACTATAACGGTTTAAAAACGAGTTAAAAACCAAAGCATTGTCAGTATCCGTCCAAGAGTAGTTAAGTTTTGTTTGTTCTTCTCTCTAGATACCTACATATAGGTAAGCATAAGTGTGGATGCGAACGAATGCATAATGTTAACTGCCCCCACCACTAAACGTCTGTCGTTTGCGCACAATTATTCCGCCGATTTACTCGCACGCACGCCAATTCCGTGCGACCGAATAAATTGTGACAGGATGATCGCATGAAATTCTTTCTCTTCGCGTCTGTACTTTAGAACCCACTATCTGTAATCTTCTACTTTAACAATATTTCAATTTCTTTATTAACAATGTATATTATATTTTTAACCAAGTACCTATATTGGAATATTTTTCATCGAGATTCAATTATTTATTTTTATTTAGAATTAGTGAAATTGTTATGGCTATTAATTAAAGATGTTTTATAACGTTTAGTACTTCATTGTAGTTGTCACAAGTAATTGTAATATAATAAATAATGGCGCTCATGTTACCTAAATAAACATTGTATATAATATTTGGTACACGCGTAAACCACAAATATAAAATGATATTCAAAATATATTTAAATAATTTAATGAATTAATCCTAATATGACTGAAGGTAAATTGTAACAATATTTATCTTTTCTTTAGTTTGAAATAAAAATTAATTAAAAAAATGTGTTTAATTTTTGTTACTGTACACTTTACCATCTAAATACCTAGCAGGTATGTAAAAAGAACGGTAATTTATGTTGATAATTGTAAGTAAAAATCTTTTTGTTGTGGGTAATAAAGTATTATAATATTATAAAAGTTTTTATTTCTGAATTAAAAAAAAAACAGAAAGATTTATTCAAAGGCAAAAATCTTATTTTCATTCTACGACAAACAGTAACTGGAAGTGCTAAAGCTCATTTCGTATAGAAAACGCAGGCTTCGCGATTGTAAATGCAGTAAAGTAAGGGTTCTTAGAATTCCATACGTTTTTAGAAAGAACGTAAACCCACACGACTGTCTGGTGGAATAACGTGATATTGGCGTCAAGTCGACTGCAGAGGCTTAGTGAATGCCCATTCTCAGTCTCATTCGAATAATATATCGAGCAGACATTCCTGTCAAAAGCACGTAAAATGCTCCTCGGTCTGATTTATATTTGTCAATGACAAATATAATAATTTGGTAGTGATTATAAGAGGAAAATAAAATAGGTGAAATAAAAGTTGCCTCTTACAAAACGTGCGAGAGTCAGAAACAAAAAAAAAATCGCACGGAATGAGGAGTTATAATTTAACTCAACAGATTGCGTTTAGTCGCTATCTACAAAAACTGTCAATATAGATAGCAGTAATATTGACAGCCTCCGTAGACTAGTGGTTGCGCCTTTGGCATTGTATCCGGAGGTAATGGGTTCGATTCCCACCCATGGCAAAGAATATTAGTACGTTTTTTCTGTACAGTTTGTCATGGTCTGGATGTTTATAAAATATAATATGTATTATATCGTTGCTTCTGGTACACATAGTACAAGCCTAGATCTTAGTTTGTGACCAGAGCAATATGTGTAATTTTTCCTACATATTATTTAAAATACACCCAAAATTTAGGGTAAATAGGAAATCAAATACCTTTATACGAATAATTTATAAAATTTACTTAACTTTGTTTAACATATACACTAATATCCTGAGCACATTGCCTTACGGCACCAACTTAAGCAATATTTTTTCTTTTAAATATCATATTAGTAATGAGGAGTTTTCTTTATGGCAGTTCCAAAATATTACACTAGATGGCAGCAGGGGAGATATCCACAAATACTGTCAAAAAAGGCTGTTTCATAGTCTATATTTCCGTATGTCTAGTTACTCTATAACATAAACTTCAACCTAAATTTTGGTATTGCAAGACGTGTAATATTTTTTACCATAACTTGTCACTATTGTATGTATCTACCTACTCTATATTCTTTAGTAAAATATCTTAGAAATACAAATTTAATTACTCATATGATGATATTTATAAGAAAAAAATATTACTTAGGTACGGCACCAACTTAATTGCTCAGGATATTGGTGTATATATTAAACAAACTTAAGTTTTTTTTTTAATGTATTGTATAATGTAGGTATTTATTTTCCTATTTACCCTAAATTTTAGGTAGGTATATTTTATATATTACCACTGTCTGTTTTGACAGTTTTTGTAGATAGCGACGAAACGCCACCTATTGAGTTAAATAATAACTACTGGAAAACTCCTCATTAAATTTGAATTTCTAAGGTCCTTTTTACGAAGTTTTTCTTGACGTCGTACCCTACGACGCAACGTCTTGTCGTGTTTAGCGGTTGCAAACTCGGAATAAGGCCCCATCCCTAATTGAAGTATTAGGAAATATCCATGAAGGTAAAAACCGTGCCCGTCCGCGCGTTTTTTTAGCTACATGGAAATATCGATAAAAAATGGAGATAATCGGAGATCTAGATTCGCGCGGCTCTAAAGAAAAATCAGGCGAGGCGATATGTCACGTCGCCTCAGTCAAAAACGTATGTATTTTGACAGTGACAGTAGGCGTGAGGTACGCAGTCACCTGCCAAAGTCTATACAGTTTATATAGTCTATATAGTTTGTTTGTCTTTAGAGCCCCAGGGGAGCAGGCGAGGCGACATGTCGCTTCGCCTCAGTCGAGGCGACATGTCGCTTCGCCTCAGTCAAAAACGTATGTATTTTGATTGAAGGCGACACGACACGTCGCCTCGCCTGATTTTTCTCTAGAGCCCCAGATCGCTTTAAGCGCCCTCTTAGCCTTAGCCATGCTTGTGAAACTGTCATTTTTTTTTTTTTTTAAAGTAGTTTTAACTTGAAAGTCGAATAACAACTAGTAAATTTGACGTCATTTTTAACTTTAATCGTTACAATTACTTTAACAAACACTTTGCAACTGGCTTAATGTAAACCATGGAGATATACGCTGGACACCAAAAACAGATTCACCTGCTACCTTGGAATTCTAAGCCGATTTTATCGATCCCATACATTTTATGAGAGTGCGTCCTTTAGCTGGGAACGGAATGGTAAGGCGTAGGCATGTGACAATCGCGAATGATTCAATCATTTAGATATGGTATTGTCAACTGACCAAGATAAAGATTCACGAAAATAAAAAACATTCGGTACTTTTGATTGACCCACAATATGCCGACCGAACGAAAGCAAACTGATAAAGATAGACATGGGACCGATTGAACTCCGCGACCGAACGAAAGCAAAGTGATAAAGATATGATCGAAGGATAAAGAAATGTTTGAAGGATAAAGATATGTTCAAAGGATAAAGATAGACATGGGACCGAAAGGAAACAAAAGACACACTGATATAAACACAATATGTTTCAATAGCAGACCGAACGGAATTCGCAGCGATTCCGTTCATTTTGTGTATTGTACGTGTGTGCGTGATGGTGGCTTGTCATTAGGGGTTATTTTTGTGGTCAGTATTGACTGAATAATGTGAGAGCCTTTAGTACAAATATATTACCATACCCCCCCCCCCCCTTTCCGGTTATAACGCCAAAAGCGCAACCACTAGTCTACGGAGGCGGCCAAATATCTACAGAAAGTGCATTTCATGGCGATTATACCTAATCTATTGTGGTGAAGAAAGGTCCGCTGAAGGTTGACTTGGACTTAGAACATAATTTTTTACTTGGTTGATAATGTCAACGGCGCTTTAAAACCATAGTTTAAAACGCATGAAATATTTGACTGTATTTGTAGAACGCGGGTTATTCTCGTTTGGTTGATCTCGCTGGTCGATCTCAATGGTTATTCCCATTGAGGTGTATTTACCCACACTTCTATATTTTTTTATGGAATTTTTTATCCCTTTATTTTTAAATAGTTTCTTTATAATAAATAAATGTTACTTCTCCAAAAAAAAATACTAAAGAATAATGCCCACCGCTATTCTATGGTTTTAACTGACGGCAAATGGCGTCCAATAATAAAAAAATATCTACGCTAATAACCGTCAATTTGCGAGCTTATTCGTAAAATATTTTTTGTTTGAGACACCCAGGATTAAAAAAGATATTCACCTTTTAACTTGTATAGAATATGTTTATTATTTTATTATTTTGGCGCTGAAATAGTTCTAAACAAGAATCTTTTCGTAGTCATATGAAAAGGAGTTGATCAAATCTTACATTTTGCTAACTTACTTGTGACTATGCCTTTTCAGCAGTCTGATTACAAGGTTATTTTGCTAGAGGAATGTTGCGAGTGAGCTGCATAGGCAAAAAGTCCTACAGGAGCTCACACACTCCTCTTTATGGGAAGATAATTTATATTATCCCGTAGGTACTTTACAACACGAAAAATACTAGTACCTCAAATCAGACTGCATTACAGGTGTGCGACGAATGTGAAATCTTTTAGGTAGCTAACTAGGGTGACCATGAAGGTAAAAACCGTGCCCGTCCGCGCGCCGCTTTTTTTTAGCTTCATGAGGGTGACGGATCCAGATGCCGACACTGCACCAAATTATCAGCACTTCGGTGACAAAATTAAAATATTAAGGTTTTTTTTATGGTTTGTAAATTGCCAAGTTATTAAAAAGTTTAAATGGATTCTTAACTTCAAATCTAGCAACATTATACAACAGTGTCGCTTGTTGATCGTCGTGTAAATTACTGTAAATTTGAGTGGCAAAATTTTCGTTTGAAATACTCTTCATCAAGTATACGCCGGTAAGTTTGTCGAATTTAGTGATTCATATAACAAAATTTGGTTAAGATTTGAAAACGTTGCTTTCTTTATAACATCTATCCAAATAGTTTAGTATAAACTAGGAATAGTTTTTTTATTTTATAAGAGCCTATATAGGTAATTTGAGAAGTATACATTTTAGTTTTATAATTAGACACATCAGAAATTTAAAAAAAATACTTGATTTTGACTCTGTGCTGATAATTGGTTACACGACTGCTAATAATTGGTGATAGCGGTGCTAATATTTGGACATAGGGTAATATTTCCAAAAAATGATTTCTATGGATCATAGCATACACTTAGTTATATATATATAATACTATATAAATAAACAATATTTAATGTCTATTGTATCCCCTTGACACGGCAAATATGACATAAATTGTAGCCTTTAATGAAATACTTGTAATTAAAACTGCTTGTCCTATTAAAATGCTGATAATTAGGACTGTCACCCTATATATATAACTATATAACGCGGTTATCACGTACCAACATCATAAACTAGCCAACCGTTTCAAATAAACTTTGCTAATTTTTAGCATTCTCTATAAGAGGTTCGGAAACAACCGACGTTGCACAGTGTTATAACCAAAGAGTACTTTGTTATGACGGCACCAATAAGCATGATGACAATTTATCAAAGTACATAATGTAGTACGAAAGTATTCTGTGGTTCCAAAAAATATCTTATTGTTGTAAAAACTACAGTAGTTATACTGGGTGCTTTTTTAACAATGATAATATTTTTTTGATGCCTTTTTATATAAAAAAGGTAGGTAAGTGAACTATCTTAGGAAATAATAAATAAAATAATAACTTTATTTAATACATTTATTGTATCCATTACAAAAATATAATGACAACTTCAAATTGACTTTTTTACTCCTCACTATACTACAATATCCCCACAATAAGATCAAATAACTCATAAAATTAATTAGCATAACATAAATAATAATAAAATGTACATTCTGCAAGTTATCTAATTACCTTTGTCTAAAACATCCGAGGTAACATCATTCACATATTTAACTATTTGATCTAAATGCCTCTTCACCAACACGTTATCGTCTATTTTAACTATATAATTTCTAGGCCCTATAATACTTCATCAATAACGCCTTTTGTCCAGTTCTTTTTATTTGGATTCCTACAATCTCGGGTATAAACAGTTTCAACAGCCTTAAAGTTAATGTCTCTACCACACTCCATATTATCAAACTCCTTTTAGATTTAAATCTAACCTTGTCTTAATTTGTCTACCCATCATTAATTTAGCCGGAGTCTCACCTGTCGTCCAATGTGGAGATGTCCTATATCTTATTAAATAACGATTTACTAACGTCTTTAATGAAACATTTTTATTTAAAGGGTCTTTAAGCATTTTTAATAAACTTGTTTTAAAAGTCTTTACCGCATTTTCGGCCGTAGCCGGTATTTGTAGCCGGGTGATAAGGCGGAGAACTAACAAACTTAATATTTTTATTACTACAAAACTCTACAAACTCACTAGATGTAAACTGTGGACCATTATCCGTACAAATTTTATCTGGCCAACCACATCGCGCAAAAGTTTCTCTCAACTTTTCAATAGTTACATTTGCAGTAATTTTACTTAATTTAAATACTTCCGGCCATTTGGAATACGCATGTAATAACAACACATAAACATAGAAATAAAAATTCTTAACTGGCCAAAGAAAATCTAAATGAATCCTTTAAAATGGGCGGTCACATCGCAACGTCTTATCGTGATTAGCGGTTGCAAACTCGGAATAAAGCCACAAATATAAGTAAACGCATCTCGAATGAATTCATTTTTATGATCTTCGACTGTAGCTTGTTTAAAATTACAATCTTTACTCAGCACCAAAATTCAGAAATTGATTCATCTGGTAATTGTTTACGAGTAACTAGAGCATGTCTTGCATATATTTAGTTTTTCGGCTTTATATACATTTTATTCAGGACTACAGATTTACAGGTATGATCGGTGTGGTTGGTCGGCCCCGTAGCGCCCTTGTATAGCAGATAACGATTGAAAGGTCAATGGAATAAAAATTAAAATCCTATTATAGAATCTGAAAAGAAAAATCACATCTTTTGAAGATATAGCAAATTATATCAATTTATTCAACAAAAATATAAGGTAGACATATGTAGTATTACACGACGTTTTTTATTTATAAAGCTCTTTAATATTAAGATACCGAGCTTGAATTATTAGCCCGCGCTTTATTGGTCCACGTATTATTTGCTCCCTAACCTAATTTTCCATCCGCCATATTGTTTTGTTTGGTGTCATGGTCGTTTGTTTTCTGTTTTAATGTCATAAAATTAAAAATTGGTTTACTTGCTTCCATGATTTGTTGTGTTGTGCTTTTGGAGAAGTTGCAGGAGTGGTTTTTGTATTGGGGTTTTGTTTACAATTACAAAATTTCCAGGATGTATTCACACTGTAATCTCATGTCTTTCGCCAAGAAGTTATGCGTTATTCTAGTAATTATTTAACACTCGGAAAATAAAACTTTTTTGATGTAGTATGTATTACAAAATTGTTGTTATTTATATACATAAAATAAAACTATGTATACCTATTAACTACCTGTGTTTTATTTATAATATATTTGGTTTAGGAATTTTTCAATCATTGGATAAAGTCATTCTACTGATAACTTAAAAGTTATGTGTGGAGAAAGTAATTTTATCTAACGATTGGAAAATCGACATAAATAAAAATATAATATAAAATATTTGAAAATATAGCGCGATATATATTTGTAAAGTTTACTTGCACTAAACACGAGATAGCGTTGTTGCCCAAAACCTTGACTGATGACAGGAATAGAGACTTCTGTATATATTAATTATACTCTATGCGACGTTGCCTTCTGATGTTGTTTTTTGACAAGCAGCTAATACTTTTAATTAAATTAAGTTTTTACGAATAGTAGGGTGACGGTCCTAATTATCAGCACTTTAATGGGGCAAGAAGTTTTATTTACAAATATTTCATTAAAGTCTACAATTTATGTCATATTTGCAGTGTCAAGGGGATACCATAGACATTAAATATTGTTTTTTATATAGTATTATATTACTAAGTGTATGCTATGATCCATATATTTAGGTGTTCGAGCCTTCGCTTGACCCACATTGAGATAAACACCATCAAACATCGTGTCAAAGTAGTGTAATAAGTTCTAGAATATTGTGTTTATGGTACGAGCCGCCGTTCTGTTGTCTATGTATTGAATGCTTAGAGCGCTGTCTGGGTTCGTTCTGAAGTCAGTACGCTTTCAAACATCGTGCAGGGCGGACGTACAACAAGCTGTAATAAAATATACGGTACGTCTGCCATTTTATATCTACTGGGACATACAGCCCGCTCGAAAGACGGCTGAGGTTAAGTCTATACTTAGATCAAGGAGTTGTCTGATCGTTATTCAATACGAATATCGTAACAGAGGACACTTCCCTTAAATGCTCATACGCCCATGGCGATTAGTCCCTTGTCGCGCGCCTATTTGGACCGCTACCTGTCCAACAGCCGACAGTCGGCTGAGCAGACGACAGTAGGCCGAACAGCCGTCAATCTGTAGGCTGCGCAGACGTCTGTTCGCAGGCTGCGCAGACGCCGGTCTGCGAACATACGGTCAAATAGCCTTTTGAGGCTATTTGACCGTATGTTCGCAACAACTGCGAAACATTATTTTTTGTTGGTTACAAATAACACCATGGCGCTCGCAACCCTTGACGATCTCATAAAATGGATTCCGTTGGATGAAGATAAAGACGCCTATTTTAACCTTATTAAGGTCCTGGAAATATATTTCCCTCCGCAATGGAAAACCTGGAAGGTTCTCCCACTAACTTACCAACAACTTTTTGGTGATTCCATTCCTTCAGACTTAGAGTGCAGGCTGCGCTTTGCAGTACCTATTGTAGACTTGATACTTTGCTTTGACAAAAACGCCTCCTCCGCAAGTGAGCGCAGATATTAATTAATTAAAAGAAAATTGCTCTTCTGGCCTATAGGCCGGGCACTTATTTATGCTCCTCTATGGAAAAAATGCATCAAGGCAATGATTATACTCATTTCATGGATTCAGTGAGAAAATTGAAAACTAAATTGATTTCGAGGACCGACGCTTCATCCTTATTGAAAAAAACGGGAGACGAAACTTCTCCACCATCCAGGCACACCGCCCTCAGCAGATCATCTCGCAGTCTTAGTAGAAAGTCATGCAACGAATAAGATTCCGAGTCTCCTAGGGATATTAATTGAGAAACAGAATATTATGTTCAGTCAACTAGTCGAAATGACATCAAAACAATGTCTACAAATAAGCGACTTACAGAGCCGTCTACCCCAGAACCCAGATGCTCTAAATAAGTCATTTGAGTCTGTCATATCGAGCACTCAAAGAGATAACGACCAAGAAATCGACGAGGCTCCTTTAACTATCACGGAAGATAATGATGACGCAGGATGCTGGGAGTCTCCGGAGTTCCAGCTATCTGGAAAAGCAGACGAGCGATCGACGGAGGACCCTTATAATTTTGTAACAGTTATGGAGTCAGAGCCTAAAATAACCCTAGCAAACCTGGAATTAGCAAGGCAGGGTACGGCATGTCAAAAATTTGACTGTAGCGGATGGTGCAATATCAGATATTTAGATGTGCAAAAGCAGTTTCAGGCCTCTCCAGTTTTTTCCAATCTGGAAATCAATACTATTCTAGCCAATGTCACACCACCATGGCAGCAAGTATCCACATTGGGCAAAATGGATTTATGCCTAGGCGCAATATCGCACGGATTACTACAGCAACGACAAGCCTTTCAGTCAATATACGACAGCAGCTCGGAGGAGTCCAAACATACAATCGGGAAAAACTTTTTAGCTCCCGACTCACCCTTTCGAAAAACATCTGATGCACTCCTACAATACGTTTGCGGGAGACGCGCCGAAATAATACACGAACGTGTAGATCCGTATACAAAGCGCGAAACAAATACCTAAACGAAATGCTTCACAAAATTCCACCATCGAATACTCACATATTTAGAGAACCGGACTTGTCTAATTTAATAAAAGAACAAGGCGGAATTAATAAGCTTTTTCTTGACAAAAAAAGAGCAACTAAAAACTCGTCATACGACAAACGGGCCAGCGCCTCGCAAAAACCAAATAATACAATCTCCGGAAGAAGACAAGTATACAAACCACAAAATAAAGAAAGACAAATACCACCATCGCGACCCTATTTTAATAAAAATGACAAAGTGCCGGGAAACAGAAAGAAACAACCCAATAACCAATTCAAAGGATCAAATCGATTTTAATTTTAAAGCGGGTCAGGTAAGGGATAAAATTTCTAACTGGAAAAATTTAGGCGCGCCTGAGGCCATTTTGTCAATATTATCCGGCTACAGAATTCCCTTCTGCATAAAACCTCCTCTAGTGAACCTCACAAGATCAAACGCTACCCGGTTTGAAACTAAATTATCTGCCGTAATGACAAATGTTATTTCAGATATGAAAAACTCTGATTCAATATTTGATAGCTCAACAGATAGGGGATTTATCTCCCAAATGTTTACAAGACGTAAAAGGGACGGTTCAAATAGAGCTATTTTCAATTTAAAACGACTGAATACTTTTCTTAAACCCCACAAATTTCACTTATTAAATCTGTTGAATGTGCCTACCTTCTTAAAAGATAACGATTATATGGTAAAAATCGATCTCTCTCAAGCCTATTATGACATTCCGATCGAAAAATCACATCAAAGATTTTTATCACTTGCCTATAATGGAAAAATATATCACATGACTTGTCTCCCCTTTGGCTTAGCTACTGCACCTAACACCTTGCAAAAATTACTAATTGGCTGGCTAATTATTTCAGGAAACAAAATCTAAGAACAGTCGTCTACCTAGACGACTTCTTAGTCGTTCATCAAGACCCAAAAACCCTTCAAACACATGCGGACTACCTCTTAGACCTTCTCCATCTAGAGTGGTGCGTAAACCTCATAAAATCCGAGTTATCTCCCAAAAAACAACTGGAATTCCTGGGAATCTTATGGGACACCCAAAAGGTTGCCAGAAAACAAGGCTACAGAGACCAAGAAAACTATAATATAGCTCTTTTAAAACAAAAACGATAGAGCTGGAGAGCAGTGAAAGTAATCCTGAGAAAATTAAACTCTGCGGTGCCGCTTGGAAGGCTACACTGCCGCCTAATCCAAATACGGCCAAACCAACTTCCACAAGACAGACCCTTTCAAAAGTTTCATATACCCCCAGACGTAACACTGGAACTGAACTGGTGGCTACGAAACATCACAAAGAGCTCCAAGATATTCCACAGAAATCCATCCATATTTATAGTGACAGATGCAGCAGGCGAAGGGTGGGAAGCCACAGTAAACTCTACACGACTAAACGGCCACTGGAATCGCACTCAATTGTCTTGGCACAGCAACTAAAAGGAACTCTGGGCTCTCCACAAAGTATTGCGCATCATGGGACCAAAACTATCCGGGACCTCAATCATATTTCAGACGGACAACAAGACTGTAGTAGTATATATTACGAAGCAAGGTAGAACAAGATCACGAAAAACTTTTAAATATGACCTTCCAAATCTTCAACTTACTAAAAAGACATCATATTCACCTTATCGCCCGTTATCTTCCGGGTCGCTACAACGGTATCGCGGACAGTCTCTCACGATGCAACAATCTACCAGAATGGCACTTGAGGATGAATGTAATTGACCTAATATTCAAAACCTTCGGAACCCCCCAGGTAGATTTATTTGTATCAACCAGGTCTGCAGTCATCAGAAATACGTAACCGAGGATCCTCGAGACCGAGCAGCGCTGTTCGTGGATGCATTCAGCAGGCCATGGCATTTCCAACTTGGCTATGCGTTTCCCCTCCAGGACTGATAGAGTCCTTCACCATCTGGACAAATGCTCAGGTACTTACTTGATAGTAGCTCCAAACTGGGAAAAGACATTTTGGAGATCCCAACTAGAACATCGAGCGAATCTTCCCGCACTAACTCTCCAGAACCTAGAGAATCACCTCGTAGACCTTCGGACGAACAAACCACCCCCAGCAGTAGCCATCCTACAATTGCAGGTTTGGCAAATACGTGGTGGGGTAACCTGTTAAAAGATTGGCCACAAAACAATATTTATTTACTGGAGTCATCATGGCGCAAATCGACGCAAAAAACATACAAACCAGCATGGAACAGATGGGTAAGTTGGTGCGAAAAAGGAAAACTTCCTATTTGTAACCCATCACCGAATCAAGTAGCTCAATTTCTTTGTTTCTTACATAATGATATAAAACTGGCGACTAGATCAATTCTAGTACATAAGTCTGTTGTAGTCACTTTCGCCAGCCCTGCTAACGCAGATCAAATAAATAATCATACGCTAGTACGACATGCTCTAAGAGGTATCCAAGCCTCACATACCACGGTCAAAAGACCACCTATCTGGAATGTTGACAAACTAATAAACTTCTTAAATAAGTATGACCTAAATCAAAATAGTCTATTCGAAATACGACACGTCGCAGTACTTCTTCTGTTGGCATCAGGCAGAAGGGTTCATGACCAAATAAATACATAACAAAAAAAAAAAAAAACTATTAGACATAGTTTCTAACTCACTTGTGGATTCAGGGTCAGAAATTACCTTATGGCCCAGATATGGGTCCGAAACAGACTCTAGCAAACACCAACAATCAGGTTGGAGACTATTGAGAAACGATAATCAAAAGTTTGATTTAGTTTCGTGGATACGTATTTTGATAGAGGCATCAAAGCAAAGAAGAGCCAGTCAAAACGACCTTAATAATCTATTTATTACCACCAGAGGAAAAGCCCGTGCTGCTACACGGACAGTAATTGCCGGATGGATATGCACATTACTTAAACAAGCAAATATATCAGGCTCAGCTGGAAGCTTTCGGGCCGCAGTCACGTCGGACATACTACACAGTAAGCACGAATCAGTGGACGAAGTCCTTAAACGGGGCTACTAGAGATCTCAAAATACAGTATTTAACCATTCGTTTAGGGAAATTAATCCACCTAATAGTATAAGTTTAGCATCTAACCCAATGTTACAAAGCTTTAAAGCAACTTGATTTAGCTTAAAACTGTTAAAGTCTAATAATTATATTATAATTTCTTTAAAATATCTACCTAGTTTTATTATGGATCACAGTACGCGTACAGCGCTGTCAGAATATAAACACGTCTCAATGTGGGTCAAGCGAAGGCTCGAACACCTAAATATAACCGTTTTCCCCCCGAAGGGCAGAAAACGATTATTTAGGTTTCAGCCGAAGCTTGACCCACACAAATTAATTCCTTGACAGCTTAATTTGAAATGTACTGACTTCAGAACGAACCCAGACAGCGCTCTAAGCATTCAATACATAGACAACAGAACGGCGGCTCGTACCATAAACACAATATTCTAGAACTTATTACACTACTTTGACACGATGTTTGATGGTGTTTATCTCAATGTGGGTCAAGCTTCGGCTGAAACCTAAATAATCGTTTTCTGCCCTTCGGGGGGAAAACGGTTATATTTTTTTTTGGTAAATATTACCCTATATCCAAATATTAGCACCGCTATCACCAATTATTAGCAGTCGTGTAACCAATTATCGGCACAAAGTCAAAATCAAGTATTTGATTTTGACTATGTGCCGATAATTGGTTACACTTTCATTGTTGGTTCATTAGGTTTTAATTTGTAGATAATTTTGTCATTTAACTTATTTGTTCACTATTTCTTTTATTGATTATGTGTTGTTTGATTTGTATTATATTTTTGATAATTGACATAAAATAATAATCAAATATTTTGTACCCACCACATATTTGCATGCCACGTTGTCTTGGTAGTTTCTGATGAACATTATTACCTTACTAACATCTACATTTACTCAGATACGAAGCAAATTAATCATTTCATTTCATAAAATTTGTTTGTTTCGGCTGCTGTGACGTCACCACGTCAGAAGTGTCAACTCTCGCCGTTACGGAGCGCTTTCCGTTTTCGCAAAAATAAAATATTTTTGTTTTGAAATTAAAAAATAATAGACCAATTTAAATAAAAAATATTTTGTCAGATGTGTTTCTAGATAAAAAAGTCACAACATATATTAAATATACATATTGTAGAGTTACATTCATATTCCCTATTGCTTGCTCCTAGACTCAAAAGCCCATTTTAGGTTCATAGTAAAACTAAAGTAGGTACTTAGTAAAATTCTTAATAGATGGATAAACGTAGAACGAATTCGTTCGTTCTGCGTTTCCCATAACAATTTGTAAGTCGATTACGCCGTACAACATTAACTTAAAGTTAGCTAAACTTTAACCATGTGATGTAGTTCATTGTCAATTTTCAGTATGCATTACGTCATATAGATTAAAGTTTAGCTTATCGTAGTGGGCGTAAACACCACGGTGCACTAAAAACGAGAAAGTGATTAGAAGTGTGATAATAAACATTATATGAAATCGATTACTATAAAAAAAAAATTGAATCTAGTATTTTAGGTACATCCTTGTTTTTTTCCTTCTATGGTCACATCACTAAAACATAACCTCAAACTTTGTTTACTTTTTTTAAAAATAAACCGATTTCTAAATCATATTAATTATGTATCCCCAGAATATAATTGTATAATGTTTTAATTTAAAGTACAAACGACTTACCTTTTCAGCTTTAGCTAGATAAATCCAAAGCTTCCGCCAAGTAGAGAATTTCTTTTGATCACTAAAGTTATATTGCATTTCCTTTGACGCATATCTAGTACTTAAGGGAGATCTATAATTGCAATATTCTGTAGCTTGTAATTCTTTTGGTGCATCGATGAACGACATTTTGTAAGTTTTGTCTTGCACGGTAAAAAAAAATTAAAATATACGTCAACAAACGCAGTCCGCTGTCGCGAAACTGATTTTTTAAGTTTTACAAATAAGGTCGCGCGCGGGAGATTTAAATTACTCAAGCATAGGTTATCAAATTGACCTGATAAACAAGTCAATTCTTGTGATGTAAGTTATAAAACAAAAAATTAGGAAACCTAACTGTAATAATAATTGTTTTTGCAATATAATTGACTATTTACAAACTAAAAAAACTACTTGTCAGTTTACAGATATATCTTTTAAACTTACCATGTATTAACCATGGATAAGATGATGCAACCATGTAATCTTAATATTCATATCAACTGATGTAATTTTCTTTGTTTACTCAAATATTTTACTTACTTACGTTACTATAACATAAGATTTTGTTGGCAATATTACTACCCAAATTTGTTGTAGGAATTTATATCTTAGCTTGCAATATAGAAAAACTTTGCATGTATCAAATATTTTAATATTTAAGAGCAGTTGAAATGATTTGGTAGCCATTTGTTTCACTAGTATCACTACTCATTCTTGAGAAGAAAGTTAAGTTGGTCCCAGTTTTTGGTGACATAGGTACTGGCCATTGTCCCACTAAAACAGTGGGACAATGGCCAGGACTTTTTAATTGTGGGGAAAACATATAGGACAATAGTTAACATGGTTCTCTGAAAGCTCGTGATTCTCTTCGAGAAATCTTTCCTATGAATGATGTACTGACACTACCATCTCAATATATTTATGAGAATTTATTATAGGCCTTTTCTAAATGTATAGCTAATTAATTGAGGCTTCATTGTGTACCTGAAAAAACCTAGCTTCTAATTTATGTTCTCAAAGCCATGTTGGGAGGCAGGTGAGTGAACTGCAGTGTCCCTGCTTAATGCGAAGCCTTTCCAACTCTCCCCATCACTGTGTTCACTACCCACTCTACCCCACCAAATCCTATATGATGCTGTCAGCTCCATCTGTGAAACATGTTCCATAAACGGAACAAGACATCTTGTGGTTGGGAGGCAGGGGAGTGAACTGCGGTGTCCCCGCTTAATGCGAAGCCTTTCCAACTCTCCCCATCACTGTGTACACCACCCACTCTACCCCACCAAATCCTATAGTATCCAGTCAGCTCCAGCCTCCAGTGAAACATGTTCCATAAACGGAACAAGCCACCTTGTGGTTGGGAGGCAGGGGAGTGAACTGCGGTGTCCCCACTACAAAGCCTTTCCAACTGTCCCCATCACTGTGTTCACTACCCACTCTAACCCACCAAATCCTATATGATCCAGTCAGCTCCAGCCTCCAGTGAAACATGTTCCATAAACGGAACAAGCCATCTTGTGGTTGGGAGGCAGGGGAGTAAACTGCAGTGTCCCCGCTTAATGCGAAGCCTTTCCATCTCTCCCCATCACTGTGTTTGCTACCCACTCTACCCCACCAAATCCTATATGATCCTGTCAGCTCCATCTGTGAAACTTGTTCCATAAAAGTTCCGACGCCCAGTCTTGGAATGCCAAAATAAATAATTAATAAAATGTGTGTCTTGAGGGTGTTTCGATAGTACAATATTAAATTTCTTTGTCTAAAGATTTTTTTTGTAGCTCTGAAGTCTTCAGCCGGCATTGAACATGATTATACAAGAAAGTGTATGCATGAAGACCATACATATAAGGAAAATATTAAGCATAAAACACTTTTGGTAAATATAATAAATAGTAGGTAATAGATACTTAATAACCTGTAGGTATATTTATTAGTATACAATTTTAAAATAATTTCATAATAATCATTTATAGGTGCAAGTGGACTTTTTTTACAGTAATTTTGTATGAGACTCGTTATCTATTGATCGAAGAGTATGAATATTATGAAATATTGTATATAATATATTTAGGAAATATTTAAAACTATGGTGCCAACTAAAATCATTTATCATAAAATAAATAGGAAAAATAAAAACGTATCTACCCATTTTAAATGTTAATAATTTATTTACATAATGAAACAGAGCCAAGGTATAAGAAACACCACTATGTTAATATTGACAATTAGGCAAATGTTAATAACCATGCTACTGCCTATATACTATTTAGGAGTAGGATTTTCTTTATATCTGCTGATAAGTATTATTTTTGTGGCTGAACTAAAGGGTTTTTCAACAAGAACTTTGTTTTCTAAAACAAAAAAAAATTGATGAAGATGATTAAAAATTTAACTGAATTACAAAGAGAAAAGTTCACATCGCCGTAGATTCGCTCAATTAATTCAGGAACAACCCGTTGTATTTCGGAAAAAAAAACATTTTTGCAGGAAATGCGTTAACGGTCAATGGATCACGCTATCGCGAGATGTTAACAGCTCAATTTTGGCCTATTATTGATGACGTGGATATCACTGACATGTGGTTTCAACAGGACGGTGCCACATGTCACACAGCCAATGATATATCAATTTATTGCAAACCAAATTTCGCAATCGCATAATTTCACGAAACTCAGCTGTTAAGTGGCCAGCCATCATGTGATTTAACACCACTGGATTTTTGTGGGGGCTATGTTAAGGACAGAGTCTATACGGAGCCAATCGAATCGATTGCAGCCTTAAAATTCAAAATCCATGATGTGATTAACGAAATAGTCACATTTTTTTTAAAAGTGATTAAAAACTTTGATGAAAGAATCGACATCTGTCAGCGTGCTCGTGGTGGACATTTGCCAGATATCATATTTCATTCATAATTGCCGAAATTTTCTCTTTGTACTTCAATAAAAATTTTAATCATCTTAATCTTTTATTTTTTTATTTAGAAAACAAAGTTCTTGTTAAAAAACCCTTTATTTGCAAAACAATATACACTTACAGGTCAACTGTAATAATAAAAGCACCAAAACCAAAAATAAACATTTAATGTTTAATTAACTTTTACATTAAAAAAAAAAACCGTAGACCAAAGAAATTGCTGACCCCGCGTAGAACCTTGTCTCACCTACTTATGGCCATTCCCAATATTCAATAAATGTTTTTGTAACCGGTAGTAACCATA
This sequence comes from Monopis laevigella, assembly GCA_947458855.1. Lineage (NCBI taxonomy): Eukaryota > Metazoa > Arthropoda > Insecta > Lepidoptera > Tineidae > Monopis > Monopis laevigella. The sequence goes on from OX381585.1 coordinate 25,448,223, forward strand.
TTAAGGGGTTTGAACTTCAATTAGAGTGCAACGGATTTTTTTAATGGGAGCACAGCTTGTGACCTTGTATCTACCTGATGTAGAGCGAACTTACACAGTCCATGAGCGAGGTCGAGCAATAAATTGTTGTTTAACAATATTGATCACTCCCAGTATGCCGGCTAAATGATGCAGTTACGAAATGGGCGGCGACAAAGACAACGAATTTGCATTACGAGTCCACTTTAATAATAACCTCGCTGCTTTATCGCCAAAATCAACCGCCAGTTCCGTAACCGCACTCTGAAAGGAGTCTACCACAAGAAAACAATGCAGTAGTCTCCTGAAAACCAGTTCCTCGGCAACATCAGGAGAAAGCTCATTATATCATCATGGTCTGTGCGGTTACGAAATGGGTGGATAATGCAGAGAGTATAATAAAATGTACTCATAATGCAATTCTTGTGTGTCGCCTCCCATTATGTAATCGAAATGCATAATATAATTACATAATATCATTTAGCCGGCATAGTGGGAGCGATCAATGTTGTTTAAGAACAATTATTGATTGACCCCATTCATGGACTTTGTATGTCTGCTCACCACCAGGTAGAAGCAAAGACACCTGCAATAATTATTTAAAAAAAGAAAAAAAAGGTGATTGACAGAACCCGGTTCATAATTAAAAAAAAAATCAGGAAATAGCTGATTTTATGATTACTATTACTGTAGAAGTTTGAATAGTTATTATGGTTACTGTCCGTCAAAAATAGGCTTGATATAATAACAATAATAATATGTAGGCACAATCACACACATTGCTCTGGTCACAAACTAAGCTCTAGGCTTGTACTATGTGTACAAGAAACAATCATAATACATATTATATTTCGTACTAATATTTTTTTTGCCATGGGTGGGAATCTAACCCACGACCTCCGGATACAAAACCACTAACTAGTCCATGGAGGCTGTCGATTATTAAGAACAGCCAGTAGTTACTAATGTTTATGTCCAAGCTCTCTATGATATAACTTGCTACTATTTACATTACAATATAATGTTTGTCGCCACCTAAACAGAGTAATATTAAGTTTGACCACATCATAAATTAAAACTATAAGTAGGTAACAATAATACTACATATGATTATATATTATACTATATAATTAAAAATAAATAAATATATGTTTGTTATTAAATATATGTCTCATATGATTTTATCTATATAAAAAGGTAAAAACCTTTTTTTTAATATGTGGTGTCCGAGTTGATTTGACCTTAAGACTGGAAAACACTAGTTAAGCCTCGGCGTGTACCAATGAGTTTAAAAAAAGATATATTTTTTTTTACAACTCCACTAATAGTGCCACGGAGAGCACGTTAAGCTGTCAGCCTTAGTTTCAAAATAGCAACTTGTGAAACTGTTTATAGATAGGTTATTAAGTCTATAGATAGCAGTGCCTGAGAAAGGCTACTAAATTGTTAAACTTATGAGTTTTAGATAAACTGCGACGAGCTGGCCACTTGTTCATTGTAAATCTCGGTTACGATGGATCATCAGGCCTGAATCATATTTTTTAAGATATTTTTATTAAGAATCAAAATCAGCGGCCATATTGTTTTTCATAACACTTCAGCTTGTGAAAATAATTCAACCCAAAAGAAAAATTACATGAAACAATCAGTAACTATATTAACTAAGGCATGTATTTTACTCCCTTGTGTTTCAGTTGATTTTGGCTTGACAACCCGCAGTGTGGCGACAATTGTACACGACAACGACAATCTAACGTTACCTTTAAAAGAAACTCAAAATGGCCGCTGAGGAGCCTATCAACTTATTTGGTTAAGTTTGTTCAAAAGTAATATACAATCAAGGTATTAATTACAATTATCAAATATAAAGCAGACAATACTCCGTTGGCTTCACCACACTCGTAACCATTCTTCTGACGCCTCTATATAACTTTTCATATTACTAATTTAATCTTATTTGGTAATTTTAACCAAAAATATACATTATACTATTAAATAAAACAACAAATTATACAAAACTTTAAAATCAGACTTTAACAACTTAATTTTATATAAGTTTATCTTGTCAAGATCAATTATTTTACTGACATTTGAATTTTTCAAATTTTATAATCGTAAAACTTAGTTTACATATAGATAGACCAATCACTTTTGTATATTTTTTAATCCTTTGATTGTGGATTTTTGTAACACATTTTCTAACAATGCATTCATATGTATAACATACTTTATTTAGCTTTTTAAAAAAGCAAAAATTTTGGATACTAGTCTTAGGGATTCAAACAAGTAAACTGATTGAAAACATAAGACTTAAATAGAAAATGTTCACTGCATTTGTATCATATTGGCCCTTATATATCTGGCAGGTAAGGTTGAGTTTTATAACTTGCTCTTGAGAGACTTCATCATTTTCTCCAGCTTCATGGCCTTCTGGAGGTCTCCGCTGATCTTGAGTTTGCCCGACATGAACGCTGTGGTTGCCTTCAACTTGCCTGACCAACAAAAATAACATTAAACGTCCACCCACAAGGTGGATGCAAGCAGCTTCCAATCGGTCCCTTTGGACATCTACAGGGGAGGCTTATGTCCTGTGGTGGAAAATTTAAATTTCGGGGATGTGTATCTAAATTTGGTAACTCTATTTTACAAACCTGTCATAACAAAGAAGAGAGACAGTGGAGCCAATAGTATAATGAAGGGAATTCTTTAATGAAAGGGTCTATAGTTTTAAAATAAAAATAAATACCATCACGGGTGTTTTTTGGCTCGCAAGAACTTTTTAAACAGTTTCAGGGTACCCAGCAGAGGGATTAACCCACTGGGTATCCTGAGAATATTAATAAGGATATTATAGTTTTTAACATCGTGAACAACAAAGTAGTTTGTGTTATAACTTAAAACTGTGTAAATCTTTCAATAATTATCATGGAAAAGGGCTTTGTTTAGAATAGGATACAGTAGTTACCTTAAAAATTATATTATATTATTTATAATGGAATGTAAATACTATAATAACTTGAGTATAAATAGTTATTTATATAGCTTCCTTCTATTGTAGCATTGGGAAGCTTTAGGAGTGCAGAAACGTCAAATGACCTGGTCATGTTCCGGTTTTAGTCTGTGGGTTCACCGGTTTATAGGAGATTACTGCATCAATTTATATCGAGGTCTCCTTTCAGAGTGCGGTTACGAAATAGGTGGTTAAATTGATGATAAAGCAGGGAGTATATTAAAATATACTCGTAATTCAATCTTTTCAAATTCGCCTTTTACGTTCGTCGCCGCCTATTTCGTAATCGTATCATTTAGCCGGCATAGTGAGATCGATCAATGTTGTTTTAGAACAATTATTGATTGACCCCATTTATGGACTTGTGACATGACAAGTGACATAAAAAATGAAAGTAGCGTTGTGACTGACCCGCAAAGAGCTGCGTGAAGTTGTTGGCTTCCATGGTGAGCGTGGCGTCGGGCGCGTGCGCGGGCGCGCCGGCCCCGCACGCGCCGCCGCCGTGCTTCAGGTCCAGGTGCCACACGCCCTCCTCCTTGCCTGCGCCGCGACATATATTACTACCACGTACACAACATCCACTCTGACACATAATTAAATAACGATTCGACAACACCTGTAGCTCTACCATAAGTTTTTGCAATCAGTTTTACTATAGTCGCTAGTAACTATGAAGAATAAAGCGATCCTATTGGTTGGTCCCTATATATAGTTACTAGCGACTATAGTAGAAACTGTTTGCAATAAATTGTGGTAGAGTTAATAATAACAATAGGTATGTAGGACAATTTACACATATTGCTCTGTAGCCCTAGTGTTAGTTTTTTTAACATTTACTTTTGCGTTAACTTTACTACCGCGTTAACATTTTGACCAATCACACGCTCGCATTTTTAGTTCTCAAAATTTCCGCTTGGAGCGCTGAACTATTTTCCATACAAATTTTGGTTAACTCAAACACAAAGTAATAGTTAGAAAACTCACACTAGGGGTACTGGTCACAACTAAGCTCTAGGCTTGTACTATGTGTACCGGTAACAACGATATATTACATATTATATTTTGATAATCTCTGGATCTGAACCGATTTTGAAAATTCTCTAGTGTTGGATAGCGCATTTATCTAGGAAGGTTATATAGGCTATATAACATCACGCTACGACCAATAGTAGCGGAGCATCAATATTATATCCCTATACAACATTATTCCTTTTGAGAGCTTCCGTAGCGTGCGCTGCGTAAACGGTTAAAGTTACGCTGACGTTGCGCGAGTCAGCTAGTAATAGATAAAATGCTAATGTATGCTGACAGATGTTTCACCCTGATATTACCTTTGACATTGAACTGGAAGACTGCCTGCGTCTTCTGCACCAGCTCCGGCGTGATGGCCTTACTGATGGACGCGAACAGCTGCGGGATCTCCCCGTCCCCACCGCTCGCCTCCTGTCTCACACACATATACTAAGTCAGTCACCAGCAACGACTTTATTATTTAGCTAGAACATCTCCATTTAATTCCCGCGTCGGCAAAACAAAAAGATTATCGCCTCAAAAATATACATTCAAATAATAAAAAGCTAATTTAGGGGTTAAAAACAAAATTAAAAAAAATGAATACAATAAAGTAGCTGTTTTTGCAATTCTACCGTTTAAAATTTTCTTAATTTGTTTTGCGAAATCAGTTATTTTCTTATTTTAGTCAAGTATAGGGTAGTTTTGTATTTTTTTTTTTATTATATCAAAGAAGTTTTCCTAGAGCCCAGATCATTAAAATCTCCCTGTGAAAAAAAATCAACACATAGGTATACCTAACATTAGTATTAGTACCAACTGGGTGTTATTTGACACAAGTATCCATTTCCAAAAAAAAACAATCATTATTTATACCTTTTCCAAGCGTTTATTTTACTTCTTTACAGGTCCAGTACAAATAATATAGTGATGTCCTAATGCGTTACCGATTCCATTTCTTATAGTACCTATATTTGTTTTATGTGAATTTACTAACACAAATAATAAAACGCTATTTCCGGCTTACTACGGATGTGACATGTAGTGAGGAGCCGTTCAATAACCAAACAAGAAATCGTTGTTAACATTTGAACCCAAAAAACAAAATATGTATTATTATTTTCTCTTCTATGAACGTTTCGTTTTGTGTACGATTTTTTAAATTTATTATATACCATTTGGATAGTTTTATTTTTTTCTAGAATCGTCGCGTCGGCTCATCACTACATGTTACATCCGTAGTAGAAAAGTGGCTCAAAAGGACATGTATCCAGAGCCGTAAAATAAACTATAAAAATAAAAATTAAGAAAGTACCTACTCACGTAACAGGAAATAGCGTCTAATGATATATATATTTACGGTATTAAATAATTATTTAATTATATATTATATTTTTATGAAAATAGCATTAAAAAATCTTATAATTATTAAAAGTGTGTGCTTGAAATTTTTTAATGCATAAATTATTTGAAATTTATCATTTTTTCGAAAGACGATGCATTGTCGCATTGTCTTTGGTTACGTTCTAAGGATATACCAAAAATAAAATAAACCGTTGGAAAGAGTGAAGTACCCCACAACAACAAAACATGCTAAATTAGTAACTAATGTATGACTAGAAAAACATAATGTTGGTATTTTAACGCAGATCTAAATAATTATGTTGATGAAAGAAGTAATGTAAGATGGAAGTGTTACAGACACACAACAAACTGTTAACACCCTCAGACAGATCAGCAATTCTTAATACATATTCTGCTAATACTCACACTCATATATAGCAATGTTATTTAAATTTCAACCATATTACTTTAAGTACATACTAGAAAAAGAGGAGATTTCCATTTGACCGGGTTAGATTTGGGAGGTTTTACACTTATCTCCCTCAAATCTGAACCAATTCTTATTTATTATTTTAAAATGTATATGTTACCACTTAATTCAAAAAGTTAAATACAATGATTTTTTTTATTTATTTCGGGTGCAGGTGATTGCTACATTTCTTTATAAACCTACAAGTGATATGATATAAAAATGAATTAGGTAGGTATAATTCAGACCTGATTTTGTGTACTTTGTGTACTAGTGTTCTGTCCAGGGGCGGGGTCCAAAAAGAAGTCAGGAAGCAAATTATTGGCATTTTCTGCGGACAATAGTTTCATACTATTACTTTATACAGATATCTTATTAGTACATACTCAGCCGACTTCTTTTGGGAAACAGTTTTACAAGAAAATAACACAAGTCAATATAAAATCTTACTGGCGTTTTAATCCCGTTGGTCTATAAGAATATAGTTTAACATATATCTGACTCACTCTCAGGGTGAGGCAAATGTATTTTATCTGAGAGGAGATGCCCTGTCTCATCGGATTTAATATCATACTAGTTTTTGTCTTTCCAACTGGCTTCATTTTCATAACATTTTATTTTAAGTTCAAAACCTAATTGATTATTCTCAGTTGACCTTTAGTTGAGCCAAACGAACTGTAAATGTTAATATTTTATCAAATTTTGGGTAATTATATTTAAATCATACGCGCGACAAATTGTTGATGGGCACTTTAGAAGCACCCTACCCTTTCCGGATGTAGGCGTTGCTGAAAAGACTTCACAAATCACTTTGCGCCCTCAAATCATGTTATATATATTACAATTATAAATTTATTGACAATTATTAGAAGTTAATTAACCCAACATGCAAAGAGAATAGATATCTACATATTTTATTGTTTTAAAAAGTTTTGAAACCTTTGGAAAAAATAACGAACCTTAAAATTGGAGCTAGTGGTATGGTAAGCTCTCGCCGAGATACGAGCGAAGCCACTGGCAGAGTGCCCGTCCAGCTTTACATTGTTCGGTATCTCTGACGCGGGAAACCAAAAGTTATTGGACCAGTTTTTAAGAGATTTAATAATGTAGTGCTCCGGAATCATGATTGGAATATAGCGAAATGGTGTTCCGTTGGAAAGGCTTTATAATTTATTTAATATGAGTTTATTGTTGCAAAATAACTTGACATAAAAGTGTTAATTTAAACAATCAGTACTGTTTAATTATTGTCATAAAAGTTGTCCAAATTCTGGTCACAAGTCCGGAATACTGCTTGGACTGAATCAAAGGTTAAAATATAAATTATTTTTTTGAATCAATATTTTTGTAAATCAGACATTTGAAAAAAAAACATAAATTATGTTCATTTTTCTACCGAACAAGTCAAAATGAAAGGGACTTGCAAGACAAGACTTGCTTATTACATTAGGCAAAGAACAGACCACAATTTCACAATGTTGGTATTACAAAATTAAAGTTAACTTAGCTGCTGTAAAGAGGCATTGCACTCATACTATTGTATAATGGCCTTCTGACAAATATATTGGTTTGTGTGGGGAATGACAGACATGAGTAGACTTACTGGGGTCGCAGGCATAGGGCACCAGGTCCCGAACTCCAGCGGCTTGCAGGACATCGTCATCTATGGCAAACTTGTTCGTATATAACTTGGGGTCCCTGAAATTTTTTTTTTTTTTTTTTTAAATCATATGCAGGTCAATTTACACATATTGCTCTGGTCACAAACTAAGCTTATGCTTGTACTATGTGTACCAGAAACAACGATATAATACATATTATATTTTATAAACACCCAGACCATGACAAACAAAATAATTGTCACATTTGATTACCATAAAATAATGCTTGAATCCATACAACCTGGTCGGTCAACTTGGTCCGTTGTAGTATTGTAGAAAAGTGACCATTTAATTTATTATAAAAAATTAAAATATTATTTTTTATTGGAGCATGGCATGTGACTTTGTATCTATCTGGAGCAGATCTACAAAGTCCATGAATGTAAACAAAATTGATCGCTCCCACTATGCCCACATAAATAATGAGATTTTGAAATGGGTGGCGACAAATTACATTACGAGTATATTTTAATATATTCGCTGCCTTATCGTCAATTCAAACCATTTCGTAACCGCACCTTGAAAGGAGACGACCACCTCGACAAGAAATGGATGCAGTAGTCTCTTGAAAACCGGTGAACCCACTGACTAAAACCGAAACATGACTAGGTCACTTGACGGTTTTGCATTTGTATGGGCGGTAACGAGAGGTCAGTTAATTCACTCGAAGCTGCTGAACAATAGTAACAAGCGAGAGAATATTCATTAAACGGCCATTCCATTACACAAAAATCTTATTAGCTATATTTTTTGTCTACTTATTTATTTAATTTCTCAAGGTGAGAAAGTAAGTATACACAGATAAAAATAAATTCTTGGATGAAGCAATACAAAAATACATTGGTTTTTGTCATGGTGTAGTCTCCTTTCAGGGTTAGGTTACGAAACGGGCGGTTGATTTGACGAAAAAGTAGGGAGGATATTAAAATATTTCAACAAGAACTTTGTTTTCTAAAAGAAAATAAAATGATTACAATTTTTATTGAATTACAAAGAAAAAAGTTCACGCGATGAAGTACAGAATGAATGGCTTACTTTGGGGGAAGTTTGTATTCCTCCAGCCCTGAAATGGCGCACACTCATGTACGATTGGTCTCCGGCACTTATTAAGTTCTATCTGAATGCCTTTCAAATGTCCCTACCTGACCAGAGTAATCTAGTAAGATGGGGGAAGGCAACAGATAAGACATGTACATTGTGCGGTGTTGCTGTAGGGACTGCCAGACATATACTTGCTGGGTGCAAAACTCTACTTGAAAAAGGTCATTATTCGCACCGACATGATAAAGTTCTAGGAATTATTCGTGAAGCTGTAAGTCTCAGTATTGCTAGAGCCAGAAAAGGATTAACAACAAATGAAAGACTGAATACTTTTGTAAAGGACGGACAACTCAAGAAAACTCAAAGTAAACCTTTCTCAATCCTGGACAAAGCACAAGACTGGAAAATATTCATGGATACATTTAAAATACATTACAAGATTCCAGACGAACTAGCAGTTTCAGCCTATAGACCAGACATACTGGTGTACTCTCGGTGCTTGAAGAAAGTAATACTTATAGAACTGACCGTTCCGTGGGAAACAAAGATACCTAAGGACCACAACATCAAGTCGAACAAATATTTTGATCTCACAAACGAAATTACTAGAAACGGATTTAAAACTCAACTTTATGCAGTGGAAGTTGGTGCAAGAGGAATTCCAGCAAAGTCTTTGCACCAAGATCCTTCAATAGAGGATCTTGGCCTTCCGAGAACAGCCGTCGGAACTTTTATGGAGCGTGTTTCCAGGATGGCGCTAACAGGATCATATAATATTTGGTTGAGTAGAGAGGGTAGTGAACACAGTGCAGGTGAGAGTTCAAAAGGCCTTTAAACCTACTTCGCGGTCTCAAGTCCGGGAACGCTGAAGTTCATTCCCCTGCCTTTCAACCACGCGATGGACCCGGCACCCGCACGGTGAATCCATGGTTTGCTAAGAACATTGTCTCTCTCTGGCAAATGTCTGACTATTTCGTTAATCACATCACGGATTTTGAGTTTTAAGGCTGCAAACGATTCGATTGGCTCCGTATAAACTCTGTCTTTAACATAGCCCCATAAAAAAAAATTAAGTGGTGTTAAATCACACGATCTGGCTGGCCACTTAACAGCTGAGTTTCGTGAAATTATGCGTAAGGGAAATTTGGTTTGCAATAAATGTATCGTTTCATTGGCTGTGTGACATGTGGCACCGTCCTGTTGAAACCACATGTCAGTGATATCCACAATAATAAAGTTACAGTGACACGTTGAGCATGCAAAGGCTTCTCAATAATTGCTCTAGTATTTCCAGAAGCAAAAATGGGCTTCGCTTAAAAAAAAAATTTTTTTTTAGAAAAAACAGCGGGTTGTTTCTGAATGAATTGAGCGAATCTACGGCGATGTGAATGGTCGTTCATAATTGCCAAACTTTTCTCTTTGCCAATCAATAAAAAAAAATATCATCTTCATCTAAATTTTTTGTTTTAGAAAACAAAGTTCTTGTTGAAAAACCTTTTAGTATAAAATTTGACTTTGCCATCGCCCATTTCATAACCGCATCATTTAGTATATCATTACATAGTGTAGAGCGAGTTTATTTAATATCTTGCTATTTTATCGTCAGATCAACCACTCATTTCATAACCTAACCCTAAAAGAAGATTACAACTACAACAAGAAATTGATGTAGTATCCTGAAAACCGATGAACCCACGGACTAAACCCGAAACATGAATGAGCCTTGGTAACGAGGCCGGCCCGTCGAAGATATATTCTACTATCGATCCCTCGGAAAGCATATAGGTAGGCGGCTGCCACAAGGACTCACTTGCACAGCATGACGTAGGCGGCGTCGGCCATGATCTCCGGCGTGCGGCTGTACGACGTGTCGCCCGTCAGCATCTCTATGGCCGCCGTCGCGATAGCTGCACACATACACACCTTTACTACTCTTTACTCACTTTGGCCATATCGCACCAAAATCAACTCTCTATAACTGTAACAAATAAAGTTAAAATGGCGTTGAATATCAACGCCATTTTAACTTTATTAACTTAATTTTATTAATGTTAAGCAGTATGCAATGTCCAGTACAGATAGCAACCAGCGGATGCATACACAGGGTGGCCACTTTTTTTCCGGATACGAATTTCCCTGACTTTTCCAGATTCTTTCACAGTCACTTTTTTTTAGATTTTCCCTGACCTTAATTAGCTTCAAAAAGAAAAAAAAAATCCAAAAAATATATTGTTTGGTTTTTTAAAATGATTTTTGGATAAAAATTATTAGAAAATAGAAACAATTTTTTTTTTTTTAGAAAATATAAAGCAACAAAATATATTTCACATTCTTAAAAAAAGAGCATATTTAGAATTTAGATGGAATAGCCCCGCTTAGGTTGCCAGTCGTTTGCAGTAGCAAGTTGTGTCTGTACCTACTTTAAATATTTTCCCTGACCTTCTAGCGTTTTCTCTGACATTTCCCTAACTTTTCCAATCTCCGAAAATTTCCCGACTTTTCCCGACTTTCCATGTTTTCCAAAAAGTGGCCACGGGTGTCATTAAGTTTCAATTTTCATTCAGTTTAATTAAAAGAATTCAATAATAACTTTTTTTTCGCTTTGAGTTCACTTATTCTTATATTTTGGCATTTTTCATATGCCAGATGTTTTTTTTTTTCACCTCACCCACCACATTATCTAGATTGAAACCACTGCAATATTTCCTGATTTCAAATAGAAAGAAAAGGCTCCGTAGAGTAAGAAGGATCTTAGAGAGATAATAAGAGTCTAAAACCACTGCAATATATCCTATTTTCAAATTGAAAGAATAAGCTCTGTGGAGGGAGAAATCTTAAAGAGATAATAAAAGAGTAGGGATACTTACCGGTGCGCGGCCACAAGGCATTGACGCCGATGCCATACTTCTTAAATTCATCAGCCATACCCAAAACACACATAGACATTCCATACTTAGCCATTGTATAGGCTACGTGTGAAGAAAACCTGAAAAAAACATACAAAAATTTTATTTTTGGTTGGATTTTCAAGCAGCACAAGGCTTTAGAGGTTACATTAAAATTTTGTCATGTTGAAGAATAAATAAACTAAACTCTCACCAATAAGGATTAAGATTAAGCGGAGGTGATAGATTAAGGATATGCGCATGGTCACTGTTCTTCAAGTGTGGTAGACACAGCTTGGACCTGAAATCAAATATAGCTAATTTATTATAAAAAAAGAAAAAAAAAGAATCTCAACAAACAATAACCAGGTCAGTGTAAAATTGTTGGTTGTTTCCACTATGCCAGCTTAAGATGCTGATTATTTTATTTATTGGAGCATGGCATATGACTTTGTATCTATCTGGTGGTGAGCAGACCTTCAAATACCATGAATGGGGTTGATCAATAATTGTTGTTAAACAAAATTTATCGCTCCCGCTATGCAGGCTAAATGATGAAACTACGAAAAACCCATTTTGCGATTTCATAATCGTGACAAATTGCATTATGAGTATATTTTGATGTACTCGGTGCCTTATAGTCAATTCAACTCATTTAGTAACTGCACCCTGATAGGAGACTACCACAGCGACAAGAAATTGATGCAGTAATCTACTGAAAACCGGGGAACCCACAGACTAAAACCGGTGGTATGGGTGGTGGTAACGAGACCCCTTTTTTGTAAGGCACAGGAAATGCTCAAGCTGGCAGAGAAATCCATTTTTTATACTTATTCAATTTTAACAAAAATTATAAAGCAATAGACGTAGGAATCACAAATATGTTTATTAAAGGAAACTGTATTCACAATCACAAAGTCTGAATTCTCTATACAAAATAAGCTTCCATTTTTTCTCAACTACTGTTTGTCTCTGACTTAAAATACAGAAATAATACAAGCCTAGAGCTTAGTTTGTGACCAGAGCAATATGAGAAAATGGTCCTACATATAAAAAAATAATTGTTGGTCATAGTATCTTTCCATGTTTTTTTTTTATGAAACCAACATTATTAATTAAACATAAATAATTATTATAACAAAAATATTACTACAATTATCAATATAAAAATAATAGTTGCACTTCAACTGACAAGACTTGTAATATTGGAAGTACATTTCTATGGGTGTCAAGATGACTGCAGAGATCTTAATAAGATACAATACAATTGCAACAGTATACCAATAATATAATGGTTTCTCTTATCGGTTCTTGAGGTCATATTTCTAAAGGGGGTTTGAGGTTAAAACTTTTGTTTGCAACAACTGAAAAATAATGAAATGTTAAGACTCACACAAGGAAAGTGCCTCTGGTGTTGATGTTATGCATGAGGTCATATCTCTTCATGTCTGTATCTGCAGTACCGGTGAGAGAGATAGCTGATGCATTGTTTACCACTATATCTATGCCATTAAACTGTGGATTTAGATTTAAGAAAATTAATAACAAGAAAACCTACACAGAGTCTTAACAATTTACCTCATGAGAAAATAAATACAAAGGTACTAATATTTAATTGTATATAATAATATTAATTGATTATAAAACTTAGTATGTGTAGGTTTACTTAACAACTCTGACTACAATACATAAGAGAATCTGACCTTCTTAATAGCTTCATCCACAGCTTGTTGTATTTGTTTTTCATCCCTCACATCTACAATGCATGGCAAAGCCTTACCTCCCAGGGCTTCAACTAAAAGTTATAAAACAAATTACAATAAAATACTTGTTGTATCAAATTTTTTAACTGAACTGAGGGACAATTTCTTTGCTTTTAATTTTCATGTCAATACAAAATATATACAGGGACTGGTTACATGCCTTTTTCAATATGCACACAGCTTGATTAAATACTTTAAGATCCTGTCAGTGTTGGCTGGGAAGCATGTGGTGGTGACGACTCAGGAGCAAGAATCTGAGAGGATCTAAAGAATTTATTTCAAGCAAACCTTTGCCCCTGGACATTGTCTTTGCTTTAGGATTCTACAATGTATTATCCACCTCATCAATTGATTTAGTTATCTTATCAAAGAAATATAATTTATAGCTTTGTTGTTATCCTTTGATACAGAAATAAAGTTCAAAGTCCAATTATATAAATAACTTTCTTCACTGTAATTTAATTATTTTTACAAAAACTAATAATAACTTTATTATATATAATAATGAATTGATATAGTTACTTTCTTTCGCTGTTGTATAAATAGTCCCCGGCAGCTTGGGATGTGGGTCGGCAGTTTTGGCCGCGACCACAATATTGGCTCCATCGCGTGCAGCCTTTAATGCTATAGCTTTTCCGATTCCTCTTGAGGCACCAGTTATAAAGAGCGTCCTGCCAGCTAATTTTCTGTTTAAATATTAAGTAAAATTCATTATAAAAAAGTAGAACAGGCAACGTAAACAAATTTTATACTTACTTTAATTAATCTTTGGCTTACCCTGTGTTAGCGACCAAACTCATGTTTCTGTCTGCAAAATATAGACTCTTATAAATAAAATTGTGTATAAAAAGTTTAAAATTTATTAAAAAATAAAAATGTAAACTTTGAACCGTGTTTCTGGCAAATGCAAAAGTTGAATGACCCGTTTATATGACAGCATGACAGCTTTTTTTTTTGTTCGGTTTTCTCAAATTTAAAGAAGGCAAAGGTCCATATGAACTATACAGCCTAGTTTTCAGTATTATTTTTCTCTACAGTATTTGCTCTTCATTTTTTTTTATTTTTTATATAATATATTGCCTTCAAAACAGCATTGACAGATGTCAATTAGAAACGTTTTCTTAAAACACCTTTTGGCCTTACAATTTTTGAGTGTCTCATGCGTATATAAATAATATACTATTTTGTAACAGCTTTAACCTTCCGCGTACAACGTGGGGTTTAATAGAACCCAGACGTAATATTTTATGGATATCTCTTTTAATTTTGGTGCTATTAATTTGTACGTCCAGTTAATCTGGAGTGCGACATTGCCCAATCAACTGATTGGATTTATTTAGTCTAAATCTTGCCCTGAGCCTTAGTGAACGCCTCCGGGGTCTGTGAGACCCCACGTTGTATTGCACGCAGCTAAAACGTAAGTTCTATTTTGCCGTCTTTACAGGGCTTTTCGTTGTTTTTTTTTGTGTTATATTTAAAATTAGTGTATCTTGAGCCTGTAGCAGTCCGCTGCTGGACATGGCCATTACCCAAAGCACGCCAATCATGCCAGTGTACAGTTTTATGCATCGCGTTTTTTATATTTATTATTTATTTATTTATTTATTAATATAGGCTAATCTACATCATATTTACATATTAACTTATTTATAAATATTTTTTTAATTGTTTATATAAATATGGTATTTACAGAGAAGCACTAACATTATAAAAATCATTAAATCATTTTAATATTATACTTAGATAGAGAGGTATATTTGGAAGAATATAGTAATATAAAAGAGTCAGATTTTTCTTGTTTAATTATTATATTGAAGACTTGGAGAGGATTGCCAGCCTGACCATATTAGTTGTTCATTCGGTCATTTCGATGATTCATATGCAACATCTGAAACTTCAGTGAGCGTACGATATTTTCAATCAACAATAATATGTCCATAACCAACGCCGGCATATATAACTTACTTTCAAATGTTTTATTCAATAAAATAATGAAGCATTCCCCCTTGTGTACTAACACTCACACACCAACATACCCATACCACACACAAACACTAATACACTCACACCACACACGCACACAATGTTATTTGTATAACTGTTTTTTGTGTTTTTTTTTGTTTATTGTTTGTTTAATCACATAATTTACTGCTATTTTTGTTCTGTTATTTTGTGAAAATCTCTTACTGGCTTTATATTCAGCTACTGTATTTTGTATTTGTGATTTTTGGAAGATGTACTTAATAAATAAATAAATAAAAATATTTTTACCCTTTTATCAATCAGAAGAGCCCATGATATGCCCCAGATAGTTGTCATGGATCTAAAGGACTTGTCAAAAGATATACCAGATCCACCTAAAGCCTTATGAAAACAACAAAATAACTCGATCTTTTTTTCGGAAAAATATTACAGTTTTGCTTCATCGAAAGCAGGACGGCCCTACTAATACAGAAATGATAATAACAGAGCTCGAAGAACTTTTTGGTTGATTGGTATATGATAAAAAATACTTGTGGGCCTCTGATGGAACAGGCATAGAAGCATTTTATTATGTCGTTTTCTTAGTGAGTAATTTATAATTTGATGACATACTTACTAGAAATATACCATGAATTAGTAAGTTTGAAAAAAACAACCCTGTGGATAATGTCTAAGGCAATGAGCTCTTGGCTCGAAAAACTTCTTGGTTTATTGGTATACGACAAAGAACTACTTGTGGGCCACTGATAGAACAGGCATAGAAGCATTTCATATTATCATGTCATCTTATTAGTAAGTTATTTATAATTTGACAACATGCTTACTAAAAATATAATATGAATTTGCAAGTTTGTTAAAAAAATATCGTAGAAAATGTCTAAAATAATAAGCCCTTGGCTCGCAGAACTTCTTGGTTTATTGGTATTTGACAAAGAACTAAAGGGTGTTTTTTTTAGAGGTTAGGTTTTCAAGATGAAATAAAACGCATATAATTTAATGGTATGGCCAAGAATTTAGCTTTATTATAAAGATAAGGGTTTGCCATTATGTTTTAAAAATGATTTCGGGCAAGTGGCCGCCGCGGCTGGTTCGAATAAATTCCAGGCGAGAGGCCCAATTTTCGACCACTTTTTGCAGCAATTGGGGCCGTATGTCAGCAATAACGCGCCGAATATTCTCTTCCAAGACGTCATGCGTCTCGGGCTTATCTGCGTAGACAAGCGACTTCACATAGCCCCACAAGAAATAATCCAGCGGTGTTTTTTTTTTTTTAATTATTTATATTTGGGTTCTATAGAAGTATTAAGGACGGAGGTGTTTTAAAACATTTCGTCATATAATAAGTACTTTTTACTGTTAAAATGTTTTTTTTTTCTAATTTTTCCAATGTGTTTGTTTATAGATGTAGGTACCGGTTACGGTGTGGTGTTTTGCTCATTTTGTTAATTAGTAATACTGTATTGTATTGACAGAATAATAGTTTTGCCAATATAGTATAATTGTTTTCAGCAAACGTTTGTAAACCAGCTAACTGGCAGGTGATGTGATGATAGCAGTTTTGTTAATTTGCATTATAAATATTAATATTTTATCTATTTGTATATAAGTATTTATTATTTTCTTACCTATTTATTATACTATTTTAAGTAATTTTATTATATATTGTTATGCCAAATCTCTCAAATGTATCTTCAGAAAATGATTCTGAAGAGTTCTTTTCTTGCAATTCATCAAGCTCGGATGACTTTAATGTTAGCGGAAGCGATGTTCACCTTGGCGATGCGCTTCATAGTACTTTCTCTTATTACCCCAAAAATCTTAACGTTTGCCATATTAACGCGCAAAGTATTCCTAGTCATTACTCTGATCTCTTAGCCTCGTTTGACAGCGAGCATATCCATGCCATTTTAATTTCCGAATCATTTCTTAAACCAACTCTTCCCTCCGCTTACTTTCCCCTCCCTGGTTTTGTGCTTATTCGCAATGATCGAATTGGTAAGGCTTGTGGCGGTGTCGCAATATACCTTAGATCTTCGCTCACTTTCAACGTTATTTCTCAATCTCCTTCCACTTACTCTCACTCTTCTGAACATATTCTAGTTGAGATCGATTTAAACTCGGTAAAATTTCTCCTTGGAGTCGTTTACTCTCCCCCTACTATCGATTACTTTAACTCTTTTGAATTACTGCTCGAACAACATCTTCCGCAATACGAACACAATCTCATCATGGGTGATTTTAACACTTGTTTATTGAAAAATGACACCCGTAGTAAAAAACTGAACCTAATCACTTCTTCCCTTAATGTTTCTATTCTACCTTTAAATAGCACTTTTCAAGTAAACAATTCCTGTAGTCTCCTCGATCTCATCCTCACTTCTAATCCTGAAAGAGTATCTTATTTTGGACATACCCAGCTCCTGGTTTCTCTCACCACGACCTCATCTTCGCCTCCTATAAAATAAAAACCCCTAGATTCAAACCAAAAATATTTTTACAACGTAATTTTGCCAGAATGAACCGTGAATTGCTACTGGCGGATGCTGCTAATGTGGATTGGCAGGGGTTGACTATACTTAGCACTGTGGATGAAATGGTCTTAGATTTTAATGGTCTCCTTTTAAACCTCTACAATAAACATGCCCCCATAAGACCTGTGCGCATGAAGAGACCACCGGCGCCCTGGCTTGATCACAAAATTCTAAAGGCCATGAGGTGGAGAGATGCCTTGAAAAGAAAACATAAAAAATCTCCAGGCGAGGCGAGCTGGAATGCTTTCAAGTATGCGAGGAATCGCGTAAATCAGATGTGTAGGAACGCAAAACGCCATTACATTCATTCTTCTATTAAGACCTGCACCCCTCAAAATACTTGGAAATTCCTGCGTACACTTGGTTTTGGGAAGCCCAAACCTGACTCTTTTCTTCCTACTGACATTAACGGCCTTAACCAGCATTTTTCTTCCCCTATAGCTTCTATAGACCCAGCCGTTAAATCCGTTGTCATCTCTCAAATTAGCTCCACAGCGGCCCCAGTTCAATTTGAGTTTTACCCAGTGACTACTGGAGAGGTTAAAAAATATATTAACCAAATAACCAGCAAAGCCGTAGGTTTTGATAACATAGGTCGCGCCCTGATTACTCCAATAATTGATATAATTCTCCCGTCTATTACTTACATCATTAATACTTCTATTTCTTCAGGGATTTTCCCTCCAAATTGGAAAAACGCTCATATTATCCCCATACCTAAAAAATCTGCACCAACTAATTTTAATCAACTGCGTCCCATTTCTATTCTCCCTTTTCTATCTAAAGTCCTTGAACACGTTGTCCACAGGCAATTTACTGACTTTCTAAACAAAAACTCTTTGCTGAACCCGCGGCAGTCCGGCTTTCGATCGTCTCATAGCACCAACACTGTTCTCGTAAATATTACTGACGATATACGCCATGCTATAGATGAGAAGAAGCTAACACTGCTTGTTCTTTTAGACTTCAGTAACGCCTTTAACTGTGTAGATCATGATATCCTTATTGCTATTCTTCTCTCACTAAATATTTCTCCTACTGCGGCACAGTGGTTCGACTCATATCTTCGCGGACGCAGGCAGCGCATACGGGTAGACGATGTCTTTTCGGACTGGTGCTCACTGTCTGCAGGTGTCCCGCAGGGTGGCGTATTATCTCCTTTACTCTTCTCGGTTTTCATAAATGCCATGGTCCAAGTAATAAACTTCAGTTCTTACCATCTGTATGCCGATGACTTGCAACTGTCGCTGCACTTTGAAATGAGCGACGTAAATGGCGCGATTTCCAAAGTGAATAGCGATTTGGAAGCTATTCGAGTACGCTCGCAAAATCTCGGTATCCTAGTCAACCCTTGCAAGACGCAGGTCATGATCCTTGGCTCCAAACACATGTTGAGCAGACTAGATTTGGGAGCCATTTCTCCAGTATTATTTAATAATTTACCACTTCCTTTTTGCCAACATGCTAAGAACCTTGGTGTGCACCTGTCCTCCGATCTTTCCTGGAATTATCACGTCGCTGATGTCAGTAAACGTATTTTCTCCAGTATGCATTCGCTAAAGCGGTCTCAGTATCTTATTCCTTTTAAGTCAAAGCTCATGTTGGTCAATTCACTGCTTCTCCCTATCATTGATTACGCTGATGTCTCCTACCCGGATGTTACTGAAGATCTACTTAACAAACTTGACCGCCTCCTTAATATGTGCATACGTTTTGTCTTCGGCCTGCGTAAATTTGATCATGTTACCGAATACCGCAAACAGTTAAGGTGGCTTAATATCCGGTCTCGTAGATCAGTACATATGCTATCCTTTTTATATAATATACTATATAACCCTAATACTCCCTCTTACCTTAAGACTCGTTTTCTTTTCCTTGGTGATTCGCACGATCGTCCCCTCCGTTCCTCTGTCAATAACCTTCTAAAAATCCCGTCACACGTCTCTTCCAAATATTCAGATTCGTTTACGGTGTCAGCTGCTCGCCAGTGGAATTTGCTTCCTCTGACTATAAGATCAGCCCCTTCCATCGGGGTGTTTAAACGCTTGCTCACTGCTCATTATCTGAACGCTTAAACCAGATCTAAGTGACAATTTTGGTATGGTATGGTATGTATGTTTATGTATTACATTTATTATATTATATACAGTATTTAAGTAGTATAAGTATTGTTATGCATCATTGTTAAAATTATATGTATATCCTTCTATCGAAAGTTCCGCACCCTAAGCATATTTCACTCTCTCAAAGGTTAGCTGGTAGAAAATGCCTAAGGCATTAAGCTCGCCTATGTACAATTTTGTGCAATAAAGAATTTAAAATAAATAAAAATAAAAAATTATATCGCACGATCTTGGAGGCCACTCCACAGGTCCACGACGCGAGATAATACGCTCACCAAAAGTTTCCTTCAATAAATCGATTGTTGCGTTGGCTGTATGGCACGTAGCACCGTCTTGTTGGAACCAAAGGTCGTCCACATCAACATCGTCTAATTCAGGCACGAAAAATTCATTAATCATGGCTCTATAGCGTTCTCCATTAACTGTAACATTATGGCCGGCTTCATTTTTGAAAAAATATGGACCAATAATTCCCTCTGCTCATAGAGCACACCAAACAGTGACTTTTTGAGGATGTAACGGCGTCTCAGCAATGGCTTGTGGATTATGTTCACTCCAAATTCGACAATTTTGCTTATTGACATACCCATTCAACCAAAAGTGAGCTTCATCGCTAAAAAAGACGCAGCGCGCGATGCGTCGCGCGAATCGAACCATTATTTTCGTAATAAATTTTCACGATTTGCAAACGTTGTTCAGGTGTAAGTCTATTCATTATGAAATGGCAAACTAAACTGAGCATAAATCAAGTGACAGCTGTCAAAAAGACAATCTACGAATAAAATAGTGCCGATTTGAAAACCTAACCTCTAAAAAAAACACCCTTTACTTGTGGGTTTTTGATGGAACATGCATAGAAGCATTTCATATTATTATGTCGTTTTCTTAGTAAGTAATTTACAATTTGACGACATGAATACTAGAAATATAACATGAATTTGGAAGTTTGAAAAAAAAAGTCTATAGATAATGTCTAAGGCAATAAGCTCTAAGAAACTTAGGATTAAGTCTCAAAGAGAATTATATGAAGAACGCCAAAAAATATTCGTTATCTTAGAAAAATTGTACTTATCAAAAGAAACGAAATTAGAGTACCCAATTCGTGCTCACAGATTCAGATTTGTATTTGTCTTAGAACAATGGACAGAAAAACCTTTTTTATGTTTTTGTATGTTTTTTTTTAAATATTCTATTGTATATTATAATGTAAGGGATAGTACAATTTTAGTAATGATATAATTTATATATTTGGATATTAAGTTAAGATATTACATTATTTTTGTACGTAAAAAGGTGACTTTTTGTTTTTGAGATTTTGTAATAAATGATTGAAATAAAATTGTTTATTATTTTTAATTTTTATCCTATTGAACGGTAGAACATAAATATATAATAAATTTAATTTAAATAAATCTGTATTACCTAAAATTTTAATATATTGTTGGGGTGTACTAGACCCCACGTTGTACAACTTGTAACTTTATTCCACGTTATAAGCGGAAGGTTAAATAGAAATTACATGGAAATCCCGCTAAATAAAATATGTAATATATACCTAATTATTTATTACCTATTTCTATATTTAATTTCGTTATAAGCGACTTCGAAGTCGCTTTTTAATTATTCCAAAAATCACTTTAGCTGCAGGCAAAAATTGTTGTTCAAATTTTTTTGATAAATTGACAACAATCTCTTCGGCCCCTTTTCAACTTGCCTTCTGAAAATAGCAGTAGATAACGCCAACTTAGCTCGTGTGTACTCAAATTGTAGCAAACATTATAATATACATGTTATAGCATAACAGTAAGACGTAAGTACTTACACAAGTACGTCTAACTTCTGGGAGAAAAATTATCACAGTCTTATTTGCCAAAAGTCTACTATAGGTATTTAAGGTCTGTTTGTTTATCTTGATAATATTTTATTTACAACTTATTATTTTTTAATAAAAATAAATATGACAGTCCCTAAACAACCCCCTGAAAACATAAAGCCCTAAATAAATCCGAAACCACTTATTAATTATTGTTGCGTCGAATAATAAATAAATTACTACGTTATTAAGCGTTAATTTACGAGTTTATTTGTAGGTTTTATCGTATTTTTACATTAAAATAGTTATAATTATGGTACCTAAAAGGAATTATATTTTTGTGTAGTGTAAGTCGATGCAAGAGGAATTTCACCTTCACACGGACGGCGCTTCAAAGGAACGGGTTTAATGTGCTGCGCACAGATAAAATAGAGTACTACGTGCTGCGGCATGCATGGACGGTAGGTGGGGTAGTTGTACCATAATATGAACACCCATGCATGAACACCTAAATGTTTTTGCTTATAACAAGAATAAAAAAGGTTAAAAGTTAAAGAGGTTAACTCAAAGGTTAGCTGGTAGAAAATGCCTAAGGCATTAAGCTCGCCTATGTACAATTTTGTGCAATAAATAATTTTAAATAAATAAGTAAAATAACGTGAAAAAAACTACCATGTTGGTACCTATCTTAATTTTATATCGGTCACTTTAAGCCAATATAAAATAAATATTCCAACATGGTAGTTTTACGTTATTCATTAAGTAGGGTAGCCGGTATAATGATTGGCACCTTAAGACGTCCATCAACTTTGAACCTTTATAATTCGAAATAAAGTTTGAAATCGTTATACGTTTTGTGGCCAGTCGTTTAGTAGGAATATCAGTATGACAATAACATCTTGCTCATGATAATATTTCTCCAATTTTGCTACTTTATTGCTAAGAACTTAAAACATCTCCTAAAACTACAATCATTGGCCCCAAAATATAGTGATTGGCATAATATTAGTATAACGATTAGCATGACAATAGTTGTATTTTGTGTTTATTAGCATTGCCAATTATTATACCGAGTAATTGCCAATCACTAAAATTTTGGTTGAAAATACACGATAGTGTTGTATACTATTACAACTTTACTTTTATCGATTTATGGGTAAGTAATAATAACAAAGCAAAAATATTATTGGAAAATATTTATTAGTAACTATAAAAAGGCCATAATCAAATAGGTATAACTTTAAATATAATAGATGCATAACTTAAAAATTTACAGGAAATTGTGCTAATCAATATTAACAACTTTTACTGCTTAATGGAGCAACTCTGTCAGGGTGAAAAAAAATCACTTTATCATACATTTGCTCTGTATCTACCCGATTAAAATGTATAGAATTTTTATTTTATTTTTTTGGGCAGAGTTGTTCCCATAAAGAATGTTGTTCATTTGTATAGCAACTTGTAGGGTGCTATATATAAGGTTTTTGTTACATTGAAGGCGACGCGACATGTCGCCACGCCTGATTTTTCTCTAAGGCCCCTTTGCACCTAGTCGTCATAGCCGATAGATAATATTCTAAACAAACATTGGACAAGTGACAAGTTCGTAAAATAAAATAAATAGGTACATTTTATTGATATATATTTTAGTTAAATTATCAAAATCTTAATAAAAGATTATACTATGTTATTTTAAATTATATCGACACAATAGGGCATCACTATACATTTTTTGATTATTTTGTATAAAGATTGGCATACATATGAGTACAAAGATTGGCATGCCAAGCACGTAAAAAGTATAATGATCAGCACTGCCAAGATTTGGTTACAACTATCATAATCCACTTTAAAGTATATACTACAAAAAAATATTATCTATAGTTCGGATCAAGAGAATAAAATTATATCATTATTTTAAAGCACAACGTACTATGAATGGCACCCCTGCCAATCAATTAGTTGTCCATATATATCGACGGCACTAATTTCGGCATAGCAAATTTTAAGTTAATTTAAGATTTTTTCCTTCAATTTATATTTATAAACCTAAAAGAAATGTATATTTACATGATAATGTCGCATAATACCTAATTTGATAAAAATACAATAGGTATATAACAGTTTAAAAGTACTAACTTCTTAAGATTTTCCTAATAAAATTAACACTACACCACTTTAGGATGTTGCATTCACAATTTATTTTTTTAATCAGTATTACCAGTTATAAAACATAAAATCTACCTATTTATTTCAAAGTGTTGTTAATAAAGAAAATATATATATTTATTTTTTAGTAGTTTGTCAAAAAAAACTCTTAATAATTAAGATTTAAATTCATGCGGCCAATCATTGTAGGGGGGCCAATATTAGTACTACTTACCCTATATGCATTTAGGTATTCATTTATTGGTGTATGTTCATATTATAGTAAAATTATACCGTTATACATTATTTTTCCGTTGCGCCTAAATGATATGTTTGACAGATAGGTACTAACTACCTATAATATTTAATAATAATAATTTGTTATATTTACCGTGGTTATTCATGTTTATTTTATTAGCACAAACAAACCTAACGACTCGCGGCAACCGACAACACTCTGTTAATAACGTGCAAACAGTTATGCAATAGTAATTACTTACAAATGTGTATCTCATTAAGTCGATAAACAATATTTAGAGTTCCGTTGCCTTTATAATCAATGAGTCCGTATCAACTTATCTTTATGATAATGACTTATTAATAAGTACCTTTACGACTAAGATACTGCTGGGGGTATACCAGGTACTGATTGTGCACCGCACTAGTTTATAAACAAGATTTTAAATAAAAAACAAGAATATTTTACCAGCTTAGGGTGACCCTGATGCCATATTCAGATGCCAGATCCTCTACCATAAGTGTTTGCGTCGGATTAACTTAATTTAACCGGGTTAACGTAACCAATAGGATCGCTTTATTTAGCAAAAATAAAGCGATCCTATTGGTTTTTACTCACGTATTAACATTACGTCAACACGAAGCAAATACCTGTGGTAGAGCCTGTTCATAACGTTAGTAAACATTAGCTTATCACAACTCCATTCCCTTGTAACTTATTTAGCATACTGTTGGTAGCCATTGTACATAAAGGATTTCGTTATTATGACAATGGTCAAACAATTTTAACGTTACCTTTAAAACAAACAATATGGCCGCTGGTAAATACTGACTTGTACCTATTATAATTTCGACTTATCGCTAAGTGAATCTTCTGCTCCATATATAGGAAAATACACAGTTAACTATAGCAAATCAACAAAAAAAACATCGATCTGTAAGCTTTGAAAATAAATGGAAAACGCTACGGACACCTGAGACTAGAGCAACGATTGTCTTTTTTAAATAATAGTTTTATACACATGCTGAAAACTTTCTTACCTTCCAATAGATATATCCAGACGAAAAAAATTTAATATAAATACGAAAATATTTTATTGCAGTTTTATGATGCCGACGTGTTATCTGTTAGAAAATTATATATTCTTCAATGCATTTTAAAAACCATAAACATCAAACTATAGACACAAATAAACTTAAAAAACGTAATAAAATGGTAATAAATATAAAAACAGTAAGAACCCAATTTGCTTCCAACCAATTTTTATATAAATCTGCGTATATATATAATAAATAAAATAAAATATTAAGTATAATATATCCTATGAAGTTATTCGAATGTAAAGGAACCCTAACCCCCTGGCTAAAATCACAAAACTATAATGAAATAGAGGAAACTATGGGTTAATTTTTGGGAATATAATTATATTGCTAAACTTAACCTATAGGTTCTTCTATAACCAATGGTTACTGCGATAACCAATAGTTTTTTCCTAGGAAACTGTATTAGTAAAACCTATTAAATATAATATCTCACTATTTACAACACAAACATTTCTCAATCTCACACAAAAAAACACAGACCAAACACATGCACCCACACGCCTAGACACACGCACTAACCAGACACACATACAACGTCAACATCACTCACTCGCCCAGGGGCCTTATTCCGAGTTTGCAACCGCTAATCACGACAAGACGTTGCGCAAACTATAAATATGGAAATATAAGCTCTATTCCAATGGTTATATAGTATGTATTAGGTTGGCTATTATAATGCCGCCATCTGGAAATACACGAATTCTTCGCAAGTTTGAACATGTATGGAGCATTGGAATTTCAACGTTATAATTAACAGGATAGAACTTACATTTCAATACCCGTACTTTACGCAAAATCCCCGACGGTGAACGTGTCAAAACTCGGAATAAAGCCCCAGATCACACCACACCTTTTAACTTCTTTTAGATGTACTTATAACTTATGTAATTTTTGAAAGTCTACAGGTGTAGTTTCAACTGAAGAGGCGGTTTGCTCCTAATACAGGTTACTATAACTTAAAAGGAGCAGCCAGTATAATTGTGTTGAAAAATATTTGGCTGAATAAATTTATTTATTATTATTATGTAATATACCCAACTTAGGCTTCTAGTAGGCAACTAAGCTTCATAGGACAATGGCGCGCTGCAAGTTTTTAACATTTTTTTTATTCAATACAATATATTCAGATTCTAACGTACCTACCCAACAATTTTATCACGCTATTGGGCGCGATGCTACGGATGGTGTATTTTATCACGCTAATGGGCGCGATGCTACGGATGGTGTATTTTATCACGCTATTGGGCGCGATGCTACGGATGGTGTATTTTATCACGCTATTGGGCGCGATGCTACGGATGGTGTATTTTATCACGCTATTGGGCGCGATGCTACGGATGGTGTATTTTATCACGCTATTGGGCGCGATGCTACGGATGGTGTATTTTATCACGCTGTTGGGCGCAATGCTATGGATGGTGTATTATCACGCTATTGGGCGCGATGCTACGGATGGTGTATTTTATCACGCTATTGGGCGCGATACTACGGATGGTGTATTTTATCACGCTATTGGGCGCGATGCTACGGATGGTGTATTTTATCACGCTATTGGGCGCGATGCTACGGATGGTGTATTTTATCACGCTATTGGGCGCGATGCTACGGATGGTGTATTTTATCACGCTAATGGGCGCGATGCTACGGATGGTGTATTTTATCACGCTATTGGGCGCGATGCTACGGATGGTGTATTTTATCACGCTATTGGGTGCGATGCTACGGATGGTGTATTTTATCACGCTAATGGGCGCGATGCTACGGATGGTGTATTTTATCACGCTATTGGGCGCGATGCTACGGATGGTGTATTTTATCACGCTAATGGGCGCGATGCTACGGATGGTGTATTTTATCACGCTATTGGGCGCGATGCTACGGATGGTGTATTTTATCACGCTATTGGGCGCGATGCTACGGATATTGTATTTTATCACGCTATTGGACGCGATGCTACGGATGGTGTATTTTATCACGCTATTGGGCGCGATGCTACGGATGGTGTATT
The DNA here is from genome assembly GCA_947458855.1 of Monopis laevigella. Classification (NCBI taxonomy): domain Eukaryota; kingdom Metazoa; phylum Arthropoda; class Insecta; order Lepidoptera; family Tineidae; genus Monopis; species Monopis laevigella. Next base: position 25,475,372 of record OX381585.1, read on the forward strand.
TTATCACGCTATTGGATGCGATGCTACGGATGGTGTATTTTATCACGCTATTGGGCGCGATGCTACGGATGGTGTATTTTATCACGCTATTGGGCGCGATGCTACGGATGGTGTATTTTGAAACTTTTCCAAAAACTCTTAAAATACAAACACCTGTAGTTATATGTGAACCCTCTGTAGGTACCTTTCATATAGGTTGTGTATTTATTTATGGTATAATGACCTGTATGGTAGATATGTCAAAATGTAAATATTCACATAGAGATCACTTTACCACCCTGCCGTATTTAATCGGATTCGGTTCAGAAGTTTTTACGTGAAAATGTCTTAAATTGACATTATTTTAACCAAAAAAATACAGCGAGACGGTATTTTTTTCTCAAATGAGAAGGCAAGTCTGTATCATTCATATAGCTTAGACGTGGTAGGGTGAAGGGGTGGGTCACGACAGCTGCTCTTGTGTGAGTTGGTTTAACGTTTATTTTCGAGTTCACTATAATAAGCTCGCATTTTTAGTTCCCCAAATTCCAGTTGAGGCGCTGTGCTATTTTCTATAGTAATTTTAGTACAATCACAAATTGTTAGTTGACTCACACTAGGACTACTAAAGCTCTATCATGGGTTTTTATCAAGTAGATTTACTATAGTCGTTAGTAACTATAGATAGGAATCAACCAATAAGGGAGGTTAATCTAAACTAATATTATAAAGAAGTAAAATTTGTAAGTTTGTAGGGGGTAATCTCTGGATCTACTGAAGCAATTTAGAAAATTATTTTAGTGTTGGATAGCCCATTTATCGAGAAAGGCAATAGGCTATATAGCATCACGACGACCTACGACCAATAGGAGCGGAGCATCATTGAAAAATATTGGGAAATCGGGGAAAATTTGTTCCTTAAAGAGTTTCAGTTGAGTGCGCTGCGTCGTGAGTTAATGAAAGAAGGAAGAATGTTTTGAAATACATTTATTTTGTGCATCTTTTTCATAATATCTAAGGTCTATGTCACACGATGCGCTGGTTACACTGACATCTAACTATATAGATATCATAAGACATTTAATTAGGCATCATATAATTAAAAATACCTACTTATGTAACAAAAAATGGTATTTATTTCTTATGCTGGCAATACAATATAATAATCTAGTTAAAAAAATAAAATAAAATCTTCTGAACACAATTCTTATGATAAAAAATAAAAACTTTATTATTCCTAATAAAATGTATTTTTACAATACCTACCTATTAATTATACTTATAAATTTATAAATTAGGTAAATATAACAAACATTTACATTCCTAGAAATTATTAGAAAAATATGGCTGGAATCTATTTCCAATAATAAAAAAAAATACTAAGTACTTATCTAATATTTTTACAGCTCATAAAATGTATATAATATATACAACATAAATATTCATTATTTATTTCATTACCTAGTATTTAAATCAGTAAATTTAAAAATAAACATTGAGTATTTATTCATTTGTTGTGATTAATACTTAGCAGAGATCGTTTCTCTAAATCAGCAATTAGAAAAGAAAATCTGATTCAAAGTATTTGATAAAACAATACCTACCTGTTCGCCATTTTGGTTTTAAATACCAGTGTTGCTATATTTGGTTTTAAATACCAGTGATGCTATGTCAGATGATAAGGAGACCTACTAAGTCTATGAATGAAGAGAACTACTCGTAATACAATATTCAGGGTGGCCACTTTTTTTCAGCAAAATATATTTCACCTTTTAAAAAAAAATGGCATATTTTAAACTTAGATGGAATCGCTCCGCTTAGGTTGCCAGTCGTTTACAGTAGCAAGTTGTGTGTGTACTTTTAATATTTTCCCTGACCTTCTAGCGTTTCCCTGACATTTCCCTGACTTTTCCAGTCTCCGAAAATTTCCTGACTTTTCCCGGTTTTCCATGTTTTCCAGAAAGCGGCCACCCTGATTGGTTCTCTTCATTCATGGTTAACAGTATTGACCGCTCCCACTATGCCAGCACAACTATAGGTATTTGTTTTAATTAATAATTTTGAACAGAGTGTCCTTTACCATGCGTAATATTTTTATACATGTAATAATAAAAAAAATATTTATAAAATACTAAATAATTAAATTACAATGAGCATTAGGGACGGTTAAAATTAAACATTAGCTATATTTTACTTTTATTTAAAACTAGATCTGGTATAAAACTAGATCTGGTATAAAACTAGATCTGGTATAAAACTAGATCTGGTATAAAACTAGATCTGGTATAAAACTAGATCTGGTATAAAACTAGATCTGGTATAAAACTAGATCTGGTATAAAACTAGATCTGGTATACAATCGTTTTAAAATAAATTGGGATGTCTTTCGCTTTTCTGTTGGTAACCCTGTTTACCTGCACGATATGCACTCCGGTTGAAAACTGTTTTAATGATACATTGTTTGACAAAACATTCACAATACTTAGGGTCATTAAACACATTTCTATGAACTACATTGTCTATTATGCTTTATAAGGCAGCCTTCACACCAACACGAATCATTCCAATCTGGCTGTTATTTGAATTTTGATAAAGTCTTCATTTTTTACGGAAGAAAAAAGTTAGTCAGTGCGAATGGCCCCTAAATATATATAATCAAAAAAACTATGTTAAGTACATCTAGTCTAGGGTAAAATTTATTTTCGCTGTTTAGTTTTATGTAAAAATATTATATTATACATATTTTAATTATTTCTAACAACTAAACAACAATTTGCTTCTAATTAAAATAATAATTAATTTAAGAAGCACCATAATTTTTAATCGGTTTACTATATAGTCTGGCAACACATATATAAACGTTGGGTACTATAATATAAAAATATACTAATATAGATATATTTAGTATATTTTGTTGAATGACTTACATATTTATGATTTGTGATATTATTGTTGATTGTATTTAATAGGAATTAAATTCTAGGGAAAGCTGGACGTATGTATCTAAATATTTACATTTTTGAAATGTCAGATTTCACTTTAATTATACGTTCTTTTAATTCAAATGTAATAATTGGGTCAGTGTTAAAATAATAAAAGTCAGTAAATACTTTAACGAAGTGCGGTCGCGAAACACAAATATTGCAGAGGAAACTCTACACTACAAACTCGCGCTATTCGACAGTAAATTAGTGCGCTAGGTATATATTCAGTATCGGGGCAATGCCCGCGACGCTACTTAACGGATCACTTTGTTGTCTAGACATTTCAAAAACGTAGCAAGGATGCTAAATAAAAGCAGGTTGTTTAGCAGAATGGTTGAGCGCCGCCAACACGTCGTGCTTGAGCCTCACGTACAGTCTGCCTTTCCGCCAAGGGTTCTGCAGCTGCAGAGGTTTGAAGTCGTCCCGGAGACATCGCTCGCGGGCGCCGATGACGGCCACCAGGCAGAAGTCCGGCAGCCTCTCCGGGCCGTACACGGGGCCGGACTTGCCCTTGAGGACGGCGGCCATGTTGAGCTGTTTGACCACCAGGTGTATGACCTCTCGCGCGGTGGTCCTGGGCGTCACGTGCAGCTTGAGCGAGGTGCCGGCCGCCAGACCCGTCTCGTAGGCGGCGAACACCTGGCGGACAACAAACGTTACATTACTTACTATACATTTAAAAAGTGTTAAGACAAGCGCCATTTTGAGGAATGATAAGGGAAGTATTATACGAACTGCGGAGACATACATTGTAGTTAGTGTTGCCAGAACCATTTTTCTAAATATCTCGACCGAATTGGGGTATTGGGGCGAAAAAATACATTGTTAGACTCCATTTATGAACTTTGTGTTTGGATACCACTAGATTGGATACACTTGGATACCGGTAGATACAAAGTCACATGCCGTGCTCTAAACAAAAAGTTTACCGCGTTATGTTGGCGCGATGCACCAGGGGTAGGATGGGCTAACAAGCAGCCAGGATATTATAACTGACACGTAAAATACTTTCGTTTTTACCACTGGAATAACGGGTACGATAGACTTTCAATAAGTACTCCATCAAAGGATATCGACACCAGTAAGAGAAAGACAGAAAAAAAAGGATATAAAATAAGAGCCAATAAAAATAACTCACTTGTAAAATCCCAGGCTGATCAGATATCTTATTAACTTCACTAACTTTTGCGTTCACTTCTTCAGTCTTACAAACTCGTTCCACTAACCCATCGTCTTGTTTAAACAGATTCTGCCCCGTATCAGTGTAAAACGTGTCTGACTTAACGTTTACCATACTCTTGGAGGACATCACTTGTCTGTGCTTCGACTGAGGACGATTTTTCATGGGAACCGATGTATTTATGGGGCAACTCTGAGATTCCGAGTCACTGGAGAGGCTCTGGGCAGACTCTGTAATGTTGGAGGTGACTTTGACGCTGACCATACTTCCAGAACAACTCTTGACCGTCAGCATGGGGCTCGAAGCCATCGAATAGTTGATAGTTTCCGGCTCGTATATCAGCGTATCTTCACTCTTGGATGGAGGTAATCTTTGACTGGAATAAACATCATTATGTTCACTAGTCATTGCATTCGTAAACTGTGCGTTTAAGTTGATACTGGAGGAGGATTGTCTGGGAGGAATACTGAGTTGTTGCTCAGATTTGCTTAACTCGTGATTGAGGTTTTGGTGGCCGTTGCCCGCCGGGCCGGGCCACGATCCCCTTCCGGGACTGCTTTTGATCTTTCCGTCTCGAGAAGGAATTTGCAGCAAATCCACTTTTAGGTTGATATCTTTGTCGTGGTTTCTGTCAGTGGATATGTTGGCGGGCATCTTGTCCAGGACGTACTTGATGAGGACCCCGGAAGCTGGTCCGGTCTTGTCTTTGTCTCGCGCAAAACTGATGAGGTCCATGAGCCAACGTTCTGACTTCCAGACTGTGTTTAAATTATTCTGCAATTCCTCTAGCTTGGTTAATTTTTCCTTGGCTACTTGTAGTTCGGAGCAGGAGAAAGCTTCTCTCTGCGTGTGCGCCGCTAACGTCACATCTAGTTCTAACATACAACTTAGTTTGGTATATTTAGTCAGAATACTGGAGTGGTATGTCTGCAGATGTATCATTTCGAAGGCCTGTAGAGGAAGACTCAGTAGATCGCCTCGCTGAAGCAACATCTCCTTCTGGCCGGGCACGGAGCACGCTAGCTCTGCCGGGGGACATATCATGATAAAACTAACGTCAGAGTTCAGTTCAATGACTTCCAAGTCATATATCCTATGGGTGACCGCAGACTCCAGCGGGATTTCCATGTCTTTGAACAGTTTCCGGGCGGCTTTGGACAGGCAGTCGAGAAATATTTCTTGAGATTCGGAGGGCATTTTGTCGGAGGGAATAGTTAAGGCGTTTGCTTCGCTGGGGGCGGGCAGGGATTGACTTTTGAGGTAGTCCCACTCTTCTCTGGAAATTATAAAAAACAATACGTGATTTAAAAGGTCATTACAATTTATGTTTATTTTTTATTTAAATATTTATGCATTTTTATTAATTCCTTTATAGGATAATCTTATAATAAATTTTTAAAGATAAAAATGCAATGAAAAAATTCCTGGTGGCGGGACTCGAACCCACGAACCTCGCTATCGCGGCAAGGCGCTCAACCGCTGAGCCAACCAGGTTCCAGTCAGCCCTCACGTATTTGTTATTGATTGTTATCTACTTATACACAGACGCCCTCTATTAGCTTTCTTCTAATAACTCTTATACGAGTGAAGGTAGAAGGTAGTTCGATAGAGGATTTTTTATTAAAAGTTAGAGATATTACAGAATTCTCGGCCACGTATAAACAATTTACACTTCATTATAAATTGGTAACAGACACATTGTGGATATCATATTTGTATAATATAGTAAGTTCATTTGACCTATTTTCGTTAGAGAGCAAAGAACTGTCATCAATACAATGGATATTTTTTTGTTGATTAAATAATATTAAAATGTAAGTTAATAATAAATAAATAATTAATAAGATAATTATATGACAGCATTTAGTGTAGCATCCTTAGCGATAGAGTCTATGTACTTCTCCCATGCACATCTCCGTCGGGAGCTTTTTCGAAATATGTCTAAGCTCTCACCGGGATCGCGTAAAGAAGAACGGTCATAGCCCATGTATTCTCAGACCCAGCCTTAGAAGCCGCGTTTCAAAATGAAACCTATCCAGTTCGATAGAGGAAAATACATATAATAAAATTGTTAATTACATCGAAGTTCGAGAAGTTGAGAGAAAAAAATTATTCTCATTTGTATTTCAATTTGAGGTTATGTTATGACTAGTTATTAGGTTAGTATAGCGAACAATTTCGGCGCGAATTATTAATCCGCAAAATTATTAGTAGTGTTTCCTTGTGCTGCACTGACAGAATAAATATTATATAATCTGTGGATGATATATCGTTGCTCTTTTTTTAATTGTTTATTTTAACATAGCACTGGATGCAAGTCCATGGACCTATCGTCGCTATATTTTTATTTTATTTTTTTTCAGTTCATGCGATAAATGGTCAAAGGGCATTCAATACTATACGGCATTTTCTTTTTCTTTCAAAATAATGTGAAATCTCTCTTTATTTTGTTAAATCTCAATAAGCAAAAATAATATTTTTTAATGTATAAAGCATTTTTATTCTGCATAATGTGGACAAATATACAGAAAAGGCAGAAGAATCAGCACGTAACAAAAGTTGTCAGAACTTTTTTTTCCCCAACTTCTAAAATTATTTTGAATACTGGAAAATAATGCTTAAATTATCTATTATTAAGTAAAGAAGGGTAAATCCCTTAGAAAGGCTAGAAGGCTTTTTGGCTAAGAACTGCATTCGTAATCACGAACTCCGCGTTCACCATATTACAATACAAATATTTTTTTATCCTCAACAGAAAGATTTTGCATACAATCACGAGCATTAAATAATTGAACTTCGTCCAATAGGCAATTTGTAATATTGGAAGTACATTTGTATGGTTGTTGCAGTAAGGGTCGATAATGCTCGACCTGATTTAAGATGACGAGTATCAAGATTGAGGGGCCACATTTGGATTTTTTTTTTAAACTTAACCTCGATTTTAATTTCATAACATCTTCTGATGCTCATTTGAAGATGTACCAACCTAATATTTTAAATATAACATTATATACAGGGTGTTTGGAAGGGAGTTGTACATACGCCTAGGGTAGAAACTAGGGATAGTCTGCTACCTACCCCCGCCCAATATATTGACCTTGGCCTCAAGGTTTTTTTTAATTTATTTTTATTTTTTATTTGACTTTTTTGTGATTTTTTTACTAAAACTACCTGTAGCTCAAAATCTATCTATAAGACCGGTCTGCTAATGGTCTTGTTTTAATCGTTAGAGTCTTAGGGTCCTGCAAAAAATTATTTTACACCAGAAAATTGTGGAGAAGAAAAGTTATGGGGCCTGAAGTACCGTAGTAAGGTAAAGAAATAATTTTAAGGGCAACATTCTATGGGGTTTAAAAAAAAACTAACAGGGTTGGAGTTCTTCTGATTTTTTTAAAACATCCTCAGTCCATGCCCTTTCTAACGATATGCTAAAAGTGTAATTATCACTTTTAGTTTTAAAGTTATTAATTAATTTTGGGTGTTTTTTTACAGCGGCAAAAAATCTTTTGTGATTAAATTACCTATCACTTATAGAACCCATTATTAAAATTAAAAAGGTAGGTTTTTTTTTTCTTCAAAAAAATGACAGAAAATATTATCATATGAACATATTGTTGTTGTACCAAGCAAATACCCATAGACGGGTTGCGGGTTGCGGGTAGCGGGTTGCGGGTTGCGGGTAGCGGGTTGCGGGTTGCGGGTTGCGGGTCTCAATCGTGAGTTTATTATAAAAGTGAAGTGATTTCTAGACCTTTTTGGACTATTAAGTAATTTTAGTCACTATTTTTGTATGGACGACACTACAAGAAAAAAAACGTGTTTCATTATTTTCATCATAGAACACAATATAAAAATGTTGCCACTGTAAAGAAAGCAGCCGGTGTAGGTAAGGAGCATGGTGTATACTGACGCAGACACGTGGGGGTTGTCCCGCAGGCGCGCGTGCGGCGGCACGTTGGGGGAGGCGGCCGGCACCACCAGCCGCACCACCTCCACGGACGACTGCAGCTTGAGGTAGCCCACGTACAGCCCGCGCGCCAGCCCGCTGCGGCACGTCTGCGGACACACACGTCACTACACTGTATTACGCACCTCTACCTCCAACATGACTAAAATATTCACCCAAAAATTATGGGCTAACGATAGGGCTGAATATTTCGCCTTTTTTTGGAGCGGCGTCATCAATGACAGTAATGAGTCGCTTCAAGGAAATATTTGGAAATAAATTATAAGTTTCAATTTTTAATTGTCTAACATTGTTAGCTAAATAGGTATATAATTTGAGAGTTGGATATGTTTTTTAAGATTTCTGACTATAATATGCAAATTATCGAAAAATGTTTAAAAAATCTATATATTTGTTTGTCTATTTCCTCACACAACCTCAAAATTTTATTTTACTTTATTTAGGAAAATAAACAATATTTATAATAAAAAATGATTGAAAAAAAGGGTTAAACCCGTTTTTTTTTGTTTTTAATTTCAATCACCCGTATTTTTTTTATGAAAGATTTTGAAACGTTCTTTTTTTACTACGAGCAAGAACTTCTGTTTCGTAAATGCGCGTCACGACATTGCTCGAGTGGTCGTCGGTCGAGTCGTCCCCAGGAGTATATGTTATATAGTGGTGGTACCTGGTGGTAGTGCAGGTGCGCGGGCAGAGAGGCCAGCAGCAGGTCGGAGGCGCAGTCGTCGTCGCCGAGCCCGCGGCGCCGCACGCGCGCCACGCTGCTCCAGCGACAGCCGGGCGGGCCGCGCGCCGTCCGGCCCGGCACCACGCACGAGATCACCACGGTGCCGTGCCGGTCCCGCAGCGGCTTGTAGTACACACACCCTGTAGGTACACGCTACTGTTATTCCACGGCTTCTACGCATCATGTAGCCTCATTTTGCCAATGTCAGTGGGTAGATGGATATTTTAAATATTTATTAAAAAGTAAAAGAAGGATAATATAAAGTGAAGTTAGGTCAAGATAAAATGATGGAACATTTGACGTACCTTTTGACATTTATAAATTTAATTACAAATATACTATTTAACTCCATTCCAAGAAACAAGCTCCCAAAGAAAATAGTTCTCGTGCGTTAATTGGCCATTTATTGACGCGCCATAGCAAATTCAATTTATAATAAATGTCACGCGAGTTCCTATGGGAACTTGCACGCTCTGGCATGAAGATATCATGCTAGAGTGTGAAAGTCATGCGGAAATCACGATGGGGGACTATTACAGCTTGCAGTTCTTGGATGTAAACTACACAGGAGCGAGATCGGCAATGGCCTATATCCAGGAATGGTGTGTGATAAGCTGAGGAAGATGTATAAACTGACCGAGATCCTGCTGACAGAGCGCGGACTGCATCTGCGCCACGGCCGTCAGCAGCTTGAGCCGGAAGTGCTGCGATGAGGTGGAATGCTTCTCCATGTCGCAGCGGAGGCTCTTCACCTCCTCCCACGCACACGACACCTGGGGGGACGCCATGTCATTAACCCACTATGTAACTGTTATAATAATGACATGACAACGTTTTTAGATACCCATGGATTCTAAGTGCGGGTGTTCCATCGCGTGGTTCGAAGGCAGGGTAGTGAAATAAAACGTTCCGAGACTGGAGACCACGTAGATGGGTTAAAGGCCTTCCCGAATTCAACTCTCCCCCTTCACTGTGTACACTATCCAACCAAATACTATATGATCTTATCAGCGCTATCTTGGAAACACGTTCCATAAAAGTTCCGACGTGTTCCTTACAGATTGTTGGGATGTAATCTAGGGTTTAGACAGTCATTAGACTGAGAATACATTTGTAATATATATAGGGGTAACAAGACGGGTGTAGACAGGGATGGGGAGGTACCTTCATGAGCCAGTGGAAGTCAGTGTATATGCAGGTGTCGTGCGTCTCGTCCACCCCTAGCACGGGCAGACACTCCTCGTTTGTCACCAGGGTGTAGACAGGGATGGGGAGGTACCTTCATGAGCCAGTAGAAGTCAGTGTATATGCAGGTGTGGTGGGTCTCGTCCACCTTCAGTGCGGGCAGACACTCCTCGTTGGTCACCAGGGTGTAGACAGGGATGGGGAGGTACCTTCATGAGCCAGTGGAAGTCAGTGTATATGCAGGTGTGGTGGGTCTCGTCCACCCCTAGCACGGGCAGACACTCCTCGTTTGTCACCAGGGTGTAGACAGGGATGGGGAGGTACCTTCATGAGCCAGTGGAAGTTAGTGTATATGCAGGTGTGGTGGGTCTCGTCCACCTCCAGTGCGGGCAGACACTCCTCGTTGGTCACCAGGGTGTAGACAGGGATGGGGAGGTACCTTCATGAGCCAGTGGAAGTCAGTGTATATGCAGGTGTGGTGGGTCTCGTCCACCCCTAGCACGGGCAGACACTCCTCGTTTGTCACCAGGGTGTAGACAGGGATGGGAAGGTACCTTCATGAGCCAGTGGAAGTTAGTGTATATGCAGGTGGGGTAGGTCTCGTCCACCTGCAGTACGGGCAGACAGTCCTCGTTGGTCACCAGGGTGTAGACAGGGATGGGGAGGTACCTTCATGAGCCAGTGGAAATTAGTGTATATGCAGGTGTGGTGGGTCTCGTCCACCCCTAGCACGGGCAGACACTCCTCGTTGGTCACCAGGGTGTAGACAGGGATGGAGAGGTACCTTCATGAGCCAGTGGAAGTCAGTGTATATGCAGGTGTGGTGGGTCTCGTCCACCCCTAGCACCGGCAGACACTCCTCGTTGGTCACCAGGGTGTAGACAGGGATGGGGAGGTACCTTCATGAGCCAGTAGAAGTCAGTGTATATGCAGGTGTGGTGGGTCTCGTCCACCCCTAGCACGGGCAGACACTCCTCGTTGGTCACCAGGGTGTAGACAGGGATGGGGAGGTACCTTCATGAGCCAGTGGAAGTCAGTGTATATGCAGGTGTGGTGGGTCTCGTCCACCCCTAGCACGGGCAGACACTCCTCGTTGGTCACCAGGGTGTAGACAGGGATGGGGAGGTACCTTCATGAGCCAGTAGAAGTCAGTGTATATGCAGGTGTGGTGGGTCTCGTCCACCTTCAGTGCGGGCAGACACTCCTCGTTGGTCACCAGGGTGTAGACAGGGATGGGGAGGTACCTTCATGAGCCAGTGGAAGTCAGTGTATATGCAGGTGTGGTGGGTCTCGTCCACCCCTAGCACGGGCAGACACTCCTCGTTTGTCACCAGGGTGTAGACAGGGATGGGGAGGTACCTTCATGAGCCAGTGGAAGTTAGTGTATATGCAGGTGTGGTGGGTCTCGTCCACCTCCAGTGCGGGCAGACACTCCTCGTTGGTCACCAGGGTGTAGACAGGGATGGGGAGGTACCTTCATGAGCCAGTGGAAGTCAGTGTATATGCAGGTGTGGTGGGTCTCGTCCACCCCTAGCACGGGCAGACACTCCTCGTTTGTCACCAGGGTGTAGACAGGGATGGGGAGGTACCTTCATGAGCCAGTGGAAGTTAGTGTATATGCAGGTGTGGTGGGTCTCGTCCACCTCCAGTGCGGGCAGACACTCCTCGTTGGTCACCAGGGTGTAGACAGGGATGGGGAGGTACCTTCATGAGCCAGTGGAAGTCAGTGTATATGCAGGTGTGGTGGGTCTCGTCCACCCCTAGCACGGGCAGACACTCCTCGTTTGTCACCAGGGTGTAGACAGGGATGGGAAGGTACCTTCATGAGCCAGTGGAAGTTAGTGTATATGCAGGTGGGGTAGGTCTCGTCCACCTGCAGTACGGGCAGACAGTCCTCGTTGGTCACCAGGGTGTAGACAGGGATGGGGAGGTACCTTCATGAGCCAGTGGAAATTAGTGTATATGCAGGTGTGGTGGGTCTCGTCCACCCCTAGCACGGGCAGACACTCCTCGTTGGTCACCAGGGTGTAGACAGGGATGGAGAGGTACCTTCATGAGCCAGTGGAAGTCAGTGTATATGCAGGTGTGGTGGGTCTCGTCCACCCCTAGCACCGGCAGACACTCCTCGTTGGTCACCAGGGTGTAGACAGGGATGGGGAGGTACCTTCATGAGCCAGTAGAAGTCAGTGTATATGCAGGTGTGGTGGGTCTCGTCCACCCCTAGCACGGGCAGACACTCCTCGTTGGTCACCAGGGTGTAGACAGGGATGGGGAGGTACCTTCATGAGCCAGTGGAAGTCAGTGTATATGCAGGTGTGGTGGGTCTCGTCCACCCCTAGCACGGGCAGACACTCCTCGTTGGTCACCAGGGTGTAGACAGGGACGGGGAGGTACCTTCATGAGCCAGTGGAAGTCAGTGTATATGCAGGTGTGGTGGGTCTCGTCCACCCCTAGCACGGGCAGACACTCCTCGTTGGTCACCAGGGTGTAGACAGGGATGGGGAGGTACCTTCATGAGCCAGTGGAAGTCAGTGTATATGCAGGTGTGGTGGGTCTCGTCCACCCCTAGCACGGGCAGACACTCCTCGTTGGTCACCAGGGTGTAGACAGGGATGGGGAGGTACCTTCATGAGCCAGTAGAAGTCAGTGTATATGCAGGTGTGGTGGGTCTCGTCCACCCCTAGCACGGGCAGACACTCCTCGTTGGTCACCAGGGTGTAGACAGGGATGGGGAGGTACCTTCATGAGCCAGTGGAAGTCAGTGTATATGCAGGTGTGGTGGGTCTCGTCCACCCCTAGCACGGGCAGACACTCCTCGTTGGTCACCAGGGTGTAGACAGGGATGGGGAGGTACCTTCATGAGCCAGTGGAAGTCAGTGTATATGCAGGTGTGGTGGGTCTCGTCCACCCCTAGCACGGGCAGACACTCCTCGTTGGTCACCAGGGTGTAGACAGGGATGGGGAGGTACCTTCATGAGCCAGTGGAAGTCAGTGTATATGCAGGTGTGGTGGGTCTCGTCCACCCCTAGCACGGGCAGACACTCCTTGTTGGTCACCAGGGTGTAGACAGGGATGGGGAGGTACCTTCATGAGCCAGTGGAAGTCAGTGTATATGCAGGTGGGGTAGGTCTCGTCCACCTCCAGCACGGGCAGACAGTCCTCGTTGGTCACCAGGATTTTGTCTTCGTGGTACACCAGGCAGGCCAGGTACACGCCTCTGCAATACAAATAAGCAAAATAGTAATGTAGGAGATACATATATTTTGACTATGTGGCCCCCCATAGCACGGCCCCGGAATTCTACTACGAGTAAATTATGTATATACCAGTGGCGTGCACAGGGTTTTAGTATAAGGTAGGCAGAATTTATAGTAACATACCAAAGAAATGAGTTTTCTTCTTTGATTTTATTTTTTGAAATTAGCAATTTTAAATGTCTACAATGATATTATATTTCGCCACATAGTAAATTTGCGGATAGTTGAAACAGCATTAAAAAGCCATTAAGTACTTATTATTATTCAAAGGTTTTGCACTACACAAACAAATATCACAATTAAAATTATCACCATAAACGTCTAGCAAGCGACCACAGAAAAAAAAATACAAGTATGAAGTAACGTGACTAAAAATGCGAAAGCGAGAAAAAAAATCAATACCTACGTTAATAAATGACAAAAGAAAAATATCACAACTTTGGGTAAATTTTATTAAATTACGTAACATTGCAAATTAGTAGGATAATATTAATAACTCCCGACTTCAACCTCCACCCAGATGCATGCGATCTCGCTCTGCACGCGTCATGTGAGTGGGACACATGTATTGATTCCTATTTGTACCGCTAATGACTCCTGCGCTCCTGGTACTTCTCAACAGTTTTGTACAGAGAAGTTCTCGTTCTTTTATTGATACTGTGTGCCTAACGACTTGCTACCTACAGTTTCTGCGCTCCTAGTCCTATTAGATTTAAGTTTATCACAAATATTTGATTGTCTGAGGTACAAAGGCAGTGCCTAACTCTGTCATACATTTAGCATAATCCAATAATAATAATAATTGAAAAATTGGAAGGAAAACTTAAGTAATCAAAAATAATACGGAGTGAATAGTATAAAAAAATAGCGATAGATGGCGCTAGTACCATATGATGATAGTACCACAAAAAAAACTATAGATGGCGCTATTTGAATTACAAAGTGTCAATATCATTGAACAACATAACAAAATATAATAGGTTTTTAATATGATATTATTACCAAATTTCTGGGGTAGGCAGTGCCTTTGTGCCTATATGGACTGCACGCCACTGGTATATACGGTAGTCAAAATTTGATATAAAATATTTTGTCATACATTTTTTTTATTTAATTTAAAAATTTGATATCCAAATATAAATTAACTATCGAGAATAAAAATTGAGCACTAGCCCAGGGGGCAGAAACAGATTCCGTCAGTCCTAGTGTTGGAAATTGAATCGTTTATAAAAAATAATCTTGATGTATGTCAGTTATGTAGTTTGTCAAAAATAAAAATTACCAAAAGTCGCATTGTTTATATTTTCCTCTCTAAATCAGAATCCTTTACACCTAGCATAACAACGCAGTTATTATATAAATCTTCCCTAAAAATCCACCCAAAGTGATATACGCGGAAACATATTATGTACTTGGATCCACCGTAAAACTTGAGTTTAGTATGGCTTAGGTATGATTCTAGGACATGTTCCTGTTTGAATACCTTAGGATAATAAATAGAAAAGTGAACGATTTCAATTTTTTATTTTTTTTTATTTTTTTATTTTATATTATGGCAAATCGGTTTGGTTACCATGTTGCCATAGACTTAAACAACTGATGGCAGATTTTTGTTAACTTTATCATAATTTTCATTCTTTGAGGGTAGCCCGAACACTGTAGACGCGTGTTTATATTATATTTTTCAAATTTAATGTTATTGAATATTATTATGCAAAAGTGTACTAATTTTGTAGAATAAGCATTCGTATAGTAATATTTAGTGTGAGAAGTGTAGCATTTACGCAGTGATCTCGGTGTTTGTGTTATCTCAAATAATCCCACAATCTTCAGTAAAATGGCGGTACCCATTTTACTGTAGATTATTTTTCCTTCTTCACTCGACATTGGCAAGACTATACCGTATGCTTACATACGGTCATGTCGCCATTCCTTTTTCTATCCTAGTCCTTTCCCTTTTCCTGTCCATCCCATTATCCCACTTTTACTATAATTATATAACTTTTAAATCTACCTACACTCGACACTGGCAAAATTACTCGTACATAACGAGTAGAGGCCATCATTTAAAAGAAAAAGAGGATCATATTTTTTTTTTTTACTTTTCATAAATGCCTGTAAAGGTTTAGATGAAATAAATAATATTGACATTGTATATAAGGTACCTCCGCAAGTGCTTGTGGAACTTGATGGCGGGCGTGAAGAGTTGCTTGATGGTGGTCTTCTTGTCCTTGCGCTGGCGCTGCGGGCGCGTGCGCACGGCGGCCGCGGCGGCCCACAGCGACTCCAGCGCCGCGCCCGCACCGCCCACACCGCCCGCCTGCCCCGCCCCGCCCGCGCGGGACACGCACGACGGCACGTCTCTCCAACCTGACAACACCACACACAGAGATTATATACTACGTACAGATACGAAAGCTTTTACGTTTCCCATAGTCGTTATAAATTCACTTCTAAGCACCAATCCGAGATTACAGCACCCAACAATAGGAGTACTCTCTACGACAGAACACCAATTTCATAATATTAATGCCGTCAGCGTAAAGCGCCGCAGCGTTAACCTCAGGAACTAAAATTTCAAATTCAAAATGGCCTCCATAAAAAAAAAGTATTTTATGAGGTGAAATGAATTGAGTAGATATCTGATCAAATAAGTACTCAATTAAACTTCATTTCAAAGAAAAATATTTAGGGAAAATTAAGTAGGTACAGAAAATGTAATCATAAGAATTAGTCAGGCTTATAAGCTGAGGGAAACCTATGAAAGATTATCGCATATGAGGATATTAGCCCGCACTCCACATTTTATACACTTTCGTGTTCCATTATTATTACGCAGAAACCAGAATCAATATCACAAATTTCAAACAATATTTCTCTAAATAACAAACACTCAAGTACATAATCACTCAACAAACATATTTAATAGGTATATAAAATTCGTCGGGCACGTGGTGTTTGTGTAGTGTTCATAACACGCGTTGAGCGCGCGCTATCTCTGTTCAGAGACCTCATTCCAAGATTGCAATCGCTAAACACTACGGGACATTGCATACTATAAATATAGAAATATAAGTTCTATTCCAATGGTTATATAGTCTGTATTATAGTCGGTTATGGCTATAATAATGCCACCATCTTAAAATACACGAATTCTTCGCAAGTTTGAACATGTTTGGAGCATTGAAATTTCAACTCTATAATTGAATAAATATAACTTTTCCATTATGGTTTACGAAACGTCTTGTCGTGTTTATCGGTTGCAATCTTGGAATCTTTGGTCAGGCGCCAGAATGTCAATCGATTCATTTGACGATTTACTGATCTGTATTAAAATTTTCCTTCTCCATTTTGGGCTTTCCAAACTAAACTTAACTGATCCAACCAACCGATCGAGATCTCTAGAAACCCATTGCTTTTAGATATATTCATATCCAAAAGCAATGGGCATTATAAATAAATGTTGTAATTTATTATTACATAATGCTTCCCAATACGACAGGGCATTACTTTTAGCAGTTGCAACACCAGAGGCCAGAGACCCTTTTAGACAACACAATAAGAATTACTGTTTGTCTAAGACTGGGTGCCAAATTATGTGAAACTCATGTTTGTCCTTGTGGATCGAGGGTCGACAATTATGGACTCCATGGCCTAGCTTGCACAAAAAGAGCTGGTCGATTCTCCCGACATGCCACCATCAATAATGTTATCCGCAGGTCGCTTGCCACCGTTTCAATTCCTTCAATTTTGGAACCTCAGGGTATTTCTCGAAGCAATGGCAAAAGACCTGATGGAATGACGTTAATTTCCTGTAAGGGAAGAAGGGTTTCCCACAGAACGGTGTTCTATAAGTATTACTTTCTTCAAGCACCGAGAGTACACCAGTATGTCTGGTCTATAGGCTAAAACTGCTAGTTCGTCTGGAATTTTGTAAGGTATCCATGAATATTTTCCAGTCCTGTGCTTTGTCCAGGATTGAGAAAGGTTTACTTTGAGTTTTCTTGAATTGTCCCTCTTTTACAAAAGCAGTAGTCTTTCATTTGTTGATGCATCATAAATAATTTCTAGAACTTTATCATGTTGTTGCGAATAATGGCCTTTTTCAAGTAGAGTCTTGCACTCAGCAAGTATATGTCTGGCAGTCCCTACATCAACACCGCACAATGTACATGTCTTATCTGTTGCTTTCCCCCTATCTTACCAGATTACTCTGGTCAGGTAGGGACATTTGAAAGGCATTAAGATAGAACTTAATAAGTGCCGGAGACCAATCGTACATGAGTGTGCGCCATTTCAGGGCTGGAGGAATACAAACTTCCCCCAAAGTAAGTCATTCATTCTGTACTTCTAGGGTCATCGCGTGAACTCTGTAGCCATGCTCTTCATCTTCCCTAAGGAAAGATTTAATAACATCTTTATCACATTCCTTTTTCTTCCAACCTAACCCCCTTTTGCTGATCTGTGCACCGCTCATAAATGATTTATGGAACTGAAGTCTCGACTCTATCTGAGAGTATTTTGGGAGAGATGCAATCAGATTATCCCGAGAGTTACTTAGGATTTGTTTCTTGGTTACATGTAGATGTTTGTACACTCAGAAGGCTTTTTAAAATTTATTCAAAATTAATGCTGTCCCCTGAATAGCATGGAGGAGTCAGCGCTCTGTGTTAATCCTTATGACAGACTTTGCATCCAGATTTACCAGAAGAGTTTTGTTGAAGTCGTATACAAGAAAAGGCTATGTTAGACGAGATGTTAGGTAGTTGTTGTCATAAATCCAAGCTTTATTATAATAATAAACTGGTATTTATTTTTATTAAAAATTCTTAGCACTAAAAGATTTGTACATAGGCGAGCTTAATGTATTAGGCATTATCTACCAGCTAACCTTTAGGAGACTGAAAATTGTAATTACAATATTACATAAATTGTAATAATGTAATTACAGAGTAATGTAAAAAGAAATCAAAATACATAAACTACATACAGTTATGGATATAAGTACATACTCCAATATACAACTACATAAATATATGTTTAAATCTAACTTGAATCGTGATAATGAGAAAAAAGAAGTAATTTCTTAAAAGTGGCGAGAGACGGTAATAAATAGTAAATGTATACTCACAGCTCGGCACAACGCTCCTCGGTCTGGAGACGGTGTGGGGGCCGAAGCCCTTGAGGTTGCCGGCCGCCGCGCGCACGAAGTACCGGCGGCCGCGGGACAGTCCGGTCAGCGCGAGTGCGGCCGACGCGGAACCGCCCGACACTTCCCGACGCCCGCAGATGTTGCTGAAGTCGGCTCGGGAGGACCACTCCACTACAAACAAATCAACCAGTGTTACATATAATATATATTTTTTAAAAAACAATAGCTAATTGCATAAGAACATATAATTATTAGAAATAAAATAAAAATAAAGTGCCATCTTGAAATAGTAAATTCAAAATGGCGGCTACTTTTTTAGCATTATGGAGTAGTATCTCAAAAAATTGGTTTCAACCATGGTTACCTTGAAAGGTTGTTATACTATCAAACCAAAAAACTTTTCCCATGTGTCGAAAATGATTTAAAAAAAAATCCGCTTGGAGCGCTGAACTATTTCCCATACAAATTTTAGTTAACTCATACGCAAAGTAATAGTTAGAAAACTCACACTAGGGCTACAGTAGGGCCTCATATTAGCCTACAGTAGGTACAACTTTTCAATGTCACCAAGTATAAAGTAACAAGGCTTGTTGCTTTCAAATAACTCTTTGGAAAACAACACCCAAAAATTTTATGAGGTTGTTACCCCTAAATATATTTCGTGTGATCTTAAATATTAATTATTAACTCACCTCTATATTTAGTAATAATAGGATCCAAGTGGTGCGAGTGAGAGGGTCCGAGAGTGACGCAGACGGCATGAGAGCCGCTCACGTTGAGCTCCGGGGGCGCGGGGGAGGGGGGCGACCGCGTTTGTTGGAAACCCAGCACCAGGCGCCTAATAAATTAAATTATTGCAAATGAATCATTTCCTAAACTGTTGGATTCCAACTCACAACTTCAGTTTTATAGCAAGCCATCGAATGGCAAGTTACCCTCCCTCTAATATCTTCTAATTATTCTGAACTGAATGCCAGAGTTAACTTCTAGCGATAATGACTTTATTATAAAAAAAATGCATATATATTATTTATAAATATAACATTATATAAATATGTAGGACATTTCATAAATGCATCATTTATGCATTTCATAAATGCATCATTTATGCATTTCATAAATGCATAAATGCGGCATAGTGGGAGCGATCAATATTGTTTAAGTACAACTATTGATTAAGCCCATTAATGAACTTTGTAGGTCCGCTCACCACCAGGTAGATACAAAGACACATGTCGTGCTTCAATAAAAAAGAAACATTTTATAATAGTTATATTGCTGTAGTACAAAGTAGGATTGTAGCTATACTATTGTAGACCTACTGTATCATGTCAGAAACAAACACCCAGACCAAGTTAAACTACACAAAACCACTTAGTAGTAAAAATATAATGGCAACAACGAATAGACCACGAATATATTAATAATGATTTGGAACAGTTTTTCCAGGTCTGTCAGAAATGGTTTAGCAGTGTACTTACTTTAGGGCGCGTACTCTCCTCTCCCAGTGTTGCGCTTGCTTGTCTTTCTCCGAGGTGGTTCCGCCAGCACACCCCGTGGTGCCCGCCACTCCGCTCGCTGATGACCTGGAGCAATATACCAAGAGCTGAAGGAAGCACCACTAGCATCACGGGGACCACCTGGGTACCCCGTGCGGGCAAATTACAGAATACGTGGATAAGCATCTCAGGATTGAGGGGCCACATTTTAATAATACGTTTTGCTAATAATTTTTATGCAAGTAGTTGGAAAAGTCGAGCTGAACTTTGTGAAATTTCAAACGAAAAAGTTATATGGTATTTTTCTTTTTTAAACGGATTGAAGTGAGGTTTGCGTGGTTCGAGAGTAAACACCGCGACGAGCTGACTACTTATTCGGTATAGACTCAGAATACACGACAAGGTGGGTTTCAAATCCCTCCGCTGGGTCAGCTAGGTCTCGGGCGTCGCCTGTAAGGCACCCGTGAATTTATATATATTTAAATAGAAAGACCTTATGCGGCGAGGTTGTCCATGTGTCTTCGCTAAGGGGGCTTGGACTGAAAAGTTTGATTTAGAAGAGGACAATTTAATGAGGCTTGAATAATATTGTTCAATATTATCATGGATATATGGTCTTAAGGACCTTTACACCTTTACACCTTTGCCTTTTAATAATAAAAAAAAAAGTGTGTTGTTGTAATAACAATATTAATGCAATAGCATTTGATTGATTTCATTGATTTGCGTATTTCTGTATTGTGCACGCTTCGGGAAATTAATGCGATGTTCGTGAATTTGTGTCGTTGCCGCTCTTATCGTGAGGGATAATTTACTTTGGTAGCCGGTCTTTTGTGCGACAAAGATATGTTATTTGTTGCGAAATTTATGTGTACTGTTTGTTAAAGTGTTTAAATTAGTGAGCGTAGAAGTGCGTCTGCCAGCAAAAAGATTTGGGGTCCAGGTTACCCGGGGCAATTAGTCGCGGGGCTAGGATGTAAACCCAACGTAAGTTTATCTATACCAATGTAAGGAGAGAAGATTTGTATTTTTGTTTTTAATGAATAAGCTCAAAAACTAGGCTCTACCGTGGGTTTGCGCATTGTAGCAACGTAACGTATTTGTATACGTATACGTGAGCAACAACCAATAGGGCCCCTTTATTTTTGGTATCAGGATTGAATAAAGCGATCCTATTGGTTGTTGCTCACGTATATGAATACATATGCGTATTACGTATACATATGCATATCACGTATGCGTTTTCCCTTCTTCCTTTAATCCAGAGTCCTTTAAGCGTGGCGAGAATAAGTTTCTGAAGCAAACATAGTGGAATCAACCAATTGAAGCAAGCACCATTGCTACTATTGGTTGAGAACATTCTTGGACGTTAAATTGCCACTTACCATCAGGTGGAGGTAGGGTCACATGTCTTGCTCTATTAAAAAAAAAACAAATACGTTACATTGCTACATACCCATGGTAGAGCCTCTGTAAAACTTCGAAAATGTAACCCAAGGTGCGAAAAAAAACCAAGGGTTATACAGTTGTCAAACTTAGCGATAAGGGTTACACGGCTAGTTATTTATAAGTATTTTTTTCCTGTATTAACCTATTTTAACCGACAAATGATTTACCATCATCGAAAGTATGCCATTCCTCATATCTGGAACTTTTATTATATACATACGTACGTATGCACGTATGTATGTATATATGTACTCTAAAAAGAGATATATATTATTTAAATACGTAGTTACATCTAAACATCACAATGCTTGTTTATTAATAAAATTATTTATTGAACATATAATTGGTTTGACTCTGCTAAACCAATTGGATATCAACAAAAGCGAAATCATGACAGATAAAATGTGACAAAAATGTTTTTGTTTTTGAAATCGTAAAATAAAGTTACGGCTTGATGATAAATAGTGATGTACCTGGTAACATCGTCTCTGCATGCTCTATCAGGCGCACAGCCGGTTACTTCTAGCAGCCTGGCTTCCGCCTCCCGAGCCAGCTTCCTTAAATGGTCTCCCAATTCTTCCGAACTTGAGACTGTAACAGAACAACACACATAAGTCAGCACAACCGATCATAAACTATGACACGAGTGAGCATCGTGCTCATGTCAGACAATCATAAACTATGACACGAGTGAGCATCGTGCTCATGTCAGACAATCAAATTATTAATCACTTATTTTTAAACAACTTTGTAATTATATTTATTAACATATTTTCTAATTATAATATACGTGGTGGCCGAGTTGGTTAGACCTTGGACTTAACAACACTTAGGTCCCTGGTTCGAATTCCGGTGTGTACCAATGACTTTTTAATTAAAAATATTATGTACATTTGTTTGACAACATCACTATAGTGCCTCGGAAAGCACGTTAAGCTATCGATCCAGGTTTTACTATACCAAGTTGTAAAATGTTTATAGAAGGGTTATTGAGTCTATTCAAAACATCGCGACGAGCTAGCCACCTGTTCGGTGTAGACTCATAACATCGGCTACGACGAGGTGGGCGCCGTAAGGCACCCGTGATGATATGTATGTATAAAATTGTCACAGTGCCAGCGTTTATTTAGGATTAGAAAACTTACAGAAACCATTTTTTTTATTGGAGCACGGCATGTGACTTTGTATCTACCTGATGAGCAGACCTACAAAGCCCACGAATGGGATCAATTAATAATACAACATTGATCGCTCCCACTATGGCGGCTACATGATGCGATTACAAAATGGGCGGCGACAAAGACGAATTATATTACGAGTATATATTTAAACATGTATACTCGCTGTCTAATCGTCAGTTCAGCCACCCTTTCGTAAACGCACCCTGTATGCCTTCAGGGTGTGGACTGCCGCCTCGACAAGAAATCGTTTCATATCGAGATGGGTAATGTTCTGAAAAGCGGTGAAGCCACAGACTAAAATCGAAACATGACTCTTTTGGCGCTTTTTTGCGTTTTTCTTTAAAGCGAAAATTTAATATTTAAGTGATTTGGATATTTTTCCTACTCATATTATATTAAATCAAATATTTTTTTTAATAAAAAAAAAGAAAATTTTGATCATACATCACAACATTAAATTGGTGGCACAATAAAAAAAACACATAATATTAGTTGAAGCCAGTTGAAGCTTGGTTGCAATAACCTACCTATAGCAACATCGTATTCAGGAAAAGATGCTAAGTAACTGAAGCTTCCTACAATAAACAACAATAAAAATAAAGCAAAGAAAAAATTACAACATTTTTCAGTTTTAATAATCTACAAGATAATGAATAGTTAGTACAAAGACGAGCCCGGGTAATTTATTGCGGCGGCCATCTTTTAAATAAGAACAAAATGAGAATGAGTGTGGTCTGGAGTCCGCCTCAAACGAAACAAATTATTGTTGAGTCTAACAGGAAGAGTTCCGGAAGCTAGAGAGAGTCGCTGCTTCACTATTTATTTAGCTCAAAATATTTCAATGAAGTATTTAATTGGGATGTAACATACTTTATATATTTTTAGTTTCCGAAAAACATATGAAAATTTAATCTTCCTCAAGTATTTAAAGAGCTATATAAGTCAAAAATATTGTAAGGTTCAGACACAAATAGTAAAAAAGTTATTATCGAAAAGTTATTCTTACATCTCCAACAGGACTTTGTCATTTTAGATTGTCCTACTTTTATAATAAATCAGGAAACTAAACTATATTAATATGGTTTTCTTGGAATCGTTAAATATTCACACAAATACCTACCTAAAGTAGAGCTGAAGATCGAATTCCCTTTTTCTTGAGTTTTGTTTCAAACTTTTTCAGTAATCAATATGTATACTTATCTAGCAAGTATACATATACTTTGATTTCTACTAGATTGTTATAAAAGTCACACTTTTTGGTCAATATTTGATCCAACAAGATCTTGATGCATATCAAAGCATAAGAGATAACGCACAAAGAAAACACATTCATCCCCGTGATTGGACAAACAGTATATATAAAAATTCTACATTCTTGTATTTTAATAGATAAAGTATATGAAACTGATAACAACGGACAGATCATTTGGTTAAAAAGGATCTTTCATTAGACCTGAACCATTTATAGGTACGCCTAATAAAATAATAATACCTAAGAGGTCAATAAGAAATAGGGATATACTTTTAGATATTGAGTGATGTCAGCCCCAATTTTAAGTTACTTAAGGGGTCTGCAGTCGTGTTGAAGTACAAACGTAGGTACTACCAATATTACAGCTTGTTAGTTGAAGTTTAATTATTATTTGTATGTAGGTACTTACGTAAAAATATTTGTTGTAATAAATATTTTTGATCATATTTAAAAAAATATGATCAAAAATATAAAAAGTTTTTTTTTCTGATTAAAAGAAAATATCAGACAAACGCTGGCCACCATGGTGCCACCCGGAAAAGTTTTAAAATATTTTTTTATAATTTCATAACGATCGCGGATAAATAATAAATGCAAGTGAAAAAAAAATCTGTACACTGTTTCTAATAATAATAATTATTGTTTGACTTGAAAACATATACCTACGGCTAACTATTTGACGATATTTATTCTATCATAGAAATCAACACAAATTAGTTTTATTTGTTTAATATATTCAATTTCTCGGCTAATTAAAAAATATAATATGTGTTATATTGTTGTACGAAGTTCAAATTAATATTGTAGTAGCCTAGAGCAAAAATTGCAAATTGACTGCGTACATTGTCCTACATATTATTATTTTATTTCACCTAGAACGTAATAATATAATTACCTTCATTCATCCAAAAACAAACAAAAGCCGGCCCGGCTAGTTGGCCACAAATCGGGTCACAGATTCCGGAAGACAATGTCACAGCGCCGGACATTGAGTGACACACGCAGCTTGCTAACCTATAGACACCGCGTATCTCTCTACGCTTGAGTATTCGATATGATAGAATAATACTTTACTTGTACAAGTTTTACTACACAAACCAGAATAAATCCATCGCTTATGTAGTGGGCAGGTCTTCTTAGATACAAAAATATTATAACTTGTCCTATGTAAAAAAACTAACAAATAACCTTTAACATATAAATTGCACAAATCAATGAACAAAACTGTAACATAAACCTATGACATTTTATCCATTAAACAAGCTGAAATGGTACGAACTAGTCGGGCGATACTCGAGTCGGAGATTCGAGCCATTTGTTCAGTAGCTTCACCAAAAGTGTTTTTAAACAGTTTCTACTATAGTCGCTACCGTCTTTTCAATAATTATTAGTAGGTTTAGTACATCGCATCTACATTAAGAAGTGCATAGACTACAATCTAAACAAATGGTTACGCGGACATTATTGGTGCGCCAGCGCCATGTGCACTTGAGACCAAACATAACACGCGATCGACTAAATCACTGCGACCGCGCTTCTAAAAATATTTGAAAATATAAAGCCTCAAATTTGAAGCCCTAGAACAGCTTTTAAAGTTGCTAGTAGGTACGCAAGTACGAAGTAGCGATGACATTTATTAATACATTTCATGAAATATAATAATAAGATAAAATGCAGTGAAAACTCAACTAATGAGCCAACCAGGTTCCAGTCACACGTCACGAAATTGATCATTACTTGTTATTTACTTATACACAGACGCGCTCTGTGTGCTTTCTTCCAATTACTCCATTAGAGTAAAGTTAGTGAGTACCGCCACAGAAGAATTAAAAGTACAAGTAGTACCGCGAACGGGAGGATCGTGGGTTCGAGTCTCACCCACCAGGATTTTCATCATTGCATTTTATCTTTTAAATTTCAATATAAGATTATTTTGAAAAGGAATTAAAAAAAAAGCGATGTATAATAATAGTTTTGCGGGATCTATCCTGCTGCGGACTGGATCGGCACACAAAGTGACACTAACCCATAGTGATAGTGACCAGTATCACACACGAAACTGTGCTGAAGTCGTGATGCTGGGGCGGACTTTTATTTTATTCTACCAGGTTCGGTAGCTACCTCTACCTCTGTATTAAATATAATCAAATTAATAGAATAGGTGGACATTACTAAAATTAGGTAATGGTAATTGTTGAAGCAGTTTAGGTCACAACATTATAACATATTTATGTAACATTAACTTTTATATAAAATAACTAATAATATTTGTAACGTATCTGTTATAAATATACGGATGCCTTTTTGGCTCCCGAGAACTTAAAACGGCCCTAGCGGAGGGAATTAACCCGTCCTCATTTCGGCGCGATGGTATACAGAGGCACGGGCGTAGCCAGGTTTTAGTATTCAGTATTCATTTCACCAAAATCGACTAAATACAAAATATTATCACGGGTGCCTTACGGCTCCGAGAACCGTTTAAAGGGCCTCAGGGCACCCAGCGGAGGAGTTTTAAATACCACCGCTGGGTAGTCGTCTTAGCCGATGGTATTAGTCTACACCGAACAAGTGGCTAGCTCGTCGTAATGTTTGAATAGACTCAATGACCCATCTATAAACTGTTTCCCCAGTTTGGTACAGTGAAAATGGGACCGACAAATTAACGTGCTCTCCGAGGCACTAAAGTGGTGTTGTTAAACGAATGTACATACATTTTTTAATTAAAAACTCCTTGGTACACTCCGGGGTTTGAACCAGGGACCTAACCAAGCCTTAAGCGCCACGTGCCGCAACCAATCACGCCAAAATAACACACGCATGAAGTTGGGGGGCAGCTAGTAAGTAAATCAATATAAATAACAATATATTGTTTCGGAAAACCCAATAGTCATTTAATTTAGTGAAGGGTAATAAAAACAAATCACAGCTCCTATCGTCACTATCACACGTCAATAAATGATAACAGTATTTTAATAAATATAATGACAATATTATATTTGCAATAATATATTATTATCATCTATACCCGACCTGTCTCGTTACCACGCCCAGACAGTGCAAAAACCCTCAAGCGACCTAGTCATGTTTCGGTTTTAGTCTGTGGGTTTACCGGTTTTCAGGAGACTACTGCATAGATTTCTTGTCGAGGTGGTCACTTTCTGGGTGTAGTTACAAAATTGGTAATTAAATTGACGATAAGGCAGCGAGTATATTAAACTCGTACCTAATGCAATTCGTCATTGTCGCCCCTCATTTCGTAATCGCATCATTTAGCCGGCATAGTGGGAGCGATCAATATTGTTTAAGAACAAGTATTGATTGACCCCATTCATGGACTTTGTAGGTCTGCTCACCACCAGGTAGATACAAAGTCATATACCGTGCTCCAATAAAAAATACTTATTAAATGCGTAACATAAAGCTACTTTACTTTATTTATCTTTTATAATTAGCGAGAGGAATTGTAATATTATAAATTAATAAATAAATATTGCGGGTCTAAACGCGATTTACTTGGGTACACCTTTCGACGCCCTGCGGCCCTGTATGGAACGATTTCGTTGCATTAATCGTGGTCACTGGACGAAAACTTTACGTAAGGAAACCATTCATATTAATAATAATATATTTTATTAATTAACCAGATTAACGCAATTTTACTGAACGCTGACCAACTCATGTGAGTTATGATCTGTATTAGGAGCAGCCCGTCTCCCCAAAAGCAATATTTATAATTAGGTACCTATTTCTAGACAGTAATTTTATTTTGTTAACTAAGCAAGTATTAGTTTTAGTGATGAGAATTAAGTACTAAGATCTAGACCATTAAGTATCCAGTTTCGGCATCAGTCATAACCATAATCATCAATTGGAAAACAACGTGGTCTGATCTGGTGACTAGTGATGGTTTCACGTCCATATAATTATCCTTGTGCATTCTATATTCCTTGTCTAACTTCATTTTTATAGAAACGAAAGAACACATTGAAACAATCAGTTATAAACATTCTATAGTTTGTAATATGCATTCCATCAAGCAGGATTAAGGTTAAACGCATCTGTCTATAATCTATACTAATATTATGAAGAGAAAAGATTTGATTATATAAATATCATCACGGGTGCTTTACTGCGCACGAGACCGCCTAGACGGCCTCAGGGTACCCAGCGGACTGGTTTTATCCCACCTCGTCGTAGCTCTTGTATGAGTCGACACCGAACAAATGACTAGCTCGCAATGTTTGGATAGACTCAATAATCCATCTATAAACAGTTTCACAAGTTGGTATAGTGAAACTTACGTGCCGTCCGAGGCACTATTTGTTTGTTTGTTTGTTCCACATAAACTCAAAAACTACTAAAACGATTTTCATTTTGTTTAGCATAACATGGGGTGCATTTTATTTTCGATCCAATTTCTTTTAAATGAAACCCCTGTGAACCACCCCCGGGCCCATAGCTATTCTGTAATAGAAAAATATTCTGAAATATGTCGTCTGGATGAAGACGAATGGCGCATTACGCACGAGACCCTTAGCTAGTGGAATATTTGGTACAACCTCGGTATGGAATTCCTAACAACGTGTGGAGCATGAGGTGACAGATAAAAAATAGAGACAGATAACACAAGATCTATCAAATTGTAATTGAGTCACAGATTTTTCAGATAAACCAATAATCTTGAAGTGTCTGACTGAGATAGCAGGCAAATGATGCAATTACAATACTTCTGGGTATTTGGGACGCTGTTGCCTACCACGTGTCATGTTATGATATATTATAGAAGTTTTGATTAAAATAAATAATAATAACACTTAATTATTTACCTTTTCACCTTACAACTCGGCTACCCGTATATTAGTTATGTACGGGTAGCCGTATAACCTGTATTTATTGTGATTTACATTTAAATAATTATTGCTTTGGGTTTATCTTATTAGAATTTTGTACTTGTCTTTTGGTTAAAAACTCTTATGTGCCTTGTCCAAAATTTGACTGGAAGAATTACGCTTATGTGCCTTGTCCAAAATTTGACTGGAAGAATTACGCAAAAAACCGTAAAAAAAAATTAATTGACTCTCGTGTGTGAGTGTGACCAGTGTTCCGGACTTCCGGAATAAAAGTCTTGTTATAATAAAATAACATATTTTGTAAAAAACTGTCGCTTCAGGTGAAGTTCCGCGGTGAAACCTTCGTGACAGACAGACATACAATTATAGCTAACTTTAGTGTAATCACTAATTAACATACGCACGTAAATATGGAAAGTGTAGCGCTGCGTCGGCGCAGGGGTCTTACATGTGTTTAGTGTACAACTATAACATTAATATATTCTGCACGTAAAACTGATGTTAGAAATGATTAGGGATTATGTAATATATAATTAAAGTTACACGCGATGACGAGAGGGGTACCGCGAGGTACACATCACTAATGTGGTAACGCATAGCCTGAAGCCAGTTTTGTTATTATGATAGGCGACGACCGTAATACTAAAATAAAAGTAGGTACCATAGTAAAAGTGCAAAAATTCGTCCGTCCTCTTGTAGCGGGTTTTTTTTTGTTATTTTCTCAATAAAATCTCCAAAAATTGTATACCGAGATACCGTATATTTTTTTGGATTGATTGGATATCCTCCCCTCTCTCATCTCACTGATAATTTTCTAACATTTTACATATAATAACTGAAGTTGCGTATTAATAATTTAACTTTTATTGACTTAATTTTCTTCGACTTCACTTAGGAGACAAATTTTACCTATAACTGTTTGAAATTTTTAAAAAATAGGTCAAATAAATAAAACGGCATACCTATTCGGGGCAAACAGACAAATAATATTAGGGGGTAATATTTTAGGGCAAAACGGAATAGCCTCTAGGTACCTGCCACACATTGGGTTCCTTTTATAACTCAAAAAATACGTTATTTTGTGCAAACTTTCTGTAGTTACTTTAATGCGAATGAAAACTGTGATAAAGAAATCAACGGGTCTCACTCAACACATGCACCATATAATTATGGGAATGGAGGAATAGTAGAGGTAGATAGCCTTGTACGCAGTTAACACGCACTCAGCAATTATCAAGGTATCACGAGCTTTCTCGTGTCGTCTTGTGACCAGAAAGCAACTCTTTATCTAGTGGGAAAAACCAGCGAAACAAGCGCAAAACATGTGATGTGTAGTAAATGTGTGAATATCCCGCACGGAAAGTTATAGTCCCTGTAATATATACATCACATTTTGGGGTAAATAAGGAATGAGATGCTTTATTCCTTAGACAAGAACTCCCTTAGGGATGATTTTATGTTAACCAGAGGCATTTTGCACTTCTGTTCTAAGGAACGATAAAGTACCAGACTACCAGATGCGTGTTTCCTTCCTCTTATAACTTAGAGCCTTTCAAACGGAGCGTGAATATGCATCTTAAGCTATCATAATGACACTTGTATGCATCCGCTAGTTCCTGTCATTCCTGGACATTGCGTACTACTTAACATCAGGTGGATGCAAGGTCACATGTTGAGCTTTTATAAAAAAAAATGTACACAAAACATCATTTAGGGTCGGTGTGCACATGCCTAACAGAGATTTTATGAAGGACATTTAATAACAAAATTAAGTCTTCTCGTGTAAACCAACCCATCCACACCAATATTATAAATACGGAAGTAAGTCTGTCTGTTGGTTTGTTTAATTCGTTTAGATAAAAGCAACACATATTTTTTTAATTAGTACTGGGTGCGAAGCCGCGCCCTAAAGCTAGTATTTTTGTAAAATTTTATATGTACTATTATTTGAATGAGGTTTCAAATCCTTGGCAATGTCTTTATCGCCTGTTGCGGCCGATTATTCTGGCAGATGGGCATACTGTAGTTTAGAGGAATGTCACTTACACTGGGATCCCTCTTTGGCACCAAACTCCATCAGCATCCTGGCCAGTTGTCTGTTGTTGGCCAGCACGGCCACGTCCAGAGGCGTCAGACAATCTGAATTTTGACTGAAATCACCAACAAAACTCGTCAGTTTAAAGTGCTTTGTCAATTATGTTATTTAATATGATTACAGTTAACACAAAGACATGTATGTAACTGCGTGAATAGGTACACACAAAATACCTAAATATCATATTTCTGTCAGGTTGTATATATATATTGATGCTGGACATCGAACTGAACGGAGCAATATAGAACAATCAGTGAAGATTAAAATCTGTCGTAGATTTTTGACATGTATTTTGATTACAATTAAGTTCTTACACTTTAAATTATAGAAAAAAATAAAAAGTGTAATGCGTAGAAAAAGTGTAATGCGTAGAAAAAATAAAGAAATGTTTCATTAAAACCAATGACCAATTAGTTGGTTAAATAGTGCAGAGATTTGAGAATTATTCTGGACTTATTTTATATCTGCCTTAAGATGTTCTACTGGCCCAGCGTTATCCGGCGTTGTGTCAGTAGGTATATGTAAGCCCTGATAATATGTAATTACCTGTTAACATCTACGTCGGTGGACTCCAATATGTTCCTCGCCTTGTCGATGTGGCCATGTTCTACCGCTGCAAATAGCGCTGTAACAAATATGTTTTTTTTTTATTGGAGCACGGCATCTGACTTTGTATGTACCTGGTGGTGAGCAGACCTATAAAGTCCATGAATGGGGTTAATCAATAATTGTTCTTAAACAATTTTAATCGCTCCCACTATGCCAGATAAATGATACGATTACGAAATGGGCGGCGACTAAGACGAATTGCATTACGAGTGTATTTTAATATAATCGCTGCCTTATCGTCAGTTCAACTACCCATTTCGTAACCGCACCCTGAAAGGAGACTACCATCTCGACAAAAAAACGATGCAGGAATCTCCTGAAAACCGGTGAACCCACAGACTAAAACCGAGACATGACTAGGTCACTTGACAGTTTTTGGATATGTATGGGTATGGTAATGTGACCGGTCTAGCGAAGTTATAGAGACCTTCTTTTCTTCAGAATAAGGGCCGCAGCATTTGCAGTCTTTACACACTCTTGTAGTTTGGACCTGGAAGGGCAGTTTATTTTATTTATCGGAGCACGGCATGTGACACTGTTTCCGCCTTATGGTAAAATATACCCACAATGTTCACGAATGGAGTTGATCAATAAACTGCAAAGATCGCTCCTATTATGCCGGCTAAATGATATGAAATGGATGGCGACATCGTCTATTTTAATATCCTCTTTATTTTCTCGTCAGGTCCGCTGACCGTATTTTCACTGCGTTTTGAAAGGAGACTACCACCTTAACAATAAATCGGTGAACCTACAAACTTAACCCAAAACTAAAAGATGACTAGGTCACTTGAAGGTTTCAGTAAATCTGAATGGGCAATGGTAACTAGACCGCGGTCGCTGGGCCTAGCGATGTAATAGAAACCTCTCCATTCACCTAAAATTTATTGATTTACCATAAATATGCGGATAGATTTGGTTTATCAAATTTAGCACACAAGATTTGAATTATTGTTTTGTTTTTTTGAGTGGTGGCACGGTCCTGAAAGCTTACTAAAAACAATATATTCAGAGCTGGTATTGAAGTAAAAAAAATAATAATAAAAAAATAAAAGAAAGAATACTATATAAGGACAAAAAAAATAAAAATAAGATAAATAATAAAAATAAACAAAAAAAAAATACCATGCAGATGAATATTTTCAGTAGGAAGTGGGGCATGATCCCGGATGCGCCGGCGCAGCTTCTCCGGGTGCGGAGGGTGGGGGGAGCAGGCGGTCAACGACCCCCTGTCCCCGCCGCACCCCTCTAGCAGGGCGCCGTATTGGAGCTCTGTTGGGAAATGCCGGGGTCAGTTTACGAATAAGTAAATAATAAACAAAATAATTATAAAACATAAAAAAAAAATGTGATAATCGACCGCCTCCGTAGACTATGGTTGCGCCTTTGGCGTTGTATAAGGAGGTCGTGGGTTCGATTATTACCCATGGCGAAAAACATATTAGTACGTTTTTCTGTACAGTTTATCATGGTCTGGGTGTTTATAAAATATAATAGTATTATATCGGTGTTTCTGGTACACATAGTACAAGCCTAGAGCTTAGTTTGTGACCAGAGCAATGTGTAAATTGTCCTGCACATAAAAAAAAAATCTTATATCAAGAGTAAAACTTATGTTTATTATTACCTATATCTAATAACTATGTACTCGTAAATGGAGCAGTATTGATAGTAGACTTTTAGATATATACTATAGGATACCTACACAAATTTAGAAAGGTTATAGATCTTGTAGACAGGCATACTTTTCTATAACCATTTTAATTTTCAAGTAAATCAGACCAGTTCCTAGTTTTCGACATATTCATACTGCCCGACAGCCAGACATCTGAATTCACCATAAACAAATAAAATAAACAAACTATTCTTTAAAAATCAGGCTGATATAATAGTTCGTTCATGAAGTATAATATAGACTAATTAATCCACTTTGGTGACCATGATTGTAGTATTGGTCATTCTTCACCAATGGATCGACAGCACCTGCACACATAACAGAGGGGGCGCACAGTTTTATAGATCCAAGCAGGACTGACTAAAATCGTTCGTCCTGTCTGACTAAATAAGTGCAGCCAAAAGTACTAAGTGTAGAAGCTGAAAATTAGAACATAGGTTTGTTTTATAACTTAAGCATCCGCTAGAAAGGATTTTTGAAAATTTCAACTTAAAGGAACTTTGCATGGAAGTCTGTCTTTTTGGAGTTAGAAACTTGAGAAAAAAAAGTACCGAACATATTTGGCGCGGTTTTTTAGTAAATAGCACGCGGCCAGCAGTTATATAATAGTAAAACACCTATGTTTCTGAATCATCTAACGCTAAGTCTCATTTAAAACATTGATCGACAAAGTCAATAAATCGTACATTATTATCCATGGAAATAAATGTGAGAGACATTTTATAGCGCAGCACCAATATTCACGGAGCATCCATTATTCATTCATAATCCCACTAATAGGAGAAAGGTTCACAAAGTATTGCATTATAAAACACCTCACAGCTGACTTGTGTTACAAGAAGGTTCTTTTTCCAACTGTCATTTATCGCGAGTGCTCTTCGCGTGAGTAATCATTATTTAACTCGAGACGTAATGATAAAAAACCTATTGAAAGCAACAGTATAAATCTTGCCTTGTTGGATGCGGAAACATATGCCTACGTAAGGTCGTATACGGTGGGAAACGTGATGCACTTAAGTCTAAAATCGGTCAAGGCATTGACACTTGTGACAGGAAAAAAATAAATATATAAATCACCATTGCTTAAAAGTGTCCATGATAAAATACCTTTAAAGATAACGTGATCGATATAATCCGTGAGATTTGTATATCGGATCGATTAGTATTCCGAAGGAATGCAGATTTGACCTTTGAAATTTGGATGGGTATGCACTGTGTTGCCAACTTTGAAATAATAATTTACCACTAAAAGTATTTCTTGTAAAGACTGAATGAAGCTTTAGGTACTATTAAGTATGAACAAACAATAAGAAACTAACCACAGTTGAGTAAGTCCAACATGTCACTCCATTGCAATAACATAGTTGAAACTGAAAAAAAACTCACACGCGTGGAGGAGGAGGTCGCTATCAGTGAATGGTATCGCGACATCTGTTGGAGGTGACGCTGCGTAATGATGATACAGATACGAGTGTATAATCTCCGAAAACATCTTTTGTTTATCCTAACGACACATTGGGAGCGCATGAGATTACTATCACATTAAATACTTCATTAACAAAGTGACTGAATCAAATCTATTGATTTTAAGTACTAAAGTTTATATATATATATATATATATTTAATCCTGTTGTTTTGGGGCCCGAGGCATTTTGCCAGCTCTGCCACAGTATAGTTACACCCTATTTTTAACTCTCTATTTGCCTGATAACTACACCAGAAGTGAGTCCATCCTCACGGACTAACGTGTGTCGGCACTCCCCACTGCCTCGTGGACTTCCTCTACTCAACTCCTGGCTGGATGAAGCACCACAGCGTAACCTGTTTGTGACAGTGGAGTGTCTGATGAAAGAATGTAAGAGGATAGTACTTATGCCATCATAACTTGTATTGTGTTTGATATATTGTAATTTTTAGGTAATGTGTACTGTCAGTTACAATCCTGTGTAACTACATAATTCATTTCGGTACCAAAACTTCAAAACGATGGATATTTTTAAAGTTTAGATTTGATGATACCTCGTATGTACCTAAGGTTAGCCTGGACCCGATGATTTGGATAAATAAATGCCCGGTACATAACCTTACTTCACTAACATGTAGCGCAGTACAACTACAGAAACAATAGAAATCAAATTACATAACAACGAAAGCTCGGATAATAATGAACTTTAATTTAAAATACAAAGTTAATTTGTATTTTCACTTTTGATTGCGACTCCATAGCAATCGACTTGTCATGGTAATGAAGAAGAAAGTTGTGTTTTGATGTGAATTTGACGTTTTATTTATACGACAAGGAAATTAATGATATTAAAATGTTATGTATGTTGTATGTTGTAAAAATGTTATGAATGCCATTATTTTGTTATGTCAAAGACAGTAACGTTGTTTAGATGTCGGATTGTTTACCTTGTGGAAATATCAAGTGGGAATATGAAGAGATATTAGGAAATGAAGAGTATGTGAATGTACAACTAGATTTAGAGTAAGGGCCCAGATCAGACTAAAGGCTCAAGTTAAAAAAGATTTGTTGGATCGGATTGAATCCAACATATTAATAAATAGATTGTTCCAAAGTGGTTTTAAAATTACTTTGAAACGTAAAACGAAAGTAAGAAACGAAATCTATGTTATAATAAGCTACCAAAAAATATAACGAAAGCAATCTAACGACATACTATTTAAATTTATATAAGTAGTTTGGCAGAGAAATACTTGTAAAATTCTGTATTTTTTTGTTGGTTAAAAAATTGAAAAAAAGACTGATCCAAGTGTAAGGGATAGGGAAGGTATAGATGGAAACCCACAAGTATCTAACTGTATATATAATATACCAGAACGAACGGAGAGATATTAGTGATTATGTGCAGTATTTGGTTGGGTTCTGAACACAGTGGCAAGCGTTGATATAGTCTACTTCTCACTGAGTCCGGGATCACCGCAGGTCGCTCTCATCCATGCAAAGGGCGCGGCGAATCTATGGATAGCTACAGCATTGTCTCTCTCTCTTAGTTTAAGTTGACTTGGATTTTTTTTCAAGACGATCACACAAAATGAAGTCAGCTATATAAGGCGCTTCCTTTTTTTCTTATAGCAAAAAAAAAACAAAGGTGCAGGTAAACTTTCTCAGCTTCTACACACCTTCGCTAACTATCGGAGCATCGTAACATCTTTTGTTTCCACGGGGGGATTCCCACGATTTTGTGAAAAAGCAAACTTTTGCGTGAAGTTGTACGATACGATAAAAAACGTAATTATATGAGGCAAAGAAAGTGTTCCATCCAGCCATGAGATTACATAAGAGACGCAAACTCATTACCTATTGTTACAAGATTCTTATAAAATTAAACCAACATTATTCGGATGACTCGTTTGCCTCTCGGCTACTTACAACGTAGAAAACTTTTATTATAATTATTTACTAAATTATTTACATAGTTGAAAGAAACGAACATATATGGGAGTGGAAAGTGCCAGAATTGGGCAGGCCCAACTTTTTATTATTTTTTATTGGAGCACGGCATGTAGTTTTGTATTTAGCTGAAGTTACACAAAGTTCATGAGTGTGATCGATCAATACATTGTTGAACACTATGCCGGCTACATGATGCTGTTACGAAATGGACGGCGACAAAGACTAATTTGCATTACGAGTCTATATGTCGCTTTATCTTCTTAGAAAACCGGACATCAACGTAGAATGACACCGATTTATTTATTGCATTTTATACTTACATACGTACTTAATTGATATCGAAAGCAGCATTAAGTCTTTGTAATTTATTGTGCAATAAAGCTTAAAATAAAAATAGCCAAGTCTCAGAGAGCTCAAACCCATGAGTCGGTCGTCGTTCTAACAAAGTTTTTCGGTGCCCTTATTAATATAAGATACACATCTGTAAACCTTCAACCTCACCCCGTCTGGTAACACCGTATCGAATGTAGATACGTACCCAATAGGTGATCGTTCTGGCAAGTCCATCCACACCCCATCAATATGGGACTATATGAGGTCCACAACTAATGAACATGCCCACAATTAAAATGTTGTAACTCAATATTTACCGCAAAAAGGTTAACGAAAATAGCCACTAGGCTTTTGGAGCTAAGGTTTACGAATATCTGTGGAATAACCTTTCATACGCAGAGGCGTGTCATGCTACAACTATACAAAACAAAAGAACTTCTGCTTAGATTTCAAGTTTTCCCTAGGTACTGCGACACAAGTAAAACATAGTTTTTGTGACACATTTCGGAGTAAAGAAAACAACTGAAATGGTTCAATATCCGCCCTTGCAGGTCACTAGGTACATCTCCTTTCCCTGTTATATAATATTCTTAAAAATCCTAATTCTCCTTCTTGTCTCAAATCCCGCTTTCAATTTCTATGCGACACTCATGATCGCGACCTCCGTTCTACTGATAATAACCTATTAAACATTCCGTCACCTGCCTCTACCAAATATTCTGACTCATTTACGGTGTCAGCTGCTCGCCAGTGGAAATTGCTCCCCCTGAACATCAGACAGTCTCCGTCTCTGGCCATTTTCAAGAAATTATTCATTTCTCACTATCATAATTTAGGTTAGGTTTAAACATATATTTATGTATTTATTTTTGCTATATTATTTAGGTATTTTATGAAGTTGTATATATGCAGTTTATGTATTTTGATTTTTCTTTACACTAATCTGTGCACCCTGTATTACAATTTTCACTCTCGTAAAGGTTAGCTGGTAGATTCCTAAGGCATTAAGGTCGCCTTTGTACGAACCTTGTACTTAAAGAATTTTAAACAAATAAAAAGATTTTTATACTTGCTGAAAAAAAAGGAGCAAGCAATTTGTGAAAGCGTGAGCATGTGATCTCACGTTGGCTGAGACGTTGCGTTAGACCCATGACAGACTCAGCGTGGGCCCCGACGACACGTTCACTGGGCAGCAAGGTATATTCATTTGCAACTCTTCTATTCCTTTGTATTAGGGTTACATTCAGACGAATAAACACATAGAGCTATCCATCCAAACAACAAAACTTTTTGCATACCTTCAACTATGATTCTACAAGAGAGGAACCAATGCTGGTTATTATATAGAACTCCGTTTAATTAAATATCTGTGGCCCAAGAATTAAGATTCCTTATCAACTAATCAATTGGTGATAACAGTAGGTTTTACAAAACAAAAAGTACAAATTCAAAAAGTGGTTTGGTTTTCCCGTTTGGACTTGCGCAAAAAGTGGTTTGATTTTCCCGTTTGGACTTGCGCAAAATGTTTTAAAGAAATAACAACACGTATTTTTTTCACGGTTCCAAACAAATACGTGAGTCCATATCCACAGGTCTAGTTGACTATTGCTCCCTATAATAAATACACAAAGCTACAAGCAATAAAAATGGCCAATAAATTATACCTTCATTCATCATTCATTACATATTTGTGCAAAAAAGTTCTCTAAGGAAC
Source organism: Monopis laevigella (assembly GCA_947458855.1). Classification (NCBI taxonomy): domain Eukaryota; kingdom Metazoa; phylum Arthropoda; class Insecta; order Lepidoptera; family Tineidae; genus Monopis; species Monopis laevigella. The sequence goes on from OX381585.1 coordinate 25,513,879, forward strand.
TGTCTTCACGATTGGTCTCCGTCACTGGTGACCAAAAAGCTGACTTTTCCCTGAATATTAAAAAAATGTATCTATTCAGCGAGAAAATTGCATTCCGCCACTATCCCACACGGACAAATTACATAGTTTTTTTTTGTTGATTCCTCTTTTTATTATTAATTTTGTTTTTAATCAATTTATTATTTATTAACTTAAGATAAATACAAACAGAATTATAAATAAATAATACAAAAGCAATAAAATAATATTTGTTGTAGTGTAAATATCGTGGCATGTGAGAACGTTTCCTCATACACATGCACGACGCGCATCGCTTGTTCCGGTCTAAATAAATCCAATTTTTTTCCTTAACTACTAGTTATTGCATTATTGACCAAAAACTTGTTATATTTTGAAGTACCTAACGAAGGTACTATGCCGAAATAATGACTTGTAAAAACCACTAATAATTTCGCAGGTATTAATTTGGAGAAGGTTCAGTAGTTATGTTGTATTGTATGAACATTGTTTGTGCGTGAAGAGGTTTGAAAAGCTATGTTCATTATATTGATGTTATTAATATCTAAATATTTAACACAGACACGTTTGTTTGTATTATTTTATATATTAAGGGCTCTGCAGTCGTACAAACGCACTTCCAATATTACGACTTGGCTATTAGTCGTAGTTCACTTATTATTTTTATGTTGGTAATTATGGATAACAGATTTTCAAAAAAAATACCCAATACAGAAATATTTATGAATAGGTACAATGATCGACAAAAATAATAATTTTAATTGTACGACAAACAGTAGTTGAGTGATACTAAAAGTGCGAAAGCTCATTTTGTATGGAGAATGACTTTGCGATTGCGAATGCAGTGTCCTTTATTAATCAAAATTACAAAACAATTCTGATGAAATTAATATATTTGAATGAGTTATAGATCCATTACATAAAATAATTTTGTGTAATAAAAAATATGCCAATTTTATATATAATAGTTTACCCACGAACTGTTAATGTAATTCATATCGGTGTAATGAATTATGTGTCAAACCTTAGGTATATTTTTTTAAAGATTTATTAAAGCCATCAAACAGTAGCCATCTGACAATATGTTATTTCAAACCAATTATAACTGAGGATAAAATATATGAATTAAGTACATTTTAATTCATAATCCTATTAGTAGAAACTGCTCTATATATTCATTATAATGCTCTTGTAATTACAAATATTATGCTGTTAAGGTTACTATCAAATATTCAATTTGTTTAAATTTTTGAAAATTAATTTAAACACGCTAACTATTATTAGGCACTTATACTTACGTACTTATACTATGGTACATAAATAATCATTTATACTAATAACAATTATTTATTTTATTGAGTCTATTAAACACCTTAACTAACTTGATACTTGTTCGGTGTAGACTAAGAACGGCATCTGGAATAAAATCCCTCCGCTGTAAACCCCGAGGTGTCTAGGCGGTCTGGGGGCCGCATGGCACTCGCCAATGTACAATAAAACATACGTACTAATAAATAAATAAAAAATACGTACTGATGTTGGGTGCAGCGAGTTTTCTTCTGTCCTTCGGCGGGGTGCTGTACACAAAGGCGTGGTTCACACAACCCCTGGGCTCCAACACTCCCAGGTCGCTTTCCGATCCTCTCCTCTGTCGCTGAGACACCACCAAGTCAGACATCGATTTGGTGGACTCCGACTTGCCCATGCCTTTCAGCTTCTTCTTGCCTTTCCCAGGAGAGTGTATATGTAACAAAGCAGCAGCCTTCGGGGGCACTTCGTTAGGAATACTCAACTCTTTAGCAGAATAACTCTTGTACTTCTTATTGCTGAACAACTCACTTAGCTTAGACTTCTCCGCTTTCCCATTCTTCTGCGGTTTCAACACCAAATCTATGTCGCCACTCTTTCTTCTCTGTTTCGACTCGGGCTTTTTCTTCGCCATCGTCGGAGATCTTAGTACGTAAGCTCCTTCGATTCTCGTTTCTACTTCGCTGGTCTTCCAAATTTGTGAGCTGAAGATGGCTGTGTTGCGTTTGAGGAGTTCCAAGTCCTCGTTTTCGTCCTTAATGGATCTCCACCGGTTTCCGATCATGCGCAGGGAGGCTCTGACGGATCTGGTTCGGCGCAGACTTCCATGGTCCTTCTTGAGTTTGTCGAGGAGGGTCTCCATGTCCCGGGGCTGGGTCACCGACCATGGCACGCGGCGGTGTGCGGCGCGAGCGGCTGCACAGTGCGGTGCGCGTGAGTGTGCAGATAAACATCGCGAGGTTACGCGCTCACCGTCATAGATCAGTCGGTATTAGAAACTACAATTAGTCTCGATTACTCGCTCGGTATCGATCCGTCGGTTTGTCAGCTCGTTGCTCCCAATTATACCTAATTCCCCATCCCGTGACCTCGCCGTACTCCACCAATCAATGGAAGTCTATCTACTTATCTATCCATCACTATTTTGTTTGGTTATCTATCATCAGATCATTATTTATTTTCGGTTTACATGTTAAGCTTTTAGAATAATTTGGTTTTAATCATATGTACTACCACCTCTAATATATCTGGTACACGATTACCTACTTATCTATCTAGCAAACTATATAATTTAGGATTTTTATTGAAATCTTTATAGGAGCTTATTGGAAAGACTTAATTTATTGCTACATATGAGAGATGGTCAATGAGACTAAAAGAGGTGTAACCTTCGTGGTAATATTTTTTTTAACATAATTTAACTTTTACACAACATGCGCTTTTGCAAAAACTAGGTATTATAGTAAATACAGTTTACAGGAAGTTATGGTATGTTATAAAACCCATGGCCTTTAATTTTATGAATCATGTAAAAAATATTTTATTATAAAAGGTTTTATATAAAAAAAATAGTGCATCTTTCTTCTTTTAAAATGTTACAAGTTGTTTAATAAGGTTTGGAACATAACTTTTGAAGTCTTAAAACCTTACAATAATTAATAATTCAGAGAAGACGAAGTTTGTGATCGTAAATCATCGTGTTTCGACTTTATTCTGAGGGTTCGGCTTTATCTCAGGGGAGCTTACCAAAAAACTTGGCGTCGATTCCGCAAAGGTAACAAACGCTAGGTAGAATATTACTAATATATAGTTACTTACTAGTTTATTTAAATAATATATTACATAGTTGAAACTCACCACAATAAAATAAAATGAAAATAACTAGGTTTTTTTTTTTAAATATTGAAAAGTTTGTGTAATGGATTTTAGTATCTTTCATATAAAAAATACTAAACGGATTTTGATAAACTTTACAGTAATAAAGCTTATACTTATAGGTTACACAGGATACCCCTAATCTATCAAAATCCTCACGAGTACAAAGTAGCAGGCGGAAAGTTAGTGTATACTATATATTGCGACTGATTTCTCAATAGGCAAAATAAGATTTTTTTCAGTTCGGAGAAAAGCATAGCAGAGTCTATCAGCCTAAAGGGTTATCTATATTGTACGACGCGGCGACAAATCGATAGCTTTTTTATAAAATCAAAAGCTTCCTCATACTCTTCGATCAACAATACAACATTGTTACTCGGACTTTTGAAAATATTAAATTAATGTTGTAAGTTTTGGGTATATGGTTAAAAGATCTTTGCCTTTCCGTGTGTGTTAAATAAATGTTTTTTTAGAAAATTGGTGAGAGTAACATTGACAGACACTTATTAACTATATTATTGTAATAGTTATATTATTTAAAGTAAAAAAATGTCTTCATGCCAAAAATAGGTACAAACCAAAAATAGGTGTAATTCTGTGTACAAATCTTATTGCATCTCGCGCTGGTGTAAGTTTTTTGTAAGTCGCGGTTTTCGTCAGGATAAAATTTTTTTACGACTACTATCCAGTGCTATAAAACTTATTTAAAAAAAAATAATGTATTTTGATTTTGTAATGTTGGCAGCTATGTCCTCTGAAGCAGGTAGCAGGTGCTATAAGTCCCCATTATTGTAGGGTTCTCTCAATTGACCCTTTTTTATTACGTTTTTTTTATAAGTAAGCTTCCGCTATTTTTATTATAACTGAGTTATTTGAGATGGTTAAGAAACAGCAAATTTAAAAATGTTATTGAGATTAGGTTCACTTCCGTTATATTGCAATACCCTTATCGAATTTCGTTACCGATGATTGTTACATGTGTGTAAGAAATGTTAATAATTGATAATAGATAATAGTATCAAAATTAACAAATAAACTTTTGACTAATAAGTGAGGAACCACGGAAAAGTTAAAAACCCCTTAGGCACTGTTAGAAATGACATGATTTTAAAACATACCAAAGGAAAACGTGGATGGAACATTACCTCATCGCCTCTATACTACACGCACAAGCTTTTATTTACGCTTTACTACAAGGGCGACGTTCGTTATGTCTCGTTTTAAGCAAATACCTATACCAAATACATGTACACGTAATTAGTTGTGGCACTGGGATCTCTGTAAACATCGGGGTGTATACAATATATGTCTGCAAAGGTTAACTCCAGGCAAAGGCCAAGGCGCTGTTATGACAGTCCTCATAGTTTGCAGCCTGAGAAACAAATAGTAGGCCTCTTGCGGATATACTCTCAGAACATTTGGGCTAAATCTGGTGTATAAACACTTAAATAAAAGACTTGGTTTTATTTTTTTGTTGATGTAAAGATAACGTTGTTAAATACGCAAATACGTTTATCTCTCTTACGCTAAGAACATATCCAGATAGGTATAGAGGTACGCACTAGGTATTTTATAATCGTCAAAACTTCTACGTGGTGGTAATAACATATGATATGATTATATTTAATGAAGAATATACTATATATAATACTACTTTCTTTAGCCAAAACTCCTCATTATACCAAGTAAATTGATATGACTGTGAGCTGCAGTCGTAGCTCGGAATTCCAGATGTAGGTACCTAGCTTTAGACTAAGCTATTTTGGTCAGCTCACAATGGAAATGTCCAAATGTCAGGGTAATAATTGTTGCCTATGAAAACCAAAATAACACATTTAATGTAATGTATGGCGTTGTTTTGCGAACAAATATCGTGAAACTAACGAATAGGGTCTCGATTCTCTTAAATTAACTTTATATCAATCGTGTCATAAACACATCGTATTAGTTCGCCCACGGAAAATGATCAAAAAATTTTGTTTTTGATTATACCTATTATGATGGGAAAACGATTCGATTGGAGGTAATTCAAGAGAATTGGGGCCGAGGTGGGTGCTGCTATGTCAACTAAAATAAGTAACTTCTAGCAGCTTGTTGAAGCTTTGTAGCTTCTAGCATATAGGAAAGGTAATGTAACTGACATACCTACTTGACATAAACAAATTTAGTATAGTTTTTGGTTAAAACTTAAATATCACTGTAAAATGTGGTTTTAGTCTATTGTTTGCTCAAATTTGTCATTCAAGGAAATATCGGTTTAAGTAGTTTCTACATAGAGTAATCTGAAATGGGTAGGTAGGTATGTAGGTGAAACTTTTTATAAATTATGTATATGAACTTGTTTAGGTAGGTAGGGTAGATACGCCTTGGGTCGGCCACCCCCCAATAGTCGGCCGTCTAATTCATTTTAGCTTGCATTCACTTAAAAGGTAAATAAGTGTAAATATTTTTATTCAAATTGCAAGCCTATTTCATACTCTATGCGTAAAAACCGTTACTTTGCAACCACGTCACTCGCTCTTCTTACACTGAGCGTCATTAACATTCGTCCTGTTGAAGGGTCCAGTTTGTTGTAAAAGTAGCTTACTTCCCGTGAATACCCAAGTTTTGGGGATTCACTTTTTAAAGCTAAGACGTATTTTCATTTTAGTTTTAAGGTTTGTTATCATTAATAAGTTATTTTTACTATATTTTGAGTTAGTTTTTTTAATGTTTTGCGTACTGGTTTTAGAGAAAAATAGGGGCCGCCTTTAGGTCACCAGTTTTGACTTATAACCCGATTCTCGGCCGGGGCCGACTTAAAGTAAATGCAGTCTGTTTTATTAATAAGACTTTTACCAATTCTATTGGTTTAATACGAGAATTTGCAGATCTTTTAGGTAAATTAATCTATTTTACGATTAATAGCCAAAAGCCGGCCGGGGAGATATTAGTTTAATCTAGAGAAATAAGATGCACAAAACAGGGGCCGACTTTAGAAATATTAAAGATCCTAATGTCGGCCAGCCACGATTTCGACCGCTACTATACAGGCTGTTTATATGTTTTGGTCTATAAATATAAATTGCTCTTAAAAACTTGCTACTATTGAACCTAGGTTGTAATTTTATTAATTCAATTTCATCAGCTTTAAAACATAAAGAATTAATGGTAAATCTTTAATTCATTCATTAACCTGTGTGGCACAAAAAGCTGCCGGTACTAATTCAATTTTGGTTTTTGGTCTTGTCACTTATAAAGCGACAATATTGCCACAGCCGCAGTTATGTCCACAACATAGTGGATCAATGTGTGACGATACACCACAAAATTCGCTGAGTGTGATGAATAATGTTGTTTTTTTAAATGAACAAACAAAACCAGTATTTTTTTTTTAAATAGTTTAATTGTTTACTATGTTATTGTATATTAGACCTACGTTTGTTACATGGTAGAATAATCGATACTGTTGAATATTTTATAAATGACTTGAGTTAATTTTATTTTATTTTATGAAACTGAGTTTCTGTTTAATTTTAATTATCAATACAAACGAATGAACACGTTTGTGTTTTGTCACAGCATAAAAATTTTATACCATTTTTTTATTGTTAAACGACGACTTTTTGACAAAATATTTAATTTTATCGTAAATTATGTAAAAATGAAGACTTTAAAAGTTTAAGAAACAATCACTTAATCCCTTTGACTTAATTAATATTTTATTAAGTTATGTGCTCAAATTTTTATCTCATGGTTATAATTTTTTATTTAATTTTATTGTGATTTTAATATTTTAATAATGTTGTAACTGTATTGAAGTGCAATTTTAACTACCAAATGTAGACTTGGTGTGATATTATAAAAATAAAACATACCTATTAATAATATTTTCCGTTGTCTTGTCTTAATTTCAAACACCCTGTACCCGGCCGACATTTGGGAAAAAAGCGACCGATCATAGGCCAAAAAAGGCCGAGTTTAAGGTTTTACGTCCTCCGCGCATTTAAACCTTTAATACTTTTTTCTTTAAATAGATAAATCAGAATTAAGTCTCTAAACGTAAAATAGATTTATTAACCTGTCTAAAACTGCATCACAAGCTATGCTTTCGTTGCAATTAACAGTGCTAGAGCGATCCAAAGTTGGAAAATCCGTTAGGGGGCCGACATTTAGCGTATTTACCCTACCTAACTACGTAAAAAAAATCGATGTTTTTTCATCTTCTTTCTAGTTATTTTTTTGTTATATTTTAATTATTCATTTTATATAGGCTTTAGCAATAAAAAAGTTCAAACACTACTTCACTATGACGGTGAGCGCATAATTTCGATAATAAAATAACAGACAATATAATACGCAAAGACACAAAATGTTTACAGATATTTGTTTCCTGTATTAGACTTAGATAAATAGAAGGTCTCTGTTCAGCTCCATATAAATAAAGCGGAACCACAACGTACTGTAAACTAAATAATTTATTGACCGCTTTGAAATATTGGACAGAGTGCAGATGCAAGGTAACTCGCGGGGTCAAATAATACAGGATATTAATCTAGCTATGGGTTAAATAATTAATAGAACCAAAAACCCGAGGTGCACAATTTATAATAAAAACTTACGTTTATATACATTGCAGTAATTATCTTAACAAGTACATATACAAATAGTATACATAATAATAACAACACAAATTTTGTTTTGTAAATTCAAAACATAACCGCACTTTCACCGCTTGTAATCTATTCACAATTACAAACTCTGGATTTATCACATAACTACATAATGTTAAATTAATCACTTCAATACACACAACAATAAAATCATTTTGCAGTTTAAAACTTTAAAAGTCGAACGATCGTTCGTTCCGAATTTAAAAACACAACGTTCATTCGTTCGTGTAAACAACACGCATTTCAACGTGAAGTTGTCTATGAATGCGGCGAGTCAGTGCTGCCAACCGTATAAAATTGGCGAACAATCGGAAATGTGTTCGGTTTTTTATTTTATTAAATGTGACCATGAAAATTTAAGAATAGTCTTCTTACTTACCACCAATAAGAATTATTTATTATTGGACGTATCATGCCTATGTATTTATGATTTTGGAATTATAAATATATTTCAGCATCTAGCGTTTCACCATTAGGTATTACCAAATTTTCGACATACCCCATAGCCAAGATCTTACAGAATTAATCACGAAAAAAAAACACAATGTTGGTTATTCCTTTTATTGATAATTAATTAGATAAAACTTAGTAAATGCTTATATTTTTAATATTTTGTATTGCTATGTGAAAAATTATATAGTCACTGTAAAAATCTTCCAAAATGAAATGGTGCACACCTTATCATCTGTTTTATTTTTCTATTCTGCTATTTATGCCGTATGAAGTGTCTACTTAGGTAAGAATTATAGCTTACCTAAGTAGACACATATTTTAGATTAGTGTTTACCTCCTTATTCGAGTTTGTTGAATCTTTTGATAATATTTGTCGACATAAAAAAGACATTATATTTTCTTTTATATGTAGGGGAATTTACATATATTGCTCTATATTATTATGGACTTAATATATCTAATATCTAAAGCATACCTACCCTGCTTTTTTTTTAAATTATTTTATATTAACTTACATAGGTAGGTAAAACATATTTTTTATATATACTGTGCAATAAAGTCAACAAACGTCGTTAGCAGGGGCGTTAGAGAATAACCAATCCATTACATGGAATCGCCTTCAGTCAAAAAGGTAGAAATTTTGACAATTGACAACAAACGTTACGCCAGAGGACCGACTGAAAACTGTCAAAATCCATATTAATTTGATTGATGGCAATTCTGGCGTCAACATTTATATAAGGCGCGTCATAGCATATCAAATAAAAAAAAATGCTTTATTGGATAAGAAATTAAAGGAACAATAATTAGATTATTTAAAACTAACTTAATAACTTACTCTTTTAGAAGAATAAGTTGGTAAGCGCAATAAAATATATTATAATACCTAGAAATAATTAAAATCATCATCAGACAAAAACAAAAACGGTAAAAAATTACATCGTTTTTAATTTAATAAGTTACTGGATAACATTTCCGAACGTATTAAAGTGGGGAGAATCGTCAATCAGTCAACGGCCTTTTGTAGAATTATACACAATGAATGGATGGATGTGGGTTTGTATAGTCACCACCAGGCGGCGCAGAGCCGACTGTGGCCGAGGAACCCGTTCGCAACGACCTCTCCACTAGCCTTATGCTCTTATCTATTATACCCAAACCAGTTTTTATATTATTCTGTAATAATCACATTAATTAACACCAAACCAGTTACAATAAATATTACTTGTTTTACCGCTAAACTAATTCAATTTTATTAAATTAATAACAAGTTGAATCACAGAAAAGCGTCAAAAAAGTTTATGCAAGCGACTGGGAATCGAACCTATGATTCTGCGAACGACCGAACCAATCAACTAGAAATAGGCGACCAAAAGATGACAACACTCCAATATAATGGAGGTCAAATTATACTGATAAGGTCTTGTTCGTATCTAACCGACATTGTAAAGAATGATCCAAATATAACATTGGTCCATTTTAGACCCTTTGCTGATTTTCTAAACTTTTAGCAACTATAAACACATTGGTAGTGTTTAAAAGTTTACGACCAGAAACTATTAACCATGGCATATTATAAAAAAAAACACGTTTAAATCTAAGAAATGAATGGAGACAATCGATGGTAACAAATAAAATATTCCCTACGGTCCAGGTTAAATTAAACAATTCTAGCCGCTACAATCTTAGCCAATTCGGAAAAGTAAAAATTATAAATGTTACCTAAACAAGTTTATAAAGCAAGCGAAGTGTCTGGCAAACAATCCGTTTCTAACGCCGTAATCTGATATAATAGACAATTAACCTCAAGATACGAATACTATTGCTGCAGTAGTGAAAGTATTCGGAAATAGTAACGCGAAAAAACGGCAACTCGCGATTGTCTGTTGTCCACTTGTTATTTATGTCGATTACTAGGGTAAATCTAAGCCGAAATGAGCTCACAATGAATGTGAAAAGTTAATTTTACTGGCTCTATTCAAATACCACGACGAGCTTACCACTTGTAATTGTATAAATTCAGAATACTATCGGCTAGGTGAAAACAAAAGCCTGTTCGTTCACAGTGCGTGCTGGTGGGTGGCAGATTTTAGTAATAACGCAAGAATTAATAAATACGTTAAGAATAAAAAAATATATAATACCATTCCGAGGAAATATACCTACTATCCTGGGAGTTCCCCGGACATGATGCATAATACTACTATTTATTTAAAGGTCTTATTATGCATTTCACAAATATTAATATAGTATATTATATAAGAATAATATTTGTTATAATAATATACGTTTCATTCTTTTAGTCCTTAACACTGAAAAGAATGAACAAAGACAAACTCATAAATAAAAGTTACAAAATGTCACAAAAATGAATTTATTAACTCCAGACGGCACTTTTATAGCTTTTTCCCACGTTTTATAGATCATAATCGTTATTTACAAAGTCGAATATTGTTCGTCGACATTTTATACTCAAATGGAAAACGATCCACTCGTTCTTATTGCTCTTTGTTTATTTGAATTTGTTACTTGCACGCAAATGTATTGCCTACTCAAGTCTAATATAAGCAAAGTAATAATGCCTTATTTATAAATTGATGCAAAGGACAAGTTCAAAGAGCTATTTCAAGCGCACCTTAAAAAAGCTGTCCTATTTTTACGAGACTCTGTTGAGAACCTTGTGAAGGTGGCCGCGACCATTACCTATCTATATTGGTACATACATACATACATATACATAAAAAAAAATATGTACATTTGTTTGACAACACCACTATAGTGCCTCGGAGAGCACGTTAAGCTGTCGGTCTCGGTTTCAATATACCAACTTGTGAAACTGTTTATAGATGGGTTATTGAGTCTATTCAAAACATCGCGACGAGCTAGCCACTTGTTCGGTGTAGACTCATACCATCGGCTACGACGAGGTGGGATTATAAACCCCTCCGCTGAATATCCTGGGGCCGTCTACGCGGTCTCGGGCGCCGTGAGGCACCCGTGATGATATGTGTGTACAGACATACATACACACGGACCATCTGCAGAAAAAGCCTTCAAAGCCTACAATAAGATCCAACTTCGCTAACTTTTTAATTATATGGAGATTGTAGTCTATTCAGAAACCATTCTATAGTAGACTATAGATACACCAAATTTCAAAAATAAAGCGATCCTTTTAAAATCCTTTTAAATAGTTCCTCACATATTAACGTTACGTTAATAAGATGGAGAAAACTCATGGTAGAGTTAATTAATTAAAGGTAAAAGATTAACAAAAAATCTCTACAATACCTGTTTTTTTTTAATCTAAATTACTTTATTGTATTAAATTAAAGAACTGTATTTTCGGAAAACACACAAAAATAGACAAATACGAAGTCTAAAAGCTGACGCACCTACCCGTATATGGATCAGAATCGAGGCATGGTTTTGGAGGAAGTTCCGAAGTATGTAGAGATCGTGCAAACGAACTCTACATACACTCTGCTCTGCTAACACTTTCACAGAGATACAGGCGTGATGGTGTTTATGTATAATACTGGTATGTAAGACAATTTACACACATTGCTCTGGTCACAAACTTAAGCTCTAGGCTTGTACTATGTGTACCAAAAACAATGATATAATACTTTATAAATACCCAGATCATGGAAAACTGTACAGAAAAACGTAGGTACTAATATTTTTTTGCCTGGGTGTATATGGAATCGAAACCACGACCTCCGGATACAACGCGAAAGGGCGCAACCCCTTGTCTACGGAGGCGGTGAAATGTATGTATGTATCCCCAACAGTTGAAAACAATAAGCACTAAGGTATAGTTATTATTACCTGTAGGTTAGCTTATCTAAGTGATCTTACAGGGTTTATGGCCGCCGTCTACAACTCCAGTAATTAACTAATAACTGAATACCAAGCGATACGATACACCTGAGTGTCTTCTATATAACAGGCTTTATTGTATTGTTACGCGATCCTATCAATTCTTATAATACATAAAAGGATAAAAAAACAATTAGTATATGTTATCTCAACCATTTATATTTAATAGTTCTAACCTAAGCATTATTACGTACTACGTCTAGACGGCCCGGGCCCCTGCAGAGGGAAATTATTCCTCGTGGTAGCCTACACTGAACAAATGGCGGGCACGGCAATCAAACAACAATGTATAGGGATATTAAAGTAGAGTCTTATTGCAAATTCGTCGTTTGCCGCCGCCTATTTCGTATTCGCATCATGTATACGGTATAGTGAGAGCAAGCCATTTACTCATTTATTTACAGGCTTCCCATTAGGTAGGCTCAAAGTGACATGCGTGTAAAATTAAAAATAAGCATTTTTTTTCACAAAACAGATTTGCAAATCAAAATTTATTATTTACTAGCTTTCCGCCCGGGACTACGCTGCCGTGGGAATGTAGGATTTCGGGTTTAAAAAAAGAATGTTTGGGTTTTCCACGGCCCTGTGGGCCGAAATTTGCTGTTGAGGTGTAGGTTAACTTCTGGGTGCCCTGCGGCCCCACGGGCCTCTTTGTGACGCCATTGATTTTGATTACCCAGATTTTCCACAGGCTTTACCATGACTTGTTGCCATGATGATCGATTTATTTTTGAAATAATGCACCTTTTCTATTTAGCGTTTCTAACGTTTTAACACTACGTTAATATGATAGCAAAACTTATGGTAGAGTCTTTGGTTATGTATGACAAAAAGATTTATTATTATGATCACATAATTTGAAGTTTTAAAAGTTCATCTTATTTACTTTGAGAATATATATATATATATATATAGGTACGCGTGTGTCTGTAAAGGTAGACAGATAAAGTAATCGTTATAAAAAAATACCCTTTTTAAACATAATGAAGTATTCCCCCTACCGGATTACGGTTGGACTAAAGCAACTCGTAGGAGCTAATTGTTTGAGAAAATATAGCCGTTTTCCCTAATCAGGTTAATTTCGGCGCTTCGTTAAGTTTTCGCCAGTGTTTTGCATAATCCCCTCAACATGGCGGCCGTCGTAAATCCTTCAAATGATACCTTCTTTCCATTCGTTTTTCATTTCATTTTTCTTGATACTAAATAATATTATTACGAACGCATCCGGGTAGAGGCTGGAGGCTGGGAAGGCTGACCTGTATTTTTTCTTAATTAATTTTCCTTATTGGAACAATATGAAAGTTCACGGAAATGTCAGTAGAGAGAAGAGTGATTACTGATTATTTTTCAAGGATCAAAATAGGTCGGCGGAGTCATCAAATAGGTCGGCGGAGTCATCAAAATAGGTCGGCGGAGTCATCAAAATAGGTCGGCGGAGTCATCAAATAGGTCGGCGGAGTCATCAAAATAGGTCGGCGGAGTCATCAAATAGGTCGGCGGAGTCATCAAAATAGAAGCGAGTTGGTTGGCTGCAGGACTTTTTTTTTGAGTTTATTAAATACTAAGTATAAAGGATAATAGGAGATAAAATGACATAGTAATCGACTCATCTCATTTTAGCTTTTGAATAATAAATTTTATTTAACTTAGATAATAAGTTCAAATCCAATGTATTTGTAGCTCAAATCTATAATTGTGATCCCGCAAATAGTTAGGTAAGAGCCGTTGCGGAACCTAATTCACCGAAAGCTGGAACTACTGATATACTTATTTTAATATAAAAGAATGGTACCTTTGAAACGTGGTATTCAATTATTGCGGCAACAATGCGATATGAAAGAAGTTAATATTTTTTTATCGCTCAGAAGCTTTTAGTATAGCACTGAGGATATCCATCAGGAGGACTTAATGCTTTTAGGTTTCTCGAAACGAGAATCAAGTTAGAAATGTCTATGGCAGACAAGACACACGGCAGAAGATCAATTGTCATAAATAGCATTTTTAATGAATCTGAATGAATATAGATCTAAGCAGTCAGTTTGTCTGACAGTCTATAGATCTGAACACCGCGACCAAGTCACCTTTATTTGCTGCAGAGTCAGAATACCATAGGCTACGACGGGGAATAAAATCCCATCTCTGGGTACCCTAAGGCCGTCTAGGGGTCCCGAGCGCCGTAAGGTACCCTTAATGGTGCATCATTATAAAATCTCCGTTAGTTCTGAGACAATCGAATCCTTATTTTATAATAATAGCACGAGGTTGTAGGAGTGGGACGCACGTATCATGACCAAATGGAAAGGTGAGTGACCAGGCGACTAACTGGGTAAGTAGGTATATGTGTCGGAAGCAATCAAATAATATGCACTGTACCGATATTCACAAACGTTTCGCTAAACCAGGTTTAGCCTAAACCTCGTACTATATTTTGTCAGTTTTGTTCCATTTCAATGTGACAAGGAAGAAAAACAGAGTATATCAATAATTTACGGTATTAGAGGCGTTACGGTATTAGACTGTTTCTGAAATCCAGGTTCTTGTTGAGTACTAAACGAGACTTGCTCCGTATTCTTAAAACCTTATTCGAGTCCTTGAAGAACACTATAGTTATAGTAAGTTTTGTCTTATTTTTTAGCAAACAAAATTAAGTATGCGTAAAAGAGACAAAATTTATTTTAACTAGGACAGGTTTATTCTTTTATTCAACTCGAAGTTTTTATGTATAAAATTACTTCTAGTCTGTATACTCTAGAATAGACCAGTAGACATTTAGCCTAATTTTATAAAATTTATATATTTATAATAGAGTTTGTACTGACTGTCTGATTGACTTACTTACTCACCATAAGGGGTTCTTCAACATTCAAATCCCAGGGGAGCTAAATTTTTTTTTTGGAAAGTTCTAACGGAAAGTACAACATTTGAAATTTGAAAAAAAGGAGTAGATTGAGTTTTCAATACCTTTTAATATCTTTGGAACGACGAGTGATACAAACGTAACCAATTATACTATGTAGTCACTTTTTATTGTTACACGAGTTTTTTTTTTATAATATCACAGTTTTTTTTTACAATTTAGTAATAGGATTACAAATAATATAACGAATGAACCCCACTCAACAAATACTAAGTATATATATATACTTATTTCCATTTATATAATTTCTGCTGCTTGAAAACCTCAATTAAATAAAGTACAAGTACCCGCCTGAAGTGTAGCGAAACCCGAGGAAATGCAAATAATATGACCCAGTATAGTAATGAATGCAGCCACCGACATCTCTTAATTGGACGCGGCTAAAGTATAAAGCGGAAAAACAAAGGGTTCATGGAAATGGAGCAAGTTGTAAACCTCTTCAGGCTCGGAACTTCTCCGTAATCCTTTAAGACGCTGGGGTTTAGGGATGTCATCTTGAAATTTGGTCTTAAAGGTATTACCTATTAATTTTAATGATGCTAGTTTTATAGATTATTGGTTGCACAATTTATTTATATACGTGGTGGCCGAGTTGGTTAGACCTTGGACTTACAAACACTTTGGTCCCTGGTTCGAATCCCGGTGTGTACCAATAAGTTATTAATAATAAAAATATGTACATTTGTTTGACAACACCACTATAGTGCCTCGGAGAGCACGTTAAGCTGTCGGCCCCGGTTTTACTATACAAACTTGTGAAACTGTTTATAGATGGGTTATTGAGTCTATTTAAAACATCGCGACGAGCTAGCCACTTGTTCTATGTAGACTCATACCATCCATCGGCTACGACGAGGTGGGATTAAAAACCCCTCTACTGGGTACCCTGAGGCTGTCTAGGCGGTCTCGTGCGCCGGAAGGCACCCGTGATGATATATACTTTTTTGCAGTAAACAAAAGCATCTACCAGAAAACCTTTTAATTTTCAAAATAATTTATTTCCATAGATCACTGCATGGTGACACTTGAACACGTCATTTCCAATTCAAAATACAAGCAAATACAATACTTGGCTCATCAGAACACGGGGCAAAATAAAAGTAAGACATCCATGCATCAGTAAAACAAGATAGAAAATAAAGTTAAGCTTAGTGAGAACCTGGCTATGACACAATAACAATAATATCAACATAAATAATAAATAAAAATAATAGCAATAACAATAAAAAAATAATAATAATAAATTTAACTAATAATAATAATAATAATAATATGTAGGACAATTTACACATATTGCTCTGGTCACAAACTAAGCTCTAGGCTTGTACTATGTGCACCAGAAGCAACGATATAATACATATTATATTTTATAAACACCCAGACCATGGCAAACTGTACAGAAAAATCGTACTAATATTTTTGTTGCCATGGGTGGGAATCGAACCCACGACCTCCGGATACAACGCCAAAGACGCAACCACTAGTCTACTACGGAGGCTGTCAAATACTACAAACTAAATCAAATTAGTTTAAATTATATACAATAACAATGTCACAACTGTAATATTATACCTACTTTAATAAATAAATGATAATTTAAAAATTAAATTTAGAATGAGCAAATGAAAATAAAATACAACAAGAATAAATTAATTATCTGCTGGGCATTGTCATACTAAGACCTAAGAGAATGGAATTAAATTATGATATCATTATTTTACAATATGTCATTTCCGAATAAATAATAATAAGCTGCTGTAAAAAGGCATTGTCATACTACATACTAAAAGTATTATAATAATAATAAAAAATAAAAAAAAGGCAGCAACAATCACAAAAAAATGTTACAGTGTTTAGGGTTGTCTACAAAGTTGAGTCGGTTGCTTAATTTTAATAAAGTTACTTTTATAAATAATGTGCGATGGCCTACAATTCGTTTAGGCTGGTTCTTATAATCTATGACGAAGGGCTTTTCTTATATCCCATCCCTGTATTCTAAGTTAAATTCTCAACTAAATTTTTCACTCAAGGAAAGTTTATCTCATTCTATCTCCTTTGTTTCTTGTTAATATAGATCATAATGAAACTTTTTAATATTGAAAATAAATACTAAGGTACGATGAATAAAACCTTAGTCAGGGTCATAAATATTGAAGAAGAACACAAAATAATTAACAATCGTAGCTTTTATTATGTCGAGATCAAAATGGGTGGAGAGGAGCCCAAGATCCCTTTCTGCACTGTAAGCACTAAACTTGGCATTTTTTTTTGTATTGTTTAATAAACCAATAAATAATGGTGCTTAATAATTGATTAATAAAATGTATTAATTAATAAAAACAAATATTTTTGGTATTAATGATTTTATTAACATCAAACAATTTTATTAAATAGTTGTACTTAGTCACATAGGTAATTAATTGAAGAACTATGTGTCTAATTAAGCACTTATAACATATTATTTTACATAATAATGCAACAACGTGTTGCTGTCAAATAATTGTATCGATAGTTAATTCCAATATATAACTGCACATCCCTACAGACAGTTCCAGAAAAAAGTCACGCCATTGTTTTACAAGTGGAACTAGTGAAGTTCATAAGAACTTGTCTCCGACTGAGCTACCAACTAAAATTGTATTATTGTGACATATATTATGTTTTCAGAAGATATATTTAAGGAGACAACTTTAATTAGAACATCGGCTTATTTAGGTATATTATTACCAAATTAAAAAAAAAAAACTTCCACAATATGCCGTTTAAGAATTGGACACGGTATTTTTAATGAACATCTACATAGAATGAAAATGATTAGTTCACCATTATGTACTCATTGCAATACCTCAGCAAAACAGTCTCTACATCACATTATTTTTAACTGCCCACAATTTACCATTCAAAGGATTATACTTATTGACAATTTACTAGAAATTTACAAAGAATCTAAAAATATCCCGCGTACACTACAGGATTTGTTAAAAAATCAAGATACCCATAAAACCCTTTTTGTATATATATCTTCTACTGTACAAAATATTTAAAATAAAAACTACTACGTACTAACTGAAGAATAAAATATAACTATTAAATAAAATATTACCGATGGAGAAATAGTGATTAATAATAATATAACGAAGAAAAAGTTCATATATTGCAAAACATAACGAAGAAAAATAATTATGTACAAAAACTACTAAAGACGTGGCTGTATGGGCTTAGATCCCTTTGCCTTTCCAATACTTGGATAAATTGAAAAAAAAAATACAGACGGATGCCTTGCGGATTACGTTTTAAAGAATCTAATCAAATAAATTGTTATTGCTACATAATATGTTAACAATACGGGATTTTTAGTTATTTATTTATTTAATGCACTTAATTTTATTGGGTTAGATGTTTGCGACAATAACATCTAACTCAATAAAACAAGGTCTTCTGAGCCTAGCTAGACGCAATTGGCGCGATTGCAAATCCAACAATTTTTCGCCCCATTCACTATAGTTTTTCACACACACTGCAGAAAATGGCAATTGCAATGAAATGGAAATTTGTTTCATAGTATGAATAAGTACTACGCAACTGTACACACCACATTAACAACTAGTGTAAGTCTAGGTGGTTGCGTTGAACCTTTAATCGTTATCTGCCATACAAGAGTGCCACAGAGAAGACTAACCTGATCGACCAATCACATTAGCTAACTAAACATCCCCGTTAAATTTATGTGTTAGGAATATTTTTACGCACCCCATGTATTTTTTTTACATTTAACTAGATCTCCATATGTGACCAACTACTTATGATGCTCATATTTTGGTATGTTCCCACAGTGCCGACTCATGCGTGTAAGGACTGCATGCGTGACGGCGTTGCAACTGTCGCTGTGGCTCAACCTGCACGCGAAATGTTTTATGTTACCCCTACTTCGAATTCTCTATCTTTTAAAACTAAATTATTTGTCTTTAAATATTATCTGTTGTTTAAACCAATGTCTGCATTGAAGCAATCTCGTGGAAGCCATTTTGGTAATCTAGAAAGAAAAGTTTTTGATTTCGTTTCAGTAAAAAAAAGTAAACAGTGCATTATCAATTAGGTACATCCGAGTATATATCCTATATCAATTAGGTACATCCGAGTATATATCCTATATCAAGGAGCCATGTCTTGTGATTATGAATCAAAATATTTGCACCAGTTTAGGAGTTTATCAGCATTAATTTGGTAAGCAGCAGCTACAGACCCAAGAGTATGTCTGTCTGTTGCGTCTGCGTTGTACAACCGCCGCACGTGAGAGAGGCCTTGTCTCATTTACGTATCATAATTGCGATAATTGCATTGTGTATTGTTATGCAATTTTAAAACGTTATTCACAGAGTTTTTTTCGGTCAGTGAAATAAAAAGTTCAATTGCTAGGAATCCTATTTTATTGATCATTTATCTTCAAATTTTATTAATAAATTCATGGGCATTAATTCCGTAAACTATTAAAAGTAAAGCAATATACTTTGTATTGTCTCATTTATTATATCCACAAGTATAATATGCAAATGATATTATAACGAATGGAATGCATTAGGAAGTAAGTATGTCAGATTGTGGTTTTGTGTGCGCAAGTGCTCGTCTCTGGGTATCACATTACTTATAACTATTATTCTAAATGTCTGTAGTCTATGTTGGATTGAATGGGAGAAGCTTATCTAAGCTGGATCCCGCCATGGATGAACAGTTAACAGACTATGGTATCGCAGCCAGCCTGATATTCGAGTATGTCATGTACTGAAACAAACGCTTTCCTCTCGTAATGTTCGGTTGTCATTCTGTGATAAATATGACCAATCAAAGATTTAAAGTGCGATTGCGGAAAAGGAATAATTTCGTGGATTGGCCGCAGTCATTGTCAGAATCTTTTCTTCTCAGCGACTGTTTTAGTTATACACATGGGTATTCGGGGTTGGTTGTTTGCATTTACACATGTATTCATTTTATTTATATTTTATCATTTTAATTTTATATTGAAGTGTGGCATGTGATATTGTATCTGCCTGATGGTAGACAAGCGTATGAAGTCCAAAAAAAGGGACGACCTAAAAATTGTATACGTGTCGGAAAACGTAAGAATCATTGCGCGTCAATTAAATACAAAAAAAAACTACAAATTATGTAGTCTACACATATGTTGAATAGACGTTGTGTGTACTATTAATGTGTTTTGTTGAATAAAATTAGAGTGTTGCCCATATGTTATACTGACTGGTCTTGACGTGAAATATCATTCTAGTGTTGCCCCAAGTAGCCTGGAAATAGTTTTCCAATTACCCCCGGTCAAACCAGTCACTGGATAACCGTCTGCTGGTTAGATATGATCTTGGAATTACCTTCTGCCAAATTTAACTCGCGGATGAGGTCTAGATACAGAGTTATGCACAAATATATTATTCGTCCAATATGAATTAGTATCTCATGAGTTAGGTGACTGACCCGGAAAACGCTCAAAACCTTTTGAGCTGTGTTAAGGTTTACTAGAGGTATAAGAAAATACTCCAAGCAGATACGCAACAGCAGGTCAAGGTCCGGGAGGGAAAGGGTCTCTTGGGTACTTGGAGCAATACTATATATATTAGCCTATTCTGTCCCACTGTTGGGCAAAGGCCTCCCTACCCTCTTTCCATCACTCTCTATTTTTTGCTATTTTGGACCAGTCCCTCAAAAAGATGTCCAACACATCTCTCCATCTTCTCCAGGGCCTTCCACGTTGCCTCCTTCGGTCGAATGAGGAGCAACACTAAGAATGATATTTCGTGCCTAGCATACGGTTTCTTTACCAGCCAGTAAATCATATGGGCAGCTCTTTAACTATAAGGGGACTTGTGCATTTCAGCAAGTGTTCGGGTGTAATTTGGAAGTAGAAGATGTAAGGAAGTATTTAATGAATCAGTAACAGTGGCCACTTTAGTTTTCGTATATTTTGCTTGCTGAACTGTTTGACCATTTGTATTATGGCCATCAGAGTGTCATGCACGATGAATATTGATGAATATAAGTCATCGGAATGACTTTAGTAATACGCAGGGTAGTATTTTAATTGTGTAGATTGACTGACGATGACTAAGAGCCTAGTAGTGATGATGTAAAGGGAATAGCCAATGGAATGGAACTCAATATCTTCGAGTTTGGATCCTTTCTGGATCGAGTTTTGACGAAAGATTTTAAAACAAAATTGTACATGAACATTATTGTAAAAAACAGACCTTACCGTTTGCTGTACCTAATTATCATTAAGCTTAGCGAACAGCCTAGTCTAGTGACAGCCTAGCTTAGACCTTACCGTTTGCTGTACCTAATTATCATTAAGCTTAGCGAACAGCCTAGTCTAGTGACAGCCTAGCTTAGACCTTACCGTTTGCTGTACCTAATTATCATTAAGCTTAGCGAACAGCCTAGTCTAGTGACAGCCTAGCTTAGACCTTACCGTTTGCTGTACCTAATTATCATTAAGCTTAGCGAACAGCCTAGTCTAGTGACAGCCTAGCTTAGACCTTACCGTTTGCTGTACCTAATTATCATTAAGCTTAGCGAACAGCCTAGTCTAGTGACAGCCTAGCTTAGACCTTACCGTTTGCTGTACCTAATTATCATTAAGCTTAGCGAACAGCCTAGTCTAGTGACAGCCTAGCTTAGACCTTACCGTTTGCTGTACCTAATTATCATTAAGCTTAGCGAACAGCCTAGTCTAGTGACAGCCTAGCTTAGACCTTACCGTTTGCTGTACCTAATTATCATTAAGCTTAGCGAACAGCCTAGTCTAGTGACAGCCTAGCTTAGACCTTACCGTTTGCTGTACCTAATTATCATTAAGCTTAGCGAACAGCCTAGTCTAATGACAGCCTAGCTTAGACCTTACCGTTTGCTGTACCTAATTATCATTAAGCTTAGCGAACAGCCTAGTCTAGTGACAGCCTAGCTTAGACCTTACCGTTTGCTGTACCTAATTATCATTAAGCTTAGCGAACAGCCTAGTCTAGTGACAGCCTAGCTTAGACCTTACCGTTTGCTGTACCTAATTATCATTAAGCTTAGCGAACAGCCTAGTCTAGTGACAGCCTAGCTTAGACCTTACCGTTTGCTGTACCTAATTATCATTAAGCTTAGCGAACAGCCTAGTCTAGTGACAGCCTAGCTTAGACCTTACCGTTTGCTGTACCTAATTATCATTAAGCTTAGCGAACAGCCTAGTCTAGTGACAGCCTAGCTTAGACCTTACCGTTTGCTGTACCTAATTATCATTAAGCTTAGCGAACAGCCTAGTCTAGTGACAGCCTAGCTTAGACCTTACCGTTTGCTGTACCTAATTATCATTAAGCTTAGCGAACAGCCTAGTCTAGTGACAGCCTAGCTTAGACCTTACCGTTTGCTGTACCTAATTATCATTAAGCTTAGCGAACAGCCTAGTCTAGTGACAGCCTAGCTTAGACCTTACCGTTTGCTGTACCTAATTATCATTAAGCTTAGCGAACAGCCTAGTCTAGTGACAGCCTAGCTTAGACCTTACCGTTTGCTGTACCTAATTATCATTAAGCTTAGCGAACAGCCTAGTCTAGTGACAGCCTAGCTTAGACCTTACCGTTTGCTGTACCTAATTATCATTAAGCTTAGCGAACAGCCTAGTCTAGTGACAGCCTAGCTTAGACCTTACCGTTTGCTGTACCTAATTATCATTAAGCTTAGCGAACAGCCTAGTCTAGTGACAGCCTAGCTTAGACCTTACCGTTTGCTGTACCTAATTATCATTAAGCTTAGCGAACAGCCTAGTCTAGTGACAGCCTAGCTTAGACCTTACCGTTTGCTGTACCTAATTATCATTAAGCTTAGCGAACAGCCTAGTCTAGTGACAGCCTAGCTTAGACCTTACCGTTTGCTGTACCTAATTATCATTAAGCTTAGCGAACAGCCTAATCTAGTGACAGCCTAGCTTAGACCTTACCGTTTGCTGTACCTAATTATCATTAAGCTTAGCGAACAGCCTAGTCTAGTGACAGCCTAGCTTAGACCTTACCGTTTGCTGTACCTAATTATCATTAAGCTTAGCGAACAGCCTAGTCTAGTGACAGCCTAGCTTAGACCTTACCGTTTGCTGTACCTAATTATCATTAAGCTTAGCGAACAGCCTAGTCTAGTGACAGCCTAGCTTAGACCTTACCGTTTGCTGTACCTAATTATCATTAAGCTTAGCGAACAGCCTAGTCTAGTGACAGCCTAGCTTAGACCTTACCGTTTGCTGTACCTAATTATCATTAAGCTTAGCGAACAGCCTAGTCTAGTGACAGCCTAGCTTAGACCTTACCGTTTGCTGTACCTAATTATCATTAAGCTTAGCGAACAGCCTAGTCTAGTGACAGCCTAGCTTAGACCTTACCGTTTGCTGTACCTAATTATCATTAAGCTTAGCGAACAGCCTAATCTAGTGACAGCCTAGCTTAGACCTTACCGTTTGCTGTACCTAATTATCATTAAGCTTAGCGAACAGCCTAGTCTAGTGACAGCCTAGCTTAGACCTTACCGTTTGCTGTACCTAATTATCATTAAGCTTAGCGAACAGCCTAGTCTAGTGACAGCCTAGCTTAGACCTTACCGTTTGCTGTACCTAATTATCATTAAGCTTAGCGAACAGCCTAGTCTAGTGACAGCCTAGCTTAGACCTTACCGTTTGCTGTACCTAATTATCATTAAGCTTAGCGAACAGCCTAGTCTAGTGACAGCCTAGCTTAGACCTTACCGTTTGCTGTACCTAATTATCATTAAGCTTAGCGAACAGCCTAGTCTAGTGACAGCCTAGCTTAGACCTTACCGTTTGCTGTACCTAATTATCATTAAGCTTAGCGAACAGCCTAGTCTAGTGACAGCCTAGCTTAGGTTCTAGGCTGATCTCTGATGTATGATCAATGGTCAATGTTGGTATTTAATAAAACTGTACATAACCATTGCGTTAAACCAGGCTTAGCCAAAACCTGGTTATAAATGTGTTTTGTCACTTATGTTTCATATCAATATGACAAAGAGAAAAAAGAGGTTTAACTAGTCTAGTATAGAGATTTACCCAAATATTAGTCTTAGGTACTTACTTAGAGGTGATATCGTAAAATATATCGGAGCGGTTCACATCAATATTGTGTACTAAAACAAGTGTGTGAATGTAAATGCTTAATTAAGTCCTACTTATTCTAATTAACGATACATTTCTAAAGATATCATTAAAATAAGGATAATTTAATTATTAAAATTAAGTATTTAATTAAATTTAAACATTTTTATCCTCCAGTACTATCTATATCAAATTACTGTTAGTACCTTTAATAAGGGATCAGTGCGATAGTTAAGTACTGAAGTAAATGATCATAAAATTAATCTTATAAGAAAAGTGACTTACGTTTAAGTTTTAGTTTGATAGGACCTTTTGGAGCCCACGACGAAAATATTCCTTGTATATCAACATACGCACGCGCAGTCATTTATATGCACATGGCCAAAACACTTCTGTCACTTCACACAATAATAAGCTAAACGTTATGTCACTTGTTCTATAAACTAAGCTTTAGTTTGTTCCTTCAAAATAATAAAACACAACAAAAACGGTATGACATGCGCAAAGGCAGTTCGACTGACTGTAATTCTATGTTTCGCCGATAGTTGGCGCAGGCACCGGTACTTGCGAGGGAAAGAGTCGGAGATAGCATATACGTGAGAAGAACAGAGACGAATACAGTTTTGGGAGTTCGTTAAAGCTCGAAATAAAGCCTTGTTTGGAAGGATGTAGGTTCAGTAGGTAGAGATTTATTTACGTAAGGTTCCTTTTCGGTCAAGTTGTTAAAAGTTTTTTTTGTGCATTTTTAATAATATGTGTAAGTGAACCTACTTTCTGAGTTGAGTCTTAAATATGGGATATTAAATATACTTAGAAATATATTTTCAGTTTCTGAGGGTTCAAAAATACTTTTGTGGGACTTATTTATTAGTAGGTTATTTTTTTGGAGCACGACATGTATTGTATGACTTTGTATTTACATAAAAAATCAGCAGTGTATTCTTATATACCATATACTGTAATAACCAGAGACTCTACTATGTACTTTTACTTCGTATTTACGTTGCGTTAATCCGCAAGAAACCATCAATAAGAGTGCATTTTAAAACAGGAACAAACAACATCTTTATATACCTACTTATAAAACAATATTTATAAAAAACCCATCCCACAGGAAAATAATGTCCCACATCCCACAGGAAAAAGATATTTTATTTATCAAAAAGGATAAAACAATATTATTTGAGTACGAAATGGAAGATAATTTGTTTTATTTAAATATAAAAAATCAACTGTTTCAAGTAAAATAACTAAGCAGGTCTAGATAGACTTATATTATTAGCTATAGCGTAATAGCGTAATAATATAATATATTATTATTACATATCATATTTTTTTGAGCATTTTTATTAAATTTGGAGAAATAAGCAATATAGAAAGAAGATAATCCTTGATTTCAAAATCCTGCTTAAAACATTTTGTTAAAATTGGTATGGCAAGTCCATTTACAGGGAAAGAAAGCTCTATTGTCGATGTGTTACTATCAGAAACGCGACAGAAAAAAGCATTTACATATAAGGTGCAAACATGTTTATTTACCATATTCTATGCTCTAATAAAATGGGTAGCTTTAATAAAGCCGCTTAAAATATAAAAAAATATAATCCATCTATAACCGTATATATGAAATATAATATGCACCTATTGTTTTTATAAAGTTATAGATCCAATACATAAATAATTATAATTGCGATATTTTATTTATTACTTAAAAAAGAAACCTTACAGCTTTATTAACTCAATAATTTACATACCTACTCGTATTTTAGCAATTTATAGCCGGACATTAAGTTTATGATAATTACTTATGTACATATTATTTGTATTAAAATTAAAAGATCTGCCGCTCAAAAGTTTGAAACCACTAACAAAGAACTTATCGTATCTCTAAATATTCTAAAACTAAGTGATATAAAAACGTATGCACACCTGCATATCTATTAGGGAATATCTAAAGGGTCATTCTTTTGTATTTATTCATGATTAAAAGTGTAATATTTAAGCTTTATTTTAAAACTTCAATCAATGAGCGCCGTCGGAGTACAGCAATCAGATGTGCTTTTGTAAGCCTATTACTACAAAAGGTTTTGCTTTTATTTTACACTCATCTAAATGTGTAATTGTTTAAGATTTTTATTTTTCTTATTTATATTATTAGTACTCCTTATTTATACAGTTACACACGAACAATTCTTAGTCGGACTTTGTGCTTTCTCCTATCAGGACAATATCAAAAATGGAAAAAGTTCGCGAAATTAGTTCGTTCTGCTATCATTTTCTACATAATGAAGGCAAATCAGAACGTGTAATTTCATCACAACTTAAATTGTCGAAGTCTTGTGTTCATCGTACATTTGTACGATACAAGGAAACTGGCAGCAATGAGGCCGTCCGCGCTCCGGATTGCTTAGAGCTAGCTTCTAGTGAGGACAATTTTCATTGTTGTTACCAGACAGCAGAATAGACGCATGACGGGTCTAGAAATTCGCGCCGTAGTCAACAAAGTTTTGGTCAAAACCCATTTTGGTGACTATACAGTCAAGAGACGATTGCGGGACGCTAATTTGTATGGTCGCGTTGCTGCCCGAAAACCTTTGTTAAGGACACAAAACAAAAAACGGATGCAGGCTCTTACCCATAGAGATTTGGCAGAAGAAGATTTTAAAGAGGTTTTTTGAAGTGACTAATAAAAATTTGAATTATTTGGAAAAGACGAATTTTCGTTCATTGTAGAGTCAAGGACAAGATGATACCAGATTGTGTGACCGTCAAACATGGTGGTGGCTCTGCTATGGTCTGTAGTTGCTTCTCTGCACATGGAATTAGAGATTTGGTTCGAATCGAAGGAATTATGAAATAAGAACAGTACAAAATTAAGAGAAAAATGCTATTCATTCCGGACTAAATTTAATGGCAATGGATTAATATTTTCCAATATAACTTTTGCTTAGTGGTCTCAAACCTTTGAGAGGCACTGTATCAACAAATTCACATAATAATTCTTAATATAGGTACAAATTCTAATATAGGTATTCATTATAAATTATTTTTCGAAAAATTGCTAGCTTCTAGCTCTCCTAAACAAGTGGTTCGAAGCTCCTTCTAATTTTATAAAATATTCCGATTACTAAAAACATTATTATTTTAAGAATTGGGTTAAAAATTTAAAGCCTACTTAAATTTTATTTAGTGACCGCTAAAAGGTTTAATGATTATACATATTTAACGACCAATTGTTGGTAAAACAATGTGTACTGCGACGTAACCTCCATGGTTATGTAGGAGTTCTATTATTGCTATAGTTATTTTTTGCAAGACCAAAGCATGGGGCCTCATTTATGATCACAAATAATCAAGTGTTTTTTTTTACATTTGCAAAGTCGTAAATGAATTTCATTATGAAATTTTTTTTACTGGCATGTTCATGGCAATTAATAGATCGATCATATCTGAAGCCAGATATAAGTCACGCAAAAATAATCTGAAGAAATAAAAATAAAGTTAAAAAATATTAGGAAAAATTTTAAACCCAACATGTCGCGAAAACTCACCGAAGGTTGGGATAGGGATCTGTTTTTTCTTCGCTATTATTTTTTCTGTTATCATTGTTTTTTGTTCCAGTTTAGGTAATTACCTAGAACTCCAGTATTTTTTCTTTAATTTTACTTTTTATTTTATTTTTGTCTTAGACCCCTTTTCGACTGAAGTTATTGGATTTTTTTTTAGTACCCATAACTGTTACAAATTTAAATGAAAAGTAAATCGAACCAGTATTAGTAGTTCTCGCAACATTTATTCGGATAGACAGACACTTAGTTTACCGCGGATTTCTGTATAGAAAATAATATTTTTTCGGAAATATTTTAAATTATCTTTTAAAAAATATATACGAGTATATTAGACAACTGCTTACAACCATATAAAAGCTATTCAAAATTAAGACTACATAGAGCTGCATAAAATCTGTTCATTAATGACCAAATTATAAAGTAACATATAAGCAGTCCAACAATCGTTAAACAAGAGTCCCATACTTCAATAAGTTGGTATGTGCACCAATAAAGTGGGTTATGGGTTTTGATGGTCGGTCTGCGGTAACTGTACTCGCGGTGGCAAAACACGTTACTGTAATGGATCGTCCTACTGTACGCGGAACAGAGACGACCGTAGAGACGGTTCAACAGTTTTTAGGGTTGGTAATTGAGACTCAAGAACAACTCTACAAGTTATTGTCTATAACATAGTAAAATATTTGGTTTAGACAAATCGAGAGTTTTGCGTTCTATCCAGAAGTCATGGGTTCGATTTTTACTCAACGAAAATAAAATTAGGGTCGGATTAATAGTTATTGCTTAGTACTAAATATGTATTAGCCTGTTGCTGTCAAATTGTTGTTGTTGCTGTTTTTTTTTTATATTTCATGCAGTTTGACAGCCCGAAGCATTAGCAATTGCTTAGCAACGACTATTTTGATATGTATATATGCCTCGGTGTGAATTAGGGTAGGTGAATCTGAATTAAAATATTTTTACAAAGAAAGGTATGCTCCGCTGGTTTGGGCATATAGAAAGAATGAGTGATAAAAGACTGACGAACCAGATATATAAAAGCGAGGTGAAGGGTAGACGTGGCCGAGGGAGACCAAGACACACGTACCATGACCAAATTGGAAAGGTTTTAAAAGACGTTGCAATTAAAAGTCTCCGAAATCGGCGTGCATGTATAAGAAGAGTTATGACTGTGGAAGAGGCGAAAGGAGTATGTATGTAGGGATAGAGACAAGTGGCGCTCGGTTGTCTCTGCCTACCCCGTAAGGGACCTGGTGTGAAGATAAATAAAAATAAATAAATAAACAAAAATATTCCGAAACTCGAAAAAAAATGTAATGGCAGCATATCAGAAACCTAATTTTTGGGGGGATTTTTTTTCCATCCTAATGGAAAACGGTTGGTGGTCCTTATTTGTTGTGTGTAAGGTTGACATTCATAAACGGGCATAGAAAGGGTGATAATGAAATATTTGTAAAAACAAAAAACAGACTCCTCTGCCATTTAGTATTAGAAACATTAGAAACTAGGACTTCTAACTTCACGCTAATATAGAGTAATTAGAATAAAGCACATACTCGTAGAAGGCGTCTGTAATAAAGTATGTGTAAATTTCGTGAGGGTGACTGGAACCTGGTTGGCCCAGTGGTTGAGTACCTTGCCGTGAAAGCGAGGGTCGTGGGTTCTAGTCCCACGTACCAGGAGTTTTTTATTGCTGTTTATCTTTAAAGAATTCAATATTGAACTAAATAAGATATTTATAGCTTTTTAAATTAAAAAATATACAATAATAGGCGAATTAGTTCGAAGCTATTATTCAGTACGTGTAATCGGTACATAATCTGGATGTAATGAATCTATTTTTTGGTAAAATTTATTGTATTTATTATATTTTATTGTAAAATTATATGATATTATTTAAAATTCAAAACAAGCATGCTAGCGAATTATAAGTGAAGTGGGTACTTCTATAAAATTACCCTTTTTATACACTGACACCACATTTGTCTCTTTTCTATAACACTTTAGTTATAGAAAAGAGACAAAAGTTTTAGCAATAAACATTAATATGTGTGAAAGAGACATAACCTTCTATAACTAAAGTGTTCTTCAAGAACTCAATAAGTGTATATGAATAAGGCCAACATATTATAATTTTTAGTGTTCGACCGAAACTGGTTTTCACGACCGAAACCGAAACCGAATTTGGGCAACAGTCTCAGTTTCGGCCAATACCGAAACTTCCTTACAAGGATCATGTTTTAAGGGAAAAATAAAGAAAACGTTATTATAATGAGTCAGTATATTTGTTAGGTATAGCATTAGAGAGAGAGTTAAACCAACCAAAAAATATTTAGATACATAGTTAGGTTTAATTTGATTCTACTATAATCTATGTATTAATTTATAATAATACATACATACATATCTTCACGGGTGCCTTACGGCGCCCGAGACTTTATAATAATGAATTATTTTTTAAAGTTTACTACCTACTCTTATGCTATATCACGTAATAAAACAGTTAAACAGAATGCAGTTTCGGTTTCAGTTGTAGTTTCGGCAGGTTTTCCCGCCGAAACCGAAACTCGTTTTTTTGCCGACACTAATTATTTTTATTGTTATATTATATTATTTTTAGTAATGGTGGACTACCCATTACCCACCTGTCGTAATTCCTGGAGTTTTGGGACGGTTCCGTGTGTGGACGAGCGTTGCGGTGCAGAAGGAGGTGACTGGAGTAATGGACAACTCTCGGTTATTTGACAGCGAGCTCGTCTATTATTATTTGTAATTTTCCATAATATCTTTGCAGTAATAGTTGCGCCAGGTCTCAAGAAGCTGCAATAATAACAAACTCCTATGCCATCCAAAATTAGTACTTCTAACATCACTCTAATATAAAGTAGGTAATTAAAAGATAGCACATTGTAGTATTAGAGTATTTAGGTATATACATACTCCCTGTATGTGTATACCTAAATACTTAAGTAAAAAGCAATGACAAATTTGAGGGGTGACTTTTACCTGGTTAGTCAGTAGTTGCTTAAACTTGCCGCGAAAGCGAGAGTTGTGGATTTGAGTTGCACCCACCAGGATTTTTTTTCACTGCAATATTATCTTTATTTTTTTATATTAAACTAGCTGATCCACGTAACTTCGTCTGCGTAACTTTAACCGTCTACGCTCTCAAAAGAAATATTTTATCCCCGTTTTTGCAACATTTTTCATTGTTACTCCGCCCCCATTGGTCGTAGCGTGGTGTAGCCTTCGTCGATAAATGGGGCTATCCAACACTAAATTAATTTTTCAATTGGAACCAGTAGTTCCTGAGATTAGCGCGCTTAACCAAACAAACTGTTCAGCTTTATTATATTAGTATAGATAACACCAGCACAGACCACCATATACTCACAAGCAGCTCTATGACTCAATAGGGCTTAGTCGCCCCCCCTGCACCTAACCCGTGCGATGGACATTTTCGATTGCCATAATAGACTCCACTCATCACAAGTGACGATCTGATTGAGGATCCCCTCATTTCCGTGTCTATTCAACAAGTTACTCGTAAGTTTTGTTGTTGTTCAGTGGGTTTGTCTCTCCGAGATTTTTTATTTTTCCAATTTGTCATAAATGAATTTGCATTGTTTAATCACTTTGAAAGCAAAGTCTGCTTCATAGATAACACACTATAAAGGGACTATGGTCTGCTTCTAATTCCGACGTTTTCTTTAGCTATATATCTATTTATAGCTATATTATTAAATTAATCTGAATTTAGATTGTAAGTAGAATGAAAGGATCTATTAGAAATTGTCAATTCCATATAGATAACGACCTAATCCTTTTTTTATGCATGCGTGCGACCTTGTATCTATCTGATGTTAAGCAGACCTACAAAGTTCATGAACGGGGTCGATCAATAAATTGTTATTTAACAATACCTATTGATTGCTCCCACTATGCTGGCCATACAATACAGTTACAAAATGGGCGAAGACCGGTCGGTCTACTATATATCAAGTCAAGTCAAGGAATAGGCATTTTTAACTATTCATTCTTGGACCTGCATACTGCTTTCGATCAGGTGGATGTGGGGTCACATGCCGAGCTCCTATAAAAAAAAAAAAATCTATTTGGACTTAAAAAAATCGAAGAACCGGGCGATAGTGTCATACTCGTAGATACTGTACGTGTATATATATGTATATGCTTTATTATTAATGATGATTAGAAAAAAATCGCTTCAGTCAAAGTTATCATAGCTAATAAACTTTTTTTTAATATTAAAGGTAATCTTTTTATAATAATTAAATGGCAAGTCAATAAAATGCAGTTGAGCGTCCCCGTCCGCCTGACTTGGTGTGAGCAGCCACATGAAAACGTATCGGTCGGCGGTTCAGCTAACCCGTCGACCGACACCGTGGCTTTAAATCGATGCAAAGCCGATGTATTATATATGACGGGGTATAAAGCGATTTGCTTCAAATGAAATAATGTTACCTAATTAATTAATAGTAATTATGTCTAAATAGTCCTACCAGTGATGACATACGGCGCCGAATCATGGACACTTACAGTGAGGCTGGTCCACAAACTCAAGGTCGCTCAGCGAGCTATGGTAAGAGCTATGCTAGGAGTTTCTCTGATGAATAAAATAAGGAATGAGGATATTCGTAAAAGAACTAAAGTCGCCGACATAGCTCTGACAGTTAGTAAACTGACTGCCAGTAGGCTGGTCACATTTGCCACAGGACGGATAACCATTGGATAAGGCGGATATTGGAGTGGAGACCACGTCTTGGTGCACGTAACGTAGGACGCCCCGCAGCTAGATGGACTGATGACCTGCGGAGGGTGGCTGGCAGAGACTGGATGCAAAGAGCGGAGGATAGGGATCAGTGACGTGTCTTGGGAGAGGCCTATGTCCAGCAGTGGACTGCGATAGGCTGATTTGATGATGTCTAAATAGTATGTACAGTGTACGGTAATTCCCGTTCTATCTTGGTCGGTGTACAATATTTGTTAATGTGCATCTTTCGGTGTACGGTAATTTCCGATCTGCGTTGGTACTGTAAGGTATTTTCGAACTACATTGATCGGTGTATGGTGATTTCCGATCTACATTGCTCGGTGTACGGTAATTTCCGATCTGCGTTGGTGTTGGTATTTTCGAACTACATTGATCGGTGTATGGTGATTTCCGGTCTACATTGGTCGGTGTATGGAAACTTCCGGTCTACATTGGTCGGTATTCCGCGAAGAAAGTTTGTTTACACCACTGTGTTACCCATTCACTGTACATGGATTTATAGGGAAGATAATCATGCTTTTGCCTAAACCCTTTATATGTTCCTACTATTGGGAACTACAAATTATAAAAGCTTTTATTTTTAGAAATATGACAATAATAATATCATGATAGTGATTATTTCCGTAAGAAGATCGTACAACTGTTTATAATCCCACTTGCCAGCATGTCGTGACAGAATCCTACATTGATCCCACATACATTAGGTATATTGTATGTATATAGGTAGGTACAACCCACGATTCCGTCTAGTCACTGTACCAATTAATTTATTACTTGTTCTCTTCAAGGTTATCCCGAATATGATGTTCTTCAAGATTCCGAAACAATATTATTTTAAAAAAGGGCTCTTAATAAGAGGTCAGATGTTATAAAATAACTTATTTGAAGTTTGAAAAAAATAAAGATCTTTTAGTGTGACATGGTAGCAATAAGGTGTATGGTGTATCAACATTTACTTATTGGTTCATGTGACAAAGGTTCTAACACTTTTACATTTTAAAAGTTATTTGAATAATAAGTCGTCTGAATAATCAAATCAAATCAAATCAAATAATTTATTTCATGTAAATCTTTACAGATATTTATGAATAGTAAAAATAAAAAAAAAGTTGTGGCCTTAGAGTGCGTTTGGTTAGGCAGCTATTCATTAACAAAATAACGACAAATATTTACCTCGATATCAGATTTAGAATTTAAACGCGATGGAATGGAAATCATAATATGAAAAATACTACCAAACCGAACACACACTACATAACCAACTAGTGTAAGACTAGGTGGTTAGCTGATTCCATTGACCTGTCAATCATTATCTGCCATACAAGCGAGCCACCAAGGCGACCAGCTTCACCGACCATATTTACGCCTTATCACGCCTTAAATATTTATTCTAAATAAAGGATCGGTATTTTTAAGGGCGGGTATACTAACTGTAAAGTCGATCCCCTCAGAGACACCCCGGAGAACAAGAAACCAGCAAGTAAAAAACTCTAGTGCTTCACACAAACTAAAAGAGGAGCACAGCCATTGATTTGCTTATGCTATATAGCATATATATATATAGTAGCATACTCAAAATGCACCCCACCGATCAGCATGCGTAAAACACCCTATGGAATATATAAATAGAAAGATGTAACTTTCCTTACACATTAAATAAACAGTTTCACAAGTTGTTTCATATCTAAATCTTAACATGCCTATGAGGCTTGTAATGTATTTTTTTATTAAAAACTTATTGGGACACACCGGGGTTCAAACCTGTGACATAATAACTGTTAAATATAGCAATTGTAGGTATCCTAAACATGGAAGGTAAAATAATATGTTTCTTGAAATGATAAATAAAGCAAGGAACAAGATTAAGCATCCTTCGTGAAAGTATTTTCGGTGGTTTGTTCTAAAAATCATAGAACGGTATTTGATATACCTAACATGTTGGTGTATAAGCAGGCTTTCATTTCTAAAATATATTTTTTTACAAATAAACGAATCGTTTTTGTTACATTTCTAACAAAAGTAATTGAAATCTTGCTCTGTGTCAGTTCAAAGAAACTCCAAAAAAGGGCCTTTGACATGCAAATACTATCGGCAGTTGGCTTCGCAGGTTTGTGGAGCTATGGCTGCTACATATCTACCTGACTTAAACTAATGCGGAGTATCTTTGTACCTAGAACCCAGTCTGCAAATACATATGTTTATAATATAGCATCTTTACTAATACAGGTATTTTGTGCCAACAATAGAATAAAAAGTTTCGTATTTGATGGTTCACAATTCTGTCAGTTGATAGAATAGTAATAATTCATGTACTATCTATAAAGTTTGTTTCACAATATTTATAATGTCTCAAAGAGCAAGAGCGCACGTTAAGCCGTCGGTCCTAGTTGCACTATACCAAATTGTGAAACTGTTTATAAGT
Organism: Monopis laevigella; assembly: GCA_947458855.1. Lineage (NCBI taxonomy): Eukaryota > Metazoa > Arthropoda > Insecta > Lepidoptera > Tineidae > Monopis > Monopis laevigella. The sequence goes on from OX381585.1 coordinate 25,548,909, forward strand.
CTATAGAAGCACGTCTATCCACTGTATTGTACAACGAGCTATCGACTGGTTTGGTATAGACTCAGAACACCTGAGACCATTTCTGCCTAGTAAGTAAGGTAGGTACCCTATACGGTACGTTGTTTTATTGTTTTAAGAACAGTAGCCAATGATATTATAAAAAACAAAAGACAGTAGCACTATAATCGGGCCTGAGTCGATGGTTTCATCACTCGATCACATTCTAAGTAAACCAATGTGAAAATAATAAAGCAAATCCATGGCACGTTCCATTCTCACTGGGACCCACATAATTGGGATGGGTCTCCTGCCTGGAGGGCCCCACGTCCGAGTAACTCGGTTTGCGGAACTCTCTCGCTCTCATCCCTAAATCCAGTTATCACTTTATAACTCCACCGCAATATCTCCAAGAAATTGTGGGTTACTATGCAAATGAAAACATTATCGAGTTTAAATCGTATTTAGTAATCCAGAATTGTTCATAGAATACATAACTGTAATCGATTTTTTATATTTCATAATGAACAATGTCAAATACCAAATATAATTACGTAAACAATAGTTTCTGCAAGGTTTGTTATAAAGGGAATTCGAAGGGAATACTTTTTTCTCGAATGTAAAATGTAGAGACAGGTCAACTCAGGATGACAAGATAGTATAAGACCGAGGACAATGAGTCTGTCGGACGCCGTAGGATAAAAATGCAATCACTAAAATATGAACAGTTGTTAGACTATTACTGCGTGCGAAGCCGAGGGCAAGAATTAGTTATAGTGTAAACTCTATATGACTTTAAACTCTATATTGTAAAAGCTTACACAAATAGAATATAGAAAGAGGACTTTTGGTGCAGAGATATCAATTCAAAAACGATTTAGTTATAGAGTGGTCCAGTTTAAAACTTTAGCGAATTCCAGTTTATTTCACATTTTATATTTTGTGAAAAATATAAAATATTTGCTTTACTTTGAAGTCCTCGAGCGATGTTTGTTAGTGCCGCGCTGTGAGAAATTACCTTTGGTATAAAATAAAATTGTATGCTAGAAGAAAAGAACACTTTAAAGTTCGTATATTTACTTTCGTAGGTAATTATAATTTATTATTGTTTCCCAGAAAAACTACTAACCAAAAAATGTGTATTGTCCCGAAATTAAGTAATCAAATTTAATAGGTCATATTAGTCGCAGAACATGTTGGACATGGTATTTATACATACTGAAAATGAAGCGGAATATTAATGAAAGCATTGCGAATGGAGATACCAAACGACAAGCAAGGTTCCACTAAGCCGAGATCGTGGAACACCCACATTATTATCCAGCAGGAGAATTATTATGTGTTAATCAAATATTGGAGTTATTGACACAGAAGTAATTGGAAGCGGCGTGTAACTAAGCGTGCCTACCGCCATCCCGGTTACACTCGAGTTAAACACTGCCTCGTGCCGGAAGGCGGAAGCTGCCTAGTTTCTATGCAGCAATCAAACTGCGTTAGTGAAGTAAATATGGATAAATACAGGTAAGGGATTTTAGGAACAATGTTGGTCTTTGTGGTGCTGTGATACCGATATAAATACAGGACTTTAATAGATATGTACAGTTGAGAGTAAGTTTAAGAGGTCACATTAGGCGTCTCTATGCAGGTCATGTTTCAGGATCTTGCAATTGGCTTTTAGGAGACTGCTGCATTATTTACTTCCAGAGGTAACACTAGTGTCTTTCTGTATTATCAGAATGTTTTTGAAGATGATAGTCACGGAAAATAATATAATTCCCACGCCTTTTTGTAAACACATCAGTTTCGTTTCGGAGCATAACATGATGCAGTAGGTGTTGGTCGCCTTCATTCTTGGACTTCATAGGTTTGCTTTAGGTATGACATTCGAGTACTCTGTTAGGTGATATATATAACCGACCGCTGCGCTTAAAAGTAAAATCATAAAAAATGGAAGACTTGAAGTATTCTGCATAATATTTATTTTAGGAGTATTTTATTGAGAATCTATACCACCTATATTTTCCTAGCATATATTAACATACTTATACCATGTACAAGTGAAGAAAAAATCGGGATAGCAATTTCCATGTAAAATAGAGTCGTTAATAATTTGCAATGTTGTCGCTCTGCCTAACACAAGACGTTATATAAGGATGTCTTGTTATTTTTTAATTATGGACTAATTTCAGCGCCAGCCTACTAAAAAAATTAACTCGATTAATCTTTGCTTATTGTTATTCTATCGGCATATAATCAAATTGTGTCTGTAGGTACACTATAGAAATAAAAATGGGGGGGTCTTATTTAGTCTTAGTAACAGGAGACAAAACAGTTTTTATATTTTTTGTCTGTCCGCCAGTCTGTATATTTATACACGCAACACGCAAAAAATGCAATTAAATTAAATGTTCATCGATGTAGGTAGAGTCTAATTTAAAATATAGGTTACATTTTAAAATAATAAAATATCTTATTCATAAATGTGAAAGTTTGTTGGATATTTGTCACTTAATCATACCTAATGTGACCATTTTTATTTTTCACCAAAACGTGATAACAGGGCATTTGACTCCTTTTTGAAACCCGTTTTATATGATTCTCCATTACATAATAATCACACTAGATTGATATTTTCGGGATGTGTACTCTATTATTAATAAAAATCAAAGTTAAAGTTTGAATTTCCACAATGGCGCTAAAGACGCTGTTTTGCAGTCTATGTCAAGTGTGACGTCACACGCAAGTAAACAACAAGCACAGATTAAATAATCTCCTATATATTATACTCTATTCTATTTCATCCACATGATTCATAATCTGTGTATTGTTTTGTTTCGTTGCGTGTGACGTCATCAGTCATCAACCAATCAAAGATGTTTTTGATAACAAAAACATCTTTGAAATAAAATTGTAAAAAATATTCAATTTTATTTCGTATAATCTTCAAAAGATATACATAATTTAGTTTAAAATAAAGTAAAATATGTTTTTTTACGCCACTGTCTGATAGGATGACCACAATTTATAGTATATTTTTAATGTAGTCAAATAGCCTATTTCAAAATTTTGACGACAGTCACTATAATGAAACAAAATTTATTTTGCAAAAATTAAAACGAAGAAAAATATTATATTTATAATACCTAGATAGGTTAATCAAAAAGTAGGTAATTATATTTTTCTCGTGATATTTATTTCATATATTCCACAATTATTTAATAGTTAGAATATCAAAAACGCTTAAACTTGTAACTAAATACATTTAGAAAAGGTGTGTTATTATATATTTTTTGTTTTTAGTGGGTCAGCGGACACTTTGGCGCCCCAAAGCTTTTTCCGAGGACACCGGGACAGGGTATCGAAAAAAGGAATAGAGGCTCTACCATGGGTTTTTACATTGTAGCAACGTAACGTTAATACCTGAGCAACATCCAATAGGGCCGCTTTATTTTACGTAACGCGATTGAATAATCGCGATTCTAGTGAACCACCTCACGTTTTAACGTTACGTTGGTACAAACCAAAAACCCATGGTAGAGCCTCTGTCTGAACTAGCAATAGTAGTATTTTTTTGTGTATAATTCCACGCACACGAAGTTGCGGGCACCAGTGCTAGTGATAAATAAAGCGATAAGAAAACACTTACTATCAGAAAGAATGGCAATAACGCCTAATTTTTTTGTTATCGCAACAACAGAACATAATGCATGTTGTTATAAAGTCAGGAGCTATCCGAACCTTCGAAGTAGCGCTGCGTGATGAATGGCGGCCGCACACGCTACGATAGCGTATACTTATTCCGCTACAAACTAGTTTTAGAGACCGAATGATAGTTTTTTAAATTGTTATTTGTTTTGTTATCTTTTGGGCACATTTATCTACCTGGTTGTCTAAGTAAAATAAGTTTAGAAACATTTAAAGGTGAAGGTGGCAAGTGGGCGGCCATATTTGTTTTCTATAATGCGAGGTATTTTATTCCCTTGTGTTACACAGTGGCTGGTTACCAATGAGTCTATTAAAAGTAGTTGATTTATAATAATATGTAGGACAAATAACACATATTGCTCTGGTCACAAACTAAGCTCTAGGCTTGTACTATTTGTACCAGAAGCAACGATATAATACATATTATATTTTATAAACACCCAGACCATGACAAACTGTACAGAAGAAAACGTATTAATATTTTTGTCATGGGTGGGAATCGAACGCACGACCTCCGTATACAACCCCAAAGTCGCAACCACTAGACTACGGAGGCTGTCATAGTCATAAGTAAACGTAAGGTAACGTTAGATTATGAAACGAAATCCTATAGGTCAATTGTCGTCACATACCTACGGAATGCTAAAATCTGTCAGAGCAAAGGCACCCGTAACACAAGGGAATAAAATACTTGGCATAGTGTTGTTGCCGATTGTTCAATATTATTTAGCCGGCATAGTGGGAGCGATCATTTTTTTTAAAATAATATATTGATCGATTCCATTGATAGACTTGGTAGGTCTGCTTACCATCAGGTATACAAAGTCACATTCCGTGCTCCAATAAAAAAAAATAATAACGTTTCCGTTATAACCTTATAACAAACAAAAATTGACCGTTGGGTCATCTAAATATTTTTTTTCTCCAGGACAGTTTGATATAGAAAAAATAATATACATAGGTAAGTATTAAAAAAGTGACAAAATGTCTTTCGTGGCTTAAACCTTGTATCATCACGGGTACCTTACGGAGGCCGAGACCGCTTAAACGGCCCCAGGATACCCAGCGGATGGGTTTTAATCCCACCTCGTGGTAGCCGATGGTATGAGTCTACACCGAACAAGTGGCTAGATCGTCGCGATGTTTTGAATAGACTCAATAACCCATCTCTATAAACAGTTTCACAAGTTGGTATAATGAAACCGGGACCGACAGCTTAACGTGCTCTCCGAGGCACTATAGTGGTGTTGTCAAACAAATGTACATAAATTTTTAAATTAAAAACTCATTGGTACACATCGGGATTCGAAGCAGGGACCTAAATGTTTTTAAGTCCAAGGTCTAACCAACTCACCACGTATATAACCACGGCTTAAACCTTGTACAGAGAAAAGTTTCCGAACTGAGTAGTTTAATAATAAGTAATACCATGTACAGGTAGGTATCGTTAGGTTGATTTTAAGAGTTGACATAAAAATGGAATACCCTCAGGTAATTGAGTTTGAACCCTTTGGCTAAACAAAGTTTGTGAGTCGGAAACCTGTCGTTTTAGTAGGAAAAAAGTATCAAATTTCTTTTATTTGCTCCTCGCTCAGAACTTACCAAACTTTTAATGGCTCAAACTTTTCACTACAAACAGAAACTTGTCAGAACTTACTGAGTCTAGAAAAATAACAGCCAAAGTTAGTAATATAATATGTATTAAGTATATCCTATTTTTAGGTCTCTAAGGTGTCTATCCCCCGTATTCTAAGACGTATCCTTAACTCCACTTTACACTCAAGGAACGTCTGTCTCTTTCCACCAAATGTCAACTATAAAAAGCAAGTTGAGAAAGACGTTCCTTGAGTGTAAAGTGGAGTTAAGGATACGTCTTAGAATACGGGGGTTATAACTTCACTAACGCCCATTCCGATCCAAAACCGTGACCACTAATGTTTCGGTTTTAGTTTGTGGTTTCACCGGGTTTCAGTGGCTCTCATGCGAGTTTTTTTTAACGTTCTCATCGTAGTAAGTGAGCACTCTTCGCCAACCCGATTAGGTTATTATGACAGGCTTAGAAAATGAAGCGATCCTATTGGTGGAGAGCACTCATTTAACGCAGCGCAGTGAGAACATTAGAACAAACTCACACTATGGCTCAGAAAACTACTGCATAGATTTTTTTGTTGAGACTACCACAGTTTACTTAAGATGCGGTTACAAAATGGGCAGTTGGTTTGACGAATACTCAACGAGAATATTATTTATTTAAGAATATATGATCCAGGGGAATGTGAAAAAAATAATCATTTAAATACCTGAATAAAAAGGTAAATTATTAAAACAAAGAGAAATTGGTGAAAACAAAACATCACGACGTGTGTCGATTTAGTACAAGAGGGTTTATGTACTTAATCTTAAATAAATAATTTACAGCCTCCGTATACTAGTGGCCTTTGGCGTTATATCCGGAGGTCGTGGGTTCGATTCCCACGCATGGCAAAAAAATATTAGTACGTTTTTCTGTACAGTTTGTCATGGTCTGGGTGTTAAAAAAATATAATATCTATTATATCGTTGCTTCTAGTACACAAAGTACAAGCCTAGAGCTTAGTTTGTGACTAGAGCAATATGTGTAAATTGTCCCACATATTATTATTTATTGTTTAAATCATTTTTACAATACAGTAAATCTGAAGAAATCGTGGTCAGGATTATATTTTACAAATATAATTCTAAAATAATACCAAAAAAAAAAAAAATGTCGTCCGCTGTACAAAAAAAAAGACTTATATATCATTTTTCGTTATTAAATTGTATTGTTTGTATTTATTATTTGATGTGCCCCCTTTACGTAAATAAATAAAGAAAAAATGCGTGTTTTAGCTAAATATGAAATTCTCTCGAATACGAAAGATATGTTTGTAATTTTTCTTTCACCCAAATATGTATTAATAAATCACTAATAATTTGTATTGGTTCAAATATTTAATTTACAATTCATGTTCAAGCTATTTAATTTAAAATAATATTTTTCTTCCTTTTTCTCAATTATTTCTTCACAGATTTCTATAGTAACACACATAGGCAGTTGTTCACAAGACTCACCAGCCAGCCCCCGTTGAGCCTTGGCCCGGCGCCCCACGGCCGGCGACACCAGGCTCAGAGCGCGGTCCGTGCGGGCGGGCGGGACGACCAGCGCCGAGCAAGCCGGCACGGAGCGGCGACCGCTCAGCACGGACTCCACTATGCTGTCGATACTGGCCGAGCGAGGTAGCTGGCCTGATGATTCTCTTCTGAAATAGGTGAAACAATTGACTAAAGGTAAATAAAATACTATTTTCTTATTGGAATAATTGAAAGAGATAATAAAATAAATAAATTACAGGAATGAAATGTAAATGCAATGATGGTCTGCTCGTAGAACTCCCGCAATACTAGTTCTAACTTCGTATATTTAAAGGCGCAACGTTTTTTCAAACACATTCAACAAATTGGTTTACATGTTTATAATTAACCAGCTCTCATACCTACTAGGTAAACCTGTGCCAGTTTGGCAGCAGAATCAAATCAAATATCATCACGGGTGCCTTACGGCGCCCGAGACCGCCTAGACGGCCCCGGGGTACCCAGCGGAGGGGTTTTTAATCCCATCTCGTCGTAGCCGTTGGTATGAGTCTACACCGAACAAGTGGCTAGCTCGTAATAGACTCAATAACCCATCTATAAACATTTTCACAATTTGGTATAGTGAAACCGGGACCGACAGTTTAACGTGCTCTCCGAGGCACTATAGTGGTATGGTCAAACAAATGTACATACATTTTTTTATTAAAAACTCATTGGTACACACCGGGATTCGAAACCTAAGTGTTTTTAAGTTCAAGGTCTAACCAACTCGGCCACCACGTATATTAAATACAATCAAAATAAATCATTTCTATTCAAAAACATCGCGACGAGCTAGCCACTTGTTCGGTGTAAACTCATACCATCGGCTACGACGAGGTGCGATTAAAACCCCTCCGCTGGGTACCCTGGGGCCGTCTAGGCGGTCTCGGGCGCCGTAAGGCACCCGTGATGATATGTTATATGTTATGCAAAATAAATCAAATACAATCTTCACAATAAGACACAAAAAATTAAAATGATTTGAAAATAAAATTAGTAATTACTAGATAAAAATGTTGTGTGCTCACCATTTTTTATTATCTAATTTCAAATTTAAATAAAGTTGTATTTTATGTGACAGACGTAAGGGTCCATTCCCGATAGGAAATGAAGATGTTATCTCCCATCCGCTCCCCTCTGATCACATCTTTGGGACCCAAACCTGCCGCGGGGTGGTCAGCGCGGCATACTCATCCAATACTATGGATTTGCGTGTTGGTAAACGATAGCTAATCCAAGTCAACATTAGCAATGTGTATAAAATAAATGAGTAAAATTAAGGCAAGTACCGAATAAAATGGCGTTAAATAAATTTACATAGCTTGAACTACTTAATATTTAATTATAGTAATAATACAAAGAGTATTACACACATATTGCCCTGGTCACAAACTAAGATTTGGGCTTGTACTATGTTTACGAGAAACAACGATATTAATATTATATTTATTTTTTTATAACATGACAAACTGTACGAAATAAACGTACTAATATTTTTTTGACGTGGGTGGGAATCGAACCCACGGACACCAGATACAACTACAAAGACGCAACCACTAGTCTACGGAGCTGGTGAAATACACCTAAATACATATTTTGAAGATATTATGCATATTGTTGAGATTTAAAAAGTAATTAATAAAATCATTCAGTTTTTAATATTACGACTACTGCCTATTTCTTTTATTACATTTTTTTTAAGATAATGTAAATTCCTAGGTTTTGCAGTGGAAAGTTTCGGCGTGTGGTCCCCCGGTGCCAAAGATTTTAGACAATGTATTTCTAAAATCTTGAAGGAAAAGACCGGTGAACGGCGTGCCGGATCTTTCTTTCTTCAGAAAATAAGCCTGGAAATTCAAAGGGGTAATGCCGCTGGCGTTCTCGGAACTCTACCACTCTCTGCCGGTCTAGAGGAGTTCTATGCCTATAGGACGAATACCTCCTAAACTTACCCTAATTTTAATTAAAACCCCTACAATAATTGTATATAGTTAGTTTTTTTTGTTTAAACATGTAATATAGTTTTTAGATAATGTATAATGTAAGTAAAATATAATTTATGGTACGGTTATTTTATCGTTTTTATTTCGTAATTTTAGATTTTATGTCAGCCTTATTTCTGTTAAAAGCTGTTCGAGAAGGAGTAAATGGAGAGAGAGTATTGACTTTTACCAGATTTACATTATTTGATATTGTTACAGCGCTCAAACTTATCCTAAGTAAGTTTTATTCATGAAAACCATGTAACCGCTACCACGCATGTAACCGCTACCACGCATGTAACCGCTACCACGGCAGAAATAATAGAACAAGTACCGCTACGTCATTTAAAGTTACTAAAGGTATCCGGACCTAAGTGTACTCAGCGCGTAGTAAAAGCTTGCGCAGTAGTAGTATTTTGTTACTTACTACCTACTACTTCTTGTAGAAGAAGAAAGCCGCGCATTAAATTCAAAATCTAATTATTTAAAAATAAGAAGCGAATAACATCAGACGAGTCGTCCTCGACTCAAAGGATTTTATATTGTTTTCAATCTAGTTAATAGAAACGCATAACGTGTCATGTCGAGTCAAGCTAGATTTATAGGCGCTTAATGGGTACTGAATAGGAAGGTAGATTACCTGAATAGGTAAATACCAACAGCAAATCTATTTTTTTCTTTTTATAATAAACGAGCTAACTGAACTCAGACTCTCACTGTCTCAGAATCACTAAATGTTGCGTGTACGCTGTTTTTTTGTGTGACTTTTTTACTTTTCCAATGATCTCGAAGTTGAGTCTTGTAATATATATTATATGTAGCATTAATTAGCGCTATGCCTGTTATTGGTCAATCTCCCAAAGGTTAGCTGGTAGATAATGCTTAAGGCATTAAGCTCGCCTATGTACAATAGTATTAAGCTTTTGTGCAATAAAGAAGTTTACATTCATTCATTTATTGGGACGAAAAAAAAAAAAAAATTAAAGCAGTCCAATCCGTTCTCGATAAATCATCAAAGAGTCATGAGTAAATATATTTTCCTCATAACTTTCTTTTAGAGATTTTTTCAAAAGTTTTAATAGTTATTATGATATGGGCGGAGATGAGTCCAACAAATAAAAGATCATAAAAATCGGTCCAGCCGTTCTTGAGTTATAAATGGTGTTAACTAACCCAACTTTTTATATAAAAATGGAGAAAATACACGCATACAAAGTTGCGGACACAAGTGTTGTATAAAAAAAAGCGCCCACCAGGACCGGATATTGGACGTGAAACAGTTTGTCGGGCTCGGCATGTAACTACAGGATTACAGTGTCCAAGTGCGGCCAAAGTTCGGAAACTTTTTAACTCTGACGTGAATACTGAGCAGAGGGATATGCTAGGGGCTGGATATAAATATGTTTTGTGTGGCATCGTAGACTTGGGACTTATTATATGTTCGTTTTCTTCTGGCATGTGACCTCACATCCATCAGGGGCATATTTCATAAACGTGGCAATCGTAATTTATATTTATAATATAACATTTCTAAATACATTGCTTGGTTTAGATAGTTCTAAGTAAATACATACATACATACCATCACGAGTGCCTTACGGCGCCCGAGACTGCCTAAACGGCCCCAGGGTACCCAGCGGTGGGGGTTTTAAGCCCACCTCGTTGTAGCCGATAGTATGAGTCTACACCGAACAAGTGGTTAGCTCGTCGCGATGTTTTGAATAGACTCAATAACCCATCTATAAACAGCTTCACAAGTTGGTATAGTGAAACCGGGATATAGTGGTGTTGTCAAACAAATGTACATACATTTTTTAATTAAAAACTCATTGGTACACACCGGGATTCGAACCAGGGACCTAAGTGTTTTTAAGTCCAAGGTCTAACCAACTCGGCCACCACGTATATACTCGGCCACGATGTATATAAATAAGTTATAGTTGTTCTAAGTAAATAATTCCAACTAAACTGAGCAATGTATTATGAATTGTCACGTTTATGAAATAGGCCCCTAATGGAAAGCAGTATGAAGGTCCAAGAATAAATGCAACTAACAATTATTATTACAAACTACGCAATCGTTAATTGCACCTATTATGTCGGCTCTTTATACGACTTGACGCCCATACAAACGTATTTCCAATGTTACAACTTGGCTGTTAGTCAAAGTTCAATTATTATGTTTATGTTGGTAATTGTACGCGAAAATCGTGACAAACAGTAATCGTATATTACTGGAAGTGCGAAAGCTCGTTGTGTGTGGAGAACGAAGACTTTGCCATTATGAATGAGTGTCCTTGAGATGCATTACAAGCTTCGTTTAAAGGACTTAAGGTATATATAGGAGGATAGGACGTGGCGTTAGGTTGTTGGCGACGGAACACTTTTGGAAAGCGAGATATTTGTTGGTACCCTTTTATAATCAAAAACTGATTTATGAATGTGTATTCCTTATTAATAATCATATATGTAATGGGAATGGGAGGTATGAACGAATCTGTTGGAATATTTAGAATTTTTTTTTACTCTTTGCAAATGATTTAGTTTTTTTTTATTATGACCAACCAGTATTGCGAAGCCCCAATAGAGGCTTTGAGGAGCCCTAGGGTTGCGCACTTTGAGTGTGGCTAGTTTGGAGAAATTCGTAAAATATTGGCGCCAATACGTTTATCACAAATTTATAAATTATTACTCCTATTTATTATACTTTGTGTTTTACAATTTTTCAAGAACCATACGTGCACCGTTCCAGCATCATTATTGGTTTAACTTAAATTGTTCATTTTTATAAAATGTAGGCCTTTTCCAAGCGTTTATTTTAGTTTTGGCAGGTCCAGTGCAAATCATTTAGTGATGTCAACTGCGTTTTATTATGCATGAATATTTATTTATGAGTTAACGGTCATAATTTTGGCTTCTGCAACCTCAGACGAAATAACTATCGAAGTCTGCAACAGCAAGCAACAATTGTTTTCTGTAAATTTACTGTTACAAAATATGAAACTTGGTCGGCACATTTTCGGTTTATTAAATACCATTTGGATAGTTTTATTGTTTCTTGAAACATCTATAGGAGAGAAAATATCTTTAAAACAATTTTTTGTTTGATTATTGGCTGGCTGTCGGTCTCATCACTACGAATAGCGTCAAATGATATATTTATTTATTGGAGTAAAATAATTAGTTAATTAATGGGAATAGCATTAAAATTATCTTATAATAATTAAAAGTAAGTACAAAGTGCTTTATTTATTTTTTAATGGTTAATTGGTTTAACTATATTTTCGAACGGAAATGCTTTGTTGCATTAACTTTGGTTACGTTCTAAAGATATACCAAAAGAAAAATCGTTAGTACCTAAGCATAATTTCAACGAAATTGGCAGCGCAATGTTCATTTATTTCAGTTGTGCGAAGTGCTTCAGAGCTTATATGTATTTTTTCGGGGATTGCTGTACTGTAAACACAATAAGACTTTACGACTCCTAAATTTCAATTAGAGCTTACAACTGCTTTAAAAAATGCACGAATAATAAGTTTATGAGACGCATAATAAAAAATGATACCCGTGAAAAATAAAAGTAACCAACTACGACTATATTCTGAAACGCAAAGTTTTCAGCTTCTTAAGCAACCAACTTATATTTCGCCTTAGCTCTCAGCAAGTGGAAGGGATTGCATCAGCGACTCTTTGCGAAGTTTCAGAAGTCCTGGGAATTTCATTAGGACCCACAAACTTTGGGAATTGCATTATTTTAGACACCATTTTCACTTTGTGGTATAAACTAGCGTTAACTTTATCTTTACCTGATGGTAAGCAGTTCTACAAACTCCATGAATGTGTGTTGGGATAAATCTATATTATGACCAACGGAAGCTCTCAAAAGGAATAAATTGTCCCCGTCTTTGCAATATTTTCCAATGATGCTCAACCAAACAAAAAAACTCTTAAGTTTTATATAATAGTATAGATTCACAGTTAGGTAGGATCTATACATAAAAAATCGATACTAAGTACGCATACACAGACTTATACCTTATAGTTGTTATAGCTGGTATCGCAGCCCCCCCCCCCCCCCCCCCCCCTCCCCACATTATATTTTGAATACTAGCTGACCCGCACAACTTCGTCTACTATCTATAGACAACGCAACAAGCTCGCCACTTGTTAGGTGTTGCCTCCGAATACCATCGGCGAAATTAGGATGGGTCAATCCCGTTGAGGCCGTTTAAACGGTTCTCGGGCCAAAACGGTTATGGTATTTATTATTTTATCATAATATTTCGGAAATTATTTTTTATCTTGGTGACAAACTAGACTCTTGGCATGTAGATACTATGTGTACTAGGGCTATAACAGGGAATCGAACCCACGACCTGTGTATACAAACCCAAGTTCAAATAGTCAAATAAGTTATGCTACTTATTATATCAATACGAATATTTCAGAAGTGGTGGTTCAGGTTGCGGTTACGAAACAATTTCATAATAAAGCAGTGAAATATGCTAAAGTAAAGTAAGATGAAAAATAACAGTTTCAACTTACAGTAGATTTCTAGCGACCCCTAGCGATAACAAATAAGCAACATTGTAAACTAGCACACTGGGTATATTTATATCGTCGCGGAGGGTCCTCGAAGCCTCTCCTCCACCCGAGGGTCCTCCAGATCGTGACCAAACACACCAAGTCAGCAGTTCTCAACTCTCACTGCTCTTTTAGAGCCTACTTCTTATTTAAGATGTTACAGGGAAATATGACAGTAGGTTTTACATTAGGTTTTTTTTCAAATATGTTATAACGTATTTTTATTCAATAATTAAGGGATTATATTGAAAAAGTAAATCGTACGTAAAGTGATTTGATAAGCACAGAATAAAAATTTAAACAGAATCTATGTATGTTATTGGATACCACAGCTTATGGATAAAAATACCCGATTGGTGCTTTTGTTCAATGGAATTCGACCTTTTTTTTTTAATTAATGGCAAACGTCAAAACTTTTTATTTTTGACTTAGAACCTTTTTTATCTGAGCTTGTTAGCTTGACTTATTATAATTAATAATAATAATTCTTTCTTTGTTCATATTATAAACAAGTAATTTACATACAGAGGACTGTCTGGCTCCCAAACTAGGCAAAGCCTTGCTATGGGTAGTCAGTCCATCACAATTTATTTATTGTTTGAAGATGTTTCTATGCAATAACTAATAATAATAATAATTGCTTTTAAGTAAGTTTTCTTAGTATTTAACGAAACTATAATACTTACAAAAATATAAGGCATGCACACAAATTTCTCAATTGAGGTAAGGATCATCATTAATTGGTATTATTGGAGGTTCATAATTGGTAACTATTTTCCTTTTTATATCAATCCTAACTCACTCAACCACTTTGCTACCTATATACTGTAACGACGTCTGTAATCTTACTTGCTACAAAGCAATATTTAAAACCTATAAAACCTAAATTCAGTGGTTCTAACCCTCTATTTATTTTCTGTACTGTGATTTCCAAACCATCAAAACCACTACGAAGTGCATATGGGTATATACCCATGAGTAATCTAAGCGGTACCGCTAAAGTCAAAAAGTCAAAATCATTTATTTCATGTAAATCTTTACAGATTATGAATAGTAAAAAAAAAAAGTTTAACAATGAGGTCTTATAGTGCGTTTGGTTAGGCAGCTATTCATTAACAAAAAAAACGATAAATATTTATTATACCTCGATATCAGATTTAGTACTTAAACATGATGGAATAGAAATCTTAATATGAAAATTACTACCGAACCAAACACACTACATAACCAACTAGTGTAAGACTAGGTGGTTAGCTGATTCCATTGACCTGCCAATAATTATCTGCCATACAAGAGAGCCACCAAAGCGACCAACTTTACCGATCATATCCATGCCTTAAATATTTATAATAAATAAAAGGTAAGTAACCAATCACATATAAGAAAAGGATCGGTATTTTTAAGGGCGTAAACACTAACTGTAAAGTCGATCACCTCAGAGACACCCCGGAGAAAAAGAAACCAGCAAGTAAAAAACTCTAGTGCTTCACACAAACTAAAAGAGGGGCACAGCTATTGATTGACTTATGCTATATAGCATATATATATATATATATATAGTAGCATACTCAAAATGCACCCCACCGATCAGCATGCATAGAACACCTTACATCGGACATTACATACCTACTAAACTAAGGTACATTCTACATAAGCAATTTGTTTACTAGTTGCGAGACCTCAATTGCATATCAAGACGGTTCCAGACGTCTTTATCGTTAAGATAGTCTTTTACACTATAGTAAGCCTTATTGATTAATATGTGTTTTATACAATTCTTAAACTTTATTTCACTCAGATCTATAATGCTTTAAGATAATTTATTAAATAACCTTATACTGTTAATGACGAAACATTTATTAGTTTTTTGCAGTCTAAACTTTGGTATATCGATTTTATCTATGTTTCTTAAGTTTAAATTATGTCTATCGCCATTTTTACTAAACTTATTTAAGTTTTTCCTGATGTACAATAAATTCTCATAAATATATTGAGATGATGATGATGTCAGTACATCAATCATAGGAAAGATTTCTCGAAGAGAATCACGAGCTTTCATTCTTTCTTCTGTAGAATAAATATAGTATCAATATCTACAGCAGATCCCCACATTATAAGACCATATTTCATGGATAAAGTAGTAATGTGAGCTTTCCACTGTAGTTTTGAATCGACTGTGATCCCTAAAACACAGTGGAGTCAACAAATTCCAGATCAGTAGCCCTAGTGTGAGTTTTTTAACATTTACTTTCGCGTTAACTTTAATACTGCGTTAACATTTTGACCAATCACACGCTTGTATTTTTAGTTCTCAAAATTTCCGCTTGGAGCACTGAACTATTTCCCATACAACTTTTAGTTAACTCAAACGCAAAATAATAGTTAAAAAACTCACACTAGGGGTACAGTACCACCTATCTTCACTGTAGCATTGATATTAGATACATTAGGCAACGTAAATTTCAGGCACTTAGTCTTCTTTGCATTTAAAACTAAATTATTTGCCGTGAACCATTTTGAAACCATTTCCAGAGTGTCATTTGCTGCCAATAATATATTATCTTTCCTACTAACTTTAAAAAGTAGGGATGTATCATCCGCAAATAGCACTATCTCCGCCATCTCCTGTACCATATGTGGAAGATCATTTATGTATACTAGAAACAGGAATGGGCCTAAAATTGACCCCTGGGGGACACCCATCTTTATAAGGGTTCCGTCAGATACACAACCATCAATATTAACACCTTGAGTTCTATTAGAAAGGTAGTACTTTATTAGATTTAAAACTAAATCGCGAATGCCACAAAATTACATTTCGGAACAACACGTTTACAACTACATTTCGGAAGAACCACTACCACGGCGAAAATGGGATTTGTAAGGTGAGCCATCCTGTATCCTTCAGAGCTAATTTTTTTTTTTTGGGGTTATCTGTCCTTTTTGACATATATAAGTCAACAATATAAGCATTCCAAATTTCCAATTTTAAGTAAAACCGTCACCTCTAGATATATTTGAAGAAAGCACCTTTGTCTCACTACAATAATTTATTTAGTGAAAAGAAAAAATAAAACAATTAAATCTGAAACAAATAAAGTCTGAAAAAAAAAATGTGTGAAGTCTTATTAAGTAAGATATATAAATTGAAGCTATAATATTTTATAGCTAATTAGTAATTCTACAATTTCGAAATAAGTATACTACAAAATTTTGTATTTTTAGTCACATGTTGTGCTCTAAAAAAAATTTTACCTGAAAAAAAAGTACACAATCACGTAGATCGGCTATGTTATTAACTTTAACCGTATTTTTCCTTTATCGTCATAATAGGTTCACCACGACAACAATCAATTTATAGTTTTCAATAATATATTAAATTGGATTCCTTAAAAATATCTATAGAGGGACATTATTGGATTCTTATAGAGGTAAATGTCTCTCCAAATACCAAATAAAATTCAATTTCAATAGCTACCAAAATAAACAGTTTTGGTAGGTATTGAAATTGAAGTGAAAATTGTGCGCTCTGAGCTTTCTATACAAATCCTAGCTGAACATGTTTTTAAAGAATATATTTTCTAAACATACTATAATATTTATTCGCTTTTGTATAATGTGGACTTTTTACAATATAATTTCAAATATATCTAAATGTATGTAAACTCAAATTAAAAAAAAATAGTCTTGGAAGAATAGGTCTGTAGGGGAGAGCAGGTATGATTCGTAAACTTTTTACACTAAGTCATGTAAAAGCAAAACTAATAGCTATTTTAAAATAATTTCAATGATTCTGAATTACCTACATACGGGTATCTGACTTTAATAATAATATAGTTCAGTATTGATATAAAGTGCCGGCAAACTTATGATGAATTTGCCAAAAAAATGGAAATCGTACGAAAGTACACCACACGCGGGATAACTTCGTACATAGTAATTGGAAAGGCTATTAATATGAAATTATTTATTGAGTTCAAAACTATTATAGAATCAATTATATTACACTAATTAACAGTATATTGTTTTATAGAACTTTTTAAAAATCATAAAAACAACATTAAAAATTAGGGTAACATGCCATAAAAATATTAGATCTGTGAACAACGCATCTACCATTGCACATTATACACAGTAAGATCTTTTTTTAATCAATTCTTAATAGATTTGGGTATCGAAAACACCTGTGATAGGTCAAGTGTTTCTTCATCTTTGATATTAGAGAATACGAATCCACCCCACTCATAACTGTACGAAGAAAGGTACCTCAACCGAAAAAAAAATGGTTGAGGTTTTAAAATTAATGTTTACATATTAATTTAAAGCACTTATTCAAAAACTATTATAAATTACTTTAATAATTTGAAAAAAAAAATTACAAATGTTTATAATTAATGTTTTCAAAGTCGAAAAATTACTTAGGCAGTGCGAAAACCCATAGCTGTTAGCCTGTGGGTATGAGCGGGCTAATACACACAATTACTAACGCGCCAAAATGTTCAATGGTATAGATATGACTGCTGTACGAATCCTACCTGCTCTCCCCTAAGTGACTGTATTCCAAAATATTTAAAATTCTTAATGCAGCTTAAATATTTTAAATTGAAATTTATTCATAAAATTATTATGAATAAATTTCGTCTGTTTTTGTCTGTACTACCAAAATAACTAGGGCGGTTCATTATAACACGAGTAGCAAACCGGAATAATGCTGAAACAATACAGAAAGTATTGTATTTCTAGTGCTAATTAAAATTCAAATGTGAATACAAAATGGAGTCCGACCGGCGCCGCCCCGTGGGGATTATGCAAAACTTATAATATTAACTATGAAATGTCATTTGCAGTTGCACAATTGTTTTCTCTACCAATATTACATTCAGTTTTTTTCCCTCCATAATCGATCATAGAATGTACTTATAATCAACATATGCACACTTTTTTGAGGCTTTTAATTGCAGTATTTTGATTCAAACAATAATATTAATTGATTAAATAGATATTATATTTTATAAACAGCAGACCAAGCTAAACTGACATACTAATATTATTTACCATGAGCAGGAAGTTAAGACACATGTATCTTATTTCTGGTACACATGGTGCAAGCCTAAAGGGAATATGCATGTAACGCCAATTATTATTATTTTAATATATAATGTTCCTTTTATGTCTTTGAACATATTTACAGTAATCTATTTTATTTTGATTAGCTATTTTTTTTATAAATACGATTTTAAAAATCCATTTTTTTTGTAGAAACGGAACGCGTTTCTAAACGCTCCGACATTAGCAAACACTTCATGTGACGTCATTCGTGCATAAACAAATGTCAACGTGTATTCTGTAGTCTACAGTTTCTTGTTTTCTTGGGTATTTATTGTCCTTTATTACGATAATTTGTTAGAAACAAATCGTTTTACTAACTTTTGAGGTGCAATAACATTAAACTAATATGCTTTTTGAGCACGAATGACTTCACAGAATGGCGGCTAGTGATGTACCGTTTTTTACTACGGTAGTGGCAGATAAAGTTTATACCCTTTTATTACCTTTAAAAAAATGTTTAATATTTGGGTCTAATGTAGTTACTCTATCAAGTAATGAAATTAAAAAAAACATGCATATTCCCTATTAGGGCAATGTGTGTGGTATGGCCTACATATATTATTATTTAATAGTATAACACAACATAGCACCTACTCCTACAATAGTGTAATATTTTCCCGTCTCTTTGTGTTTGAACTGTAAATAGATATATATGTGCTGAGAACTTCATTGGAAATGCATAACACCCGGTAGGTAGTCCGCATGTCATATTATGGATCAGACACAATGTTCTGAGGCTCTACCATGGGCTTGCGCATTGTAGCAACGTAACGTATTTGTATACGTATACGTATACGTGAGCAACAACCAATAGGGCCGCTTTATTTTTGGTAACAGTATTGAATAAAGCGATCCTATTGGTTGTTGCTCACGTATACGTATATAAATACCTAACGTTGCTACCATAGAGTACAATTAATATATTGCAACAATGCGCAAACGCATGGTAGAGCCTCTGGGGTTCGAAGATTTAGTCGGCGGATATTTATGAAACTGATAAACGTACTTTAAAATATTGTAATCTGGGTAAATATGAAGTTCTACTGATTAAATTGAACAACTTTTCCCATAGAAGCATGTGAATGTCTTCAATGATTTCTATAGCCTTAATAAGAAATCCGGTTTTTGTTCGGGTGTCGGGTTGCGGAAAGTGGGTTAAAGCCCCGAGTAGTTCCGCAACCACCCTCCGTAAATCACTCGGCGCATCCCACATCAACCCGACTTGACCAGCTTACACTCTTTTAAAGGATTTTTCAATAGTAAAATACAATACAAACTTCTTTATTCTATAACAATATTACAATAAATATGTTTTTCAGTTCCCACTTTGTGCTGTGGGAAACTGTTCCTTTTGAGTTGCAGTAAGAACAATATTATTACACACATACATACATATCATCACGGGTGCCTTGCGGCGCCTGAGACCGCCTAGACGGCCCAGGGTACACAGCGGAGGGGTTTTTAAGCCCATCTCGTCGTACCCGATGGTATGAGTCTACACCGAACAAGTGGCTAGCTCGTCGCGATGTTTTGAATAGACTCAATAACCCATCTTTAAACAGTTTCACAAGTTGGTATAGTGAAACCGGGACCGACAGCTTAACGTGCTCTATGAGGAACTATAATGGTGTTGTCAAACAAATGTACATACTTTTTTAATTAAAAACTCATTGGTACACACCGGGATTCGAAACCTAAGTGTTTTAAGTCCGAGGTCTAACCAACTCCACCACGTATATATGTACAATGTTATTAGATGTAAATGTTTATTTAATAATTAATACGTATTTAATACCTATAATAAAATCGTATTGTGTCTCTACATTAATAATTTTTTCAAAAGAAAAATTACGCAAAAAATTCCGGAATACGCAAAAAATTACTAGAATACGCAAAAAATACTGGAATACGCAAAAAATACTGGAATACGCAAAAAATAAGTAAAGTTAAAAAGTTACTTAGATCGTAAAAAACAAATTTTGAAATTTTTATGAGTAATGTTTGCGTATAGCGTAAAGGTTTCATTGGATTCAAAATCTAATTACTGAAAGATAAGTATCTTTATTTAGAAAAGATTTAAGTAGCGTTTATATCATCAAAATCAACCAACAAAAACCAAAGGTTTTTTTTTTATATAGTTAGTAAATAAATAATAATAAATACCATCACGGGTGCCTATTTGGCTTCTGAGAATCGTTTAAACGGCCTCAGGGCACCCAGAGGAGGGATTAAACCGTCCTCATTTCGCCGATGGTATTCGGAGGCAACACCTAACAAGTGGCGTATAAAGCGGTCACCCATCCCAGGCCGGCCTTGTTGTCATCTGCTTAACCTTGTTATCAGCTGCGCAGTGACTTAACCACTAGGCTGGGGCCGCTTTTTTATTTAGCCGATGGGAATATTATTCAGGTTTTAAAACAAATTTCTATAAAACTTTCATAGGTACCAATACACGTATATATATATAACAGGCACACAAAATACACCAGCTAGTCTGAAAATAAATTATGTAAAAACGCCGGTTAGCAAATAGTTTCTAACTCATATTTAGCGACCAAGAACACGCCACAAGAATGGTATGCATAGAGCCCAGCAATAGTGAGAAATCCCAAAGCTCTTCGCATCTACATAAAGAAAAATGTACATTTATAAAGTACTACAATGCGCACGTTTCCGCCCGCGCGATCCTTTTTCTCCACACCGCTATTTAAATATTTATTACGTCGGGACACTGTAATAGCGATACCTCCCAAGCCTTCCTAGACACCTTACTTCTGTTGGAAACATTCGTCTCAATAATAAGCTCATTTTCTGCGGAAACTTTACATAATTTATCGCAATTGGATCAAAATATTTCGAAAATCTTGGGTACCTTAATAATTTGAGCGAAACATAAACTGTAAATGTTTAATTTATTGAAGATATAGGTAACTCTACTAGAATTGGTATTTTTTTGTAAATACATTCATGAAAATGTAGAAATTATAATTTTGGTCAGAAGTATCAAAAATATATATCGCTCTATGCTTAGTTACACCAGGCCAAAATTTTAATTAGGTACTACATTTTCATGAGATTACTCAGCTTGCGTGTTTCCTTCCTCTTATAACCAGGCATCTTAAGCCGACATAATGATGGCAACCAGCGGTGCACCTGTATGCATTCGCTCGTTGCTATCATTCCTGGACATTGCATACTGCTTAACATCAGGTGGATGCAAGGTCACATGCTGAGCTCTTATAATAAAAAAGCACATATTTGATGTAAAAGAAAGAAAGAGAATATTTAATATTTGTTTAGTAGTGATCGCATTTATACCTAAGTACTGTAACAGCTGTTTTCGCTGCTGTTACAACTTTTGGGAAATAACAAATAAAACATTCTTTATTTCGGAATTATTTTATTGGTTTATCATCCAAAATAAATTATAATATATTAATTAACACAAATTAATATGTGTTGTAACCTATTTCGAGCGATGCCCAACTATTTTTTTTCATGACTCCGTTTTCACGTCTCACCTTCTCACCTTCAAATTATTTAAATAAGAACAAGTATTTAAGAAGATTATGGTTAGCTTTCTCCAGTCAGTACCATACGTAGTTGCGTTCTAAATAGGGGGTTACAGTACCTACCTATATAATATTTTTTCCTTGGGAAAAAATCCAAATTTCCGATCACTAAATTTATCAGCGAGTAACATGCGTTATATTTCATTTCCTATTTCTTTAAATTAAACAGCGACCTGTTTTAATTAAAGCCAAACCACACCACACAGGCCCCAGTTAGTTGTTTATAAACATAACAATATGTTGCCTGTATCAACAGATATGTTGATAATTGAAGTTTATTTATTGTCTGGATAGGACATAATTGTAGTTCATTTATTGTCTGGATAGGACATAATTGTAGTTCATTTATTGTCTGGATAGGACATAATTGTAGTTCATTTATTGTCTGGATAGGACATAATTGTAGTTCATTTATTGTCTGGATAGGACATAATTGAAGTTTATTTATTGTCTGTATAGGACATAATTGTAGTTAATTTATTGTCTGGATAGGACATAATTGTAGTTCATTTATTGTCTGGATAGGACATAATTTTAGTTCATTTATTGTCTGGATAGGACATAATTGTAGTTCATTTATTGTCTGGATAGGACATAATTGTAGTTCATTTATTGTCTGGATAGGACATAATTTTAGTTCATTTATTGTCTGGATAGGACATAATTGTAGTTCATTTATTGTCTGGATAGGACATAATTGTAGTTCATTTATTGTCTGGATAGAACATAATTGAAGTTTATTTATTGTCTGGATAGGACATAATTTTAGTTCATTTATTGTCTGGATAGGACATAATTTTAGTTCATTTATTGTCTGGATAGGACATAATTGTAGTTTATTTATTGTCTGGATAGGACATAATTGTAGTTCATTTATTGTCTGGATAGGACATAATTGTAGTTCATTTATTGTCTGGATAGAACATAATTGAAGTTTATTTATTGTCTGGATAGGACATAATTGAAGTTTATTTATTGTCTGGATAGGACATAATTTTAGTTCATTTATTGTCTGGATAGGACATAATTTTAGTTCATTTATTGTCTGGATAGGACATAATTGTAGTTCATTTATTGTCTGGATAGAACATAATTGAAGTTTATTTATTGTCTGGATAGGACATAATTGTAGTTCATTTATTGTCTGGATAGGACATAATTGTAGTTCATTTATTGTCTGGATAGGACATAATTATAGTTCATTTATTGTCTGGATAGAACATAATTGCAGTTTATTTATTGTCTGGATAGAACATAATTGAAGTTTATTTATTGTCTGGATAGGACATAATTGAAGTTCATTTATTGTCTGGATAGGACATAATTGTAGTTCATTTATTGTCTGGATAGAACATAATTGAAGTTTATTTATTGTCTGGATAGAACATAATTGAAGTTTATTTATTGTCTGGATAGGACATAATTGTAGTTCATTTATTGTCTGGATAGGACATAATTGTAAAACACATTTTGTAAACCTATCAATATTATCAAAGAAATTTAAATTTTATAGTAAAACTTAGGCTTTACTTCAAAAGTCACAAACCGATGATAATTATATAATATGTATTTTATATAAACACCCGACAACCTGTACTAATATTACTCGTAATCAAACTCTGTCCTCCTGCCACAACTACAGTCGGTGTTTGATACAATACAGAATAATGAATGCAGTAAACCAGACAAACGTGCGACTGATGACTCTACCAAAGCAAACCCCGATGTTTACCAACAGGCAGTGACCGCCTCATCTCTGTTTTCAGTTGTCATTCTGCTGAAACTGTATATATATATTTAACTGTGTTTTATTCTAGACGTACATGTATAGTGTCGATACGTATTTATGTTTTTACACGTACATAAAAATACTTGATTCGGGTTTTAGTAATATGCGTTTCTTTTTTTTATTGGAGCACGACATGTGATTTGTATCTACCTAAGGTGAGCAGACCTACAAAGTCCACGAATGGGGTCAATCAATAATTGTTGTTAAACAATATTGATCGCTCCCACTATGCCGGGTAAATGTGCGATTACGAATTGCATTACGAGTATATTTTAATATACTCGCTGCCTTATCGTCAATACAACTTCGTAACCGCACACGCACCGCTAAAAGGAGACCACCCCAACAAAAAATCTATGCAGTAGTCTCCTGCAAATTCGGTGAACCCAGACTAAATTCGAAACATGTCTAGGTCACTTGACGGTTTTTGCATCTGTATGGACGGTGGTAAGAAGGTGGGAAAAATAATATACATATTTATCAGAGCTTCGTGTGCTTACATTTAATAATTTCTCAAATATTAAAAAATAGAATATACCCTATATTACCCGCAGATCTAATTAACAGATAATACCGCATATAAATGGGTCCAGTGGTTTTTAAGTGATGCCCGACAAACAAACAAACATATATTCACACACGAATTCTAAAGATTATGTTATTTAGAAGATTTGCCGCTACTTTTTTTAAATCAAATCAATGTACATATATTTAATTGAATCAGGCGTTATTTTGCGGAAGTTCAATAATGAAATGATAGTATAATTATACATAATATTACTTTGCAATTATTCCGCTTATGATGTTGGTGTACTAATTATGTGTTACATTCAACTACACAGAGAAATGTCACCAACAAACAAACACTTTTGTCGACACGTGTTTCACCTCTCAACGAGGCATCTTCAGGACGAACGATCTTACTATGACGATGTTATGTTGGATTTTTGATTGGCTTGAATATATTTAGTATAGGTGAACTGGAAATATTAATTTGGTCATTAAGTAATGTTAGAGAGGATTTTTTAATTATTTCTAATTGTTCTAATATGTTTAAATGCAAACCTTTCTTTTTATTGGCGTGAAGAATTTAGAATTTATTTATTGTGTCCATATTGTGGCCTGTATCTAATATGTGTTTTGCAAAATGTTTTTTTTAGGTGACTATTAATGATAGCAGCTATGTGCTCCTTGTGCCTCACGTTGAAAGAACGTCCGGTTTGGCCAATGTAAATATTACTGCAATTTGAACAAGATAATTTATATATACCAGACGTGTTTTGTAAATCATTTGTTTTTAGCATTACAAATACTTTTCACTTTTATTTGATTATATTTAAAGTATTTGTTTAGCTTTTCAGACATATTACCAAAATATGTCATACTTGACTTAAGTATATTTTTTAATAATTTTCAATGTACAGATTTAATTTACAGTTTTATTAAATCTATCTCGAATAAAATCACTTAAAACAAAGTACTTGAAGCGGGTCCAGCCAGTCAGCAATTAGTTGACGCAGTGTGGCACCTCTAGCTAGGAAATTAGTGAAAACAGTATTTTACTACCGACTGAGTTAGTCCAGTTGTCAAACACACCACGGTTTAGTTTAGTTTGTTTTCCGAAACAAGACAACTAACTTGACTAACTACACGCTCTAATTTATGATTTGATTATGAGACAGTCCTTTAGTTTGACGCAACATAATATAGAATATATTTATTACTGAATTTGTACCAAACATCCAAGTCTATTCAAAACATATGGTGTGATGCAGTATCGCAATGTGAGTTTATACTCGTATGCGACCTCTACGTCTGACTGTATACCCAGAAATTGTTACATTACAATACTTTTCTCCAAAAAGGGTGACAAAACCCTTTTGAAGAACTACAGACCCATCTCGCTTCTGAGCCATGTCTATAAACTGTTTTCGAGAGTCATCACGAATCGTCTCTTACGTAGGCTTGACGACTTCCAGCCTCCCGAACAAGCCGGATTCCGAAAAGGCTATAGTACCATAGACCACATCCACACATTGAGGCAGATTATACAAAAAACCGATGAATATAATCAGCCCCTGTGTCTAGCTTTCGTGGACTATGAGAACGCCTTTGATTCGATAGAAAAATGGGCGATGCTTCAGTCACTCCAGCTGTGCCAAATTGACTACCGCTATATCGAAGTATTAAAGTGTTTGTACAAAAATGCCACCATGTCAGTTCGCCTCCAAGACCAGACCTCAAGACCCATCCAGCTACAGCGAGGAGTGAGGCAGGGAGACGTAATCTCCCCGAAACTTTTTACTGCGGCATTGGAGGATGTCTTCAAACTCTTGGACTGGAAAAGATTTGGCATCAACATTAATGGCGAGTACATCACTAACCTTCGATTTGCCGACGATATCGTAGTCATGGCTGAAACCCTGGAAGACCTCGGCATAATGCTCAATGATCCCAGTGGGGCTTCTAAAAAAGTGGGCCTAAACATGAACATGGATAAGACCAAAGTCATGTCGAACGTCCATGTTATACCCACTCCTGTAAAAATGGGAAGCTCTGCACTCGAAGTTGTTGACAATTATATATACCTAGGACAGTCAATCCAAACAGGTAAATCCAACTTCGAGAAAGATATCTCTCGTCGAATCCAACTCGGCTGGGCAGCATTCGGGAGGCTACGTAATATCTTCTCGTCCCAAATACCGCAGTGTTTAAAAACCAAGGTGTTCGAGCAGTGTGTGTTGCCAGTGATGACTTACGGATCAGAGACGTGGTCGCTTACTATGGGCCTCATGAAAAAGCTCAAACACAAAGGGCGATGGAGCGCGCTATGCTCGGCGTTTCCTTGCGGGATCGTATTCGAAACGATGAGATCCGCAAAAGGACCAAAGTAACCGACATAGCCTCCAGAATCGCCAAACTTAAGTGGCAGTGGGTAGGCCACATAGCTAGCAGAACGGACGGCCGTTGGGGCATTAAGGTTCTCGAGTGGCGACCGCGTGCTGGAGGACGCAGCAGAGGCAGGCCCCCCACAAGATGGACCGACGACCTGAAAAAAGTTGCGGGAAGCCGATGGATACAGGCAGCGCAGAACCGGTCGTTGTGGCGATCCTTGGGGGAGGCCTATGCCCAGCAGTGGACGCGCAAAAGGCTGCAATGATGATGATGACTAAAATTTTGATTGAATTACAAAGAGAAAAGTTCGGCAATTATGAATGAAAAATGATATCTGGCAAATGTCCACCACAAGTACCCTAAAGCTGTTTAAACGGTTCTCGGGAGCCTGTGATGGATTTTTTAATTTTTTTTTCGAAAGCGATGTAAAATCATATTTTTTTAAAGACAAAATCTTTATTTGGCAAATATTTTTTCGCCAAATGTTTACATGTTTAAGGAAGGTTATGTTGTAATAGTGGAGTGTTAACAACAAATTCATAAATTTGGACAGTTGTGTTTCAAACTTTTAAGCTTCCTGGTACGGGACTGCTTTATGGCTTACCGTTCCCAGCTGAGTCGCCTCGCAGTGTCGTTCTCCTGAGGACCGGACCGCACAGTCTGGCTGAGCAGCCTGGACAGCCGACTGCTCCCCGACCCGGTGCTGGATACCGAGCCCCGAGGAGTCGTTCCTGGTACTCTACGGAAATATATAAGAACCATTAAAAAAAAAAAAATTTACCCGAGGATCAATTTCATTTACGAAACGATTATAATTTATTGTAATTTCATTAGA
This sequence comes from Monopis laevigella, assembly GCA_947458855.1. NCBI lineage: Eukaryota > Metazoa > Arthropoda > Insecta > Lepidoptera > Tineidae > Monopis > Monopis laevigella. The sequence continues at coordinate 25,576,530 of OX381585.1, forward strand.
CTTTCACTTTTTTTTTAAATGAAAAATGAAGTTTTAAATAATTTTATTTTTATAAGGCTCAACATCTGAACTTGCATCTATGCCGGCTTAAGATGCCTGTTCACTCTTTGTTTAAAGGACTTAAGTTATAAGAGGAAGGTAACATGCAAGCTCGCCAAAACGTTTGGTACGAGTTGGTAAATCCGCCACGGTATACATATGCATGTTGCAACCAGTGCGTGATGTCCTGTAACGGAAAGGGGAAGGGGAAACAATGTTGAAAAGCTCTTCAGAGCACTGTTCATGGTATAGGCATAATAATATATATTTACTGACCAAAAATTATTAAATCGTTTTATTTTCAAAATGTCACAACGAGTCGGTTATCTACGAATACATCTGCTACGAAATTTCGTAGAAGATTGTCGTAGTCACCATTTTCGACTTTTTCAGTATTATAAGTTACTCTATGTTTTTGTTTGTTTTTTATTATTTTAATCAGAGCACGTCATATGTCCGTATCCGTTAGTGAGCATATTTACTAAGTCCCCTACGAGTATAATAGTACCAAAAGTAGTTTGTGAGCAAGTTTTCTTGCTACAGATTTAATAATCTCCAGTTTTTATAGCAACTCGTATCTGCAAAGTTTTAGGAAAAGTTACGCCAATAAAGGATTTCCAGCAAATTAATTTATTACACTTTATAAAGTAATTTTCTTCTGAGAACTTATGAAGTAGGGGTAGTAAATATTTTACTCAGTTGCCTTAGGTAAGTTTTTGATTAAATAAAGAGACGAAATGGCATTACGAGTCTACTTTAATATTCAGCTTTGACGTTAGCTCGTTTCGTAACGACATCCTGAAAGGAGACTACCACCTCAAGAAATCTATGCAGTACGTATGCTTCTGAACAACAGTGAACCCAGAATAAAACCGAAACATAAATAAGTCGCTTGACGGTTTTAGTCTGTGTGTTCACCAGTTTTCAGGAGCCTCGGTTTTTTGGCGAAGATATTAAAGTACTGCAGGCGCCTATTTATATAACGGCAAATAAATAAATAAATGCACACCGCCTATATAGTAAAGGCATAACTTAGCCGGCATAATGGGAGCGATCAATGCTGTTATACTACAATATATTAATCGAACACATTGATGGACTTAGTAAATCTGATTAATACAGATAGATACAAATGTATATTTCATTTTGGTAAAATAAACTTTTCATAATATTTGTATAATTGAGTACATTGACCTTTTTTTTTAAATAAGTAATTTTTTTACCTAATTACACTAGAAATGTTTTTTTTGCCTTAATTCTATAGTCCAGGAGTTTCTTTAAAATGCGAATATATTAAATATTTAATAGTCTGATAGATTTAGAATGTATTGCCTTTTAGTTTTGCACCGTTTTAGCCTGATACTGCTACAGTCAGTTAGTTTTATCATGCCTCTGAGAATAAGTCATGATTTTTACACAAATGATATGCCAAAAATGCTCATGGACATAACCAACTAGGTAAGGAATTTGAGATTTAGATATTTTCTTTTTGTGTTATAAAAAACACTATTCTTCTTAACTTAACTTTTTTTTTTTTGACAAGGTATATAATTAATATTATTATTATTAATAGGGGGAGTTCGGTTTAAAGAACTTTATTTCCACAAGAATTTACAAAATTCACTTAACATGGAAATGTTAAAATATAATAAATTGTTAGTTGTGTTAGTATCAGCACTGTCGTGCAAATCCAATAAACTGTATCTCAATTTCAATTGAGTTGAGATAAAAAATAATTTAGTATTATCAAGTGTTTTGCTATTTTAAAAGCAATTAAATATCTAAAAGTTGTTTTATTACCTTTTTATAACAGATATATTTATATTCCATTTAGCCATTTAAATAAAAAAATCAAAATATTGCATATAATAAAGATATTAAGAAAAACTTGTATTGCCTGGATCTTATATAATGATTACGCAAAGATTGTTATGACAATAAACTGTAACTAAAAATACCGTGTGTTGATTATATTTAATTATCACGCATATTACTACCATGACAATGTATCTTTACTTACAGTATATCACAATAGCTACGTTATACTAATATTTTGGAATATTCTAAAATTGCGGAAGGTTTTGAATGAGCAACTGCTTCTGTAAGGGTTCTCACTTCAATTTAAAAGAAGAAAACATGTAACAGTTAATAAAACGATTATAGTTTGTAATCTTTAGTAATAGACTACTATTACTGAAGATTACTTTTTACACTATAAAGTAACTAGTTGTTCCATTCCTTGTTATAACATGTGTTTTCTCCCTTATATAAAGATAACATTTCGATTTAGATAAAATGTAAATAAAACAACGTCTATTAGTCAATGATAATAATGTTATTTGTATAAAGATACAAAAATTATAACCAATATTACTTACTATAAAAAATCTTCATTATCCTAAGATAACCAACAAAAAAGAGTTTGATCGCGATCAAATTAAAAAAATAATTGTATCCAAAATTAATGATAAAAAAAATAATATTCTAAAACTAAAATATTGGAATCTGGATTACTAAATTACCTATTATTTTATAAACACGAAAGTTTGTGAGGATGGATATGGACATTTGTTGATTTTTCCTGCAAAAACTGCTAAGGGCCGTTTCGACCAAAAGAAGGCATAACTTATACTTATTAGTAATGTCAAATCACATACTAATAATTAATCTGAGTATTAATAATTTAATCTATGAATAAAAATATGTCTGGAATTTGACATTACTATCCCCTGTATAAGTTATGCCATCTTTTGGTCGAACCGGCCCCAAACGTATTATAATTAAACTTAAAGTAATATAGCATATATTAAAAGAATAATACTGAAAAGGTTATAACTTATATAAATATACTAGCTATAATAGAATAGAAGGTAAAGCTGTTGAAGACGCAGATGACCAAGAGGAGATTTTTCAATAGCAAGAAAAAAAAACTGAAAAACTTAAGACTTAAAATTATCAAACTGTTACTTTGTATGAGTATAATTTACATGGTGACTTTGAAAAAATGTGCTTTGAGCTAATATGAGGTTCTACTGATCAATACGAATAACTTTTCCCATAGAACTATGTGCCGCAATTGAAAAAAAATATTGCCTTCTTTATACAAACTAGTAATGACCATTTTTTTTCTAGGAACTAGGACTTAGGAAGCCAACAATTTTTTTCATTTGCATGACACATGGTTCTATGGGAAAAGTTGTTCGATTTGATCAGCAGAACCTCATATTAGCCCAAAGTACATCCTTTCAAATTCTCCCTGTATATTTGTTTGTACTAAAAATTAACTGAGTGATAATTTGTAACTGATCCGGGAGCAGATCATAAATAGCTTTGTCGTCTATTCTTTACCGTAAAACTAGGTCTAAGTCTGTGTCTATATTTTCACATAGGTCTGGAGCATCTGATACTACGAGATCGTTAAAAAACCGTGTTCTTGATGCTGGCATCGATTTACATAATTCCATCAATGCTCTTTTCTTTGACTCATTTATACCCCTTGCCTGAGACTCTCTAGGTAACATATCTAAAAGGTCGTTAACCCCATCTTTTATTTTGTTATTCAATTCTTTTTCAATTTTATTTTTTAAAAATCTAATCTCTTTAAAATCTTGCCTATAATTATTTTTTGCAAATAAACATAAATGACCTCTACGGAACTCTATTATTTTTAAATTTTGTATATTGAAACCTTTTGGGTATGCTACTTTAGAGTCATTGGAAAAAATTATCATATCTTTATGATTTAGCACATCGACCTCTAAATTCTTACGAGACTTTTTGATGTTTTTTATAAAATCATTCATATCATATAGTAATTTTGAACGTTTAAATTTTTTTGCTATTGCTGCATGCACAGTATCTGCTGCCATAAAAGTGTGACCTGGCTCAAAGTATTCTATAGTTATTGCCTCTATTTGTGTCATGTTATCATTCACAGTTCTTACTAAGGCTGATAGAAGTGTTTTGTTTTTATTTTGCGCGTTGCAATTGTCAAGGAAAAAATGTACATGCCGTTGATCTCTGCAATATTTTCTAATGAAATAAATATAAGCAGTAGCAATATTGTATGCTAGTCGTCCACTTTCTCCTTCATGCCAAACTATGCATACAGCTTGTTTATTTTTCCCGGGTGGCACAAAAGACTCATTAAAAAGCACAAGTTTTTGGGAAAAATAATAATCTTTAGTTTGTAGCAATGGCATACAAATAGCTTTCTGCATATCTACTGTGTAAAGACATTCTTTTCCTTCAGATTTTTCACATAGTTCTTCGACATTCTTTAAGTCCTGCCTTGAATATCTTTTATTTGATAAATGATTCCCTAAATCTTGACAGTTTTCACAATTGCATGGTCTTGCTAAGGACTTGTGCTCAATTTCGTGATTTTTGCATTTAGTACATATGTCTTGTGCTGGTTCTGCAGTTGAAATATTAAGCTGTTTAATCATGTTATGAAAATAAGTCCAACTAAATATTTTTAAATTTTGACTGTCGCAGTATTCCTGAAAATCTTTGTAAATTCCAGTGAAGTTTACTCCTACAGGTAAATATCTTCTATTTGGTGCATGTTTAATATTATAATGTGACTGTACAGGGTTATATTTTAAAATGAAATTTTTCATTTCATTCGTATATTCTTCTGTAAATGCTGTAGATGAAGGATGGCGACCACGTGGATCTGGAGCAGCACTTATTTTAGGGTTTTCATTCTTTGTTAAATAGTTGGCTTTTAAGACTGACTGGACTGCCTCGTCATTAGTAAAACCCAAAGTGTGTAAAAAAAAAATTTTGCAGACTTGTATATCATCGATATTCCATGTCAATGTGTTATGCCGTCGAGAAATAGTTTTTGTAGTTTTATATGCGGTACGGTTTTTGTGTACATTCCTTGACAAATAATCTCTACGTCGTTGTCTGTCTAACTTCCAAAATTGATCCCAAATAATACTTCTTTTTGATTGAGGTATTTTATCTAAACATCTTCTTCTACAATTACATGGTGGCAAAATTGGGTGTTTATTTCTTTGTTTTTCTAAAATAGCTGTAGGATTTCTCACTCTCTTATTTTTAGATTTTTTTTTTGGCTCTAAAGTAGAAGCGACTGAGGTATCTGTTTGTGCTGATGTGTCACGTGAATTGGTCAAGAGATCATCGCTACGAGCAGAGGTACGCAAATTTTGTTTATTCATTACAGGTGTACTAGAATCAGAAGTAATAAAGGTATTTGTTCGGGCTGACATATCACGAGAATTGTTTAAAATATTATGACTAGGAGCTATGGTATTTTCTCTTACAGGAGAATGATTTTTTTCGTGTAATGTGCATAAAGTATCATCTGTCTCGGTTGATGAACCATGTAAGTCGATAGACACAGATTCACGTAAACATTGTTTTTTTATTTAGAATAGGTATATCAGGGTGAGTGTCTAAATCTGATGTAACTGGGTTATATGGGTTGGATAATGTCTTACAACGATTGATTGGGAGATTATTTTTACAGGATGGTGAGGCTGAAATGTCCGTTGATGTATCATACAAATGGCATCTTAATTCATCGTCACTATAATTCATAGTACGTTTGTATTTTCTATATGCATTATTAGATGGTGAATGAGAATAAACTTGCAATGTGGTTTCTGGGCTGGTTGTAGCGTAATGTCGATTTTCATGCACAGCGTCTTGTACGTGAAATTGTATTGAACTTTCTTGAAGTGAGTTCGAAGCCACTGTTAATAGTTCTGTATAGCTAAAGTCTCCAATTTCTTCGATAACACATTGATTTATTTGTGATTCACTTAGAGGTAATAGCGGGCTAATATTACGAGATGATGAATTTGATATATAATTATCATAGGGGATGCTAGTACTTGGATATTCAAAGTTTTGGACGACCGGTTCATTTTCTTTTTCATCAATAAATTTATTCAATTTAGAGCAATTGGTCGCCGATGAAGAATTATTGTGAAATTGTACGTTAGTTTTGGACAAATTTAGAATTAATTTATTACGGTCACTCATTTTATATAATTTTCGCTAATTAAATCAAATAAACTTACACGACACGTATTATTTAATGTAAAATCGGAATAAAACTGTTAAATGTTATGCAATCAAATCGTTATTAAAACAAACAAATAGTCTACTCTTTCTTGCACTACACGAATAATATCTATGTCTCTGTCACTCACTCAATAGGCCCGCAGTACGCGATAAATTGTGCTATGCAAAGACAACACTGTAAGTAAAACTCTATTGATTTTTATTATTCCAAAACACTGTAATCAAAATTGCAGTGTTATGTCGTATTTGTTAATGTTTTTTTGTTGAGATATAGTGTTTTTCCTACTGTGTATCTCAGTAAATATAAAGTTTTTTTTAATGAAAAAAAATAGGGATATAAAACGTCTAAAAAGCAGACAATTAAACGATGTTAAGTTAAAACACTGTATCTTAACTTACAGTGTATTGGATTTGCACGTCAGAGCAGCTAATTTAATTTATAAATGCAAAAAACAAAATAAAAATATAAAACAAAAAAGAAGTAAATAAAAAGTAACTAAAATAAAATAAACATAATTATTATCATAGAAACAATTATGTGGGTAAGTTTTATAAAAACAGTAAATGACAACGTTAGCCAGGCGAGTCGATTACCTACGCGCAGTCGATAACCAGTTTCTTTTGTTTTACACGTTTCTTTACAAGAGTTTTTCACACATTAATAAAAAAAAACACTAAACATGGCGTTTTTTTATTATCAATGGAAATTAATCGATAAAAGCTAGTTAAAACTATTCTTGGGCGAGCATTTAACTAGACACATTTGACAAGTATAGATGACACGGAGACTTGTGCATAAAACTGAAATAGCAAACCTATCGGCAAAATAGGTCACGAATGGAATCGAATCAAAATCACCTCCCGTACACATGTCACATCCCTAGCGCCGAGCCACTTCCAAATTCAAATTTGTAATTCGAATTTATATTCCAGTTTGGAATGAAGCTGACAGGTGACACGTCGATAATATGAAAAGAGATCATGTATCTAAAGACTTATATTACGCGGGAATAATCACACTGACACTATTTTATTTTTCCTATTTCGTAAGCTGTAAAGCACAAGTATAAAAAACCATTCGATTCACTTTGTTTATTGAAAAGCCCAAAATAATACCTACAAATCAATATAATAAATAAATGAACAAAATCTAAAGTTAAAAATACATATTTAACTTCTCCGGATCGGATTATTTTTAATAATAGTTTAAACCAACTTACTATCTGTTTTCTCCCTGTTACACTGGTATGTAACAAATTTGACAAAATACAACTTGGTTCAGCGAAATGTTGTTAAATACAAAGGTAGTGATTATTATTTATTGTAATACCTAATATGTATGTATGTATATGTCACACATATTGCTCTGGTCACAAACTAAGCTCTAGACTTGTACTATGTGTACCAGGAACAAATATACTAATACTATTATATTTATACTAGCTGCCCGCCCGGCTATGCACGGAATTATGTATGATTAGGCATTAAAAAATTAATGCCTAATCATAAAAAAAAAAAAAAAAAATCCAAGAAATTAAAACTTTTTTTTAGGGGTGGGCCACCCTTACCACTTAGGAGTATAAAAAATAGTTTACGATCTATTCTCAGACCGACCGAATATACAGAAAAAAAACATAAAAATTGGTTTCGGAGGAGTTTGGTTACAAACACGAAAATTTTATATATTATATAAACAACCAGGCCAACAAACCGCTTATAGGAAAACGTACTAGACTATATATTTTGCCAAATATAACGCCAACAGCGCCACCACTAAACCACGGAGGCGTTTTGGTAAGTGAATATACCAACTGATTCAGTTACAAAACATTGGCAAGGAAAAGTCGAAACCTCTAGACCGAAATCCAAATAAATAATGATATTAATTCCTAAATCTACATGGCTCACAACACAAAATTACATTGAAATCAAAAAAATATATTAAACAAAATTTATGACCAAAATATTTAGGTATACAAATCATACCGACACTTATATTGTCATGTTGTATGACAATATATTTACGCATACTCTCTCACACTCATACACACGAGTACCTACACACACATAGTTAGAAAAATGTATTACAATTGCTGTCTGTAGGAACATTACATTATTTTATAGATTAATTATAGGTTATAAGTAGGTACATTATATTTTAATGCTCAAACCCTATTTAGCTAGAAACATGTTTTTTAATTGCTGTCTAAATATATATCTAATACATAATTCCTCCAATTACCCACTTATCTATTTGTATAACTTAATACTTATTTCGTAAAAGTAATATATAATTAGAATAAATTGTAACTAATTATAAGTATTACTACTGGGGAGACGGGCTGTTCCTAATACAGGATAGCTTACAAGGAGCAGCCCAGCTGTACAGTAAAACTGAGTAAATTTGGTTAATGAATAAAAAACATTATTATTATTAAATAAAGTTTTACCGCGACCGTGCGCCCGTGTTAATTCTATTTTAAGTATTTGACCTATTAATAAGCTGTGATTGATAAAACAGTTCCAACTGGAATAATTATGATAATTTTATTTGGACATACCTTTTATTCATTATACTTAATAATTTAATACTACCTTCAGGCCTCGTCCTCTATGTAGGAGTAGACAGGATAGGTGTTATACAGGTAGATGACTGTAACTATATACCGACCGACCACCATTGTGTACACACCATTCAACATTTTTATTATAGAATATAATGATGGACCCTGTTAAGTCACATGCCGGGATATGACTTAACAGGGTCCATCAATATATTGTTGTTTAACATCATTCACTCTCACTATGCCGGCTATGGCCAAAGACAATTTACTACTTATATTATACCAGACAATTTGTATTACCGTTCCTTCGCCCTATACTTACAAATAGGTACGTTTTCACAGAACAAAGTAAGTCGTCATCTGTGCCTCAGACGTATTTGTAGGGAACACAACCTTCACTACTAGGCACTTAACTCAAACGGATAACGCCTAGTTTCGATGCTCATGCTGAACCTTATGCTGATTTAAGTATTAGCTCTCCCCGCGCATGTATGTATGCTTCCCTCCGAACCTCAATAAGAGAAAGACAACGTTTGAGATTATACCTACAATTTAGGCAGCAAAACGACTTTCCGGCCAAAACTGTTTTCTACTCAAGTTTAAAGGATTTGAAAAAAATGTCTCAATTTATTAAAGAGAAAATAAACAGTCGTATGTCTTGATATTATTATATAGGAATTATTTTAATATAAGGGATTTTTTGGATTTCAGGGGTTATTATTTTTTATCTATACCAAACTTATAAAAAAGAACTAAGTACGAGCCTATATATCGGCCATATTTATAACTCCCCATAAAGTCATTAAAAAATTGGTGGGGGGGGGGGGGGGGTAACAGTAGACCAAAAGGTCGCGTGAATGTATGGGATATGTTTGATCAGACGCTCTTCCACAACTTTACTATTTGTGTAGGCAATTTACTTAATTTATTTTACCTTATTTGAACATTATGAAAATTTGCAGTGATTATTTTGCAATTATCGGTATAGGTTGAATAACAGCAAGTTGGCTGCGAAACTGTATTACTAGTAATGGAAAACATATATATTGACATATTGTATTACAGCGATCAAATATATTTTCCTTTTGGATAGTGAATATACAATTGTTATTTCGAAACCAATACATTTTAATTTAATAATATTTGGCTTTACTCGAGTCCTTGAAAAACACTTTAAGTAGTTATAGAAGGTTTTGTCTCTTTTACACATATTCAATTTTGTTGTTAAAAATTAGATAAAATCTTGTAAAGTGTTCTTCAAGCACTAAATAAGTTTTTATGAATCCCGGTGTTAAAATACTAATAGTTAGGTTATGTAATATAATTCATTTAAACGGCAGAATCCGGTACAGAGTGATTGTACTAAAGTCTCTGCTTATGAACGTCTCTATTATCTTGGAGAGGCAAAAAATGCGCGGAGCCTGATGTGGCAGGAACGGCGTCTGATCCAATAAATTCTACAATCAGCAGTATAAGCTAATTTATTCATTACTGTCCTATTTAAATTTATAGCATCTGTAGGGGTGGCTACGCTTTATCGATAGGTATTAGATTTGCTATTGCAGCAGGTAAATCACGATCTAGTGAATGAGGTCACTCATGTAGTGCTGTGCAGGTACCTAGATTTGCTTCTAGGTGACGAGTAGTAAAAAAATATGTAAAATTAGGAGGTATTATTAAGTAAAAGTGTGCTAAAATAGAATTAAGAGTGTTTTTAAGCAATAAATGTTATTTCATACTGGTTGCTGGTCTCGGTTTTGCACGGGTGTACTAATAGATAAAATAAGACCAAATCTTTTCTTTACGACGACGTAATTTTTACTACTTTTTTTCACAAAACTATGTATTTTTCTAGACAAATGAATAACATGTAATAGCTAAAACTAATGTAAGAGACTGAACGACCATTAAATCTGTCAATATTTACGAAGAAATCCCTACAGACTTTTGTCTAACTCAATGACTCACTTTCATTACCCAAATTTTCCATACAGATCCATTAAAAAGATTTTCGTTCATACAAACTTTTTCCTGACAACAAACAAAAAAAGAATTACCTAAATATGCAGCCGTTCACACATATTCGCCAATTATTATTATTTTGATTTATATAGATTAGTTTTGTACAAAAACAGTACCCACTAACAATAAATAAATTGTACTATTTACGTGGTTATAGTTTTTTTTTTTAAATGGAGCACGGCATGTGACTTTGTATCTATCTGGTGTTAAGCAGATCTACAAAGTCCATGAATGGGTTCCATCAATACATTGTTGTTTAATCACAATGATCGCTCCAACTATGCCGGTTAAATGATGCGGTTACGAAATATTCGGCGAAATGGACGTATTACGAGTTTATTTGAATATCCGCGCTGATTTATCGACAAATCAATCGCCTGTTTCGTAACCTTACTATGAAAGGAGACTACCCCCTAGACTAGAAATGGATGCATTAGTCTCCGGGAAACCGGTGAACCCACAGACTAAAACCGAAACTTGACTATAGACTAGTTCATCATGATGGTAACGAGTCCGGTCGGTCGGTCTAGCGAACTTATATCTATTATTTATATTGTTTTAATTAAAGCCGAAATGACTAAATAAAAACTTTGTATGTCCATTATATATGTATATATGATTTTATTTTTATATCGATATGAAGACAACACATCACTAGCAATTAGAGCCGTCAAGAAGAAAGGTCGATAATAGGGCATCGACTTGAACATTTATTATTTAAGCCATGGACAGGAATAGGCCGACATTCTGGAATCATTAACTTAATGTAACTAGAACTGAAATAAACTTATAATTGGATGCAATCAAATGAACAGTTGTGGAGCAAATTCACAACTATTTTTTATATATATATATATATATTTATTTTTTATTGGAGCCGGGCATGTGACTTTCTTCTTAATATCTTTGGGGTAAATCAATAATTGTTCTTAAACAAAAATGATAGCTCCCACTATGCCGGCTAAATGATACGATTGCGAATTGCATTACGAGTACATTTTAATATAGGTACTCGCTGCTTATCGTAAATTCAATTTCGTAACCGCTCCCTGAAAGGAGACTGCCACCTCGACAAGAAATTGATGCAGTAATCTCCTGAAAACCGGTGAACCCACATATTAAAACCGAAACATGACTAGGTCACTTAGCGGTTTTTGCATCTTAATTTATTATTGTTAATAGGCCCTACCATAGGTGTTTGCTGTGTAGCAACGCAACGTTAATACGTGAGCAATAACCAATAGAATAGCTTTATTTCCAGTAACAGAATTGATTAAAGCGATCCTATTGCTGGTTCCTCGCGTTTTAACGTTACGTTGCTACGAAGCGAAAACGGTCTGAAGACTTCAGCAAATAAGTCTATTCTTTGTTTTTTTTAAAATAGGAAAAACACAAAAAAAAAGTTTAAATGTATTTTAATTAAATACATTATGTAATATTTTAAATACATCATATTGTAATTCAAATTAACAAAATAAAACAAGAGCATAAAAAGTTATTTACAAAAGTTGCGGACGAATTAAACATAAACATTTGCTAAAACATAATCAAACTGAATCTTAAGATGACCAAAAGCAGATCCGTAACTCTTTATTGATCTTGATCGTTCGTCAGTTTTTATTTTAAAATAATTAATATGGTCCTTGATTGAAAAAGGGTTAGGAACCACTGAGCTCGCCAGATACATCAATGTCACCACTAATGAAATAGCACTATCATTATTGATATCTGATTTGACGTTAATTTGATGCATAGGATAATCCGTAACTTCAACTACAACAAAATAAAATACAAACCGATTCGTAAACAAGTTCTCTCAACTTATAACTTAAATATTTAACTTATTTTCTAGTACATTTCAAATTCAATTTGGTCTGTCAAAGTTAGTCGAAGTATTTGTTGTTATAGTTCCCATTATGGGATTCTGTCAAGTTGAACAACAACAACAAATAGTTGATGCTAAAGAAAAGTTGTTCGGCTCACTGAATGCGGATAATCAGTCGATTGAGAGGCAATCGACTGGTTCTCAGATATCGTTTGTTGGCTGGAGAGGCTATCAGGCGGATGTACCTGGGACTACAGTGAACATATTTTCAAGATTTGCGTCACTAATACTTCAAGTTATTATGGAGTTGGACAAATTTAGAACTTTAATCTTTTCGGTAATACCTAGTTCTTATAAAATTTTATTTAAAACTATAAGTTACCTATACTTTCTAATTCGCTAACAATTAAAGATTTATTATAATATTATAACAAGGCAAATCTAATTCAGCTTTAATTTTAAGTAAAAGACATTAAATTAATTACATGATGTTACATTACTTCGCTAAAGAAAATCAGCAGAAATAATGTCTACTCATTTAGATACTTTGTCTTTCTCTCTCCTCTTTACATAAGTAAATAACTACACTTATCTCTATAACGCTACACTTTACTTGTTATTTAAAATAATAATTTTAAAGAAAAGTTTTATTAATTTTATGTGTGAAATAAATGCATTTTTTGTAGTTATTGTAATAAAAAATATATAGAAAATAATAGTTTGTCCAGGAATATATTTCGGGTATAAAATTATTATATAATACCAAAAATACAGTGAACAGCAAGACGCTAATCCCACGAGATACATTGCCAAGTGCTATCTCACCTTAAGCAGAGCAGGGGATGTTTTACCCGACCTCGCTGCCCGCTGTATCTATACATTGCTGTAGGTAGGTAATCAAGTTAATGTTACAAAAACTGTATTCGTTAAAGCAAATTGGAAAATTAGAATAAAGTGTTATACGGGTTGGGGGCAGTGACCCTTCCGCTGTCTCTTTGGGCGGACGGAACTTTGGGTCCGTAGGAAATTGAATATCGTCGTATTGTTGGTGCTTGGTCCACGATCACGTTTCATAGATAGTTGTACCTTTTGTAAGTCAATCTTCATAATAAGTTTCCGAAAGATTTATAAAAGTTTGGAAGTATAACTTTTTCGACCTTTCGTTGGATAGTAGCCATGGAAACGAAATCAATTTTCAGTACAAGTTAGGTACGGATCTTATCTTATTGGTACTTGGACCCTGTGGGATGTTTTGTGTGTTCCCCATTCCCTTTCACCTCACACATTAGTCCCGTCCTCAATATGTTGCTGACATATTTGAGGACATCACCCAGTTTGAGAGCCTGTAGCTTTCCGGTTCCGGGTAAGCCTATCCCAGGTATTTCATTCTATGCATGGCGCTTGCGTCGCAATGGCTCATTAGAACAACATCTGCACCTGGGATCGTCTATAACTCACATAGGAGGATACATTATTTACATGGAACAAACTAATCAGGCAATATTCTTTCTGCTGGAGCACATCATGAGACTTTGTATCTTCCTGATGGTAAGCAGACCTACAAAGTCCTTGCCTGGGGTTAATCAATACATTGTTGTTTAACAGCGTTGATCGCTTTCACTATGCCGGCTAAAATATACGGATACGGAAAAGGCGGTGACCAAGACGAATTTGCTTTATGAAACCCCTGAACAGCAGGGTGATTACGCGTCTTAAGTTCGCTCGCACGCCAATCGTTATGACGCCATTCTGACGTAGATCAAGCTAGGCTACTTAACAATGGCTCAAAAAAATCTTAGAAAATTACGTCATAACGATTGGCGTGCCAGCGAACTTAAGACGCGTAATTACCCTGCAGAACACTTTTTAAATTGTCTTCTTTTCGTATTAATTAATTTATAATTTTATACTAGTAATTATTATATTTTGTTATTTATTTCGATTTACATCGAATAAAATTGATCATAAAAATCCCAAAAGAATAAACAATTCTTTCGGCGAAAAAATATATAATTGTACTGTGTGTAAAATTATTACAAGGAGAGGAGATAAAATATATCTTAAAGGTTAGGTGCTAGAAAATGCCTAAGGCATTAAGTTCTCATATGTACAATTTTATGGTGTAATTTTTTTGCAATAAAGTTTATTAAATAAATAAATATCCTTATTATGGGCTATTTATTTACAAACGAAAATGACAACCAAAAGGCTATAAAAAAATAAAGAAAAACATGCAGCGACTTCTTCTAAAGTTAGCCCAACATCCTAGAATGAAAATCTATTTATTCTGTAATACATTTAAAAAATATTAATTAACCTGAAATAACCAATATTCAATCATTGTAGGGGCATTATTGACTATTTTTGATCTTTGTTTAATTTGATTATTTTTCGAGAAACTGGAGGTTAGTTAATTTATTGGTAATTTAGTATATAATAAAAAACTAAGATAAAAATAATTAAAATTCGTCACCGAACAAGTGGCAAGCGCGTTGCGGCATTTGTCAAACAACTGAACTTACTTATATATTTTTTTCTCATTTGTTTATTCATTGAATACAATATTATCATGAAGGTAAAAACCGTGCGGCGCGTTTTTTTAGCTTCATGAATATTATATTATTATGTATACGAGTAGGTATATATATATTCTAATCCGTTAACAAGACAAACCTCGTTCAACCTTCATTTCAAGTAAAAGGCATTAAATTAATTACATGATGTCAAATTACTTCGCTAAAATATCAAAATACAAATCGCACGCGAGAGAGGGAATCAACGCGAATAATGGCTACACATTTTGGTAATTCTCTTTGTAACCCAGAGAATTAATCACATCACCTTTACGACTATAAATAATTTACTAGTGACTTCTCAAATCAAATAAAGTATTTATTTTTTTTGTTTGTCATTTTTTATCTACAAAGTCCATGAATAGGGGCGATCAATACATTGTTGTTTAACAAAATTGGTCGCTCCCACTGTGCCGGCTAAATGATGCGGCGTAAATAATTAGTGGTGCTGTATCTGAAGGTCGGGGTTCTATTCCCACGAAAACGAAACAATATTAGTACATGTTTCCGTACAACTTGCCTCGTCCTGGGTACTTATAAATATATTTATTAGTATATATATGTACACTATTATTAGCAGGTGCAATAATACAGGCGTTCAATTCCCGGCTAGGAAAATGCATTTTTCACAAATCTAATGAAGCAGTTTTAGTTCTTATCAAAATCGGGTCCGGGACTCCTTTGAGCATTTTTTGCTATTCCTTGTAGTTTAGGGTTTGGCCTTGAAGGCACACTTGAAAACATCTTTGTGTATAGTGCAAGCCTAAAGAGTTTTGTCTAACCAGGACAACATGTTAGGCCTACATTATTATTATTTATCTCACAATAAATATAATATCTTTGGTATCTTCCTAAAATATGTTTTAACTTTGAAAAAAAAAAAAAAACTTTGTTTTTTGAACAGACACCCAAAGTTTGATCTATGATTCTAAAAATATTACTTTAGTTGTCATTTCATAACTTATACATATTTTTTATAAATAAATTATGTACCTAATTAGGATCAAGTATATAAAATCTGCACCTCCATGTCCTTTTTTTCCAAAAAAAAAACTTTATTATCACTAAAAACAACATTTAGGTTTTTTAAAGCTCCAATTTGCGAATCCTTTTTCTGTGCACTTAAGAGGGTTTCCGGTAGAGTGTCTGCTAGTTGTCCTTATCAAAAGTATAGCTACCTAAGTATGGAGCCATCAGATCTATCATCACTGGCGATGCTGGACCTGGGCGAGCAGCTAAGTCGGCTGCTGGCAGACTTCCGCCTGGCGTCGTGGGGGTCGTCATCCTTGCTGGTGAAGGAGATGCGCGGGGTGTGCGCGCGCAGGCCTCCCACCTTGTGGGTGCTGGCACCCCGGCTGAGGCTTTGAGCATCTGAAAGGAAATTATTATGTCAAGCCTATTTACAATATGACACAAGGAATGCGTGTTCAAGCTTTAAGAGTTTTCTAATCCTTACTAAAATATTTTTATAAATTTAGAAATGTTACTTTTGCATTTACATTTAGAAATGTGCAAAACAGAACTTTCATAGTAACCAGACCTACAAAGTTACTACAAGTAAACATGAGCTCGTCTATTTTGGTCTTCTTATATTATATTTATATTTAATTATATCACCGACATTCCTACCGGAATTTGGCTAAGTCAATAAGGTACAAACAAAATTAACAAACACACAAAAACAACACCAACAACACATCATACAACATCATATAAAATCAATTGGAACAGTAAGAATCAATGGCTAGAGGTTTGTAATCAATTCGTTCAAGCAAAAAACAAAGTCATCGTTAAGACTTAATACTAAATGACTTAATAATATTTATTTAGATTTTGCTAGATATAAGTTCCTCATAACATATACCATTAATAAAAAAAATGCGCTTTTCGTCTTTAGGAGCCCTACCGGGAAGCCACATTGACAAACTGATTTTCTGTGGCGTTCCGGTAGGGTCCCTGGCCATGCCGCTGATCCCGCCGCGCTCGGAGAATGGAGTCATATGAACACAATCTAAATAGTGTTCATGTATCTAACCCTCCGATCACGATACTATTACACTCTCCACTCTACAGCTGATATGTGACAGACACTTTAATTCACCAGCTAAAAGGCTGACGTCACAGCTTTACTTCGACCATGGTTACATATATTGTAAAACCTCACCCATGCTGTCACCCACGCATGCTAATTTTTATTATAAGAAAAATTCACTTATGAATTTTTCTTACAAATTCAATATGTACTTGAAAAAGTAATATATAAGTAGATACCTACATACCAAATAAAAGTATAAGGGTAGTGTAACACAGTAAAATGTTGGGTTGAAACAAGGGTCGAGTATCTACCTACACTCGTAGCCACTATTAGTTAATTATTAGAAGTTAGATCCAATACACCGGGGTCTTAACCAATAACCGTTAGTTAACACAATTACCAGTGAGTTTGTACTTCGTCGGGTACAGGTCTGGCGATTCTTTTTATTTATTTATTTATTCGAAGTTTCAGAAAAACATGACAAAAATTTTGTGTTAAAATATACATAGTTATATAAGTATTAGTTTTGTTGATATAGAACCCTAGTCACCACACTAGGATTCCCTGTGTTGTGGTGACTAGTCTCTTTCTAGTTTCAAGTAAACGGCCTACAAATTAACAATTTAATATTTAGGTATATATTACAGTTTCGATATTAGAACAACTTAATATGAAATAAGATAATAAATAAATAACACAATTCAACCGAAAATGAACACAAAATAAGCAACAACAAAAAGTATTCGTAAATACCCACAGTCTGTAGAAAATACAAAGTAAAGTGTTAATATATAAACAGTTTAATAAAAAAGTGAACCAACAAATTATTAACAAGGACACAACAAAATATAAAAAATAAAATAAAAAACTGATATATGTTTATATACCATAATATTCTATCTGTCGATTAACTATAACCATGTCGATTTACTCACGACCACGCCACTATGACCAGCAAAGGAAGTAATAAAGTGCACACGCCGTAGTGGAAGACATTTATTCGATGACAGCTCACTTTTTATCTCTGTCACTATTAAGCCAATGATGTGCTCGCTTGGAATAGGCTTGCAACTGAGTCGGGAATATATTTGTGCGCAAATGACAGAGATTATTAGTGTGGGGGGACCCCCAGTAGGAAATTAGTGTCCGTAGAGTGAAAAATAACCATATGTAGGGCATTTCACACAAATTGTCCTAGTCATAAACTTAGCTTAGGTTTTGTAGTTTTTTTACCAGAAATAAGGCTATTAATACACAGTATATTTTATAAACATCAGACCATGAACATCTGCACAAAAAACGTACAAATATTGTTGGATTTTTGTGGGAATCGACCACACGACCCCCAATAAAACGCCAATGGTGTAACGACTTAACCATAATGGTTATTTGCAAATTATTTTTTTGTACATATTTCATAAATAACTAAATCTCTAAATCTAAAAACATTTTAAAAAAAAATCCATTATACCTATTATTCATCTTAATTTTCGATTTAATGAATGCTAGCTGAGATAATACCTAATATATATATATATATTTTTTGTTGTATGAAACGCTAAGTCCGCGAACAGCACTCGGACTGACCTCATCTCCAAAATGTATTCTGAATTTAAGTGCTTCTATATTTTTCTATTAGACGACTAGTAAAATAGAGAAAGTATAAGGCGATATTATACAAGGCTATAAAACCGCTCGTTATAGTCATAGAGAACTAACAAGGGCACAATTTTTATTGTTGTATTATCCCTAATAGAAGTTTACATAAATAAATAACTACAATGAAATTACTTTCAAACATATAGTCAAGTAATTGATGAAAGTGATGTTTGGGTGATATATGAAGAGGCTCCCAGATCCCGAAGTCGCTCAATTATTCTTGTTGAGGTACTCGGGCGAGTCATCGCTCTCGGGATATTTACAAAAAATCTGCCTGAAAAAGGCTCCGACGTACGAACATTACGCTTTCTACAATATTTATAATGTATGCCTATTAGGTGCGGTGACCACTCTTTGGTTGCCTTTCAAGATTTTCAGTTTTGTAAAGTAAATTGTTAAGTAAATGGGACATTATTTTTTTAACCTATTGTGTCCCACTGCTGTCAAATGTCTTCCCCCCTTCCATCTCTTTCTGTCTCTAGCTGTTCTGGGCCAATTCTTTGAAAAGGCATCTAGCTCGTCTCTCCATCTCCTCCTGGGCCTTTTTTCACTTAATAATATTTTTTTATAATGGACAGAGACCGCGTCAGTCCTCAATCGCGAACTAAAGTTCTAGGCTTGAACTATGTGTACCAGAAGTAACGATATAATACATGTTATATTTATATACACCCTATGACAAACTGTACTAATATTTTTTTGCAATGAGTGGGAATCGAACCCACGACCTCCGGACGCCAAAGGCAACCATAGACTACGTAGTGTTGTATTTACACTTACAAAATTGTGTAAAGAATGTAGAGTTTGTGAAATGAAATAACTAAAATAATGGATGCGGTTACAAAATAGGCAGTCGATTTGACGATAAAGCAGCGAGTGTATTAAAATAGACTCTAAATGCGTATTTGTCGCCTCCCATTTTGTAACTACAGCATTTAGCCGATATGTTCCATATAAAAAAATATATAATTAATAATACATACATTTATATGTATGTATTATATATCACGGGTGCCTTATTGCGCCCGAGACTGCCTAGTCAGCCCCAGGGTACCCAGCGCAGGGGTTTTAACCTCAACTCGTCTACACCGAACAAGTGGCTAGCTCCTCGCGATGTTATGAATAGACTCAATAACCCATATTTAAACAGTTTCACAAGTTGGTATAGTAAAACCGGGACCGAGAGTTTAACGTGCTCTCCGAGGCACTATAGTGGTGTTGTCAAACAAATGTACATACATTTTTTAATTAAAAACTCATTAGTACACACCGGAATTCAAACCAGGGACCTATATGTTTTTAAGTCCAAGGTCTAACCAACTCAGCCACCACGTATATTAATAATGATTATTTAAAAAAATCATGGTCCCCCTAACGCGGGCTCTTCAGGAGTGACTTAAGCAGGTTTTCATACATATTAAAGGAAATGTTAGGTGAAAATGTCCTGCAATTTATTCAGCCTTACATAACTACAGGGTGCCTACTGGATGGGGGCAAACCATTTTATATGCTACAGGAATTACTTTATGTTGTAGCATGTGACTATCTACCTGATGATAAGCAGATCTGCAAAGTCCATGAATGGGGTCGATCAATACATTGTTGTTTAACGAATTGATCGCTCCCACTATGCCGGCTAAATGCTGCGGTTACGAAATGGGCGGCGACAAAGACGTATTTGCATTACGAGTCTATTTTAATATTCTTGCTGCTTTATGGTCAAATCAATCGCCCGTTGCGTAACTGCTCCATGAAATAAAACTTGACAATGAAACACCACCTCGATAAGATTCGATGCAACAGTTTCCGGAAAACCGGTGAACCCACGGATTAAAACCGAAACATGACTAGGTCGCTTGACGGTTTTTGCATGTGTACTTTTAAAAATTGGAATCTCAGGGCGGCGAAAAGAAAGGATAAATGAATTTTCATTACGTGGGTTCGAATCCCGCCCACCAGAATTTTTTTCATTGCACTTTATCTTATAAAAATGATATGTATATAAAACTAATAGAATATTTTCCGAAATACCAACAGAAAAATATATATATATGACGAGCCAATCCAGGTCAGCAATAGCTAATATATTAATTGAAGTGCTTAGATGAGGGCCGCTTGATTTAAGATTTTGCCAAATTAACATTATATTTTGTGTCGGTAAAGGTCAGTGTTTCCCCTGGGCCGTAGTGTGGCATAATGTTGTTGTCGCTGGGCCCTGAGGGGTGACCTTCCCGCCGACAGGCCCCCGGGGGCATCCTGCGGGGGTCACCGTTCATTTGCTATTATTACGTTTCGTAATTTCGAGAATTTGCTTTGGTATTTCGCCAAGTTTTTTTATATTATTAGAGCTTGACAAGTGCATACACCCGCGATGCAAAGTCCCGGTTTCAGAAGACTACTGCATCGATTTTTTGTCGAGGTGGTAGTCTCCTTTCAGGGCGCGGTTACGAAATGGGTAGTTGGATTGACGATAAGGCAGCGAGTATATTAAAATATACTCTTAATGCAATTCGTCATTGTCGCTGCCCATTTCGTAATCGCATCATTTAGCCGGCATAGTGGGAGCAATCAATATTGTATAAGAAAAAAAATTTATTGACCCCATTCATGGACTTTGTAGGTCTGCTCACTACTAGTCTACCTAGTACAAAGTCACATGTCGTGCTCCGATAAAAAAAAAGATAACAACCAACAGTCAGATGTGGGTGACAATGTAGTGATAGCCCGGAAATATTTGTATATTACACTAGCTGAACATCGACTGCGCAACTTTAAACGTTTACGCAGCGAACGGAACGGAAGCACTCAAAAGGAATATTTTTTCCTGTTTTCGCAACAATTTTCATTGATGCCCCGCTACTAGCGAAGACGTAGCATGGTACGTTACATAGCCTATAGACTTCCTCGATAAATGGGCTACCCAACACTAAAACATTTTTCATTTGGAACCAGTAGTTCCTGAGATTAGCGCGTTCAATCACACAAACTTTACAGATTTATGATATTAGTAAGTACATATAAATTATTTTCCGCTTCCACCATTATCCAGTCCTGCGTGGAAATCCACTCGGGCCTTTCCGGCTAAGTCCGCTCCGACCCTGCGGATTACTACTAATTATCCGGATATAACAGAATCAATTACCTAAATAAGTAGTAGTTTCTAAACATACAGAGGGTCACACAGAGACGCGGGAACTGACTTTGTTTTTTACTAAAGGGTATTCTATTAAGGATGCTGAACTTTACATTTGAATAAAACCACCTGTGTTTGATATCTTCGATTGTTTATTATTATTATAAAGGTCGATTACTAGCAATATGTATGAAATATGACATCGTTCAAATGGCTGGCTACAGCTTCGTTGGGTGGCACGTACACGAGAGGTCCAATTTTCGATGACTCTAGCGCACAAATCGGGCTGAATCTCGTTGAATGGTTTGAGGCTTATTCGCATAGACCTGCGACTTAAGAAAACCCCACAAGAAAAAGTCTAATGGGGTCAAATCGCACGATCTCGGTGGCCAGTTGACGTCGGTCGCCTCTGCGCGAGATAACCAGGGGGGTAACCACCGACTCCAATGCCGTGAGTTCTCGTTCGAGTTGAGATCAAATATGACGTCATTTCATACAAATCATATTTACAAACTTCATAATATTATATATATTTTTTTGTAATAAATTAGGTACTCGAACAGTTTATGCAGTGGTTAATTTAAACAAAGATGTTTCAGTTTACGTAGTACCAAAAACATCCTTCTCGATCTTAACTCGAACGAGATCTCACGGTATCGGAGTCGGTGGTTACCCTGCAGGTCCGGAAATCGCTCGTGCAGAATATCGATAGATAATTTTATGATTTGTACACTCTTTGACTCTCCATGACTATTTGCCAAAACTAACTGAATAAATGACAGCCAATTTGACAGATGTACCTAAAACAATATGGCCGCAACCAACTGTCAAATTTAAGCGTTCCTAATGGAAAACCCTTTATTTACATAAGATCATCATAGTTATGGATGTAACAATCGGGAATTCAGTTCAGTTAGGGGGTTAAAGAAAAAGTGGTCTTGCGTTCTTAAGTAAAAGCTCGCCTAAAGTATCATATTACATCTCACATTTATTTTACACAAGTTATTTTATTTCACGACGCGAATGACTCAGAACCCATAAATAAAACTTTATATAAAAAAATCTCCGAATGCCAACTAGACTTGGGTCCATTGTATAGTTCACCGCCTTGTGACAGTAAAATACCGTGAAGATATAATGAAATAAAAGTGTATTCAGTGGAAAATCCATTGATCGGAGAAAATGTTGTAAAAAGAAACTCCGATAAGTCGCCGACCAATCCCTTTAGTCTATCTTAACCCGTCATAGTTAAGTAGAGTCACAGACACGTTTGTCTCTACTTATATTTTATGTTTTGGGGATTCTTGACCGGGGATGTCTCCTGGTGGTGGTCTTCAATATAAATACTTGATATATCATTTAGAGCACGTAAAAACAGTGCCCGTCCGCGAGCCGCTATTTTTTTTAGTTTCATGCATTTTACAGACAGACTTCACACTCGACTACCATAGACTAACAATCTACTTTTCTTAAAAATATAGACTACCTGAATACACGACATTATATACTACTATTGAGTTATTATAATATTATATACCTAACTATATTCTATAAATATTACTTATATATATTTATAGAATATAGTTAGGTATATAATATTATAATAACTCAATAGTAGTATATAATGTCGTGTATTCAGGTAGTCTATATAACATATATAGATATATATATATTAAGCATAACCTGTTAAAACAGGTTATGCTTTGTAGGTGACGCTTTTTGTATCCGTAAGTCCCCACGACTTCCGGATACAGCACAGACGTTAGTCTACGGAGCGTAATCTGAGTGTCATAATATGAAGGTAATCCAAATAGTATATTCTAACATATTAAATACGCAATATAAATAAATGTATAGTATAGTATGTACAGATAATTTATCTATAAGGCCCAGGGGACCGGGGCCCCATTGCAGTGTTATAAGGCCGCTAGTCCGGGGGCCGGCATCGTTTGATTGGGGCCGACAAGGAATGGGCCGCAGAGGGATTCCGCGGTATTAGCCACAGTAACGAGTTAAATGAAAACGGAATTTTGTCGAAACCCGACGCGTTCCAGAAGGCGTTTATTTTATTTTCGTATCGGAAATAAATGAACAAAAACGTGATTGATTGGAAAATTTATTAGGCTAGGTAAGTCTTTGTTATTTGGATTTATTTTGTTTAGGCGACTGGATATAAAATATTGTTTTTCTAAGAAAGGCTTAACTGTTATTTTTAAATAAATAAAATGTTAGAAAGTTCTCCATTAAATAAAAAAATTACCATAACATACTTTATCTAAACATATGCGTTTACTTATACGCCCGAGATCGCCTAGACAGGGTACCCAGCGGAGGGGTTTATAATCCTACCTCGTCGTAGCTGATGGTATGAGTCTACACCGAACAAGTGGCTATCTCGTCGCGTTCTTAGGATTGATTTAATAACCCATCTATAAACTAGTACATAGTACAAGCTTATTATGACCAGAATTCAACGTTTACATCACCAATACAGATTCGATAGTACAAGCTTATTATGACCAGAGCCTCTACCATGAGGTTTGCAATCGTATTAACGTAACGTTGATGATAATATACTCCTCGAGGTATCCGTCGACGGCGACACCGGAAGTCTAGCATGGGCAAACGTAACGTTAAGAG
Source organism: Monopis laevigella (assembly GCA_947458855.1). Classification (NCBI taxonomy): domain Eukaryota; kingdom Metazoa; phylum Arthropoda; class Insecta; order Lepidoptera; family Tineidae; genus Monopis; species Monopis laevigella. The sequence goes on from OX381585.1 coordinate 25,601,080, forward strand.
GGCGTATAAATGCAAATAAAACAGGTGAAATTAAAGACGCCTGTTACAATGCGTGCGAGTGAGGAACAAAACAAAACTCACGCGGAATTCTTGCAAACAATACAGTTTTTTTGCTATAACTTTCAATATATTTTGAATTTTACAAAAACGCTAGGCCATGTATGTATATGATCTTATGCATAACTTTTAAAAAACATAGCTTTATGCCTTGTGACTCACATTTTACGTTATATTAATAGAAAACAAAAACTCTGGGCATTATATGTGACGTGTTCTGCATATTATAACCTATACCGTGCAAACGCTAAAAAGACCATATTGTTTTATAATTAATATAATATTTATTTATTATTAGATTTCTTAAATCAATAACGTAGGTAATATATAATTTGTTTAGTTGTTCATCAAACTTTTAACAGGAATCCATTATAACTAGTTGGATACTTTAGCTAGATACGCTTAGCTACTACGTGCCGGGCGTAGTAGATATGTGAGTTAACTAAGCCGGCTCAAGCAATTAGCTTTGTAAGGCTGGGCGCACACAGGAACTTGATTTTCCATTTGAGCCCCCAGTCTCTGCCCCCAGATGGAAATCATGGACCCTTTACAATACAATTTAACCGATTTAATTAGCAATTTGATAATATTATTAGCTTGTACTTGCTTAGCTTGTAGGAGATCCCACATTATCTATTCACCAAATTTCAATAAATACGCCGCTATACCTATTATCGGTGAATTTCAAAAATGACCCGGCGCATTGCGGTGAGTTTATTTATTATAAACGTTTATACTATTATTATTGTTATTAAAAATAATATTATATTAATAATTAATATAATTATTATGAATAATAATGATGAAAATAATAATAATAATATGTAGGACAATTTACACATATTGCTCTGGTCACAAACTAAGCTTTATTTTATATGTACCAGAAGCAACAATATAATACACATTATATTTTATAAACACCCAGACCATGACAAACTGTACAGAACGAATGTACTAATATTTTTTTGCCATGGGTGGGAATCGAACCCACGTCCTCCGGATACAACGCCAAAGGCGACTATCAGTCTACGGATGCTGTGTTTTAAAGCTGAAGAGTTTGTTTGGTTGAACGCTCACGAACTACTACACGAATTGAAAAAAAAATGTTGGATAGCCCATTTATCGAGGTAAGCTATATAACATCACGCTACGACCAATAAGAGCGGAGCATCAATGGAAAATGTTGCAATAACGGGGGGGGGGGGGGGGGGGCAATATTCCTTTGCAGAGCTTCCCTAGTTCCGTTGCGTGTGGTGCCAAAACGGTTAAAGATACGCAGACGTAGTGGCGCGGGTCAGCTAGTCATAGATATAATATATATATATATGAGAGTAAGTCTGAACTGAATGTTGCATAATACAAAGGTAGACTTAATGCCGAGCGCATTATCTGAATTTAATTGAAACCTTGTCTTATTGCTTTTTAGATCTTTTTTTTTGTATCGACTCAATGTCGTACAGTGGAAAGCATGGCAGAGTAGGTATACTTTGTCAATCTTTACTTCACACACTTTATGCCTTTATTTTATGATTTAATTTGCCAAGACAAATACAAGATAAATATTACAAACTATAAGGCCCTATACTATATTGTAATGATTAGAACTGGCACTCAGTACACGCCGAGCTTTACCACCCGTTGGTTAACTGCCCCAGACCTCATCCATTACAATTTGTCGAGTATTTCCCTACTTAGTCCTTTTTCTATATGTCCGGGGGCCGGGACGTATATCTGTGAAGGGTTAATTAGTTACGGTCTGTGAGACAATCAACTGGTTTGTAATTCATTTTATTTAAAGGTATTATTAAGGGCTCTGCAGTAGTCTTAGTACAAACGTACCTCCAATATTACAACTTGGCGGTTAGTCGAACTCCAATCATTATTAATATGTTGGTGTATGTACCTACTTAAAAATCTATATGTTGTTGGTAATCAATATTTTTGTATTATTATAATATTTATTTATTTTATATATAGAAGATTTACAGTAAACCTAACTTAAGTATATTTCACATATAACAACTATGGTATATTTATATATCTTCACAAAATACATTGTTTCAGCATAAATTATGTAAAAAACAAAATTATTAATAAGTACAAGCCAATTATATGTGATAAAAATAACAGAATTACATTATAATTAAAAAAAAACAGAGTTTCTATTAAGGGCGAGAAAATTTAAATAATTCATATCATAAACATAATTAAAAAAATAATGAAAACTTAAAAAACAATATAAAACCTATCATACGTAAAAATAACAACACAGACAGATTAATTAAGTAATCGCTTATCTGGATATATAATAAGTGCTCATTCTGTATGGAGAACGCAAAATTCGCGATTGCGAATGCGGTGTCCTTAAGTAAAACTTAATTTAATATCTACAAATAGACCTTGGACTTAAATAAAATACTAAGGTCCCTGGTTCGAATCCCGGTGTGTACCAATGAGTTTTTAATTAAAAAAAATATGTACATTTGTTTGACAACACCACTATAGTGCCTCGGAGAGCACGTTAAGCTGTTGGTCCCGGTTTCACTATATCAACTTTTGAAACTGTTTATAGATGGGTTATTGAGTTTATTCAAAACATCGCGACGAGCTAGCCACATGTTCGGCGTAGACTCATACCATCGGCTACGACGAGGTTAGATTAAAACCCCTCTGCTGGGTACCCTGGGGCCGTCTAGGTGGTCTCGGACGCCGTAAGGCACCCGTGATGATATGATATGATCTACAAATAGATGAACCAAGATCATCAACCAGTCGTAACTTTGGAATGCCAAGATGTCGCTCTTTCTTGTAGAGAGGGTGAGAGGACAGTTGAATTTATAGGGAGAAGGCAAATTAATAAAATTAGCCTCCGTGGTCAGCTCCCATTATACTTGCTGTCTTCGGATTACTCACTCATAGCAAAATAATGTTAGTTTTCTATACAGAGGGTCTGGTGTCTATAAAATACTAGCGCAACTTCATCTGCGCACGCAACGGAACAAAATTTCCCCGTTTTTCCAACATTTTTCATTAATGCTCCACTCCTTTTGGTCGTAGCGTGATGTTATATCGCCTTCCTGGATAGATGGGCTATCCAACAGTAAAATAATTTTCTAAATCGGTTCAGGATTACCCCCTACATACGCACAAACTCGCTTTACCTCTTTATTATATTAGTATAGACAGTATCACTGATTCTGGAACACAGATGATAACATACATATTCAAAAACCGTCAAGTGACCTAGTCATGTTTCCCTTTTAGTCTGTAGGTTCACCGATATTGTGGAGACCTAATTTTTTTATTGAGGTGGTTGTTTGTGCCGCATCCCTAAATCTATAGAGGACTGATGGTTTATGGTCGGGCTAATTTTGTCTATGTTATAAAAAAATAGATCCAAGCACATGTGCATTAAGTTTACTAATTATAAGTGTTTATAGAAGAATAAATAAGTATTAAAATAACTTGAAGTTTTAATTAAACAGTGGTAGTATCCTTTCAGGGTGCGGTACCGAAACGAGCAGTTAATTAAACGATAAAGCAGCGAAACTTGTAATTTGTCACCGTCCATTTTGATTTTGTATGTCTGCTTACCATCATGATACAGTCACATGCCGTGCTCCAGAAAAAAAAATCATTGTATGTAAAATCCTAGCTTAGTTTGTGACCAGGGCAAATGTGCACATAGCTTTACATGTTTTGAAAGATAACCTCCTTCTGGGTAAGAATCCCGGATTACTGTTCACTTCCCTGCTTCCCTTCCACACGAGTACCTTTGCCGGGTCCAGTCCATGCATAACAGACATCTCTCTCTTAATATCCCAAACATAAGGTAATGTGTAAGTAAAGCTTTCCCTGTAGTTTTGATGTCGTTCCTTTACTTTGCAACTGGTCACTTGCCTCCATTTCTACATTTTGATTTTTCAACATTCTCATGCATGCACGACGATTTTAGAGACTTTTAATTGCTCTGACTCTTAACCTTTTCAATTTGATCATAATAAGTGTGCCTTGGTTTCCGCGGCCACGTATACTCCACCTCATTCTTATATACCTAGTTCGTCATATTTCTACATGTCATAACAATTCTGCCAAAACGCACAAAGCGCTTTGCTACTACGTTTTCAAACTGTACGGCAGAACTCACTTCCTGCTTCTGTTTTTCCAAAATAAGCACTTACGCAATAAGCGTGCTTAAATTCGACCTTATCGATGCTTACCATCAGTTTGACGTAACAGTAAATGACGTTTGGGGTCAAACCCTTTCTTTTATTATTATGTTATCAATTGACAAATATAATAATTAAACATGCCCAAACCAGCGTAAGTTATCCTTCCTCATTGTCCTGCCTATACATTCTTTCAGTCCCACTCGTTCTTGAATTACGTATTTGCGGATTCGGTAGGTATTTTAACACCGCACTTTCATCACAATGATTCTCACTGCATTTATTTTGCTTTCATATTTTTCCTGACATACCCATGCCTGACTTCTACACAATAGTGTCGGGACAAGCTTTTAATTCATTCGTTAAGCTCGCCTTTGTACAAATCTTTTAGTGTAATAAAGAATTTTAAATAAATAAAGACACTGTAGGTACAAATAATAAGTCCGTCTTCATCTTCGGTACCTATAGCAGAACTGTTTTTATAATATTCGGTAATAAAAGTTCCACGTTGACACTAAAGCTGAGTTGCACCATAATGACCGAGAGTTCATTATGATAACAGAAATGTAATGGTAACGATTACAGAGAGTTCATTTTGGTGCAAGTCAGCCTTAAAGGTACTTAATACTAAATAATAAAGTGGTACCGTAATAAACAATTCATAGTAAAATATTAGCTGAAGTGGGACATCAGGAGAGCGGGACCGGTGACAGCAGGGTAGCGGGACAGCCACAACGCTTCACATATTCATACAGACAAGGGTAGTATTCAAAACACGACGTCAACAAAACAATTTTCGACTTTAAAACTCTACGATTTAAAGGTGTTATTCGTTTGGTTATCCGAGAGTCCTGACAGCTCGGTGGAGAGATATGAATAGCCTGTAGTTAATACCACGTAGAGACCACAATGATTTATTCTTGCAGAAAATGTCATATTCAATTATAATTAAACTAGACGAACGAGAGATTTGATCCTTATAGATTGGCCATAAAAAATGCCTACCAAGAAAGCTTTCGAGCATCTGAAAGTATAAAAGCATATATCCGGCCTATGTAACGACAGTGTCCTGGGACCAGCGGCAGGGCGCGGGCCCTTGGACACCCGAAAATACTGTTTTTTTCTAAATCTTTCTGTGTTGGGTTTGATTTTTTGAAACGGAAAAAAAAAAAATAATAATATTTATTACCAACAACAGAAAGATTATCGCGTATAAAAATAATATTTGAACTTTGACTGCCAAGTTGTAATGTTGGAAATAGACGACTGCAGACCCCTTAAGTTAAATTTTTTTTACCGACTTGAAAAAGAAGACTGTTGGAGCTCTAGAGTGAAACTTCTCCAAATCTAAGCGAATTATGAGAGTTTTGCTCATAATTATCTTCGTCAAATCTAAACCGATTTTTATAATTATTACTTTAATTTAAAGGGCGCACCGGGTTGGTTAAATATAAATTAGGTAAGATGGCCGGAAGTTTTGGAACTGGATTGTGGAACCTCAAAATTTGAGTAGTTTTTTTTATAAATCTCTGTCAAATCTGAAATGATTTAAGATTCTCGTTTTGTTTAAAAAAATGTATCAGATAAAAAAAAATATAACTGAAGTAAAAATACAGAGCTGGAATCAATGACGTTCTATCACACTAAAAGAAGTTAAATAAAAACTTTTTATTAAACGAAAGGGACCGACTTCAAAATCACTATAAAATAAAAAGTAATAAAAAATTACAAGTGTTATTTAGTTCTACTGGATTCTACTATTAAAGTTGGCAACACTTAATTGTTATTAAAATAATTACGACTCATTTGGATGGCACTAAATGTAGGCATAGCTTCCAAAATTATACCTATTATTGATGACTTGGTGGCGAGTTCGTAAAGTAGAATCCAGTAGGACTAAATAACTATTTTTTATTATTTTTCAATCGTATTAGTTCTTTTTCTTTTAGAATTAGGTTGTACTTTTTTTTTAAGCTCGGAAAATTTTATGAAAATTTGTTAATAATTGGTTCATATTTGATATTATACCGCGATAATGTTTCTGCTGTATCATTAGGTATTGTTTTATGCCTTATGTGTGGTATATCTTAGCGACCGATCGGCGCGTCGTGGGCGCGGGCGACATGTCCTTCATATTTACATAAATATGTTCAGGGATTGTTTGTATATATTGTTCAAACAACATAAATATATTTTGAGTAAAAAATTTGTCACTAAAACTGTTGTTGGGCATATTATTTATTGAGGACTGGCATAAAATATAAAATGTTCTATAAATGTTAGTAAATATTTTATATTTTTTAGGTACAATCTCGTTAACACAAGTCGTTCTATAAAGATAATAAAATAAAGATTTTATTTGTCATAAATATTTTATGCAATATTCTGTAAATGTTATTACAAATACCTACACGATCACGTGACTGAAGTGTTTATTAAAAATAACCTCCCAATTAATACAAGATTATACGTTTTAACGTTCTCTTTTTTTTTCGGAATATATTATTATAGGGTCAATAATTTTTGAGTTATGTGCAACAAAAGTTTTTAATAAATAACTTAAAACCTACTAAACTTATATCACAATCAAAATCTCATTCAATCCATCTAGCTATAGCTACTTATACTATTATTTCTTCTGCGCTATAGCTTAATAAAATTGGTTACTGAGATTGTGTACCTATATATAAAAAATATTCATTATTTCTGAAATCAACTCCATTTCCTTCTTATCTGAAGATTTTTTAAAAGTCTTCTTTAATTTTTTCATCATCTTCAATACCCTAAGTGCACGAATAGCATTCATATTTAACCTCTTTTTTTTTGGTATTTGAACTTCATAACTTCCTAGCTTCTAACAAAACGTAGTGTAAATATATACAAACACAATAAATCCAGCAATATCTACTATAAGCACAGTGCGGTGCCTACCTACCCCATTAGGATATCGTTGTCGTAAACATGATTAGTTTAATTCCGGAGGTATCGGGACCCAGTGGCTGTAACTAATGCTTACCATCCGTCTGAGTCAGGACTCCAATTATGTAGCTTTGGTTTTGGCCGATCCAAATTGCGTGTCATATTTAATTCCCCGGTATTTGGAAGCTGCGTTATTGTTACCCGCTGTACCTTTATAAGGATAGGCAACAATTTATATACTTAGGAGGTAAGTATATAAATAAATATTTGTAACAAAATTTTTTAACAAATTCTTTTTTTCACATTTTTTATATAGGTCCTTATGTTTATATATCGCCTTTACAGCTGCATTCATAATAGATAAACAATGTCGATACCGATATAACTGTTAAACCAGGCCGGGGAAATAATGGTAAAAGTATAGTATGGTCTTCGCAGATCTGCTCTACCACCAGGTATATACAGAGTCACGTGCAAGGTTTATCAATTACAATGCGGTGGTTATATTGTTCCCACTTCGACGTAGCCTATTCTAATGTACAAATGAATTCATTTTGTTTTTATTAAAACATAATGTAGTGGTTTCTGAAATACTAGTTTGTTTATAATTAAAAACTGTCTGAAGAATAATTCCACTTTACAAACTGTTAACCGAGAAAATGTGTATTGCCGTCACCTGCTGAGAATGGGAGCCGCTGTGGTCCAACGCTTCTGGTAAATGGGGAACTTGCTTAACTCCAAATGGGTTTACGACCAAATGTTAAACTATAGAGAGCGCATGGTTTATTAACCCGCCGTAACACTTACGATGCCATTAATTATTTTCATGCGGCTAAATAGGTATGTAGGAAGGTCTATTAAAAACCAGAAACTATTTTCATTACTACTAAAGTTTTGTGTGTATATACCTATATATATACACATCGCGAGCCTGTGGAAACCGGGCACTTTGCCAGATGTATGTGCCGTCTTGTACTACCCTTATAAACGATAACGTTTAGTATGTACTAAACGTTTTGCATATTGTTTATGTGGCGAGCGACTAGTAGATCTAACGAGATCAGTAGCTCAAATTCTGATATTGATCTTTTCTCGACCAGCTTTAAGTCTGCGAGGTTGAAGGTAGTAAAGAGTTTTTTTTTCTTCTTCTGTAGATTCAAACCTATAATTTTACAATACCTATCTTGCGTTAATCTATTACGATGTTTTCTGTTTATATATATTATTATACTTCTACTTGTAACTGTCTTATCTCTCTGTCAATTATATATTTGTGAAGACCTTCAGTGGTCCTTAGTTTTTCGTGCTATTTTCCTAATCTGTCTTGTTACCAATGGTATTCCTATAAGTAAATAAATCAATAAATATAAATATGTCACACTATTAAAAGATCTACCAGCCTGCCTTCCGTTTAGTAATAGGGCTGAATAATGTAGAGCTGTAATAAATTCTATAACAAAAAGTACGGACATAGTGTAGCGAGATACTCGTGAACGGTTATTAGAGTACTATCTACGGCCGCATAGTTCTGTGTCGGTAATGCGGAGAGGCAGGGAACAGAGTGCGGCCAATTGTTTTATCGCGGGAGGCGCTTTCTCACACCTACCTTGCATAACTCAACATAAACAGAATCAGCGGCAAGATATTCAACTATTATAATACTATTCAAATAATATACGTGGTGACCGAGTTGGTTAGATCTCAGACTTCAAATTCTAACAGTTCAAACTCCGATGTGTACCTACCAATGATTTTTTAATTTTAAATAGATGCCTCGGAGCGCCCATTAAACTGTCAGTCACAATTGCACTATACCAATTGGGTGGGGATGCGTTATTCCAAACATCGCGACGAGCTAGCCACTTGTTCGGTGTAGGTAGACTCTTACCCATGGGCTAAGACATGGTGAGATGCCTCCGTACCCATACCCTGAGGCCGTCTAGGTGGTCTCGGGCGCGATAAGGCACCCGTGATATTTATTTTATGTAAATATTATTAGTAAGTTGAAATATTACCCAAAGTCTTTACACAAAGATTTACCTAGATAAACCCCTTTACTTAGATAAAAAATAACGGGCGAAACAGTTCGCAGTAGGTACTAAAATCTTCTATATAAACCCTTATAAAACACCCGTTTTTTAAGAGTTTGAGAATTTAAAATAAAAATACAAGAGAAAAATAATATTGAAATTATATCTATGTGTTGAAATGTTTTTTTTATCAATTCAATTCTAATATGGTAGATAATTTCATGGCATTTATTTTTTAAATATGATTTTCGGCATATGTCCGCCGCCGCATATATTAATGGTTAAAAGCTCTGTATGGCAAGTTGCGTCGTAAACTCAACGGCTTTTTACAGGGGTGATTTAAAAATAAAAATAATATAAAAAATACTAAAGAAAAGCTAAAAAATCACTTCGCGATGTTTATTTTGTCATCTGTCACTATTTTTATTTTCTATTTTTCCACCAATGTGAAAAGAAAAGACAAGGATTTTTCGACCATACAACCATTTTAGTTTTATTGACTACAAGTTCCCGTGCGACTGCTTTTGCGATGACCAAAAATAAATCACAAGCCAGTTGGCGGAATCAACTTGGAGTTTCCTTGATTCGCGGGCATATGTAGGTGATACGAAGTTCACCGGGTAAGCTATACAATAAAATGGTTTGCCTAAATCTTCATCAAACTGTTTTATTTTTTATGTAAATATTTTTAGATAAATAAGTAAGATAAGTGTTGTAATACATTAAGCATTAGTGACGTATTAGTGTAATTACACTTCTCCAAACAAAGCAGCTTCGACGGAAACCAGAGCATAGTGCTACGCCGTAGCCAGTAGTCAGCTGTCGTAGCAATCTGCGGGACATCCATATTCATGAGGTATTTACGCAGGTGGGATACGCGACTACTGATCCAGATTAGGGGGAGTTATCCAACACAATTGCGTTCTGGTTCTAAGATGAAAAATATAAAATTAACTATACTGTTGCTGCGCATATTTTCGCCGCTAAACCTGGTTCTATCTGAGAAATATATATATATATATAGGACAATTAACACATATTGCTCTGGTCACAAATTAAGCTCTAGGCTTGTACTATGTGTATCAGAAACAACGATATAAATACATAATAAATTATATTTTATAAGCCCCCGACATAACACACTGTACACAAAGACGTATTAATATTTCATGATATGGGCGGGAATCAAACCCACGTACCCGGGTACAACGTGAAAGACGCAATCACTAGTCTATGGAGTAATATAACACTGTATTACAATTATATAGCGTGTACAATTAATAGTTCGACCTGCTCCGACCAAAAACTTTGATTGTTTGGAATAAAATCAGGAACACGTTCTGGAAGTCGAGAGGTTTTATACAAAACATTATTGCTACAGCTATGTAAGGAGTTTTTAAAAACAAACGATTCATGGGTCATTACCAAAATTTGAGCATTTTTTGTCAGTCGCTACAATTTATTGTTCACGCAAGTCCTTCATTCTCCGTGCTTTGTTTAGCTTCTTTTATTTTATATTTTTTGCCATATTTTTAAAATAATAATTTACTTTTACCTACATTTTCAACATCCTTTTTGTTTAATTTAGGGCATATTTTTTATTGTCTTTAGAAAATAATTATTCACTTTTTTGTCTACAGAGTTTATATGTATTTATGGAATTGTGTGTAAGAATATGTTTTTAAGTATCTATTAATATTATATACTAACAAACAATTTTACTTTAAGTAAAAATTTTGTCAGTCATATACTTTACTTTACTTATACTTTATCTTCTGATTGTATATGTTTTCTATACCCACAGATAGATTAAGACATATGATTATATAGTCTATTTAGGGGCGAGTTATGTTGAAAGAGCTAACCCGCAACCATTTTTTGTTAAAGTATATTTATTTACTTATAGAAAAACCATTGGCAACAGGATTAATTAGGAAAACAACACAATTACTAAGGACAAAGAGATATAACGAATCTTTAAATATCACATTGTTTATAGGTATGCGTTATTTGTTAAAAGAAAATGCGCACAAATTCCTATTGAATAAATTCATAAGATAACATAATTAGAAATGGGACGTCCTCGGAAATTACAGCGTGTTGTCGGCGATGACGACGTCGCGGATGGTGACGATGTCGTCACTCCCTACGACTTTGCCTACTAGAGCGATAGACTAGAGATGAAAGAAGAAACCAGTGTTACTTTACTTCTATTAGGTATATCCATTTACTTAATTATAGACTATATTAACATTTAAGTGTTGTAAATTTTTTCATTAATTTTCAACTTTTTGGTACGTACATAGTAATTATATTTCTAGAGAAATCATTGACAAGTAGTTCTAAATAAATTATGTAGGTACTTTATTGAAAATTCATTAACTTAATTAACAGTTTTTGATTAAGCAATAATGACATTCTATTAAGTAGAATCCAATGCGTTTGAAGATATCTAGATAGACTAGTATAGATTCCATCCAATAGAACTCCAATAAACGAAGGTATTACCGTCGGGTACATTTCTACATCAATTAAGTTTAATAGTGTGTTCAGATACTGCATTATTCATTGGACATCTAGTAAGTTCCTATTAAATTGGTTAGACAATACCTAGAAATCGAGTTCTAGTATAATCAATGTATATTTAAGTGAATCACAATTGTTAATTATAACATTAAAATGCTAGCATAACATTGGTTACATATTTTTTTACAAAGTCTATGGATACAAATAAATAAAAATGGCATTGCATTGGTTATGGATGCAAACAAATGAAAAAAATAATCCTCATGCCTGAAATAAACCCTGAAGTGATCCTTTTTGGTATAATATTTTCATAAAGTAAATATTAGCGAAACTAGTAATTTATAGTAACTAGGTAGAGTTGCTGACAGCGAGATTCTAATACAATATTATTTTATCGCATATGAATATTTTTGTCTGAAAATATATCTACGTATTTTAATCGTAATGTATAATAAAATTATTATACTAGCTTATCCACGAAACTTCGCGTAACTTTAACCGTTAACAGCGTAAAAAATGAATATTTTTCCCCGTTTATGCAACATTTTTCATTGTTCCTCTGCTCCTAGTGGTCGTAGCATGATGTTATAAAGCTTAGCCTTCCTCGATAAATGGGCTATCCAACACTAAAACAATTTTTCAAATCGAACCAATAGTTCCTGAGATTACGTTCAACCAAACAAACTATTTATCTTTATTATATTATTATAGATTTTATACTAGTATTGTAATTTATAAAGAAAATCTTCTAATCAATACTTATTTATTTATATATTTTAATTATTAACAAAAAATAAATATATAAACTAAAGAAAACATTGAAACTAAAAAATAACCAAAATTTAGAACCCTAAGACAAAAAATCCAAAACAAGAGCAGAAGCCCTATACATAAATTAAATCATCTAACCCCGCCGATGTGTCCAGAGTACCACATATGCTCGCTACCTTTCTACCTATAGCACAGAGGAAATAATAGTGTACAAGTGCCTATAGTAGGTACGTTTTTACTCTACATTAATGTACCTTAATATGCCTGTAGTTTTAATTCCCAAGCTTTATTTAACCTTTACTATTCGGTTAGATGTACAACCGACTGACGTAGGTATTTACCTATACTAAAACACGATTTTATTTAAACAAATAAATTTGATGACCGCTTGCTTGCCATAAAACCTTAACGTCCCGGGGTTAAGTCAACTAATAAAGTCGGAATAACAAAAAACGTATTATCTTAGCTCTCGTTTATTGTTTCCTTCCGTTCCTACAAGCCTCGTCAGAGGATATTATCCTTTATCCCAGGAGTAATAAAGCCTACTGTTAAGTAGCGTCTACCGCGTTCGTTGCGACCTACGTGCCCACTCATATCGAGAGGCAATCACTTCTGACAGAGAATTTGGGAAAATGTATAAAATGATTAGGGGAAAGACGCTTGGTGCGGTCGTGATCGTCTGCGGGACTAACGAATGTGATTAATGCTTTAACACTAATTAACTGCCAAAACAAACGTCCACTACATATTGACTGACTTACTTATCAGCTCCCACCCGCAACTACACATAAAAACGCAAAAAGCGTCAGCCATGTTTCGGCTTAAGTCTGTGGGTTTACCGGTTTTCCGAAGACTACTGCGTCGATTTCTTGTCGTGGTCGAAGTCTACTTTCATGGTGCGGGACGAAACGGGGAGTGATGTGACGATAAAGTAGCAAAACTATTAAAATAGACTCGTAATGCAAATACGTTTTGTCGCCGCCCATTTTGTAACCGCATTATTTAACCGGTATAGTGGGAGCGAATTTTGTTAAACAACAATGTATTGATTAACCTCATTTAGACCTACAAAGTCAGATGCCGTGCTCCAATAAAAGATCTAAGCTAAGAATAAGAAAAATTGGACCGTACAGTGCTTACGTTTGTATTGTAGAGACCCACTATCCCTGGTGGGAGGGTTTTTAAAATTCCAAAGGCGGTTAAAAGGTATAAACGAAATTCCAGAAAAATGTATCAAAATGTGAAGCACATTTTCAACATTTTGTAAATCGACTCTTCTTGAAAAATAACGGATTGTTTTTCTTTAAGAGCGTAAACTCAAATGGGCTTATTCATACAAACTTATTGAGACCTTGAAGACCACTTTAGTTATAGAAGGTTTTGTCTCTTTTACGCATAATCATCTTTGTTGCTAATAAAACCAACAGAGGAGTACAGCGGTTGACTTACCTTTCTATGCTTATAGCATATGGTAGCATACAAGTGAGTAATGAGCCCTTTTATAAAATATCAATTAATATCTTGTATTATACATAAGTTTGTACACATAGTACAAGCCTAGGACTTGTGACCTGAGCAATATATGTGTGAAATGTCCTACATAATGATTATGTAACAAATGTCCTACATAATGATTATGTAACAAATGTCCTACATAATAATTATGTAACAAATGTCCTACATAATGATTATGTAACAAATGCCCTACATAATGATTATGTAACAAATGTCCTACATAATAATTATGTAACAAATGCCCTACATAATGATTATGTAACAAATGTCCTACATAATAATTATGTAACAAATGTCCTACATAATGATTATGTAACAAATGTCCTACATAATGATTATGTAACAAATTCCCTACATAATAATTATGTAACAAATGCCCTACATAATGATTATGTAACAAATGTCCTACATAATTAATTTGTAACAAATTATTTGATGAATGTTTTTTTATTACTAAAATAAATTCTACAATAAATATATTAGGTGATGATGAAATTATAATATATTTAACTTTATTGAAGTATACTGAAAAAAGTTAATCAAATAAGAGAAAACGTTAATCCTGGAACGTTTTGAATTTCAAAGAATAAAATTAGAATAATTTGCAAAAGTGATTGGGCAAAAGTAAACACAATTATTCTATTATCATTAGAATAAACAAATCCCGAACAAGCAATATAGCGTTCGATACCTTTTTATAGGGTTCCATAGTTTTATTTTTAAAAAGGAACCCTTTTGGTGAAAGTATGGTGTCAGTTCGTCTGTCAGTCTGTCTGCATCAAGTATCTCTAAAACTACTGGTCCTATTAGAATAGTTATAAATGTAATTGACCTCCATATATTCAAAAGGAATTAAGTCAAGTTCCGGTAAAAAAGGGGTTTTATTTTGACTTAAAGTCAAAACAATAAGTGGCTGACTACTTAATAGCTGAATTTCGTGAAAATATGCGATCGGGAAATTTGGTTTGCAATTAATTTGTTTGTTTATGCTTGTGGCATCATCCTGTTGGAACCAGTTCCCAACCAGGTCTGTTATATCCATATCATCAATAATAGGCTAAAATTTAGTTGTTAACATCTCTCGATAACGTAATCCATTGGCCATAACGGTATTTCCAGCCGAATTTTAGAAAAAAAAACCGGCTCATTCTCGCCTCCAGACCACACAGCGCAGACACGTTGAGCGTCGATTTCTTGTCGTGGTCGTAGTTTTCTTTCATGGTGCGGGACGAAACGGGGAGTGATGTGACGATAAAGTAGCAAAACTATTAAAATAGACTCGTAATGCAAATACGTTTTGTCGCCGCCCATTTTGTAACCGCATTATTTAACCGGTATAGTGGGAGCGAATTTTGTTAAACAACAATGTATTGATTAACCTCATTTAGACCTACAAAGTCAGATGCCGTGCTCCAATAAAAGATCTAAGCTAAGAATAAGAAAAATTGGACCGTACAGTGCTTACGTTTGTATTGTAGAGACCCACTATCCCTGGTGGGAGGGTTTTTAAAATTCCAAAGGCGGTTAAAAGGTATAAACGAAATTCCAGAAAAATGTATCAAAATGTGAAGCACATTTTCAACATTTTGTAAATCGACTCTTCTTGAAAAATAACGGATTGTTTTTCTTTAAGAGCGTAAACTCAAATGGGCTTATTCATACAAACTTATTGAGACCTTGAAGACCACTTTAGTTATAGAAGGTTTTGTCTCTTTTACGCATAATCATCTTTGTTGCTAATAAAACCAACAGAGGAGTACAGCGGTTGACTTACCTTTCTATGCTTATAGCATATGGTAGCATACAAGTGAGTAATGAGCCCTTTTATAAAATATCAATTAATATCTTGTATTATACATAAGTTTGTACACATAGTACAAGCCTAGGACTTGTGACCTGAGCAATATATGTGTGAAATGTCCTACATAATGATTATGTAACAAATGTCCTACATAATGATTATGTAACAAATGTCCTACATAATAATTATGTAACAAATGTCCTACATAATGATTATGTAACAAATGCCCTACATAATGATTATGTAACAAATGTCCTACATAATAATTATGTAACAAATGCCCTACATAATGATTATGTAACAAATGCCCTACATAATGATTATGTAACAAATGTCCTACATAATAATTATGTAACAAATGCCCTACATAATGATTATGTAACAAATGTCCTACATAATGATTATGTAACAAATGCCCTACATAATAATTATGTAACAAATGCCCTACATAATGATTATGTAACAAATGTCCTACATAATTAATTTGTAACAAATTATTTGATGAATGTTTTTTTTATTACTAAAATAAATTCTACAATAAATATATTAGGTGATGATGAAATTATAATATATTTAACTTTATTGAAGTATACTGAAAAAAGTTAATCAAATAAGAGAAAACGTTAATCCTGGAACGTTTTGAATTTCAAAGAATAAAATTAGAATAATTTGCAAAAGTGATTGGGCAAAAGTAAACACAATTATTCTATTATCATTAGAATAAACAAATCCCGAACAAGCAATATAGCGTTCGATACCTTTTTATAGGGTTCCATAGTTTTATTTTTAAAAAGGAACCCTTTTGGTGAAAGTATGGTGTCAGTTCGTCTGTCAGTCTGTCTGCATCAAGTATCTCTAAAACTACTGGTCCTATTAGAATAGTTATAAATGTAATTGACCTCCATATATTCAAAAGGAATTAAGTCAAGTTCCGGTAAAAAAGGGGTTTTATTTTGACTTAAAGTCAAAACAATAAGTGGCTGACTACTTAATAGCTGAATTTCGTGAAAATATGCGATCGGGAAATTTGGTTTGCAATTAATTTGTTTGTTTATGCTTGTGGCATCATCCTGTTGGAACCAGTTCCCAACCAGGTCTGTTATATCCATATCATCAATAATAGGCTAAAATTTAGTTGTTAACATCTCTCGATAACGTAATCCATTGGCCATAACGGTATTTCCAGCCGAATTTTAGAAAAAAAAACCGGCTCATTCTCGCCTCCAGACCACACAGCGCAGACACGTTGAGCATAAAAACGCTTCTCAACAATCGCTCTTGGATTTTCAAATGCCCAAATGAGGCAAATTTATCGATCAAATTCTTAGAAAGACGACTATGACCGAAAATATAACTTTTACAGATTCACCATTTATATAGTGGATTTTTATTATTTATGCGAAAAAAAATAGGGAAAATTCTAAAGAAAGGGTAAAAAATAACATTACTCTTTGCGTTTGTTTATATTTTGATCGTTATTATGTCATCTGTCACTATTTAGTTTACGTGGCTACAACTTTCTGTGCGACTGGCTTTTACGACATATGGAGTTTGCGGAATCAACTTGGAGTTCTGTTTCGTGCGCGGACAACTATATTGGAAAGTCATCATCTATGTGATACAAATTTTCACCGGGTCTGCTAGTAATTAATAAAAAAAATAACACTACCTACATAATTAGTTGAAAATAGGCAAAGGAGATATTATCGCCATCTAGTGTTTTAATTGTCATATAAAATAATGGATACATTTTCTTTATAAACAAAACTATAGAAAACTTCTTTAGGCCTTGCTATACTAACTATACATCTCGTGTTTAATTTTTTGCTGTATTTGATAAGAGCAGTGAATATGGCTTATTTAGCAACTGACGGTAGGTGGGTACTTCGAAGGCGAGTTTTCGTACTTGTCGGGGTTTTTAACATTAAAAATGTATTTATAAATGAGTTATGGCGACCCTTATAAAGGAGCCCAGATTTTTGAGTGAGACAATTTGCGACCCACTCAAAAGTTAGGAGGCTTTAATCTTGGACTAAGAAAAGTTTTTGTTAATTTTCATTGTGAAGGGAAAATACGTTATAACGACGATAGAGTGGCGGGTTTGGGAAAATACGTTATAGCGATGATAGAGTGGCGGGTTTGGGAAAATACGTTATAACGATGATAGAGTGGCGGGTTTGGGAAAATACGTTATAACGATCATAGAGTGGCGGGTTTGGGAAAATACGTTATAACGATGATAGAGTGGCGAGTTTGGGAAAATACGTTATGACTATGACACATGGGAAACAATTAACGCTAATCCTACTACTATTTATTTTAAAAGAAAAGTTAGTATTTTACAAGTAATTAACTTTTTTTAAAGATAAAAATGTAATGAAAAAAATCCTGGTGGCGGGACTCGAACCCACGGACCTCGCTATCGCGGCAAGGCGCTCAAACGTATAAGAGTTATTAGAAGAAAGCTAATAGAGGGCGTCTGTGTATAAGTAGATAACAAGCAATGACAAAATTCGTGAAGGCTGACTGGAACCTGGTTGGCTCAGCGGTTGACGAGGTCCGTGGGTTCGAGTCCCGCCACCAGGAATTTTTTCATTGCATTTTTAACTTTAAAAAAAAAAGAAAAGATTATCCTATAAAGGAATTTACAAAAATTCATAAATACAAGTTATTAACGAAATTTGACCTGTTGCTCCTTTAAAAATAATTTATGTAATCTAGTGGTTGTCGTGTTGCCGAAGGACGAGGGAATCAAACCCACGCCGAAGGTCGTAGGGTCGATTCTAATAAGCTCTAGGCACATACTATGTGTGGCAGAAACAACAATACCAATACATATATTATAATATAAATATTTTATAAACACCCAGAGCGTGGAAACTGTACAGAAAAACGTACTAACATTCTTTTGCTATGGGTAGGAATCGAACCCACTACTTCTAGATACAAAGCGTAATCACTAGACATTTTCCATTTCGTAAACAAACATTGTAGACTGATAGCGGCTCTAATTAAAATAAATAGAGGTCATTTTGAATATAATGGTTTCAGCCGTTACTTTTGTAATTTGTCACTTTATAATGAAAATTAACTTTTATTATTATTGAAGCAATCATTGGTAATTACAGAGGGTATGGTTTGGAGCTAAGATTACTATGATCCCGCTGGGTGCAGATACAAATAAACACCAAATCAGCGGGATAATTACGCGCACAACGATAAGCTAAACTTTATTCGATATGATGCAATTCTGTAATAATTAATACAAAACTGGTGACATTAAAAATTGTCAGACAACTAACTGCGTTATTTCGGTTAAAGTTTAGCTTAACCATGTGCGGCGTAATGCTTCGGTACAAATTCTCACGCCCTGGCTTCTACAACAACACTTTTCTTATTCGTGCGTGCGGTATATAATAATAAAGTAATAAATAGTGCATTCTAGTAATAACATAATAGACTTGGTGGGTGATATGCGGAGCGGATGCATGAAGGTAAAAACGTGCCCGTCCGCGCGCCGCTTCCGCGGTTTTTTAGCTTCATGTCTGGATGGGTATAAGCGCCACACGCGTACGTAGCTTCGCTTTGTATGTGTGAACTGTTATGATTTATAAAATAAAATACACGACTAGTTGAAACACCATTTTATTATTGAC
This sequence comes from Monopis laevigella, assembly GCA_947458855.1. Classification (NCBI taxonomy): domain Eukaryota; kingdom Metazoa; phylum Arthropoda; class Insecta; order Lepidoptera; family Tineidae; genus Monopis; species Monopis laevigella. The sequence continues at coordinate 25,620,524 of OX381585.1, forward strand.
TGGTTTTTTATAACTACCTACAACATCTCTTTCCTTATATAAAGCAAAATATTTTAATAAAACAGAACTTAATTTAATTAACAACTATGGGTACCTATTTTGTTTTTTATTTTATACAGTACATACATACCTATTACTTACTTAATTTTAAAACCAACATTATAATATCTCTCGTTTACTAAAAAAATATAAAAATATCTATAATTTAACAATACCTATAAATTATATTAATTAGGTATATAAATAAATATAAACAAAATAAGTAGGTAAGTAATGAGCAGGTTTAGGTAGGTTGGTATCTCGCCGGTTTTACAACTCGTCTGCCAGAACGTGTTACATACGCCTCGGCGCCGGTACCGCCACCGCGACTGTCTGCATTGGGATCCACTATCGCCGCGGCCCGCGGTACCGCTTGGGCGTCGTCACCATTACCTACGATAGCCCTGTCTTCCATAATATGCTGACGATTTCTACGATACCTACCCCCTGAGGGTGTCTCCAGCCAATACGAGCGGGGCTGAGGAGCGGCGACTTGCACTCGTGCCGGCAGCCATTGACCCTTGTCTCTTATTCGTACGTTGTCTCCCGGTCGTAATGGCGGTAATTTTCTAGTCCCCCTATTATAATACTTTGTCATATTTTCTGTGCGCGAATTACGCTCTTTTAGCACTTTAGACCTATCTGGTACTTTTGGCAATAATTTCTCATTAAGAACCGGTAATCTATCGTTTAATCGCCTACTCATTAACAGCTGAGCTGGCGAATAGCTCTCCCCTAAAATGGTCGTGTTTCGAAAAGTCAAAAGAGCTAAATAGGGGTCTCGACCATCATCATGCGCCTTTAAAAGTAGATGTTTAACTGTTTGCACGTTCCTCTCGGCGAGCCCGTTGGACATAAAGGTGAACTCGTCACGTGTTTTACGCCCCAGATTTCGACAAACTTTTTAAAGTCATCAGATGTGTAAGACCCGGCGTTATCTGAAATTAACACGTCCGGAATGCCGAAACGCGAAAACAATTGTTTTAGTTGGTCTATCACGTGTCTACTCTGTAAATTATTCAACGGCAAAACCTCGACAAACTTAGAATAATAATCTACAACTAAAATATATAATTTCTGGTGCACTTCAAATATGTCGGTCGCCAGCACCTGCCACGGGCGGCGCGGCGTCTCATGTGGCGGCGCCGCGCGCACGTGTCGCAGGCGCCCACCGCCTCCGCAATGTCTGCGCTCATGCGGGGCCTGTACATGACGTCGCGCGCTCGACGCTTGCACATCTCGACCCCGAAGTGACCTTCGTGAATACGAACCAGCATCTCCTTTTTGAGAGACTTAGGTATCACCACTCGACCGTTTCTAAATAATACGCCGTCTACTACGTATAATTCGTCTCTTATCGACCAATACGGTGTCGCCTCCTTTCGAATAGCATTTTTATTTTGAGGCCACCCCTCGTAATAATGTTTTATCGCGGCAGACAAACTCGAGTCTCTTTTGGTTTCCTCACTAATAAGTTTTAATTTATCATTAGTAAAACTAGTATTTTGACTTAAAAAATTCACGTGAACTTCTACTTTTTCGAACGTATCGTCCGGTCCCGGCTTATCCACGGCGCATCGGGATAGAGCATCGGCGATATACATGTGCTTGCCGGGTACATATTTTATTACTATATCGTACTTTTGCAACCTTAAAAACATGCGTTGAAGTCTGGCGGGTGTCTCATTGAGACTTTTTCTAAATATGGTCTCTAACGGTTTGTGATCGCTTTCCACGATCACTCGGTCGTGTCCGTACACGTACTGATGAAATTTAGTACAGGCAAACACTATCGCGAGCAGCTCCTTCTCTATTTGTGCCCAGCGGGTCTCGGCGGGCGCCAGCGTGCGCGCCGCGTAGGCCACGGGCCGGCCGCCCTGCAGCAGGCACGCGCCCAGCCCGCTCATGCTGGCGTCCACCGACAGCGTCACGGGCTCCGTCGCGTCGTAATACCTAAGCACGGGAGCACACACCACGCTTCGTTTCAACTTGTCGAAAGCTGTCTGGTGTTCGGGTCCCCACTCCCATTCTCGATCCTTTTTCATTAAATAACGTAACGGTATTGAATTTTTTGAATAATTGGGTATAAATCTTGACAAGTAATTTACTAATCCTAAAAATCGCTTTAGTTCTTTTTTAGTCATGGGAGTGGGTATTTTGTTTATCGCCGTTATTTTAGAACTATCCGGTTTCATTCCAGTGTCGTCGAAAATATGACCTAAATAAGTTATAGAATGTTTGTAAAATTCACATTTATTTTTATTAAACTTAACATTGTTTTTTCTAGCTCTTTCTAACACCTCTCTTAATCTCTCATCGTGCTCTTCTTTAGTCTTTCCGTATACTAATATATCATCTATAAATATTTCGACTCCTTTTATTTTAAAAATTTTGAACATCTCATTGTGAAACACTTCTGGCGCGCAAGAAATTCCGAATGGAAGTCTCAAAAATCTATACCTTCCGAACGGAGTAGAAAAAGTACAGAGCTTCGAGCTCTCCTCGTTCAAGGCACACATCCAAAAACCGTTCAACGCATCTAACTTAGTGAAAAACTTGGCTCCTGCGAGCTCGCATGTAATTTCATCTAACGTAGGAAGTTGAAAGTGGCTACGTTTTATAGCATTGTTAAGATTTTTTGGATCCAGACAAATTCTTAGCTTGCCGTTAGGACGAGCCACCAGCACCAGACTGGACACCCAGTCCGTGGGCCCGTCCTCGCGCACGATCACCCCGAGCTCCTCCATGCGAGCCAGCTCGTTCTGCAGCGCGTCTCGCAGCTTCATCGGTATCTTACGAGTCGCGTTAACCACGGCCAGCACCGATTTATCTATTACGATATTATATTCGCCTGGCAAACGACCTATACCTTCGAAAACGTCATCAAAACATTCATCATAAGTATTATATAAATAATTAACATTTTCGATGTCGGCAACTCTTTTAATAAGATTTAATTTACAACATGCCATTCGGCCTAACAAATTACTACAAGGTACATCTAAAACAAAAATCTTTTGATCTATTGTGTATAAACCCTTTTGCAATATGGCATCAAAAAAGCCAATAACGGGGAGGCGCCGTTTGCTAACTTCACGTAAAATATATGTACTGTTTTTTAACATATTATCAGTAAAACCAGCTGCTTTAAAATTCAGATAAGACATGACACAGGTATCCGCGCCGCAGTCTAATTTAAACAACAATGACATACCGTTAACCGTGATAGACTCATACCACTGTCCGTCGGAGTCCGCGGCGCCGACCGCTCCTACGGTCAGCTCACGGCACTCTTCCGTTTCGCCATCCGAATTCACACTCATTTCACGTATATTTCTATCTATACAACACTTAGCAAAGTGCCCGCGTCTATTACAACTATAACACTGCACATTGAAAGCGGGGCACTTGTATCTGGGATGCACCGAACCACAATTGGTACACGATCCTGGCGCGGGTCGTTGCGACCGGCCTCGCGGTCGCGCACCTCTCCTCGGGAAGCGACGCGAGCCTCCGCGGGCCCCTCGCAGCTCACACAGCGCGGCGGCCGCCGGCGGTGGCTCGCGGCGTCTCCTTTCACGATGGCAGCGCGCTCGCCGGCAGCCTCGGCCGCCCGGCACTTTTTAGCCGCATCGGGCAACTCGAGAGAGCTCTCCATCAGCAGCCTCTCCCGTACGCCGGAGTCTCTGATGCCTCGTATAAGTTGAGTAAGCACCAAGCTGTCTCTGAGGTCTTTGAAGTCGCAGGTCTTGCTCTTTTGTTTCAAGGTCGATAGATATTTATCAAAATTTTCGTCTGACTGTTGTATGGTTTCGAAGAATATATGCCTTTCGAAATTGACATTTCTCTCAGGCTCGCATCTCTCGTTAAGTTTTTTAATCAAAACAGTGTAATAAAATTTTTCATTGATTTTAATTTCCAAGCCATCGTACAACTCTCGACCGTATTGTCCAATGACATGCAATAACAACGCACACTTTTCTTTGTCAGATGCTGAATCCTTTCCTGACGCCAACAAATAATAATCGAAAGCAGACTTCCAGTCTTTCCAATCAATAGCCAGGTTTCCATCACGTGGCAACGGCGCCGGCTGTTGTAATGATAATTCATACCGCACCAAACTAGTTTCTGCATCTTTAGGCATTTTAAACCTTAATTTATAGCTAAACTATCTACTTAATTAACACTATTTTAACTTTGTTTACACCTGACACCATGTTATGATTTATAAAATAAAATACACGACTAGTTGAAACACCATTTTATTATTGACTGGTTTTTTATAACTACCTACAACACAACCTGTGAACAACTCATGAATAACGTGACAATATTTAGTTTTATACAAAACGGGAAACAAACTTTATTATATTTAAAAAATGACTTGAAAAATACGTAAATACAATCAAATACAACATGGATAACTATTCAAAAACTATTAAACGATTTTATTTTTTAATTATATTTTTCTATTTTGTTTCAATATATGATGATGATCTTAAACTTAAATAGGAATCTAGTTCTTGGAAAGTTTTTTTTTATTATACATTTCCGTTATCAATATGGCTTTGAGAACAGACGATATATTTTTAAAGTTTCTACAATTTATTCAATAATTCTATGACTCATTTCACAATAAATTAAAATTTCGTATACATTTAAAAAATAAAATACTTACTTACTCTATTATAATCATAAATTTTGAGTTTATATCCGTGTTGACGCGGAAACTGAAAACGGCACACTGTCGCGGTCACTCGCGGATAAGGTACGCGGGCGATAACGTGGAGACTGGTCCTAATTTTTGAGTCTTATATTTTTTTATTTAAAAATCGAATAGTTTAAAACTAGAGCATAATTTAAAGTTTCCATATATTGATTGATCGAGTTAATAATAACAAAACTACAAGAAAAAAATATATATAGTACGTAATATACGTCTACCTATACAACTCCAATATCCAGATAGCATGTTCTACTTCAGGCATCAGTGGAAGCTGACTGATACCAGAACAGTTTTAAAGGAAATTGAACATTACAAAGACAGAAGAGTACACGGGTAAACAGTTTACTATATTGAGTATAGACAGTCGTATTCGTGTAGCTACCACAAGTTTTAGCAAACAGCAAGTGCTGCAGTGTAGGGTAAACAGTTAGCGCAAGGCTTTACAGCTTCTGTAGATAATGCTGTTAACAATTTTATCGCTTTTCGGTGATTTTGTTGGTGATCCTTTAATAAATAAATAAACCCTGATTTGTTAAAGGATCACAAACAAGATATATTGTAGGAGCAAGTTTTTCAGTTAGTAATTATAGAAGTAAATCCAATTGTTATGTTTTGTTCATAGGAAACATTAAACAAAAAACACAATTGTTTTTTGTTTTCCATGTTTCCACAAAGAATAACAATTCAAAATACAAAGTAAAGAAGTATTAAGTTATATTAATATAAAATAGTATACATAAAAATATATATACATACTCGTACAATTAATTTACCTGCTAATAAATATTAAAATACAAATAATAATAAAAATATCAAGTTCTGTCTAATCCTATTACAATGAAAGAACATATTTCAACAAACACAGGAGGAAATATCAATTGGGTTCTATCATTATGATACCCGAGAACTCCGTCATTTATAAACCGACTTGGAATATTCTCATTTACTTATTTAATTTTTTAAACTTTCAGATAAATTTTATCAAAATAGGTTTAGTAGTTTACTCTTTAAATAAAAATATAACTAGTAAAAATATTTCAATCAACGGTGTTTACAGTCACTAAAGGTCCCAATGAACTGCCACCTTCCGGCTTTATCATCAGATGATGCATGATAATGCGGGCACCGGAACGCCGTGATAAAATAATGTATTTGGGCTTAGTGGAATTGTCATGAGATTCATTCTGACTATAAGTGTCATATATTCGTATAAGTCACGTGTTATGCGTGGCTTGATTGTCTGAGTACAAGTTTCGTATATAGCGTCGCGATCTGTCGTTTTTTTTTTACTCTTTTTTAAAGGAAAGGAAGTTATTTGTTATTCAATATCCAATATAAATTAAATTATAATTTAATACCTAATATAACTATTAAGCTTAGGATTATTTAATGTGAAATTGTTATTGTATGTTTTAGTGTAAAATTTAGATGTTAAAAAAAATCTATTCCATAAAAAAACTTGACAAATGCAACTACATATATTGTTAGGCAACAAATAGTTTTTAGCTCATAATTATAAAAGTATAGGCATAGTGGGCGGCTATCGAGCTGCAGGAAACTTCACAAATAATACAGCAATTATGTATGACTATATCTCGTGCATCATCCAAACTTTCAAAGTGGAAAACTTTTACGTTAGTGCAGTAACAGTTGAGTCCTATCAGTAGGTCATGCAAGGGTAGATCACCTAGGTCGTGAGCTCCGAGCCTTGCGTGCCTAACCAGACAAAGGTTATATGAAATTATATTTCAAACTTATACAATATTATTGATTTAGGTTACCATAATTCGTTCATTGTTTTATCCGATTTTGTAGGTACGGTGGCGAAGGTGAAGCCACAGCCGCATATCAATCTTTTATGAGCGGTGCACATATCAGAAGAAAGGGGTTCGGTTGGAGAAAAGGAATGTGATAATGATGTTATTAAATATTTGCATTAAATATTTCTTACAAACGTTGGCTACAAAAATTCACGTGATGACCCTGAAAGTACAGAATTAATGGTTTACTATGGGGGAAGTTTGCATTCCTCCAGCCCTGAAATAGCGTGCATTCGTATATACGATTAGTCTCTAGCATTTATTAAACTATATCTTAATGCCTTATAAATGTCCCTACCTGACCAGAGTAATCTGATAAGAGACAACAAATGAAAGACTAACTACTTTTGTAAAGGAGGGACAACTCAAGAAAACTCAACGTAAACCTTTCTCAACCCTCGACAAGTCATCAGTCTGGAAAATATTCATGGATAAATCATGGATTCAAAATACATTACAAAATTCCAGATAAACTAGCAGTTTCACCCTATAGACCAAACATACTGTTATACTCTCGGATCTTAAGAAAGTAATAATTATAGAACTCATCGTTATTGCGTAATAAACATTCCTAATGACATCAAGTCAAACAAATACAAGAAAATCTCACAAATGAAATTACTAGAAACGGTATTAAAAATCGACTTTATGCAGTAGAAGTCAACGCAAGTGGAATTCCAGCAAAGTCTTTGCATCGTCTATTGAAGGATCTTGGCTTTCCAAAATTTTTCTTTCGGTTGAGTAGAGAGGGCAGTGAACACAGTGAAGGTGAGAGTTAGAAGGCCTTTAACCCTACTTCACAGTCTAAAGTCCGAGAACGCTGCAGTTTTTTTCATTCCCCTGCCTTCCAACCACGCGATGGACCCGGCACCCGCACGGAGAATTCATAGATAGCTAAGATCATTGTCTCTCTCTAGAAAATGATACAACACTACTTTTGTCTCTCGCGAACAAATAACCTGCCGATCTGTCTGCACTGAGAATAGGTACCTACTAACAAATTATTGAAGATAATTATCTTAGGGTCACTCACCATTGTTTCTGTTGGGGTCAATCTGAGCTTGGAGTATGGAGAAACCGGGGACGATGATAGCGGGCAGCGTCCGGGACCGCAGCAAGGGCGGGGGAGCGCGGCGTGGGCAGGTCCCGCCCAGCGCCTCCGCCGCCGCCGCAGCCGCCGCACTGCGGAGTGGGGCTGCGTTAGTGTATACGTGAGGGATTATGTGCAGACGCAGCAAGGGGGAAAAACCTCGACGCAGACCCCTGTCCGCATTGTTTCGTCCAGTTTTACAATTACCACACCCTACAGCCTCAGCCAAAACAAACATAAAAACGGTGTGGCATAACTTTTTCCAGCACGGCTACCTTAAGACAAAACATTAGTTGTCCTGAGGTATTGGGTGTAATATATCTTTTTTTTTTAATCTACTAAAATATAATAAGGCAGGTAAAAGTATAAATATAGCTGCAGGATAAACGTGTCACGCGGCAACAACCACGACGGGAAGTTACACCTCGAAAGTAATTGCAATATTCTCCCAAAAAACGGTGTTCTAACCAAACTTCAATTTACAACTTTATCTTATGTACGGGAGGTTGTAATTATAGCCTAGCTAAGTTAGTCTAGCGAATTTTTATGAGGCCTTTATATACTGACCCGCGCAATTTTGTCTGCGAAACTTTAACTCTTTATGGAACGCATGCAACGGAAGCTCTCAAACGGAATTTGGACGTTTTGCAACATTTTATGACGTTATACTCGTACAGCTATAGGCTATACGAGTATGAGCCTTCCTCGATAAATGGGCTACATCTACAATATAATTTTTCAATTCGAACCAGTAGTTCCTTCCTAATCTCAGGAAGGAACTACTGGTTCCAATTGAAAAATTATTTTGTGCAACCAAACAAACAAAAAGCTTTATCATATTAGTATAGATAGGATAGGACCAAGGAAGTCGATATAGCCCTTAAGCTAGGTCAAGTGGACCTACTTTACTGGACCTTCTAATGACCACGAATAAGACTTCTCGGCCATGTTATGTTTTAGCTTATTCCAGTTTCCAGTGACAATTATCTCAAAAACCAAGAAACCACGCTTAAATATAAACAGTAATGGAACGAGATTTTACGATTGGAGTGAAGATAAAGAAGCGGCTACTTTATTTGTTGCAATATCATTTTATGATCCCTGGTTTAGCCCCGATACAGGATCCGTGTGAACGCCCCTTGAGTGCTGTGACGTCATCGCCGGACGAGAGCTCTGACATTTACAAGATATAAAATCTGTCCACAATTACCGCATGAAACAAATTATATAATTTGTAGCAGAAACGAGTCAGCTATTATTTACTTTACATTTATCAACGACGAGGTTTTAATTCAATTAATTTCCTGCCGAGACATTACAATGTTATTATATAGTTATATATTTAAATACAAGTGTTTATTGAAGCCATGCCCTATGCTTATTTTTTTAGTTTATGGATTTATCTCCTATGAAACTGATGCCAAAGCCATTATCTTCGCTGAAGCGTCTGACCTCCTCCTCCACGTTTCTAGAATCAAGATCAAATATTGCTGTAATGAATTTACAACAATGGTGTAAATTAATTTTGGAAAAATAATTGAGGAACCTGGGGATAGTATTCACAGAGACATACATATGCTTTGTTATTGCGTCACAGACAGTCAGACAAATCAGTAAATCGCTTAGCAGCTATATGTTCTGAGTGAGTTTATTTATATGTGACTTTGTACTAAGTTTTACGACCGCGCCGCCGCCGCCGCCGCCGCCGCACGCAGTCGTTATCGCCGACGCATATCGCCAGTTTATTGTGATTGATAAATGCTCATGCATGTGCATATTATTGTTAAGGCGCTATACGAAAAAAATACAAAAGAGAGGGCTTACCATAAGTTTGAATAAATAATGTTTTGTCCTTTTAGGCATGTAGATAAGTGAGAGATGTAGATATTACGCCCCTAAACGGCTCCTAGCACATACACAAAATAATGCAAGCGCAAACTCAAAATTAAATGAAAAGATGTTGAAATAAAAACTACAATATAATATCGTCTTTTAAATACCATAGAATTTATATGTTACCTTGTTCCTTAAAAAAAAAGTCCTATAATACGATGCTAGTCTTTGAAACAGGGGGGTTTTATACATACATAGATATCATCACGGGTGCCTTACGACCTTACTACTTTTTGGTATAGTGAAACCGGGACCGACAGCTTAACGTGCTCTCCGAGGCACTATAGTGGTGTTGTCAAACAAATGTACATAAATTTTTAAATTAAAAACTCATTGGTACACACCGAGATTCGAACCAGGGACCTAAGCGTTTTTAAGTCCAAGGTCTAACCAACTAGGCCACCACGTATATTATGTGTAAGTATATAAACAAATATTATATATTATTTATTGTTATGTGTATATACCTACTTATCTAAGTACCTATATTGCTTATTTATATTATATAAGAATAAGAACAGTCCTGTCACACTTCTTTTTATTTTGTATAACTTTCTGTGAATACGCTGTTGTCACATATGTATGTATTTTGTTAAAAATCTGTTTCTGTTAATATATGTATGTGTCGTTTGTATTCAATAAATCTTTAAAATAAAATATGTGTAAAATTGTCCTCCATATTATTATTATGATTATTATTATAATCTAAAAAAATATGTATATATTATACAAATGTTTAACAACACCACCTGTGCAAGGTTGCGCCTTTGGCGTTGTATCCGGAGGTCGTGGGTTCGATTCCCACCCATGGCAAAAAAAATATTAGTACCTTGTTTCCTGTACAGTTTGTCATGGTCTGGGTATTTATAAAATATAATATGTATTATATCGTTGCTTCTGGTACACATAGTACAAGCCTAGAGCTTAGTTTGTGACCAGAGCAATTTGTGTAAATTGTCCTACATATTATTATTATTATTATTACCACTATAGTGTCTCGGAGAACACGTTAAGCTGTCAGTCCCAGTTTCACTATGCCAACTTGTGAAACTGTTTATAGATGGATTATTTAGTCTATCCAAAACATCGCAACGAGCATTTGTTCGGGGTAGACTCATACCATCGGCTACAACGAGGTGGGTATAAAAACCCCTCCGCTGAGTACCTTTAAGCCTTCTAGGCGGTCTGGGGCGCCGTAAGGCAACCGTGATCATATATACTTATATAAATAAGAATTTGATAATAATTGTTATTTCCGCAGATATTTAAATTGAGCTTAAGGTTGTAAATGTCTCAAGTTTCTACTTCACGTATATACGGAGATATTTTGAAACATTTCCGTTAATACTAAACGGATTGAGAAACGTTTACATGGTCCGAGACATACCTATTGTTTTTACACTCATTTAGTTTAGATTTGGAGACCTTGAAGTGCACGTTAATGAAAAAGATCAGCACGGAGAGGCCACGCACGCACGATGTAACTTTTTTATTTTAACTTTTACATTTAGAAAAATCGCGCTTAAGTTTGTAAGGAAAAATTAAGCGCGATTTTTGTAACTACTGGCAAAAGAATAATAAGAAATTCGTAATATCAATATGTGGCCCCTCAACTCTGATACCCATCAGTTCAACACGCACAACTATATATTCAAAGAAATAGGTTTTATTATGTAGATTAAATAGTCAAAGTCAAAAATATTTATTTCATGTGAACCTTTACAGGTATTTATGAATAGTCAAAATATATATATATAAGGTCCAAGCGTGCACTTGGCCAGGTCGCCATTCCTCCCACAGACAAATGTTGAGAATGTAATAAAAAATAAACACATAGAGAACTATTCAACTATTGTCTGCGGGAGAAAAAAACAACCCAACCGAACACACGCTACATAACCAACCAGTTTAAGACTAGGTGGTTAGCTGGTTCCGGTGACCTGTCAATCGTTGGCTGCCCTGCAAAAGTGCCACTAATCCAACAGACTATATTTACGTCCCAAATATATATTATAAAAATAGCTTTACCTTTAGAGGCAAACCAATTGCTTTAACCGCTTTATGTTACACTATATAGAATAAATGAATGAAACATTGTTTATTGCACAAAAGCTTAATACTATTGTACATAGGCGAACTTAATGCCCTGGGCATTATCTACCAGCTAACCTTTGGGAGATTGACCAAAAAAGTGTGCTTACTGCTTACCATCTATTTATGTTATTATTATAGTATCGAGCTTAAATTGGTTAAAAAAAGTCTCAAGTCTAACAAATCATTATATTACATTAAGTCTTGGTGTTTAGCATCAAAACTTTCCATTGAGAAACTAGGAAAACAAATTAGTAGAAGTTTCACGAGATGTCGGTCTGAACAGTCTAAAAAACTAAAAAAAATAGCAGTGCAACGTGGGAATGCGCCAGGGTTGTCGGTTCTTTTAATCAAGAAATTTTCGGTGGTTAAAATGTGTGTGGATTTTAAAGATTTTTTTTCTGTTATAATTATTTTGTACTATTTTTTACTAATAAGTGACAATTACGTTTGTGAATGGAATATTATTTGTGATATATTGAATATAATTTAAAACAATACATTCACAATTTTCTCTTTTCATTAGTTTGTAAAACAGTTGAAACATTCATCAATCAATAATAAATCTTTGCATCAAGAAATTATTAGTGTTGGTATAGGAGTGATAGGACATAAGTAGTCTTTTCAACAATTATTTTACTTTACGCATATCCTTAGAACGTAAATAAAGTACAAGTTAATACTCGTACATTTCCCTTCAAAAAACTAGTGAAATTTTAATAATTAAATGAAAATGTTATTGCTATTCCCATTAATTAAATAATTATTTCATACAATAAATAAGTATATTACGCAATATTATTATCGTGTTATTGTGTCTCTTTAATGGACGGTAAGAAAAACTCAGCTGTATCTAATAGTTGCTTAGCCAATGACGTTTATTTCATATGCTTGAAAATATCGATGCCATATGTAAAATAAAGTCGACTATTATAAGAATTTGGTTCGGGTACGCATTAGGACACCAATCAATTATTAGTCATCGAGCTGTCGAAAGTCAGAATAAACATATGAAGTGGTATTATTTCCACACGGTAGTGCCGTTAGCATGTAGCCAGGAGTTACGAGGTGCGGGCCGCTAGCAACGTCTGACAAATTACTTCATAAACATATGCTATGCCGGGACGCGTACACACATAGGTTACTTTCAAAATATCTCAGCTATTGTATACCGGGTGATTTGGGTATCCATGACGTTGGACTTACATTATATTCGTTGTGGATAATAAGTATATTTATTTGTATCACTGTACTATAGAAAAAGGTACGTTAATTCCTAAAGGTTAGCTGGTAGATAATGCCTAAGGCATTAAGTTCGCCTATGTTTGCCTATGTTATTTTAGAGAGATAAAGAATTAAAAAAAAGTAATACAACAAAGTTCTAAAAAAATACATTCATGGTTAGCCTACGCCCTGAGATCTCTTGCGTAGAGTGACGCAGTGGAAGGCGGGCTCTCAGTGGTAGGTGTGCGCATGTCAGCTGTCTGTACGAGTGTGTTACTGTATCTGCGTAGTATGGTGTTTTTTTTGTTACGTGAATATTTATAAAATATATATCATCACGGGAGCCACGCCGCCCGAGACCGCCTAGACGGCCTCAGGGTACCCAGAGGCGGCAAAACATTGTAGATAGCCGCCCAATGTATTCATTAGGTTCATTTTACGTAGAACATGGAGTATCAACCTTGCTGAATGAATGAATGAATATATGAAAACTTCTTTATTGCACAAAAGCTTAATACATTTGTACATAGGAGAGCTTAATGCCCTAGGCATTATCTACCAGCTAACCTTTGGGAGATTGACCCATAACAGGCAGAGTGCTAATTAATGCTACATAATAATATATAATACAAGGTTATATAAGTAAATTATTAGGTAATATAACAATACATACTTGCTGCTTACTGTACGTACACTATATAATATATTTATAATGTAGGTGTAGCCCAAATTGTTATCAATAAAATAACTTATGTTTTTGCTTAAAGGTGGTATAGGCATATTTGGCTCAAAAAGTCAAGAAGACAAGTTTCATTATTTAAGTAGTATATACCTACCTTGCAACTTTCTAGACCAGATTATATTATTATAATAATAATAAAATGCCATAAAACTATTAGGAAACTAAGATGTTTTTATGTCTGCCCCGGCCTGAAAACTAATTCATGAAAAAACATCGTTAATAATTTCTAAATATCTATTGCAATATGGAGGTCAAGTTCAGACTCTCAAACCTTTTGATATTATATATCTTAATATTGTTTTCCATAATCTGCGGCTAACTAAAGCAATTACGTATTTCTACATTAAATTAAAATAATAGTTTCGCCCACCAGATTAATTAAATCTTACCGACAATTATATGTCTCTCTCTAATCAAGACTGGAATGGCGTCTTTTTAAATTCGATGACGTCATTGTCGCGGCAAACAAAATAACAGTTCTCATAGTATGTACGCGCACAAACAGTTTTGTATAGTTATTAGACGAATATTTTAGCCCAAAATATTCTTTCGTGCGTGATTGATGGAAAAAAGAGATGACGTTTGGTGAGAAAGAGAAGTAAAGCATTACATCTCTGTCTAACTAAAGCATCGGTCACATAGAGCACGTATTCACGATTCGAATGAGATTTTGGAAGCGAGTTTTCGTTTGGTGTGACCGGAGCCTTGCTGCGACCCTCGTGTTTCGCAAACGTGCCTGACAGATAGTGACGGTGTACAGTATTTATGTTATAGCGGATTCCGAGATTTTTCACGTTTTCTAATAAATAAGTGGGGAATATCTTTTATATTTTATTACATAAGTAAGCAGTTTTATGTTATTGTCTCTTAAAAAGCAATTTTACAGCTTATTTGTTTTATTAAGGATAAGAAACAATTGTACAAAGACATTAAACTTAATACAATAAATAAAAAAGGATTACATGTACAACCAGCATCACTATCCCTATTTTATATAAACACAAAAAGTTGGAGCTTAGAGAAGATAACAATTAAAATTAAATATTAAATAAAAGAAGTGCTGAAGTAAATAAAGTAGTAATAAACAATACATATACATATATAAAAATATACATACACATACATACATACACGCATGTGCTAGCACACAGGTAAGCTTGATATGTACTGTTTCAAATGGTTACCTACTGACCACCATGTCATTTTTTTATTATTATAAAATATAACTTATACAACAACTCCGCGCGCCGACGGGAAGATATTAAGATTATCATATATCATACAAATATTGTAGGGGGGTTCAAGTTGGGCCGACGGATAGAAAGGAACTCTAGAAATTCAGTACAACGTTTTAAGTTTACTATTAAAAATATATTGTTAATCCAGTCAGACAACCTCTGACGGCTGGCCATTACGATCCAGCGAGCACAGCTGGTGAAGTCGCGTGTAATAACTAGTTTGCCATAAATTCACACAACAATAATTTGCCACACATTTTATATTCCGATTGCGAAATAAAACATAAAACCGAGTAACAAATTGCAATTGGAATAAAACTGAATTTTGTGTGAAATAAAATAAAATCATTGCGACGCGCCTGAGGTTTTGGATCAGAACTTTCATCAAATATTCCTCCGCTTCCGCGTCCGCTTCATCGCTCGTCCGCTTTCCCGCTTCGTGATGCCATTTTTTCACAATAATGTAAGTCTTTTTTTTAACACCAAAAGATAATATTATTTTTTAAATTGTCTGTGCTGTTTTTCTTGTGACTAATAGAAATATATTTTATGTTTTTGTTTTATTCATTTACAAATTTAATTATTACAATAATATGTATAATATAGGATAAATAATTATTTAAATTAGATAAAATATGACTTGTATTGTATCCAATATTCCTCAACTTAAGCCAGATAAGTAAAATTTTAAGTCGTGTTATTCTAATTTGGATTAACGTTACTTAAAATGGCTGACCCTATATGATAAAATATTCAGTAAATATAAAATATATTTGACTTAAATTCGCCACAACAGTCAGGTTAGTTCTTATTTAAAATTTGTCCAGTTATTTTTTTTGTAATTGATTTATTTTTTATCAAAACGGCAGGTCCGTAATAAGAATAACGAGTGAGTAAAATGGCATAATACCTCATCGGTCTGATTGAATTCTCAGACTTACGGACATAAAGTTTTTACTGCATAATAAGCCTAATGTATTGACCTAAAAACAGGCGAAGTGCGATCCTGAAATACAAAGCCAACGTTATTGCATTCCCGTTTTATGGACAAATAGGAATGCAATCATTCCGCTAATAATAAATAATACTGCGCTAACACTGTACTTCGCTATATCACACGTACGTTTTAAGGTCTAGCTGTAGACATAATCGTTGAATATTCAGCTAGAGAACTATATTCTAGTCCGTCGCTTTATCATTCGGTCAGCCCAAGTCTGCTAGGTAGTAGCGCCACCGCACCGGCTTAAGATTGAATAAAGTTTTCAAATTGTATATAATTGTTAAAATTTAAATAACACGATTTAAAGTAAATATAATTAAATTTAAAATAAAAACTAAACAACACTACACAATCTAATGCCAATTTATTAGCAAAACAATGAAATTTATTGAACTGTATACCCTCAGCTTCTGCGTGGTGACTTTGCAGTATGCGGTTTGCCCGCGCTGGTTCAGAGTTCATCGTAATACACCTAACAACTATACTTAATTATTTATAAATTTATATGTAGTTATTATGACTTAATGACCATTTTCCTAATTTTATTTTAAAGTTTGTATGATTTTCTGGACTTTTTATTTCGCAGCATCTGATTTCATAGTCTGTATGTTAAGACAAATGAACCTTTATATATTATTGTTAATGTTTTATAACCCCAGTACTTTGGAACTGTCGGGTGTCTCCCGTAATCAGGGTAAATGTCACATGTTGTCACACTCTCGCCTCCAGCTATGTGCACAGTTCTGTTCTGCTGCAAAAGCCGAAAAAATAGAAATAATTCGAATTGGAAGATTATTACCTGTTTTCGGTTTTTGTAGCAGAGACCCTTGGACCTTGGAACGAAGATACGAAGCAGCTGGTAAACCAAATTGGTCACCAATTGAACGAAGTACTAAACGACACCCGGGCTCGCTTTTTATTCCAGAATTTTAGCCTGGCGATTCAACGAGGCAATGCCGCTTCGTTAGAAACATTATCTGGAATTAACGAACTGAACTATCTACCATAAATATATACTATTTATTCAATATATTAATATATTAAATATTAATATAATATATTAATATATAATTATATATTAATGGAGGCCGGGTTCGATTCCCACGGCAAAAAAAAAAGATTGGTACGTTTTTCTGTACAGTTTGTCATGGTCTGAGTGTTTATAAGATATAATATTATATCGTTGTTCGTGGTACACACAGTACAGGCCTAGAGCTTAGTTTGTGAGCAGAGCTATGTGTAAATTGTCCTAAAAAAAAAAAAAATGTTGTATAAATATTTTATGTTATTCATTTATCATCAAATAAGGTTTTCCTATTCATTTATCATCAAATAAGGTTTAGCCTTATCCGTCAGTTCTGAGCTCCATGTTGTACAGGAATGTCTTTCGTTTATAGTCCAGACCCAGCATTTTATGGATTGTTCGCAGTAGTTCCATTGCGTTGTTCCATGATGGTACTAGTGCGAATTAGTACTGATATTTAAGATCACAACTCACTACCAACATTCCGAAAAAAAGTCTAAATAAAAGTATTGTAAGAGTATTAACTGATGTTTGTCTGATGTCAGCGAACAAAAGCTCAAAACAAAATAATAATTATTGAGTTAATGTTACTTTTACAGAAAATATTATGTGCATTTATCCCGCTGCTGCTGGTAACCCAGCTGGTCCAAGGAGAAGGTTTCAGGGAGACCAAGGACATGAAGAAGTTTGCATCGAAGACTCCCACTAGTATATCGCACTCCTTAGTTAATTTTGGCAAGATTGATATAGCATTGTTTGTGAGCCCAGACGGTAAAGGTCAGTCCATATATATATGATATTCAAATACTTAATGTAACAAAAACTGTTCACTATGGGGCCAACTCTGTCCGAGCAATGAGCTGTATCTATCGTTTAATGTATGGATAAATTTTTACTGTGACAAAGTTGGTCCCTTAGTGAAAGTTATTCGAATTTATATAAATAAGTAGTACACTCTGTGACATGCCGGTTATAGGGTTTCTGTTACTCTCTTACTTCTATCATATATGCCTGATTTTACATTTCATCATCATTCGTCAACATTTATTCGTCAACAGTTGTACCCTGATAAGATATCTAACATTATGATAACACACGGCAGTATTGGCCGCTCACTCAAAAATCCGAGTTATAAAATAATGTGTTTTATAGATATAAAACTCTTCTAATATTTTTATTTTGTTGCAGATTTTATAGGAAATATGCCAAAGCGTCACCAATCATTAGATATTTTCTCGTCCATGAAAAGTTTGCGTCCCAACATCAACAGACCCTGTCCCTGCGCCAGCTTCAGTTCCAACTCCGTGCAGTTTCCATCAAATCCCTCAGATCTGCTCAGCAACATCCTCATGAACAACGAACTCTTTTCCTTTAGAGAACCGACCACGTCGACCTCATGCTGTGAAGATCATCATGAGCTCAAGCTCTTTGAAAATTATGACAAAAATCCTTTCACTTCTAAACCAGAAGCAAAGAAATCTAATTTAATCGACATTGTATTCTTCAAAAATAAACCAAATATCAATTTCGACGATTTATTTAGAGATGCATTCAAAAGTTTTGAAAATACGTCCATTAAAAAAGAACTTCACTTTGTAGGTGATAAGAACAATTTAGATAATGTCAATGAATTTCTACTGAAACCACCTCTAGCTAATTTCAAAGAAGACCTAACCCCTGTTAACGTTATGGTGGATAATAAACTAGAGTCAAACAAGAGTAACCAAGTAGACGATGCCGACAAAATAGTCACCAAATCTAATAAAGGTCTATTCTAAGAAACCAAAAATATTATGAAAAAATGCTAAGTGTATATTACTGTATATATATACCTATACACTCACCTAACAAAGCTTCATTTAAAACTTTATTCCGTTCTTAAAAATATACTGGTATATATTAATAAAATACTTATTGTAGTTTATAATATTATTTTCATTGTTTATATTTATTAGTTATATATATATATATATATATATATATCATCACGGGTGCCTTACGGCGCCCGAGACCGCCTAGACGGCCCCAGGGTACCCAGCGGAGGGGTTTTAATCCCACCTCGTTGTAGCCGATGGTATGAGTCTACACCGAACAAGTGGCTAACTCGTCGCGATGTTTTGGATAGACTCAATAACCCATCTATAAACAGTTTCACAAGTTGGTATAGTGAAACCGGGACCGACAGCTTAACGTGCTCTCCGAGGCACTATAGTGATGTTGTCAAACAAATGTACATAAATTTTTAAATTAAAAACTCATTGGTACACACCGGGATTCGAACCAGGGACCTAATTAGTTACCTACCAATAAATTATTAAATATTTACAAAAATTAGATATGGTCAATATTACAAAGCAAACAACAGCGTGTTATTGTTTTAGACTAAATTCTTTAGGATAACTTCACAACTACATCATTGCTCTTGGATTTATTCAAATTTGCACCCAGCTCAGGTACAGAAATAAATGGGCAGACGCGTCACAGCACAGTTTAAAATGAACTCATTTTACATTCCATTGTAATCACGTAATCTACTCAAACGTCCGTTCCCTGCGAGCGCCGGCTGCATAATGACTTACGTAAGCGAAGTAAACCGGTCACGTGTGCAGAATCACAACTACCCTCATTTTATATGTGCCGGGATATAATCTATACATATCTCGTATTATTATTAGGGCGAAGATAATCTCTCGGCTGTAACTCAAATTGAGTTAAGACATAACAGGCTAAGTTTGATAGGATTAGTTTATGGGATTAAAGAAAAGTTTTAATTATGTTGGTAGCATTTTTTTAAATAGAAAAGATATATATAAAGATTAAGTAATTGAATTTATATTTCATCAAATACTCACGGCTTTTTAAATACATTTCATAAGCTGCTTTTAAAATTCTCAAACTGATTAGGTACCTAATCAAAAAAGATAGAATAGTATATCATGAAGTGAAAGTGTTATGTAATGTGTGGATGTTGTCGAGATTACATTCGTTTCCAGTCTGTAGGTGTATTACTAATTCGAGTGACCAATAATATTTTGTGGGATATCATATTGTCCTGTAGTTCTATTACGCCGTACAATGTTTAGCTAAACTTGACGTAGTTGTAGTACCAAAATGACGTAGTTGTCTGTCAATTTTCAATGTTTGCATTACGTCAGAATTGCATCATATCAATTAAAGTTTAGTTTAGCGTCTGCGCTTAATCAACCTGGTTATCACAAATTAAGCTCTAAGCTTGTACTATGGGTAGAACGATTCTAATACATATACATATTTTTGCGGAGTGAATTTGTGCGGCCGCTAGTTTTTTTATTAATTGTGTAGTGTTTCGTTCGGCATGTATTTACGCGCCTACAAATAATTGTCAGATTTGTCGCGTTGTGTTGTTGATATTTATTATATATTTGTTCCGACGTAGCATTGTGAACAAATCGTAATTACGTGGCTTGTTAGTGGTTCAGAAGACAACGAAGATATTGCATTCCTTGGAACCCGTTGCTGAAGTGTAACCACGAGAGCCACAAGCAAGTATTTTTCAAATTAAGTAATAGCGGTGCGTAACGCACCCGTGAGAATCCTGGACTAGGTTTGTTTCCCGCACATTTTGATATACATATTTTATAAAGACCGTGACAAAACATAATATTAAATTTCTATGAATGGGAACTCACGACCTCCGAATATAATGACAACGGAACCACTTGACAACAGAGGCAAATTTCCAAATATTTATAATTACATGCAATTGAGGCAATCTATATTTATTTTTTGCTCTAGGAACTATCTCCCAGTTTCATAACCGACTATGACCCTACTTACTTTTTTTCCTTCCTCTGCTGGCGTTTCTTCTTGAATGCCCTCTTGACCCTCAGGAGCAGGAAGGCAGCTCTGTCGATGGTGAGCACGGAAGGTCTTTTGGAGGGACTGTGATCTTCCATCCCTTCCTCATCCTCGGCCGGCTCATCGCAGAGCATCAGCCATCTCTGCTTGGGCCGCGGCTTGTCTTCTGCCTGGCTGGACGTCTTCGTAAATCTTACTTCTATTTCAGGTGATTATTTCCCGAAAATAAAGTTATTTTAAACGAAACAAATTGAATATTTCACATATTTTTTTACACTTTGCACTAAACTTAATATCACTTACACTTTACTCGCACCTGCAACAAAAGAAACCCTTGGCTAATTTATGTAAATACTTATAAGACACATATAAATACTTATAATAAAAAAATACAAATATTATTAAGAGGAGTGTCTGATGAGGCTCTTCGATGCTTATGCTTCGAATTATTATGCGATTTTTTTCGGATTTCAGGTTTTGATATTATTTATTCTATACCAAACTTTAAAAAAATGAAAACATAGGAGCCTAGATATAGGTCATACCTAAAATTAAACAATAATTATTTGTGTGTGAATGTAAGAATTTATGATACTGGCTCATATGTAATAAGTCACATATTTACGCAAACGTTCCCACAACCATTAGTTATCATAACGTGTGGCAGGATCCCCTATACCTGTCTGTATATTCAGCGCGGATAAAACGGTTCATGGAAAAGCTACATTTTGCTATGCGATTCCTTGCTATGATAATGTTTTTTTTCATCCTGTATATAAAAGTTATCAAACGGGTCTATATTTAGTAGGTCGGCGTGAAGTATAGTACCAGCCTAGAGTTTAGTTTGCTTAAGCATATTGCTCTTGTCACAACCAGAAGAATATGTTATTATTATATTTCGCGTGTATTAGTCTGTTAGTACATGTGGGAGGCGTAGGAGGTATCCAAAATAAAAACAAAGCTTTCACAATGTAAAGTTGGCAACACTACAACAACAGAAATAATTTAGAAGGGATTTTAGAACTTCCTATAAGTTTATCTACGAATTTCAACAGGAATTACCATTATTATAGATGTGTTGTATCTGGGACATGTATACCGGTACACCAAAATCCCAGTATATCGGTATTTTATTCTCAAATACCGGAATAAAATACCGTTATTTCGATATTTCTATAAAAAATATCTATTTTTGTAAGGGTATTTAAAGACTATGTAAAATATTGTAAATCGCTCGATTTCTATGGTTCATAGTGTTATTCACATTCTGCAAATGAGTTTTCATATGACACGAATCACGATTATAGATAAAATCACCACAAAATCAACTATGCAAAACACTGCGTCTGCATGCATGCATGCATAGCTAGTATCTAGGTGGTATATTTAATGAAATTGCTTTCCGTTGTTCGTCTAATGTTGTACATACATTGGATTAGTATTCACTAATCTCTCGGTTCTGTTCCGGACAGCCGGGCAGGTAGAATATTTCCATCCAGAGATTCCTAGAATGAGCTGTGATGAAATGATTACTTCAATTACTGAACTTGTTTAACGAGAGACTTTTAAAAGAGACTTACTAATCGTTCTTGGAATCATTTAAATAGTAACTAACAGTATTTAGAAAATACCGAAATTTCGGTATTCCGATCATTATAATTACCGGAAGGTATGAAAATCTATCCGGTATTCCACGCCCTAGTTGCATGCCGTTATAAAAATTGAAAGTTGACTTGCTTTGTGGACAAATTTACTTTTTTTAAATATAATGCAAATTGGCTTCGACTACTTAAATTGCATTTCAATATTTTGTATTTTATATTTATCTATTTTTTATATGTACATATTTTTAGATTTTTAATACGCAGTCTCCGAAATAGGCGCGCCTGTATGAGAAGATGTATGAATGTTGAGGAAGCTAGTGAAGTACGTAGGGATCGTACGAAGTGGCGTACATTGCTCTCTGCTTACCCCATAACTGGGATACAGGCGTGATGGTATGTATGTACGTAATACACAAGCAGAGGCCTATATAGTTTATGTTCGTAAATTATGTTTGAAACTCAAATATCTTAACATTATGAGCGTCATATATCAGAACAAAAGCAGGGAAATAAAAACATGACACGCGGAGGAACCTGACATAAAGTATTTGACGGCCCCACCACCTAGAACCTTGGCCAAGTGCGAAAACTTCCCTGAATTAATGGGTTCATTCAGGCAGCAGAATGTATTTCAAGAAAGATTGTAGAATATTATGTGGAAAAATATAAATAAATTAAATATTTTATGGGCTATCATTCAACACTGAGATTTTTAAAAATCGAACTAGTAGTTTCTGAGATTAGCGCGTTCAAACAAATTCTTCAGCTTTATAATATTAGTATAGATGCAACGTTTTCTTGCATGATCGACAGTCTTTTTTTTGTAGGAGCTCGGCATGTAACCAGATGTAATAATTAATGCAACCAGCACTTAACTATGTTGTAACTGCTGGTTTCAACCATTATGCCTATTAACGCTTTGTTTAAAGGACTCATAAGGTTATAGGATGAAGGAAACACCTCCACAAGCAGGTAGAGTATTACACATTTAATAATGCGACAGATGTACGAATTACCAAATCTTTTAGTACGGGTTGGTACATGCCCTCGCTGTGAAATCAGCTTCCCCTTTCCGGTACAGGACTTCACGAGCAGGTAACAAAATTCATCCAAAATGTGCATTGTGTTATCACACTGAATTTGTTCACAGGGAATAAACACTCCGACGCTATCTGTATTTGTTCTTACTCTACAAAATAGCAGGAGCGTCCCAGACATATAATGATAACTTATATCTTAATAGCTAAAATTATCTATTTTTTGAATCAAGCCTGCCATGAAATGCATATAATTCTAAAACCCGTATAATACTAAATAGTATTTTTACCTAAAATAATTATAATAAATTTTACCAGATAATTTTGTGAGATATAAAAGTGATTAACACCTGTGGGGAACCCTAGGCCGAGCACTCAGATGTATACGAGCCATGGGGGTCGAACCGTTTTCACCTCTATTAACATAACTCTTGGCTCCCCACGTTGTTGATATGCTTTTATTATCTATTTGATTTGCAGATAAATATTGTTCTCCTATATTGGTTAGGGAACTGTGTTGGAGCGAGATAGTGATATACCTCGTTTTGGCTTGCTCCTAGCATAAATATGTAATTCTAATATAATTAAATAACAAAGTAGAAAAAAACACAGATTGATTTTCAATTTATTTTATTTTAACATTAAAATATATTTTTAAGTTTTTAACAATTTTATCCTTTTTTTTCTACAGATCTTATTTTTCGTATAAAAGTGCAGTGGACCCAGTAAGTGAGTATGGTCTCGTTGGTGTGGTTCCAAAACACACGAAAATCAATCCGTCCTTTCACCCATTTGGAAGTAGACGTAAAGGGAATTTCGAAAGGATAATATATTGGGTGAACTTCTATGTTTTCCAGTTTATGTAAACCCTGAAATATGATTTAAATCCTTTATATTATAATCCGACCAGAATCTTGTAGGTGGTTTGCTTAGCGGCAGATGGTATTATGTAGTTATTGGGCGAGAGGTCTTTATATTGTTTAGGCCGACAGGTTATTATCTAAATATATATAACTCAAAGATGACTGACTGACTGACTGACATAGTGATCTATCAACGCACAGCCCAAACCACTGGACGGATCGGGTTGAAATTTGGCATGATGTTATGACGTAGGCATCCGCTAAGAAAGGATTTTGATAAATTCTACCCCCAAGGAAATAAAATAGGGGATGAAAGTTTGTATGATAAAAAAATAACTATTCCAAGCGGACGAAGTCGCGAGCACAGCTAGTAACATATAAAATGTTGCGTGAACAGTCTAAGTGTTGACCGGTTAGGATCAAGCTAGCGGTCTAGCTGACGAGTTCAAATCAATCGCATAGCGCCCCGTCACGCTAATCGCTTCACCACGTCATCATAGTTACCCACCATCCTAGTCGCCCTGCCAAACTAGCCGCCCCATCACGCTAGCCGCCCTGTTACGCTAGCCGATCCGTCATTACCGGTCGCTTTCCATCGGCAGCGCTACGTACGCTCGTAGCCACTCTAGTGCTACGAGCTCAATCTTTCTACGTACGTACCTATACGTCTACATAACCATATGGATAGTTGCTTTTACCGTCATGGTAAAAGCAACTATCCATCTATAAATAAAAGAGCTGATTAAGTCCTTATAGACTTAGTCATCTTCGCCCGGCCAAAACTACTGAAGAGTTAATTTAATTTCATCCGTTACGCCGATTGCTCTTTCTGAGTCACCTGAGCACCGATTTACAGTATTGCGCAAGTACTATTTTTTGGGACATTATGTGCCACTGGTTCTTGTAACGATCTCTATCACCGCATTTGCATATCGGTAGGAAATAATATTTACTTTCGCCGCCGGGCATCGCTCCTTGGGGAACTGGCGGAACAACATGGTGCCCACAATGTCCTGGTTCAAAAAGACACAACTCTTGCCGCCGATCTGCATAATGGTAGGTTGATAACGATTGCTCAAAAACTCTAGAATTTGAGCTGTGATCTAAATATAAAGGTTAATTAGTTTATTACTTATATTATGGCTGCATAACGGAATATAATAAATAATATATAATATGTGTGTACTAGGGCTTGAATATCGGACATATTCAATCAATTCCGGTATTGGGTTCCAATATTAAACTATTCAGTTCCGGAATTCCGAAGTTCAAGGCTTCCTTTCAAAATGTTATACAGGGGAAGCTACATCCATATACCAATCGACGCGTCCAATGATAAAAATGTATAGGAAAATGTATAAGTATTCGATTGAAAAGAAATGTCAAAGTTTAAGATTCGATTTCTATCGATCGACACGTTGACGGGTGTGTCGATGGGCTTCCCGGTAGGACCCCTGATCCATGAAGTCCTAGAAGTTGTTGAAATATCGCGCTACGCCTCAAACCGTGACAATTTTTTTTTTCTGATATCGAAATTCCTGATTCACCAATTCCGGTATTACAAACGATATTGAAATATGTCGGAATTCCGGAATTTTGTTACAACTGGAATTCCGGAATTTTGTTACAACCGGAATTCCGGAGCTCAAGCCCTAGTGTGTACGTAGGTACGGTATAGGTAGGTAGGTATGTAAATATGTTAGATATTTACTACTGAACAAATATGGCCTACAATGTTAATGTATGGGTATTCACATTTGGCAGGAATATTTTTATTAATATGTTTAAATACTCTAAGTAGTGATTTTTTTTATTTCTTATTTTTAATCCTATTTAAAAATCGTATACTTAATTATTTTATTGTGTATTATTTAATAATATGTAATTGACAGTAGTATGGGTGGGATCCTAGGGACCCTACATTTAATAACTCCATTGTAATGTGTTTGTAATTTATTAGAAAACTATTTAAAAAAAAATTCTAGCATGAATACACTTCAAATAAAAATTATTTAAACAACAAATTACCTAATAATGGCAACAATAAGTACTAACAAAACTGCGGTATACATACATACGACGCCCGAGACCGCCTAGACGGCCCCAGGGTACCCAGCGGAGGGGTTTTAATCCCACCTCGTCGTAGCCGATGGTATAAGTCTACACCGAACAAGTGGCTAGCTCGCCGCGATGTTTTGAATAGACTCAATCATCTATAAACAGTTTAACAAGTTGGTATAGTGAAACCGGGGCCGATAGCTTAACGTGCTCTCCGAGGCACTATAGTGGTGTTGTAAAAACTAAACAATACAATAACCAACGGGCAGTTGATGCAATGATAAAGCAGCAGCCGGAATACACATTGGGCTTCGTCAAACGTTTAGGATTTGCTTACCGACACGTTATTGCCGAATGGTTCCAGAGAGATGAAAGTAATGTTGACGAGGGAGGGAGCCCGGCGGCCCCGGCGCCGCGCCGAGATGTTGAAGTCCTGTAAGTACTTGGAGTTGATGTACCCTACTTGCGGCCGCTCAGGTATTACCTCCACGCACTAAAATACAAAATTCAAATATTCTGAGCGAGAATCTTGTCCAGGGATTTGACGTTCGGGACTGCGATGTAAAATCAACATTGCATTCGTCGGTTTGACCTATCAAAATTTTTGTTTAGAACAATTTAATACTTCGAAATCAATTGTGTTAAATTAATGATTGTTAAGGATAGTAACTTAGGGACGTACTGCCAACGGGATAGGATTTATTTTTATTAGACTTTATGTACCTACCTTGTGTTGCATTACAATAGGTGGTCTCTCTTGTTGCACTCTCAGTAAGTCAGTATTGATGTTGGTATTGGGCTTGCGCAAGAGTTTCACACAAACAAAATTATTATCAGATCTATCCGAACCAGCGTTTAAGGATATTTACCACCTCCCGAGATCTGACTTATTTTTAATATGATTATATGAACAGAGTAGCCTAAACTTCAAACATTTATCTAAAGACCAAGAGCCGTCACCAGCTCTAGCGACAGTCGATAATCTAGCAGGAAGCTGGTATAACTGGGGGAAGGGGAAAGCATGCTAAGTCCAAATTACACTAAATAACATATTTTTTTAGAATTTCTAGTGCACAAGTAATTTTGTTCCTCTTTCCTAATAATAAATAATGTGTCTCTTGACGATGTCCAAGCAACTAAACAATTAAAATTCCATACGAAAAAAATACTATTTTATCATTTAAATTTAGCGCTTTGTAATTGGCAAATTATGTACTGTAAAATATAAAACAAAACCTCTGTATTTCAAGTTTTTTGCAAATAAATGTCTTGTCTTTTTTGTAAAAATATATTTAGTTAGTACTTCGTTATAATTAAAATGAGGGGTTTTATCATATTCCCCATATTATTATAGGCATTCGTTTTTTGTTCCTATAATATTTTCTAAAATGAAGAATTAGAGTTTTAGAATGGTGGCCATATGTATGGCCACCATTCTAAAACTGGTATTGGTCTTGTTCTTGGTCTCGCAAGAACGAAATCAAGATTGCAAGACCAAGACCAATATTGGGCAACACCAGTTTATATGATGCTGATGATGACTTAACAGACACTTTGGTGCAACTCAGCCTAAAACAATAGTTTGTATATAATCTGTTATGTCGGCTTATGGCGGGCGCGAATGGGCGTAGATATAATATAATATTAAGGCAACTTACAGTTACAACAAATATGAATAACAACTTAAATAAGCAAACGGAAAAAGTATTATTATTAGACATAGTATTCTTCCCAATACGCATGTCGTTTGTGCGTAGGTATTATGTGTCTATAAACAAAATTACACTTTATACTTTAAAAATTGACCCGTGGTTAATATAGTTATCTATTAAATAATACATTGTGCCCAAAATATAATTTATTAGAAAATGTAATTAGGCAATGATCGAAATCTAAAATTATGATTACAAATAAATTGTTTATTTAATTCAGTAGATTATCATTATATAGTATTTATTATCATTTTATTATAAAATTCAGTCAATATTATTAAAAGCCAAAATAATAAAATAAACAAAAATATAATAAAATATACCTACCTATAAAAATAATTAATTATTACCTATATTAAAAATTTTGGAAATGAGACAATGGGCGTAGGGTACCAAGGACACTAGCGGCGTTACCCCGTTGGATAGCAATACTGATCCTCTAAACCAGGTACTCCTTACTCAGGGGATCACCAGTTGCTGTTTTATTTTTTTTACCCAGATCACGGATAAATTCGCTAGCATCCTTGGACCACGACCCATTGTCTCAACGGAAAATGCCAAAAATATGTCCGAGTTCAGGAGCTCTGCGTACTTATTGCGCTTTATTTGAACTGCTTGTTCAGCTGCAGCTCCCGCACGTTTGGAAGATGACGAAACGTGACTCCGACAAAGTGTGTCCACGCAGGTCGCATCCCAGACCAAAGCACGACCACATTTGTATGGTATAATAGTCATACCGTCCGGTCTTTTGCCATCAGATCTTTGTAGGCCTAAGGGTTCAAAAACAGAAGGAATGTTTACTTTTGATAAGGACTTACAGATAATGTCGTTAATGTTATGGTGTCTTGGAAAACGACCAGCACTTTTTTGACACGAAAGGCCACGATGACCTTGAGAATCCACTGTGTCGCCGCAAATGCAAACATGGGATTCGTATATAGTACACCCTAAGCGTAATGCTGCTGCAATACGGAGTGAGCCAGCGTTCAGTAGTGTGCCCGTATGTGGAGAGGGAATAGCACGTAACCAGGCGCTGGATTCGCTTTTGCAACTTGCATTAAGCCGGGCTTCGTCTTTGGTACAATTTCTAGGTAAATTATGAAATATTTTTTTGTTTATAGTATCATCTAGATCTTATTGGAATATGCAATTAGGAAATTGATCTATAGATGCTTTTGTTTTCCAGATATCAGCCGCTTCTGGTTCTCTATGAAAAATATTGGTATTAACATTTGTTTTTGATAAAATAGACGTGCAAAGAGGTTTCGTAATAAAGACAGAACTTAAATAAGCAGGTATTGCTAAATCACTAACTTTTCTTATAACGAAACCACTAAATCTAACTGAAAGAGAGGCCTGATGAAACTGGTCTGTAGAAATTTTTAAATTTAAAATAGACTCTAGACTTAGTGTTATTTCATTATCAATTTCATTTACAACAGGAGAATTCCAACAAGGAGATATACGTAAAGTGTACATATACCGCGGTGAAGTGAGACCATTTGATAGCAAAAAAAATGAAACATGTGGTTCTATGTCCTCTAATTTAGAAGCTGCCCGTTTAAATACATCTAATTTATTTTTTAATACTGCAGTAATTCCTTCGTCAATCAGAGGAGATCCGAGTAAAGTGATATCTTCATTGTTACGAATTATTATTCCTGGGGCGATATTTTCAAAAGCTTTAATTAACTCATGGTTTATTTGAGATGGGAAAAACAATTCACATTTAGTATTATTTACTTCCAAGCCAAGATATTTAGATATAATATTTTCAAAATCAGAAAGAACGGTGGAGGGATCACCACCTAAAGTGCCAAGTGCCATCATCGAGATAAACAATATTTAATTCTGATGACAAACTGCTAATTAATGGATGGATAGCCAGAGAGAAGGCAGCCGGTCCCATAGGATCTCCTTGTTGACAACCAACTTCCGAACTAATTATTTGGTTACCAAAAAAAAGTGATGAAGGTGTTTTATAACATTGCCACATGTAGGAATAAATATTAGGACAATTTATCTTAATTTCATTAAGCATAATATCTCTTTCTATAGAATTAAAAGCGTTTCTGTAATCTATTTTTAGTAAAACTTTAGACGAAGCATATTTTGCAATTTATTATTAATAAATTGTCGTGAGGTTAATAAACTTTGAACCAATTGATTTTGAAATGTTTTTACAAGCTATTTTGGATGCAATCCTTCTAAATGCATTACCAACAGCTATGGGACGAATTCCTCCATCTTTTTTTTTTAAAGCGCATAGTGAAGCATCATACAAATACTTTAAAAAATCTTCATTGATGGAACCAGAAAGCATCATATTTATTATACCACATAAGTGATCAGTAGATTGAATTTCTACACGAAAAAAACAAATTATTATTGTAACAGTTTTTATACTCAGCTATGGGTATGTAGTGGAGGAGCGAATCGTAAATTAAAATTTATGATGACTCAAGGCCAAGTTAAATCATTAAAATAAAAAATCATCAAAAACAACTCATTGGGGTATGAACCTAGGACCACAAAACTGTAGAGTGGTAAACTAACCAAACTGGCCACCTCGTATATCCTCATTTTGCTTAGTCCTCCTAAGAGGAGATTCTTAATTCGATGCGTATGTTTTATTTTTGGCAGTGCTGAGTCCCTCATATCCCTGGCAAATCTACATCGATTTTTAAATTATTTTTTTAGTTGAAAGTGCTGGTCACTTAGTTGGTCCCATAAAAATAGTTAAATAAAAATTCTAGTGAAGATCTGATGAAGACTGTCGGAGCTGGAGACTGGAACATT
The DNA here is from genome assembly GCA_947458855.1 of Monopis laevigella. NCBI lineage: Eukaryota > Metazoa > Arthropoda > Insecta > Lepidoptera > Tineidae > Monopis > Monopis laevigella. The sequence continues at coordinate 25,651,321 of OX381585.1, forward strand.
GCAAATTTCCAGAGGATTTCTTAATATTACACCATATCTTCTCCAAATGTGAACCAATTTTTGGTATCATTATTTTATTTAAAAGCATGGATCACCAGGTTGGTTTCATATAAATTTAGTTAAGATTGGAAGAAGAGTTTCAGAACTGGATGGTGGTGGAACACCTCAAAATGAAAGAGTTCATGTTTTCTACAAAAAAATATGAAATCTGAACTGATTTAAGGATTCTTGTTTTATTTTAAATAATGTATTATGCTTTATATTAATTTAGTTACCAACTGAAAAAAAGCTAAGAGCTTCTATAATAAAAAATAATAATAATTTAGAATTTAAAAACCTAATGTGAAGTTTGTCTCAATTTATAAAATTAAAACTTTATAGTAAGTTTCAATGAAAATAATATAATTTTATGTCAAAGTATCAGAAGAACTATTTGATGGCTAAGAGCATAAGTATATTAAGGAATAAGGAGGCGGTCAAGTTTGTTAAGTAGATCTTCAGTAACATCCAACATGAGCTTTGCCTTAAAAGGGATAACATACTGAGACCGCTTTAGCGAATGCATACGGAGAAAATGCGTTTACTGACATCAGCGACGTGGTAATTCCAGGAAGGATCGAAAGAAGAACCTTGGTGTGCACCTGACCAAGGTTCTTAGCATGTTGGTAAAAAGGAAGTGGTAAATTATTAAATAATACTGGAGAGATGGCTCCCAAATCCAGTCTGCTCAATATGTGTTTGGAACCAAGGATCATGACCTGCGTCTTGCAAGGGTTGACTAGGATACCGAGATTTTGCGGGTGTACTCGAATAGCTTCCAAACATATGTGATAGTATGGTGATAAAAACATAGATACTTTTTAGTATTTTTGAAGTCGGTTTTTTTTTGTTAATATTTTTTTTTATATATTATCATAATTATTGAAACATAAAAAATCTCCAGGCGAGCCGAGCTGGAATGTTTTGATGTATGCGAAGAATCGCGTAAATCAGATGTGTAGGAACGCAAAACGCCAGTACATTCATTCTTCTATTAAGACCTGCACCCCTCAAAATACTTGCCTGTACCCAATATACCAAAATACTCAAACCTGATTCTTTTCTTCCTACTGACATTAACCGCCTTATCCAGCATTATTCTTGCCCTATTGCCTCTATAGACCCAGCCGTTAAATCCGTTGTCATCTCTCAAATTAGCTCCATAGCGGCCCCAGTTCAATTAGAGTTTTACCCAGTGACTACTGGAGAGGTTAAAAAATATATTAACCAAATAACCAGCAACCGTAGGATTTGATGACATAGGTCGCGCCCTTCAATAATTGATATAATTCTCCCGTCTATTACTTACATCAATAATAGTTCTTTTTCTTCAGGGAATTTCCCTTCTAATTGGAAAAATGCTCATATTATCCCCATACCTAAAAAATCGCCACCAACTAATTTTAATCAACTGCGTCCCATTTATATTCTCCATTTTATATCTAACGTGTTCAACGTTGTCCACAATTTACTGACTTCCTAAACAAAAACTCTTTGCAGAACCCGCGGCAGCCCGGCTTTCGATCGTCTCATAGCACCAACACTGTTCTTGTAAATATTACTGATGATATACGCCATGCTAGATGAGAAAAAGCTAACACTACTTGTTCTTTTAGACTTCAGTAACGCCTTTAATTGTGTAGATCATGATATCCTTATTGCTATTCTTCTCTCACTAAATATTTTTCCTACTGCGGCACAGTAATTCGACTCCTATACTCGCGGACGCAGGCAGCGCATACGGGTAGACGATGTCTTTTCGGACTGGTGCTCACTATCTGCAGGTGTCCCGCAGGGTAGCGTATTATCTCCTTTACTATTCTCGATTTTCATAAATGCCATGGTCCAAGTAATAAACTTCAGTTCTTACCATCTGTATGCCGATGACTTGCAACTGTCGGTGCACTTTAAAATGAGTGAAGTAAATGCCGCGATTTCCAAAGTCAATAGCGATTTGGAAGCTATTCGAGTACACCCGCAAAATCTCGGTATCCTAGTCAACCCTTGCAAGACGCAGGTCATGATCCTTGGTTCCAAACACATGTTGAGCAGACTGTATTTGGGAGCCATCTCTCCAGTATTATTTAATAATTTACCACTTCCTTTTTACCAACATGCTAAGAACCTTGGTCAGGTGCACACCAAGGTTCTTCTTTCGATCCTTCCTGGAATTACCACGTCGCTGATGTCAGTAAACGCATTTTCTCCGTATGCATTCGGTAAAGCGGTCTCAGTATGTTATCCCTTTTAAGGCAAAGCTCATGTTGGATGTTACTGAAGATCTACTTAACAAACTTGACCGCCTCCTTAATATGTACATACGTTTTGTCTTCGGCCTGCGTAAATTCGGTCATGTTACGGAAAACCGCAAACAGTTAAGGTTATTTATTTATTTACATCTTTATTGCATATAAAATATAAAGGCGAACTTAATGCCGCTAGGCATTCACTTCCAGTCAAACCTTCGGGGCAATAAAAGCAGTTAATAAGTGAGGTAGGTGCAATACAGTAACTGAGTATATAAACCAGTGAATAATATATAAAATACTTACAATCTATTATACACTACTTAAATATATCTTATATATATACATACATAAACTACAATATTTATGGGAAGCGAATTCACGACCTCCGGATACAACGCCAAAGGTGCAACTACTAGTCTACGGAGGCGGTCGTTTCAAGTTCGTTATATTATTATTTTTTGATTATATTTAGCTAATTACCAACAATTGCTTTTTGGTTCCCTAGTTCGAATCCCGGTGTGTACCAATGAGTTTTTTGGTTCCCTGGTTCAAATCCCGGTGTGTACCAATGAGTTTTTTGGTTCCCTGGTTCGAATCCCGGTGTGTACCAATGAGTTTTTTGGTTCCCTGGTTCGAATCCCGGTGTGTACCAATGAGTTTTTTGGTTCCCTGGTTCGAATCCCGGTGTGTACCAATGAGTTTTTAATTTAAAAAAATATGTACATTTGTTTGACAACACCACTATAGTGCCTCGGGGAGCACGTTAAGCTGTCGGTCCCGGTTTCACTATACCAACTTGTGAAACTGTTTATAGATACGTCATTGAGTCTATTCAAAACATCGCGACGAGCTAACCACTTGTTCGGTGTAGACTCATACCATCGGCTACGACGAGGTGGGATTAAAACCCCCCCGCTGGGTACCCTGGGGCCGTCTAGGCGGTCTCGGGCGCCGTAATGCACCCGTGATGATATGTATATAATTGCTTTTTGTTATTCTAAAATAAAAACAGAATAAATTATTTTATAATAATATCTAAGTACCTTTTTCGGCATAAGTTACTTTTTTTTTTTTTTTTGACTGACAATTTTTTTATACCTACACATATTTAAATGTTGTTTGGATATTCCTAATTGGTCCTCAAAGTCCCTACTATGAAAAAAAAATAGAAAAAATCTTATAGTTTATAAGTAGCTCTATTTAGTAAAATATGTTCCCTCTAAAATTGCAACAACGTCCGAACTAGTAAGTGCACGACTTAGTAAATGTACAAACTATGAAAACAATACATCGAATTTCGAACATTTTAATATGCCATTGTAGTCATTGTACAAACTGGAAATTGTACCAACAATAAATAGTTTTATAATAATAGCGATCAATGCTGTTCACAACAATGTATTGATCAATCTCATTCATGGCCCTGATCGTGCGCCGGTCGGCTGACAATCAGGTAGATACCAATACACATGCTGAGCCAAAATAAAAAATATCTAAAACAATTAGCATAGCAGAAGTAACTATAACAGAAACAATTACAAAACTAAACTAAGGGGTGCGATTTTCGAATGCCAGCTATGAGTTATATCACGCCCCGGTGATAGGAATCACGATTTATCAAATATCCAATTTTTTTAAGTCGTTATATGTACGGTACCAACACATATGTTTTTATAGACAAGAGCTATGTTGTGTTTAGTTACAATGAGAAAATATTGTTTGTCGTTTAAAAAAAAATCTATATTTTTTTTAAGTTTTAATGTTTTTTTTTCGTTTGTCCATGAAACGTCGTAGGTTTTGTACAAAAGTGCTGTGCATCCAATAAATGGCTATGGTCTCATTGGTGCGGTTCCAAAATACTCGGATATCAAACCTTCCATTCACCCATTTGGAAGTGGACGTGAATGGTATTTCGAAAGGATAATTTATTGGGTATATCGTCACGTTCTCCAGTTTATGCAAACCCTGCAATGATAATAGCATTATATATATCTGAATGGTCGAGCCGAAGTCTTTGGAGTCATTGTGTTCTACTGAAATGATACTAAAATATCTTTAATGATAATAATAATTATGTATGATTACAATTAAAAAAATCTAAAAACCCGACTGCGTATAAAATGAACTTTAAATAAACTGAAAAGAAAAAACAAGTCTAGTGGTCTAGAATTCTGTTAAGTACCTAATATTGAATAACTACTCCGTTGAAAATTTATGATCGATTCACACCCAAGTTACACAATTAATATGACACATAAAACCATGAAGCTAAAAAGACGCGCCGCGCGCGGACGGCCACGGTTTTTACCTTCATGCATAAAACAGATAAAAGACTGTTAAAGTCGCTAGGTTCCGCATTAGTATTTTTCATTTAAAGTTCACTTTTTAGGATTTTTTTTAAATTTATTTCAAAATAACTCTCTTTATTCTACAGAGACAGACAATGCTCTTAGCTATCCATGGATTATACATGCAGGTCCATCGCGTAATTGGAAGGCAGGGGAATGAACTACAGCTTTCCCGGGCTTGAGACCGCGAAGTAGGTTTAAAGGCCTTTTAACTCTCGCCTGCACTACTTGTACTATTATTTCTTCTGTGCCTGCACTATGTTCACTACCCTCTCTACGCAACCAAATACTATATGATCCTGTTAGCGCCATCAAACATGTTCCATAAAAGATTTAGTTAGGATTTAAGATTGTAAATAACAGCTTTAATATATGTTTTGAAAACTTTTGGAAACCGGTAACCCAAAATGACCGAGGATGCTGCTAAAATTATCAGATGGTATAAAAGATAATGATTACCGCATGGACGGGGCATTTCTCGTGGGGTATCTGTCGTAAGATCATCGCCCCGACTATGTCCAAGTACATAAACGTACAGATCTTAGCCTGGACTCGCATCATGGTTGGTTGGTAGCGGTTGCTCAAAAGCTCTAAAATTTGGACTGAAATCTGAAGAAAATATGTCATCAAATAAGATATTTATTTAATACAAAAACCTACAAATATTTACAAAATAAAATTAAAAGTAAAAATGTAGGTAATCAATAAAAACACTTAATAAAATAAAACTACATAAAAAAGAAAACCTATTAAATTATACAAAACTATTTACAACTTATACTGAAAAGTTGTAATATATCTTTGTATAATTTAAATGCATGATGGTCAGAATGCTGGCAACAGTTACCCGCTGTATAATGATAAATATGTTTTGAGCGAGGAAATGGCCAGGTGACAGCTTTCCGGTCACCTGTGACGACGACCAATCGTGAAGAGAAGAATAGTCTTGCACATAGCCCTCCAATTTCAGATAGATTAATTTCCAAAGATTAATTAAATTTAAACTTCATAATGGAATTACATATTTTTTAGGCTATGCCTTTTTACTCCAAAATTTTCGTACGAACTCCGCTGTTGTCCATTTTGGAAATTATATTTATTTACTTCCCGAATAGATTTAAAGTTAAAAAACACAATTGTAAACTTAAACTTTGAGGATTGCTCATATACACAAGCTGTTTTGCCGATAAAATAGGTGGCCATACGGACTACATCCGAAATTACGCTTTCGGCTTTCCTCATTTACTCATAGCATGTTAACCCTCATGAGGAATATTCTAAATATCAGTGGCGTGCACAGGTTTTTAGCATAAGGTAGGCAGAATTTATAGTAATATACCAAAGAAATAAGTTTTTTTTTATTTTAATTTTTGAAATTAGCAATTTTAAATGTCTACAAAATCACAACGTAGTCTGCAATGAAATTTTTATATTTCGCGAGATAGTAAATTTGCGGATAGTCGAAACAGCATTAAAAAGCCATTAGGTACCTATTTATTATTATTAAAAGGTTTTGCAATACACAAACAAATTAAAATGATCACCATAAACGTCTAGCACGCGACCACAGAAGAAATATTCAATAAATTACAATAAATATGGTACAAGACAAGTAACGCGACTAAGAATGCCAAAGTGACAAAAAAAACAATTCCTTTAAAATTAATAAATGACAAAAGAAAAATATCACAACTCTGGGTAAATTTTATTAGAATTACGTAACATTGCAAATTAGTGGGATAATATTAATAACTCACGACTTCAAGTTCCACCCACATAGGTGCGATCTCGCTCTGCACGCGTCATGTGAGCGGGACACATGTATAGTTTCGTATTTGTACCGCTAAGGACTCCTGCGCTCCTGGTACTTCTCAACAGTTTTGTACAGAGAAGTTCTCGTTCTTTTTATTGATTCTGTGTGCCTACCGATTTGCTACACCTACAGTTTCTGCGCTCCTAGTCCTATTAGATTTCAGTTTATCACAAATATTTGATTGTTTGGGGTACAAAGGCAGTGCCTAACTAACTCTGTCATACATTTAGCATAATCCAATAATAATAATAATTGAAAAATTGGAAGGAAAACTTAGGCAACCAAAAATAATACGGAGTGAATAGTACCAAAAAATAACGATAGATGGCGCTAGTACCATATGATGATAGTACCACAAAAAAAACTATAGATGGCGCTATTTGAAATTCAAAGTGTCTTCTATTGTAATGTTTGTTAACGACCGTATGTTTTTCCAAATAAATAAAATAAAAATAATATCATTGACAAACAAAAATAATAGGATTTTAATATTATTTTATTACCAAATTTCTGGGGTAGGCAGTGCCTTTGTGCCTATATGGACTGCACGCCACTGGTATATATACACAATCTGGCTGATGTTCGGATGGCGGGCATGATGGATCCGGATAACAAAACTATGAGGCCAACCGGCTTTAAAAACTACAGACAGAAGTTTCGGAAAAGATTGCACGCGCTTCCTAACAAAGTTAGGAACTGAGGCTCTATTTTATTTTTGGTCGCTTCATTTTTGGTAACAGGATTGAATAAAGAGGCCCTATTGATAGTTGCTCATGTATTACGTACGTATACAAATACGTTATGTTGCTACAATGTATGTCCATTATGGTAACTCAAAGTCTAAACCGTTTTACACCAGACCTGGCATAAGTCAGGGCAGTAACTTAGGGCCTTTGGAGTTCTTATTTTTTATAAATGATATCGCACAAGCAATCCCTAAAGAATATCTAGTACTGCTATTCGCTGATGATGTTAAGTTGGCAACATCTGTGAAGACTCAACTGGACTGTGAGCGGTTTCAGCAGTGCATTGATACACCAATGGAGTATCGAGAACTGTCTTGATCTGAACATTGGAAAGTGTTCACTCATGACATTCTCGTGGTCTGAAAATCGTATTTGTCACCAGTACACACTTGCTTTTTCGCACTACCGAAACAGTTAAGGATTCAGGAGTGTCATTTAGCAGCGATTTGAGTTTTTACACGCATATAATAAACATGTGTGTGAGAGCTAGAAGAAATTCAGGCTATGTAATGAGACAGGCTCGATATTTTTCTGACCCGGGAACATTTGCAGTGTTGTACAACTCCTACGTTCGCAGTATCTTGGAGTTTAACGCCGTGATATGGAACCCAAGAGAATGTACATACACACTAATGGTAGAAAAGGTACAAAAAATGTTTCTAAGAAGCATGTATAAGAAAGTTAATGGTTACTACCCGTTCCTGTATCCCATATTATTTATTTTGGGAATGCTCAATTACAACTCATTGGAAGTCAGGCGTAATGTGGTTTTGGTAACTTATATTTTAAACAATTTAAGAGGTTATATTAGTCTGCCAAGAATATTAAAATAAATTTCTCTGTTTGTACCAAATAACTACTTGCGTGCGCGCAGACATTTGCTATTTGCCGAGATGACTGCTCGCACATATCTACAACAGCGTGCTCCGGTGCCTCGCGCGATTATTTTGATAAAAACAGAATAGGGCAAAAATATGAGGAATTTGATGTATTTGCATCATCTAATGCATAAACCAGCCGGTTCGTACTGAGATGCTTGGAGCCATTGTAGTCAATATAATTGTATTATTTAGAATAAGTAAGTTCTGTTATGTACAATTTATAGTTTAATAAATAAATAAATGCTCAAACCCATGGTAAAGCCTCAGTACTAGACCACAGTTGTCTATCGGTTTGTCTCCGGCTCGGCGAGTCAGGTAGATGATCGCTATTGGCGAGCCTCACCGCGGTTGTCAGTGCGACAAGGATTTAGATAAGCTCGGACGCCATGGTCCTGCTGCTACGCCGGCCGCTGTTACCGCCACGGGGCGCACGACTGGCATATATTCACTAGCGGCGTCGCAATTTTTCAAGGCACTGCCCTTAAACTAGGCGTTGCTGCGGAGAATGCCTCAAATGCCTCACGGGCGTAAGATTTTGGTCGTCCCATACCAAGGAATTAAGGAATTCGCGCGGGAATTTCCGGTGAGACTGATTGTTGCATCAGGTGACCTTAGAGCTGGAGCCTACTTTGCTCAGAGATTTAGGATCGGATTAATAGACGTTGCTTACGCCTGAGCCATTGCTTGGAACTGGCAAACTTTAGTTTTTTCATGTACAGTTTGACAGTCCTAAACATCGGCCAAGCAATAGCAATTGCTTAGCAACGACTATTTATCCGACCCTTGTCTCGGCATTCAAAGGGGTAACGGCGCGGCACCAGTACCTGGGAACTATGCCGCAAGCATCAATTTTAGACGAGATTGTTTATTATAATGTTATTTTATTTGTAGTTAAATTAATGATTATTTTCTTTTTAATTTTTATATTTATTATTATTTATGTTAAGTTTCAAAATAAATAATTAAACAAGCCGTATTACAAAGCATGCATCTACATTCCGTTCAAAAATTATTCCTTCGAGGACTAAAAAAATGATAAGACGTACAACAAAAAAGTGGAATGCATTGCGCATGCGCGTTCCCTCTAACCTATAATCCTGGGTTCTTCAAACATTTGTGAATTTGAACTTAAAAAACCGATATAGTTTTTCATTATCATTGGTGGCGACTATGTATGCGCATAAAATGCAGTTACTTACCGATACGTTATCAGCGTATGGTACGAGAGAGACATAAGTGAAGCTAATGAGATATGGGGAGTCGCGTCCCTTTCGCTGGATCGTGAAGTTAATTTCCTTCAAGTACTTATGGTTTACATACTCCATGTGTGGACGCTCGGGTATTATCTCCACGCTCTAAAATATATACAATTCTATCATTCTCCACAGCTAATAGGCGATATACCTGGTGACCATTGAGATATTGTATATAGGTATATACGCCTATACATGACTAAACCTGGATTCACAGGAATGCGGATGCTCTGATCCATCGTGTCGAAAGGAGGCAACTTATGATTCCACACAGGGTCGCCAGGTCGCCAAACCTAATAGCCGGACAGAGCAGCCAGTTGGGCCGGACATTTGGGTACAAAGGCCGGACACCCGACATTGTTGAGTAGGTTGTGTCTCAGTATTATTAGGTACAACAAAAAGATTGTATGGAAAATAAAGCTTTTTTTTATTATTACCATAAATCTTATTAAATTCTAATGAAATCGAATGCCAAATCAGTCTTAAGTACTTTACCGCCCCTCTGCGCCACGGGCTGTCAAAATCACAACCCTATCTCTCTACTCGGCGCTCGCACGTTTATGAAATGTAAAAAGCCTAACAAAAGCCGGACTATTTATTTTGGCCGGACATGCCATCAAAAAGCCATACTATATCCGGCTCTATCCGGACGCCTGCCAACGCTACTTCCACGGCGTCCAATATATCCTCTCTGCCCAAACAACTATCAGTTCGTATTGAAGATATGCGTCAGAATAGTACTGACGGTCTATCTTGGACAACCGAGATCCTTTAAACGATTGAGCAGACATTCTAATTACTGTTTGTTTACATATATATTTTTATAATTATTATTAACAAACAGTGTTTATTGGTACTGAGTGTTTGACAAACACTCAGTACCAAGAATATGTTTAATAATACTAAATTATATCATTTCGTTATAATTTATCCCAGAATATATTATAAAATACTTACGGTTACGAAATATATGAAACATATTGTGAAACTGAGCACAATAACATTATACGAATTCAACATATTTTATAAAAAGCTTACAACTTATTTACACTAATATTAAAATACAAGTATGTATTATGTAGTTACATCTTATTATTTATTTCCTAAAATTCAGCTTCATTATGTTTGGTACAATTTTAGGTAATTTATCATTGACTTCATTGTAATATAATAATATATTGCGATCAATGTCTAAAAATTATGATTACAATATAATAGGTTTTAACTTTTTCATTAAATGTGTTACTTCTATATTTACGTTAAAATACCTAAAAACTAATAATCATAAAAAAGCTATATTGAACGTCGTGGTTTTAATAATTATTTAATTCAATAAATTAAAGGTAGTATAAAAGTGGACTCAAGAAGATTTTTTGTATTAGTTTTATGCACATACGAGTATGTACGAGTTTATTTATTTGAATAAATAAATAAATATTGTTACCATCTCCCAGGCAGATGCAAAACTCCGTCACGTGACCTAGCCATGTTTTGGTTTAGCCACGATTTCTTGTCGAGGTGATAATAGTCTCCTGTCAGGGTGAGATGGACAGTTCATTTAACAATTAAGTTACGAGGACATTAAAGTACGAGTGTCGAAACATGAGAGTCGTCTATTTGTATGTGTTTCCCTGGATAGACGTGATCTTCCCTTCACATTTCCGTCAACTGTTTGTATGTGTTCCCTTCACATTTCCGTCGACTTTTTGTATGTGTTCCCTTCACATTTCCGTCGACTTTTTATATGTGTTCTCTTGGATAGATGTGTCTTCCCTTCATATTTCCGTCGACTATTTGTGTGTGTTCTCTTGGATAGATGTGGTCTTCCCTTCACATTTCCGTCGACTATTTGTATGTTCCCCTGGATAGACGTGATCTTCCCTTTACATTTCCGTCGACTTTTTGTATGTGTTCTCTTGGATAGATGTGGTCTTCCCTTCACATTTCCGTCGACTATTTGTGTGTGTTCTCTTGGATAGATGTGGTCTTCCCTTCACATTTCCGTCGACTATTTGTATGTGTTCCCCTGATGTACGTGATCTTTACTCACATTTCCATTAACTGGCGAATGGATTCCGAATTCTGCACCATCCGATAGCAAGCAACGCATCATCGCCTAGAAAATACACGTTGGCGATAGGTTCAACAGTAAAGTACTAGTATAACAAAAAGAGATGATAGTACAGACAGTAATCGGCAGTAGTCAGTGGCAGTGTAAAACTATCACAAATAAAAGAAAAACTGTTAGAATAATTGATATGAACACCCCATGTAAAGTAGTGTCTTTGCTATTACTGAATACCGATCATAACGAAGGATCTAAAACATAATATATACTTACATTTAAGGATACACATTCATATATAAGAGAATAAAACATGACCACAAAATTAATCGCAAAGCATTACATCTGTCAACCTTGGACAGGCAACCGGAAGGCGCGTGGTAATTGTGTCCTGAAGTCATTCAGAACCATCTGCTTGCCTAAATTTAATCAAACTATTTATGTTTATGCAATAAAATAAACATTGTGTCAAAGTACTGCCTTAGGTATAATATACAGGTAATAGGTGGGTATTAGGTACTATTACTTATATATTTAATTAAATAACATTAAATTTAAGTATTTAATGATCTAAATTATTCTATAATAATTTAGAATCAGGGGCCTGCACTAATTTATTTATTTATTATATAATGCTTGAGGGACTTACTTGTCGCAAAATATTTATAGTTACAATGGTGCTGACAAGACAAGTTATACTTATAAATTATTTATTTTCTATATATACTGTTAACGTGAGTTTATTATTAATATATTTTTTTCCTAAAAAAGATTTTAAAGAGATGAAAGTTAAAATATACTACAATCTGTACACAGTACAAATATACAACAACTGGTAACACTCTCTCTTGTTCTGCGGAAGTTTGGCTGTGTCCGTATAATATAAATAATAGTTTTTAGTAAACTTATAAACGGGTAAATTATATTATTATTTGTCGTTACTCTATTAATAATAATAAGCCATTTATTTTTACTTAAAAATAATTTACAAATATTCAATGGTTATTCAAAAATTATAAATAAGACTGGAGCCTGAAATAGGCTGTGACTCAGGTTTTTGTTTAAACTTTAGTGCTACCTGGTGGACGTGATTCCCGCCTGCCCTCTAGTGGAGTACGTCAACACCAAATACCTGGGGCTTTATTCCGAGTTTGCAAACGCTAAAGACGACAAGACGTTGCGTAAACTATAAATATTGAAATATAAGTTCTATCCTATTAAATATAGAGTTGAAATTCCAACGCCCATAAGATGTTTAAACTTGCGAAGAATTCGTGTATTTCAAGATGGCGGCATTATTATAGCCAACCTAATACAGACTATATGTCCATTGAAATAGAACTTATATTTCAATATTTATAGTTTACGCAACGTCTTGTCGTGTTTAACGTTTGAATACTCGGAATAAGGCCCCTGGAGCTCTTTAACTACAGTGTGCTGTGACCTCACCGCAACAGCCCTCACATTCTCAGCTTGTCATTTCAGCCTAAAATTGATGGGGGAGAAAATTTTCGGTAAAAATTAAAAAAAACTCATGTACCTAACTTTTTCTTTCGTTAAATATATGTTCCTGTTTTCGTTAGAATATAAATTCAATATGTTTTGGGATTCATTTTGTGTAATTCAATATTTAATTAAAATGATTTTATTTCTTATTGATTTCTACCTTATAGTATAAAAAAATATTAAAAATTCCGGCATGACTGTATGCCGATGACTTGCAACTGTCGCTGCACTTTGAAATGAGCGACGTAAATGGCGCGATTTCCAAAGTGAATAGCGATTTAGAAGCTATTCGAGTACGCTCGCAAAATCTCGGTATCCTAGTCAACCCTTGCAAGACGCAGGTCATGATCCTTGGCTCCAAACACATGTTGAGCAGACTGGATTTGGGAACCATTTCTCCAGTATTATTTAATAATTTACCACTTCCTTTTTGCCAACATGCTAAGAACCTGTCCTCCGATCTTTCCTGGAATTATCACGTCGCTGATGTCAGTAAACGTATTTTCTCCAGTATGCATTCGCTAAAGCGGTCTCAGTATCTTATCCCTTTTAAGTCAAAGTTCATGTTGGTCAATTCACTGCTTCTCCCTATCATTGATTACGCTGATGTCTCCTACCCGGATGTTACTGAAGAATTACTTAACAAAATTGACTTACTTGCCTCCTTAATATGTGCATACGTTTTGTCTTCGGCCTGCGTAAATTTGATCATGTTACCGAATACCGCAAATAGTTAAGGTGGCTTAATATCCGGTCTCGTAGATCAGTACATCTGCTATCCTTTTTATATAATATACTATATAACCCTAATACTCCCTCTTACCTTAAGACTCGTTTTCTTTTCTTTGGTGATTCGCATGATCGTCCCCTCCGTTCCTCTGTCAATAACCTTCTAAAAATCCCGTCACATGTCTCTTCCAAATATTCAGATTCGTTTACGGTGTCAGGTGCTCGCCAGTGGAATTTGCTTCCTCTGACTATAAGATCAGCCCCTTCCATCGGGGTGTTTAAACGCTTGCTCACTGCTCATTATCTGAACGCTTAAACCAGATCCTCGTGACAATTTTTGTTTGGTATGGTATGTATGTTTATGTATTACATTTATTATATTATATACAGTATTTAAGTAGTTTAAGTATTGTATTTCATCTAATGCATTGTTAAAATTATATCTATATCCTTCTATCGAAAGTTCCGCACCCTAAGCATATTTCACTCTCTCAAAGGTTAGCTGGTAGAAAATGCCTAAGGCATTAAGCTCGCCTATGTACAATTTTGTGCAATAAAGAATTTAAAATAAATAAATAAAATCCCCTATACCTGTCTGTATATTCAGCGTGGATAAAACGGTTCAGGGAAAAGCTACATTTTGCTTTGCGATTCCTTGCTATGATAATGATTTTTTTCACCCTGTATATAAAAGTTATCAAACGGGTCTATATTTAGTAGGTCGGCGTGAAGAACGACGACGCGCTCGCCACGTATGTGTTGGGCACAAAGTATGATGGATAAGGTCGTCGGCTTCGGAAATGGTTTTGGTGGTAATAACGATTTGTCCGTTACGTACATGTAGGTATAGGTGGGACATAATAAAGATCGCTAAATACATTAAAAGCATCACCGATCGTTATTTTTGGGAGGTTATAGTTAATTTTTATTTATTTATAAAACGCACCTTTATAGAGAGAATGGTCTGCATGTTTAAAAACCCGTCTGTACCGATTTTTGTGAATAATATAATTATTGTTATTATAGGTAATTTCCCAAATATGGAACAAAAATAATTATGACTACCGAAATAAAAAGATTAAAAAAAAACCGCTATAAGTATATTTACTATCGCCCGCTTCTGTAGACTAGTGGGTTCGATTCCTATTCATGGCAAAACGTTTAACAGTGCGTTTTTCTGGTCTGGGTGTTTGTAATAGTACATTATGATACGAGGTTGGTAAGTAGGTTTTTACAAACGAGTTGACGTCTTGTAAGCCCGAGCCGGAGGCGGGGGTTTATAATCCAAACGAGTTTGTAAATACCAACCGTATACCATACGACGTTTTTCAATACATTTACGAGAAAATAGATGGTACTTAAATAAATAAAACTAAGCGAAACCATTTTTTTTCTTTTTTTGACAATAATAACTAATTGTTGAAATATAAATTAAAAAAAAACTGTAAACAAATAGCACGGCGTGCGATAAAATCAACTTTCGAGGCATATGGAAAGAACTGTAAACAAAATCAACTTTCGAGGCATATGGAAAGAACTGTAAACAAAATCAACTTTCGAGGCATATGGAAAGAACTGTAAACAAAATCAACTTCCGAGGCATATGGAAAGAACTGTAAACAAAATCAACTTTCGAGGCATATGGAAAGAACTGTAAACAAAATCAACTTCCGAGGCATATGGAAAGAACTGTAAACAAAATCAACTTTCGAGGCATATGGAAAGAACTGTTACAAAATCGCACGGCGTGCGTAATAATCAACTTTCGAGGCTATGTACTGCCATCGAAAGTACACCTTTTCGAGCAACTGTATTGAAAAATATATTACGTACTATATCGTTGCTTCTGGTACACATAGTACCAGCCTAGAGCTTAGTTTGTTTAAGCATATTGCTCTTGTCACAATCAGAGGAATATGTTATTATTATATTTCGCGTGTATTAGTCTGTTAGTACATGTGGGAGGCGTAGCTATTTATCCAGAATAAAAACAAAGCTTTCACAATGTAAAGCTGGCAACACTACAACAACAGAAATAATTTAGAAGGATTTCAGAACTTCCTATAAGTTTATCTACGAATTTCAACAGGAATTACCATTATTATAGATGTGTTGTGTCTGGGACATGTATACCGGTATACCGAAATCCCAGTATATCGGTATTTTATCCTAAATACCGGAATAAAATACCGTTATTTCGGTATTTCTAAAAAAAATACCAAAAATTTGCAAGGGTATTTAAAGACTATGTAAAATATTGTAAAACGCTCGATTTCTATGGTTCATAGTGTTATTCACATTCTGCAGATGAGTTTTCACATGACATGAATCACGATTATAGATAAAATCACCACAAAATCAACTATGCAAAATACTGCGTCTGCATGCATGCAGGCATAGCTAGTATCTAGGTGGTATATTTAATGAAATTGCTTTCCGTTGTTCGTCTAATGTTGTACATACATTGGATTAGTATTGAACCTCGAAACAAGCGATGATGACACAAGTACTAGTAGCAGTACTTCGTTTGTGATGGAAATATAACTTCATAAAATACGAGTAATAGAAAAATCTATGACCAAAAGCAAAATAGATCCCAGATCGGAGAGAAAGCAGATAATATTATAACATGAATTCGTATTGAAATAACATTGTATGTAAATGGAGGTACTAGAGGCAGAATTTTGGACGCAGCTTACAAGTACCTCTGTACTGCAAGTTACATATGTAACAAAATATGATCATCGTTCAACGACGCAAGTTTCTCCGTTCGATTTTCCAACAAACGCTGTGACTAAGATATGACTAATTTGAATTTTTTGTTACATGTTGTAGTTTCTAGGATGCTGATAAATTCAAAGTTGTTTAAGTTTTTCTGCCATATAGCTTAGAAAACGGCCTTTATCACTCTGCGCAAACGAGACTTACTAATCGTTCTTGGAATCATTTAAATAGTAACTAACAGTATTTAGAAAATACCGAAATTTCGGTATTACGATTATTATAATTACCGGAAGGTATGAAAATCTATCCGGTATTCCACGCCCTAGTTGCATCCCGTTATAAAAATTGAAAGTTGACTTGCTTTGTGGACAACCTTACTTTTTTTTTAAATAATGCAAATTGGCTTCGACTACTTAAAATTGCATTTCAATATTTTGTATTTTATATTTATCTATTTTTTATATGAACATATTTTTAGATTATTAATACGCAGTCTCCGAAATAGACGCGCCTGTATGAAAAGATGTATGAATGTTTAGGAAGCTAGTGAAGTAAGTAGGGATCGTACGAAGTGGCGTACATTGCTCTGTGCTTACCCCATAACTGGGATACAGGCGTGATGGTTTGTATGTGCGTAATACACAAGCAGAGGCCTATATAGTTTATGTCCGTAAATTATATTAACCTACCTCTCAAATATCTTAACATTATGAGCGTCATATATCAGAACAAAAGCAGGGAAATAAAAACATGACACGCGGAGGAAGCTGACATAAAATATTTGACGGCCCCACCACCTAGAACCTTGGCCAAGTGCGAAAACCCTGAATTAATGGGTTCATTCAGGCAGTAGAATGTATTTCAAGAAAGGTTGTAGAATATTATAAATAAATAATAAAAAAAATGGGCTATCATCCAACACTAAGAATTTTTTTTTAATCGAACTAGTAGTTTCTGAGATTAGCGCGTTCAAACAAATTCTTCAGCTTTATAATAATAATAATAATGTTTATTCATTTACCAAATTTACTCAGTGTTACTGTACAGCAGGGCTGCTCCTTGTAAGTTATAATAACCTGTATTAGAAGCAGCCTTTATAATATTAGTATAGATATACTGGCAACATTATCTTGCATGATCGACAGTCTTTTTTTTTGTAGGAGCTCGGCATGTAACCAGATCTAATAATGAATGCAACCAGCACTTCACTATGTTGTTAGTACTGGTTTCATCCATTATGCCTATTAACTTTGTTTAAAGGACTCATAAGGTTATAGGATAAAGGAAACAGGTAGAGCATTCCACATTTAATAGTGCGACAGATGTACCAAATCTTTTAGTGCGGGTTGGTACATGCCTTCGCTGTGAAATCAGCTCCCCCTTTCCGGTACAGGACTTCACGAGCAAGTAACAAAATGCACGCAGAATGTGCATGCATTTTGTTATCACACTGAATTTGTTCACAGGGAATAAACACTCCGACGCTGTCTGTATTTGTTCTTACTCTGCAAAATAGCAGGAGCGTCCCAGACATATAATGATAACTTATATCTTAATAGCTAAAATTATCTATTTTATGGATCAAGCCTGCCATGAAATTCATATAATTCGAAAACCCGTATATAGTATTTTTACCTAAAATAATTATAATAAATTTTACCAGATAACTTTGTGAGATATAAAAGTGATTAAAACCTGTGGGGAACCCTAGGCCGAGCACTCAGATGTATACGAGCCATGGGGGGCGAACCGTTTTCACCTCTATTAACATAACTCTTGGCTCCCACGTTGTTGATATGGTTTTATTATCTATTTGATTTGCAGATAAATATTGTTCTCCTATATTGGTTAGGGAACTGTGTTGGAGCGAGATAGTGATATACCTCGTTTTGGCTTGCTCCTAGCATAAATATGTAATTCTAATATAATTAAATAACAAAGTAGAAAAAAACACAGATTGATTTTCAATTTATTTTATTTTAACATTAAAATATATTTTTAAGTTTTTAACAATTTTATCCTTTTTTTTCTATAGATCTTATTTTTCGTATAAAAGTGCAGTGGACCCAGTAAGTGAGTATGGTCTCGTTGGTGTGGTTCCAAAACACACGAAAATCAATCCGTCCTTTCACCCATTTGGAAGTAGACGTAAAGGGAATTTCGAAAGGATAATATATTGGGTGAACTTCTATGTTTTCCAGTTTATGTAAACCCTGAAATATGATTTAAATCCTTTATATTATAATCCGACCAGAATCTTGTAGGTGGTTTGCTTAGCGGCAGATGGTATTATGTAGTTATTGGGCGAGAGGTCTTTATATTGTTTAGGCCGACAGGTTATTATCTAAATATATATAACTCAAAGATGACTGACTGACTGACTGACATAGTGATCTATCAACGCACAGCCCAAACCACTGGACGGATCGGGTTGAAATTTGGCATGATGTTATGACGTAGGCATCCGCTAAGAAAGGATTTTGATAAATTCTACCCCCAAGGAAATAAAATAGGGGATGAAAGTTTGTATGATAAAAAAATAACTATTCCAAGCGGACGAAGTTGCGAGCACAGCTAGTAACATATAAAATGTTGCGTGAACAGTCTAAGTGTTGACCGGTTAGGATCAAGCTAGCGGTCTCGCTGACGAGTTCAAATCAATCGCATAGCGCCCTGTCACGCTAATCGCTTCACCACGTCATCATAGTTACCCACCATCCTAGTCGCCCTGCCAAACTAGCCGCCCCATCACGCTGGCCGCCCCATCACGCTAGCCGCCCCATCACACCAGCCGCCCTGTTACGCTAGCCGATCCGTCATTACCGGTCGCTTTCCATCGGCAGCGCTACGTACGCTCGTAGCCACTCTAGTGCTACGAGCTCAATCTTTCTACCTACGTACCTACACGTCTACATATGGATAGTTGCTTTTACCGTCATGGTAAAAGCAACTATCCATTTATAAATAAAAGAGCTGATTCAGTCCTCATAGACTTAGTCGTCATCGCCCGGCCAAAACTACTGAAGAGTTAATTTAATTTCATCCGTTACGCCGATTGCTCTTTCTGAGTCACATGAGCACTGATTTACAGTATTGCGTAAGTACCAGTTTTTGGGACATGTGCCATTGGTTCTTGTAACGATCTCTATCACCGCATTTGCATAACGGTAGGAAATAATATTTACTTTTGCCGCCGGGCATCGCTCCCTGGGGACCTGGCGGAAGAACATGATGCCCACAATGTCCTGGTTCAAAAAGACACAACTCTTGCCGCCGAACTGCATCATGGTAGGTTGATAACGATTGCTCAAAAACTCTAGAATTTGAGCTGTAAACTAAATATAAAGGTTAATTAGTTTATTACTTATATTATGGCTGCATAACGGATTATAGTAAATAATATTTATATATAATATGTGTGTACTAGGGCTTGAATATCGGACATATTCAATCAATTCCGGTATTGGGTTCCAATATTAATCCGGAATTCCGGAGTTCAAGGCTTCCTTTTAAAATGTTATACAGGGGAAGCTACATCGATATACCAATCGACGCGTCCAATGATAAAAATGTATAGGAAAATGTATAAGTATTCGATTGAAGAGAAATGTCAAAGTTTAAGATTCGATTTCTATCGATCGACACGTTGATCGACACACCCGATGGGCTTCCCGGTAGGACCCCTGATCCATGAAGTCCTAAAAGTTGTTGAAATATCGCGCTACGCCTCAAACCGTGACAATTTTTTTTTTCTGATATTGAAATTCCTGTATCACCAATTCCGGTATTACAAACGATATTGATATATGTCGGAATTCCGGAATTTTGTTACAACCGGAATTTTGTTAAAACCGGAATTCCGGAGCTCAAGCCCTAGTGTGTACGTAGGTACGGTATAGGTAGGTAGGTATGTAAATATATTAGATATTTCCTACTGAACAAATCAATTGTAATTTATTAGAAAACTATTTAAAAAAACTTTCTAACATGAATACACTTCAAATACAAATTATTTAAACAACAAATTACCTAATAATGGCAACAATAAGTACTAACAAAACTGCGGTATACATACATACGACGCCCGAGACCGCCTACACGGCCCCAGGGTACCCAGCGGAGGGGTTTTAATCCCACCTCGTCGTAGCCGATGGTATGAGCCTACACCGAACAAGTGACTAGCTCATCGCGATGTTTTGAATAGACTCAATAACCCATCTATAAACAGTTTCACAAGTTGGTATAGTGAAACCGGGGCCGATAGCTTAACGTGCTCTCCGAGGCACTATAGTGGTGTTGTAAAAACTAAACAATACAATAACCAACGGGCAGTTGATGCAATGATAAAGCAGCAGCCGGAATACACATTGGGCTTCGTCAAACGTTTAGGATCTGCTTACCGACACGTTATTGCCGAATGGTTCCAGAGAGATGAGAGTAATGTTGATGAGGGAGGGAGCCCGGCGGCCCCGGCGCCGCACCGAGATGTTGAAGTCCTGTAAGTACTTGGAGTTGATGTACCCCACTTGCGGCCGCTCAGGTATTACCTCCACGCACTAAAATACAAAATTCAAATATTCTGAGCGAGAATCTTGTCCAGGGATTTGATGTTCGGGACTGCGATGTAAAATCGACATTGCATTCGTCGGTTTGACCTATCAAAATTTTTGTTTAGAACAATTTAATACTTCGAAATCAATTGTGTTAAATTAATGATTGTTAAGGATAGTAACTTAAGGACGTACTGCCAACGGGATAGGATTTATTTTTATTAGACTTTATGTACCTACCTTGTGTTGCATTACAATAGGTGGTCTCTCTTGTTGCACTCTCAGTATTGATGTTGGTATGGGGCTTGCGCAAGAGTCTCGCACAAACAAAATTATTATCAGATCTATCCGAACCAGCGTTTAAGGATATTTACCACCTCCCGAGATCTGACTTATTTTTAATATGATTATATGAACAGAGTAGCCTAAACTTCAAACATTTATCTAAAGACCAAGGGCCGTCACCAGCTCTAGCGACAGTCGATAATCTAGCAGGAAGCTGGTATAACTGGAGGAAGGGGAAAGCATGCTAAGTCCAAATTACACTAAATAACATATTTTTTTAGAATTTCTAGTGCACAAGGCAGTAATTTTGTTCCTCTTTCCCAATAATAAATAATGTGTCTCTTGACGATGTCCAAGCACCTAAACAATTAAAATTCCATACGAAAAAAATACTATTTTATCATTTAAAGTTAGCGCTTTGTAATTGGCAAATTATGTACTGTAAAATATAAAACAAAACCTATGTATTTCAAGTTTTTTGCAAATAAATGTCTTGTCTTTTTTGTAAAAATATATTTAGTTAGTACTTCGTTATAATTAAAATGAGGGGTTTTATCATATTCCCCATATTATTATAGGCATTCGTTTTTTGTTCCTATAATATTTTCTAAAATGAAGAATTAGAGTTTTAGAATGGTGGCCATATGTATGGCCACCATTCTAAAACTGGTATTGGTCTTGTTCTTAGTCTCGCAAGAACGAAATCTAGACTGCAAGACCAAGACCAATATTGGGCAACACCAGTTTATATGATGCTGATGATGACTTAACGGACCATTTGGTGCAACTCAGCCTAAAACAATAGTTTGTATATAATCTGTTAGCGGATGGCTTATGGCGGGCGCGGTCGGGCGTAGATATAATATAATATTAAGGCAACTTACAGTTACAACAAATATGAATAACAACTTAAATAAGCAAACGGAAAAAATATTATTATTAGACATAGTATTCTTCCCAATACGCATGTCGTTTGTGCGTAGGTATTATGTGTCTATAAACAAAATTACACTTTATACTTTAAAAATTGACCAGTGGTTAATATAGTTATCTATTAAATAATACATTGTGCCCAAAATATAATTTATTAGAAAATGTAATTAGGCAATGATCGAAATCTAAAATTATGATTACAAATAAATTATCATTATATAGTATTTATTATCATTTTATTATAAAATTCAGTCAATATTATTAAAAGCCTAAAAAATAAAATAAACAAATATATAATAAAATATACCTACCTATAAAAATAATTAATTATTACCTATATTAAAAATTTTGGAAATGAGACAATGGGCGTAGGGTACCAAGGACACTAGCGGAGTTACCCCGTTGGATAGCAATACTGATCCTCTGAACCAGGTACTCCTTACTCAGAGGATCACCAGTTGCTGTTTTAATTTTTTTACCCAGATCACGGATAAATTCGCTAGCATCCTTGGACCACGACCCATTGTCTCAACGGAAAATGCCAAAAATATGTCCGAGTTCAGGAGCTCTGCGTACTTATTGCGCTTTATTTGAACTGCTTGTTCCGCTGCAGCTCCCGCACGTTTGGAAGATGACGAAACGTGACTCCGACAAAGTGTGTCCACGCAGGTCGCATCCCAGACCAAAGCACGACCACATTTGTATGGTATAATAGTCATACCGTCCGGTCTTTTGCCATCAGATCTTTGTAGGCCTAAGGGTTCAAGAGCAGAAGGAATGTTTGCTTTTGATAAGGACTTACAGATAATGTCGTTAATGTTATGGTGTCTTGAAAAACGACCAGCACTTTTTTGACACGAAAGGCCACGATGACCTTGAGAATCCACTGTGTCGCCGCAAATGCAAACATGGGATTCGTATATAGTACACCCTAAGCGTAATGCTGCTGCAATACGGAGTGAGCCAGCGTCCAGTAGTGTGCCCGTATGTGGAGAGGGAATAGCACGTAACCAGGCGCTGGACTCGCTTTTGCAACTTGCATTAAGCCGGGCTTCGTCTTTGGTACAATTTCTAGGTAAATTATGAAATATTTTTTTGTTTATAGTATCATCTAGATCTTTTTGGGATATGCAATTAGGAAATTGATCTATAGATGCTTTTGTTTTCCAGATATCAGCCGCTTCTGGTTCTCTATGAAAAATATTGGTATTAACATTTGTTTTTGATAAAATAGACGTGCAAAGAGGTTTCGTAATAAAGACAGAACTTAAATAAGCAGGTATTGCTAAATCACTAACTTTCCTTATACCTAAACCACTAAATCTAACTGAAAGAGAGGCCTGATGAAACTGGTCTGTAGAATTTTTTAAATTTAAAATGGACTCTAGACTTAGTGTTATTTCATTATCAATTTCATTTACAACAGGAGAATTCCAACAAGGAGATATACGTAAAGTGGACATATACCGCGGTGAAGTGAGACAATTTGATAGCAAAAAAAATTAAACATGTGGTTCTATGTCCTCTAATTTAGAAGCTGCCCGTTTAAATACATCTAATTTATTTTTAATACTGCAGTAATTCCTTCGTCAATCAGAGGAGATCCGAGTAAAGTGATATCTTCATTGTTACGAATTATTATTCCTGGGGCGATATTTTCAAAAGCTTTAATTAACTCATGGTTTATTTGAGATGGGAAAAACAATTCACATTTAGTATTATTTACTTCCAAGCCAAGATATTTTGATTTAGATATAATATTTTCAAAATCAGAAAGAACGGTGGAGGGATCACCACCTAAAGTGCCATCATCGAGATAAACAATATTTAATTCTGATGACAAACTGCTAATTAATGGATGGATAGCCAGAGAGAAGGCAGCCGGTCCCATAGGATCTCCTTGTTGACAACCAACTTCCGAACTAATTATTTGGTTACCAAAAAAAAGTGATGAAGGTGTTTTATAACATTGCCACATGTAGGAATAAATATTAGGACAATTTATCTTTCATTAAGCATAATATCTCTTTCTATAGAATTAAAAGCGTTTCTGTAATATATTTTTAGTAAAACTTTAGACGAAGCATATTTTGAATTAATAAATTGTCGTGAGGTATGGACAGCAGCTTCACAACCATTGGGAACTGCCGACTTGTATTGGAGCTAACTTTGAACCAATTGATTTTGAAATGTTTTTACAAGCTATTTTGGATGCAATCCTTCTAAATGCATTACCAACAGCTATGGGACGAATTCCTCTATCTTTTTTTTTTAAAGCGCATAGTGAAGCACCATACAAATACTTTAAAAAATCTTCATTGATGGAACCAGAAAGCATCATATTTATTATACCACATAAGTGATCAGTAGATTGAATTTCTACACGAAAAAAACAAATTATTATTGTAACAGTTTTTATACTCAGCTATGGGTATGTAGTGGAGGAGCGAATCGTAAATTAAAATTTATGATGACTCAAGGCCAAGTTAAATCATTAAAATAAAAAATCATCAAAAACAACTCATTGGGGTATGAACCTAGGACCACAAAACTGTAGAGTGGTAAACTAACCAAACTGGCCACCTCGTATATCCTCATTTTGCTTAGTCCTCCTAAGAGAAGATTCTTAATTCGACGCGTATTTTTTTATTTTTGGCAGTGCTGAGTCCCTCATATCTCTGGCAAATCATCATCGATTTTTAAATTATTTTTTTAATTGAAAGTGCTGGTCACTTAGTTGGTCCTTGTTTTATTCTTGTCTTTTTCTTGTTGATTCTTGTTTTATTTTAAATAATGTATTATGCTTTATATTAATTTAGTTACCAACTGAAAAAAAGCTAAGAGCTTCTATAATAAAAAAAAATAATAATTTAGAATTTAAAAACCTAATGTGAAGTTTGTCTCAATTTATAAAATTAAAACTTTATAGTAAGTTTCAATGAAAATAATATAATTTTATGTCAAAGTATCAGAAGAACTATTTGATGGCTAAGAGCATAAGTGATAAAAACATAGATACTTTTTAGTATTTTTGAAGTCGGTTTTTTTTTGTTAATATTTTTTTTTTATATATTATCATAATTATTGAAACATAAAAAATCTCCAGGCGAGCCGAGCTGGAATGCTTTGATGTATGCGAAGAATCGCGTAAATCAGATGTGTAGGAACGCAAAACGCCAGTACATTCATTCTTCTATTAAGACCTGCACCCCTCAAAATACTTGCCTGTACCCAATATACCAAAATACCCAAACCTGATTCTTTTCTTCCTACTGACATTAACCGCCTTATCCAGCATTATTCTTCCCCTATTGCCTCTATAGACCCAGCCGCTAAATCCGTTGTCATCTCTCAAATTAGCTCCATAGCGGCCCCAGTTCAATTAGAGTTTTACCCAGTGACTACTGGAGAGGTTAAAAAATATATTAACCAAATAACCAGCAAAGCCGTAGGATTTGATGACATAGGTCGCGCCCTTCAATAATTGATATAATTCTCCCGTCTATTACTTACATCAATAATAGTTCTTTTTCTTCAGGGAATTTCCCTTCTAATTGGAAAAATGCTCATATTATCCCCATACCTAAAAAATCGCCACCAACTAATTTTAATCAACTGCGTCCCATTTATATTCTCCATTTTATATCTAACGTGTTCAACGTTGTCCACAATTTACTGACTTCCTAAACAAAAACTCTTTGCAGAACCCGCGGCAGCCCGGCTTTCGATCGTCTCATAGCACCAACACTGTTCTTGTAAATATTACTGATGATATACGCCATGCTAGATGAGAAAAAGCTAACACTACTTGTTCTTTTAGACTTCAGTAACGCCTTTAATTGTGTAGATCATGATATCCTTATTGCTATTCTTCTCTCACTAAATATTTTTCCTACTGCGGCACAGTAATTCGACTCCTATACTCGCGGACGCAGGCAGCGCATACGGGTAGACGATGTCTTTTCGGACTGGTGCTCACTATCTGCAGGTGTCCCGCAGGGTAGCGTATTATCTCCTTTACTATTCTCGATTTTCATAAATGCCATGGTCCAAGTAATAAACTTCAGTTCTTACCATCTGTATGCCGATGACTTGCAACTGTCGGTGCACTTTAAAATGAGTGAAGTAAATGCCGCGATTTCCAAAGTCAATAGCGATTTGGAAGCTATTCGAGTACACCCGCAAAATCTCGGTATACTAGTCAACCCTTGCAAGACGCAGGTCATGATCCTTGGTTCCAAACACATGTTGAGCAGACTGGATTTGGGAGCCATCTCTCCAGTATTATTTAATAATTTACCACTTCCTTTTTACCAACATGCTAAGAACCTTGGTCAGGTGCACACCAAGGTTCTTCTTTCGATCCTTCCTGGAATTACCACGTCGCTGATGTCAGTAAACGCATTTTCTCCGTATGCATTCGCTAAAGCGGTCTCAGTATGTTATCCCTTTTAAGGCAAAGCTCATGTTGGATGTTACTGAAGATCTACTTAACAAACTTGAACGCCTCCTTAATATGTGCATACGTTTTGTCTTCGGCCTGCGTAAATTCGGTCATGTTACGGAAAACCGCAAACAGTTAAGGTTATTTATTTATTTAAATCTTTATTGCATATAAAATATAAAGGCGAACTTAATGCCGCTAGGCATTCACTTCCAGTCAAACCTTCGGGGCAATAAAAGCAGTTAATAAGTGAGGTAGGTGCAATACAGTAACTGAGTATATAAACCAGTGAATAATATATAAAATACTTACAATCTATTATACACTACTTAAATATATCTTATATATATACATACATAAACTACATAATAATACTACCAACTACAAAATGAAAAAGGAGAAGTAACAAAGTGGAAAGGTATTCCTTTAAATGAATAATGAAAGAGAAATAAAATCTACCTATGAATTTAAATAGTAATCATATACTCTTTATGTAAATATGACTCTATTTGGTGATTGTCTTGTTTTGACTGGTAAATTATTCCAAAGTCTTGCAGCGACAACTGCAAACGATTTAGAAACAAAAGTGGTATGATAGGAGGGGGAGGCAAGGGTTGTATTAAAAGTAGATCGAAGGGTTTTGTCGTGATGCGAGCCAAGATAAGTGAATCTGTTTTTAAGATATTCGGGTGTAGCAGGTTCGTTCAAAACAGAGTACAAAACACAGAGAACTCTGCAGTTTCTCCGGCTTCGTATTTTTAACCATTTAAGTTTATCACGAAAAGGCGTAACGTGGTCATATTTGCGAAGGCAAAAAATGAATCTGATGCATGCGTTGAGTAGACGTTCCATTTTATTAAGCAAACTTTCCGAAAGGTCCACACAACACACATTTAATAAATTTATTATATACAGGATTTAAGTAGTTTAAGTATTGTTATGCGTCAATGTTAAAATTATATCTATATCCTTTGATCGAAAAGTTCTACACCCTAAGCATATTTCACTCTCTCAAAGGTTAGCTGGTAGAAAATGCCTAAGGAATTAAGGTTCTCCTATCTACAATTTTGTGCAATAAAGAATTTCAAATAAAAAAATTAAAAAAAATATATTAGGAACGAGGATTTTCTATGATTCATAATAAGAATAAAAAGAATAAAAACGTTTATTGCCACATTAATTCATATTACAAATTAGAGAAAGAATATACAATTAGTGGGTAAAAAAATAATAAAAAAAACAATTTAAATCAAGTTAATATGATGTGGCAAGGGTCTTGGCTCAGCTTCAGTCAGCTGTGCATCACATATTGTGATGCACTACTGACGCTGTTGTTATGCCAAAACCCTAACTCACTAACAATTAATAATTCTATCTTCAAACTTGTAATTAACAACAAAATACATATTATAATGGCGTGGAAAAGATCGATGAAGTTGGCTCCTTTGTATGGCAGATAATGATTGACAAGTCAATGGAATCAGCTAACCACCTAGTCTTACACTAGTTGGTATGTAGTGTGTGTTCGGTTCGGTAGTAATTTTCATATTAAGATTTCCATTCCATCGCGTTTAAGTTCTAATCCTGATATTTTATTTTATTTATTTAAAATTCTCCATTGCACAATTGTACATATGTGAGCTTAATGCCTAAGGCGTTTTCTACCAGCTAACCTTTGAGAGAGTGAAATATGCTTAGGGTGCAGAACTTTCGATAGAAGGATATAGATATAATTATAACAATGATGCATAACAATACTTAAACTACTTAAATACTGTATATAATATAATAAATGTAATACATAAACATATATACCATATCGATATACATATGATATCGAGGTATAATGAATATTTTTCGTTCTTTTGTTAATGAATAGCTGCCTAACCAAACGCACTCTAAGACCTCATTGTTAAACTTTTTTTTTTGCCTATTCATAAATATCTGTAAAGAGTTATATGACATAAATGATTTTGACTTGACTTAATAAAATAATACCACCGAAGCAATAAACGACATAGATTCGGGTTTCTGTCTGACTGAGGAGGGAATTGGTCGCACATTAGTGTGTCGCACCTGATCACGTGTCCCGGCTCCCAAAAGTGTCGGTTGCAAATTGATTGTCACCGGATCCCTGTTCCATCCCCCGACGTACTCGGCCAAGCCGTAAAGTGCGACCTTTGTAAATGTGCCGACTTTATAATAAACTAAACTAATATGTACCTATTTTTTTCAGTTTATTTTTCCTTCATTTATAAAGGTCAGGAGAAAATACTCTGACCTTAAGCGAATTGAAGATAGAGTTGGTGTAAAAGATGAATGATACTCGGATTTGGTCCGCTTCTTCTACTTTGTGACCGGCTAATGAGGCCTAGACACTACGGTTTTAGCTGTCAATATATCAACCCAAACCACTAACCGATTTTAGATTTTAGAGCTCTTTATACATTTCCACTGCTTTTTGTTTAAATAAGTACGAAATTGGTTTCAGCTTGATATAAGCTTGTGCCTACCTAGTCATGCCATAAATATTGTAACAAAGAAAAAAAAACTTTTTCTATTGCAAATAACATTTATTACTTTTACAGTGTGTTAGTTTAATACGTAAATATAAAACAATTTAATATATAAAAAGCTTATTCGAAGTGGTCTCCATTGGCTGCAAAACAGTCCTTTAAACGTTGAGGCCAGTTATCAATAGAAGCCCGCACTCTTTCCATGGGAAAATTCTTCACTGCCAATCGTATGGATTGTTTTAGGGACTCCAACATATCATGGCGTTTAAACCAAGCCATACTCTCTAAAACTGACTGATAAATAATAATCCAGCGGATTAAGATCGGGACTAGACGACGGCCAGTCTTCAGCTCTGATGAAGTCCGAAACGTTCGCTTCCAACCAAGAATGCGTGGACCGAGCTTTATGACCCAGAGCGCCGAGTCTTGCTGAAAGGACCATACTTGGTTATTGAACATGGTGTTGTTAAGAGGCTTAACTACCGTCTCAGGAATCCTATCTTGATACACTTGTGCCGATATTTTGATACATTTTTCACAAAAATATGGCTCAGTCACTCCTTCATAGCTAACACCCCACCAAACCATCACTGAAGTCGGTTAATGCCCACTTTGTCGACTAATTAGGAAGCTTCCTTAAGCTTTGAGCATAAATACGGTCATTTTGTTTGTTAAAATTTTGCTCAATTGTAAAAATTTTCTCATCCGTAAACAATTTTTTTCTGTGACCTCCCTTTGCGTACCGCTTCAGTAGTTGTTTCGATTTTACCACCCTATTCTTTTTTAAATTATCAGTTAAGAAATGACCAGTGCATCTCTTATAGGCTGCAAGTCCTAAGTCATCTTTTAAAATACGCGACATGGTTCTAGTGCTATCTTCATCTCCCGAGATAAAATCTTTTATCTCTACTTCGAACAGGATTTTTTCGAATTCTTTCCCTTACTGCTTTGACCACCTTTTTCGTTCGAACACTACGTGGATGGCCATATCTTTTTCTGTCACCAACAGAGGAGGTCTCATTGTACCTATTAATAGCCCGGTACACAAACATTTGACTAATATCAAGTGTATGGAGAGTTTTAAAAATTGCATTTGGGTCCTAATGCTTTTTGGGAAGCGAATTCACGACCTCCGGATACAACGCCAAAGGTGCAACTACTAGTCTACGGAGGCGGTCGTTTCAAGTTCGTTATATTATTATTTTTTGATTATATTTAGCTAATTAACAACAATTGCTTTTTGGTTCCCTAGTTCGAATCCCGGTGTGTACCAATGAGTTTTTTGGTTCCCTGGTTCGAATCCCGGTGTGTACCAATGAGTTTTTAATTAAAAAAAATATGTACATTTGTTTGACAACACCACTATAGTGCCTCGGGGAGCACGTTAAGCTGTCGGTCCCGGTTTCACTATACCAACTTGTGAAACTGTTTATAGATACGTCATTGAGTCTATTCAAAACATCGCGACGAGCTAACCACTTGTTCGGTGTAGACTCATACCATCGGCTACGACGAGGTGGGATTAAAACCCCCCCGCTGGGTACCCTGGGGCCGTCTAGGCGGTCTCGGGCGCCGTAATGCACCCGTGATGATATGTATATAATTGCTTTTTGTTATTCTAAAATAAAAACAGAATAAATTATTTTATAATAATATCTAAGTACCTTTTTCGGCATAAGTTACTTTTTTTTTTTTTTTTGACTGACAATTTTTTTATACCTACACATATTTAAATGTTGTTTGGATATTCCTAATTGGTCCTCAAAGTCTCTACTATGAAAAAAAAATAGAAAAAATCTTATAGTTTATAAGTAGCTCTATTTAGTAAAATATGTTCCCTCTAAAATTGCAACAACGTCCGAACTAGTAAGTGCACGACTTAGTAAATGTACAAACTATGAAAACAATACATCGAATTTCGAACATTTTAATATGCCATTGTAGTCATTGTACAAACTGGAAATTGTACCAACAATAAATAGTTTTATAATAATAGCGATCAATGCTGTTCACAACAATGTATTGATCAATCTCATTCATGGCCCTGATCGTGCGCCGGTCGGCTGACAATCAGGTAGATACCAATACACATGCTGAGCCAAAATAAAAAATATCTAAAACAATTAGCATAGCAGAAGTAACTATAACAGAAACAATTACAAAACTAAACTAAGGGGTGCGATTTTCGAATGCCAGCTATGAGTTATATCACGCCCCGGTGATAGGAATCACGATTTATCAAATATCCAATTTTTTTAAGTCGTTATATGTACGGTACCAACACATATGTTTTTATAGACAAGAGCTATGTTGTGTTTATTTACAATGAGAAAAAATTGTTTGTCGTTTAAAAAAAAATCTATATTTTTTTTAAGTTTTAATGTTTTTTTTTGTTTGTCCATGAAACGTCTTAAGTTTTGTACAAAAGTGCTGTGCATCCAATAAATGGCTATGGTCTCATTGGTGCGGTTCCAAAATACTCGGATATCAAACCTTCCCTTCACCCATTTGGAAGTGGACATGAATGGTATTTCGAAAGGATAATTTATTGGGTATATCGTCACGTTCTCCAGTTTATGCAAACCCTGCAATGATAATAGCATTATATATATCTGAATGGTCGAGCCGAAGTCTTTGGAGTCATTGTGTTCTACTGAAATGATACTAAAATATCTTTAATGATAATAATTATTATGTATGATTACAGTTAAAAAAATCTAAAAACCCGACTGCGTATAAAATGAACTTTAAATAAACTGAAAAGAAAAAACAAGTCTAGTGGTCTAGAATTCTGTTAAGTACCTAATATTGAATAACTACTCCATTGAAAATTTATGATCGATTCACACCCAAGTTACACAATTAATATGACACATAAAACCATGAAGCTAAAAAGACGCGCCGCGCGCGGACGGCCACGGTTTTTACCTTCATGCATAAAACAAATAAAAGACTGTTAAAGTCGCTAGGTTCCGCATTAGTATTTTTCATTTAAAGTTCACTTTTTAGGATTTTTTTTTAATTTATTTCAAAATAACTCTCTTTATTCTACAGAGACAGACAATGCTCTTAGCTATCCATGGATTATACATGCAGGTCCATCGCGTAATTGGAAGGCAGGGGAATGAACTACAGCTTTCCCGGGCTTGAGACCGCGAAGTAGGTTTAAAGGCCTTTTAACTCTCGCCTGCACTACTTGTACTATTATTTCTTCTGTGCCTGCACTATGTTCACTACCCTCTCTACTCAACCAAATACTATATGATCCTGTTAGCGCCATCAAACATGTTCCATAAAAGATTTAGTTAGGATTTAAGATTGTAAATAACAGCTTTAATATATGTTTTGAAAACTTTTGGAAACCGGTAACCCAAAATGACTGAGGATGCTGCTAAAATTATCAGATGGTATAAAAGATAATGATTATCGCATGGACGGGGCATTTCTCGTGGGGTATCTGTCGTAAGATCATCGCCCCGACTATGTCCAAGTACATAAACGTACAGATCTTAGCCTGGACTCGCATCATGGTTGGTTGGTAGCGGTTCCTCAAAAGCTCTAAAATTTGGACTGAAATCTGAAGAAAATATGTCATCAAATAAGATATTTATTTAATACAAAAACCTACAAATATTTACAAAATAAAATTAAAAGTAAAAATGTAGGTAATCAATAAAAACACTTAATAAAATAAAACTACATAAAAAAGAAAACCTATTAAATTATACAAAACTATTTACAACTTATACTGAAAAGTTGTAATATATCTTTGTATAATTTAAATGCATGATGGTCAGAATGCTGGCAACAGTTACCCGCTGTATAATGATAAATATGTTTTGAGCGAGGAAATGGCCAGGTGACAGCTTTCCGGTCACCTGTGACGACGACCAATCGTGAAGAGAAGAATAGTCTTGCACATAGCCCTCCAATTTCAGATAGATTAATTTCCAAAGATTAATTAAATTTAAACTTCATAATGGAATTACATATTTTTTAGGCTATGCCTTTTTACTCCAAAATTTTCGTACGAACTCCGCTGTTGTCCATTTTGGAAATTATATTTATTTACTTCCCGAATAGATTTAAAGTTAAAAAACACAATTGTAAACTTATACTTTGAGGATTGCTCATATACACAAGCTGTTTTGCCGATAAAATAGGTGGCCATACGGACTACATCCGAAATTACGCTTTCGGCTTTCCTCATTTACTCATAGCATGTTAACCCTCATGAGGAATATTCTAAATATCAGTGGCGTGCACAGGTTTTTAGCATAAGGTAGGCAGAATTTATAGTAATATACCAAAGAAATAAGTTTTTTTTTATTTTAATTTTTGAAATTAGCAATTTTAAATGTCTACAAAATCACAACGTAGTCTGCAATGAAATTTTTATATTTCGCGAGATAGTAAATTTGCGGATAGTCGAAACAGCATTAAAAAGCCATTAGGTACCTATTTATTATTATTAAAAGGTTTTGCAATACACAAACAAATTAAAATGATCACCATAAACGTCTAGCACGCGACCACAGAAGAAATATTCAATAAATTACAATAAATATGGTACAAGACAAGTAACGCGACTAAGAATGCCAAAGTGACAAAAAAAACAATTCCTTTAAAATTAATAAATGACAAAAGAAAAATATCACAACTCTGGGTAAATTTTATTAGAATTACGTAACATTGCAAATTAGTGGGATAATATTAATAACTCACGACTTCAAGTTCCACCCACATAGGTGCGATCTCGCTCTGCACGCGTCATGTGAGCGGGACACATGTATAGTTTCGTATTTGTACCGCTAAGGACTCCTGCGCTCCTGGTACTTCTCAACAGTTTTGTACAGAGAAGTTCTCGTTCTTTTTATTGATTCTGTGTGCCTACCGATTTGCTACACCTACAGTTTCTGCGCTCCTAGTCCTATTAGATTTCAGTTTATCACAAATATTTGATTGTTTGGGGTACAAAGGCAG
The DNA here is from genome assembly GCA_947458855.1 of Monopis laevigella. Taxonomy (NCBI): domain Eukaryota; kingdom Metazoa; phylum Arthropoda; class Insecta; order Lepidoptera; family Tineidae; genus Monopis; species Monopis laevigella. Next base: position 25,685,385 of record OX381585.1, read on the forward strand.
TGCCTAACTAACTCTGTCATACATTTAGCATAATCCAATAATAATAATAATTGAAAAATTGGAAGGAAAACTTAGGCAACCAAAAATAATACGGAGTGAATAGTACCAAAAAATAACGATAGATGGCGCTAGTACCATATGATGATAGTACCACAAAAAAAACTATAGATGGCGCTATTTGAAATTCAAAGTGTCTTCTATTGTAATGTTTGTTAACGACCGTATGTTTTTCCAAATAAATAAAATAAAAATAATATCATTGACAAACAAAAATAATAGGATTTTAATATTATTTTATTACCAAATTTCTGGGGTAGGCAGTGCCTTTGTGCCTATATGGACTGCACGCCACTGGTATATATACACAATCTGGCTGATGTTCGGATGGCGGGCATGATGGATCCGGATAACAAAACTATGAGGCCAACCGGCTTTAAAAACTACACACAGAAGTTTCGGAAAAGATTGCACGCGCTTCCTAACAAAGTTAGGAACTGAGGCTCTATTTTATTTTTGGTCGCTTCATTTTTGGTAACAGGATTGAATAAAAAGGCCCTATTGATAGTTGCTCATGTATTACGTACGTATACAAATACGTTATGTTGATACAATGTATGTCCATTATGGTAACTCAAAGTCTAAACCGTTTTACACCAGACCTGGCATAAGTCAGGGCAGTAACTTAGGGCCTTTGGAGTTCTTATTTTTTATAAATGATATCGCACAAGCAATCCCTAAAGAATATCTAGTACTGCTATTCGCTGATGATGTTAAGTTGGCAACATCTGTGAAGACTCAACAGGACTGTGAGCGGTTTCAGCAGTGCATTGATACACCAATGGAGTATCGAGAACTGTCTTGATCTGAACATTGGAAAGTGTTCACTCATGACATTCTCGCTCTCTGAAAATCGTATTTGTCACCAGTACACACTTGCTTTTTCGCACTACCGAAACGGTTAAGGATTCAGGAGTGTCATTTAGCAGCGATTTGAGATTTCACACGCATATAGTAAACATGTGTGTGAGAGCTAGAAGAAATTTAGGCTGGGTAATGAGACAGGCTCGAGATTTTTCTGACCCGGGAACATTTGCAGTGTTGTACAACTCCTACGTTCGTAGTAACTTGGAGTTTAACGCCGTGATATGGAACCCAAGAGAATGTACATACGAGTACACACTAATGGTAGAAAAGGTACAAAAAATGTTTCTAAGAAGCATGTATAAGAAAGTTTATGGTTACTACCCGTTCCTGTATCCCATATTATTTATTTTGGGAATGCTCAATTACAACTCATTGGAAGTCAGGCGTAGTGTGGCGTTGGTAACTTATATTTTAAACAATTTAAGAGGTTATATTAGTCTGCCAAGAATATTAAAATAAATTTCTCTGTTTGTACCAAATAACTACTTGCGTGCGCGCAGACATTCGCTATTTGCCGAGATGAGTGCTCGCACATATCTACAACAGCGTACTCCAGTGCCTCGCGCGATTATTTTGATAAAAACAGAATAGGGCAAAAATATGAGGAATTTGATGTATTTGCATCATCTAATGCATAAACCAGCCGGTTCGTACTGAGATGCTTGGAGCCATTGTAGTCAATATAATTGTATTATTTAGAATAAGTAAGTTCTGTTATGTACAATTTATAGTTTAATAAATAAATAAATGCTCAAACCCATGGTAAAGCCTCAGTACTAGACCACAGTTGTCTAGCGGTTTGTCTCCGGCTCGGCGAGTCAGGTAGATGATCGCTATTGGCGAGCCTCACCGCGGTTGTCAGTGCGACAAGGATGTAGATAAGCTCGGACGCCATGGTCCTGCTGCTGCGCCGACCGCTGTTACCGCCAAGGGGCGCACGACTGGCATATATTCACTAGCGGCGTCGCAATTTTTCAAGGCACTGCCCTTAATTTCTCCGCAGCAACGCCTAGTCGTTGCTGCGGAGAATGCCTCAAATGCCTCACGGGCGTAGGATTTTGGTCGTCCCATACCAAGGAATTAAGAAATTCGCGCGGGAATTACCGGTGAGACTGATTGTTGCATCAGGTGACCTTAGAGCTGGAGCCTTCTTTTCCCAGAGACTTAGGGTCGGATTAATAGACGTTTCTTACGCCTGAGCTATTGCTTGGAACTGGCAAACTTTAGTTTTTTCATGTACAGTTTGACAGTCCGAAACATCGGCCAAGCATTAGCAATTGCTTAGCAACGACTATTTATTCGACCCTTGTCTTGGCATTTAAAGGGGTAACGGCGCGGCACCAGTACCTGGGAACTACGCCGCAAGCATCAATTTTAGACGATTTTGTTTATTATAATGTTATTTTACTTGTAGTTAAATTAATGATTATTTTCTTTTTAATTTTTATATTTATTATTATTTATGTTAAGTTTCAAAATAAATAATTAAACAAGCCGTATTACAAAGCATGCATCTACATTCCGTTCAAAAATTATTCCTTCGAGGACTAAAAAAATGATAAGACGTACAACAAAAAAGTGGAATGCATTGCGCATGCGCGTTCCCTCTAACCTATAATCCTGGGTTCTTCTAACATTTGTGAATTTGAACTTAAAAAGCCGATATAGTTTTTCATTATCATTGGTAGCGACTATGTATGCGCATAAAATGCAGTTACTTACCGATACGTTATCAGCGTATGGTACGAGAGAGACATAAGTGAAGCTAATGAGATATGGGGAGTCGCGTCCCTTTCGCTGGATCGTGAAGTTAATTTCCTTCAAGTACTTATGGTTTACATACTCCACGTGTGGACGCTCGGGTATTATCTCCACGCTCTAAAATATATACAATTCTATCATTCTCCACAGCTAATAGGCGCTATACCTGGTGACCATTGAGATATTGTATATAGGTATATACGCCTATACACGACTAAACATGGATTCACAGGAATGCGGATGCTCTGATCCATCGTGTCGACAGGAGGCCACTTATGATTCCACACAGGGTCGCCAGGTCGCCAAACCTAATAGCCGGACAGAGCAGCCAGTTGGGCCGGACATTTGGGTACAAAGGCCGGACACCCGACATTGTTGAGTAGGTTGTGTCTCAGTATTATGAGGTACAACAAAAAGATTGTATGGAAAATCAAGCTTTTTATATTATTACCATAAATCTTGTTAAATTCTAATGAAATATTAATGAAATGGAATGTCAAATCAATCTTAAGTACTTTTCCGTCCCCCTGCGCCACGGGCTGTCAAAATCACAACCCTATCTCTCTACTCGGCGCTCGCCCGTTTATGAAATGTAAAAAGCCTAACAAAAGCCGGACTATTTATTTTGGCCGGACATGCCATCAAAAAGCCATACTATATCCGGCTCTATCCGGACGCCTGCCAACGCTACTTTCACGGCGTCCAATATATCCTCTCTGCCCAAACAACTATCAGTTCGTATTGAAGATATGCGTCAGAATAGTACTGACGGTCTATCTTGGACAACCGAGATCCTTTAAACGATTGAGCAGACATTCTAATTACTGTTTGTTTACATATATTTTTTTATAATTATTATTAACAAACAATGTTTGTTGGTACTGAGTGTTTGTCAAACACTCAGTACCAAGAATATGTTTAATAATACTAAATACGAAAATCATTTCGTTATAATTTATCGTAGAATGTATTATAAAATACTTACGGTTACAAAATATATGAAACATATTGTGAAACTGAGCACAATAACATTATACAAATTCAACATATTTTATAAAAAGCTTACAACTTATTTACACTAATATTAAAATACAAGTATGTATTATGTAGTTACATCTTGTTATTTATTTCCTAAAATTCAGCTTCATTATGTTTGGTACAATTTTAGGTAATTTATCATTGACTTCAATGTAATATAATAATATATTGCGATCAATGTCTAAAAATTATGATTACAATATAATAGGTTTTAACTTTTTCATTGAATGTGTTACTTCTATATTTACGTTAAAATACCTAAATGTAACTGAAAACTAATAATCATAGTAAAACTATATTGAACGTCGTGGTTTTAATAATTATTTGAATTAATAAATTAAAGGTAGTATAAAAGTGGACTCGAGAAGATTTTTTGTATTAGTTTTATGCACATACGAGTATGTACGAGTTTATTTATTTGAATAAATAAATAAATATTGTTACCATCTCCCAGGCAGATGCAAAACTCCGTCACGTGACCTAGCCATGTTTTGGTTTAGCCACGATTTCTTGTCGAGGTGATAATAGTCTCCTGTCAGGGTGAGATGGACAGTTCATTTAACAATTAAGTTACGAGGACATTAAAGTACGAGTGTCGAAACATGAGAGTCGTCTGTTTGTATGTGTTTCCCTGGATAGACGTGATCTTCCCTTCACATTTCCGTCAACTGTTTGTATGTGTTCCCTTCACATTTCCGTCGACTTTTTGTATGTGTTCCCTTCACATTTCCGTCGACTTTTTATATGTGTTCTCTTGGATAGATGTGGTCTTCCCTTCATATTTCCGTCGACTATTTGTGTGTGTTCTCTTGGATAGATGTGGTCTTCCCTTCACATTTCCGTCGACTATTTGTATGTTCCCCTGGATAGACGTGATCTTCCCTTTACATTTCCGTCGACTTTTTGTATGTGTTCTCTTGGATAGATGTGGTCTTCCCTTCACATTTCCGTCGACTATTTGTGTGTGTTCTCTTGGATAGATGTGGTCTTCCCTTTACATTTCCGTCGACTATTTGTATGTGTTCCCCTGATGTACGTGATCTTTACTCACATTTCCATTAACTGGCGAATGGATTCCGAATTCTGCACCATCCGATAGCAAGCAACGCATCATCGCCTAGAAAATATGCGTTGGCGATAGGTTCAACAGTAACGTACTAGTATAACAAAAAGAGATGATAGTACAGACAGTAATCGACAGTAGTCAGTAGCAGTGTAAAACTATCACAAATAAAAGAGAAACTGTTCAAATAATTGTTATGAACACCCCATGTAAAGTAGTCTTTCTTCTATTACTCAATACCGATCATAACGAAGGATCTAAAATATAATATATACTTACATTTAAGGATATACATACATGTATAAGAGAATAAAACATGAAAACAAAATTAATCGCAAAGCATTACATCTGTCAACCTTGGACAGGCAACCGGAAGGCGCGTGGTAATTGTGTCCTGAAGTCATTCAGAACCATCTGCTTGCCTAAATTTAATCAAACTATTTATATGAATGTTTATGCAATAAAATAAACATTGTGTCAAAGTACTGCCTTAGGTATAATATACAAGTAATAGGTGGGTATTAGGTACTATTACTTATATATTTAATTAAATAACATTAAATTTAAGTATTTAATGATCTAAATTATTCTATAATAATATAGAACCAGGGGCCTGCATTAATTTATTTATTTATTATATAATGCTTGAGGGACTTACTTGTCGCAAAATATTTATAGTTACAATGGTGCTGACAAGACAAGTTATACTTATAAATTATTTATTTTCTATATTTACTGTTAACGTGAGTTTATTTTTTATATACTTTTTTTTTCCTTAAGAAGAGATGAAAGTTAAAAATATATACCAATACAGCTGAAGAATGCATAAGTGCATATAGCTTCGATTTTTTTTCTTATTTCAGAGGAATTATTACCTAATCAGCGATCGCATTTGAGCACTATTTCGTCTCTGTTTTTAGCTCACTAAAAGTCTAACTATAGCTAAATATATAATTAGCTTATTGTTGTAACACCAAATAAATAATATATTACATATTACAACTGGTAACACTCTCTCCTGATCTGCGGAAGTTTGGCTAGGTCCGTAGCTCTGAGGCTCTACCATGGGTTTGCGCTTGGTTGTTGCTCACGTATACGTAAATGAATACGTTACGTTTCTACAATGTACAAACCCATGGTAGAGCCTCTGTATATTATAAAATCTAAATAATAGTTTATAGTAAATAAAGTGTGGTAAAAATTAATACCAATATATTATTAGTCTTCAAAAAAGAACCCAAAGATATAACACTTATAAAATAAGTAACATTTACTCACACGATTGTATATTTTTGGTTAACAATTTTAGACTTATAAAAGGGTAAATTATATTATTATTTGTCGTTACTCTATTAATAATAATAAGCCATTTATTTTTACGTAATAATAATTTACAAATATTACATTTTTTTCATAAATTCAATTCATAAATCTATACTAATATTATAAAGCTGAAGAGTTTGTTTGTTTGTTTGTTTGTTTGTTTGTTTGAACGCGCTAATCTCCGAAACTACTGGTTCGAATTGAATAATTATTTTTGTGTTGGATAGTCCAGTTATCGAGGAGGCTATATAACATCACGCTACGACCAATAGGAGCAAAGATATAGTGGTAAATGTGTAAAAAACGGGAGAAATTATTTCATCTTTGAAGCCTTCCGTTGCGTGCGCCGTGAAAACGGTTCAAGATACACAAAAAATATGTATTAAAGAATAATCTAAATATATATAACTCAAAGGTGACTGACTGACATAGTGATCTATCAACGCACAGCCCAAACCACTAGACGGATCGGGCTGAAATTTGGCATGCAGGTAGATGTTATGACGTAGGCATCCGCTAAGAAAGGATTTTGATAAATTCTACCCCCAAGGGGATAAAATAGGGGATGAAAGTTTATATGATAAAAAAATAACTATTCCACGCGGACGAAGTCGCGAGCACAGCTAGTTATAAATAAGACTGGAGCCTGAAATAGGCTGTGACTGAGGTTTTTGTTTAAACTTTAGTGCTACCTGGTGGACGTGATTCCCGCCCGCCCTCTAGTGGAGTACGTCAACACCAAATACCTGGAGCTCTTCAACTACAGCGTGCTGCGACCTCACCGCAACAGCCCTTACATTCTCAGCTTGTCATTTCAGCCTAAAATTGATGGGGGAGAAAAATTTTCGGTAAAAATAAAAAAAAAACTTATGTACCTAACTTTTTCTTTCGTTAAATATATGTTCCTGTTTTCGTTAGAATATAAATCCAATATGTTTTGGGATTAATTTTGTGTAATTCAATATTTAATTAAAATGATTTTATTTCTTATTGATTTCTACCAAATAGTATAAAAAAATATTCAAAATTCCGGCATGGCTGTATGCCGGTGACTTGCAACTGTCGCTGCACTTTGAAATGAGCGACGTAAATGGCGCGATTTCCAAAGTGAATAGCGATTTGGAAGCTATTCGAGTACGCTCGCAAAATCTCGGTAAACCAGATCTTCGTGACAATTTTTGTTTGGTATGGTATGTATTACATTTATTATATTATATACAGTATTTAAGTAGTTTAAGTATTGTATTGCATCTAATGCATCATTGTTAAAATTATATGTATATCATTCTATCCTAAGCATATTTAACTCTCTCAAGGTTAGTTGGTAGAAAATGCCTAAGACATTAAGCTCGCCTATGTACAATTTTGTGCAATAGAGAATTTAAAATAAATAAATAAAATCCCCTATACCTGTTTGTATATTCAGCGTGGATAAAACGGTTCAGGGAAAAGCTACATTTTGCTTTGCGATTTCTTTCTATGATAATGATTTTTTTCACCCTGTATATAAAAGTTATCAAACGGGTCTATATTTAGTAGGTCGGCGTGAAGAACGACGACGCGCTCGCCACGCATGTGTTGGGCACAAAGTATAATGGATAAGGTCGTCGGCCTTCGGAAATGGTTTTGGTGGTAATAACGATTTGTCCGTTACGTACATGTAAGTATAGATGGGACATAATAAAGTTCGCTAAATACATTAAATGCATCGCGCATCGTTATTTTTGGGAGGTTATAGTTAATTTTTATTTATTTATAAAACGCACCTTTATAGAGAGAATGGCCTGCATGTTTAAAAACCCGTCTGTACCGATTTTAGTGAATAATATAATTATTGTTATTATAGGTAATTTCTCAAATGTGGAACAAAAATAATTATGATTACCGAAATAAAAAGGTTTAAAAAAAAACCGCTATAAGTATATTTACTATCGACCGCCTCTGTAGACTAGTGGTTGCACCTTTGGCGTTGTATCCGGGGGTCGTGGGTTCGATTCCTATCCATGGCAAAACGTTTAACAGTACGTTTTTCTGTCTACTACAGTTTGTCATTGTCTGGGTGTTTGTAATAGTACATTATGATACGAGGTTGGTAAGTAGGTTTTTACAAACGAGTTGACGTCTTGTAAGCCCGAGCCGGAGGCGGAGGTTTATAATCCGCACGAGTTTGTAAAAACCTTACCAACCGTGTACCATACGACGTTTTTCAGTACATTTGCGAGAAAATAGATGGTACTTAAATAAATAAAACTAAGCGAAACCATTTTTTTTCTTTTTTTGACAATAATAAATGTAATAACTATATACATATATTAATATTAAATAACTAATTGTTGAAATATAAATTTAAAAAAAAGTGTAAACGAATCGCACGGCGTGCGATAAAATCAACTTTCGAGGCATATGGAAAGAACTGTAAACAAAATCAACTTTCGAGGCATATGGAAAGAACTGTAAACAAAATCAACTTTCGAGGCATATGGAAAGAACTGTAAACAAAATCAACTTTCGAGGCATATGGAAAGAACTGTAAACAAAATCAACTTTCGAGGCATATGGAAAGAACTGTAAACAAAATCAACTTTCGAGGCATATGGAAAGAACTGTAAACAAAATCAACTTTCGAGGCATATGGAAAGAACTGTTACAAAATCGCACGTCGTGCGTAATAATCAACTTTCGAGGCATATGTACTGCCATCGAAAGTACACTTTTTCGAGCAACTGTATTGAAAAATATATTACGTACTATGTTGTTGCTTCTGGTACACATAGTACCAGCCTAGAGCTTAGTTTGTTTAAGCATATTGCTCTTGTCACAACCAGAGGAATATGTTATTATTATATTTCGCGTGTATTAGTCTGTTAGTACATGTAGAAGGCTTAGCTAGCTATCCAAAATAAAAACAAAGCTTTCACAATGTAGAGTTGGCAACACTACAATAACAGAAATAATTTAGAAGGGATTTTAGAACTTCCTATAAGTTTTATCTACGAATTTCATCAGGAATTACCATTATTATAGATGTGTTGTATCTGGGACATGTATACCGGTATACCGGAATCCCAGTATATCGGTATTTTATCCTAAATACCGGAATAAAATACCGTTATTTCGGTATTTCAAAAAAAAAAAAAAATGTAAGGGTATTTAAAGACTATGTAAAATATTGTAAAACGCTCGATTTCTATGGTTCAAAGTGTTATTCACATTCTACAGATGAGTTTTCATATGACTCGAATCACGATTATAGATAAAATCACCACAAAATCAACTATGCAAAACACTGCGTCCGCATGCATATAGCTAGTATATAGGTGGTATATTTAATGAAATTGCTGTCCGTTGTTCGTCTAATGTTGTACATACATTGGATTAGTATTGAACCTCTCGGTTCTGTTCCGGACAGCCCAGCAGTATGAATATTTCCATCCAGAGATTCCTAGAATGAGATGTGTTGAAATGAATACTTCAATTACTGAACTTGTTTAACGTTTGCAAGACGAGCATACTCTCCACTCTCCTCTACAAACCACAAATGTGATGAGCTCTCTTGCCGCCGTTAATATTTCTGCTGAAAAGGAAACAAGCGATGATGACACAAGTACTAGTAGCAGTACTTCGTTTGTGATGGCAATATAACTTCATAAAATAATAGAAAAATCTATGACCAAAAAGCAAAACAGATCCCAGATCGGAGAGGAAGCAGATAATATTACATGAATTCGTATTGAAATAACATTGTATGTAAATGGAGGTACTAGAGGCAGAATTTTGGACGCAGCTTACAAGTACCTCTGTACTGCAACTTACATATGTAACAAAATATGATCATCGTTCAACGACGCAAGTTTCTCCGTTCGATTTTCCAACAAACGCTGTGACTAAGATATGACTAATTTGAATTTTTTGTTACATGTTGTAGTTTCTAGGATGCTGATAAATTCAGAGTTGTTTAAGTTTTTCTGCCATATAGCGTAGAAAACGGCCTTTATCACTCTCCGCAAACGAGACTTACTAATCATTTAAATAGTAACTAACAGTATTTAGAAAATACCGAAATTTCGGTATTCCGATTATTATAATTACCGGAAGGTATGAAGGTATAAAAATTTAAAGTTGACTTGCTTTGTGGACAAACTTACTTTTTTTTTAAATATAATGCAAATTGGCTTTGTAAAGTATGGATATTTTATTGTACCTAAATGATAGATTTAAGTTTTAGTATTTTATTGTAATATTGTGTAGTTTGTAAAAAAATTCAACAGACGTCGCCAGTATCACTTTTTATCGCACAATTGGAAAACTAAGATGTTTCTATAAATAGATTTGGTCAGGTTTGTAATTTATTCTCGCAACAGTATTTCTATAAAGTGTAAAGTGTCCTCGTATTAATAAAGTAATGTGTTAAAGTCAGTGTGTATATCATTTCGTGGCTTTACAACCACGTTCGACCCTGTTGGTCATAGCCCACCACTGGCAGTGGAACTTTTGTGTCCAAGAGCGGGAAAGAGCTCTGGGACCGGTACCACAGCACAACATCGCGGGACTTCGGAGCCCGTTTAGAACATTGGTCCTTCGAGCCGGATAAGGCGGGGACAGGAGTCTTCGTCTCCGGGACAAGGCGAGGACACAGGAGGAAGTCGCACGGGACGGAGGCCAAGACCCCGAGTGATCTGCGAAGAATCCAGGAGTGCTGGGGAGCCTTCAAAACAGCCCTGAACCCTGTTGGACGGCGCCGAGAAGACTTAGCTTGATGAAGCTGAACATGCAAGCAGTCCCCTGTGATCGGCGAAAGAAGCCCTAGACATCGGCCAGAAGTGGACCCAGTGGTGCCGGGGACTGTTTCCCTTAAGCGTTTTGGCGCGAGTTTGAAAAGACCGCTGAAGAGTTTGTAAATCGGCCGGCAGTTTAGTGAGTTAACAATTTATTAAGTTTTTTATTGGGATTGTTGCTGCATTTTCTAAGTAGAACTTTAAACTTAAGATTTTGAGTAATATGAGACTTTAAACTTAGGATTTTGAGTAATATTGTGTGCTAATTTTATTGTATTTTTTTGTGATATTTTTGTGTTTAAAATGGAATCGTTCGTTAAAGTGCAAATGGACATTCAAGCGAAAATACTTAAAGATTTAACTAATTTTAAAAAGACTCCTAAAACTAGATTAACAACTTTTTATATCGAAACACGGCGTGAGTTATTGGATAATCTTTGGTCAGAATTCAAACTTACTCACCAGAAGATAATTATTGCTGCAACTGATGAGGATGTAGACTCTAATTTGTATTTTACTAAAGATTGTTATGAAAATACAGAAGACCGTTATATTGATTATGTAGAGAGTATTAAGACATCATTATTAAAATTAAATGTTGTAGAAAATATCGTAGATAGTAAGAATAGTAACTCTGAAAGTAAAATTAAGTCATGTGATGTTAAACTACCTAGAATCGTTATACCTAAATTTAGTGGAAATTACAATGAGTGGCCTAGTTTTAGGGACTTATTTAATTCTCTGATCCATAGCAAACAGGATATTGATAATGTTCAGAAGTTGCATTATTTAAAAAGTAATTTAATTGGCGAAGCTGAACAATTATTAAGACATATTCCAATAACAGATGATAATTATGAAGAGTGTTGGTATCTATTGCAGCATAGATACAATAATAAGAAATATTTATCGAATTGTATTTTAAAACGTTTGTTTGGTTTAAAAAGTATATCATTAGAGTCTTCACATGGCATTAAGGATTTGTTAGATAGTACTACTGACTGTTTAAGAGGTCTTAGCAATTTAGGTATAGATATCAAATCATGGGATGTAATAATAATTTATATGATAAGCCAAAAATTAGATTGTGAAACTCGTAAGCAATGGGAACTACATGTCACTGCTGGTGATGATAATTTACCGAGTTTGGAGCAATTTACTCAGTTTTTGGAAACTAGGTTTAGAGCTTTAGAATGTTTAGATAATAAGGGTTTCAAATTTACGAAAAATATAAGTAGCCATAATAATTCAAAATCGTTTCATGTAACATCTGTATTAACTTGTGAATTTTGTTCTGAAAATCATAGATTATTTAATTGTAAACAATTTGAATTGGAAAACATTGATGTTCGTTGTAAATTTATACATGATAAGGGATTGTGCTTTAATTGTCTAAACGGTGGTCATTCTGTCAAAACATGTCGTAAAAGGACTTACTGCAGTAAATGTAATAAAGGTAAACATCATAGATTACTTCATAGACCGAGTGCTTCCAAAAATAATGATCATAGTGGGCGGAGTTCTGAGGATAATGTGATGGTGCAAAATGAATCATCTTTGTCTAATGTTGCCGCTCATATGTCTCAGAACTTTAATCGCCATGTGTTGTTGGCGACAGCTTTGATTAGGGTAAAATCTGAGTGTGGCATGGAACATACATTGCGTGTCTTGCTGGATCAAGGATCCTAGGCATCATTTATTACAGAAGCTGCTGTTCAACTTCTTGGCTTGAGGAAGAGAGGTTCCAAAGGAGTTGTTACTACTTTAGGTGGAGCTGAATTGAAGTCATGGTCTGCAAGGGATATGGTGACTTTTGTGGCTCATTCAATTGCTGATCTTCTTTTCAATATTAACGTAAATGCTTATGTACTGAAAAACATAACCTCATTGTTACCAAATAGAACTCTACCTGTAGATAAGTGGCAACATATATTAAAACTCCAACTGGCAGATCCGAATTTCGGAATCCCTGATAGAGTAGATGTGTTGTTAGGTGCTGAAATTTATAGCAGCATCATTGATAATGGCGTGATAAGAGAGGACCCTACTTGTCCCGCAGCATTGAAAACAAAGTTAGGTTGTATTCTATGAGGCGAAATAGATGTTGGGAACCCTCACGAGATGAGAAACATCGTTAATATGCACTTACAATTTGATGATAGCATATTAAAACAGTTTTGGGAAATAGAAGAACGTTTCCCCAAAACTAAAACTCTTACTGACGAGGAACAGAAATGTGAAAGCTTATATGAAGTTACGACACAGCGAATACAGGAAGATATATTGTTAAATTACCATTAAATGTAGAAAATCCTGTTAGTCAATGTGGAGAAACTAGTAATATTGCTATGAAGAGGTTTTATAATTTAGAAAAAAGATTAAGTCAGAATCCTCGTCTAAAAGATGATTATACAAAGGTTATTCAAGAGTATTTGGAACTTGGGCATATGAAGCTAGTTCAATCTGATAAGGATAGTTCTCCTTCTATTTATTTACCCCATCATGCTATTACTCGAGACGATAAGGTCACAACAAAGGTAAGAGTGGTGTTCGATGCGTCCTGTAAGGGCCAAAAGGGTGTTTCCCTGAATGATTGTATGTTGGTAGGTCCAAAGTTACAATCGGATCTTATTAATATTGTTCTAAGATGGCGTCTTCATCCTATTTAACAACATAAATTCACGGCCATTGTCTATTCTTAGTAATAATCCTGATGATTTAACTCCTCTTACTCCTGGTCATTTTTTAATTGGAGAACCATTGATTACTGTGCCTAATCCTAATTTCATTCTAATATAAACAGTTTAAGGCGTTGGCAACTGACACAAAGAATGATGCAATGTTTTTGGAAGCGCTGGTCTTCCGAGTACATAACAAGCTTTCTACAACGCCCAAGGGGAGAAAACACATAGTAGAACCAAAGATTGATGACATAGTCTTAGTTAAAGAAATAAATTTACCACCGTGTAGATGGTTGTTGGGCAAGGTTATTGAAGTCCATCCAGGTTTAGATGGCATTACTCGGGTTGTCACTTTGCGTTGTAAAAATGGCACAATTAAAAGGTCTATTTCTAAGGTCTGTATTTTGCCAATCACAGAATAGGTTAGTATAGGATTTATTTTTTTGCTAAGTTTTATTAAAGTTCATTAATGATTAATATTTTTTAAGTAACCCATTATATAGTTTTTATGAAGGACGTATCATCCTTAGTGGGCGGTATGTAAAGTATGGATATTTTATTGTACCTAAATGATAGATTTAAGTTTTAGTATTTTATTGTAATATTGTGTAGTTTGTAAAAAAAGTCAACAGACGTCGCCAGTATCACTTTTTATCGCACAATTGGAAAACTAAGATGTTTCTATAAATAGATTTGGTCAGGTTTGTAATTTATTCTCGCAACAGTATTTCTATAAAGTGTAAAGTGTCCTCGTATTAATAAAGTAATGTGTTAAAGTCAGTGTGTATATCATTTCGTGGCTTTACAACCACATTCGACCCTGTTGGTCATAGCCCACCACTGGCAGTGGAACTTTTGTGTCCAAGAGCGGGAAAGAGCTCTGGGACCGGTACCACAGCACAACATCGCGGGACTTCGGAGCCCGTTTAGAACAGGCTTCGACTACTTAAAATTGCATTTCAATATTTTGTATTTTATATTTATCTATTTTTTATATGTACATATTTTTAGATTTTTAATACGCAGTCTCCGAAATAGACGCGCCTGTATGAGAAGATGTATGAATGTTGAGGAAGCTAGTGAAGTAAGTAGGGATAGTACGAAGTGGCGTATATTGCTCTCTGCTTACCCCATAACTGGGATACAGGCGTGACGGTATGTATGTACGTAATACACAAGCAGAGGCCTATATAGTTTATGTTCGTAAACTATGTTTAAAAACCTCTCAAATATCTTAACATTATGAGCGTCATATATCAGAACAAAAGCAGGGAAATAAAAACATGACACGCGGAGGAACCTGACATAAAGTATTTGACGGCCCCACCACCTAGAACCTTGGCCAAGTTTGAAAACTTCCCTGAATTAATGGGTTCATTCAGGCAGCAGAATGTATTTCAAGAAAGGTTGTAGAATATTATGTGGAAAAATATAAATAAATAAATAAATATATGGGCTATCATCCAACACTAAGAAATTTTTTTTTAATCGAACTAGTAGTTTCTGAGATTAGTGCGTTAAAAAAAATTCTTCAGCTTTATAATATTAGTATAGATATACTGGCAACATTTTCTTGCATGATCGACAGTTTTTTTTTGTAGGAGCTCGTCATGTAACCAGATCCAATAATGAATGCAACCAGCACTTCACTATGTGTCAGTGCTGGTTTCATTCATTATGCCTATTAACTTTGTTTAAAGGACTCATAAGGTTATAGGATGAAGGAAACACCTCCACAAGCAGGTAGAGCATTCCACATTTAATAGTGCGACAGATGTACCAAATCTTTTAGTGCGGGTTGGTACATGCCTTCGCTGTGAAATCAGCTCCCCCTTTCCGGTACAGGATTTCACGAGCAGGTAACAAAATGCATGCAGAATGTGTATGCATTTTGTTATCAGACTGAATTTGTTCACAGGGAATAAACACTCCGACGCTATCTGTATTTGTTCTTACTCTGCAAAATAGCAGGAGCTCTACGGCGTCCCAGACATTCAATTATAACTTATATCTTAATAGCTAAAATTATCTATTTTATGGATCAAGCCTGCCATGAAATTCATATTATCCGAAAACCCGTATAATACTAAATAGTATTTTTTACCTAAAATAATTATAATAAATTTTACCAGATAATTTTGTGAGATATAAAAGTAACTAAAACCTGTGGGGAACCCTAGGCCGAGCACTCAGATATATACGAGCCATGGGGGGCGAACCGTTTTCACCTCTATTAACATAACTCTTGGCTCCCACGTTGTTGATATGGTTTTATTATCTATTTGATTTGCAGATAAATATTGTTTTACTATATATGTTAGGGAACTGTGTTGGAGCGAGATAGTGATATACCTCGTTTTGGCTTGCTCCTAGCATAAATATGTAATTCTAATATAATTAAATAACAAAGTAGAAAAAACACAGAGATTGATTTTCAATTTATTTTATTTTAATACTTATACATTATATAAAATATATTTTTAAGTTTTTAACAATTTTATCCATTTTTTTTTATAGATCTTATTTTTTGTACAAAAGTGCAGTGGACCCAGTAAGTGATTATGGTCTCGTTGGTGTGGTTCCAAAACACACGAAAATCAATCCGTCCTTTCACCCATTTGGAAGTAGACGTAAAGGGAATTTCGAAAGGATAATTTATTGGGTGAATTTCTATGTTTTCCAGTTTATGTAAACCCTGAAATATGATTTAAATCCTTTATTTTATAATCCCACCAGAATTATGTAGGTGGTTTGCTTAGCGGCAGATGGTATTACGTAGTTATTGGGCGAGAGGACTTTATATTGTTTAGGCCGACAGGTTATTATCAAAATATATATAACTCAAAGATGACTGACTGACTGACATAGTGATCTATCAACGCACAGCCCAAACCATTGGACGGATCGGGTTGAAATTTGGCATGATGTTATGACGTAGGCATCCGCTAAGAAAGGATTTTGATAAATTCTACCTCCAAGGGGATAAAATAGGGGATGAAAGTTTGTATGATAAAATAGTAACTATCCCACGCGGACGAAATCGCGAGCACAGCTAGTAACATATAAAATGTTGCGAGAACAGTCTAAGTGTTGACCGGTTAATATCAAGCTAGCGGTCTCGCTGACGAGTTCAAATCAATAGCATAGCGCCCCGTCACGCTAATCGCTTCACCACGTCATCATAGTTACCCACCATCCTAGTCGCCCTGCCAAACTAGCCGCCCTGCCAAACTAGCCGCCCCATCACGCTAGCCGCCCTGTTACGCTAGCCGATCCGTCATTACCGGTCGCTTTCCATCGGCAGCGCTACGTACGCTCGTAGCCACTCTAGTGCTACGAGCTCAATCTTTCTACGTACGTACCTACACGTCTACATAACCATATGGATATATATAAATAAAAGAGCTGATTCAGTCCTCATAGACTTAGTCATCATCGCCCGGCCAAAACTACTGAAGAGTTAATTTAATTTCATCCGTTACGCCGATTGCTCTTTCTGAGTCACCTGAGCACCGATTTACAGTATTGCGTAAGTACTATTTTTTGGAACATTATGTGCCACTAGTTCTTGTAACGATCTCTATCACCGCATTTGCATATCGGTAGGAAATAATATTTACTTTTGCCGCCGGGCATCGCTCCCTGGGGACCTGGCGGAACAACATGGTGCCCACAATGTCCTGGTTTAAAAAGACACAACTCTTGCCGCCGATCTGCATCATGGTAGGTTGATAACGATTGCTCAAAAACTCTAGAATTTGAGCTGTGAACTAAATATAAAGGTTAATTAGTTTATTACTTATATTATGGCTGCATAACGGATTATAATAAATAATATTTATATATAATATGTGTGTACTAGGGCTTGAATATTAAGCTATTCAGTTCCGGAATTCCGGAGTATAACATTTTAAAAGGAAACCTTGAGCTTCATTTTAAAATGTTATACAAGGGAAGCGGATTGGTATATCGATGTACGATATACCAATCGACGCGTCCAATGATAAAAATGTATAGGAAAATGCATAAGTATTCGATTGAAGAGAAATGTCAAAGTTTAAGATTCGATTTCTATCGATCGACACGTTGACGGGTGTGTCGATGGGCTTCCCGGTAAGACGCCTGATCCATGAAGTCCTAGAAGTTGTTGAAATGTCGCGCTACGCCTCAAACCGTGACAATTTTTTTTTCTGATATTGAAATTCCTGATTCACCAATTCCGGTATTACAAACGATATTGAAATATGTCGGAATTCCGGAATTTTGTTACAACCGGAAATCCGGAGCTCAAGCCCTAGTGTGTACGTAGGTACGGTATAGGTAGGTAGGTATGTAAATATATTAGATATTTCCTGCTGAACAAATATGGCCTACAATGTTAATGTATGGGTATTCACATTTGGCAGGAATATTTTTATTAATATGTTTAAATATTCTAAGTAGTGATTTTTTTTATTTCTTATTTTTAATCTTATTTAAAAATCGTATACTTAATTATTTTTTTGTGTATTATTTCATAATATGTAATTGACAATAGTATGGGTGGACATTAATAACTCCATTGTAATTGTAATGTGTTTATAATTAATTAGAAAACTATTTTAAAAAACTTTCTAGCATGAATACACTTCAAATAAAATATATATTAAAAACAAATTCCCTAATAATGGCAACAATAAGTACTAACAAAACTACATATACCTACATACGACGCCCGAGACCGCCTAGACGGCCCCAGGGTACCAGCGGAGGGGTATGAGTCTACACCGAACAAGTGGCTAGCTCGCCGCGATGTTTTGAATAGACTCAATCATCTATAAACAGTTTCACAAGTTGGTATAGTGAAACCGGGGCCGATAGCTTAACGTGCTCTCCGAGGCACTATAGTGGTGTTGTAAAAACTAAACAATACAATAACCAACGGGCAGTTGATGCAATGATAAAGCAGCAGCCGGAATACACATTGGGCTTCGTCAAACGTTTAGGATTTGCTTACCGACACGTTATTGCCGAATGGTTCCAGAGAGATGAAAGTAATGTTGACGAGGGAGGGAGCCCGGCGGCCCCGGCGCCGCGCCGAGATGTTGAAGGCCTGTAAGTACTTGGAGTTGATGTACCCCACTTGCGGTCGCTCAGGTATTATCTCCACGCACTAAAATACAATATTCAAATATTCTGAGCGAGAATCTTGTCCAAGGATTTGACGTTCGGGACTTTGACTTATTACAATTTTTGATTCATCATCATTATCATCATGCCAGCCTTTCGCGCGTCCACTGCTGTACATAGGCCTCCCCCAAGGATCGCCACAACGACCGGTTCTGCGCTGCCTGTATCCATCGGCTTCCCGCGACCTTTTTCAGGTCGTCGGTCCATCTTGTGGGGGGCCTGCCTCTGCTGCGTCCTCCAGCACGTCCGTTCTGCGAGCTATGTGGCCTGCCCACTGCCACTTAAGTTTGACGATTCTGGAGGCTATGTCGGTTACTTTGGTCTTTTTGCGGATCTCATCGTTTCGAATACGATCCCGCAAGGAAACGCCGAGCAAAGCGCGCTCCATCGCCCTTTGTGTGACTGTGAGCTTTTTCAGTAGGCCCATAGTAAGCGACCACGTCTCTGATCCGTAAGTCATCACTGGCAACATACACTGCTCGAACACCTTGGTTTTTAAACACTGCGGTATTTGGGACGAGAAGATATTACGTAGCCTCCCGAATGCTGCCCAGCCGAGTAGAATTCGACGAGAGATCTCTTTCTCAAAGTTGGATTTACCTGTTTGGATTGACTGTCCTAGGTATATATAATTGTCAACAACTTCGAGTGCGGAGCTTCCTATTTTTACAGGAGTGGGTATAACATGGGCGTTCGACATGACTTTGGTCTTATCCATGTTCATGTTTAGGCCCACTTTTTTAGAAGCCCCACTGGGATCATTGAGCATTATGCCGAGGTCCTTCAGAGTTTCAGCCATGACTACGATATCGTCGGCAAATCGAAGGTTAGTGATGTACTCGCCATTAATATTGATGCCAAATCTTCTCCAGTCCAAGAGTTTGAAGACACCCTCCAATGCCGCAGTAAAAAGTTTCGGGGAGATTACGTCTCCCTGTCTCACTCCTCGCTGTAGCTGGATGGGTCTTGAGGTCTGGTCTTGGAGGCGAACTGACATGGTGGCGTTTTTGTATTGATATTCAATGTGCCTCTTACCAAACGGTGATAGCTCCCGGTTTTCACCTCATTGATCACTGAGACATCATTGAATATTTGCTTTCTGGTCGACAAGATGAAGTCTATCTCATTTTTGGTGGCACCGTTAGGGCTTATCCAAGTCCACTTGCGTTGTGGTTTTTTCTTGTAAAAGGAGTTCATCAAATACAGTCCCTTTTCCATGAAGTTCGCAAGCATCTGACCTCGTGGATTTCTACTGCCTGTACCAAATTGCCCCACTCTCAGTTCGGTTTCGCTTCGTTTGCCTATCTTCGCGTTAAAGTCTCCCATGACAACAGTGTAATGAGATTTGAAGCTACGCATGGCTCTACTGATGTCCTCATACATGGCTTCTACCTCGTCGTCGGGGTGTGTCGATGTCGGGGCGTATACCTGTATGACCTTCAGCGAATATCGTTTGGTTTTTCTGAGTATAAGGTAAGCCACCCTTGTCGACACACTCTCGATTTTGACAACGTTGTTCACGAGAGACCTGTGGACGATGAACCCGACACCACCTTGAGACGGTTGGTCGCCCTCCCGGAAATAGAGCAGGTTACCGGATCTCAGGATTATCGAGTCTTCACCTTCTCTTCGGACTTCAGATAATCCAATAATATCCCAGTGTAACCCGCTCAATACTTCCTCTAGTTCGACCACCCTCTCGTCCGTGTGTTGTATGTTGCCAGGGCCGGTGTTCGTTTGTTGTGGTAGTTTGGGCTCCGCCGGAGATTCTTTGCACCCCTTGCCCCGCTGTATTCATGGCCGCTACCATAGCCAGGGGGGGCTGGATGCCATAATCGCCACGCTTGCGGGTTGGCGATCGCAGTGGGTCGAAAGTTTTACTACGGTGCGCTGCTGCACGTACCGTATTATTTCGGCTGAATGACTGCGCAAAAGCGGGCGGTGGTGTCGTCACGTCCCTACGCCATAATAATAAATTTTTAATTAGAACAATTTAATACTAGGAAATCAATTGTATTAAATTAGTGATAGTTAAGGATAGTAACATAGGGACATACTACCAAGGATTTATTTATTTATTAGACTTTATGTACCTACCTAGTTGCATTACAATAGGTGGTCTCTCTTGTTGCCCTCTTAGTGTTGGTGTTGGTATTGGGCTTGCGCAAGAGTCTCGCACAAAGAAAATTATTATCAGATCTATCCGAACCAGCGTTTAAGGATATTTACCACCTCCCGAGATCTGACTTATTTTTAATATGATTATATGAACAGAGTAGCCTAAACTTCAAATATTTATCTAAAGACCAAGGGCCGTCACCAGCTCTAGCGACAGTCGATAATCTAGCAGGAAGCTGGTATAACTGGGGGAAGGGGAAAGCATGCTAAGTCCAAATTACACTAAACAACATATTTTTTTAGAATTTCTAGTGCACAAGGCTGTAATTTTGTTCCTCTTTCCTAATAAAAAATAATGTGTCTCTTGACGATGTCCAAGCACTTAAGCAATCAAAATTCCATACGATAAAAATACTTTTTTATCATTTAAAGTTAGCGCTTGGTAATTGGCAAATTATGTACTGTAAAATATAAAACATAACCTATGTATTTCAAGTTTTTTGCAAATAAATGTCTTGCCTTTTTTGTAAAAATATATTTAGTTAGTACTTCGTTTTAATTAAAATGAATGGTTTTATCATATCCCCCATATTATTATAGGCATTCGTTATTTTTTCCTATAATATTTTCTAAAATGAAGAATTAGAGTTTTAGGTATGTATTAAAACTGCATAGGAAGTCTTGGTACAATACTCTTACGCAAGAACAACCACAAGACTGGAGTTAATATTGCAAACAATAGAGGTATTGGTCTTGTTCTTGGTCTCGCAAGAACGAAATCAAGACTGCAAGATCAAGACCAATATTGGGCAACACCAGTTTATATGATGCTGATGATGACTTAACGGACACTTTGGTGCAACTCAGCCTAAAACAATAGTTTGTAGATAATCTGTTGGCGGATGGCTTATGGCGGGCGCGGTCGGGCGTAGATATAATATAATATTAAGGCAACTTACAGTTACAACATATATGAATAACAATTTAAATAAGCAAACGGAAAAAGTATTATTATTAGACATAGTATTTTTCTCAATACGCATGTCGTATGTGCGTAGGTATTATGTGTCTATAAACAAAATTACACTTTATAATTTAAAAATAGACCAGTGGTTAATATAGTAATCTATTAAATATACATTGTGCCCAAAATACAATTTATTAGAAAATGTAATTAGGAAATGATCGAAATCTAAAATTATGATTACAAATAAATTGTTTATTTAATTCAGTAGATTGGATTTCTACACGAAAAAAACTAATTATTATTGAAACAGTTTTTATACTCAGCTATGGGTATGTAGTGGAGGAGCTAGTCGTAGATTAAAATTTATGAATGACTCAAGGCCAAGTTAAATCATTAAAATTAAAAATCATCCAAAACAACTCATTGGGGTATGAACCTAGGACCACAAAACTGTAGAGTGGTAAACTAACCAAACTGGCCACCTCGTATATCCTCATTTTGCTTAGTCCTCCTAAGAGGAAATTCTTAAATAGACGCGTATGTTTTATTTTTGGCAGTGCTGAGTCCCTCATATCTCTGACAAATCTTCATTGATTTTTAAATTATTTTTTTAATTGAAAGAGCTGGTCACTTAGTTGGTCCCATAAAAATAGTTAAATAAATATTCTAGTGAAGATCTGATGAAGACTGTCGGAGCTGGAGACTGGAACATCGCAAATTTCCAGAGGTTTTCCTTATATTACACCATATCTCCAAATGTGAACCAATTTTTGTTATCATTATTTTATTTAATCACCAGGTTGGTTTCATATAAATTTAGTTAAGATTGGAAGAAGGGTTTCGGAACTGCATGGTGGTGGAACTCCTCAAAATGAAAGAGTTTATGTTTTCTACAAAAAAATATGAAATCTGAAATGATTTAAGGATTCTTGTTTTATTTTAAATAATGTATTATGTTTTATATTAATTTAGTTACCAACTGAAAAAAAGCTAAGAGCTTCTATAATAAAAAATAATAATAATTTAGAATTTAAAAACCTAATGTGAAGTTTGTCTCAATTTAGAAAATTAAAACTTTATAATAAGTTTCAATGAAAATAATATAATTTTTTGTCAAAGTATCGGAAGAACTCTTTGATGGCTAAGAGCATAAGTATAGTATGCTGATAATAAGTCAGTTTTTTTTTTGTTAAAAAGTTGTTTTATATATTATCATAATTGAGCTGGAATGCTTGAAGTATGCGAGGAATCGCGTAATCAGATGTGTAGGAATGCAAAACGCCATTACATTCATTCTTTTATTAAGACCTGCACCCCTCAAAATACTTGGAAATTCTTGCGTACCCTTGGTTTTGGGAAGCCCAAACCTGATTCTTTTCTTCCTACTGACATTAACCGCCTTAACCAGCATTTTTCTTTCTCTATTGCCTCTATAGACCCAGCCGTTAAATCCGTTGTTATCTCTCAAATTAGCTCCACAGCGGCCCCAGTTCAATTTGAGAATTATGATATAATACTCCCGTCTATTACTTACATCATTAATAGTTTCTTTTTCTTCAGGGATTTTCCCTTCTAATTGGAAAAACGCTCATATTATCCCCATACCTAAAAAATCTGCACCAACTAATTTTAATCAACTGCGTCCCATTTATATTCTCCATTTTCTATCTAAAGTCCTTGAATACGTTGTCCACAGGCAATTTACTGACTTCCTAAACAAAAACTCTTTACGGAACCCGCGGCAGCCCGGCTTTCGATCGTCACATAGCACCAACACTGTTTTTGTAAATATTACTGATGATATACGCCATGCTATAGATGAGAAAAAGCTAACACTGCTTGTTCTTTTAGACTTCAGTGACGCGTTTAACTGTGTAGATCATGATATCCTTATTGCTATTCTTCTCTCACTAAATATTTCTCCTACTGCGGTACAGTAGTTCGACTCCTATCTTCGCGGACGCAGGCAGCGCATACGGGTAGACGATGTCTTTTTGGACTGGTGCTCACTATCTGCAGGTGTCCCGCAGGGTAGCATATTATCTCCTTTACTCTTCTCGATTTTCATAAATGCCATGGTCCAAGTAATAAACTTCAGTTCTTACCACCTGTATGCCAATGACTTGCAACTGTCGGTGCACTTTGAAATGAGTGACGTAAATGCCACGTTTTCCAAAGTCAATAGCCATTTGGAAACTATTCGAGTACGCCCGCAAAATCTCGGATCCTAGTCAACCCTTGCAAGACGCAGGTCATGGTTCTTGGTTCCAAACACATGTTAGATTTGGGAGCCATCTCTCCAGTATTATTTAATAATTTACCACTTCTTTCTTGCCAATATGCTAAGAACCTTGGTGTGCACCTGTCCTCCGATCTTTCCTGGAATTACCACGTAAACGCATTTTCTCCAGTATGCATTCGCTAAAGCGGTCTCAGTATCTTATCCCTTTTAAGGAAAAGCTCATGTTGGTCAATTCTTTGTTACTATTATTGATTACGCTGATATCTCCTACCCTAATGTTACTGAAGATCTACTTAACAAACTTGACCGCCTCCTTAATATGTGCATACGTTTTGGCTTCGGCCTGCGTAAATTCGATCATGTTACCGAATACCGCAAACAGTTAAGGTGGCTTAACATCCGGTCTCGTAGATCAGTACATGTGCTGTCCTTTTTATATAATATACTATATAACCCTAATACTCCCTCTTACCTTAAGACTCGTTTTCTTTTCCTTGGTCCAGGGAACAGTCACGCGAATCTTGACTATTCCCTCCGCTCCTCTGTCAATAACATTCTAAAAATTCCGTCACACGTCTCTTACAAATATTCAGATTCGTTTACGGTGTCAGCTGCACGCCAGTGAAATTTGCTTCCTCTGACTATAAGATCAGCCCCTTCCATCGGGGTGTTTAAACGCTTGCTCACAGCTCATTATCTGAACGCTTAAACCAGGTGGGCAATTCTTGCGCTTTCGACATTCATCTCGATTCGATATATTTGAACGAAAAGTGACATATTATGTAATTTTTCGTTCAAAAATATCGAATCGAAATGAATGTCGAACGCGTGAGAATTGCCTACCAGATCCTCGTGGCAATTTTTGTTTGGTATGGTATGTATGTTTATGTATTACATTTATTATATTATATGCAGTATTTAAGTAGTTTAAGTATTGTTATGCATCATTGTTAAAATTATATCTATATCCTTTGATCGAAAAGTTCTGCACCCTAAGCATATTTCACTCTCTCAAAGGTTAGCTGGTAGAAAATGCCTAAGGTATTAAGCTCTCCTATGTACAATTTTGTGCAATAAAGAATTTTAAATAAAAAAAATAAAAAAATATATTAGGAACGAGGATTTTCTATGATTCATAATAGTTATATCTTCAAACTTATAATTAACAACAAAATAAGTAGTAAGTACTTACATATTTTTTCTTCTTCCATATAATAATGGCGTGGATAAGATCGGTGAAGTTGGTCGCCTTGGTGGCTCCCTTGTATGGCAGATAATGATTGACAGGACAATGGAATCAGCTAACCACCTAGTCTTACACTATTTGGTTATGTAGTGTGTGTGTTCGGTTCGGTAGTATTTTTCATATTAGGATTTCCATTCCATCGCGTTTAAGTTCTAATTCTGTGTAAAATTTGAGACTACGTAGGGGTACGTAGTTCATAATTGGTAAGCCGAACCAAGAGAGGTCGTTTTTGTAGACTTTTAATTAATAAACAATATAAATAGTATATTGTGGTTTTAAGGTGTATTTATACCTAAATACATCATATTCTGATATAAAGGTATAATAATTATTTGTCGTTCTTTTGTTAATGAATAGCTGCCTAACCAAACGCACTCTAAGACCTTTTTTGACTATTCATAAATATCTGTAAAGATTTACATGAAATAAATGATTTTGACTTGACTTTGACTTGACTTAATAAAAAAATACCACCGAAGCAATAAACGACATAGATTCGGGTTTCTGTCTGACTGAGGAGGGAATTGGTCGCACATTAGTGTGTCGCACTTGATCACGTGTCCCGGCTCCCAAAAGTGTCGGTTGCAAATTGATTGTCACCGGATCCCTGTTCCATCCCCCGACGTACTCGGCCAAGCCGTAAAGTGCGACCTTTGTAAATGTGCCGACTTTATAATAAACTAAACTAATATGTACCTATTTTTTTCAGTTTATTTTTCCTTCATTTATAAAGGTCAGGAGAAAATACTCTGACCTTAAGCGAATTGAAGATAAAGTTGGTGTAAAAGATGAATGATACTCGGATTTGGTCCGCTTCTTCTACTTTGTGACCGGCTAATGAGGCCTAGACACTACGGTTTTAGCTGTCAAAGTATCAACCCAAACCACTAACCGATTTTAGATTTTAGAGCTCTTTATACATTCCCGCTGCTTTTTGTTTAAATAAGTACGAAATTGGTTTCAGCTTGATATAAGCTTGTGCTACCTATAAGCTATATACCTAGTCATGCCATAAATATTGTAACAAAGAAAAAAAATCTTTTTCTATTGCAAATAACATTTATTACTTTTACAGTGTGTTAGTTTAATACATAAATACAAAACAATTTAATATATAAAAAGCTTGTTCGAAGTGGTCTCCATTGGCTGCAATACAGTCCTTTAAAAGTTGAGGCCAGTTATCAATAGAAGCACGCACTCTTTCCAAATTTTTCACTGCCAATCGTATGGATTGTTTTAGGGACTTCAAATTATCATGGCGTTTAAACCATTTAAGATCGGGACTAGACGACGCGCCGGCCAGTCTTCAGCTCTGATGAAGTCCGAAATGTTTGCCTTCAACCAAGACAGCGTGGACCGAGCTTTATGACCCGGCGCCGAGTTTGCTGGAAGGACCATACTTGGTTATTGAACATGGTGTTGTTAAGAGGCTTAACTACCTTCTCAGAAATCGTATCTTGATACACTTGTGCCGATGTTTTGATACCTTTTTCACAAAAATATGTCTCAGTCACTACTTCATAGCTAACACCCAAACCATCACTGAAGTCGGATAATGCCCACGTTGCACTCTATCGACTAATTGGGAAGCTTCCTTAGCTTTCAGCATAAATACGGTCATTTTGTTTAAAATGTTGCTCAATTGTAAAAATTTTTTTTTGTGACCTCCCTTTGCGTTTTTTCGATTTTACCACCCTGTTCTTTTTTAAATTATCAGTTAAGAAATGACCAGTGCATCTTTTATAGGCTGCAAGTCCTAAGTCATCTTTTAAATTACGCGACATGGTTCTAGTGCTATCTTCATCTCCCGAGATAAAATCTTTTGCTCTCGGACAGGATTTTTTCGAATTCTTTCCCTTACTGCTTTGAACACCTTTTTCGTACGAACACTACGTGGATGGCCATATCTTTTTCTGTCCCCAACAGAGGAGGTCTCATTGTACCTATTAATAGCCCGGTACACAAACATTTGACTAATATCAAGTGTATGGAGAGTTTTAAAAATTGCATTTGGGTCCTAATGTTTTTTTGGGAAGCGAATTCACGACCTCCGGATACAAGGCCAAATGCGCAATTACTAATCTACGGAGGCGGTTTCAAGTCCGTTATATTATTATTTTTTGATTATATTTAGCTAATCAACAACAATTACTTTTTGGTTCCCTGGTTCGAATCCGGGTGTGTACCAATGAGGTTTTAATTTAAAAAAAAATGTATATTTGTTTGACATAACCACTGTAGTGCCTCAGGGAGCCGGTCCCGGTTTCGCTATACCAACTAGTGAAACTGTTTATAGATACGTTATTGATTCTATTCAAAACATCGCGACGAAATAACCACTTGTTCGGTGTAGACTCATACCATCGGCTACGACGAAGTGGGATTAAAACCCCCCCGCTGGGTACCCTGGGGCCGTCTAGGCGCCGTAAGGCACCCGTGATGGTATGTATATAATTGCTTTTTGTTATTCTAAAATAAAAACATAATAAATTATTTTAAAATAATATCTATCTTTTTCGGCATAAGTTACTTTTTTTTAATATTTTTGACTCTGACAAGTTTTTATACCTACACATATTTAATAAATAAATAAATGTTGTTTGGCTATTCCTAATTGGTCCTCAAAATCCCTACTATGAAAAAAAAATCTGAAAAATCTAATAGTTTATAAGTAGCTCTATTTAGTAAAATATGTTTCCTCTAAAATTGCAACAACGTACAAACTAGTAAGTGCACGACTTAGTAAATGTACAAACTATGAAAACAATACATCGAATTTCGAACATTTTAATATGCCATTGTAGTCATTGTACAAACTGGAAATTGTACCAACAATAAATAGTTTTATAATAATAGCGATCAATGCTGTTCACAACAATGTATTGATCAATCTCATTCATGGTCTTGATCGTGCGCCGGTCGGCTGACAATCAGGTAGATACCAATACACATGCTGAGCCAAAATAAAAAATATCTAAAACAATTAGCATAGCAGAAGTAACTATAACAGAAACAATTATAAAACTAAACTAAGGGGTGCTATTGTCGAATGTCAGCTATGAGTTATATCACCCCCCGGTGATAGGAATCACGATTTATCAAATATCTAATATTTTTAAGTCGTTATATGTACGGTACCAACACATGTTTTGTTGTGTTTACAATTTAGTTACAATGAGAAAATATTGTTTATCGTTTGAAAAAAAAATCTATATATTTTTTAAGTTTTAATGTTTTTTTTTCGTTTGTCCATGAAACGTCTTAAGTTTTGTACAAAAGTGCTGTGCATCCAATAAATGGCTATGGTCTCATTGGTGCGGTTCCAAAATACTCGCATATCAAACCTTCCCTTCACCCATTTGGAAGTGGACGTGAATGGTATTTCGAAAGGATAATTTATTGGGTATAGCGCCACGTTCTCCAGTTTATGCAAACCCTGCAATGATAATAGCATTACATATATCTGAATGGTCGAGCCGAAGTCTTTGGAGTCATTGTTTCTAACTGAAATATATAAATACTAAAACATCTTTAATGATAATGATAATGATAATAATAATAATATGTATGATTACAATTTTAAAAATCTAAACCCCCGACTGCGTATAAAGTGAACTTTAAATAAACTGAAAAGAAAAAACAAGTCTAGTGGTCTAGAATTCTGTTAGGCAACTAATATTGAATAACGACTCCATTTAAAATTTATGATCTATTCACACCAAAGTTACACATTTAATAACACACATAAAACAAATAAAAAACTGTTAAAGTCGCTAGGTTCTGCATTAGTATTTTTCATTTAAAGTTTACTTTATAGGATTTTTTAAAATTTATTTCAAAATAACTCTCTTTATTCTACAGAGACAGACAATGCTCTTAGCCATCCATGGATAATACATGCAGGTCCATCGCGTAATTGGAAGGCAGGGGAATGAACTGCAGCTTTCCCGGGCTTGAGACCGCGAAGTAGGTTTAAAGGCCTTTTAACTCTCGCCTGCACTACTTGTACTATTATTTCTTCTGTGCCTGCACTATGTTCACTACCCTCTCTACTCAACCAAATACTATATGATCCTGTTAGCGCCATCAAATATGTTCCATAAAAGATTTAGTTAGGAATTAAGATTGTAAATAACAGCTTTAATATATGTTTAGAAAACCGGTAACCCAAAATGACTGAGGATGCTGCTAAAATTATCAGATGGTATAAAAGATAATGATTACCGCGTGGACGGGGCATTTCTCGTGGGGTATCTGTCGTAAGACCATCGCGCCGAGTAAGTCCAAGTACATAAACGTACAGATCTTGGCCTGGATGCGCATCATGGTGGGTTGGTAGCGGTTGCTCAGAAGCTCTAAAATTTGGATTGAAATCTGAAGAAAATAATTTATTTAATACAAAAATCTACAAATATTTACAAAAGAAAATTAAAAGTAAAAATGTAGGTAATCAATAAAAGCACTTAATAAAATAAAACTACATACAAAAAAACCTATTAAATTATACAAATCTATTTACAACTTATACTGAAAAGTTTTAATATATATTTGTATAATTAAAATGCATCAATGATGGTCAGAATGCTGGCAACAGTTACCCTCTGTATAATGATAAATATTTTTTGAGCGAGGAAATGGCCAGCTGACAGCTTTCCGGTCACCTGTGACGACGACCAATCGTGAAGAGAAGAATAGTCTTGCACATAGCCCTCCAATTTCAGATAGATTATTTAAAATTAAACTTCATAATGGAATTACATATTTTTTAGGCTATGCCTTTTTACTCCTAAATTTTCTTACGAACTCCGCTATTGTCCATTTTGGAAATTATCTTTATTTACTTCCCAAATAGATTTAAAGTTAAAGAACACAATTGTAAACTTAAACTTTGAGGATTGCTCATACACAAGCTGTTTTGCCGATAAAATAGGTGGCCATACGGACTACATCCGAAATTACGCTTTCGGCTTTCCTCATTTACGCATAGCATGTTAACCCTCATGAGGAATATTCTAAATATACACAATCTGGCTGATGTTCGGGTGGCGGGCATGATGGATCCGGATAACAAAAACTATGAGGCAACCGGCTTTAAAAACTACACACAGAAGTTTCGGAAAAGGAGTCAGGGAATTGATTGCACGCGCTTTCTAACAAAGTTAGGAACTGGGGCTCTATTTTATTTTTAGCCGCTTCATTTTTGGTAACAGGATTGAATAAAGAGGCCCTATTGATAGTTGCTCGTGTATACGTATACAAACAAGTTACGTTCTTACAATGTTACCATACTGGTAACTCAAAGTTTAAACCGTTTTACACCAGATCTGGCATAAGTCAGGGCAGTAACTTAGGGCCTTTGGAGTTCTTAATTTTGATAAATGATATCGCACAAGCAATCCCTAAAGAATGTCTAGTACTGCTGTTCGCTGATGATGTTAAGTTGGCAACATCTGTGAAGACTCAACTGGACTGTAAGCGGTTTCAGCAGTGCATTGATAAAATACACCAATGGAGTATCGAGAACTGTCTTGATCTGAACATTGGAAAGTGTTCACTCACGACATTCTTGCTCTCTGAAAATCGTATTTGTCACCAGTACACACTTGCTTTTTCGCACTACCGAAACGGTTAAGGATTCAGGAGTGTCATTTAGCAGCGATTTGAGTTTTCATACTCATATAGTAAACATGTGTGTAAGAGCTAAAAGAAATTTAGGCTGGGTAATGAGACAGGCTCGAGATTTTTCTGACCCGGGAACATTTGCAGTGTTATACAATTCCTACGTTCGTAGTATCTTGGAGTTTAACGCCGTGATATGGAACCCAAGAGAATGTACATTTACACACTAATGGTAAAAAAGGTACAAAAAATGTTTCTAAGAAGCATGTATAAGAAAGATTATGGTTACTTCCCGTTCCTGTATCCCACATTATTTATTTTGGGAATGCTCAATTACAACTCATTGGAAGTCAGGCGTAATGTGGCGTTGGTCACTTATATTTTTAAAAAATTAAGAGGTTATATTAGTCTGCCAACAATATTAAAACAAATATCTTTGTTTGTACCAAATAACTACTTGCGTGCGCGCAGACATTCGCTATTTGCCGAGATGAGTGCTCCCACATATCTACAACAGCGTGCACCGGTGCCTCGCGCGATTATTTTGATAAAAACATAATAGGGCTAAAATATGAGGAATTTGATGTATTTGCATCATCTAATGCATAAACCAGCCGGTTAGTACTGAGATGCTTGGAGCCATTGTAGTCAATATAATTGTATTATTAAGGAATAAGTAAGTTCTGTTGTGTACAATTTATAGTTTAATAAATAAATAAATGCTTAAACCCATGGTAGAGCCTCAGTACTAGACCACAGTTGTCTAGCGATGTGTCTCCGGCTCGGCGAGTCAGGTAGATGATCGCTATTGGCGAGCCTCACCGCGGTTGTCAGTGCGACAAGGATGTAGATAAGCTCGGACGCCATGGTCCTGCTGCTGCGCCGGCCGCTGTTACCGCCACGGGGCGCACGACTGGCATATATTCACTAGCGGCGTCGCAATTTTCCAAGGCACTGCCCTTAAACTAGTCGTTGCTGCGGAGAATGCCTCAAACCACGGGCGTAGGATTTTGGTCGTCCCATACCAAGGAATTAAGGAATTCGCGCGGGAATTGTCGGTGAGACTGATTGTTGCATCAGGTGACCTTGGAGCTGGAGCCTACTTTGCCCAGAGACTTAGGATCGGATTAATAGACGTTGCTTACGCCTGAGCCATTGCTTGGAACTGGCAAACTTTAGTTTTTTCATGTACAGTTTACAGTCCGAAACATCGGCCAAGCATTAGCAATTGCTTAGCAACGACTATTTATCCGACCCTTGTCTTGGCATTCAAAGGGGTAACGGCGCGGCACCAGTACCTGGGAACTATGCCGCAAGCACCAGTACCTGGGAACTATGCCGCAAGCACCAATTTTAGACGAGATTGTTTATTATAATGTTATTTTACTTGTAGTTAAATTAATGATTATTTTCTTTTTAATTTTTATATTTATTATTATTTATGTTAAGTTTCAAAATAAATAATTAAACAAGCAGTATTACAAAGCATGCATCTACATTCCGTTCGAAAATTATTCCTTCGAGGACTAAAAAAATGATAAAACGTACAACAAAAAAGTGGAATGCATTGCGCATGCGCGTTCCCTCTAACCTATAATCCTGGGTTCTTCAAACATTTGTGAATTTGCAACTTAAAAAGCCGATATAGTTTTTCATTATCATTGGTGGCGACTATGTATGCCTGCATAGTGTTTTTACTTAACAAGTTAATAAATAACTTTACAAAATGCAGATAATTGGAAAATGCGTTTACTTACCGATACGTTATCCGCGTATGGCATGAGGGAGACATAAGTGAAGTTGATGAGATATGGGGTGTCGCGTCCCTTACGCTGGATCGTGAAGTTAATTTCCTTCAAGTATTTATGGTTTACATACTCCACGTGTGGACGCTCGGGTATTATCTCCACGCTCTAAAATATATACAATTCTATCATTCTCCACAGCTAATAGGCGCGCCTGCGCTATACCTGATGACCATTGAGATATTGTATATAGGTATATACGCCTATACATGACTAAATATGGATTCACAGGAATGCGGATGCTCTGATCCATCGTGTCGACAGGAGGCCACTTATGATTCCACACAGGGTCGCCAGGTCGCCAAACCTAATAGCCGGATAGAGCAGCCAGTTGGGCCGGACATTTGGGTACAAAGGCCGGACACCCGACATTGTTGAGTAGTTTGTGTCTCAGTATTATTAGGTACGACAAAAAGATTGTATGGAAAATCAAGCTTTTTTTATTATTACCAAAAATCTTGTTAAATTCTAATGAAATATTAATGAAATCGAATGCCAAATCAGTCTTAAGTACTTTACCGCCCCCCTGCGCCACGGGCTGTCAAAATCACAACCCTATCGGCCACTCGGCGCTCGCACGTTTATGAAATGTAAAAAGCCTAACAAAAGCCGGACTATTTATTTTGGCCGGACATGCCATCAAAAAGCCATACTATATCCGGCTCTATCCGGACGCCTGCCAACGCTACTTCCACGGCGTCCAATATATCCTCTCTGCCCAAACAACTATCAGTTCGTATTAAAGATATGCGTCAGAATAGTTCTGACGGTCTTGGACAACCGAGATCCTTTATACGATTGAGCAGACATTCTAATTACTGTTTGTTTATATACGAGTATATATAGTTTATTGGTACTGAGTGTTGGACAAACACTCAGTACCAAGAATATGTTTAATAATACTAAATACGAATATCATTTCGTTATATCTATATCTTCTTATATCCTAGAATTTATTTTAAAATATATAAAATACTTACGGTTACAAAATATATGAAACATATTGTGAAACTGAGCACAATAACATTATACGCATTCAACATATTTTATAAAAAGCTTACAACTTATTTACACTAATCATATTATTTATTTCCTAAAATTCAGCTTCATTATGTTTGGTACAATTTTAGGTAATTTATCATTGACTTCATTGTAATATAATAATATATTGCGATCAATGTCTAAAAATTATGATTACAATATAATAGGTTTTAACTTTTTCAGTGAATGTGTTACTTCTATATTTACGGTAAAATACCTATATGTATCTGAAAACTAATAATCATAAAAAAGCTATATTGAACGTCGTGGTTTTAATAATTATTTGAATTCATAAATTAAAGGTAGTATAAAAGTGGACTCGAGAAGATTTTTTGTATTAGTTTTATGCACATACGAGTATGTACGAGTTTATTTATTTGAATAAATAAATAAATATTGTTACCATCTCCCAGGCAGATGCAAAACTCCGTCACGTGACCTAGCCATGTTATGAGGACACAAGTACGAGTGTCGAAACATGAGAGTCGACTGTTTGTATGTGTTCTCCTGGATAGACGTGATCTTCCCTTCACATTTCCATCAACTGTTTGTATGTGTTCCCTTCACATTTCCGTCAACTTTTTGTATGTGTTCCCCTGAGTTGACGTGATCTTCCCTTCACATTTCCATCGACTATTTGTATGTGTTCTCTTGGATAGATGTGGTCTTCCATTCACATTTCCGTCGACTATTTGTGTGTGTTTCCCTGTAAAGACGTGATCTTTCCTCCACATTTCCGTCGACTGTTTTTATGTGTTCCCCTTGATAGACGTGATCTTCCCTTTACATTTTTGTCGACTATTTGTACGTGTTCCCCTGGATAGACTTGATCTTCCCTTCACATTTCCGTCGACTGTTTGTATGTGTTTTCTTAGATAGACGTGGTCTTCCCTTCATTTTTCCACCGACTATTTTTATGTATTCCCCTGGATGCACGTGATCTTCACTTACATTTCCATTAACTGGCGAATGGATTCCGAATTCTGCACCATCCGATAGCAAGCAACGCATCATCGCCTAGAAAATATACGTTGGCGATAGGTTCAACAGTAACGTACTAGTATAACAGACAGTAATCGGCAGTAGTCAGTAGCAGTGTAAAACTATCACAAATAAAAGAGAAACTGTTCAAATAAGTGTTATGAACACCCCATGTAAAGTAGTCTTTGCTATTACTGAATACCGATCATAACGAAGGATCTAAAACATAATATATACTTACATTTAAGGACGCGATATATAAGGACGCGATATATAAGGACGCGATATATAAGGACGCGATATATAAGAGAATAAAACATAAAAACAAAATTAATCGCAAAGCATTACATCTGTCAACCTTGGACAGGCAACCGGAAGGCGCATGGTAATTGTGTCCTGAAGTCATTCAGAACCATCTGCTTGCCTAAATTTAATAAAACTATTTATATGAATGTTTATGCAATAAAATAAACATTGTGACAAAGTACTGCCTTAGGTATAATATACAGGTATTAGGTACTATTACTTATATATTTAATTAAATAACATTAAATTTAAGTATTTAATGATCTAAATTATTCTATAATAATTTAGAATCAGGGGCCTGCACTAATTTATTTATTTATTATATAATGCTTGAGGGACTTACTTGTCGCAAAATATTTATAGTTACAATGGTGCTGACAAGACAAGTTATACTTATAAATTATTTATTTTCTATATTTACTGTTAACGTGAGTATATTTTTTATTTATTTATTTTTTCTTAAACGACAGTTTTTAAAGAGATGTAATTTAAAAATATATACCAATACAGCTGAAGAATGCATAAGTTTTGATTTGAACGTACTAATCTCAAGAACTAGCTTCGATTTTTTTTTTCTTATTTCAGAAGGTAATCAGCGATCGCATTTGAGCACTATTTCGTGTCTGTTTTTAGCTCACTAAAAGTATAGCTAAATATATAATTAGCTTATTGTTGTAACACCAAATAAATAATATATTAAATATTACAACTCTCTCCTGATCTGCGGAAGTTTGGCTAGGTCCGTAGCTCTGAGGCTCTACCATGGGTTTGCGCTTGGTTGTTGCTCACGCATACGTAAATGAATACGTTACGTTTCTACAATGTACAAACCCATGGTAGAGCCTCTGTATATTATAAAATCTAAATAATAGTTTATAGAAAATAAAGTGTGGTAAAAAATAATACCAATGTTTTATTAGTCTTCAAGAAAGAACCCAAAGATATAACACTAATATTTTTGGTTAACAATTTTAGACTTATAAACGGGTAAATTATATTATTATTTGTCGTTACTCTATTAATAATAATAAGCCATTTATTTTTACTTAAAAATAAATTTACAAATATTCAATAGTTATTCATAAATAAGTGTGGAGCCTAAAATAGGCTGTGACTGAGGTTTTTGTTTAAACTTTATTTATTTATTTAAAAACTTTATTGCACAAATTTAGTACAAAAGCGGACTTAATGCCGCTAGGCATTCTCTACCTGTCTATTTAGTGCTACCTGGTGGACGTGATTCCCGCCCGCCCTCTAGTGGAGTACGTCAACACCAAATACCTGGAGCTCTTTAACTACAGCGTGCTGCGACCTCACCGCAACAGCCCTTACATTCTCAGCTTGTCATTTCAGCCTAAAATTGATGGGGGAGAAAAATTTTCGGTAAATATTAAAAAAACTTATGTACCTAACTTTTTCTTTCGTTAAATATATGTTTCTGTTGTCGTTAGAATATAAATCCAATATGTTTTGGGATTAATTTTGTGTAATTCAATATTTAATTAAAATGATTTTATTTCTTATGGATTTCTACCAAATACTATAAAACAATATTCAAAATTCCGGCATGGCCTTTATAAATATAATGCATTTTCTTTTCTATATTTGTTTTATTATGTTTTCTCATTCGTGGAGTCTTATAATTGATTTAAAACGTTGAGTTTACTTTTATAGATTTAGTAATAGTAGTTTTTGAGTTAATTTTATTAAAAACGTTTTCCACATTTACAACTTTTTGTCTGAAATATACAGAAATAATAAAATAACTATTCTCGAAATTAAGGATTCCCTCCTTTTGCCATCTGCTCTGCTTATGTTAAACTCTTTGTCCTCAGTTTGAGGGTGTCGTGATGGAACACCTGGGCAGTGGGTACCAGCCGACGCTGATGCGCGCGCGCCACAGGTTCTGCGACTATGTCTGCAACGACCAGTACCTAGGGAAGGTCCTTCGGAGACAGATGCCGCCCGATATTACATGCCCACTTGAGGTGGTAAGTCCGCTTATTTGTTATAAATAATAACATGTACCTACAATATTTCACATAATCAGGTTCGTTTCTCTTTTACCTATTGGTGTGGTGTAATATCGAACCGAGTCGTAATGCTGGAATTCTATGAAGGTTCTCTTAATTCTGCCGTGTATAACGCCAGCATTTTAGGGAATCTCCAAAACCCGTTGGATGAATGGTTCCTGTCGGAATAGGGAATATGCATGTTTTTTTTTATTTCAATACTTGATAGAGTAACTACATTAGACCCTAAATTTCTTACGCAAGACACACATAACAAAACTTAAATACAAAACTCATAGATTTAACACGAGAAATAAAAACCAATTAGAGTTACGGCATCCTAGGACGGAATACGGAAAAAAAATTTTGCTGTTTGAAGGAGCACAGCTATATAATGATTTACCACAAAGTGTCAGAGAAGCATCAACATTTACTGAATTTAAAAAACTGTTAAAAAGTCACATTAGCTTGACCGTATTGTAATTGTTTTACTTTCTACTTTTTGTATTTCCTTAATTTTTACTATTTTTTATGTTAACTGAGTTTGTTTGTTTAATACTTTTGTTCAGTTCGCATCAAAACTAAACAAACTTTTGTTATTATTATAAATTTATATAAATTTCTCTCTGTAGGTGAGCAATAATGTTCTTTGGAGAAATATGTGTCTTTAAACGGAAGTAACTACTATGTATTCCTACTTCGGTAGACACTTTTACTTCTAGATTCGCTACCCACAGTATGCCACTAGGCTGACTTAACAAGAACTATCTAATGATCCCTGCATAATGTGTACCATAGCTTCTGTACTTACAACTTCAGCTGACTTTAAAGAGTCTTTTGATGACAGTAAGAAATAGGATCGTTTGGCAACAAAGAATATTTCGAGTTAATCGTTTTTTCGTATAAAATGTATAACCAGTTATAAAATAGTTTTGGCAAGTTCTATTAAAACTTAAAACTTTTTTCTTTTCAGAATAAAGTCTATTCTTTTCGGCTGCGTTGGTATCCGCTGGACATAAACTTTGCGATCCCGTTCACGTTCGCGACCATGAGGGGTCGTGTGGACGCGCGGCTGTTCCTCACTGACACCAACGAGACGGTCGTCAGCGGCAAGCTTTATGTCTCTGTTGTTAAAATTAAAAACAATAAAATAAGTAATTAGAAAAGAATGCCAATTATCTCTAATGAAATTATTAATAATAAATTAAAAACATTTTATACAACTATTCCCAATTAAATTAAAATTAGGTGTTGCCTCCGAATACCATCGGCGAAATGAGGACGGGTTGATCCTCCCGCTGGGTAGCCTGAGGCCGTTTAAACGGTTCTTGGGAGCCAAATAGGCACCCGTGATGGTATTTATTATTTCCAATTAAGTTTGTACAATTTTGTTTTTAAGTCTCCAAAGTCATCAAGATCAGAAAGGTAATGAAAACCAATATAAACCTGTCTATGTATAGATATATTCCTCCTTCTCCATTCTGAGACAGGACTTCACAACCAGATAGCTGAATGCAGACAAGCTCAGATTTATACATACTCAATGATCGGTTTGGAACCAACATCTTAACGTGTTCTCCGAGACATATACCTACAGGTAGAGTCGTGATGTCAAACAATCGTAACCGTCATATTACATATTATTTTAGATAAAAAACAGACGGTGCAGCTTGTGCATAACGAGATATGAACCCGTGAACAAGAAAAGGTAGTGTTTTGAAGTCTATGGTCTAACAAACTTAATTAAAATATGATATATTTATATACATATATAAACTGATATAATATATGTATATAAATGTATTATGAATAATTATACTTTTACAATAATTCAATAAACTTTCGTCCAAATTATGGATCCGCCGTGGACCGAGGACAACAAAATGACAATGGACTCGCAGCCAAACACCAACGCCCCGTAACTAATGATCTATTTACTTATTATATTATGAAACGGATAACCAAATGACCCCAATTATGTAATTCTAGTAATTATTTAATACCCCTGTCTGCCCTGTAGGCTGACTGTTCAACACTTTTATGGTATTTATCATTAATTAAGAAATTACCAGTGGAATTTCTTAACTGATAATTTAAAAAAGAATAGGGTGGTAAAATCGAAACAACTACTGAAGCGGTACGCAAAGGGAGGTCACAGAAAAAAATAGTTTACGAATGATAATTTTTTTACAGTTGAGCAATATTTTAACAAACTAATAACTAAAAATTACCGTATTTATGCTCAAAGCTCTAAGGAAGCTTCCCAATTTGTCGACCGAGTGCAACGTGGGCGTTATCCGACTTCAGTGATAGTTTGGTGGGGTGTTAGCCATGAAGGAGTGACTGAGCCATATTTTTGTGAAAAAGGTATCAAAACATCGGCACAAGTGTATCAAGATACCATTCTTTAAAAAGGTAGTTAAGCCACTTAACAACACCATGTTCAATAACCAAGTATGGTCCAGCAAGTCTCGGCGCCGGGTCATAAAGCTCGGTCCACGCAGTCTTGGTTAGAAGCGAACATTTCGGACTTCATCAGAGCTGAAGACTGGCCATCTAGTCCCGAACTTAATCCGATGGATTATGATTTATGGTTAGTTTTAGAGAGTACGGCTTGCTCTAAACGCCATAATAATTTGAAGTCCCTAAAACAAGCCATGCGATTGGCAGTGAAGAATTTCCCCATGGAAAGAGTGCGTGCTTCTATTGATAACTGACCTCAACGACTGTATTGCAGCCAATGGAGACCACTACTACGAATAAACTTTTAACATTTTAAATTGTTTTATATTTATGTAACTAACTATTGAAATGAACGCTATTAAATTTCAATTGATGGTAACTTTATTATAAATTAATCTATGGCATATAGCTCTAGTTTTCCTTCTTGTCTACTGTCTACCATAATCCGAACAACTGTGTTAATTTTTCTAACTGCTTATTAAATAAAAAGAACAATTAAAAACCAAGAAATCTTTTATTTAAAAGTGAACAGGTTATGGGCCCAGCCCCGTAATATAAATTAAAAAGAAAAATATTAAAGTTTGTGACGGATTGGAAAAGATTAGATCTGCGCGTGCGTGCAATAGAAAACGCCGACCAGCGGATATTTAAAATAAAATGAGTGCCTCGGCCTCGTTGAATGCAAATATATTATTGGAACGCTTCGATGGAAGAAATTATAAACAATGGAGATTCCAATTAAAATGCGCAATGCGTGCAAGGGGATTATGGGATTTCCTGGAAAAACCGGGTAAAATTCCTGCAAAAGAAGCCAAGGAATATGAGGAGTGGTCTAAAAAGGATGCCACGGCAATGTTCGTGGTAACATCAGCGCTCGATTATAAACAAATAAGTTTAATAGAAAACTGTGAAACTGCCTACGATGTACTATCTAAGCTGGATAGTATATACGATCAAAAAACCGAGTTTAACAAGATGCTTATACATGAAAAGTTTTACGAATACAAAATGAAGCCTAATAGCTCTATTGCCGAGCATATATCTACCATAGAAAATCTGGCAAAACAACTTGGTGAGAGTGGCGAAAAAATTAGTAACACTGCTATCATTACAAAAATTTTATCAACTTTGCCATTAAAGTATAAACATCTAAGACAAGCATGGCTGTCTATGAGTCCTGAAAAACAGACTATAAATAATTTAACCTCAAGATTGCTTGACGAAGAGGCTAGCTTAACAACTATTGAGGAAAATGATGTTGCGCTTTTATCATCAACCAAATCTTATGATAAAAAGCAAACCAATAATAACAAACATCGATTTGTCTGTTACAAATGTCAAAAAAGAGGACATTTTGCCCGAGATTGCTGGAGTAAGAAGAAAAATAATATTCAAAAATCAAATGCTCATCCAATGGCATTCAATGTTGACTCTGGCATCACTGGGAACAATTGGATATTAGATAGTGGGGCATCAGCCCATATGACATACAGCAAAGAAAATTTTTGAACTTATGAAAAATGTGAAAATGTTGTGAAATTGGGAGACAACTCAAATCTTCAAGTCAAGGGCAAGGGATCAATAAAAATACAAAAGTTTATCAATGGACATTGGGTTGATGGCATTCTAAATGAAGTCCTTTATGTTCCAGAATTAAAAAAGAATCTTATATCGGAAGGGGTTATTATGAGAAAAGGATTTACTATTATTAAGGATAAAAATAAAGCATTCTTATATTTTGAAAATGAATTGGCTGCAGTTGGAGTTTTGAAACATAATAACCTATATGAACTGTTGATAAAACCTGTGTTAAGTGAGGTATGTGTAAGCCTAGCGACTGTAAGTGAATTGCAATTGTGGCATGAACGCCTAGGACATGTTAATATACAAGAAATTTTGAAAATGGTGAAAAATGGTAATATTGTTTGTAATTTGAGTGACACAGAAAATTTTGTGTGCAAGGCATGTCTTCTTGGAAAGCAATCACGGTTACCATTTAAGCAATCAAAAAGGATAACAAATCATCCTGGAGAAATTGTTTACAGTGGATTGGATCCAGGTACTTTGTTTTATTTAAAGATGCTTACACCAGCTTTCGCTATGTTTATTTAATGAAGCATAAATCTGAAACTCTAGACTATTTTAAACAGTACTGTAAATTAATACTAAATAAATTTGGATATGGTATAAAAATTCTTCACACAGATAATGGCACTGAATATAAGAACGAAGATTTTAAAAGTTATTTGTTAAGCAAAGGTATAGAGCATGAGTTCACTGCACCATACACACCACAGCAGAATGGCAGAGCGGAAAGAGAGCTCCGCACAATTGTAGAAGCTGCTCGTTCTATGCTTTATGCTAAGGATGTGCCATTGTACTTATGGGCGGAAGCCATAAATTGTGCTGTTTACATATTGAATCGCATGTCGTCTTCTCAAACCCCAAATAAAATACCATATGAAATGTGGACAGGTGAAAATCCAGACTATAAACATATGAGAACATTTGGCAGTGTTGGTTATGTACATGTGCCTAATGTTAAAAGAACCAAATTGGCAGAAAAGAGCAAAGGCCTTATGTTTGTGGGGTATCAAGGCAATTCAAACAATTATAGAATGTTTGATAGTGTGACTAAGAAAATAATAGTTTCAAGAGATACCATTCAATGAACAGCTTTCATATAATCCAGTGAATAAAAATATTATTTTGATGTTGGATGATGATGTTGAAAATAAAAATGTTGTGCAACAAAGTGATGAATTTCTTGATTGTGAGGAAATAATACCTACATCTAGTATGGACAAAGGAAGTAGTGAATTATATGAGCTAAGAGATAGATCAAAAATTAAATCACCAAGACGCTTCCTGGATTATGAGTTAAATTTAACTGAGGTAACTATGCCAAATAGCTACGAGGAAGCAATTAATGGAGATAACTCCAAAGCATGGCAGAGTGCTATAGAAGAAGAACTGCAAGCTCATGAAGCGAACAAAACATGGAGAATTACTGACTTACCATCTGGAAAACATGTGATAACATCAAAGTGGGTTTTTAAAGTCAAGTATAATAATAATAAAAATATTAAACAATTCAAGGCAAGATTATGTGCAAGAGGCTTTGCACAAATAAAAGATGAAGACTATTTTGAAACATTTGCGCCTACTACTAGGTATGACTCCATACGTCTCTTGTTGAGTCTTGCTACAAGTATGAAATACAATATAGCTCAGTTTGATGTGAAGACAGCCTTCCTGCATGGTGAGCTAGAGGAGGACATCTATATGGTAATCCCAGAAGGTATTCCTATGCAAGAGGGCAAGGTATGTAAACTAATAAAATCTTTGTATGGTCTTAAGCAGTCGCCTAGATGCTGGAATAAGAAGTTTGATAGCTTTCTTAAATTGTATGGTTTTAGTAACAATAAAACTGATTTTTGTGTTTATTCAGGACTGTTTAGGGGATATAAAGTTTTACTATTATTATTTGTTGATGATGGTTTACTTATGTGTGAAAATTTTTATGTTATTAAAATAATTTTGTCAGACTTACAGTCTAATTTCCATATTAAGGTGTTACCACTGTATAATTTTGTTGGTATTGAGATCACATATGATGAGGTAAATAATAAATGTTTTTAAGTCAGTCTCAGTACATACAGCAAATAATAGATAAATTTAACATGTGTGACGCTAAGCCATGTAATTTACCATCAGATCCTAATGTTACTTTTTGTAGCAATAATGTAGAACATAATATAAGTTTCCCCTACAGGGAGGCTGTGGGGTCATTACTATTTTTAGCTTGTGTAACACGCCCAGATATAAGTTATTCTGTCAATGTTGTCAGTAGGTATGTAAATAACTTTAACAATTCACATGTTAATGCTGTTAAGAAAATAATTAAGTATCTAATAAAAACTAAATACATGGGTATAGAGTATAAGGGTGGTAATTCTATATTAATGGGGTACAGTGATTCTGATTTTGCGGGAGATACTGACACCAGAAGGTCAACCACTGGGTACCTATTTATGATGAATGGGGGACCTGTAACTTGGTCATGTGAACGTCAAAAAACAGTAGCACTTTCAACTACTGAAAGTGAATTTATGGCGGCATGTGCAGCCGCTAAAGAGTATATTGGTTAAAACAATTTATGAAGGAAATAAATATTGT
The DNA here is from genome assembly GCA_947458855.1 of Monopis laevigella. Classification (NCBI taxonomy): domain Eukaryota; kingdom Metazoa; phylum Arthropoda; class Insecta; order Lepidoptera; family Tineidae; genus Monopis; species Monopis laevigella. The sequence goes on from OX381585.1 coordinate 25,729,098, forward strand.
AAACTTGTCAGATATAAAACTACTTATAGATAACCAAAGTACTATAAAATTAATATTGAATCCTGTATTACATAAGAGATCTAAACACATAGATGTTAAGTACCATTTTATTAGAGACTTGGTACAAAATAAAGAACTATATTTAGAATATGTTGAGAGTAGCAAGCAGTTGGCAGATATGCTGACTAAACCTCTTGCTTATCCAACATTTAAAGCACTTATTGACTTTATTATGAAAGAGCCTTAATAGTGTAACTTTTATTTGTTATTAATAATAGGTACTTATGCATGCTCTATCTATATGTAATATTAAGATGTTCAAAACTACAGTTATGTTATATAAGTTGAGTTAGCCTAATATGTTTATTTACTAGGTACTTGTTTGTTAATTGCATAGGTATATTTTGCTTGTTTATTCATTAAGTTACCAGGTTACCAGTCAATTTAAATTTGGGGGTTGTATTGAAATGAACGCTATTAAATTTCAATTGATGGTAACATTATTATAAATTAATCTATGGCATATAGCTCTAGTTTTCCTTCTTGTCTACTGTCTACCATAATCCGAACAACTGTGTTAATTTTTCTAACTGCTTATTAAATAAAAAGAACAATTAAAAACCAAGAAATCTTTTATTTAAAAGTGAACACTAACACACTGTAAAAATAATAAATTATATTTGCATGGAAAAAAATAATAATATGTATGGCAAGACTAGGTATTTGAATAATTGTTACAAATATATTTATATGTATGAAAAACGTAATTTTCGATCCTCTCTCTCTCGTCCTATATGACAAATATTTTTGCGTAAACAGTGACATTGTTCATCATGCTCAAAACACAATAAAGGTATATTTTGTCTGCAAAAAATATACCTTCAATTGTCATTGTTTTTTTTAATAAAGCGCATAACCTTGTTTATATAAATGCGAAAGCAACTCTGTTTGTTACGTTTTTAATAAAGCGCATAACCTTGTTTATATAAATGCGAAAGCAACTCTGTTTGTTACGTTTTTAATAAAGCGCATAACCTTGTTTATATAAATGCGAAAGCAACTCTGTTTGTTACGTTTTTAATAAAGCGCATAACCTTGTTTATATAAATGCGAAAGCAACTCTGTTTGTTACGTTTTTAATAAAGCGCATAACCTTGTTTATATAAATGCGAAAGCAACTCTGTTTGTTACGTTTTTAATAAAGCGCATAACCTTGTTTATATAAATGCGAAAGCAACTCTGTTTGTTACGTTTTTAATAAAGCGCATAACCTTGTTTATATAAATGCGAAAGCAACTCTGTTTGTTACGTTTTTAATAAAGCGCATAACCTTGTTTATATAAATGCGAAAGCAACTCTGTTTGTTACGTTTTTAATAAAGCGCATAACCTTGTTTATATAAATGCGAAAGCAACTCTGTTTGTTACGTTTTTAATAAAGCGCATAACCTTGTTTATATAAATGCGAAAGCAACTCTGTTTGTTACGTTTTTAATAAAGCGCATAACCTTGTTTATATAAATGCGAAAGCAACTCTGTTTGTTACGAAAGCAACTCTGTTTGTTACGTTTTTAATAAAGCGCATAACCTTGTTTATATAAATGCGAAAGCAACTCTGTTTGTTACGTTTTTAATAAAGCGCATAACCTTGTTTATATAAATGCGAAAGCAACTCTGTTTGTTACGTTTTTAATAAAGCGCATAACCTTGTTTATATAAATGCGAAAGCAACTCTGTTTGTTACGTTTTTAATAAAGCGCATAACCTTGTTTATATAAATGCGAAAGCAACTCTGTTTGTTACGTTTTTAATAAAGCGCATAACCTTGTTTATATAAATGCGAAAGCAACTCTGTTTGTTACGTTTTTAATAAAGCGCATAACCTTGTTTATATAAATGCGAAAGCAACTCTGTTTGTTGTTTTCCAAAACCGCTGAACCTATTTGCGACCCTGGAAAGAATATAGGGTATATCATTTTTCGACATGTGACAAGTGGGTGTTTACATGTTTACAGTTTGTTTGTATTTTAAAGGTCTTTTGGGATTTTTTTTAAATAGTGTTTTATGAAGAAAAGTTGTATGTATTAAAATGACTTAAAACTGCATTAAATATATATTTTGAATTTATGTTTACCTACTTTGTATGATTTTTTTTTTGTTCAAAAGACATTTATCTTTTTGGTTTCATAAATAATTTGGTAAGAAACTTACTAAAATTACTTTTTGTCATAAATATATCAGTCAAGTTCGAATTTCCTTTCGCGCACTTATGGTTCCGCATAACAAAAGAGGAGAAAGGGAATAATATGGGAAAACTTATTACAGAAATAATTCTCAATTTGTGGAATATTGAGACCCTACTCGCGAAATAATTTTACCGGCATTCGCGGCCAAGTATTTTCTATTTTGCCAAAATAAATGTGAGTCGTGTATATATTTGTATTTTATTTATCAAAATTAATATTTAATTGAAGGTAAATTTATCCATGAAATTGGAAAAAAACTAAAGATTGGTACTGGTGATCCTCTGAGCAAGGAATCCTTTGTTCAGAGGATCAGCATTGCCATCCAGCGTGGTAACGCCGCTAGCGTCCTCGGCACATTACGCCCATCGTCTCAAAATCAAAATTATTATTAAATAGTTAAGTATTTTGTTCATATTTTAAATTAAATAAAGCTTATATGTTTGTTATTATTTTAATAATAATATTTTAAATAAAGAAGACTGATATTTAAGGTTAATTATACAAATTTTAATTTTGATTACAAATTCCTGATACAGGACCTAAATTAAATTTTCGATCGGATTTGGAAAACTAATGTTAGTTGTAATAGATTAGCTTATAGTTGGAACCTCTGTAAGCATCGACGCACTAGGCTCGGCCAGACTGGGGCCTCACTATAAAACAGCGAACGCGATAGCGATCTGTCAATGCGCTGGTAATTTAAATTGTCTTCGCTCTTATCCCCGTCATGTTGATGGAATTTCAATATAAGGCGGGGCCTCTATTGAGGCCATTTCAGGACCGATAACAATTTATTTATCATTCTGGTGTGTAAAACATACAACATGCGATACATTCAAATAAAATACACATAACGTATAAAATATATAAATTGCCATTTTGGAATTCAAAATCACACTCGTGATCTGCGGCTCATTCAAAAACCTATATAAAGAGTCCCATATCGACTTCTTTAAAATAAAGTTAAGTCTACCATTTTCGATTTAAAATTGGGCTCAAATTCGTGATCAGTTCACCAAAAAACCTATAAAACAATATCATGTCAATTTTTAAAAATAAAGTAAAAACGTCTTGGAATTTAAAATGGACCATAACGCATAAATTAGTGATAGGCTCACCCTAAAACCTATATTAAGAGTCCCAAATCGTTATTTTAAAGAAAGTAATTCCGGCAGTTTGTATATTTTAAAATGGACCTCATATTCGTGATCGGCTCAATTTCGGTATTTTTATTAAAGTCAAGTACGCCATCTTGGGCTTTAAAATGGACCTGAGAATCGTGACCGGCTCATCCAAAAACTTATATAACGAGTCCCATTTCGATTCTTTAAATAAAGTCAAGTCCGTCGTTTTGTAATTAGCTCATCATCCGCCTCAAATTCGTAATTAGCTCACCATACAATCACCATACAATCAATAAAACAAATAACATGTCACTATTTTAAAATTAAAGCCGCCCATCTTAAAAATGTTTATAAGACTTAAAATGGAAAATAAAAGTTTTCCAATTAGGTTTTTGGTTTAGATATGGAGAGAAGTGTCTGAAAAAACTTTCGTTGAAGTTTTTTATTAATTGGATATGTGCCTCTACAGATATAAGCAAACAAGGCTAACATCTGGTGTGCCTCTTCTTAACGCAACACTTTATTTAAATAACTATTTTCGTACGAAGCCTTGGGCAAAAGCTAGTATGTTATCCTAAGATTTTGTAAGACGAAGCGCGTGGCGCCTCTACTAGAAGTGCCGCAAACGTGTCACTTTCTCACGCACACTAATACACTGTTGCAACACAAATATATCAATTTAACATAGACACATGGCACGCACATCTGCAGCCGACTAATTCCGGCTCGCTGCGAGAAACATTTGCAATTGTACACTAGGCTTTACAATTTAGGTAGGAAATGAATACAAATATATAACATATTTTATTTATTAGTAAAAATAAAAATCAATACTTCAGCGGTAGGTAATAACTAAATATAAAATAGTAATAAAAATATACAATTTCTTCATCTTGCAATTTATACACATTTTTTATTTCATTTAAAATATCACTAAAAAGTTAAATTTTCTTCGAATCTCGTCTATTTTTCTCGCGAAGTTTCTTAATGGAGAGTTTTTGCCTTTTTATAATAATGCTAGATTTAAGAAGGAATGCACGTAATTATCGTTTTCTAGGTGTGTCATCGAGTTTGCTTTCCGTTGTAACCATGAAGCTAAAAACACGCGCCCCGCGCCAATGGAGTAAGCATGATTCATAAATTGTTTCATAATAGTACGATACCGGTGTCGCCAATTTCTGAGTCGAACAAATGAAGAACGGGGAAAAAGGTGTGGCTTCAAATAGCAGCTCAACGCTTCTGACACTTAAAAAACTGCTTGAGAAAAAAAGAGATACAAGCAAACACGAATGTGTGCGCGTGTCTATGAAGTGTATTGTTTTTTTATTATAAAAAGCTAAATATATAATTGCATACTTAATAGTTTCGATAGAGTTGCCACCGACAACAAATAACGTTTATCGATATAAACCAAATATTTTGGGATTTATAGAGATCATCAAAGATTAATAATTATTTATCGATATACAATTCTAATACACACAGATATCGTCAAGGTAACCAGCGGAGGGGTTTTTATCCCACCTCGTCGTAGCCGATGGTATGAGTCTACACCGAACAAGTGGCTAGCTCGTCGCGATGTTTTGAATACACTCAATAACTTTGAAAAATATACTTTGGGCTAATATGATCAAATTAAACAACTTTCCCATGGAACCATGTATCGCAAAAGAAAAAAAAATGGCCTTCTCCATACAAACTAGTAACGTTAAAATGACCAATTTGTATGGGGAAGTACATTTTTTTTTTATTTGCGAAATATGGTTCCATAGAAAAAATTGTTAGATTTTATCAGCAGAACCTCATATTAGCCCAAAGTACATCCTTTCAAATCCACCCTGATAGACACTTTCGCATTTATAATACTAGTGGATTTAAAAAATGTAGGTATATAATAATATAACAATAAGTTAAAATACTTTATTAAATTAAATTATTTATTAAATTAAAACACATGCACAACTAACTACATGTACCTACTAAACTCAATCTCAACATTTTTGACCGACCTCCAAGAGGAAGTTATACTCAAACTACAATAGGCGAAAAACAATTAAATCGTAGCTTGATTCGTCAAAATGTACTGAACATACGGGTATTCTTGTTGGTTATCAATTTTCTTCTCTTTTAATTGCCTCCCCATTTACGTTTTAATGCCGGATCTTTCGGGAAACTGTATCATGTATAGAAAATATAATTAGTATTATAAAAAAAAAAACAATAATTGTATAATATCTCATAACCATGAAAGTATTTACAAAAATCGAGTATATCAACTATAAAATCACATCACTAAATAGTAACTGACAAACCTCGTTGGACGCTTCTGTTGTCGCCATACCTTTTGATTAAATTAAATTGAAGAGATTATAAATTATTTTAAAGTATCGAAATTCTCATTAAAAATAAAAACACATCACTACTTCTTCAACTTCTAACTGATGCACATAGTTTGACAGTTACCATAGTTACGACGTTAGATTTTAATATTTTTATTATGGGTTTTATTATATTTTTTTATTAAGGTTTAATATAAGAAAAACATGTTAAATACATACTTGAAAAACGTGACACTAGGTACTTTTTTTAATAGTATTTTCTACACAGCTTTAATGCACAATTATCCATTTTTCCGACAATAAAAGCGGAGCTCTTTTCGACTTTCTCCGCCGAACGCACAAATCAGACTGAGGATGTAAAAAATGTAAGGGTGTGTGTGAGTGACAAATTTGTCACTCGCGCGGCACCCTGCAAATTGAATGATGCTTACTCCAGTAGGGGCGCGCGGACGGGCACGGTTTTTACCTTCATGGTTGTAACCGTTGTAGGTGTAGTGGGCCTTCCAGAGGGGTGACCTGTAATATGTGCAATCAAGTTAACTTAAGAGTTTTTAACCAAAACTATAAACCTGTTTAACTTTAGAGTTCAAAATACTAACAGGCAAATATAAAGTAGGAATTGCACCATCAAGTAATCGACAATTTTTTCCTGGTAAGTATAAGTTTGTTTCAAAATGATTAGAGCAAGTAGTGCTGGTTTTTTGAGGAAACCTATTCATATTATTCCTGCCAATTGCTGATACCCCCCCGCTCTTTTACTTTCGAATCACTAGAAAATCTAAAAATCTTAAATTAAAAAAGAATTAATAATATAAAATATATATATATTAAATTTTCTTTTTAATCATACATGATAGCTTTTTTTTTTTGACTGACTAATTACAGGGAGCCTGAGAGGCATTATCTGTTTTCAACGGTGGCGTGGCTGCGAGATTCGCTAGCCGAAAAAGTTTAAATACTCGGTTTATCGGAACTTTCCCTGATTATTTATAATAATCAAATAAAACACTTAAAAAACTACTTACTTGCGGTATGATACACCAGAATTTGTTACATTTGTTGTCCCACTATGATTTCTACAGGTAATAATTGAACAGTACGACATTTTTATTGCAGAAAATATTTTTTTACTGTAAAAACTGAGAATGCGTGCGTCAGTCTTAGGCGGCAATGCAGACTGACGCGCAAGTTGTCGTAAATGAGCGTGACACATCTAGTAAAGGCGCTGGGCGCATCGTCTTACAAAATCTTAGATGTTAGCAATATCGTAGAATACAATATAATACAATAGAGTTTATAGTAAAGGAAGTTACCTTAAACAACGAGGGTGTATTTTGAGCTTAATACTGAGTTGGGATTCGTACATTCGTATCGTTGCTCATTCTGTCCGCCCAGTACGTTTAACAATGCATTTTTATACACTTTTCCTCTCTCTGCTCACCACGTTAAGACCCTACGCTGGAAATATTTTTTGGTTATCGCCCCGCCCTATAGGCAAGCCCCCCCGCAGGCATCATTGTTTTGCCATTGTCGCAAGAATTTGAGGTCCATTTTGAAATACAAGATGGCGACTTTAACTTTATTTTTAAAATTCGACATGAGACTCGTTATATGTTTTCGGGTGTGCCGAGCACGAATTTGAGGTCCATTTTATAATCCAAGATATGGATTATAAAATGATATGATATAATATAAAACGATATGGGACTTGTTATAAGTATATGTTTTTGGGTATGCCGAGCACGAATTTGGGGTCCATTTTAAATTCCAAGATGGTGACCATAACTTTATTTTTAAAATTCGACATAGAACTTGTTATATATATATTTGGGTGTGCCGAGCACGAATTTGAGGTCCATTTTAAAATCCAACGCGACCTTACCCCAAAAATATAACTAGTCCCATGTCGATTTTTAAAAATAAACTTAAGGTCGCTATCTTGGATTATAAAATGGACCTCAAATTCGTGCTCGGCACACCCAAAAACATATATAACGAGTCCCATATCGAATTTAAAAAATACAGTTGAGGCCGCCATCTTGGATTTTAAAATGGACCTAAAATTCGTGCCCGGCACACCCAAAAACATATATAACGAGTCCCATGTCGATTTTTAAAAATAAAGATGAGGCCGCCATCTTGGATTTTATAATGGACCTCAAATTCGTGCTCGGCACACCCAAAAACATATATAACGAGTCCCTTGTCGATTTTTTAAAATAAAGTTAGGGTCGCCATCTTGGATTTTAAAATGGATCTCAAATTCGTGCTCGGCTTACACAAAAACCTATATAACGAATTAAAAAAAAAATCTCTCCTATGTCGAATTAAAAAAAAAGTTACATTTATACTTGATGATTGATTACTGTCGTTGCGACCGGAACCAAAAAATATTTAATAATAATATGTATGACATTTTACATATATTTCTCTGGTCACAAACTAAGTTACTATGTGTATCAGAAACAACAATATAATACATATTATATATAAACACCCAGACCATGACAAACTGTTCAGAAAATTGTACTAATATTTTTTTGCCATGGGTGGGAATCGAATATTACACAAAAGTCGCAACAACTAGTCTAGGGAGGCGGTCAAAAATAATTCCTATAAAAAACGTCAATCGACTGTCGCGGTTACCCATTACATTACAATGTGGCTTCTCTGTGGTGTCAAAAAATTAAATAAAAAAGTTATAGGTAACCGATAAAAAAAAATCGATGTTGTTTCGCGGTGACTCCGGTTTTCCTTGTTCCAGATTCGAACACTCAAATTTATTCCTTAAACTAAAAAATAGTAATATTATTTTGATTAAAAGATTTTTTTCCATAATTCAAGAACCTGTAAGGTTTATACATGGTCAAATTAATTACGTAAATCTTTAGTAGGCAGCACGAGAGATACACGTCCGTACGCATCGGCACACTAGGCGAGATTGGTCAACGGGGTCATATAATTACTTATTGCAAGATTGAAAATCGCGCAAACAATTTTCAATCAATTAAAATGTCGTAAGTCACAAAACTAATTTTGTCTATAACATACTTAATAATTTATTTAGGTAAAATTTAGTTTAGTAGTGGATTATAAACTGTATCTTCTTGTGAGATGTATTTATTATAGACTTAAAACTCAACCCATTTAGAAGAAAAATGTCTTTATACATTAAAAAGGCATCATTTGAAAATAGAAAAAGTATCGAAAAAATGTTTTCCAATTAGGTTTTTGGTTAAGACATGGAGAGAGGAAGGTCTGAAAAAACTTAAGTTAAAGTGTTTTTAATAAATAGATGTGTGTTTGCCTCTGCAGATATAAGCAAATAAGACTAAAATTTACAGTGCCTCCTCTAATTTCATACACTTTTTCTCCGCTCAGCACGTTAATAATGCATTTTTATATAATTTTTCTCTCCGCTCAACAATGCATTTTTATCAATACACTTCTTCTTTCCGCTCAGTACGTTGACAAATATTTTTTATACACTTTTTTTTTCGCTCAGCACGTTAACAGTGCATTTTGATACACTTTCTCTCCGCTTAACACGTTAATATTGCATTGTTCTTTCTGCTCAGCTAACGTGTTACACTTTTTAAATGTTTTTTAAAATGAGTGGTATTTTAATAATCAAACGAACTTACCTGTAAATGAAGTTCGATTGAAATTATACCTCGTAGTCTCTCCGAAGACGATGGAAGTTCACAATGTAGTATCGAATCGATGCTAGCGGCGTCACATAAGTTTTAAGTAAATTAAATAGCGATAAAGGTTTTGGAACGCATCCTGCACTCCCGCGTATTGAAGTGTCATTCGTTTCGGATGCTGCTCCAGATTCTACAACGCTTAAGGGGTAATGAAAATGATTAAGGGAGGGTGGGTTCCATCGTCTTCGGAGAGACTACGAGGTATAATTTCAATCGAACTTCACTTACAGGTAAGTTCGTTTGATTACTAAATTATAACCTCATAGTCTCTCCTCGACGATGGAAGTTCACAATGTAGATGTTCAAAGTCAAGTTGTAGAATCAGTCTTTGTTTTACTAATTAACAAGTATTATTCTATATACTCGTACACTAGACTAAAGTTTTACAAAAATGTGAAAAGACTTAAGAAAAAACTATTTATGTATTATTAAAATTACTGCTTAAGAAAAAACTGATTCCACAAAGCTTAAAGAGTTACGACCAATGTAAGAATTGGGCAGTTATTAAACCACCAAAAACATGACGTTCAACTAGCCAGTCCAACCAGCCGTTCTTCTTATTTTATCGTTAGTTTAATTGCTCAACTCCTCAAAACTGCTGATGTGGCAGCATGTCTGGTGCAATAATCTGTAAATTTAGTAACGTTTGATGCCATTATCTTCTACGATTTATTATTATTATTATTATTTTTTATCTTTAGCCGGTTGTACTGAGAATTACATGTGAGGTTGTTAAATTAAATTAATTTGTCTTTCTTTCTTAAACTTTAAAAATCTAGCAGATTTTGAATAATTAATTACAACTGAGCAGTACCTACATACATTAGGTCTAGTAGGACAGTTATAAAAAACAGATGTTTATTAAGGCCCGGATGAATTTAGAAATATGGTAATTTTTAAATCCCACCCGAGTATATTCATATTTTAGCCCTAAATCATAGTCGGAAGAAACCCTTAATTATTTGATTTTATTGTAAACACCCACTTTGGGTCCTACATACAATGAAAAATCATATCTGATATTGATAAATCTAGAATAAGATATACCTTGGTTGATATTTTTCTGGTGGTAATTATATTGCTTATTTCAGCATTATATTTATATACTCCACAATATATGGAAAATATTACTTTAAAATATTATCTGACATAGGCCTTTATCTAATATTAACTGCCTTGACATTCAAACCCCTATTGATATATATTTATTCCTGGCTACCAACCTAGGTGCGGTTATCTGGAAATGCAAAGGTAAGTAATTTTGTATCCGGGAGAATTATTGACGGTGATAAAAACTCTATCACCAGGTTACGTAAATAATGGATCCCAAGGTTGAGTCTCCCAATATAGTACAGAACTATTCTATTTGCACTCTCTGTATCATTTCAAGGATTAGGTAAAATCATATATTTGGCCTGTTTTTATATTTTATTTTTTATAATTGGTAGTAATTCTTGAGCAAACAGGATTCTCTCTGATTCTCCAAAATTTGTAATAATTTCTTGATATTATTATTACTTTTTTTTTTTTTTAGGTCATTAATAGGTAATGTTTTCCGTTGTATTTATGAATAATACAAATAATGTAAATGTTATGGATTTCACACCTTTGCCAAATATCCTTTGCTATTCTGTGTAGGTGGGGATATTGAACCCCTAATCAATTGTGAAATGGCTGATGTATTGTTAATATGTAAAAGTGTCTTACAGTTACACTAATCTTTAGCAAAGCAGTGCAAACCAAAACAAGTTGTCTTAATGTTCGAGTGTTTTTATAAGTAATCCGTGTTTATTGGTCCATGAGCCGGACGGCCCTTTTTGTACCACAAGTTGCGCCCCAACCTAGCCTTGAAGCACATGTGTTTGTATCTCCATAAGGTATTAATTATTCCTTTTTGGGCATTACATATAAACTAGTATGAGTATGAGATATCTATTTAACAACAGGCATATTTATATATTTTTTGCATTATATAGAGCCGTAATAAGAATCACTTATATAAGGCAGTCACCTAGACATTGAACAGCTTTGAAAGCTTAGTCATTATTAGATTCAATAATTTTGAAAAAATATATGGTGTAAACAAAGGAAACCCTTATAGTTTATAAGAATAAAACAAAAAAAAGTTAAATTTTGTGAAATCTAAAAAGGCTGTTCAAATTTTAACATGATATTTTTATCAAATAAATTGTTTAGGATTAATAGCCAAAAACCCTTTATTTATTAACTTACATACAGTAAGGTATCATCTAATTTAAAATGGCCAGTATTCATATTATTATTTAAATTGGGGAGCAACAATCATTTGAATTTGTTGGACAGGTTTTATGGCTCCTACATTCTATAATGTTTGAATATATTGCAGGTTTACATTTTTTAAAGTTTTCTCGGTTCTATCTGCCCTATGCATCCCTGTTAAAGCAAGGAGGGGCCCACCAGTTTAAAGATGGATGATTGAGGGGTCTCAGGGAGATTTAGTTTAGTTATTTGTCCATTTTTGGTTGGTAGTACACAGCTCCTGGCTGGATCTTTGAACAGTCCTGTTTTTATTATATCTAATAGGTAACTTCTAAACACAAGAGCTTCTGGATTTCCGTGAAGACATTCAAGTTTTTATTAGAGCAGATATAAAAAAATCCTCTTAGAATGTATGCACAGCAGTTTGACTGCCTCATGAAGACATTTAATAACTAAATTGTAATTTATTAAATGAATATATATTATTTATTTTCTTTTGAAAGTAAAAATGTAGGACCTTACCTAGTGCTACTTTGCTGGTCTTATATTACTACTTTGTACAGAGGAATGTACAAAGGATGTCTACTAGTCCGTTTAGTTGGCACCAGTTCAGCAAATATTCTACATCTATTTTGGGTTAAAGTTGTGTATTCTCCTGTATATGAGTTTCTAGTAAAGACTGTTAAATTTTCACAGAACCTGCTATATAAAATTCTGATTGTATTGTAAAATATTTTTGGTTCATTTAAAATTGAATGTGAATAAAAATTTAGTAGATATTCTGAATTACCCTACTAGGTTTATTATAAATCATTGTCATTCAATACTCTTAACAGTATTGCAATGAGATTGTATTTTTCGCAAATTCTGCTATATAAAATATCCTTGGACTTAATTGATCCTGAAGATGCAGGTATAAATTGTTTTTATGAATTACATAAAATTATTTTTATGAATTACTTACCTACATTTATTTATTTTTATATTTTATAATTTATAGCACCAGACTGATTATAAAAGTCATTCAATACGAAATATCTTCCGCTGTTGGTTGTCAACAGGGTGATCCCCTCGGACCAGCTATTTTCAGTATAGCGATTCATTCCATTTTAAATAAACTAAAATCTAAACTAAAAGTTTGGTATTTAGATGATGGCACATTAGGTGATGAAATAGATATAGTGTACAATGATTTGGAAGAAATCATTTTAAAATTGTCATCTATTGGTATTCAATTAAATTTTGATAAATGTGAATTATATATTCCTGAAGTTTACAATCTAGATGAACGAATGATATAATTCAAAAATTTAATATTTTGAGACGTCGCGGGATTTACCAATGGTTAAGCGTGTTCATCAAAAGTTGGTGGATTCATCCCCAACAATTGATGACCGTGCACGTATTCTTGCGGTGTCTGAGTATGAGGCCAGTCTTAATGCCCTTCCTTCAAAAAAATTGGGTACGTTATTGGATAACAATACACTAAGAACATCCGTTTGCCTACGCTTGGGATTAAAGGTCTGCGAACCTCATCGCTGTCTGTGTGGCAAAGATGTCGGCGAGTTGGGTCACCACGGACTCTCGTGTTCTAGAAGTGCTGGCCGATTTTTCCGCCGCAGTGCCTGTAATGCCCGTATCCGTAGAACGCTTGCCATGGTCTCGATTCCGTCTATTTTGGAACCTAACGCTTAAGTCGAGACGATGGCAAGCGACCAGACGGGATGACTTTGGTACTTTGGAGTTTGGGACAGTCTCTTGTATGGGATTTTACTTGTTGTGATACATTGGCTCCCTCCCATCTCCAAGGTACCTCAGTGAAAACAGGGGCTGCGTCGGAACAGGCGCAACTAAGCAAGCGTCGAAAATATCAATCAATTATTAAAGATTATATATTTTCGGCGTTTGCTGTGGAGACGATGGGTCCGTGGGGGTCTGAGGCAAAAGCATTTTATAAGGAAATTGCCCTTAGGCTCGTCGACGTTTCGGGAAGCAATAAAGCTGGCAGCTATTTCATACAAAAACTGAGTATAATTTAAAGAGGAAATGCTGCCAGCGTATTGGGTACCATGCCACTAACAGACAGTGATTAATTAAAGACTATTTTAATTTATGTTTTTATTTTAAGTTTTTTTAAAATTTATTTTGTTTTTAATTATTTTATAGGTATTATTTATATTAAGTTTTTATCTAATATGTTATTTTGTTACTTATTTATTAATTATATTATCACGTTAATGAAATATTTTTTTATAAGTGTCAAAATAAAAAGTTTCATAATGTGAAAATTACTCTTACCTCTTAACAGTGAAGCAATGGCGAAATATCTAACCATATACATTCCCAAAGAATGTCCCAGGTTACAAAAGTCATTCAATACTCTTATTCAGTATCGCAATGATATATAAAAATAAACTTTTAATGTGAAAACCATTCTTAACTCTTAACAGTAAAGCAATGGCAAAATATCAAACCATATACATTCCCAAGGAATGTCCCAGGTAACAATATGTATTTGTCCACAACACAAAGTTGATTACATTAATAGTTGAGCGTTATGTATTTTCGATAGGGTTTTAATAAGACGAATAGAAATTCACCTTTGGTTTCATGATCGCTTTGAGCGAACCATTTCCTCACCACCTAAATCAATTAGATTTTTTTTTTTTGTAAGATGCGACGCCAACTTGACATAAAAAAACAAATGACACTTCAATGCGCGGGAGTGCAGAGCGACAGTGGAGGATGCGTTCCAAAACCTTTATTGCTTTTTAATTTACTTGAAACTTATGTGACGCCGCTAGCATCGATTCGATAATACATTGTGAACTTCCATCATCGAGGAGAGACTATGAGGTTATAATGATGTCAGTTTTTCTAATTAAATAGTTTTTTCTCTTTTTAGTTTTTGGAAACTCGATGTTATTTTTAAAATACTTTTGTGGAAATAGCTATTTGGGAGATGTTTTTTTTTTATAGTTTGAGGGTAACGTGATGGAGCACCTGAGCAACGGATACCAGCCGACGATGATACACGCGGAAGGGTTTGCGAATTTATCAACAAGGACAAGTATTTTGGAAACATGATACTGAAATTACCGCCTTATTTAAGAAGGTAAGTCGTTCGAGAATAGAAACATAAAACTAATAAACTACAATTTTATTAGTTTGTCAATGTTTTTACGGAAAAGTCAAGTTAAAAAAAAAATTACATGGCAAAAATAATCTCCGGACCCTGTTTGAGGATGGACTTATAACTCCAATGTTAAATAGGTCATAATAAATTTATGTAGTAAATATTAAAAACAGTTTGGTTACTAAGCCATGTCATAAGGGGTTATAAGATCATTGTCCGTCTGTCAGTCAGGCTTTTATTTATAAAATCGGTTGAGGTAAAAAAAAACATATCTAAAGGTGCGTCCCAACATGCAGCAATGTCGCGCTCAGCCGCGCACACTTGCCAAGAGAGTTACTTGTATAAAAAATTTCAGCAATCTGTTTAGCCGTTAAAATGTAATTAAGAAAATAACATTCAAACAATAAAACCGCTAAAAATATTAACATTACACGTATTTAATATTAGTAACCTTAGATATACTAAAATAAAATGTCTACCATTATATGGGAAATCAAAACCATTTTATTATAAAAAAATATAAAACTTTATTCAGAACAATTAAAGTCTAAAAAATCAAAATGCTTAAGTTCGTCAGAGTCGTTGCTGATTACCTACTGTCTCTCACATTAATTATAAAACTGTCTAAATTTTCCTCGGTAATACTTTCCCTTTCTTTATATGTATTTTCCACATTTACAACGACTCGGATCAGATTTCCTAATTGCTCCGTGGGCAGTTTTATATTTTTATTTGCTACTCTGTGTTTTTCCATGTCCATCAGCTCAATGGCATTTAGATCACAATGACACGGAGGTAGTCTCAATACCTCATGACCATTCTGCTTTAATATTTCATCGGCTTCATATGGCTCTGGGTTATACCGTTTTACTAGACACAACAGTTCTGCTTTCGTATGGTAGGTACCTACTCTTCAAATTGATTAGTATTCATTGTAAGTCATTATTTTAATTTATCTTTGCGATTCTGTATTGTGGAGCTTTTTTTTATTTACGACAACAAAATGATAACTCGCATTGTCTAGCAAATGTTTGAAAACAGCCATATGACAATTTAACATTGTCACAATAACAATTGTCATTTAAAAGTTTCCAAATAATTTGATTATCTACTTTCATTGGCAAACTCTATAAAAGGCTTCCGACAAAAATAAAAAAAAAATATTTTGAAATTATAAAAAAAAAAATATTCAAAAATATAAACTAATTTCGTTCATTTTTAAAATAATTAACTGGATTTTGCGATATTAATATTATAAATCTGAAATCTAAAAAATCTGCGTGACGTCATAAGCACGCTATCACAGATTAAAATAGAATACTACGTACAAGCTGTAATAAACTAAAAGATGTTGAGAACAACTATTGGATAAATGTGGTGCGATATTCACCTTTATTAAATGTATGCGTAATATAATATAATATATTGTGTAACTATGTATCTTACAGCATGGTAATAAGGTATTATTATTAAATTTTATAGCTATTCTTTTAGGTAATGACAATAATAAGGCTTCACAAGATATCTAGTATAAAAGATAAGTTTCTGGAAACACGTATACCGCTTAATAAACTGTAGAGTATTATCGGACCCAAATTTTCATTTCACTTTGCGGTAACCGATAGAAATGCTTGCTTGTGAGTTATGATATGGACATATGAACTTCCATTCATTATTTTAAAAAAAATAATACATTAAAATGTCCAAACATCTTAAAAACCAGTTTTTTTTTTATTGATAAAAACGAAATAAGTTTCTTTTTAGCCTATGTTTTCGAAATCAAAAATAAAATATACTTTTTATTTATTTTTCTCGGAAGCCCATTATATTTTTGACCTAAGTTAAACGTGTATCCCTGCTGGACTCTCCAGTAATACATTTCTCCTACGGCTATTATAAAAAGATTTATAACCACAACCCAGTCGTACTTAGGTGGACTTTCGTTCTTTACAGAATAGAAAATGAAAAAAAAAAAAAGATTCTCTCCAAAGAAATTGGATGATTGGCAAATTTATTTAATTTAGAAATAGGAGAAGTATTCATAACTGTTACTAGTTTATGTATAAAAATTATGGGATTAAAAATATTTCAAGTAATTTAAGTAGTATATTCGTACTTCCAGTAATACTCGATTACTGCTTGTCGCAGAACTAAAATAATAAATTTGGCAGTCATTGTATTTGTGTTGTTTTTATTTCTTAATCAGAAAATATCTTTCGTATTCATTCTTGAGTTTTCCTCCGCTGCATGCAGCGCATTACAATACCAAAAAGTAGGTAGGTTAACTCAATCAAATTTAAGTTTTTAATCGAAGCTCAGTACGATGCAGTATCATTTATTGTTTTTATCATAGCACTCGTAATTAAAAGTAAATCATAATTAATTATATATTACTTTTGAATGCAAGCCCGATGATATTAATTAATATTGAATTGCTGCCTATAGGTGAATACAAACAAATGTAAACTTATAATATACCCAGCGGCCTGTAACTAATTTAGAAATGTATGCATTCACGTAAATAATGACGAAGAGACAAGTGTTATTTGTAAAGTATTTATTTTTAGTTTTTACTGCTAATGTAAGTTATGTAAATACTCTATAATAAGTTAATATAGTTATGTAAGTATAGAATTAGTAGATACCTACAGAGGAGTCTACTGTAAAACTTAATATGTTAGCTTAACTATAACTAACAAGATGTGTTTTAATTTTTTTTTAAATATTTTTGTTATGATAATTGCTTTAAAAGTGGCCCCAGCCTAGTGTTTAAGTCACTGCGCAAATGATAACAAGGTTAAGCAGATGACAACAAGGCCGTACCTGGGATCGGTGACCGTTTTATACAACGAGGCCATCATAAACGCCGCAACCAGCTTACCACTTGTTAGGTGTTACCTCCGAATACCATCGGCGAAATGAGGAAGAATCCCTGTGTTGTACCCTGAGGCTGTGTTTAAACCCTGTGTTCTCGGGAGCCACAAAAGGTACCTGTGATGGTATTTATTTTATTTATAATTGCTATATTTTTGCTCGGCTTCTTATAATGGTAGCTTAATGTCACAAACTTGTTCTTAACCTTCCTCAAGTTAAAACTATGAAATTCAAACAAAAAATTAACATATATTATAATAAACTTGTAAACAAAACAAAATCTGTAGATTTTTATGGCAATCTATCTATAGGTATAAATCAATGTTTTATGGCAACTGCAGGTAACACAAAATTAATCTATCTATATGTATAAATCAATGTTTTATGGCAACTGCAGGTAACATAAAATTAATCTATCTATAGGTATAAATCAATGTTTTATGGCAACTGCAGGTAACACAAAATTAATCTATCTATAGGTATAAATCAATGTTTTATGGCAACTGCAGGTAACACAAAATTAATCTATCTATAGGTATAAATCAATGTTTTATGGCAACTGCAGGTAACATAAAATTAATCTATCTATAGGTATAAATCAATGTTTTATGGCAACTGCAGGTAACACAAAATTAATCTATCTATAGGTATAAATCAATGTTTTATGGCAACTGCAGGTAACACAAAATTAATCTATCTATAGGTATAAATCAATGTTTTATGGCAACTGCAGGTAATACAGAATTAATCTATCTATAGGTATAAATCAATGTTTTATGGCAACTGCAGGTAACACAAAATTAATCTATCTATAGGTATAAATCAATGTTTTATGGCAACTGCAGGTAACACAAAATTAATCTATCTATAGGTATAAATAAATGTTTTATGGCAACTGCAGGTAACACAAAATTAATCTATCTATAGGTATAAATCAATGTTTTATGGCAACTGCAGGTAACACAAAATTAATCTATCTATAGGTATAAATCAATGTTTTATGGCAACTGCAGGTAACATAAAATTAATCTATCTATAGGTATAAATCAATGTTTTATGGCAACTGCAGGTAACACAAAATTAATCTATCTATAGGTATAAATCAATGTTTTATGGCAACTGCAGGTAACACAAAATTAATCTATCTATAGGTATAAATCAATGTTTTATGGCAACTGCAGGTAATACAGAATTAATCTATCTATAGGTATAAATCAATGTTTTATGGCAACTGCAGGTAACACAAAATTAATCTATCTATAGGTATAAATCAATGTTTTATGGCAACTGCAGGTAACACAAAATTAATCTATCTATAGGTATAAATCAATGTTTTATGGCAACTGCAGGTAACACAAAATTAATCTATCTATAGGTATAAATCAATGTTTTAAATTAATTGTGCATGACACAGACAACTTCCTATTATGGCATTATTACGATGGGCAATTTTAGTTACCTCTTAACATAATATACCCACTATATTTAACATGTTGCCTAGGGCTACCATAGCCAACATGTTAAGAGGTATCTAACTATCTATCGTATCTATTCTACACGCGCACGAAGCTGCGGACAACTAGTAACAAAAATAATTATGTCCCAACGAATGAGAAATAATTGCAAAACAGTATTCCTGGTAATTTCAGTGTTATCAGGTGACCGTGGTACCAGAACGTCCTGAGTTGGACTTTGTCAACGCCAAATACGTGGAAGTGGCAAACTACAGCACCCTGAGGAGCAACCGGAACAGCCCCTACATTATGAGAATATCGATACGAACTAAAGTTGAAATGGGGGACAATATATCGGTATAGCACGTTAACGTATTGATTTCATACCATTTCTCTCCGCTCAGCACGTTAGCAATGATTTTATACACTTTTTCTTTTCGCGCAGCACGTTAACATACACTTTTTAAACGTGTTCAAAAATGAGTGATATCGATTTTTTTAATTAAATAGTATTTTTGTCTTTTAGTTTTTGGGAACTCGATGTTATTTCTTAAATATTTATATTTTAGTAGAAATAGCTATTTACAACTGGAAATGATTTATTTAGTTTGAGGGTACCGTGATGGAGCACCTGAGCAACGGGTACCAGCCGACGATGATGCGCATGCGCGGAAAGACTTGCGAATTTATCAACAAGGACAAGTATTTTGGAAACATGGTGCTGAAACAAATGCCGCCCAATGTAACTTGCCCGCTTAAGAAGGTAAGTCGTTAGGGAATGGAGATATAAAATTAATCAACTATTTATTATTATGAATTAATTATTTTCACAAATAATTCATTCATTTAATTTTATTCCTTTTATAGTTTAGACGATGGGTCCTGGTTCCAAGGAAGCAAAAACATTATTATTTTTCTTTGGGTAAAAGACTTGGAGTAGTGGCCTTGTTGGCCAATATTTTGGTTCTAATGATTCCTTGAAATGATGTACATCGCTAGATCATCGTATTCCTTGGGTTTAGTTTTTTATTTTTTTTATCATAGTAAAACATATTATTATATTGAAAAAACGAAAAGACATTCATTTACATGAAAAAATAATAGAAGTCTGAAACAAAGGTGAGATTTTTTTCTAATCTCAATTTGGTTTCCAACATGCCGGCCGCCTTGAAGTAAATGAGGGCTTCAACACTCCATAAAACTGCATAGTCTTCAGAGAGACGACTCGAACCGCTCCATCTGTTGCTTGATGTAGCGCGACTTGCTCACACTTTTGAAAAATATAAATGTAATCCTTTGAGATCCGACTCGAAGGACCATGTTGACCAATGATTTGGTTCTAATGATTCCTAGAAATGATGTACATCGCTAGATCATCGTATTTCGTTGAAAATAATACATATTTTGTATACTAAAACACATATTGAAAAAACGAAGGCAGTCATTGACACGCAAAAATAGTAGAAGCCTGAAGGAAAAGTGATAATAGATTTTTTTTTAAATCTCAATTTGGTTCCCAACAGGCCGCGGATCCTAAATCAGGATTTCTTTTAGGACAAAAAGTATCCATAGCTCCCCAACGCGAAAACGCAGTGCTATGGGTACTTTTTCAAGAAATCCTTGATGGTTTTTTGGCAATAGCATGAATAATTAATTTACTTACCTAAAAAATCTACTCCTTTATTTGTTTAACAATGTTTCTGTTTTACGGAAAAGTCAAATTAAAATATATGTTTTTAATAACTAAGCTCTAGTAATAATAATAATATTTTCTTTATTTTCTAATAACACAATAAAAACAATAGTATGAAATGATCTTTATTTGTTAACAAAGGTGTATAAAGTAGTGGTTATCGTTAATTACCGTTCGCTATGTGTACACATAGTACAAGCCTAGAATACAGAAGCAACGATATAATACATATTATATTTTATAAATACCCTGATCATGACAAATCGTACAGAAAAAAACGTACTAATATTTTTTTGCCACGAATGGCAATCGACCGACCTCCGGATACAACGCCAAAGGCGCAACCACTAGTCTACCGGGGCTGTCCTTTTGAAGATGGACTTACAACTCCAATGTTAGAAAGGGTCATAATAAATTATTGTAGTAAATAAAGCTAATAAAATAATCTTTGCCTCGGTATGATGCCCAATTCGTAGGCCGTATTGTGTAGAGTAACCTATGTGCCAGCTGTCGGCTCACCTAACCAGAGGCTGAACAAGTGGAGCCAAGGCTTTATACCTAGTCTAGCCTTAAATATTGTAACACGGAAAAAACATTTTGTTTCTTTTGCAAATAACATTTATTACTTTTACAGTGCGTTAGTTTAATACATAAATATAAAACAATTTAAAATATAAAAAACTTATTCGAAGTGGTCTCCAATTGCTGCAATACAGTCCTTTAAACGTTGAGGCCAATTATCAATTGAAGCACGCACTCTTTCCATGGGAAAATTCTTCACTGCCAATTGTATGGATTGTTTTAGGGATTCCAAATTATCATGACGTTTAGAGCAAGCCGTACTCTCTAAAACTGATCAAAAATAATAATCCAGCGGATTAAGATCGGGACTAGACGACGGCCAGTCTTCAGCTTTGATGAAGTCCGAAACGTTCGCTTCCAACCAAGACTGCGTGGACCGAGCTTTATGATCCGGCGCCGAGTCTTGCTGGAAGGACCATACTTGGTTATTAAACATGGTGTTGTTAAGGGGCTTAACTACCTTCTCAAGAATGGTATCTTAATATACTTGTGTTAGCGTTATCAAGAAAAATAATTTGGATTACTACATTTGGCTTACATGATTTTTCATCCCTTTGGCCGCGAAAAATAAAGGAAAGAAAAAAAAGACTGTCAACAGGAAACCGTGGCGCGTGGCGGTCGTTCTTCTCGGATGTATTTTTCTAGTTACTTTTCCTACTTGATTATACATGTATATTGTTATCAATTTAAAAATAAAATATACGTGAGCTAAAGCACATTTCGTGAGTATTATTTTGGGGTTCTCGAAGAATCTAATATATCAGAAGAGGTAAGAACGTTGGAAAAAAAGTATTGGTATGTAAATTATATTAATTATTATACATTTAATAATCGGTTCGATAATTATTTGTTGGCACATCCGCAGTAATCTAATAAATCCATAAAATAATTATAATATCAAATCAAGATTACTCGCCCAACCTTATAATACAAATTGGTGTAAAAATTGTATGTATGTACATAAGTAACTAATTGTGTGTAAATCATGAACTAGATCATTCTTGCTTACACGACAATAGACAATTCTTCAATGCAGATATTTACTTACTACTTCTGAGTAATCTAACTACAAATCTACTACCTATTACCTACTGTTACTTATTTCCAAATATATTATTTCATTATATACTTATATGAGGCAATGTCGAGATTACTGCATGAGTGGAAGATTTATTTTAAATTACTTATTCATAATAGAATGCCAAAAAAAAAAACAATGAGGATAATTACTATTTTTATTTATTATATATAACGCTCTCTTGTTCATAAACATAAAAAGGGTTTGTAATCAATCAATAATGTATTAAAGTGGTGGTTTAGTATTAAATTATTATGATACCTATTTATGGCAGGTAAGTCAAAGTCAAAGTCAAAAATATTTATTTCATGTAAACCTTTACAGGCATTTATGAAAAGTCAAAAAAAAAAAAGTATATATAAGGTCCTGTGTGCACTTGGCCAGGTCGCCATTCCTCCCACAGACAAATGTTGAGAATATAATACAAAATAAACAAATCGTAAACTATTGTCCTTGCGGGAAGAAAAAACAACCCAACCGAACACACACTACATAACCAACCAGTTTAAGACTAGGTGGTTAGCTGGTTCCATTGACCTGTCAATCGTTGACTGCCCTGCAAAAGCGCCACCAAGGCGACCAACCCAACAGACCATAGCTACGCCCTAAATATACATACTTTAATATAGGTAATCAAAATATACCTACAAGTAGATAGATGAAAGGTATCTTTTAGGGCGCAAACGCTGATCACAAGTCGATCGCCTCAGAGACACCCTGGAGAAAAAGGTACCAGCAAGTAAAAAACTCTGATGTTCCACATGTACCGTATCATCGGAGGAGCATGGACCTGCATGGTTACTGACCTAAACCTATGCGTATAGCATGTGGTATATACTCTCATCCTACTGAAGAGCACGCGTAGAACACCCCAAGGCAGATATACTATCTTACAATATTGAAAGCACAGAATTACAGAACACAACATTTCTTTGATGCCAGCGCCGGCCCATCAGCAGAAGATTTTTCGGGATCTCCGCTTCTTATATGATAACAATCAAACGTGCGTGCCTAGCGGAGATCCAAGATAAGCGGAGGTACATTAAAATAATTATTATGTAGTGAATTAAAATATCAAACCATTATTGATTTAAGGATAAAAGAGTAGACCAGTACCTTTTATTAAAATTACATAACAAGTATTTATAAATAATTCTAGTAAAATCCAATTTTGGTAGAATGTCTACTATGATACCATTAGGATTGCAGAATTGATTATTACACGCACAACACAGGACAAGATGCGGTGTGTGTGTCTTGACGCTCAAGGTGTGTGATATGAAATACTGTCTGGACTTTGACTTAGTTAATCTTACTTTGCTGTGTATAATATATACTACTATAATATATATACCGTGTATAATATATGTAAATAAATGAATAAATATAAATATCATCTATGGACTTAATAACCCATCTATAAACAGCTTCACAAGTTGGTATAGTGAAACTGGGTCCGACAGCTTAACGTGCTCTCTGAGATGTTCGATATTTTTTAACGAAAAATGGCATATTTACTCATTTTTCGTTTAAAAATCTCGAATCGAGATGAATGTCGAAAGCGCGAGAATTGCCCACCTGAACGCAGACGACGATCAGTAAGCAGCCCGCCTGATAACCGCCGCCATCGAATCCGATCCCGTAAGCGCTTACTTTCGAGCAGCTCGAACAGTACATCGAGCCCGAAGTCTATCAGGCACGCACGAAGACGAAAACGTCGTCATCAGCAGTCATTAAACAGCTCCAGTAGGGACGATAGGAGAACTCGTACGAAATGGAGAAAACTTAGTCTTTCTCAATCCACGACGTCGTCGTTCAAATCGCTTTCGTCGACGGCTGTACCGTAATCGGACATACATCTCGTACATGCTTAAAACCGATAAAACGATGTGATAAATGCTCACGGTTGGGGCATGATAGTCAAAAATGTGAAACAATTTGCAATTTCCGCGAGCAGAACAATACCAAGAATAAAGATAATGCCGCGACTATTAAAAACGAATCAACACAAAATGTTTTACAGATATCTTCGGACCACAATGCGAACGGCAAGTATTTTAAATCTATAATCATAAATAATAAAGAGCGATCTGTGTATCTGTGTGTGTGTGTGTGTGTGATCTTGGGAGTCAATGTACGATTATCCGCAAAACGGTGGCAGATGAAGCCGAACTTAAACTAGTTAAAACTGGGCTCTCCGTGATTAAGGGCTTAGGCTTTGGAAGTATCGTTCCATTAGGGAGGACAACTATTCATATTATAGTTGATGCGGTCGAGGCTGACATTGACGTTTACGTTGTAGAAGATAACTTATTACATACAGAAGTTTTAGTCGGACAGTCGTTGATAGAACTCCCAACGGTAGTCATTCATAAGACGAGCTATTATTGTATTGCATCGATACGGAAACAGATAAAATTAATCTTCACGTTACACATAAGGTTATTTTAGAAGCAGGTCTCAATAAAGTAGAAGTGCGTACAGATTCAGATCTTACCGGACTGCATTTTGTACCTGGAATGATATGCTTAAAACCGGAGAACGAATATATTATTTTACAAGGCGTGTATGTAATTAAAGGTGGCGAGGGTCATATTATGCTATTTAACGTATCTAATAAACGTATGACCTTGAAACCAGACAAATTATTATCGCGAGCCATAAAACTACCCGAAACAAATATGTTTATACCTAACACCGGGTCGTTCGAAGTTAACAATATACATTCTTGTGATAATCAAGAGATACTAACGTCCGACGATATACAACCTATTACAATGGATATGTTAAATATAGGACCTAAGGTCATTGATTCGGTAAAAGATAGGTTACTAGTATTAGTAAATCATTTTAGAGATTGTTTTGCCCTTGACACGCATGAACTCGGGGTTACACACTTAACTGAAATGAGCATAAAACTAAATGACAATACACCCCTTATTTATAAAACATATAGACTACCGTTTAGTGAAAGGGCTAAAGTTAGGGAGATAATTGGCGAACTGATGGCAAATGGTATCGTTCGGGAATCTCAATCAGCATATGCTAGTCCGATTGTTCTTGTGCTTAAAAAGAACTGCGAATATCGTTTATGAGTCTACGCATCGGGCACTAAACAAAAAGACGGTTAAAGATAGTTACCCTATGCCTGTGATAGAAGATCAGCTAAATAGGTTAAGTGGAAAATCATTATTTACAAGCCTGGATCTTGCGTCAGGGTACTATCAGATCCCTATGGCAGAAGACTCGAGACACGTCTCAGGTTTTGTAACCCCCGATGGCCATTATGAGTATACCCGGATGCCATTTGGCCTGGTTAATGCTCCCGCGGTCTTCCAGAACATGATCAATAAGGCTATAGGTTCGAAACGATTTGATTTAGCCACTCCTTACCTAGACGATCTTCTATCCACTGCCAGTGGTGTCGATGAGATGTTTAATAAACTTGAGGCTATTTTCGAACTGTTGCGAAACGCTAATCTTACCTTAAACATTAAAAAATGACACTTTTTCCAATCCCAAATCGATTACTTGGGTTTTAAAATATCTGAAGAAGGTTTAAAGCCCGGGAAAGATACAAGCTGTGGACGAATTTCCCCGTCCAATTAACGTCCACCAGATTCGTCAATTTGTTGGTCTTGCTAGTTTCTTTAGACGTTTCGTCTACGATTTTGCATCCTTGGCTAGACCTTTAACAAAATTAACCAAAGCAGACGCTCCCTGAACATGGGATGATGAACAGGAGACAGCATTTCAATGTATAAAATCTAAACTTATAACGAGGCCAGTTCTAGCACTGTACAATGCTGACTTCATTACTGAAGTCCACTGCGATGCGAGCAAAATTGGAGTAGGGGGATATTGTTACAGAAACCATCTGAGGATACACCGTTGCGTCCAGTAGCCTATTTCAGCCGCCAAACCACCCGAGAAGAAGAGTTTTGGCACTCATATGAGTTGGAGACGATGGCCGTTGTACTATCACTGAGGAAGTTTCGCGTATATTTGATAGGGATCGAATTCAAAGTCGTTACTGATTGTAACGCCCTGCGGTCCACCTTAACAAAGAGCGATCTATTACCGAAAGTCGCTCGCTGGTGGCTTGATAGATAGATGTATTTAGTAAGTTTATATTTATAAAAGGCGTGCGAAATACTATATAAGTCCAAAACAACCGTTAAAGCTTTAGAAGAATTATTTGCCATATTTGGGCACCCTAAAGTCATCATATCCTATCAAGGTTCTAGTTTTACGTCAAGTGAGTTTAAGAATGTCACATGTTCGATTGGCTCTAGGCATATATGCAATGCAGTAGCCACACCGCGAGCTAATGGACAGATCGAACGGTATAATCGAACCATTTTAAACTCATTGGCAGCTATGAACCACGGACATGATGAAAAAGAATGGGATCTGAA
This sequence comes from Monopis laevigella, assembly GCA_947458855.1. Classification (NCBI taxonomy): domain Eukaryota; kingdom Metazoa; phylum Arthropoda; class Insecta; order Lepidoptera; family Tineidae; genus Monopis; species Monopis laevigella. The sequence continues at coordinate 25,755,986 of OX381585.1, forward strand.
TTTGGGTAGGCAACAGTGGAGCCTTAACAACACAATAAATAAAGGCACTGGTAAGTCACCAGCTAAAATAGTTTTTGGGCAAAGGACAATTGGACAGTCAGAGGGGATAATTAAGGGAACGTTAGACCAAACTAAAAAAAATACAAACATGGAAAGAGAAGAACTAAGACTAAACGTACACGAAAATATAAAAGAGATGCAGTAAAAGATGAAAAATGCGTATGATAAAAATAGAGCGCCGGCAAAAATATTTAATTTGGATGATCTGGTCATGATACCCAATCATAATCCTGATAAATGTAAAAGTAAAAAGTCTCAAAATGTCGTGGCTCTTTTAAAATTTCCCGTATTCTAGATAATGATAGATATGAAGTGACAAGTATCCACGGGCACGCCAAACGAACGTATCAAAACATCTTCCCGGCAGACCACCTAAAACCTTGGATTACAATGCATTCTCCTCCTGCTGGTAGTGAAATTAGTTCTAATAGTGACGATTCTTTGTCTGAATAACCTAGTTTTAATCTAATACTCTCTAAATCTAAACCTTACCTATTCCATCCCTACATTTATAGCATAGATACCCGCTAGATGGAGAGACTCCCACTCAACACTGGGAAAAACAAGAAAAGCTCCCTTAGAGCAGACATCATGAAATCACTAGTAGCATGTGGGGTGGCTCTAGCTGATTTTGAGCTATATGCGAAAAGTATTATATATAATATGATGATATAACCCCAAGTGCGGTGAACTTATATAATTACCTTAAATTTCCAAGTGTGAATATTATAACTCTGTTATTAGTGATGATAATATAACATGTAAATATTTGTAAGAAGCCCCTAGCGTGGCCATAATAATTAGAATGGACCCCTAGTGTGGTACCTACTTGGTTTATAGATGATACTGTATTAACAAAAATTATATTTTCATTTGATTTCTCATTATTATGATTATTTTTGTTTGTCAGAATAATTTAGTTGTAATTATATCAATAAATACATAATAACATAAAACGTTTTATAGTTGGTCTATTGTTTATTTTATGTTTTTAATTAAAAGTTGAGAACAAATTTCTATGTAATCAGGAAGATTATTCGAGAGAGCTAGGTATGAGGACATACCCAACACTGAATGGCCGAGATAAATTTGGGGATGAGGTCATCCCCAGAGCAGAATGGCCGTCTGTTAGCGTTATCAAGAAAAATAATTTGGATTACTACATTTGGCTTCCATTTTTCATCCCTTTGGCCGTGAAAAATAGAAGAAAGAAAAAAAAGACTGTCAACAAGAAACCGTGGCGCGTGGCGGTCGTTCTTCTCGGATGTATTGTTCTAGTTACTTTTCCTACTTGATTATACATGAATATTGTTATCAATTTAAAAATAAAATATACGACATTTCGTGAGTATTATTTTGGGTTCTCGAAGAATCTAATACTTGTGCCGATGTTTTGATACCTTTTTCACAAAAATATTGCTCAGTCACTCCTTCATAGCTAACACCCCACCAAATCATCACTGAAGTCGGATAATGCCCACGTTGCACTCTGTCGAAGCTTCCTTAAGCTTTAAGCATAAATACGGTCATTTTGTTTGTTAAAATGTTGCTCAATTGTAAAAGAATATCACCCGTAAATTATTTTTTTCTGTGACCTCCCTTTGCGTACTTCTTCAGTAGTTGTTTCGATTTTACCACCGTATTCTTTTTTTTATTATCAGTTAAGAAATGACCAATGCGTCTCTTATAGGCAGCAAGTCCTAAGTCATCTTTTAAAATACGCGACATGGTTCTAGGTGCTATCTTCATCTCCCGAGATAAAATCTTTTGCTTTCGGACAGGATTTCTTCGAATTCTTTCCCTTACTGCGTTGACCACCTTTTTCGTACGAACACTACGTGGACGGCCAGGTGGGCAATTCTCGCGCTTTCGACATTCATCTCGATTCGATATTTGAGTGACATAATATGTCATTTTTCGTTCAAAAATATCGAATAGATATGAATGTCGAAAGCGCGAGAATTGCCCACCAGATCTTTTTTTGTCACAAACAGAGGTCTCATTGTACCTATTAATAACCTGGCACACAAACATTTGATTAATACCAAGTGTATGGAGTTTTAATGCATTTGGCTCCATACATACTTTGTGTAATGCAATCACAGCGATTCGGTTCTCTTTATCACCCTTCTCCATTTTAATATCGCAAAATATTGTACAATGTATTGGCGCCAAAATGAGAAAACTCAATGAACAATCGTATAAAAATTACAGATTCCAATTTCAAATGTATTTTTTTTATTGTAACAGTATTTAAGACCAGACTATCATATCGTTTTTCAGGATATGACCTACTCATTGCAGCTGCGTTTGTATCCGCTGGACATCCCGTTCCAGCTTCCATTCACGTTTGGGTCAAACTGGATCAAGGGCCGAGTTGATATAATTGTCTTCATGACCAACACCAAGGAAACTGTCGCGAAGGGGAAAATTCATGTCACTGTAATTAAAATGACTAACAAAAGAAATAAAAACAATTAGAAACTTAACCGACTATAAACAGATCGTGTAAATTACATATTTATTAGAATATATTTATGATCAACTATTATTTGTTTATTTTTTTGGAGCATGGCATGTGCCAAAGTTCTGGGAGTAAGCAGGACGTTTTGGATTTTGAATCAAAATTCCCATTATGCCACGAAGGTCAAATAAAAACACACAACAATTATTAGTACGGTTTTAAAGAAAAACTTAAAAACAGTTTGGTTACTAAGCCATCTCATAAGGGGTTATAAGATCATTTTGTCCGTCTGTCAGTCAGGCTTTTATTTATAAAATCGTTTGAGGTAAAAAAAAAACATATCTAAAGGTGCGTCCCAACATGCAGCAATGTCGCGCGCAGCCTTGCAAGAGAATTACTTGTATAAAAAAATTCAGCAATCTGTTAAGCCGTTAAAATGTAATTGAGAAAATAACATTCAAACAATAAAACCGCTAAAAATATTATCATTACACATATTTAATATTAGTAGCCTTCACAGAGTTATTATAGAAGCAGAGATAACATAAAAACCTTATGTGTTGGGCTTACTCACTCTCATGGCACAGATCATATAGGTTTTTCACTTCCTCAGTTCACATACACTCGTAAGAAATAAGTACCCGTGGCAAAAAACAACTACAATAGGTACCAATTTGTCTATGCTTGTAAGTCAAGCTAAATGTCATAAGTCATAACATGTCATATTACATATTAACTGTAAAATTTATCATCTCGACCTCTTTATTGCAAATACTCAATATTTAATTAGAATTACATATTGTAAAATGTAGAGTTTAATAAAGTAAAGTGTAGTGCTTATATGTAAGATAATGCAAACCATCAAAAAGTGCCTGGAATAACAACAAGTAAGTTTAAAATGTTGACAAGCATTCAAACACTTATTTCAATAAAAACATTAGTTAATCATGTCCTTTCGAAATATGTGTCACACAGAAAATATATTTAATTGTGACTAACAAAATTTAAATATAAATCTTATAATTTTCGTTGCAATTTAGAGAAAAACGTAAAAAATTTTGGGCAATAACAACTTTTGACAATTCATAAACACAGGGTCGGATTTGTAAAATAAAATTATTTTATTATTTTTTTGCTGTTTTATTGTGACTGATATGCCATTTTTCGTTCAAAAATATCGAACATTAAACGAAATAATTAATAAATATTAATTAATAAATATACAAATATCGAACGAAAAATGACATATTTTGTCATTTTTCTTTTAAAAATCTCGAATAGAGATGAATGTCGAAAGCGCGAGAATTACCCACCTGGTTCTCAGGAGCCAAAACGGCATTACCATCAATTACCAACACCGGTGCCTTTTTTGGCTCCCGAGAACCAGAAGTTTAATTTATTATTTTTCATCTCCTTATAAATCAATATCCATTACCTACAGTACAAATAACTGATACGGAACGAAATGAATCTACAAACTACAGTACAAGTAACTGATATCGAACGGAATCTGACCGTGCGTGGGTTTTTTGACATTTCTCGCAAATGAGTCTTCTCTGTCTTCTGCATTAGTGTGCGGATATGTTTATATGTGTGAGACATGCCACGTTTTGATCGCAATAGGATCACCTCTGCTTAATAATAACTCTGTGGTAGCCTTAGATATACTAAAATAAAATGTCTAGCATTATATGGGAAATCAAAACCATTTTATTATAAAAAAATATAAAACTTTATTCAGAACAATCAAAGTCAGAGTCTAAAAAATCAAAATGCTTAAGTTCGTCAGAGTCGTTGCTGGTTAATGTCTCTCACATTAATTATAAAACTGTCTAAATTTTCCTCGGTAATACTTTCCCTTTCTTTATATGTATTTTCCACATTTACAACGACTCGGATCAGATTTTCTAATTGCTCCGTGGCCAGTTTTATATTTTTATTTGCTACTCTGTGTTTATCCATGTCCATATCAGCTTAATGGCATTTAGATCACAATGATACGGAGGTAGTCTCAATACCTCATGACCATTCTGCTTTAATATTTAATCGGCTTCATATGGCTCTGGGTTATACCGTTTTACTAGACACAGCAGTTCTGCATTCGTATGGTAGGTACCTACTCTTCAAATTGATTAGTATTCATTGTAATTTATCTTTGCGATTCTGTGTTGTGGGGCTTTTTTTTATTTACGACAACAGAATGATAACTAGCATTGTCCAGCAAATGTTTGAAAACAGCCATATGACAAATTGACACTGTCACAATAACAATTGTCATTTAAAAGTTTCCGAATAATTTGATTATCTACTTTCATGTTAACATACCTTGTAAATGAAAAAAATAATTAATTTTTGATTTTTTTTTTTTTGATTCATTGGCAAACTCTATAAAAGGCTTCCAATAAAAAAAAAAAAATGTTATTTCGAAATTATAAAAAAATGTTAATTCAAAAATATAAACTAATTTCGTTCATTTTTAAAATAATTAACTGGTTTTTGCGATATTAATATTATAAATCTGAAATCTAAAAAATCTGCGTGACGTCATAAGCACGCTATCACAGATTAAAATAGAATACTACGTACAAGCTGTAATAAACTAAATGATGTTGAGAACAAACTATTGCATAAATGTGGTGCGATATGCACCTTTATTAAATGTATGCGTAATATATAAAATATTGTGTATATATAAAATATTGTGTATGTATCTTACAGCATGGTAATAAGGTATTATTTTTAAACTTTATAGCTATTCTTTTAGGTAATGACAATAATAAGGCTTCACAAGATATCTAGTATAAAAGATAAGTTTCTAGAAACACGTATACCGCTTAATAAACTGTAGAGTATTATCGGACTCAAATTTTCATTTCACTTCGCGGTAACCGATAGAAATGCTTGCTTGTGAGTTATGATATGGACATATGAACTTCCATTCATTATTTTTTTTATTAAAGCAGCCTGTTGTCTTTGCTAGCGTGATAATGACGTATCACTAAAATAATACATTAAAATGTCCAAACATCTTAAAAACCAGTTTTTTTTAAATTGATAAAAACGAAATAAGTTTCTTATTTTAACCTATATTTTCGAAATCAAAAATAAAATATACTTTTTTTTAATTTTTCTCGGAAGCCCATTATATTTTTGACCTAAGTTGTACGTGTATCCCTGCTGGACTCTCCAGTAGTACATTTCTCCTACGGCCATTATAAAAAGATTTATAAACACAACCCAGTCGTATTTAGGTGGACTTTCGTTCTTTACAGAATAGAAAATGAAAAAAATAAGATTCATTCCAAAGAAATTGGATGATTGGCAAATTTATTTAATTTAGAAATAGGAGAAGTATTCATAACTGTTACTAGTTTATGTATAAAAATTATGGGATTAAAAATATTTCAAGTAATTTAAGTAGTATATTCGCACTTCCAGTAATACTCGATTACTGCTTGTCGCAGAACTAAAATAATAAATTTGGCAGTCATTGTATTTGTGTTGTTTTTATTTCTTAATCAGAAAATATCTTTCGTATTCATTCTTGAGTTTTCCTCCGCTGCATGCAGCGCATTACAATACCAAAAAGTAGGTAGGTTAACTCAATCAAATTTAAGTTTTTAATCGAAGCTCAGTACGATGCAGTATCATTTATTGTTTTTATCATAGCACTCGTTTTTAATCGAAGCTCAGTACGATGCAGTATCATTTATTGTTTTTATCATAGCACTCGTAATTAAAAGTAAATCATAATTAATTATATATTACTTTTGAATGCAAGCCCGATGATATTAATTAATATTGAATTGCTGCCTATAGGTGAATACAAACAAATGTAAACTTATAATATACCCAGCGGCCTGTAACTAATTTAGAAATGTATGCATTCACGTAAATAATGACGAAGAGACAAGTGTTATTTGTAAAGTATTTATTTTTAGTTTTTACTGCTAATGTAAGTTATGTAAATACTCTATAATAAGTTAATATAGTTATGTAAGTATAGAATTAGTAGATACCTACAGAGGAGTCTACTGTAAAACTTAATAGGTTAGCTTAACTATAACTTAACTTAACTATAGCTTAACTATATCTTCACGCCAAGTCCCCGTAAGGGACCTGGCGTGAAGATAAATAATAAATAATAACTATAACTTACAAGATGTGTTTTAATTAAAAAAAAAAAATTTTTGCTGTGATAATTGCTTAAAAAGTGACCCCAGCCTAGTGTTTAAGTCACTGCGCAAATAATAACAAGGTTAAGCAGATGTCAACAAGGCCGTACCTGCGATCGGTGACCGTTTTATACAACGAGGCCATCATAAACGCCGCAACAAGCTTACCATTTGTTAGGTGTTACCTCCGAATACCATCGGCGAAATGAGGAAGCATCCCTGTGTTGTACCCTGAGGCTGTGTCTAAACCCTGTGTTCTCGGGAGCCACAAAAGGCACCTGTGATGGTATTTATTTTATTTATAATTACTATATTTTTGCTCGGCTTCTTATAATGGTAGCTTCATGTCACAAACTTGTTTTAACCTTCCTCAAGTTAAAAGTATGAAATTCAAACAAAAAATGAACAGATATTATAATAAACTTGTAAACAAAACAAAATCTGTAGATTTTTATGGCAACTGCAGGTAACACAAAATTAATCTATCTATAGGTATAAATCAATGTTTTATGGCAACTGCAGGTAACACAAAATTAATCTATCTATAGGTATAAATCAATGTTTTATGGCAACTGCAGGTAACACAAAATTAATCTATCTATAGGTATAAATCAATGTTTTATGGCAACTGCAGGTAACACAAAATTAATCTATCTATAGGTATAAATCAATGTTTTATGGCAACTGCAGGTAACACAAAATTAATCTATCTATAGGTATAAATCAATGGTTTATGGCAACTGCAGGTAACACAGAATTAATCTATCTATAGGTATAAATCAATGTTTTATGGCAACTGCAGGTAACACAAAATTAATCTATCTATAGGTATAAATCAATGGTTTATGGCAACTGCAGGTAACACAGAATTAATCTATCTATAGGTATAAATCAATGTTTTATGGCAACTGCAGGTAACACAGAATTAATCTATCTATAGGTATAAATCAATGTTTTATGGCAACTGCAGGCAACACAAAATTAATCTATCTATAGGTATAAATCAATGTTTTCAATTAATTGTGCATGACACAGACAACTTCCTATTATGGCATTATTACGATGAGCAATTTTAGTTACCTCTTAACATAATATACCCACTATATTTAACATGTTGCCTAGGGCTACCATAGCCAACATGTTAAGAGGTATCTAACTATCTATCGTATCTATTCTACACGCGCACGAAGCTGCGGACAACTAGTAACAAAAATAATTATGTCCCAACGAATGAGAAATAATTGCAAAACAGTATTCCTGGTAATTTCAGTGTTATCAGGTGACCGTGGTACCAGAACGTCCTGAGTTGGACTTTGTCAACGCCAAATACGTGGAAGTGGCAAACTACAGCACCCTGAGGAGCAACCGGACCAGCCCCTACATTATGAGAATATCGATACGAACTAAAGTTGAAATGGGGGACAATATATCGGTATACATACAAATACCGAATTATTGAGTGTGCGTGTGTATGCACGTTAACATACACTTTTTAAACGTGTTCAAATTTTTTTTAAATTAAATAGTATTATTGTCTTTTAGTTTTTGGGAACTCGATGTTATTTCTTAAATATTTATATTTTTGTAGAAATAGCTATTTACAACTGGAAATGATTTATTTAGTTTGAGGGTACCGTGATGGAGCACCTGAGCAACGGGTACCAGCCGACGATGATGCGCATGCGCGGAAAGACTTGCGAATTTATCAACAAGGACAAGTATTTTGGAAACATGGTGCTGAAACAAATGCCGCCCAATGTAACTTGCCCGCTTAAGAAGGTAAGTCGTTCGGGAATGGAGATATAAAATTAATCAACTATTTATTATTATGAATTAATTATTTTCACAAATAATTCATTCATTTAATTTTATTCCTTTTATAGTTTAGACGATGGGTCCTGGTTCCAAGGAAGCAAAAACATTATTTTTTTTCTTTGGGTAAAAGACTTGGAGTAGTGGCCTTGTTGGCCAATATTTTGGTTCTAATGATTCCTTGAAATGATGTACATCGCTAGATCATCGTATTCCTTGGGTTTAGTTTTTTATTTTTTTTATCATAGTAAAACATATTATTATATTGAAAAAACGAAAAGACATTCATTTACATGAAAAAATAATAGAAGTCTGAAACAAAGGTGAGATTTTTTTCTAATCTCAATTTGGTTTCCAACATGCCGGCCGCCTTGAAGTAAATGAGGGCTTCAACACTCCATAAAACTGCATAGTCTTCAGAGAGACGACTCGAACCGCTCCATCTGTTGCTTGATGTAGCGCGACTTGCTCACACTTTTGAAAAATATAAATGTAATCCTTTGAGATCCGACTCGAAGGACCATGTTGACCAATGATTTGGTTCTAATGATTCCTAGAAATGATGTACATCGCTAGATCATCGTATTTCGTTGAAAATAATACATATTTTGTATACTAAAACACATATTGAAAAAACGAAGACAGTCATTGACACGCAAAAATAGTAGAAGCCTGAAGGAAAAGTGACAATAGATTTTTTTTAAATCTCAATTTGATTCCCAACAGGCCGCGGATCCTAACTCAGGATTTCATTTAGGACAAAAAGTATCCATAGCTCCCCAACGCGAAAACGCAGTGCTATGGGTACTTTTTCAAGAAATCCTTGATGGTTTTTTGGCAATAGCATGAATTATTAATTTACTTACCTAAAAAATCTACTCTTTCATTTGTTTAACAATGTTTCTGTTTTACGGAAAAGTCAAATTAAAATATATGTTTTTAATAACTACTAAGCCCTAGTAATAATAATAATAATTTCTTTATTTTCTCACAACACAATAAAAACAATACTTTGAATTATCTTTATTTGTGAACAAAGGTGCATAAAGTAGTGGTTATCGTTAATTACAGTTCGCTATGTGTACACATAGTACAAGCCTAGAATACAGAAGCAACGATATAATACATATTATATTTTATAAATACCCAGATCATGACAAATTGTACAGAAAAAACGTACTAATATTTTTTTGCCACTGATGGCAATCGAACCCACGACCTCCGGATTCAACGGCAAAGGCACAACCACTAGTCTACCGGGACAGTCCTTTTGAGGATGGACTTACAACTCCAATGTTAGATAGGTCATAATAAATTATTGTAGTAAATAAAGCTAATAAAAATAATCCTTGCCTACCGAGGCAAGGATTATTTTTATTAGCTTGGTGCCCAATTCGTAGGCCGTATTGTGAAGAGTAACCTATGTGCCAGCTGTCGGCTCACCTAACCAGAGGCTGAACAAGTGGAGCCAAGGCTTTATACCTAGTCTAGGCTTAAATATTGTAACACGGAAAAAACATTTTGTTTCTTTTGCAAATAACATTTATTATTTTTACAGTGCGTTAGTTTAATAAATAAATATAAAACAATTTAAAATATAAAAAGCTTATTCGAAGTGGTCTCCATTGGCTGCAATACAGTCCTTTAAACGTTGAGACCAGTTATCAATTGAAGCACGCACTCTTTCCATGAGAAAATTCTTCACTGCCAATTGTATGGATTGTTTTAGGGATTCCAAATTATCATGACGTTTAGAGCAAGCCGTACTCTCTAAAACTTATCAAAAATAATAATCCAGCGGATTAAGATCGGGACTAGACGACGGCCAGTCTTCAGCTTTGATGAAGTCCGAAACGTTCGCTTCCAACCAAGACTGCGTGGACCGAGCTTTATGACCCGGCGCCGGCGCCGATTCTTGCTGGAAGGACCATACTTGGTTATTGAACATGGTGTTGTTAAGAGGCTTAACTACCTTCTCAGGAATCGTATCTTGATACACTTGTGCCGATGTTTTGATACCCTTTTCACAAAAATATGGTTCAGTCACTCCTTCATAGCTAACATAGTCGGATAATGCCCACGTTGCACTCTGTCGAAGCTTCCTTAAGCTTTAAGCATAAATACGGTCATTTTGTTTGTTAAAATGTTGCTCAATTGTAAAAGAATATCATCCGTAAATTATTATTTTCTGTGACCTCCCTTTGCGTACGCTTCAGTAGTTGTTTCGATTTTACCACTCTATTCTTTTTTTTATTATTAGTTAAGAAATGACCAGTGCGTCCCTTATAGGCAGCAAGTCCTAAGTCATCTTTTAAAATACGCGACATGGTTCTAGGTGCTATCTTCATCTCCCGAGATAAAATATTTTGCTTTCGGACAGGATTTTTTCGAAAAGGTGGTCAACACAGCAAGGGAAACCTTGCTGTGTTGACCACCTTTTTCGTACGAACACTACGTGGACGGCTAGGTGGGCAATTCTCGCGCTTTCGACATTCATCTTGATTCTTGAGTGACATAATATGTCATTTTTCGTTCAAAAATGAATCAATGAACTATCGTATAAAAATTACAGATTCCAAATTCAAATGTTTTTTTTTTATTGTAACAGTATTTATGACCAGACTATCATATCGTTTTTCAGGATATGACCTACTCATTGCAGCTGCGTTTGTATCCGCTGGACATCCCGTTCCAGCTTCCGTTCACGTTTGGGTCAAACTGGATCAAGGGCAGAGTTGATGGAATTGTGTTCATGACCGACACCAAGGAAACTGTCGCGAAGGGGAAAATTCATGTCACTGTGATTAAAATGACGAACAAAAGCAACAAAAACAATTAGAAACTTAACCGACTATAAACAGATCGTGAAATTACATATTTATTAGAATATACTTGTGATCAACTATTATATTGCTTTTTTTTGAGCGGCATGTGCCATAGTTCTGGGAGTAAGCAAGACGCTCTGGCTTTTGAATCAAAATTACTCCATTGTTACTTCTCTAATATTTAATCAAAAACATAAATGTGAAATGAGAGCCAACTTAAATATTTTGATGCATGCCTTGGTTGTTGACTTCAACGACACAAGAAGTGAGATCTAAATGGGTGCCAAGTTCAATGTCAGTCTTGAAATTTATTTACAACAACATAAAATATCATTTCTTCTTATAACTTAGGATAATATATTGTAGTCTAAGGTCTGACTTGGCTAGTGTTCATATACGAATTATTATGTTCGATGGCTTTTAGTTTCTACCAGCGCCAAATTTTCGGAATAATAAAATAAGAACCGACAAGTAACAGGTTTAGAACTTGCGAAGGCCTTAATATATTCGTCATGTCATTCTTTCATCAAGTCTCAATATATGAGCTGACTTTGACACGTTTATGTGAAATAGTTTTTGAGTTATGAGGGGGTCAAAAGTGGGTCCAGATGGTTCGTGTAGTATTACACCCGGTGCTGCTCGTCAGCTCTGTTACTTGAACTTGGCTTGACAGGCTGCCGCGTGTCTAGCTAAAACGCAACATATGTCTGTTGTGTTAGTCTGTCTGGGACAGCTATTTAGTTAATCGTTTCCAAATATAGGAAAACATTAATTATCAATTGAGTTTTTGGACGTAAACACTTTTTTTTTCTGTGTCATAACGCAGGTCAAACTTTGCAAATAAAAACCACAAAATAATTGTTAGTTAAAGAATAACTTTCATGGTTTGGTTACGAAGCGATATCACAAGGACTTATAAGATCATTTCGTACGTCAGTCAGACCATTGTTCAGGCAAAAATAATCATTCGGAGATATTAGTGCTTCCCGGAGCCCGAACTCTTCATACATATAAAAAAATATGATGGGGAGTAAGTTTGATTTTAAAATAATATAATATGTTATCTTTGTACCCATTTTAGACGAATAGTTAAATTATAGTACAATTTATACATCTTCACATTTAATTTCATGTCGGTATTTATCTCTCTCATATCTCAAATCTGTATATAGCAAAAATAAAACGCTTGGCCGATTTGAATATTTTATTTTGTTCGCTTTAATGCAGGGGTAAAATATTAGAGAAAATCCTAAAGAAACCTAAAATATACTTATTGGTCCCAGGTCTGTGGTATGTACACTTTGTGGTATATACTTATTGGTCCCAGGTCTGTGGTATATACACTTTGTGGTATATACTTATTGGTCCCAGGTCTGTGGTATATACACTTTGTGGTTGCTTATTTTGATCTGTTGTTTATGCTATTATTCCACCGGAGTGGAGGACCTGCGCATACAACAATCAAGCAATCAATAAGCCATCATATTTGTAAGAGATATGAAGTTCAACGAGTCAGCTAGTGTTTAATAATTATCTTCTGAAAAAAAAATTGCCTCCTTTTTTTTATTTTGTAGTACAGAACTCGTAAGTGAGCAGTCGTTTTTGTATTCCAAAATAAAATTTATTTTCTATATACATGGTGACTTTGAAAGGATGTACTTTGGGCTAATATGATGTTCTACTATTCAATACGAACAACTTTTCCCGTGAAACCATGTGCCGCAAATGAAAAAAAATATTGCCTTCTCCATACAAACTAGTAATGTTAAAATGACCAATTTGTATGGGGAAGCCAAATTTTTTTTTCATTTGCGACACATGGTTCCATAGGAAAAAGGAAAGTTGTTCGATTTGATCAGCAGAACCTCATATTATCCCAAAGTACATCCTTTCAAATTTTCGCAAATGAAAAAATAAATTGACTTCTCCATACAAATTGGTGATTTTAACATTACTAGTTTGCATAGAGCAACGCGGCCACCGTACATAGTTTGTATGGAGAAGGCAATTTTTCTTTTCAAGTTGTTCGATTTACTCAGCAGAACCTCATTTTAGCCCATATATACATCCTTTAAAAGTACATCATGTTAGTCCATGTATAATGTAATAAAAGTACATCATGTTAGTCCATGTATAACATAATAAAAGTACATCATGTTAGTCCATGTATAATGTAATAAAAGTACATCATGTTAGTCCATGTATAACATAATAAAAGTACATCATGTTAGTCCATGTATAACATAATAAAACCCCGCAAATATTAAAAAAGTAATACTTATAGAGCACGTCGATCACAAAACGGAACTAATGACTTATTTATTATTTGGGACAATTATTTATTGGATTACACTAATGGCAACTTTTTCTCTTTCCTTCTCATCTTTTATGTTTTTGTTATTGTCAACATGGTTACAAATATATTGATAGTGAATTTATTTATACTGGTTTTTGTCGTAAATGTAAATTTATACAACTACTTAGGTAATGCACGGTAACTTCCAACTTCTTGACTTGATGCAACAATTCATTCAAAATTATCGTTCCAAAGGAATAAATTGGGACAAAAGTCATTTGTTTACCGGGAGAACATGTGAACAATGTACGTAAGCTCTTTTGATAATTCGTATAAAAATCCAATAATACGTTTTTTTTAAACGCACAACAATGTGCAGTTAATTACTTAAGGCAAGAACTAATGCCAAATAACTGATTTCGTATGAATTCAAAAAATATTTTAATGTTCATATATTATAAAATTCCCGGTGGGGGACTCTACTTCTTCTTCTTGGAACTAACTTCTAACTTCACTCGTGTATAGTTATTAGACGAAAGCTAAGAGAGGTCGTCTGTGTAGATAACACGCAATGACAAAATTCGTGAGGAGTGAGGCCTACTCCGAACGCACGAAAAACGAAACTTCGGGCGTTGTATCGGGCATTTCCTACTCTGAACACTTTCGGGTCCGATTTCGTTCACGAGAGTCGTACTTTGACGTCTCGCGTCTCATAAACCCTACTCTGAACTCATTTTTAACAAACGAATATTCGACTTTGGCAGTTGTTTCTTCGAGAATTTTATGTCAATATTCAGGTACCTTATCGGATAATGCAATTTATTCTCAAAGAAGTAATTTTTCTTCGTAAAATTAATTGTAAGTGAAACCCTTTAGTAGTAAGTGAATACCTTTTTTGAGCATAAATCTATACTTAATATTATAAAGCTGAAGAGTTTGTTTGTTTGTTTGTTTGTTTGAACACGCTAATCTCCGAAACTACTGGTTCGAATTGAATAATTCTTTTTGTGTTGGATAGTCCAGTTATCGAGGAAGGCTATAGGCTATATAACATCACGCTACGACTAATAGGAGCAAAGATATAGTGGTAAATGTGTAAAAAACGGGAGAAATTATTTCATCTTTGAAGCCTTCCGTTGCGTGCGCCGTGAAAACGGTTCAAGATACACAAAAAATATGTATTAAAGAATAATCTAAATATATATAACTCAAAGGTGACTGACTGACATAGTGATCTATCAACGCACAGCCCAAACCACTAGACGGATCGGGCTGAAATTTGGCATGCAGGTAGATGTTATGACGTAGGCATCCGCTAAGAAAGGATTTTGATAAATTCTACCCCCAAGGGGATAAAATAGGGGATGAAAGTTTATATGATAAAAAAATAACTATTCCACGCGGACGAAGTCGCGAGCACAGCTAGTAAGATATATAGATAGTAAATAGAGAAGACTTGTTCGAAGAGTGCGGGGCGGTTTTCACGGCACAACCTCCTAAACGATTTGATTCGCAGATGTCTTGCCGTAATTAATATTCCATCAATAAACTAATCTTGTGGTCTATTACGCGATGACGGCAAGAGACCTGACGGATTAAGTATATTCCCTTGGAAGATGGGTAGCTGCTTAGTGTGGGATGCGACATGTGGCGACATCTTGGCAGCTACACATCTTTAGAAGACTAAAGATGAGGCTGGTGCCGCTGCTGCCTACGCTGAAAACCTCAATCGGCTAAAATATTGTCAAATTATTAATAACTACATATTGGTGCCGTTTGGGGTAGAAAAAATGGGACCGTGGGGCCTCAAGCAAAAACATTAAATATGGTGGACGTCGCAGGTGACCAGAGGGCTGGCGCATTCTTTTCACAAAGAATAAGCCTAACCATACAGAGAGGCGTGTAGCCAGCATTCTGGGCAGTGGGCACTATGCCGCGCGACCACTGTGAGGATTTTTTCTAGGTGTTTTGTAGGAAAGGTGATAAATTAAAAATAAGGAATATATATATATATCATCACGGGTGCCTTACAGCGCCCGAGACCGCCTAGACGGCCCCAGGGTACCCAGCGGAGGGGTTTTAATCCCACCTCGTTGTAGCCGATGGTATGAGTCTACACCGAACAAGTGGCTAGCTCGTCGCGATGTTTTGGATAGACTCAATAACCCATCTATAAACAGTTTCACAAGTTGGTATAGTGAAACCGGGACCGACAGCTTAACGTGCTCTCCGAGGCACTATAGTGGTGTTGTCAAACACCACTATAGTGGTGTTTGACAACACTACTATAGTGGTGTTTGACAACACTATAGTAGTAAAAATAAGGAATATAAATGAATAAAAGGTTTATTATTTACACCATTAAATCACTTCCTACTTTTTATTTACTGTTATTAATTAGAAAGAAAAAAGGAATTATTTGATATCCAACAAACAACCAACTTAATGATGACAACTACTAGGTTATGTTTCAGTGAAAAATGTCAAGATTTTATTTCTTTTACAGTACTAACCTACTAATTTAAGTTATAAATTTCTCTATTAAGGCTAATACAAATTTCATGGTTTTAAAATTTATCGTATAGAACGTTGTCAAAAAAAAGGTTCTTTAAATGTCATGAGTAAATTTTTACTATATTTTCTAGATTAAAATATACAAGTTAAATGCATTTTTTTATATAAAATATCTTTTAATTGTTTGTTACACTATAAAAAGTATATTATTTTGGCAATAACTGGTATAAATTCAAGAAATTTTACCAAAACATTTTAATTGAATTCTACGATTTGTTCCTATGTAAAAAAACCTAATGACATCCCTAATTATTCATTTAATCCTTCGTTCACGAAACTAGTCTATGGTTCCAACCGAAAGTATGTGGATCCGTAAGTATTTCAGAGTAGGCCACATTTTCGTTCATCGTCTACGTATCGGCCCGACCGAAGCCCGAAACTTCGGTATTTCGGAGTAGACCTCGTAATATAATAACATAATATGTCCCTTTAAGTTATAGATACCACACCCTTTTTTTTCTTTTAAAATTTTGTACAAACTAGTAAATGAGATTGTATGAACTAGAAAAACAGTGGCCATTTATTTACATATTTTTTGCATAAAATACAAAGGAGAACTTAATGGCGCTAGGCATTCTTTACCAGTCAAACCTTCGGGACAATGAAAGCCGTTAATATGTGCCATTTTACGAAATAGGAGTGTTCGTAGGAAAAAGGTGGTCAAAGCAGTAAGGGAAAAAAATTGATGAAATCCTGTCCGAAAACAAAAGATTTTATCTCGGGAGATGAAGATAGCACTAGAACCATTTCGCGTATTTTAAAAGATGACTTAGGACTTGCAGCTTATAAGAGACGCACTGGTCATTTCTTAACTGATAATTAAAAATTGAATATAAGCCCCTTAACAACACGATGTTATATATAATAACCAAGTATGGTCCTTCCAGCAAAAATCGGCGCCGGAACATAAACCTCGATCCACGCAGTCTTGGTTGGAAGCCAACGTTTCGGACTTCATCAGAGCTGAAGACTGGCCGTCGTCTAGTCACGATCTTAATCTGCTGGATTATGCTTTATGTTTAGTTTTAGAGAGTACGGCTTGCCCTAAATGCCATGATAATTTGGAGTCCCTAAAACAATCCATACGATTGGCAGTGAAGAATTTCCCCACGGAAAGAGTGCGTGCTTCTATTGATAACTGACCCCAACGTTTAAACGCTGTACTTTGTGATTTGGAATTCATTGGGTTTCATAAAAATTTGATCATCGCTTTCGGAACGCATAGAATACAAACATTGATTTGTTGATTTTTATTGATTTTTATTTATAGAGAAGATATTGAATTAGTATAAATATTTTTAAATATAAATTTATTTAGAAAAAAATCAAGATTAGTACAATTGTTCAGTAAATAATAGAAATATTCCTATGAGTAAATATAGCTGTCAAATAAAAATATAATTTTAGAAAAAACGGATCGATTAATAAACCAGCGAGGATATTAAAGTAAAATTAATTTTTGTCGCCCATTTCGTAACATCATTTAGCCAGCCGGAAATTAATTATAATACCTATTATAATTCATATAAGTCAAGAAAATATTTTTTAGACAGCTTAAGCCGCGTCAGCTATACAATATTCTTTTACGTTTTTGGCAGCATAATATGATGAGCATGAAGTTTTTGGCAAAATTTTCATTCCATGTCAATTTAAAACATCTAGAGAGAAGTAATCTGGATCTCGTACCTTTTAGAGATGTATATGTCTATAGCGATAAATCGCCATTTATCGGCCTACTGTATGTAAACAGGCTTAATCATTAGATTAAAAAAAAATCTCGTAGCCGCAAATCAAATCGGTTAATTTAGAAAAAAACTCATCCAATATTGCACCTGATGATAGTGTCGCTTATAAGGATTAAATGGTAGAAGAAGAAATTAAATGTATTATTGCACCAGATAATAATATCGCTAATATTAGCTGGTGCAATAATACAGATGATTACCTACACACCCACATGGACTATTTTTAAGATAAGCGAGAGAAGTATTTAATTTTGTTACAGTGTCTAAAAATTAAGATCGTCCCCGAGAGGACGGCGATAGATTTCACAACCATAAGTACGTAAGCTGGTTCACTTTGACGGTGTCCAGGACCAATCGCAGCAGCCAGTATGCCTTGCACATGGAGTTCATCACCAACATCACCATAGGAAACAATGTACAGGTACACAACTGGCGGTCGGTACCTTCCACAGGTACGTCCATTCTGGCAAAAGATATCCTGCACCACCTTACATAGTCTGCACCCTATAGTAAAGCACCCCCCTGTCTAAGCCAAGCTGGCACTCAACTCCGCATCTAAGGCGAGTTAAGTCCCAAGGGCGCCCCCCTATCTATATCTCCATTCAGCAGACACAGATCATATATTTAACATAATCGTAACAAGTACCGCACCGTCACTGCTTAGTTAGCTAATAATACTCAACATAGTATTGCAGGAGCCCCCATCTTAGGTGTTTATAAATTAAAAATAACTAATAAAATGCAAAGATTACCCTAAATTTAACATTCCTTAACTGATTGAACAGTTTTCGGGAGTGGTGATGGGGCATCTGAGTAATGGGTACCAGCCAACCATGATGCGGATACCGGGCTCCGTATGCCACTACTTGTCCCACGACCCTTACTTCGGCATCATGTTTTCCAAACAGTTTAGGACCAACATCAGCTGTCTTTTTCTAAAGGTAAACATTTTTTTATCAATATCGATAGTACCATGGCAACTGCTAAAATTTATTATTTATGGAAAATTAGATCGATTATTGAAATAAGGGCTGGTAGCTAACACCAGGAAGCAGTATTAGGTGGGGCTTTACCGGTTTTCATTACGCCATTTAGGATAATTAATGAACCGTTGAAGTGCGTATTTTTTGTAAGCAGATTCGTGGACAAACCTTAAACATGCCATGTGCTGCTGGCAATCAAAACAAGGCAAAAACATTGTTGTTTAGCAATTTAGCCTATTAAATAAATCAGTTATAAAACTGGGGGTGATAAATATTAGGAATATAGTAGGTAAATAACCTCGCTTCTTTATTATTAAAATAAGTTTTGTAACCGCACAAAGAAAGAAGATGTCCACCTCGACAATTGATGCAGAGTCTTCTAACAACCAGTGAACCCACAGGCTCCGAAGGTTTCTCCTGCTATTTCAGTGTTTCGTAGACTACCACCATCGTGCCGCGTACGTCTGTCATATCGGAACATAATAGATGCACTTTTTTAATTTTTCAGAATAAAAAGCACACATTTAATTTTCTGTTCAGTCCTTTAGACTTCAATTTCGAATTGCCGTTTACTTTTTCCTCGAACTGGGTTAAGAGTGCTTTCGAATTGAAGTACTACCTGGTGGGCAGCAGAGAGCTCATCCTGCAATACAAAATGTTTGCCACCATCGTCAGAGACATCGGCATCGGCAAAGCCAGCAGAACTGCTTCGAGGAAAACGCTCGTCAGAGCCGCGACATGACGCCACATCTGCTTACACCAGACGACGGAAATAGATGATACCCGTTGCACATCGTTTGTTTAATATCCAAATAAAACGCTAACAAAAAATCGGAAAAAGGCTAACCTTATAGTAACATAATATAATAAAATATTAATGAATACAATAAAAATTTCCAAAGCTTATTTACTTATTTGAGAATTGGCGTTTTAACTAATTTGATATAAGAAACGAGTAATTAAACTCAGTTGGGCACTTCCAAAATAAATAACTTGATTTTACTGGCAGTTCCTTGTTCTTAAAATGTAAGCTTCTAAGGTTACCCCGTTAAATAAAAGGTTACCCTTTGAAATTGGTTAGCTACTTGTCCTAACGGTGACTGGTAGAGAATGCCCTAGCAGCATTAATACTTTGTAATATTTAGCGTTTTCGGTGGAAACTTCAACGAATATCACTGGAAATTCAGAGGGTGGACTTGCACGTTGCGCACGTGCAAGTTATAAAAGATAAGACAAACAATGACAATCTTATTGTGTTTTATGTAAAAGATAAGACAAACAATGACAATCTTATTGTGTTTTATGTAAAAGATAAGACAAACAATGACAATCTTATTGTGTTTTATGTAAAAGACAAGACAAACAATGACAATCTTATTGTGTTTTATGTAAAAGATAAGACAAACAATGACAATCTTATTGTGTTTTATGTAAAAGATAAGACAAACAATGACAATCTTATTGTGTTTTATGTAAAAGATAAGACAAACAATGACAATCTTATTGTGTTTTATGTAAAAGACAAGACAAACAATGACAATCTTATTGTGTATTATATAAAAGATAAGACAAACAATGACAATCTTATTGTGTTTTATGTAAAAGATAAGACAAACAATGACTGAGAGGGCTTTTATCATTATTTTGATTCATAAAAAAAAAAAAATATTATGTGAAATACATAGTGAATTGTATGATGATACAATTCACTTCTCTTTTGCAATAATGGTATGCATACCTACTAGATAAATTGGTATTAGTTGCTTCCACTATGCCTGCTAATTGTCGTATCGTAATCGTAACGTGTTATTACGTATGGTAAATATATAATAATAAAAAGCCTCGCCAGTGTCTGTATAGTACACAGACAGAGTAAATGCATGGGATATAAAATAGTTATATAAATTAAGAAGATGCTACGTTGGGAGTGGGGTAAGCCAACAGGCACCAGATTCTTCCTCAGATACTGCAAAAAGCCTTGTGTTTTGAAGGTACTTGTTTGCGTTCTATTGCTTCTAGATATTTGATAACAGTGGCAAATTGCAAAATATTAAATTTTATTAAATACTTTTAAAAGATTATTCAAGAAAGTTCTCCATAAAAACTAATTTCGGCCTATTAAAAAAAAACTTCAATAAACTAATACAAAATAACTGTTATAGTGGAGAATCGTTTCTAAGGCTCTTAGCTGACTTGACTGCGTTATTGCCACCCACCAGCAGCACACCACATCCAGTTATTTTTTTATTGGAGCACGGCATGTGACTTTGTATCTACCTGGTGAGTAGACCTACAAAGTCCGATGTTGCGATTACGAAATGGGTGGCGACAAATTGCATTACGAGTATATTTTAATATACTCGCTGCCTTATCGTTAATTTAACCACCCATTTCGTAACCGCACCCTGAAAGGAGACTACCACCTCGACATAAATCGATGCAGTAATCTCCTGAAAACTGGTGAACCCACAGACTGAAACCAAAACATGATTAAGTCACTTGACGGTTTGGGCATATGTACGGGCGGTGGCAACGAGACCGGACGATACTGTGTGCAGGCTCCCATACATATTTATATCCGCAATATAAGAACACTTAGATTCTTTTGAAAAAACCTACGGCGGTAATGGTGGGCCTGTGGCGCACCTTAAAATGACAGCCTATTCTAAGGCATTAACGTTTTCTGGTTCTCGGCCTGACCAACTCTAGGAGCTATGGCCTACGACACATGTTGCCCCGAGATGGAACTGAACCCAATCTCATTGGTTTCATTCATACAAAACAAAATACCACGCAGGCGGACAAATAAGCTATCAAAGCATAACTAATGACTTTATTTATTTAGAGGTTACATTTTAAATTAAATGATTATAAATAAATAAGGTAATCATCGATGTAGGTACTATAGAAGGTAGGTAATGTTATGTTGTAACTGTAACTGTGCTGAGTGTGTATGCCGTTGAAATAGTTGTCAGGCCAAATATGTTTATGTAAAATGTGTATAATGAACCTAATTTTACTGGTTACCAACGTAAATGTAAGTAATTTTATTTATAGGAGTTTTGTTCAAACTTCATAAAAGTAAACATTTACAAATTTAAAGTATTTGCACTAACCCTTATATACTGTATAACCTGCGGTAGACCCAAGTTTCTGTTGCATTGCAGAGTCTTCAGATATCATTCGTGCCTGAGCGAGCGGTGG
Organism: Monopis laevigella; assembly: GCA_947458855.1. Classification (NCBI taxonomy): domain Eukaryota; kingdom Metazoa; phylum Arthropoda; class Insecta; order Lepidoptera; family Tineidae; genus Monopis; species Monopis laevigella. The sequence continues at coordinate 25,778,124 of OX381585.1, forward strand.
TGGACTATGTGAACCACAAGTACGTTAACTATTTCGGCGTCTCGGTGTCCCGCAGAAGCCGCGGCAGTCCGTACAGCGTGACCACGGCCTTCCATACCACCATCACCTTGGGGGACAATATAGCGGTACGATATAAGCATTTAGGTATTCACTTACAAATAGGTCCTCCAAGGCGCTATTCTCATATAGGTAGAACCCGCCACTTCCGCATATATAGTCGGCGCGGATCGAATCATCAGCTTTCAGTCAAAAAAATACGAAATTTATTTATTTAAAAACTTTATTTTTATTTATAAACTGTTTAGTATTATTATTTTATAAAAAAATATATAATTATTTTTGCACATTTTTTATAAATTCAAAGCGGAAAGTTTAATGCCACTAGGCGTTCTTCGGGCAAATATAGTGTTAATAGATTTGACTATATTGTTACCAGTTCACAGGAGTGGCGCTGGAGCATTTAAGTAGCGGGTACCAACCGACCATGATGCGGATAGGGGGCACGCTGTGTCACTACTTCTACCACGACCCTTACTTCGGCATCATGTACTCCAAACAGTTTGGCTCTAATGTCAGCTGTCCTTTCCAAAAGGTAAATGAATAAACCCAAGTGTTTAAAATGCTTTTAACCGCCGCCTCCAAATTACTTTGGAACGCACTAGGCAGATTTCCTTTTTCCTTGGTGCGATGAATAAAAAAAAAATCTCTTGACATAACCTAAAATTTGTTGATAACTTGCACCACCTTTATTATTGTTTTTTTGTAGTAATTGCTAAGTAATTGTAACGAACTAGTGCCTATGTAAATTGTGATTGTTTGTGAAGTATTTGTTAACTTTGAATTATTGTGTGTATCTTGGATAAAGTACAATTGAAATTATAACCGGCGCGGACGCCGATTTTGTTATTGAACAAAAGGACGAAGGATGCTCTTCCAGGTCATACATTCGCCATACTCACCACTATCACATACACACATTCATTTACACTGCTGGTTGGGTATACCTTATATTCATGGCTATATGGACATAACCACATATCAAGGTCGGTAACTATTTTTGTTAATTATTTTTTAGTTTAATTTTTTGTCCCGTGTTACTAGCGGGCTTAGCGAGCGTGCCTCTTGCTTTTATGGATTAAGAGCAAGATTGCGCATCACAAACATATGGTAGCAGAGCGTGGTTAGGTTAATATTTACCCTATCCATTTGTAAAATTTATTTTTATTTTTTTTTCTATTGTAATATAATAACATAGCAGGCTAGTATATTGGTGTTGTTAATTTTGGGTAATTTAACCTCATTTATAAGTTACCTACAGCTTAATAATAAGTTTAAGTTTGATTTGTTATATTATTTTTGTTTAAAATCTGTACTGACACATTTTTTAAAATGTCTTATGTATCCTTTACGGCTGAAATAAGGTTAGTTTTAAGGTGGTTGGCCTCTGCAGTCTTGCTGGCAGATCGGCCAGATAAATTAGAAGCCTTTTTGGCTAGGGTGGAGAAGCTGGATGGTTATATTAAACGTTTGGAAACTGCCTACCAGAAAGCCCTGACTTGTCTTCCGGAAGAAGGTCATGCCAAGGTTTTTGATGATTTAAATGCAGAGTTCGATCAGGCTTATGAACTCATAGATAAAATTGAAGGGGCAGCCTTTGTTCGTTCCAGCAGAGGTGCAAGTAAGGAACTGCTTGCTCCCAAAATGGAGACTGTGAATATTTCCCACTTACCTACACTAAATTTGACCGAGTTTTCAGGTAAGCTCGAGGAATGGGTAGGGTTCCACAATTTGTTTGCAAGCTTAGTTGACGGTCGGACTGATTTGTCGCTGTCCCAAAAACTGTGTTATTTATTATCTTGTTTGAGGGGGAAGGCCAGAGAACTTGTACAGCACTTGCCCCTCCACAATGAAAATTATGAAGTGGCACTGCATATACCGAAATGTTCGGCGACTTACTGACACACATGTGTCTCAAATTTTAAACTTGCCTGTAATAAACCGGGTTGTAGACTTGAGGGTATCCTTATTAAACCCCCTGTTGGTGGCTACCAACAGTCTTAAACGACTGGACCTTCCTGTCCAGGAGTGGTCCTATATGCTAGTGCATATAGTCCTTACTAAGATCCCTTTTGCTCTCCGGGAAACGTTTGAACATAGGTATGGCGGAGACTCGGCTACCTACCTACCTACCTTTGAGGACCTCATCACTTTTTTGGAAGATGAGTGCCGATACCAAGATAACACTGAACCTGTCCCACCTAGCCCTGCGGCTGCGGTACAGCGCAGGACTTTTCAGTTGGACTCCAGACGTTCTGGAGCCCGACCACGACAAACTTTTGCTGTTTCAGCTGTTGAATGTGGTTACTGTGGGCATACAGGCCACCTTGTAGCTGCCTGTCAGGCTTTCAGGGAGCTGAATACTTCCTCTTGGAGGCATTTTGCCCGAACCCGAGCTCTCTGTTACGGTTGTCTGGGTACGCATTTGTACAGGGACTGTGCTAACCAGAAACCCTGTAATTATTGTCGTGGGCGACATATTCCCATATTGTGTGCCAATCGCTCTGGTGAGCATTTTTCAGCTCTCCAGGCGCGCTCTTCTAATATCCAAGGTTCCCCCACGGGCGGGGGAGGTGCTAATTTTGCTGCTCCGGTGAACACTTCACCACGCCGGTCTAGAAGGCCTCGGAGTAGGCTTGCAAGATCTTCAGGATCTAGTCGAGGCTCAGCTGAGCAGGTGTCCGCTGTTTCCGACTCTGTGACCCATAGGCACCAATCTAATACAGAAGTTCCTGCCACTTCTGGGGACAGAGTCACTACCAGGAGTAGATTCTCTACTAGGGGTAGAGTCTCATCCGAATAGGATGAGGATTCCCCAACCTATATCCAACATTCTTCCAGCGGCCCAGATACGGTTCTCTTACCTACAGCAGTTGTTAGTGTGTATGATAAGTTTGGCGTTGCTCATCAGGCGCGCGCTCTCCTGGATACTGGGTCGCAGGGTTGTATAGTATCAACAGACTTAGTTGATAGGTTGGGTCTGAGTATAACTCCCCATTGTGGTCCTATTCGAGGCATTGGTGGCCTACAAGCACCGGGTCTTGTAGGTCATATTGGTTTCACTTTTGGCCTTAGTGGCAATCTTGGTCCTCTAGCATCACTAAATGCAATTGTTATGACCAATATCCTAGACCGACAACCTGTTGTTGATCTGCCTTTGTCAATCCGGCGGTTGACAAAACACTTAACCTTGGCCGATCCAAGTTATTATATTTCCGCACCAGTCGACCTGTTACTAGGAGCTGATGTTCTGGGAAATTGTATAGTTGGTGAACGCAGGGTATTGCAACCAGGGGGTTTGGTTTCTCTCCGTTCCATCTTTGGGTTTGTTGTTTTGGGGCCGGTACTCCGGGAACCCACTGATCATTTTGCACGCTCCGCCTACCTAGGGCTGTCGTAGAGCGACGCGGTTCAGCAGTTCTGGCATATGGAAGAGCCACCTTCCGTATCTAAGTCTGATCCACTGCATCATGACTGTGAAGTATTTTTTGTGGAGAACACCACGCGTATGCCATGTGGTCGTTTCATAACCAGACTGCCCTTTTTAAGTATTCGCCCTCCATTGGGCTTGTCTAGGGCCATTGCAGAAAAACGGTTTAATGCAATGGAACGCCGGATATCTAGATGTGCTCGCTTTCGAAGCAAGTACGTCGAGTTTATGCGGGAGTATATAGACTTGGATCACATGGCCATTTCTCAAATCGACTGGCGCTCTGGGGAACATTATTATATTCCTCATCACGCCGTCTTCAAGGCGGGTAATGAGAAAATTAGGGTGGTTTTTGACGGGTCGGCAACCACAACTTCGGGGGCTTCATTAAATCAATGTTTGCATTCAGGCCCGAAGTTACATTGGACATTTGTGATGTGTTAACCAAATTTCGTCGTCATCAGGTGGTTTTTGTAGCTGATATTCGAATGATGTTTCGTCAGACATTGATACATCTAGAAGATCGGAAGTATCAACTTGTTCTGTGGAGAGAGGCTCCCAGTGAGCCACTGATGACGTATGAGTTAAAAACAAATACCTATGGACTTAGGTCTAGTCCATTCATAGCCATTCGGTCTTTATTAGAGCTGGCTAAACGTTCTAGAGTTACGTATCCCCGTGCCGCTGTAATCTTGGAATCCGACATCTATGTCGATGATATTTTGACTGGTGCATCTAACGTGCAAGAGGCTCTACAAACCAAGCGCGAGCTTATTGACTTGTTGCAAACCGGAGGCTATGAGTTGAGGAAGTGGGTGTCAAATTCTCCAAGTGTCCTCTCCGATCTTTCTCTGGACCACTGTCAGGATACTCATTCTTTTGAGAATCCTGATTCTCCTCATACTGTTGCTGTTCTTGGCATTCAGTACCAGCCATCTGAGGATCTATTTACCTATAAGGTAGAATTTCCTCCTTTGTCCGTATATAGCAAGCGGTCGGTGCTATCAGTAGTGGCTCGTATCTTTGATCCCAATGGTTGGGTCTGTCCAGTTGTTTTTTGGGCCAAATGCTTCTTACAAAAGCTTTGGTTGGCTGAGCTGTCTTGGGATGATTCCCTTCCTGCTAATTTGGCCAATGAATGGGAATCCTTTATTCTGAACGTAGGTGACCTCAGTAAGGTCGCCCTACCACGTATTCTAGCGCCTAGCGCTCCTGTGCATATTTCCTTACACGGGTTTTGTGATGCGTCCGAATGTGGATATGCCGCAGTTGTCTATTTGAGAGTTGTTGATGGCCGTGGTGATATCCGTACTTCCTTGGTGCTAGCCAAATCTAAAGTTGCTCCCATTCGAAAAAGGGTAACAATTCCGAAGCTTGAACTGTGTGGTGCCACGTTGCTTTGTCGGCTTTTGAACCACACACTTTGTGTATTGAAACCCTATTTTCATTTGAATGAAGTGTTTGGCTGGTCTGACAGCGTGATTGTTTTAGCTTGGCTAAGGACATCAGTACATACTTTGGAAGTATTTGTTGCCAACCGAGTTTCTCAAATACAAGACTCGGAAACCCCCATTATTTGGAGACACGTCCCGGGAACATTTAATCCTGCAGATTGTGCATCGCGCGGCTGCGATGTCCCATCCACTTTGGTGGGGACCCGAGTGGCTTGATCGTTCACTGTCAACATGGCCTTTGGCAATTTATGTCTCCCTGAGCAGACTCAATTGCCAGGATTACGTTGCCTTGCTGCTCAAGTTGAGTCTGTTGACCGAGACTTCCTCCTAAACCGTTACAGTTCTTTGGACAAGTTGGTTGCTGTAACTTGCTGGATACAGCGTTTTATCTACAATTGTAGAAATAGGTCATCTCGATTGTCGACTTCAGTAGTCTCTACGTACGAACGGCAACAGGCACTCCTTTACTGTGTGAAGTTCATTCAGGTAGAGGAGTTTCGTCCGGTACTTGAGGCTTTAAAGTCAGACAAGACAGTGCCTGGTGCCCTGCGCAGACTGAGCCTATTTTTGGATAATAACGGGCTTCTCAGGGTCGGCGGCCGACTCCGGAACGCGTCTTTGCCATTTGGGGCAAGACATCCTCTGCTCCTGCCAAGGCATGGGCATTTTACAGAACTTGTAATTCGAGATCGGCCCGTTAAAAACTCTCATGCTGGTTGCAATGCCTTGTTGGCTACTTTACAGCGGGAATTTTGGATTCTTGGAGCCCGACGGGCTATTCGTTCGGTAATATATAAATGTATGCAGTGTTATCGGACAAGGGCTCCCTGTATGCAGCCTAAAATGGGTGATTTGCAGCGATCGGGTTACGGAAGCTCGCCCATTTGCTGGATGTGCTACTGACTTTTGTGGAGCTTTCCATCTCAAAACCCACAACCTCCGAAACGCGAAGGTTGTAAAGGCTTGGGGCTGTGTGTTTGTTTGTTTGGCGACGAAGGCTGTAAAGTCAAAGTCAAAAATATTTATTTCATGTAAACCTTTACAGGCATTTATGAAAAGTCAAAAAAAAAGTATATATAAGGTCCTGTGTGCACTTGGCCAGGTCGCCATTCCTCCCACAGACAAATGTTGAGAATATAATACAAAATAAACAAATCGTAAACTATTAAACTATTGTACTTGCGGGAAGAAAAAAAAAAAAACAACCCAACCGAACATACACTACATAACCAACCAGTTTAAGACTAGGTGGTTAGCTGGTTCCATTGACCTGTCAATCGTTGACTGCCCTGCAAAAGTGCCACCAAGGCGACCAACCCAACAGACCATAGCTACGCCTCAAATATACATACTTTAATATAGGTAATCAAAATATACCTACAAGTAGATAGATGAAAGGTATCTTTTAGGGCGCAAACGCTGATCACAAGTCGATCGCCTCAGAGACACCCTGGAGAAAAAGGTACCAGCAAGTAAAAAACTCTGATGTTCCACATGTACCGTATCATCGGAGGAGCATGGTCCTGCATGGTTATTGACTTAAACCTATGCTTATAGCATGTGGTATATACTCTCATCCTACTGAAGAGCACGCGTAGATCACCCCAAGGCAGATATACTATCTTACAATATTGAAAGTACAGAATTACAGAACACAACATTTCTTTGATGCCAGCGCCGGCCTATCAGCAGAAGATTTTTCGGGATCTCCGCTTCTTATATGATAACAATCAAACGTGCGTGCCCAGCGGAGATCCAAGGCCTCCACAGCAGCACCCGATCACGGACGTAACGTATGTGTCAGCCATCCTTCTGCTCAACCAGGCCCTTAGGGTGCAGACCAGAACCCGGCACACACGCCACCACTGCAATGACCTTCAAAGGAGAGGAAATCCGCTGGATACGTATACATTGCAGGGCCAAATACATAGCTGAATCCAAGGCCTGCGCAAACATCAACTAGTTAAAAAAACATGGAAATGTATTCTATAACTCTGTTAACAAAATAACTTAAAATAAATAAGACAAATTAACATAAATGTTAAGTAATAACTAATTATTACCTTGTAGAAAATAGTAAATAAAATTTAAAATTAAAATAATGATAAAAGGTTATAGTAATAACAAGTTATTACCTCATCCAAAAATATATAAAAAAATACCTATTGTAGTATAAAAAAATATATATATATATATAATAGTAAGTATTATGAATTATTACAATATGACAGTTACTATTAGTTTAGAGATTCCAGACGCAGAGAGGACTGATTCCAGAAATCTCTGTCATTAATATAATCATTAACTTTGTAATACGCCTTGGCTATTAAAGTTTGCTTTATAAAATTTTTAAATTTTATATCATTTAGTTCTATAATTTTTACATGTACATTTAGTTCTGTACACCTTGAATTGGTTACTTCACTATCTACGGAAGCCTTCATTGCAACTCTGACACGATTTGTTGCACGACGTGGCCTACCTAGCCTGATTCGTTCAGATTGTGGTACCAACTTCATTGGTACCATTAACTATTTAAACGAAATATATAAATTCTTGGCAGAGAAAGAGTCTGATATCGGAGTGAAACTCTCTCAGTCAGGAATTACATGGCGTTTTAGTCCTCCAGCTTGTCCACACTGGGGTGGAATATTTGAAGCCGCGGTTAAATCGGCTAAAACTCATTTGAAGCGCGTTGTTGGGGAAACCACTTTGACGTTTGAGGAAATGACCACAGTCCTCTGTAAGATTGAGTCCGTTCTTAACAGCAGACCCTTATGTCCTATCTCTTCGGATCCAAATGACCTGGAGGTATTGACCCCAGGCCACTTTCTTGTTGGTCAGCCACTTAATGCGCTACCAGAATATCCTTGGCAGACTGTAAATTCTAACCGGTTGTCCCGGTTTCAGTTGCTGCAGCAGTTATCGCAGAACTTTTGGCGTCGTTGGTCTTTGGAGTACCTGCACATTCTCCAGCAGCGCGTTAAGTGGACTGACATAACTGAGCCACCTCGGATAGGTGACTTAGTTTTATTGAAGGATGCCAATGCTTCACCCTTATCTTGACGTCGCGGACGCATTATAACTTTACATCCTGGAAGTGATGGCATACCTCGCTTTGCTGAGGTTTTAACAGGAGGCTCTGTCTTGAGGCGGGCTCTGGCCACTCTCTCCCGTCTCCCTTTGCAGTAATTTGTTTTTGTTGTGTAATGGACTACGTTCCTTTGTCCAGGGCTGGGGGGATGTTTAAAATGCTTCCTCCAAATTACTTTGGAACGCACTAGGCAGATTTCCTTTTTCCTTGGTGCGATGAATAAAAAAAAAAATCTCTTGACATAACCTAAAATTTGTTGATAACTTGCACCACCTTTATTATTGTTTTTTTGTAGTAATTGCTAAGTAATTGTAACGAACTAGTGCCTATGTAAATTGTGATTGTTTGTGAAGTATTTGTTAACTTTGAATTATTGTGTGTATCTTGGATAAAGTACAATTGAAATTATAACCGGCGCGGACGCCGATTTTGTTATTGAACAAAAGGACGAAGGATGCTCTTCCAGGTCATACATTCGCCATACTCACCACTATCACATACACACATTCATTTACACTGCTGGTTGGGTATACCTTATATTCATGGCTATATGGACATAACCACATATCAAGGTCGGTAACTATTTTTGTTAATTATTTTTTAGTTTAATTTTTTGTCCCGTGTTACTAGCGGGCTTAGCGAGCGTGCCTCTTGCTTTTATGGATTAAGAGCAAGATTGCGCATCACAAACACATGTTTCACATGCAGGAGGTTAGCTATGTCAACGAAAAATCTAATTAGAGGTGTAAAATGGGGTCACCAGCATTTTGGCTTCTTACGATATACGTTGTGGCCAAGTTGGTTAAACCTCCGACTTAAAAACACTACAGTTTTTATCGGAACGGTTCGGCGCATTATCATCGGGGCACATGTACATGTACATGTGCTAACTATCAACTCAAACTAGTAACAGAAAGTAGGTAAAATTTTAATTTGCCAGGCAAATTAATGAAAACGCAAAGCTTAGCTAGTTTAAATTATTAAGCGGGAGGGTATGAAATAAAAACTCTTACATGCAATATTGATCGGCTTCGAATGTTTGCTTACCAACAGACAATACAGAGCGAGGCTGTACCATCATAAACACCGCAATATCGGCGAAATGAGAACGGGTTAATCCCTCCGCTGGGTACCCTGAGGCCGTTTAATCGGTTCTCGGGAGCCAAAAATCAAGGGCGCCCGTGATGATAAAAATAAAATTAATTATTTTCAGAATCATAACCACTCAATTACGGTTGAGATGAACCCTCTAAACATAAGATTCAACATCCCGTTTACATTTTCGTCAAAGTGGGTGCAGTGCGCCTTCGACATGAAGGTATACCAGGTGAACACCAAGGAGCCGCTGGTGCTCTACAAGCTGTTTGTCACGGTGGTCACGGACACGGCCAGAGCCAACAAAACTACGCCAAAGAAATCTAACACCAAAACAAGAGCCGCTACCTGACCCAGCTAATTTTCATGAAAACTTTCCTCCAAGATATGTATAGATAATATAAACATAAATAAAATTAAAACAATAATATACCTGTATCATTTTATCCATAGAGCAACGCGGCGATCGTACCAGCCCGGAGATCAGTTTCGAAAGAATATATGTTTCGTTAGCAGGTAGTACAGATTTACGTTGGTGCAGTACAGCCTATATAGGAATTTTGGAATGTATTTATTTACTTATTAAACTATAAATTGTACATAACAGAACTTACTTATTCTAAATAATACAATTATATTGACTATAATGGCTTCAAGCATCTCAGTACCGGCTGGATTCAGCGTTAGATGATGCGAATACATCAAATTCCTCATATTTTTGCCCTATTATGTTCAACAAACTAATCGCGCGAGGCACCGGAGCACGCTGTTGTAGATATGTGGGAGCACTCATCTCGGCAAATAGCGAATGTCTGCGCGCACGCAAGTAGTTATTTGGTACAAACAGAGAAATTTGTTTTAATATTGTTGGCAGACTAATATAACCTCTTAATTTTGTTTAAATATAAGTGACCAACGCAACATTACGCCTGACTTCCAATGAGTTGTAATTGAGCATTCCCAAAATAAACAATGTGGGATACATGAACGGGTAACCATAAACTTTCTTATACATGCTTCTTAGAAACATTTTTTGTACTTTTTCTACCATTAGTGTGTATGTACATTCTCTTGGGTTTCATATCACGGCATTAAACTCCAAGATACTGCGAACGTAGGAGTTGTACAACACTGCAAATGTTCCCGGGTCCGAAAAATCACGAGCCTGTCTCATTACCCAGCCTAAATTTCTTCTAGCTCTCACACACATCTTTACTATATGCGTGTGAAATCTCAAATCGCTGCTAAATAACACTCCTAAATCCTTAACCGTTTCGGTAGTGCGAAAAAGCGGGGCTCCAGCAAGTGTGTACTGGTGACAAATACGATTTTCAGAGCGCGAGAATGTCATGTGTGAACACTTTCCAATGTTCAGATCAAGACAGTTCTCGATACTCCATTGGTGTATTTTATCAATGCACTGCTGAAACCGCTCACAGTCTAGTTGAGTCTTCACAGATGCTGCCAACTTAACATCATCAGCGAATAGCAGTACTAGACATTCTTTAGGGATTGCTTGTGCGATATCATTTATAAAAATTAAGAACTCCAAAGGCCCTAAGTTACTGCCCTGACTTATGCCAGATCTGGTGTAAAACGGTTTAGACTTTGAGTTACCATAATGGACATACTGCATACGATTTGAAAAATAACTAGCAAAGAGGCGTAAGAGCTGCGGCTTAAAACCTGCAGAAGCCATCTTTCTTAGTAATATGTCATTATCTACTCTGTATATAATATTAGGCCGAATTCAAAGACTTTTTCACAAAAGGTTTCCCTGGTTGTTTAGGACCCAACGACTATGGGGATCTATTTACCGTACGTTATCACCGTTTTCTCAATAGTTCTCATTGTAAATAACAAAAATATAATAAGAGCGACAATATTCTAAGTGGAGAGGAAGTAGGGAAGCAAAAACTTAGTCATATAACTAAAATCTATTTACAAAAGCCAGTTTTAATAAATACAATTATAATTAAAAAGGTTTTTTCTCTCTTGAGAGCTAGACAAAAAAAGTTTCAATCTCAGTGATACAATGAATATACATATAGTATGCAATCCCTTATTAAAAAGAACCCTAAAAGGCTATGGTCGTTTGTTAAATCTTGTAAAGGCGGTACTGGATATCCTTATCAATTTGTTTGCGATGGTGACACTCTTACCGAAGGCCGGAGTATATGTGGCAGTTTTAATAACTTTTTTGCGAGTGTTTTCTCTGAGCCAGCTGTTCAGTATACATCTATGAATATGGCGCCCCCTTTTTGTGACTCAGACGATATTATTAATAAGCTTAGCGTTAATGAGGGGCAAGTGTTGGACATTTTGCAGACCCTAGATATATCAGGTGGGCCTGGAAGCGATGGCATAACACCATTTTTCATTTGTAAGTGCGCTGGTGAACTTTGTGCTCCTTTATCGATTTTATTTAACAGGTCATTGAATGAGGGGGTTTTTCCGCAAATTTGGAAAGAGGCAAATATCGTTCCCATTCATAAGAAGGGCTTAAAAACAAATATAATTAATTACCGCCTTATTCCCATTTTGAATATTTTTAGTAAGGTTCTTGAGAAACTTGTTTATAATAGTATATATGTCATTATAGTCAGGGGTATAACATCGGCACAGCATGAATTCGTGAAGGGCCGTTCTACTCTCACAAATCTCACGGAGTTCATCTCATTTGTAACCGATTCTATGGATAAGCGTAGTCAGGTTGATGTGATCTATACTAACTTTGAAAAAGCTTTTGATAGGGTAGATCACACCATCCTGCTGCGTAAATTATAAACATTAAACACTAGGCATTCATGGCAACTTATATCGTTGGGTTTGCTCTTATTTGTGTAATAGGTCAGAAAGTTTGCATGGACAGTTACAGATCAGATCTCGTCCGAATTCCTTCTGGAGTCCCTCAGGGTTCACATCTAGGTCCGCTGTTTTACGAGTATAATGCGTATTTATACGATATTTACAAATTTATCCACAGTTCCGAGTACCTTATGTATGCCGATGATATTTTTAAAAATAAATAGTATTGATGATTGCTTCAGACTTCAACGGGATTTGGACTCTTTAAATAAATATTATAACAATAATAGAATTAACATGAATGTTTCTAAGTGCCGTCATATCACGTTTACTCGAAACAAGAGTATAATATATTTCATTTATAATATCGGGGCACAACTATTCAAAAGGTAGATATGATACGCGACCTGGGTGTGAACCTTGATTCGAAATTGGTCTTAGATCAACATATAGATGCCATCGTCAACAAGGCTTATAGGAACTTGGGGTTCATAACGAAGGTGTGTTCTCCTTTCACTGGCATCCACTGCATAAAAATAGTCTATTATGCCTATGTTAGGAATGTTCTTGAGTACGCCTGTAGTATTTGGTCACCCCAATACACCGTTTACAAATACAAAATCGAACACATACAGTCCGTCTTCCGAAAACATCTGAGCTATAGAGTAAGGTTTAAGGGTAGTAATTATCATTAACCATGTAGAAAACACTGCCTTCTACCTCTAGAGTTAAGGCGAACTACTCGACATGGTTTTTTTCTTTGACCTGGTTTATGGAAGGTTGGACTGTCCCGAATTGGTTAGGCAAATAACGATCAGAACACCCTGTCGAAGAACCCGTGTGTCTGCCTGAGCGCTATTTAACACGCCTTACTGCTCCACCAACTATGCACAAAATTCGACATTGTCACGAATTGCCAAACTATACAATGACATTGTCACGAATTGCCAAACTATACAATGGCAGTTTTGTCGATATTGATATTTACTCTGGTAGCAAGCTTACAGGGGACCTGTGGCGGGACGGTTGGAGTCCTTATTTTAGGCGGCTGACGCAATAGTCTATGCTACACACGCACACACACACACAAACACACACGCACACACAATAAGTCACATGCACACTCGTCTTCTAACCAGTCTGAGCTATGCTCTAATTTTTTGTAATATTTGTAAAATTCTATGATCGGCCATTTGTAATATTTTTATATACGTTTGTATTTGTGAATCGCTGTTGATATTTCCACGAATAAATAAATAAATAAAAATAATAGATTACATATATTTTTCATTATAAACTCAATAATTTAATTATTATATATTAATCCTTTTCGTCAAACAAAAGGATGTATATACATGTTAACGGAAAAGAATGTAATCCGTCATCAATAATACAATTCCTAGGAAATGTATGTAATTCATTAAATCGCCCGGAAATATGTGAAAAAAAAATATTAGACACATTTCCTAAATAGCAATCGGAAATGTGCAGAGGATGTACCGAGTATGGAGATTGCACTACGGTCAGCAATCCACTGGAACCGGACAAGGATTTAAAAAGTGCCTTTGCAAGAATAACTGTATTACAGCAAGATTGTGCTATAAAAATTAACTATTGTATACTTTCAAGTGCCATACCAGCTTACCATGCAAAAATAAATAGCATTTTAAAGACTTTAATATTGAGACATTTATAATTACTTAAAAACATACATACATGTCAGGGTACCCAGCGGAGGGGTTTTTAATCCCACCTCGTCGTAGACGATGGTATGAGTCTATACCGAACAAGATGCTAGCTTTTTTTGAACAGACTCAATAACCCATCTGTGGCGAACACATCCTTTAATTGTATTTTTATAATGTTAAAGTCATATAGAATAGTTCAAATACGTTGCTAGGTTTCAAGTTGTTTAGGTTGCCATTGTGCTACAGAGAGCTTCAGAATTGTAATTTATTAATAATAAATATTGGTTTGTATAAAGATCTTTCGTTTCCACCAACTCCTTGGCCACAGTAATTCAGCTCCTATCTATATATACAGTCCTTTACACCATCTATAAACAGTTTCACAAGTTGGCACTTAAATAACAGACTGATTACTTACCAAATGAGAATGAATACCTATATAATTATAATATAGGTTGATTTTGTAATAAATGCATCTTAAAAAAGAATAGATAGTTGATTTTTGAAGCTTTATAAGTAAGATAATATGAAGATATTATATTTTACGGCAGGATTAATATTTAAAAAAAACTTATTTTAACAACGTGTTTTATTACAGAAAGCATTTTTTTTATTCATTTCCTAATACTATATTGGAATTGTATACATTTCCCAGGTTATGTATGTATGTATTAAAAAAAAAAAAAAATTTACACATTTCCTAAATAGCTTCGGAATTGTATACATTTCCTAGGAGTTGTATACAATTCCTAGATTTCATACATTTCCGGTAACATACATAATACCTTCCTGATTGGTGTCTCAGACACCAGCTGTATTGTCTCAGACACCAGCTGTATTGGCGGAAGTATAATTTTATTTCTAATAAATAAGCGTTAACAAGTAAATACTGTCTTTTTCTTTTGTCTCGCATCAGATTATGTAGTTTAGTTTGTTAGTATAGTTACTTCTAGTACACACACATAGTAGAAGCTTAGCTTATTATTATTATTTTATTTTAAACCGGTGGATACCAATATCGATGTGTTTGGTTGTGCAGTACTTGACAGCGCTTCTCTTACACACCCTCGATGCTATTATAACTGCTACAGGAGAACCATATGGTGGTTGTGGCCACACGGGTGTGCGGTAAGTTCCGATGCATTGGACCGCAGTTGATGGCGCAGCACTATGGTCCCTGTATCACCATGACATGTATCTTGTAAGTGACGATCGAGTCTTTGGTGTCGGCAGTGAAGAAATTGAAATCGAACCTGCACTTTATCCACTTAGAAGAAAAGGTGAACGGTAGCTTAAACGGTACAGTCATTGGATTCAGTCCCATGTGGAATTCGTGCCTTTTATTCTGAAAAATAACCATTCAGTGAAAGACTACAAAATATATTACAGATCGTTCACCGTAAGATCCCCTGGCTGCTGTAGTGCCAACATCACGGTGAACGGACTATGGGTTACGTCGCCTAGTATTGTATTCAAAATTATAACTTTTTTTCACAGTATAATGACGTATGGTCTTAATATTATAATGTATGGGGATCCGCGGCAGATTTTGATACTATATTTATTTTACAAAAGAGGGCTATTCGGGCAATATATGGCATGAAAGCTCGTGATTCTCTCTGGAAAACATTTCCTATGATTGATGTATTGACACTACCATCTCAATATATTTATGAGAATTTATTGTACGTCAAGAAAAACCTAGTATGTTTAGTAAAAATGGCGACAGGCATAACTTTAACCAAAGAAATATAGATAAAATTTATATTCCAAAGTTTAGACTGCAAAAAACTAATAAATGTTTTGTCATTAACAGTATAAGGTTATTTAATAAATTACCTAAAAGTATTGTAGATTTAAGTGAAATAAAGTTTAAAAATTGTATAAAACAAACATTAATCCATAGGGCTTACTATAGAATTAATGACTATATTAATGACTAGCTGTGCTCGCGACTTCGTCCGCGTGGAATAGTTATTTTTTTATCATATAAACTTTCATCCCCTATTTTATCCCCTTGGGGGTAGAATTTATCAAAATCCTTTCTTAGCGGATGCCTACGTCATAACATCTACCTGCATGCCAAATTTCAGCCCGATCCGTCTAGTGGTTTTGGCTGTGCGTTGATAGATCACTATGTCAGTCAGTCACCTTTGAGTTATATATATTTAGATTATTCTTTAATACATATTTTTTGTGTATAATAATAATAATAATAATAATAATAATATAATAATAATAATATTATATTTAACTTTTTATCTTTGGATAAGGTATATCTTATGATTACTTATTTATATTTACATTATACAGGTACTCTGTTATTATATATTATTATTTTGTAAGTGCCTGTACTCTTTAGTATTTGCAGTTCTGTACATTGGTATAGCAACCAATTGCTATACTGTTAAATAATCTGCCATAGTGTGTTTTGCGCATGATTTTAGTAGGATTAGAGCATTTTAAGTATACTACCATGCATATCGGTAACTCAATGGCTGTGTTCCTCTGTTAGTGTGTGTGAAGCACCTGAGTTTTTTACTTGCTGGTATCTTTTTCTCCGGGGTGTCTCCGGGGGGATCGACTTTACAACTAGTGTTTACGCCCTTAAGATACCGATCCATATGACTATGTTAATGCGATTGATGGTCATTCAAAATTATCTACAGCTAGTATAATGATAATAACATAATATAAGAACTAATATTTAAAGCGTGGATACGGTTGGAGAGGTCGGTCGCCTCGGTGGCACTCTTGTATGGCAGATGATAATCGGATGGTCAATGGAATCAGCTAAGTCTTACACTAGTTGTTTTTAAATATTTTTATTTAATGACACCTTTTATTAATTAATATATATATAGCAACCTAACCAAATGCACTCTATAACCTTATTGTTAAAACTTTTTTTTTTGACTATTAAATATCTGTAAAGATTTAAATGAAATAAATAATATTCGAAATTCGTGAGTTCGATTCCCACTTTTTCTATGGTTCTATGTACAGTTTGTCTGGAGCATTAATTATTGCTCCTGTTAAATTATTTATTTATATTTTAAAAAATGTAACAGAACTGTTAAGTGCTAAGCACGTAGTTCACAATTTTGCCTAATCTGAATATTGTTTATATTGAAAATTGTTTAGTACATTTTTTTTTATACAATATTCATTGCAAACGTTTTATATTAAATGGTATAAACCTACCATCTCAGAAAAGCGTAAAATGATAAGTATACTTCTATTAAAATAAAGCTGTTTGTTTGTGAGGCGGCGGGGCATACCTTCTCTGCTGGACAAGTCATGTTCGGGTCTTGTTCACGAAACATTTTGCTAAAATATTGGTCGTAATTGTAGAAGTCACACAGCTTCATCTGAAGACGCATCAACGTCGGCTGGTACCCATTACTCAGGTATTCTAAGATTGACGCTATAAACTAAAAAAACAAATACTCAACACTAAGAAATGACTAAGTTCTTAAACTCGCCTGTGTGTGTATATATATTTTGGTGTCAATAAATTAATAAACATTCCAATAAGTAATTGACACAGTGCACAATTGATCGTGCGAGATTGAAAGCAGTACCTACTAACGTACCTAAATCCTACCTCATAAAGAGATGGGATTTAGGTACGCTTACCCCGTGCCCATTCCAAACCCAGACATAGAAAGACGAAGTGGAAGGAAGTCTTCACGCTATGGTTAGAAATACAGAAGGAAATTTAATTAACGATGTAGGTAGGTACCTCTACATTGTTTCCTATGCGTATTTTGGATATGAGCTCCAAATTAATAATATGCGGAGTGGTCCTGTTTTTCCTGGAGATGGTCAGGTTGAAGAGTTGGAGATACTTGGGGTTGACGTACTCCACCTCGGGTCGTTCTGGGATAAACGATACCCGGTAGCACTAAACAAAATATAGCAATAATATTTAACAACAAAAGCTAAGATCCAACAAAGGATTAGTTACAACATCGTACTTACGCAGATAACATAAACCGAGAGCATGAAGTGGACATAACATGTACGTATTACCATTTTAACATATACTCAAATACTACGTACGTACATTATAGTCGTATGTCAGGATAAAGTAATCTACCATAACGATGTCCATTTAGAAAATCACTATAACTACCTTCGTTTATTACATAATTAGTTTATAGACTTAAAAAACTGATATTGTCGTGATATTCAACCCGCATACAATGAAATGTATTTATCATGTTTAACGATATATATGTCGTCGATATGAATAATGTAATTCGTTCATAGGTAACTCAAACATACTCATATGTAACTAAAACATTTTTTTTATAAAAGTTAAGCCAAGACTATTTTCAAAATAATTTTTGCCCGGAATGAGAATTGAATTGTGAAACACTATCTTTTTTTTCACATCATGTTTTTAATGAGGTAGTAAATCTATATTGAATAATAATTTTGTAAATGAAAAACAAACTGTACATGTACTGGCGGGATTGATTCTAATGTGTCTATAGAACATTTATAATCTACCATTTTGGGATCTAATTTGGGTAACTTCTGCAGGACCAGCAACACAAGCGAACTCTCTGCACCTGTCTCTGGTTTGACCACTGCTTTGTAGTGAGGCGATGAACAAATGTTTTCTTTCACAGCTTTTACGGTTTTGGGTTCGCCTACAATTCGATTTTCGGACCCATTCGTTTTGTTTATAAATTTGTCTTAGATATGAAGGTGTTTAACTTTTTGTTACTAATTACTTTTTAACATTTTGGAACACCATGTGACTCTATATCAATCTGAATCTGAAGGTAAGTGCGGCAATGTAAGTCAAATAATTATCATAACCAAAAATAGCAATGATGCTACATGGTAAGCCCGCTATGTCTGCTTGAGTTACTTATTTTATTTAAGTCCTTCTGTTAATCTTTGATACGTATGATCTTGTAGCAGTTTTGAGCGGCAACAATATTAAATCTGTATAAACTCTACTAATTACTACAAATCTATCCAACCTATTTACTGGGATATACATTGAATCCTGAAGTGGCCTTCAAGTGGCGGCTTGCGTGCGAAGTCGCGAGCAAAAACGACCTAGTAAACGTTTAATAGAGTACCTATATTATTATTTTAGAATTTCCACAAAATAAACAAAAATAAATCTGTAAAACTAATTGAATATATTTTGACCATTATATACTAACAGATCTCAGGGCGACAGACTTCAAGCCAAGATATATATGGTGGGGTCACTTCCGACCGTCGCAAGTGGATCGGCAATATCCGGCCATCTACTCCACAACACTTGTAGCCGACCTTTTTGGAGAGCCCATATCAATTATCAGGTTGACTGCAGACCCGAACACTCACTACCTGACCGGCCCAACAGTAAGCCAGTGACATAGTGACATGAATGGCACTCTTAGGAAAAGAACTTCTGGCGAAATGAAATGTCACCAAGTTGATTGATGAATTTAAAAGAGACTCTGAACAGGACGTTATGTGACCTGGAGTACAACTCTAGTTTCTAAATGTTCTAGAAGTACTTATTTTAGATAAATTATATTTATTAGCTGAGGCGTATAAAACATAAAATAAAGTTTTTTTAATTTCGTTCATAAAATCGAAAAATATTTCCGTAACCGACGATGTTGATGATTTGTACTCGTAGCTTAAACTATACATTTTTTTAAGGCCCGATACATAATGCATCTTTGTAATAAATGTATATACAACATTGTCGTGACAGTTTTAATAAATGAACAAACTTTTATAGTTAATTTAGGCGGATTTTGACGCACATACACGCTCTCTGACTTTAATCCCGGTGGAACTGCAATGCGCCCTGACTTCTCTAATTACAAAAATTCCGCTTCCACCGGGACGTTGACGACGGTCCACCGGGACGTCTCGGGGTTGTGCCTATGTCTACAACATATGTATTTAATCTGCTGGGTAACGGAAACGCCTGAAACAAGTAATAAAATGAGTCAGGTGATTCATTCCATATGCGTATTCGGTGATGGATGGTCACCTAACCTAAAAATAAAATAAATATAATAAAATACAGTGCAGGAACCCCTCTAAGGTGAGTACTAAACTACTGGACCGATTTTAAAAAATCCTTCACCATATTATTATCGGCGTATAAAATCTACTGTATTTTATTTTTGAGCTGATACAGTCAGTAGAGAGTTAAAGATTATTACAGTACTAATATCACAAAATAGAGGTTGTAGCAGGGTGAAAAATAAGGGTCATGTCATGTATTTTTGAGCTGATACAGTCAGTAGAGAGTTAAAGATTATTACAGTACTAATATCACAAAATAGAGGTTGTAGCAGGGTGAAAAATAAGGGTCATGTCATGTATTTTTGAGCTGATACAGTCAGTAGAGAGTTAAAGATTATTACAGTACTAATATCACAAAATAGAGGTTGTAGCAGGGTGAAAAATAAGGGTCATGTCATGTATTTTTGAGCTGATACAGTCAGTAGAGAGTTAAAGATTATTACAGTACTAATATCACAAAATAGAGGTTGTAGCAGGGTGAAAAATAAGGGTCATGTCATGTATTTTTGAGCTGATACAGTCAGTAGAGAGTTAAAGATTATTACAGTACTAATATCACAAATAGAGGTTGTAGCAGGGTGAAAAATAAGGGTCATGTCATGTATTTTTGAGCTGATACAGTCAGTAGAGAGTTAAAGATTATTACAGTACTAATATCACAAATAGAGGTTGTAGCAGGGTGAAAAATAAGGGTCATGTCATGTATTTTTGAGCTGATACAGTCAGTAGAGAGTTAAAGATTATTACAGTACTAATATCACAAATAGAGGTTGTAGCAGGGTGAAAAATAAGGGTCATGTCATGTATTTTTGAGCTGATACAGTCAGTAGAGAGTTAAAGATTATTACAGTACTAATATCACAAAATAGAGGTTGTAGCAGGGTGAAAAATAAGGGTCATGTCATGTATTTTTGAGCTGATACAGTCAGTAGAGAGTTAAAGATTATTACAGTACTAATATCACAAAATAGAGGTTGTAGCAGGGTGAAAAATAAGGGTCATGTCATGTATTTTTGAGCTGATACAGTCAGTAGAGAGTTAAAGATTATTACAGTACTAATATCACAAAATAGAGGTTGTAGCAGGGTGAAAAATAAGGGTCATGTCATGTATTTTTGAGCTGATACAGTCAGTAGAGAGTTAAAGATTATTACAGTACTAATATCACAAATAGAGGTTGTAGCAGGGTGAAAAATAAGGGTCATGTCATGTATTTTTGAGCTGATACAGTCAGTAGAGAGTTAAAGATTATTACAGTACTAATATCACAAATAGAGGTTGTAGCAGGGTGAAAAATAAGGGTCATGTCATGTATTTTTGAGGTGATACAGTCAGTAGAGAGTTAAAGATTATTACAGTACTAATATCACAAAATAGAGGTTGTAGCAGGGTGAAAAATAAGGGTCATGTCATGTATTTTTTAATACCAATCATAAAAAAAAAATTTTTTTTTTTATTGGAGTAGACCACCCATACTTAGGTGTATAAAAAATAGTTTAACCTCAGACCTACCGAATATACACAAAAAAATCATAAAAATCGGTTAAGCCGTTTGGGAGGAGTTACAAACACTGTGACACGAGATTTTTATATATTAGATTGGCATTGTTTTTTTATTTGATAATATGTACATATGGATATTTTTTACAAACTATGACCTGGGCACAAACTATGACCTGGTCACAAACTAAGTTCTAGGATTGACGAAAACCATTATAGCATCTATCAGCCCCAAACGATGCTATGACGATGCTTACTCGAGCGTCGTAACAGGCCTCTACTTGACACCTGTTGGATTTTGAATATTGGATGGTAGAAAGATATATATATATATATATATATATATATATATATATATATATATATATATATATGTATGGTGGATATGTAGATACCAATATGCACCAGCACGGGGCCTACCACCTAGACGGCCTCAGGTCGGTGGGGGACTCTATTCCCACCTCGTCGTAAAAATCGGCACATTATATTTTTTGTTGTTATTCATATAATATTTTTTTTCATAATAAGGGTCATGTCATGTATTTTTGAGCTGATACAGTCAGTAGAGAGTTAAAGATTATTACAGTACTAATATCACAAATAGAGGTTGTAGCAGGGTGAAAAATAAGGGTCATGTCATGTATTTTTGAGCTGATACAGTCAGTAGAGAGTTAAAGATTATTACAGTACTAATATCACAAAATAGAGGTTGTAGCAGGGTGAAAAATAAGGGTCATGTCATGTATTTTTGAGCTGATACAGTCAGTAGAGAGTTAAAGATTATTACAGTACTAATATCACAAAATAGAGGTTGTAGCAGGGTGAAAAATAAGGGTCATGTCATGTATTTTTGAGCTGATACAGTCAGTAGAGAGTTAAAGATTATTACAGTACTAATATCACAAATAGAGGTTGTAGCAGGGTGAAAAATAAGGGTCATGTCATGTATTTTTGAGGTGATACAGTCAGTAGAGAGTTAAAGATTATTACAGTACTAATATCACAAAATAGAGGTTGTAGCAGGGTGAAAAATAAGGGTCATGTCATGTATTTTTTAATACCAATCATAAAAAAAAAATTTTTTTTTTTATTGGAGTAGACCACCCATACTTAGGTGTATAAAAAATAGTTTAACCTCAGACCTACCGAATATACACAAAAAAATCATAAAAATCGGTTAAGCCGTTTGGGAGGAGTTACAAACACTGTGACACGAGATTTTTATATATTAGATTGGCATTGTTTTTTTATTTGATAATATGTACATATGGATATTTTTTACAAACTATGACCTGGGCACAAACTATGACCTGGTCACAAACTAAGTTCTAGGATTGACGAAAACCATTATAGCATCTATCAGCCCCAAACGATGCTATGACGATGCTTACTCGAGCGTCGTAACAGGCCTCTACTTGACACCTGTTGGATTTTGAATATTGGATGGTAGAAAGATATATATATATATATATATATATGTATGGTGGATATGTAGATACCAATATGCACCAGCACGGGGCCTACCACCTAGACGGCCTCAGGTCGGTGGGGGACTCTATTCCCACCTCGTCGTAAAAATCGGCACATTATATTTTTTGTTGTTATTCATATAATATTTTTTTTCATAATAAGGGTCATGTCATGTATTTTTGAGCTGATACAGTCAGTAGAGAGTTAAAGATTATTACAGTACTAATATCACAAATAGAGGTTGTAGCAGGGTGAAAAATAAGGGTCATGTCATGTATTTTTGAGCTGATACAGTCAGTAGAGAGTTAAAGATTATTACAGTACTAATATCACAAAATAGAGGTTGTAGCAGGGTGAAAAATAAGGGTCATGTCATGTATTTTTGAGCTGATACAGTCAGTAGAGAGTTAAAGATTATTACAGTACTAATATCACAAAATAGAGGTTGTAGCAGGGTGAAAAATAAGGGTCATGTCATGTATTTTTGAGCTGATACAGTCAGTAGAGAGTTAAAGATTATTACAGTACTAATATCACAAATAGAGGTTGTAGCAGGGTGAAAAATAAGGGTCATGTCATGTATTTTTGAGCTGATACAGTCAGTAGAGAGTTAATACTTCTTTATTTGAAATGAAATTGTTTAAATAATACGCGAGTGAAATGTTGTTGTTGTAAATATATGAAACGACTCTTAAACATTGGTATTCTTTTGTAAATCAGTAAATGCAGTGATGATTTGTTAGTGTTTAAAGTATTGAATATATGTTGACCAAGAAGATAAAGTGCCAAAATATATATTTATTGTTGGTACAAATAAAGTGCGAAGTTACTAAAGTTTAAAATAAAGAGGGTTAATTTGAAACTCCGACTAATTTAAATCATAGCCTACGACTACAGTTTGAATTTTTCGCAAAATATGTCAAGGCTCTGATAGCTTAGTTGGCGGGGCGACGGATGCTAACACCGCTGCGCACGAGTTCGAGCCTCACCGAATGCTTTATTTTTTTTCCAGATAATAAAATATAAATTTACGAAAGCAAAGCGACATCTACTAATATATGACAAAGATGCATAACTAACAGCTCAATGTTTAGCACTTGAAGTGAGTCACTACTAGACAAGAACGCCTGAATGTTTGACTGGTTGATTATTGTTATCAGTACGTACTTCTAATCAAAAAGAATTTTATAATCACTGCCTATAAGTTAACGTATCTATAATTATTATTGTATACTTAATAATTAATTAACTTTAGAGCAGGGACTTTTATAGCATTTCTGTACGTCAACAATGGATTGTAGTGCTTGCAAAAGGCCAACTGACGGTAAAGATATACTTCAATGCTCCTTATGCCGTGGGGTATTCCACTACCAGTGCCTTAATATTGGCTACAATCAATATAAAATGCTAACAAAGGATCATTTGTCTTCATGGACATGTCCAAACTGCGTGAATATAACTAGACGCTGCAAATCAAATGTAAATACGCCTATCCGTTCTCATCAGGTGCCGTGTGTTTTCGAGGATTCCATGGACATGTCATGTGATTTGATTTCGACAGAACAGGACAAATCGCTTGTGTCTCAATCGCTTGTAAATCAGCCCTCTGTCACTATGGATAATATTGGCATTCTCCTAGACCAGAAGTTAAATAGTACGTTGTCCACATTCATGAAAAACTTTAGAACTGCCATTAAAGAAGATATAAAACAAATGGTCAAGTGTGAGGTAAATTCTGCCATGTTAGATTATAAAGAACAATTTACAACTACCACTGACTACATATGTGCTGAGCAATCTGCCTTAAAAGCTGATATAGATAACAAAAGTAAGAATATTAGGGATTTGGAGGTTGAAAATAGTCGGCTTCAGTTGGAGATTGCCAAATTAAATCAGCGATTGACTTCGGTTGAAAAAAATTCACGCGGTTGTAATGTGGAGATTCAGGCGGTACCTGAAGTATCTAACGAGAATGTTCTATGTATATTTAAAAAGTTATGTGAAGCAGTTGGCACTTCCTTGGAGGATAGTAGTATCCATGCTTGTCGGAGGGTAGCCAAACTTAATCAAGCCTCAGATCGACCCAGGAATATATTGGTAACTCTTTCAAACCCACGAATGAGGGATGGCATATTGTCAGCTGTCCATAGATTTAATAAAACCAACAAAACATGCAAACTTAACTCGGAACACTTAGGTATAACCGGAGAAAGACGCCCTGTATATGTTGTGGAACACTTATCGCCAGAACACAAGATACTTCATGCATCGGCTCGTAATCTGGCTAAAGAACTTAAGTATAAATATGTTTGGGTAAAATATGGTGAGATATATGTACGTAGGGACGAAACAACAAGTGCTATTCACATTAAAAATAGTGAATCCTTAGATAAACTGCGTAAGATTTAATTGATCTTATTTTAATTTATTTTTCTGTGCTTTTCGTTATTTTGTTATTATAATTACAATACAATTATTATAATATATATTATTATCTTAAATAATTCATAAATTTTTACATTCATTTTATTTTTTTATTTTAAATAGTTACATGTTTTAAACTTGCATAACTTGTCTATATTATGTTAAATATTTTTTACCAAAATGTTGGCCGAGCACGGTCTAAAACAGATGTTATATATCTTAGCCTATTGAATTGTGATTATGATGTTGTATGCTTAACCGAAACTAATTTTCAACATAGTGTACGTGATAGCGAGGTAATCGATAGTCGGTATAATATTTTCAGGCGTGACCGTCAGGACAGTTGCTCGTTAAAAAGTGATGGTGGCGGTATTCTCTTCGATGGTGGGGTACTAAAAAACATCTCAATGTAGTTCAAAAGGTATCTTGGAACAGTGGGGTTGAGGACATTTGGGTGAGCATAATTCCACATTCTAAAACTGGACTCAAACTAAACATCTGTCTTTGTTACCTTCCGCCTGACATTTCATTTAAAGACTTGACAACTTTTTATACGAATTGTCAAAACATTGTATTGGGCTCGGGTGGCAGTGACGTGTTTTTATTGATGGGCGACTTTAATGATTAAAATTTACTTTAAAAGGTTTTTATCTGATAGACAGCATGGATTTGTTAAGGGTAAATCTACGCTTAGTAATCTGCTGGAGTACAAAAGTTATCTGTGTAGTGCGTTTGCCAGTCGTTGCCAAGCTGATGCATTATATACCGATTTTAGTAAGGCATTTGACAGAGTCAATCATCAACTTCTTTGCATGAAACTTTCTTCTATGGGAATACATGGAGTTCTATTGAGGTGGCTTGAATCCTACTTGGATAATCGGAGTCAAATTGTGGCACTTCGAGGGCACTATTCCAACCCAGTTTCTATACTGTCTGGGGTACCTCAAGGATCCCACCTTGGTCCTTTGTTATTCGTGGTATTCATTAATGACCTTGTGGATCACCTTGCCTGCCCGTGTCTTCTCTATGCGGATGATTTAAAGATTTTTAAAATGATAAGGTCAACAGAGGATTGTTTGCTTCTTCAGCGAGATCTCCAAGCCGTCGTGGAGTGGTGCTCACAAAACAAAATGTCACTGAATGCCGACAAGTGTCACGTGGTGTCGTTTTCCGGTAAAAGAAACAAGATCCACTACGGATATTCTATTAATGATAAAATATTGAATCGTAATGCTGTTGTAAAAGACCTGGGAGTCTTATTTGACGATGGTCTCACTTTTCGACAGCAATATAATAATATTGTTGATAGATCGAATCAACTGCTGGGATTTGTTTTGAGATCAACCAAGGAATTCAGGAATCCAAACTCGGTAATACTCCTTTTCAACAGCCTTGTGCGTAGTGTGTTGGAGTATTGCTGCCCTGTCTGGGCTCCATATTACACGGTACACTCAGACAGGATTGACGGCGTTCAGGGTAGATGCCTCAGAGCACTCTCTTATAGATGTGGGTATGGACGTTCGCTGGTTGATTACTCTTCTAGGTTAAATAAATTTGGGGTCCTTTCTCTTAAACGTCGTCGTATACGATATGACCTTTTGTGCCTGCACAAAATCTTGCACTCCGTCATTGACTCGGGCTTATTGCTGTCGTCCATTAGTATCAATACTCGCTATAAAGCCAGAAATCCTAATACATTCTCCCTTCAAACTTACACTAACAACACATCCTTCTACAATCCGTTGGTAAGGATGTGTCGTACCTATAATGATATAGTCGGGTTGCGGGATGTAGAGATTGATATATTTGACAGTAGTTTTGCTCATTTTAAAAGGTCCATTACACCGGATATCCTCAGCCGTATTTAGAATAATATGGCTTTTTAATTTAATTGGTTGAATGTCTTTGTAATTAATTGTGTTTTTTAATATGTGTAATTTTTAATTAATTTCATTCTTTGTATTATTATTGTTATTATTTTTAAAGCATAGTATTCATAATGCTTATTATTATTAATTTAATTTTTATTGTAAATTTAATTTGTTATTATTAATTTAATCCTAATTTTTATTATTATTAATTAAGTTCTGTATTTTACTTTGAATTGTGTAAATCTGTAGGAAATAATGTAGCTTAGCATGTTGTGTGCACTGAATTTGATCCTAGCCTAGAAATTTGTTTTAACGCACGTATCTTAACTTGTAATGGACTAGGATCTGCTGGTGCACCAAACATTAAATAAATAAATAAATATTAGATTGGCATTGTTTTTTTATTTGATAATATGTACATATGGATATTTTTTACAAACTATGACCTGGGCACAAACTATGACCTGGTCACAAACTAAGTTCTAGGATTGACGAAAACCATTATAGCTTCTATCAACCCCAAACGATGCTATGACGATGCTTACTCGAGCGTCGTAACAGGCCTCTACTTGACACCTGTTGGATTTTGAATATTGGATGGTAGAAAGATATATATATGTATGGTGGATATGTAGATACCAATATGCACCAGCACGGGGCCTACCACCTAGACGGCCTCAGGTCGGTGGGGGACTCTATTCCCACCTCGTCGTAAAAATCGGCACATTATATTTTTTGTTGTTATTCATATAATAATTTTTTTCATAATTTTCGCGCTCAAAAAATAGCTAGATGTCGTTTTTTTTTGCAGTTTGTGACTCTCTCCTCCCTTACGCCGCGCTCCAATTGTCCCATTTTTTAATGCCTCTTTTCAGCATCTCAGTAAATGCATTCGAGTAGTACAATTTTTTCACTACTTTGATCTTCTGCCCAAGGCAACACCATCCTATACAGAGTGGATTTTTCAAGTGAGCCTTCAAAGTCAAATCCGAAACTACAAGAATGGCGAAACAGTATTGTCTGATATTGATAAAAATAAAACTGCACATTATATTTTTGAAAGTATTTTGGAAGGTACGAGTAGAAAGTTTATATATGGCGGAGGTACGCAACAGGGTGCATCCCAATCCATCCTCGAATCCCTACTATAAATAATCTACATTTATTTATAATATTATCCTTATTTACTTTTAAAATTATTTATACACAACTTAATCTCTATATAAATCATACAATAAAAGCACTATGACTATTTATGGCGAAGTAACTTATTGTTTTTAATTTATTTTAAAGTTATTTATTATAGTTATACTTAATATAATGAAGATATTTGTAAGTCATAAATTGGGTCCTTCGTAGCAGACAAACAATGGTCGTGCGACGCGCCAGCTGCGACGGGCAATGCTCCGCCGATATGCCATGCGCTTTCTTTTGTCTGATACCACTACTTGAGGTACAGCGTAGTATGGAGAGCGTCTGCCTCTATCTCCACTCGTGTCTCTGCCATTAGTTGACTAGACAAGACTCAGGATAAAGAGGCATACACATGAGCAACATCTCTATTCAGGAACCTTCCATTATTATGTTTTTGCCTTTAAAATAGATATGCAACATATAAGTGACGAAACACATTTATTGCCAGGCCAAAAAAAAAGATAATTGAAA
Organism: Monopis laevigella; assembly: GCA_947458855.1. Taxonomy (NCBI): domain Eukaryota; kingdom Metazoa; phylum Arthropoda; class Insecta; order Lepidoptera; family Tineidae; genus Monopis; species Monopis laevigella. The sequence continues at coordinate 25,806,737 of OX381585.1, forward strand.
TATTTGACGGCTTCCGTAAAATAGGGTTGCGCCTTTGGCGGTGTATCCAGAGGTCGTGGTTCGATTCCCACCCATGGCAAAAAAATAACTTCATTTCATCATGGTCTGGGTGTTTGTAAAATATAATATGTATGATATCGTTGTGTCTGGTACACATAGTAGAGCTAAAATACAATGTAATCATAAAAAATTAAATAAAAATGTAAATCTTTATAGATCGTGTTCCCTTCTTCCTTTAATCCAGAGTCCTTTAAGCGTAGCGTGAATAAGTTTCTCAAGCAGAGATAGTGGAATCAACCAATTGAAGCAAGCACCATTACTAATATTGGTTGAAAACATTCTTGGACGTTACATTGCCACTTACCATCAGGTGGATGTAGGATCACATGTCCTGCTATATTTAAAAAAAAAAAAAAAACTTTATTTTCTCGACTTTCTGCCATAGAATGATGTAATAGTAAACAACTGTTTATTGATATTATTTATAAAAGGGAAATTAAAATAATTAGATGTTATTGAAAGCCGAGTCCTTTATTTGGGTTCCTGTAATTATTATTTATCTAAATATAAACTAAACAAATAATGTTAGATAACGCAATGAAAGCCATAAAACAATGGGTATTGAATCTGAGTTGATTGAGACAACAATACAATAAATATTAAAAATATCTATTTGAATAAGTGATTGTTTTAATGTTCCTGTGTTTTTGGTAAAAGCCGTGACAATAGAAGGCCTACGCAAAGACAATATAGGTACTCGTACTATTCTGTTGCTTTACTATTAGAAACGATTTAGTGAAGATTTTCTTCACCATACAAATATAAGTTATACAGATAATGAGAATATTTGCAGACTTGGACTAGTTCTCCCAGGCGGTGGTGTTAGACGTCAGAAGGTAATATAGAAATAGTTGGAATGGACGGAGGACGTCGCTTGAAAGCCGTTTCGTTTCCATTCGCCTCTGGTTTTGCACTTAAAATCGATTTGGTTTAATCAAAATTCCTATGAATGGAATTGTAATTCTCGGAGATAGGAAGCATATATATGTAGGAATATTGGACGATAAAGTTATTTATTCCACGCTTATTTAACAACAGTCTGGGTGGCATTCTAGATTTATGGATGCAACTACGACACATGACACAATAATTATTATATTCGAGTCCCCCATCTGCGAGTATGATAATTAATTAATTTATTTATGATAAAACCAATTGGTGACTGTCCATGTCCGACCTAAAACCTACATGTATAATTAACAACTGTTGTTTAGTTGTAGAATAAAATGAGCATCGCATACTGTATGTGTGGCCGCATCGGAAAGTAGAATACATATTTTTTGAAACTCCCTCCCTTTTGAGATAATTTCCCTGTAAGTGTTCTATAACTTTCATACACGTGACGGCACCGACTCCATTAGCCGCGCTGACACCGACATCCTTCTGTGTCGGGCGGACACAACACTTACACCAGGATGCTGCATCTCTGCCCCCTCTACGGTGACAATATGTTTGCAAACAATATACCGCCAATATGGCTATAACAGCTACATTTTTATTTTCTGAAATCGGTCCTAGTCTAGGAGTTTGCTCATCCAATAACAAGTCAAATAAAACCATTTAAGATTCAAACGTACCTATTCAATCGAAACATTAGCGTTCGACAACAAAAAACTGAAATAAAAAAAAAAATATTCATAGCAAACATTTCATAAACATTAATAGAACTATGTTTAGTTTAAAAAATATACAAAACTGTCATTAATGCTACAAAAATGTAAATGCATTGTGAGTGTATAGCATTGGTGACAATCATTCATGGACTCCATACTTTCTTACCAGAACGTAATTTTCAGGAAAGTTTTAATATCTCGATTCATCATAAAAAGAGTAGATTTTTTTATCAGGACTGCCCCGAATTAAGATATAATGATTTCATTTAACTAATTATGGTAAGAAATGCATATTATTTGAAGGAGACAACTACATAATAATTTACCAAATAAAATAAAAGAATGTAAAAACATTAAAGTATTCAAGAATAAACTGAAAACATATAAACAAAACAATGTTTAGATTTTTTCTTAAATAGTAGGCAGGTAGTCCGCTTTAAACTTTCCCTTATCACTTAAATTGAATAATTGTTTAACTGTAGAATAATTATTATCTTTGTTATATAAATTCCTTGGTGTGTTATGTTAAGTAAATTACTAGTTATGTTATTATGTTACGCTATCAATGCAGATACATTAATGTAAGAAAACTCAAACAAGTGAACTTAATTGTTTTGTATGAGTACCCGATAATGATCTGCAAACCTAAAAGAAAATGGCTCCAAGCCAAAAAGGTTTATTAGTTTTCACCGTGAGTGTTATCCATCATACGCCGTGTCCGTCGCATGCGCCGCTCGGAGGCTTGCCTGTGGGCTCGGCGACGGCGACACCCAAAGCTAATATAATACAACAGGTGTTAAACTAAACAAATAAAACATAAAACACTTCACTAAATTACATCCAAGCTTCGGTCGTAAATGCCCTAATCCCTTTATCTCCCCCTAGCGGTTGTCGATCACACTACCATACCATTATTGTGTGACTGATATCAAATGCAAATATATAAAAAAGAAACGCCATTCGTTAGTTTCGCTAAAACTCAAAAACGGCTTGGCCGGTTTGAATATTTTTGATTTTATTTTGTTTGCTTTTTGTTATATCTGCCACTATTTAACGATTTCCCGTGCGACTACTTATTTCTTCTGTATATTTCGATGAGCCTAAAAATCACAAGGCGAGACAAAACTTCCAACGAAAGTTTACCGGGTCAGCTAGTAAAAATTAAAAACAGAAATAACTAGCTATACTTATATTTTTATTACACTCTTAAGTTTGGCGACAGCATTGGTCGCTATGACGGCTATATTCTCCGGGTTGGAACGGGCGGCGACCAAGAACAACAACAACTTTACTTTAATATTCCTTATCATCAATTAGCTGCTCGCAATTGTGTCCCGCATAATCCCTACTCTGTGCGCATCCTAGTGGAGCAGTCACAGTCAGTAGGTACGGCGTCACCCTCTCACCACTGTCGCCGCAAATCCTACGTAATAGCTGCTATGCAACTCTGTGGAGCACTTTAAAATATAATTAAAGCTGTAACGTACCTACACGTATATTGTCCACGTAGCAACATGTACAAGTACGTGTAACTTCTAGAGTTACCTAATATATTTCAATAATATGCATGTGACTTTAGCAATTTATTTATTTATAACCATTTTATAACAAAATACTTTCATACAGTTTACAAGACAAAGTAAATTAAAAAATAGACTATACATAGCAATGAATCCTGTTCCCGAAACCCTGTCCGACCACCTATATCTTGGGAAACAGTTTCCGAAACCCATTACGGATACTTACAATATTTGTCTAACCCTTGTGTCTATCCATTGGTACCATACTAACAGTCTTATAAGGGATCGATACATTTTGTAACTACACTAATCGCTGCCTGCCGGCTAAATGATGCGGTTAAGAAATGGACGACGACAAAGTCATTATTGCATCTCGCTGCTTTATCGGAAAATGATCTGTTAATTTTGTAACTTCATCTTGAAAAAAAAACATCTCGATAATTCTATAATAAATCGATTTGAAAATCTAAAATAATAAATCCGAAACATACCTACTAACTATACGACGGTTTTGACATCTGTGTGATATACCGCCAGTCATTCTAGCGAAGTTACAGAAGAGAGAATCGATCGAGTATATTTTTTTTTATAGATTTAATTTTCATAATAAAATCTCTTTAGGATTTTAATTTGTTTTACGGACACCACGGGCTTAAAAGTGGGGGTTACTTTTCTCGCCATTCCTCATTCAACGACATTCTGAAAAGGTCTCTTGTAGACGTTCCTTCAATTTTGGAACCGCCTGGATTATCCCGGAACGACGGCAAGAGACCGGACGGAATGTCGCTGATTCCATGGAAGATGGGCCGGTGCCTAGTATGGGACGAAACCTGGGTAGACACCTTGGCATCGTCTCATCTACAAGGGACACTTCGGAGTGCGGGAGCGATTTTAACTGCTGAAACACACAAAAGGCGCAAATATGAAAATATGTTGAAATGATAATTACATATTTATTAAATATGTTGAAATGATAATGATAATTACATATTTTTGCCTTTTGCTGTAGAACCACTAGGACCGTGGGGGCCTTGTGCAAGACTTTTCTTTAAAGAACTGTCTTCTCGCCGTCACGGGTGACCGGAGAGCTGGCCATTTCCTCTCTCAAATCATTTGTATTATTATTTAGCGAGGAAAAGTTTTAGAAGTTTTTTTAATTAATTTAATAGGGTTTTTATTTGTAGCTTTAATTAAAATCTTTATTGCCTTTATAAGTTATTTTATTTTGAATGTTCTTTTATCTTGAATAAATATTGTATTTACTATTAGTTATTTATAGTCTCCTTTTATTGTTTATTTGCCTAATTAATTAGTATGTACTTGTACACATAAGTAGGTTGGAATGGAACAACAAAATTCACTTAAGCCTGACCACAAGCGCCATATTGGCAACTCTAATTGAATGGCACGCCGAAAACTTTCCCATTCACGAATAAATTTACAGATTAAGGAAATAATAAACGCGTTTTATATCATATTACGATCTGGTGGATGAAGTGTTCTGACCATCAGTTAGTCCGCATTATCCCGGACATGTAACGCAAATAATGGTTAGGTATCATTTTATTTTTTACATTGTGGCTATGAAACCCTAAAAAATATAAGTGGCTGGTTGGTCAAGGTGTCTAGTGCCTACCGATATGTATTTGTTTGGCAACACTCTTATAGTGCCTCAGAAAGCACGTTAAGCTGTCGACCCCACTGTCACTATACCAACTTGCAACACGGCGTGTTGGTCACTTGGGCTGGAGTCTGCTGCATCGATTACTCTATTCACTGTGCGGTTACGAAACTAGCAATTAATTTGATTTCAATGTGTTATTATTATAGTAGAGTAATGCAAATGCTTGGTTGGGAATCGAACCCACTACCACTAGTCTACGGAGGCGGTCAATGGTTGGTATTGATGCTACCATCAGGAAGGTACAAAGCCACAGGCCATGCTACAATAAAATAAATTTGAATGGAATTGTCGTTCGTCCAGGTGTGCCAGGTGTGCCAGGTGATGAGTCCGTACTGTAAGATTGTGCCGGGAAGTAACTTGGGATCCCCGTTGTCTTCTCATAATTCTAATTACACATTTAAATTGGTTTCCTGAAACTTGTCTCCAACATGATTGTTGGCCACCACAAACCTGAATGCCTACGAGAAGCTCAGTGAAAATCATTTCGTTTTAATTTGGTTGAATATTATTTTATTTAAAGAATAGGAATAGATAATTTAGGCACTTTTAAATGGATTTACATCCTAAATGCTTTTGACAACAGTCATTAAAACCAAACATTTTGTTGGCTGATAAATATAATTATTTCATCTATTTTTGACTTGGATCCTATTTCAGCTTAACCAATTGGTATATGTTTACTTACACATGCGCTTACTGTTCGCTAAAACAATATCTATAACTACAAATGTATAAATCGGGTATAGTTCTCAAGATCCGCGGCCACACGCACCTCTATGCATGTGAACGTACTTTTTTGAAAAAATAAGCGATATTTAAATAAATTAAATTCATCCAATCCATAAAATAAGCATGTTTTTAATCCACAAAGCAACAAACTTTTTTTGTACAAACTTTTTAGAAGTTTAACTGAATATTTTCAGTTAGCCATGTGTCAAAGCTTGACAAGGTTTCTTGTAGAGAAGATGAGTTTCAAGAAACAGGTTGGTTATAAACACTTATAAACTGTAGAGTATTATCGGACCCTGTTTTTTTGCCATCGTGATAATGACGTACCACAAAAATAATAAATACCTAATAATTTTCAAACATTAATATCTTAAAAACTTTACAAACATTTATTTAAAAAACATATGAAATAAATTAAAATAATAAAAAAATAAAAAGACACAAATTGAGTATTTAAACATTATTATAGTCTGTATGGAGAAGTCAATTTTTTTTTTATTTGCGACACGTGGGAAAAGTTGTTCGATTTGATCAGAGAACCTCATATTAGTCCAACCTTCTGAAGTCTATTACTATCGAGTTCCACAACATCGGTCACTTTTTTCCAAAAATAAGGGATATTATCTAAATAAATTGGATTGGAATTCTCGCCAGATAAAATAAAACCTGTCACAATAAATATTTTCATGAAGTTAACAAACCCAAAATGGCGGCGGACATTCAAAAGAATAATTCAATAAGACCTAAACAAATATATCAGGACTCAACACACCCATAGCGGTCGTTGATTCAATAAAACACTAAAAACCTTTACTATTAAATATATACGAGTATTATACCTACACCTATTTTGTTAGCTCTATGTCTATAAAAAAAGTATAGGTTTGACTTAAATTCGATGTTTTCGAGTTCACGGATTGAAGTATATTATCAGGTTAGGTTAGTATAGATGATGATTGTTAGGTAAGTATAGATGATGATTGTTAGGTTAGTATAGATGATGATTGTTAGGTTAGTATAGATGATGATTGTTAGGTAAGTATAGATGATGATTGTTAGGTTAGTATAGAACATGATTGTTAGGTAAGTATAGATGATGATTGTTAGTTAGTATAGATGATGATTGTTATGTTAGTATAGATGATAATTGTTATGTTAGTATTATTATAGTACATGATTGTTAGGTTAGTTAGGTTAGGTTAGGCTAATTATAAAATTATTTGACAGATCGGAATCGTCGCCTACTTATTATGACCTAATTAATACTTATTGCTAATAATTATATTAATTAATAAGTATTTGTAAGCCGTGATCGACTTTGACGAAAAGTTCTAAATATAGAGTTACAAATAAATGGGTGTTGCAAGTGGTACAGCATATTCTGCCCGTTTTGGCGTACAAATATCATGAAGCTAAAAAAACCGGCGCGCGGACGGGCACGGGTTTTACCTTCATGCATACCATACATTATTATTCAATATCAGGTCAGAAAAAGCACAAACAAGAACACAAAGTATACAAATAATCTAACAGCAAACAAATTATATTTTTATAAATCATCAGACATTGATAGTGTAGACCATTGTACTTCGTAGGGTATGTTCTGTATTTTGAATTTACATTCAACGACATGGTCTGCTATACCAGTACAGTATAGATAGGTATGTCAGTGACGATGCAGATTATTTTAGCAATAAAGATCATTTGGGAGAGCATGAGGTCAGTGTTAGTATACAGACACAGCGCAAGTTCATTCGCTGCACTAACATAGCTCTAAGGACATCTATTTTTAGCTTCGGAAGTTATCCGTGAAGCCACCTACGCGTGCGTCACGACTGCATTAGGGCCATAAAACTGCTGTAAATCTGCTCCCCGCTATCTCCCGCACTCTCGTCTCGTCTAATTTGCAAACATAAAACTCTCTATTTTAAGAACAATTATTGTGCTGCTCACAGAATATACCTTTTTATAAAACCGGGGTGTAGCAATCTTGATTGGCAACATATGCAAACTTCTGACTTCTAATAATTAAAAGTTTCAGTTATTAAATACGAGGTGACTTTGGAAGGTTATACCTTGGGCTAACATGAGGCTCTACTGATCAAATCGAACAACTTTTCCCATGGAACCATGTGTCACAAATGAAAGAAAATCTTTAGCCTCATATAAAGCACAACCTTCCAAAGGCATCATTTCTATAATTGGGTACACAGTCATAAGAAAGATTACTAAATTGTTAGGCACAATGAGTTAAAGAATTATTCTAATTGAATTTGTAATAATATCGTAGCGTATCTAATGTATTTTGTTGGGCCTGATAACAACTGACCGCTGTTTCTGTATTATTTTCGCAAATCACATGTTATGTGAGCCCATTTATCTGTTCCTTGTTCCCTTACTTACTTAAAGCGGTGCTTCCTACATTATAACATTAATAAATTAATGTTACTTTTATATTGGTAATTATTTTACTATAGTTAATATGCATTTGCTGTGGTTATCGTTTTACGACGTGCAAATGATGTCCAACCAACCATAGCGTGGTAGACCACATTTTTGCCGACTGTACAACGATACCAATATATATAACATTTTATTACTATACGCCTACTGTAGCATCAACCAAAAACAAAGGAGACAGACGTTTTAATTTGCCAATTAAAGCAGTAGTGCGCCGTACCTACAGAACTAGGTCAGTCATTAGAGAGCCGCGCTTGTCCATCAGGACATAACTAACTTAAAGGAGCCAATCTGTCGCAAGTAAATTGGTTCAGTAGTGACTACGGAATGTGATTGCTTTCTAACGATTTGTTTGAGTCTGACGGCTTCATTGTGTTGAGCCTCCCTGGATTATGGAAGAGAATTGAAAGATTCCTTTAGATTGTTTTATTTTTATGTGTTTCGGATAATTGCATCGATTAATATCACTTTTCTTGTATATAAAGAATATAAAGATACGTTTTATAGTATAGTATAGAGTGTAGTAGTACAGCTGAACTATAAAGATATACGTTGTATAGTTCGTTCGGATATACGTTGTTTGTATAGTACATCCATATATTTAACAAGCAAAATGCAGTCCTACACCTCAGCATGCGTGAAGTACTCACTGAATTATATAAAGTTTTTATTTTATTATTTCTTAAAAGAGCAAAGGTTTATATTGATAAGCCACCCGACTAATTTTTTTGCATGAATATATATCGCTCAACAAGATCTATAAGCATTCTAAATTGCACCAGCAGTTAATATTTAGTCCGTCGAAAAATTTTGTCTCACCGCATAGGGAGAATTTCTTTTCTGAAATGTTCTTTTCTTCCAAACAGAAAAATTAATTTTAAAACAAAATAATCTATTTCTCAGAACGTTTGTTACACAAATTATTACATATTTTTCACGAGAAGGGCTTAAAAGGAAAGATTTTGGTGTAAACAAAATATATTTGGGTAAGGCCGACATATTTAAACACTCAGGGATGTTTACGACTCCAAGTACAGCGGTCAACGCTGCCTCTCCCCCACTTGTTCGTTCATATTTATTGGTCACATTTTTACTCCAAAAAAAAAAACTTTTTATGGACTACGGTTTTTGCAATAAATGATTTACTAATAAAAACTTAGGTTTTAGAAAAAAGTGTGTAAGCGCTTGTGTTGTATGAGAGGAAGCACTATATAGGTAACGGGGCTGCTGATGACAAGAGATTTGAATTATTTATGAGAGCGCAGACTCAAACCGTTCATTATTTCACCAAACTGTCGACAAATCTATTCACAATAATCGAACAGATTGAGATGTTTAGTGCGCAGGTGTCAGGAATGTAGCACCTTATTAATTTGTAAACACTAAGTCACGTGACAAATATCACAAGACGATGCGTTTGTTTGTATTGTGTGTGCCTAAGAACCCCAATGTTATGATGGAACCCAATTTTTCAAGTAAATAACGATTCGAAATTTAATTTTCCCTAAATACAGTCAAATATGATTTTTTAGTTTGTGTCTAAATTTATGATGTTCTTATTCGTCGAGATTTAGAAAAATTAATATGATTTTTTATGAAATGTTATGATTTTGAAATAAAATCATACATATAGGTAAATCTCCAGTTACGTTTGCGCATGGGTTCTAAGAAATGCCTAATTAATATTACAAACTCAGAGGGATTAGGAATAATCAAAACTTATACGAAATCAAAGGCTTTCTTAAACAGAGCAAGTTTTCAGGCGAATTTCATGAAACTGAAGGAAATTGTTCAAACTTATTTGAATATAAATACAACTCACACAGACATGTATATATAAAACAACAATATATTTGTATTTGTTTTATAAATAATTAATCAAATAAAAGTGGAGACACTATTTAGTATTTTATCTTTCCATACATAAATATAGACGAGCTTCTTGACTTATCGTCGTCCGGCCGAAACAAGTTTGGACAGCAGCTCCCTTCTGCGGTGTATAAGCAAAAAGGATAAATGATTTTCCTTAATAACGAGTACAGAAACACTTTACTTTAAAAACAATAGATATTGAAAAGTTGTAATTGGATATGTGTTACGTATGAAAGTTTTTCATATTTTTATTTTTGAAAAAGATGTTGCTATATGTACAAATATAATTTATTTCAACTGGAGATCCTAAGAAAGAGGCAAAGAGGAATTCTATGAAGTGTTTACTTTAATTTAATTCCTTTTTTTATTTGTATTTATTATTCCATGATTATAGTTATTGATCGTTGTTCTACTCAATAATACAAATTGATGGTCTTATCTTACTTACTGACTGTAGGTAATCTACCTACATGAAGTATATACCATACATGACTGGCAACATATCATCTACCTGCATATACTTATCAATACATAGCGATGGGTGTGTGCGCGACCCCACACCCCCGGGAGCGGGTGACAGCGCGTCTGTCTCAAATGGTATTTGGGTATCGCGGCGCTCCCCGCGGATGGCGCTCTCTGCTTGCCGTCCTCTCCAGCATATTTGTTATAGTCATCACATAGAGCGAGGTACAGTAATTCATACCTTGCCTCTAAAGATGTATTTTAAGATTGATTTAAAAAGTAAAACTTGAGAGTCCATCCCCTAGTGGCACTGAATTGACTCCCTCAGGCATATACATGTATATGCCCTCAGGTGTGTTGCATTCTGTGTCAGCTACTCGAATGGTCGCTCTTTTATAAACCGGCCGTCTGCAGATCAAATTGCGAACCTAAAGTAAGTAAGTAAGTAATAAACGTCACTTTGTTGTAAAACTAAAAGCATCGATCTCCGGTTTGTTGTATTTATTGTATTTACTGTATTTAGATGCATTTTAATTTAATTTAAAATTAAATCTTTTTTTACAGTTAAAACATTTGGAAAAGGATATGTGAATCTATAGCAAACGTACAAATTAGAATATATTATCTACAGTAACAGTTTAGTTGTAAGGATCTCACGGCGCGCCCTAAAAAATCAGCGCGTCTGTTACTGCAAAGCTGCGGGTGTAACCGATTCAATAAATTTACAATATTTTAATGTTTAAATCGTGCTTATTAATTTGGTCGTATTTATAAGTTAGTGTAAGATTTAGTTACGTTTTTTTTTTGGATTTTATTGAATTAATTTTATTCTATCTCTTAATATGACGACCAACATTTTGCAAAAACGGGAAAATGTATTCTATTTGAGAGCTTTCGTTGCGTTATTTAATTGGTTCAAAGTGAATAATTCCAAATAAACAGCAATATGCTAATTATTATAAATCCTACCTTACGGGAGCTGACCTGCGCAACTTCGTACGAGTGAAGTTAGAAGTCCTAGTTTCTAATACTAGATGGCAGAGGAGTCTGTATTTTATTTTTACGTTATTTTTTCAGTATTTTATATTTATGCATTTTTTATAAATTCCTTATTAGGATAATGTTACATTAATTACTTGTAACTTCACTCGTATAGAGTTATTACAAGAAAGCTAATAGAGGGCGTCTGTGTATAAGTAGATAACAAGCAATGCCAAAATTCGTGAGGGGTGACTGGAACCTGGTTGGCTCAGCGGTTGAGCGCGTTGCCGCGATAGCGAGGTTTGTGGGTTCGAGTCCACCAGAATTTTTTTCATTGCATTTTTATCTTTAAAATATATATATATAACATTATCCTAATAAGGAATTTATAAAAAATGCATAGTGTATTAATAATAATAAAATAAACTTTATTTGCCAGAAAATCAATTTAACAATAAGTCATTTTGTGGTCCTCACACTAGGCTAAGCCTGTCCTGTGAGGCCTTACAGATTTATCCATGTAGAATTTTTGACACTAGACAAGAAAAGAAAAAATAAAATAAGTGTACTCTGTAAGTAAATCGACAAGTCCGTATAATTAAATATTAAAAATTATGCTTATTTATTCTTATTTAGAAGCCAGTAGCAATCCTTCCGTTTCTTCGTAACTTAAACTTAATAGATATTCCTTCATCATACGCTTAGCCTTATTAAGTACTTAATAGTATTATTAAATACATATTGATTTTCTAATTTATTTCTACCCTATCCCGTTACCCTAGATTTGTCCCGGAAATGGTAGATAACCCTGTATACTATCCCGTGGGGATCAACGATAATGCTTCATGTGTGTTAAAGTTTGTGTACACAATAGTACCCATGTAACCATTGTGCACCCAACTATTTGGGCCTCCGCGCCAGTCGTTTGTGTACCCATGCAACCATTGTGCACCCAACTATTTGGGCCTCCGCGCCAGTCGCTTGTGTACTCATGCAACCATTGTGCACCCAACTATTTGGGCCTCCGCGCCAGTCGCTTGTGTACTCATGCAACCATTGTGCACCCAACTATTTGGGCCTCCGCGCCAGTCGCTTGTGTACTCATGCAACCATTGTGCACCCAACTATTTGGGCCTACGCGCCAGTCGCTTGTGTACCCATGCAACCATTGTGCACCCAACTATTTGGGCCTCCGCGCCAGTCGCTTGTGTACTCATACAACCATTGTGCATCCAACTATTTGGGCCTCCGCGCCAGTCGCTTGTGTACCCATGCAACCATTGTGCACCCAACTATTTGGGCCTCCGCGCCAGTCGCTTGTGTACTCATGCAACCATTGTGCACCCAACTATTTGGGCCTCCGCGCCAGTCGCTTGTGTACCCATGCAACCATTGTGCACCCAACTATTTGGGCCTCCGCGCCAGTCGCTTGTGTACCCATGCAACCATTGTGCACCCAACTATTTGGGCCTCCGCGCCAGTCGCTTGTGTACTCATGCAACTATTGTGCACCCAACTATTTGGGCCTCTGCGCCAGTCGCTTGTGTACTCATGCAACCATTGTGCACCCAACTATTTGGGCCTCCGCGCCAGTCGCTTGTGTACTCATGCAACCATTGTGCACCCAACTATTTGGGCCTCCGCGCCAGTCGCTTGTGTACTCATGCAACTATTGTGCACCCATCTATTTGGGCCTCTGCGCCAGTCGCTTGTGTACTCATGCAACCATTGTGCACCCAGCTATTTGGGCCTCCGCGCCAGTCGCTTGTGTACTCATGCAACCATTGTGCACCCAACTATTTGGGCCTCCGCGCCAGTCGCTTGTGTACTCATGCAACTATTGTGCACCCAACTATTTGGGCCTCTGCGCCAGTCGCTTGTGTACTCATGCAACCATTGTGCACCCAACTATTTGGGCCTCCGCGCCAGTCGCTTGTGTACTCATGCAACCATTGTGCACCCAACTATTTGGGCCTCCGCGCCAGTCGCTTGTGTACCCATGCAACCATTGTGCACCCAACTATTTGGGCCTTCGCGACAGTCGCTTGTGTACTCATGCAACCATTGTGCACCCAACTATTTGGGCCTCCGCGCCAGTCGCTTGTTTCGCCGCGCGGCCAGAACAACCGCATATCAAAAATGACATACTATTTATATTTTATTTATTAGTTCTATAGTCAAACTTAATAATTATAATGGAGGATTTTTACTGCAAAGCTGCGGGTGTAACCGATTCAATAAATTTACAATGTTTTAATATGTTTAAATCGTACTAATAAATTGGTCGTATTTATAAGTTAGTGTAAGATTTAGTTACTTTTTTTTTTGGATTTTATTGAATTAATTTTATTCTATCTCTTAATATCACGACCAACATTTTGCAAAAAGGGGAAAATGTATTCCTTTTGAGAGCTTTCGTTGCGTTATTTAATTGGTTCAAAGTGAATAATTCCAAATAAACAGCAATATGCTAATTATTATAAATCCTACCTTACAGGAGCTGACCTGCGCAACTTCGTACGAGTGAAGTTAGAAGTCCTAGTTTCTAATACTAGATGGCAGAGGAGTCTGTTTTTTATTTTTACGTTTTTTTTTTCAGTATTTTATATTTATGGATTTTTTATAAATTCCTTATTAGGATAATGTTATATTAATTACTTGTAACTTCACTCGTATAGAGTTATTACAAGAAAGCTAATAGAGGGCGTCTGTGTATAAGTAGAGAACAAGCAATGACAAAATTCGTGAGGGGTGACTGGAACCTGGTTGGCTCAGCGGTTGAACGCGTTGCCGCGATAGCGAGGTTTGTGGGTTCGAGTCCCCCCCACCAGAATTTTTTTCATTGCATTTTTATCTTTAAAATATATATATATATATATAACATTATCCTAATAATGAATTTATAAAAAAAGCATAGTGTATTAATAATAATAATAAAATAAACTTTATTTGCCAGAAAATCAATTTAACAATAAGTCATTTTGTGGTCCTCACACTAGGCTAAGCCTGTCCTGTGAGGCCTTACAGATTTATCCATGTAGAATTTTTGACACTAGACAAGAAAAGAAAAAATAAAATAAGTGTACTCTGTAAGTAAATCGACAAGTCCGTATAATTAAATATTAAAAATTATGCTTATTTATTCTTAGTTAGGAGCCAGTAGCAATCCTTCCGTTTCTATTCAACTATTTGGGCCTCTGCGCCAGTCGCTTGTGTACTCATGCAACCATTGTGCACCCAACTATTTGGGCCTCCGCGCCAGTCGCTTGTGTACTCATGCAACCATTGTGCACCCAACTATTTGGGCCTCCGCGCCAGTCGCTTGTGTACCCATGCAACCATTGTGCACCCAACTATTTGGGCCTTCGCGACAGTCGCTTGTGTACTCATGCAACCATTGTGCACCCAACTATTTGGGCCTCCGCGCCAGTCGCTTGTTTCGCCGCGCGGCCAGAACAACCGCATATCAAAAATGACATACTATTTATATTTTATTTATTAGTTCTATAGTCAAACTTAATAATTATAATGGAGGAATTTTACATAATTTTATACTAGTTTTTTATATTCGCGCTGATACTGTTGAAGGACCCAAAAGGTTTAAAATACAGGGTTTTTATACAAAACCTTATCAAACACTTTATCCGACCTCGGAAAAAATAGTAATTACTTGTTCTCCGAATGTAGAAAAATATCAAATCAGCAGCCAAACAACGAGCCAAATAAGAAGGTATCTGATCATTCAAAATTATTTTTAAATTATGCTAATTTCTAATTATTATTAATATATATATATATATATATATATATATATATATATATATATATAAATATTAGTATTATTAAATATATATATACTTATATAGATTTAATCCAGCCAATAAACAATTCACAATACAAACAATAAAAATGAAATCAAAATTTACAACATTAGTAATCAACATTAAAATTATTTTTGAATTTTGATGTCTTTACCAAATACCCTACTATTTAGTCTGCCAAACGCACCCCCTTCCAATTTGATTTAGTTTAGATTTAACGTGATTGAATTAAGTATATTTAATTAAGTTAAAAATTTTATTTAATGCTTAATTAAAACTCTACCTACCTTACATTTAAAAGTCGGACATTTAGGAAAACATTTTATTTTGACCTGCTTTTTAAAATCCCTTTTGACATGGATTTAAAAGACTTTGTAAATTCGTGGCTAATCCCTATCCGAGAGCCCCGGCGGTGACACCTCGCTGTAAGAATATTGTGACCGGCGGTGACACCTCGCTGTAAGAATATTATTTTTGCCATATTTATCTCGGCGACGAGAAGCGGCGAGGGCGGCGAGAGCCACTCTCTCTGGCTTTCGTTTCGACAAAATATTTACGTGTTTGTATATGATACCCTACATTATGAAGGTGACTGGTGATAGGCTAACGATACCATTACAAAAGATATAGGTAGGTATACTTTCCACTTAATATTCATAAACGCTCAAGATATTCCTGAGGTGAAGGGTATGAGTGCCTGCTGCATCAGGGTACCCGGCGATGGGGATTTATTCCCTCGTCGTAGCCGGTGGTATTGTGCCCACACCGAACTACCTACAACTGTCTACCAAATTCTCAGATTCGTTTACGGTGTCTGCTGATCGGATTCGCTTCCTCTGGCTATAAGATCAGCTCCTTCCATCGGAGTGTTTCAACGTTGCTCACAACTCATTATCTGAATACTTAAACCAGACATTCGTGGCAATTTTGTTTGGTATGGTATGTGTAATGCGTGTATTAATTATATACAGTATTTAAGTAATTTAAGCTTCTATTGTTATGCATCATTGATAACATTTTATATTAACAGTTTTGCACCCTAAGTATATTTATTCTATCAAAAAAAGTATTTTTTTATTTTTTTTATGACCTTTTTTTTTGATAGAATAAATATACTTAGATATGCTAGTAGAAAACGTCTAAGGCATTAAGTTCGTCTATATACTCGTACAATTATGTGTAATAGAGAATTTTAAATAAATAAATAAACTAGTGGCATGCTAGTCGGCACCTGCTATGTAGTATGTACCTCGGGTGCATTTTCCGAGTTGGCACTAAGTCGGTCGGTGCATCCTGCTGGTACGTTTTTATTGATTCTAGATCCACCCACGGAGCTTTCGTCTCTACTAAGCTCACAATCCATTATCAATTTACAAGTTATGGTCTTTATTGGCTAAACATCTAGTACCTAGCTATCTATAGGTATGCATCAAAGTGTGCTGTGGCACCATATGTATTTATTTAAGCACTTTATTATAATATAGTAAACAAAAGTTATGTTGTCATGTATTAGGCATTATCTGCCACCTAACCTTTGATTTCATTGAATATACACGGTTGAAGATTTTTTATTATTTTGTTTATTAAATACGACACTATTTATAGCTGTAGGAATATATTTACTACTAATAGGTTCAGTTTGATAATCGAAGCTTTGAGCGTTTTTTGTCATTATAAAAGTTGAAGGTTTATTTTAGCCACTTCATAAACATATATTATAAACTTCACTGATTTTGACTTTGAGGATCTATTGAAACCGCAACCACGCTTCCAGCAAGTCGGCAAGCGCAAGCGCAGTGTCTTGTCGTGCCCATCGACTCGAAGGCACGTCGATGTGCTATGTGGACAAGAAAACCAGCGCGTCTATATCAATCACGTAGACATAGATGAATTAAACTGCCTTCAAATGACGGGCAACCGTGGAGGTTCTAGCTACACTTTAATAATACCAAATACCATTACGACTGTGATCCCACTAGGAAGTAGTCAGCGATTATATCTGCTGGTTTTGTTAAATATTATATCTACGTTTTCACGAGAAACTGCGTACGTACTCCGTACGGCAAACTTTTTAGATCAATAATAGATTATAGCGTAATATAAAAATACTTAGAAAAGTAAAAATAAAAAATATCTACTATTAGAAACTAGGACTTCGAACTTCACTCGTATAGAGTTATTAGAAGAAAGCTAATAGAGGGAGTTTGTGTATAAGTAGGTAACATGCAATAACAAAAATCGTAAGGGGTGACTGGAACCATCCGCGCCTTGCCGCGATAGCGAGGTTCGTTGGTTCGAATCCCGCCCACCAGGATTTTTATCATTGCATTTTTGTCTTTAAAAATTTCATGTAAGCCAATAATAACAAGCACCTCGGATCCTAACTGCTTACCTAGTTTTTATAGCATATTTGAGTAACTTTCAGCTACCTACCTGTAGAAACACAATTGTATTCTACAGAGATTCATGACTTCCGGAGGAAGTTACAACACCTTTTAATTGATGAAGGAAATAACAAAATAAGTAATTATTAAGTATGTATGGTGATAGTGTTTGTTTAATAAGAGAATAATTTAATAATCTTATGTATTAGTTCTTTGAATAAACAATATAAAATAAAGTATACCTATAAAGTTTATTATATTAATTAGAAAATATAGTAGATACCTATATTTCCAAATTTATTTTTAAAAAGGACTTACCAGAAAATAAACAACAAAACAATCCCTCACAAATAAACGCCTCCACAAATAAACACAATTCAAATGAATTAAATATTCAATTGTACACTTTCGGAACGCACGCTACGAGTATAACGAACTTGGAATTTGGCGGGAACGAACAAGATGGCCGACAGTGTGCCGGTCGCGACGTGACGAGACACTGAAGTGTTCGCTACCAGCAGAGAAGCACCGACTTCGGGCATGCGCCGTGTCCGCAGCTCGCAGACTTCTCGCAAGGAAAATGTATTTCTGTTTTAAGTGCAACTTGGCTGGAGGGCCGCGCGAGACTTCCGCGGGGGTATCGCCCGAGGGTTGCAACTTGGCTGGAGGGCCGCGCGAGACTTCCGCGGGGGTATCGCCCGAGGGTTGCAACTCGCTTAACTCTTGTGAAATCCAAAATAAATGAAGCTTCAGATAGTTACGTACCTTTAAATCTCAAAGGTTTTTTTTTCATTTACAGTGCCTTTCACAATTAGATCAATTCTTTCAGAGAAAAACCATCAGATGTTACATAGGTACCTATATAACATATTCGTTGACGGTATCAGATGTTACATAGGTACCTATATAACATATTCGTTGACGGTATCAGATGTTACATAGGTACCTATATAACATACTCGTTGACGGTATCAGATGTTACATAGGTACCTATATAACATACTCGTTGACGGTATCAGATGTTACATAGGTACCTATATAACATATTCGTTGACGGTGTTTAGGACGTTCTCCATGCAAAATGAGCTTTCGCACTTCCAGTATTACTCGAACTATTGGTCGCAGATGTAAAATAATATTTTGGTCAGTCATTGTATTAATCTTTCTTATTTAATCAGATTGTTTTTTTTTATAATAGTTATTACTATATGAATTTCGTTTGTATCGACATCAAGTCGACTACAAGCCCTTAAGTTTGCTATTAAATTCATAGAGGGGCTGAATGATTTTTGTATTATAAATATTATGCAGCGCCAGCTCTGACAGAGGTAACAAGAAGATAGGTAAAAGTATCCCAACACGTAGCATCCCATACGGGACTGACCCAACCTCCAAGACACCGTTTCTCTTGTCAGACGCTTGCCATCATCTCAACTCAAGCCAAAATCGAAGGAATATTATTGACATTACCAATTTCATTTAAATGATTAATATACCTATTATATTTTAACATTAGTTGACAAAGCCCCTCTACAGCTAAATTATTATTTCACTCTGAATGACATCCAATATATTTTGACATTTATTTATATATATGTTTTAATGGTAGAATATTAGTTAGATTAGAGACTAATCCCCTTTACAGTCGCTACATTTGTATATAATTATTATAATATATATATATGTATATATATATGTATATATATATATATATATATATATATATATATATATCTTCACAGGTGCCTTACGGCGCCGGAGACCGCCTAGACGGCCCCAGGGTACCCAGCGGAGGGGTTTTAATCCCACCTCGTCGTAGCGGGATGGACTCAATAACCTATCTATAAACAGTTTCACAAGTTGGTATAGTGAAACCGGGACCGACAGCTTAACGTGCTCTCCGAGGCACTATAGTGGTGTTGTCAAACAAATGTAAATTTTTTTTTAATTAAAAACTCATTGGTTCACACCGGGATTCGAACCAGGGACTTAAGTGTTTTTAAGTCTAAGGTCTAACCAACTCGGCCACCACATATATAATATTATAATACTGACAAAATATTAAAATATTTTATTTACAATTTAGATTATACTATTATATTATATCAATTTGCTTATCTTCACTTTATATGATATTGTTTTACTTCACTAGGCCCTTTTACAGCTGCATATTTATTCATGTATTGACATACTTTTTATTTATAATACATGACACTTATTGGTAACGGTATTACTGGGGCTTGGCTGGAGGCAGTTCCTTCTCCATCCCTTGGCACCCTTCTTGACAGGCACACCCTTCGCATTGGCATTTCTCTCCGTATAGGTGCACCATTATGCAAGGCTCACCTATGTATCTGCGGCACTATTGTCGAGGAATCCGGTCTCCATGGTTTATCGTGTAGGAAGAGCGCAGGTAGAATATCACGCCATACCAACATTAATAAAATAATAAAATACGCGTTGGCATCCGCGGATATTCCCAGCTTGCTAGAACCATCCGGCATAAACCGTGATGACAGTAAAAGACCGGATGGAATGACATTAGTGCCGTGGCATAGGGGTCGCGCTCTTGTTTGGGATGCCACCTGTACGGACACTTTAGCACCATCTAACATCCACGTCACCTCTTTGTCCTCCGGTGCCGCAGCTCTTAAAGCCGAAAATTTAAAAAAAACTAAATATAATACCATACAATAAAATTTTGAATTTTTAGCTTTCGCAGTAGAAACACTAGGCCCATGGTCTCCCGATTCAAAAAAATTTGCTTATAGTTTAGGAAAATTATTAATCGAAAAATCGGGAGATCATCGAGCCAGAGCGTTTTTTATACAAAAAGTTTCTTTGGAAATTCAACGCGGAAATGCCGCAAGCATTTTAGGGACATTTTCTGCTGCATCATCGGAGGACCTAAGCGATATTTTTAATTTAATTTAATACTATTATAATTAAGTTCTGTCATTGTATCATACAAATTATAATATAAACATTATAAAAGCAAAATATATAATGTTTGACCTGACACTTATTGGTAATAATTTAGTTTTAATTTAATGCATTCTCTTTTTAATTGTAATTTAATTTAAAGCCCGTATACAGCTCCCAACTAATTTAGGCTATAATAACTTATCTAATGTCTAGGTTCTTTTTTTGCAAAACACTTTGATTGACCAAGTAGGTACCGTTAAATTATTATTGTAATTGTAATTTGCAATTGACAAGGTTGAGAGGTCTTATAGACCCTATGGTTTATGATAAACCATAAACAATAGCAATCTTGCGTGAAATTGTTTGATTATTTTGGAAAAGTAGTAATTATGGGAAAGTGGGAATTATAGGAACATGGATGGGTATTGAGAAAAGTTGCCATTAATAAAAAGGGTTTTTTTCACTTTTAGTGGGTTATAGTAATCTGGGTATTGTGAAAAAGTGTCATTATGTATAAATTATAAATATTGGAAAATTTTTATTAGAGAAAATCGTCATCATAAGTAAATTTCCACCTTATAAATAAAGTAGAATCCCATTTTATGAAAAGTGGGAAACATTCCCACCTAATGAAAAAAGTGGGGAAAATCCCACTTTTTCAAAAAGTAAGAATGTTCCTTCACTTTTTATAAAGTGGCGTTTTTCCCCCATTTTTACATTGAGTGGGAATATTTTCCACTTCTTTATAAAATGGGTTTTTTTCCCACTTATCTTATCTTATTGGTTTTGGGGTTGACATCAGTCAAAATCACTTCGACCCTTTGGGATCTTTTGTGTGTTCCCCATTCCTATTATCCACACACCTCAGTATCGTCCCCAAATATGTTGTTGACATATTTAAGGACATCACCAAGGTCGATTAGCCTGTAGCTTTCTGGATCCGGATAAGCCTGTCCTAGGTATTTTATTCTTTGAATGGCCCTAGCGTCACAGTCGCACAGTAGGTGCCGCATGGATTCGGGCTCCTTACCACAGAATCTGCATGTGGGATCATCTCTTACTCCTATAGTATAGAGGTGTTTGTTGGTTGTATAGTGTCCTGAGAACACTCCCACCAGTAGCCTTATTTGACTTCTGTTGAATTTCCATATCTTATCCAGGCCTATTGCCCTCATACCAATGAATTTCTTGGAATGTATTAGGCCTTGCTGCGTTAACCACCATCTTGTGTGTTTGTCCTCAGCAAACTTTTTTAATGCATTAATTATTGTTATGTTGGGTATGCCTATAAATGGTTCAGGTCCAATTAAGGGAGTTTCCGAACCCATTTTAGCAAGTTGGTCTGCCCTTTCGTTGCCTTCGATGCCCATATGTCCCGGCACCCAGGCCAGTCTTACCCTGTTGTTCTTGCCGATTTTATTCAACAGTTTAACACATTCCAAAACCAGCCCAGATCTGGTCTCATACGAGCTCAGAGCTTTAAGTGCTGCTTGGCTGTCGCTGAGAATATTTATGTTTTCTCCATGTGATCTCATGTCTAGGATCTTCTTTGCAGATACTATTATCGCATACAGTTCTGCTTGGAAAACTGTAGGGTAATGTCCCATGCTTACATGAATATCATGACCATTAGTATGTATTCCTGCACCCGTTTCTGACTGCATCTTTGATCCATCAGTATACCAGTTTTGACATTTACTGTCGGGTTTAGAACCATTTTCCCATTCGTCCCGTGACGGGAAATATGTTTTGTAGTTCCTTTTAAAGATTCGAATAGTCGAAATGTTGTCAACGCACATTTCAAGAATCCTATCGAGATTGTTGTCAGTTTCCATCCTAGTGTGAATAGTTTGGGGCATATTTGGATACCACTCTTTATTATTCCGTAGTCGGTAAAGTGATTTCCTTGCCTCCATTTCTATTATCACGTGTAAAGGTTTAAGATTTAATAGTACCTCCATAGCTGCCGTCGGTGTTGTTTTAAAGGCACCTGAAATAGACATACATGCCAATCGTTGTAACTTAGCTAGGTCTTTTTTACAGATATCAAGCTTAGTCCGTGGCCACCACACAATACTTCCATATGTTAGTATTGGCGTTACCATGGTATTGTATATCCACTTCATTACTGTTGGTTTTAGTCCCCATGTTTTGCCATATGCCGATCGACACATAGCAAATACCCTTATTGCCCTTTTTATTAACATGTCAACATGTAGTTTCCATGTAAGGCTTTTATCTAGAGTAAGACCGAGATATTTTACGTCAGTGGACCATTGTAGTTCAGACCCGTATAACTTTTTTCCCACTAAAAACAATATTATCGTAAAGTGAAAAGAAAAATCTGTTCAGTTAGTAAATCATTATACATAATAAATGATTTCTCTTTACGATCATCTTTTTATTTATAAGGGATTTCAAAGCACGTTATTTATATTAAAAATTTAAATAACCACGTTACCTTGTGATTACCAGCAGGTAATCACAGGACGGATATATAGGTAGTGATAGGATGTGCACTCTTAGGTAAGCGTTCACAGCGCCGCCGGTACGGACCGCACGAACCTCCGCACGCCGACGTTAAAGCTCTGAGGGGCGACTCTTGCGTGCCGAGGACGATACGGAATGTCGTCCTTCGGGGCGAGACTCCTTTGACTATTTTTCACTATTCCTTGTAGTTTAGATTGGGCGTTGAAAAATTCACCCTGCATAGCAGTATTTAGTTGTTGGTGTTGACTTCAAAAGTCACGAGTTGATGTAAGTGCCTTGATAAACTCTCAAAACTTCCACAAAACATGGATTTTCTAGAAATATCTAGAAAATCCATGTTTTGTGGAAGTTTTGTTTGTTGGCGTCAAGTCGACCCGAGCCCTTTAATAAAAGGGCTCGGGTCGACTTGACGCCAACACAAACCCACTTCCAATATTACAACTTGGCTGAGTCGAAGTTCAATTATTATTTATGTTGGTAACTGTACGCAAAATTCTTGTTTTTCAGTTATGGCTAATAAATACGGTTTTCAGCTCGATTTCTTGTCGAGGTGAGACTCTCCTTTTAGTGTGCGCTATTAAAATATACTCCTAAAGCAATTCGTCTTTTCGCCGCCCATTTCGTAATCGCATCATTTAGCCGGCATAGTGCGAGCAATCAATGTTGTTTAAGAACAATTATTGATTGACTCCATTCAAGGACTTTGTAAGTTTGCTTACCACCAGGTATATACAAAGTCACACACTATGCTTCAATAAAAAAAAACTGTTATTTTTCTGTTTTCAAAAATAATAACCTAACACAGAAAGATTAATTAACACAATGACCAATCAACGACCATTGCGACCAACAAAAATATTGTGTACCAATGAGTTTTTAATAAAAAAAAATAGGTATGTAGGTACATTTGTTTGCCAACACCACTATAGTGCTGCCTCGGAGAGCACGTTAAGCTGTCGGTCCCGGTTTTACTATACCAACTTGCGAAACTATTTATAGATGGGTTATTGAGTCTATTCAAAACATCGCGACGAGCTAGCCACTTGTTCCGGCGGTCTCGGGCGCCGTAAGGCACCTGTGATTATTTAATTCCGCGACAAACAGTAATCAAGTACTGGAAGAGCGAAAGCTCATTTTGTATGGAGTTCACTATTGCGATTGTCCTTATCCCATTCAACACTATAATAGAAACGTCTATCACCCGTATTCTAAGACGACACTATAGTAGAAACGTCTATCACCCGTATTCTAAGACGACACTATAGTAGAAACGTCTATCACCCGTATTCTAAGACGACACTATAGTAGAAACCTCTATCACCCGTATTCTAAGACGACACTATAGTAGAAACGTCTATCACCCGTATTCTAAGACGACACTATAGTAGAAACGTCTATCACCCGTATTCTAAGACGACACTATAGTAGAAACGTCTATCACCCGTATTCTAAGACGACACTATAGTAGAAACGTCTATCACCCGTATTCTAAGACGACACTATAGTAGGAACGTCTATCACCCGTATTCTAAGACGACACTAGTAGAAACGTCTATCACCCGTATTCTAAGACGATAGCTCATGCTCACCTCAGCTTAAACTTCTTGAAGGCATTCGAAGGAGCGATTACAAGAAACCTCGAAATCGGTATTCTTAGTTGTAAAACTCAGCCGAACGTGAGGCGTGAGGAGAAACCTTCAAAAGGAAGGTCACAGAGATGGGAGCACCAAATGTTGCCGATGTCATTAATCCTTACTAAAATGGTATTTGACACTAAAAATACAAATGTCGTTCCTCAAGGGGATTTTGATTCGAGTAATAGTTGAGGTAACGTCTTAGAATACGGGTGTATGTCGTTCTTGATTATAGTAACATAATTAGCTGAGCGGCTCATGGCTAGGATATATAATTTAGAGTCAATATTCTTCGCTATACAGATATTATCTGTGCGGATCGGTCCCATTCACTGGTACTACCCTCTACCCAACCAAATCCTGTTAGCGCCATCTTGGAAACGTGTTCCATAAATATTCCGGATCGAAGATCGGCCATCTTGGGAGGCTGAGATCCTATAAAAGACGATGCAGACTTTCCTGCAAATCCTCTTACAGCAATTTCTATTGTATGTTGAGTATTAAAACCGTTTTTAGTGAGATCAAAGTATTAGTTCTACTTGATGGTGTTGCTCGGTTTTAACAGAAAAAATCATCAAATCATGGTTAAAGTCATCTTAGACATAACCAAACTTTCAGCATTTGGTGTCTAAGCAATAATGGATTTTATTCTCGTTTATTAAATTAGTAAATCATAAAAAAACAGACATATAATTAAAATAACTGAACTGTTTTATTCATAATCGTGTAAAATCACAAAATAATAATTGTACGTAGATAATAATAATAAATATTTCAAATAATAAAATGAGGTATTAAAAGTCCATTTGTCCATTTAAAGTGTTTGCATTTAATATACACATTATAAATATGGTCTATATAATAATAAGGTGGCGCCGCCATTTTGTTTTGTGACGCGTGCGGTGTGGGGGCGTGGTCGGGCTTGGCTCCGCCCCCTAGCGGTGATGCTCTATGGCGACTACTCGATGGTGGTGGTTTCCTCTTTGACAAAAAATTCTACAACTTCTTCTACATTGTTTGATGTGTCTGTGTCCAGACCATCCGTATCTACATCTGAAAACGGAAAAATATTTTTTCATAAATAGACATATAGTTATAGAATTGATTAATTACACTTTGTATGAATGAAAAAAAAGACAATTAGTTTACTAGCAAATTGCTTTTTGTATAAATAACTCGCTTGACACTATCCAGCCAGCTTATCCCAGAGAAGTTTTGACACTTTTTTAACAAATAATACATTATAATAATGAATGCTTTTTTATATTAACATTATTGAATAGTTTGTGTTGGATCTAAATTGTACCAATTCAAAGTTTATGCAAGTTATTTATGGATAAGGTAGTATGAAATAATACAAATTCATCTTATTTGTAGTGAAGTGAGTGTAGAGATGTAATACAAAGGTATGTTTTGTAGTGAAGTGAGTGTAGATGGCAGAACTTACAGTCGCGCAGCTCCAGCCGCCGCGCCTTCTGCTGCAACCACTCCTGGTGCTTGGCGTCGCGGTAGTCGCGCATCTTCTTCATCTGCTCCGTGCGCTTGGCCACCAGCTCCTGCAACACACACGAGTATGACACAATCCACACTAATACTAACATCACAAACTGCCTCAATACATAACTAATGCTCTGTGGAAATAATCATTTCAAAGATCATTTGCATGCTAAAGATAAATTAGTGCACAAACAAGTGCAAGTGAAATGTCTGTAGCATGTACAGTCGGCCAAGAATGTGGTCCACCAACATAGAGTTTAAGTTCATTTGCACGTTATAAAATAGGTTGGTTTTTCCATTTTCTGACAGTTAATACTATCAGTCGTGATATTATGGTAGTGACGTTTGCACTTCGCTCAACCTTAAACACTTTTTCATGACATGGCAAGTTGTGTCAAATTTTATAGACCACTTTCTTGGTCGACTGCACACCATTTTTAATTAAAAGAAGACCGTCTAAGAGGCCTCAGGGTACCCAGCGATTTAAAGAGATTTTAATCCCACCTCGTTTCAGCCAATGGTATGAGTCTACACTGAACAAGTTGCTCGATCGTCGCGATGTTTGGATAGACTCAATAACCCATCTATAAACAGTTTTACAAGTTGGTATAATGAAACTGGGACCGACAGCTTAACGTGCTCTCCGAGCCACTATATTGGTGTTGTTAAACAAATTTACATTTTTTTTTTAGATTAAAAACTCATTGGTACACCCCGGGACCCAAGTGTTTTTAAGTGTAAAGTCTAACCAACTCGACCACGCGCGTATGATATAGTTTAGTAATCTAGGGTTAAGAAGGTTGCTTCTGTAGTGTGTTGGCGAGATAGAGTGAAATAGAGTGAGGTGTCACCTTGCTGGCCTTGGTGGTGCGCAGTCGGTCCTTGCTCTCGAACTGCGCGTAGTACTTCTTGAGGTTCTTCTTGATGTCCTTCTGCTGCGCGCTTGTCAGCGGCGTGGGCGGGCGCGGCCGCCAGTGGAACTGCGCGAACCCCTCCTTCATCACTCTGCAACACATTCAGATATAGATAGAGGCGCCCTTAGGCCTTAAATGGCCTCTCCAGTCGTGAGAACAGAAATGGCCTCCGCCATACAAATTTAAAATAAGTAAGAACAATAGCAATCACTGAGCGTTGATTGTTTGAAGTGAGAATACAATATAGCGACAACAAACTCATTTAACATTTCGTTTTATAGGCCATTACGCCTACGCGGTAACCGCCGACTTCGATACCGTGCAAAAACCGTGGAGAGATTTAGTCATGTTTCGGTTTCAGTCTATTGGTTTGCGAGTTTTTCGGAGACTACAAGAAGTTTCCTTTTAGAGTGCGATTACAAAACGAGTGGTTGATTTGACACTAAAGTAACGAGGATATTAAAATATACTCATAATGCAAACTCGTCTTAGTTGCGGCCCATTCAGAAACCGCATCACTTAGTCTGCACAGTGGGAGCGATCAATAATGTTAAATATTGTAATTGTATTGATTTACCCCATTGGACTGGGTACATATACTTAACATCAGGTGGTATTCCAGTAAATAAATAAACGCAATGCTGGTGGAGGCAGAGAGGAACAATAGAGGGAAGTGTTCTATCAGAATAAGATTGTGTCTAAACAAAGAGCAGCAACGGTTATGCAGTTGGGTAGTCAGGTGGGTAGGTACCTGCGCAGGATCTTGCCCTGGAAGGACCAGATGTAGTAGCCGCAGTCCATCTTGCACTTAAGCGCCGACACCCCGGTCACCACGAACCGGCCCGTGGGGTCCCACTCTATGCTGGACATCTGCAACACACACACACTAACGCTTACATAAACATCTAAACCTTGGCACTCTACACAAAAATGTAATATATAAATCAACTCCACAAGCAACTCATACAATCATATATATTTTCCCTCGGGCATTAAACTTATTATAACTATATATTTTGCCTTTGGCTAATGGACTTCCTGTGATAATTATACAAATGTTTATTTGGTTATTTATTTCGAAAATATAGCCTATAATAAGAAAAATTATTTATTTTATATTAAAAACTGTTTTTTTAGATATTATTAATATTCGAAATCTGAAATCTAAAACCGTCATGTGGTGTAATCATGTTTTGGATTTAGTCTGTGTATTTACTGGTTTTGGGGGAACTACTGCATTATTTCTTGTTGAGGTGGTAGTCCCCTTTTTACAGAGTAAGATCTTCGCGTCATAGTTTTTCATCATGCAAGATTGATGTTAAACACAAACTCTGTTTATAATAATAAAAAAGGTATTGGTAGTGCATTGACCTGGTAGTGGTCAGACACATTCATGATGGTAAAGTCGTTGGTGTCGAGGAACTGCAGGGCCCCGCCCGTGAGCCCCAGGTTGGCCAGCACAATGAACTGTCCGTGTGGGCCCCAAAACAGCAGGTTGTAGGGCTCGTTCTCAAACTTCTTGAGCAGTGTGGGGGCCTGCCCAGTGTTCACCTGGTAGAAGCTTATGCACACGTTGGCCGGGTCCCCGTGCACTATGGCAAACTTGGAGCCTGCAAATAATAATAATATATAGATATAAACCCTTATGGTGAAAGGTTGTTGAGAAAACCAATAAACAAGATTTTTTTCCACTGACAGATATTTTTTTTGTCAAATCTATATCTATTTTATAATGGTTCTATTTTACACATTTATACTTATACAAATGCTAATATGAAAAACATAATGATTTCAGTATAAAATATTTCACTCATGGAAACAAGACGGTCAAAAATACTGAATTTGCTAACTCAGATCTTTAAAAAAACTAGACTTTAAGTTACATACTCACCACAATAAATCTTTAAGGTTCATCACAACTGGTGAACAGTTGTCATGACACAAACATACTCATACTTCTAATTATACATCTTGATTCTTAATTTCAATATTTATTTTTATATTGGTAATGGTAGTTAAAAATGTTTCAGTTGTTCTAATACTTTTTATTATTAATATTTTTGTTCGGATAAAAAAATACAAAACAAAAATAACCTAATTTATAAGATTTATAATTCTTAAAATCTTAATGCATTATCTACCTCTCTTACTAAAAGGCTGACAAAACCACCAACATACTCACCAACAGGTTCCCAAGCGAAAGCCTGAATGGGTTCCTTAATCTCAATAGAGTCCACTGGAATGGCCTTTTCTCTCATGTGGAATATCTCAAAGTTGTAGTACATTCCCGAGTACTTGATATCGTTTTTGTCCTTTTTGACTTTGGCATATCGGTCGACTTTGACACACAGGTAATCTCCACTTTTCTGCCAGTGTATTTTGCAGTCAGCCACACTGAACAGGTTCTTGGAGCGGATTTCCGTGCGGTTGGGTATTTCTAGCAGCGTAACCCGGGCAGGGACATCCTTGTCCTCGGCCACCCAGTATGCCAGAGTGTTGTCGGTGGGGGACCAACTGAAATCTCTGCACAATAATACTTTTGGGTTAATCTAATGGTGTTACACACAATATCCAAAAGTCTTCGTCCAGCTCATAACATCATTACAGGGACTGGATTCATTTAATTGATTTAATTACTGTTTTTCCTATATAAGACAGCAATTTCATAAAATGTGTTATGAGAGAGAAGGGCAAAATTCTTAGCTATCCATTTTTTTTATTTTTGAGGCATGGCATGATGGTAAGCAGGTTGACAAAGTCCCTGGATGCATGGCATGATGGTAAGCAGGTTGACAAAGTCCCTGGATGCATGGCATGATGGTAAGCAGGTTGACAAAGTCCCTGGATGCATGGCATGATGGTAAGCAGGTTGACAAAGTCCCTGGATGCATGGCATGATGGTAAGCAGGTTGACAAAGTCCCTGGATGCATGGCATGATGGTAAGCAGGTTGACAAAGTCCCTGGATGCATGGCATGATGGTAAGCAGGTTGACAAAGTCCCTGGATGCATGGCATGATGGTAAGCAGGTTGACAAAGTCCCTGGATGCATGGCATGATGGTAAGCAGGTTGACAAAGTCCCTGGATGCATGGCATGATGGTAAGCAGGTTGACAAAGTCCCTGGATGCATGGCATGATGGTAAGCAGGTTGACAAAGTCCCTGGATGCATGGCATGATGGTAAGCAGGTTGACAAAGTCCCTGGATGCATGGCATGATGGTAAGCAGGTTGACAAAGTCCCTGGATGCATGGCATGATGGTAAGCAGGTTGACAAAGTCCCTGGATGCATGGCATGATGGTAAGCAGGTTGACAAAGTCCCTGGATGCATGGCATGATGGTAAGCAGGTTGACAAAGTCCCTGGATGCATGGCATGATGGTAAGCAGGTTGACAAAGTCCCTGGATGCATGGCATGATGGTAAGCAGGTTGACAAAGTCCCTGGATGCATGGCATGATGGTAAGCAGGTTGACAAAGTCCCT
Source organism: Monopis laevigella (assembly GCA_947458855.1). Lineage (NCBI taxonomy): Eukaryota > Metazoa > Arthropoda > Insecta > Lepidoptera > Tineidae > Monopis > Monopis laevigella. Next base: position 25,837,266 of record OX381585.1, read on the forward strand.
GGATGCATGGCATGATGGTAAGCAGGTTGAAAAGTCCCTGGATGGGTTGATCAATACATTGTTGTTTAACAGCATAGTTTTTGGAATGGTGTTCAATATATTTCCATATAAATTTAACTATTAAACCCAAATAAAAACCTAGACATCCAGATGAGTATACTCATAACTTTATTTAATGACAAAGCTCATACTGATCATAAAACTTTGACTACTCCAACAGAATTCTCAAATATTGCTGTCGATTAGATAATCATGGAGTAGTAAGTCCTCTACCTAAATATGTAGATTATGCATAAGGAAAACTAACATTGTAATATTTTTGTTACAAATAGACACTGACCTGATGCCAGGGATCTTCGTAGACTTCTTGTCCAGTAGACCAAAGCCAGGTGTCTCGTAGACAGATAGGACGTCGGTGCCCATTCTGGCGAAGTATTTGTCATCCTTGCTCCAGCGGAAGATGGGCCAAGTGGCAAACTCCTCTGGCGCAGGGAAACTACGCTTCTCTTGTCCCGTGCTGTGGGGATGTTACCTTACATTTGAATATAAGAAATTTATTGGAACCAATAAAAATATAGAAACTAGTGATGACTTGTATAGTTTCTGTTGATGGTTTTTTATAAAACTGTTTTTTTTGGAAAACTGTATTTTATATTAAATTGTAAGTTTTTTTTTAACAATTTCCAACCAAGCCAATGTATTCAAATCAATAAAATTACCATTTTAAAATTAATGAGTTAATTTTTAATATGGTAAATGGCAAAAAATATTTCCATACAATTATTCTTGTTAATTGTATCCAGGTATTAAGTGCATAAGGTCCAAAATGTCAAAAAATTATGTCCAAAAGTAGCCTTGGTATATCCAGAAGCTCATACTGACGATGCTACGAAACAAGTTTGGTTTAAATGAAGCTAACCTCATTATTATCTGGAAATGGGCATAATATATATTTCCTTTATTTAGTTATTAACATTATTTAAGTTGTGTAAATTTCATAGTTAGGTAGATCACTATTATATAACAAATATGATGATTTATAAGAAATAAATTATTAGAGAATGTTTTTAGCTATCCATGCATTCAGGTGCCACGTCCATCACTTGGTTGGGAAACATGGTTGAAGCCATTTAACTCCTCTCCGCTGTATTAATATAATTAAAAGCAATTGAGACAATGTTCTTAGCAAACCATGGATTCACCGTGCGAGTGCCGGGTCCATCGCATGGTTGAAAGGCAGGGGAATGAACTGCAGCGTTGGGGAATGAACTGCAGCATTCCCGGACTTGAGACAGCGAAGTAGGTTTAAAGGCCTTTTGAACTCTCACCTGCACTGTGTTCACTAATATATTATAATTATAAATACTGACCGAATGTCCCAAATAATAAGTTTCTTATCATCTCCCCGGTCTGCACTGGCAGAGAATGTCACAATATAATTCTCACATGGAGAGAATGATATAAATCGTGCCTCAGGATGGAAAAACTTTTGGAACTGAGAGAATTTGGGGCCGGCCCACAGGGCTACCCCCCTCCAATGGAACGTGGCAAGGTAGGTGCCTAGTGGAGACCACACTGCATATGTCTCTGTCCAGTTCTGAAAAATTAATATTAAAAATAATGTAATATAATTATTAATTATAATATAAATCTACTATATTAACTAGTTCAATTCAAAATCCCATTGTAATAGAATCTCAATCTTAATTTATCACATTACATATTCTGTTAACCAATCATCCATAAAAAGCTTTAAAAAAATAACAAGTATGATTGATTTTATTTAATAAAAGTTAAAGTAAGTTGGGTTCAAGAAACTTGGTCCAATTCAATCCGAGCAAAACACAATGTTGTGTAATGACGGCGAAAAAATCCCCTTTTACTCATTTTCCTTCTCTTCAGGGCACCCAGCTATCGGTTTTACCATCCCTCAATGTCCTTGGTTTAGATATACGTTCCGATCTTAACCACCGTTATTATATTGAGAGCATTGCAAAAACAGCTTCAAAAAAACTTGGCATCATAAATAAGGTGCGTCGGTTTCGCACCCAGGTTAAGAATAATGCTATATAAGGCTTAAATTCAACCGTGTGTGGAATACTGTTCGCATCTTTGGGATGGATCTGCCAAGTATCTGTTATCTGCTCTCGATACCCTGCAGAAGCGAGCGACTAGAATTATTGGAGATGAAAAGCTCAATAAAACCTTGGAGCCGTTGCAGCTTCGCAGGGATGTGGCATCGTTGAGCGTATTTTACCGGCTATACTATGGACAGAGCTATTTAACATTATTCCCCCTTCCCCTTTCCGTTACAGGACAACACGCACTGGTTGCAAAATGCATATGTATACCGTGGCGGATGTACCAACTCGTACTAAACGTTCTGGCGATTGATACATCTGCCGTACCATTAAAATGTGGAATGCTCTACCAGCTTGCGTGTTTCCTTCCTCTTATAACCTAGAGTCCTTTAAACGAAGCGTGAACAGGCATCTTAAGCCCATAATGATGGCAACCAGCAGTGCACCTGTATGCATGCGCTTGTTGCTATCATTCATGGATATTGCATACTGCTTCACATCAGGTGGATGCAAGGTCACATGTTGAGCTCTCATAAAAAAAAAAAGTTAATAGTTAAAAAGTAAAGTTAATTTAAGACAATTGGAGCAGGTCCAATGTTAATCCTAAAACATTTCTTGGTTAATTGTCTGATGACTGTATATTATGACTTGGTTAGCAAGATATAATGGACAGACAGATACATTATAAGAAATGCAAAAGTAACAATAGTAAGTTTGTGTATGTAAATAGTTTACCGGTCTCTCCTGCAGCACATTGTGTTCGGGCAGGGAGTGTTGCCAGACCTGCAGGGCCAGGCCGGTCCCCAGCCCCACCAGGTACTGATCATATGCGTCCGGGTCCATGAGGTACCACTGCAGGTCAGACTGCACCTTGAATGGTTGCGGCGCCGGAGGGTCCCAATCTTTTGGAATGTCTCCATATCTATGGAAAATATTTTTAATATACCATAACAATCTTTCTGCACCAAAGATCACTTTTTTTTTTTTATAGTATTACAGATTGTGTCCTTGTACCACCTGATGTTACAGCCTATGAAAGATATGAGTGGGGGTGATCAATAAATTTTTGTTTAACAATATTGATCGCTCCCACTAAGCTGGCTAAATAATGTGGTTACAAAATAGGCTGCAACAATTTACATTATGAGTTTATTTTGATATCCTTCTTATGACCAAATCAAATGCCCATTGCGAAACAGGCGGTTGCGACCGCACCCTAAAAGGGAACACAGACCACAAGAAAATAATACAGTGCCCCAAAGATTTAAACAGAAACATGACTAGGTCAGTTTTTGCATTTGTATGAGCTGTGGTAACAAGACCTGACGGTAACAAGTTCTAGAGTTCAAATAATTAAAGGGAATGACTTTTAATGGAAAGTCACCTTCAAGAAATATATTTTTTATAACATATCTAATTATGGCTGACTGCCCAATGGCAGATGAATGTGAACAAATGAAAAGAAAAATCTGTGTGATAGACCCAATAACCCATATAAAAGTTGTTATAGTGAAACTGCTTAAAGGCTCTACAGTCATCTGGACACCCATACAAACATACTTCCAATATTAGAACTTGGCTGTTAGTCAAAATAATTTTGTATTATGAATAATATTTAAAAGCAACATCACAGAAAGTTTAAATATTATATGCAATGGCTGACAATAATATTATTAAAAATTTGTGGCAAATAGTTGTCAAGTAATACTGGAAGTGCAAAAGTTCATATTATATATAGACTTGAGACTTCACGAAGGTGAATGTGGTGTATTTAACATGCTGTCATAGGCTATAATGGGGTTATTAAAGAAATGTAAACATTTTTTTAATTAAAAACTCCCATTTTCTGAGTTTGTACACATGACCTAAAACTGTTTTGTTTATAATCCTCAAAGTCTAACCTTTAAAGAAATAATGGTTGGGGCATTTATAATATCCTCTGGCATTCCATTTCATGCATCTACAACTCTTTTACTTAAAAAAATATTTCTTAGATTTGATAATACAAATTTTATCGAAACTGATTCAGTAGCCTTGATTTAAACATACCACGAACCAGCGAAATCAAAGGGTACACTTGGCATTTATAATACCTATGTTATTATTATTATTATTATAGTATAGACAAGTCTACAACAACGTAATTAAATATGTTCACATTTTCAGCATTTTTACACTATTCAGTATACTGTTCTATTGGTTCACTACACAGGTCCAACAGTAATGCAGTCAAATGCTTTCCAAATAAGATGTAAAAGAAAGTTTGCCTTTTTAACAACATCCTTAATATGATGTATTGCATAAATATGCAAATTACTTACTTTTTAAAATCTGTGAAGGAATTTACCAAAAATGTATGTTGTTTATCAAGTTTACAATTATGGATAGCCTTCACAGCCTCTGCCGCATTTGACGGGTTACTGTACTCCAGGAAGATATATCCTGTGGTGTTTTTGTTCTCGCTAGTGGGATAATATTCATTTACGATCTTGCCGAACTTGCTGAATATCTTATGGATGACGCTCTGCAGCTTCTCCAGCCGCTCGGGCCCCACCTGCGGACATCCGTCCACTACTATCACATTCTCGTAGCCGTCGGACTCCGTCGGCTTTTGCTCCAATAAATCAGAGAGCAACTCTGCAACGTCAATTTGAGGTTAGAATGACATGTCACCAAAACTTGTTTACGAAGCAAACTTGTATTAAAACTAAATTAAATAAATAAAACATAAGCTAAATATTATTACCAATTAACTATTATATATAAATAACAAAAGTAAAAGCGCCAAAATGAATAGGAAGGGACGCATATGGCCGGCCCAATCTTTGCTTGCAAAAACTCCTACCTTCGTCGGCGATATCGTCCACAAAATCTTCTGGGTCCTCAAAGTTAGGTTCCTCTTCAAAGTGATGGTCTTCATTATCACTTTGAGGGGTTTGATTCACTTTATCGTCTCCTTTTTTCTTAGCCATTTTGACGCTAAAACGTGTGACACCGGAAGACACTCCATTAGTGAATGAAGTGAATGACGCGAACGAATGATTCCCTGCTGTTCACACTGAACGAACAAATATGACCAAACATATTCCGTGTTCCGACCTCAGCATCGCTGCCACGGATCGCTGATTTTTTTAGCCAATGTCGTTTCACCGCGCGGATCAATCGTTCCGTGACCAGAAATTTTAACACGAAAAGTTAGCCGGGCAACTTTTTGACAGATGTTTGTTTACATGTGAATATCTATCTACAAATTGGAATTTAATTAATTATTTTATATATTATCTGTTTTAGTTTTAAAAGTTCGATTAATCCTAAAAAAATAATATCGTGTAACTAAATTCAGCTTTGATATGTTAAGTTTGAGGTTGTTAATTAAATTAATATTGTAATATTATAAAATTATTGTATTTAAATAATAGTTATTTAAAAAATATTGATTTATTATATAATGATAAGGTAGTAATATTTTTAATTTCAATTATTTAATTCAAAATAGTGCTTCTTGTCAAAAAGTGACATAAAAAATCCACACCGATCGTTTCCGAGCTGCATTTTAGCATCGCTAAAAAAAATGACATGGCTGTGTTGAAACGGGCGGTCGCGCTGGTTTTTAAAGTCACCACGAAAAACTGCCCGCGCTAGCTCTCAGAACGCAGAGATTGTAAGCTGGGGCCTAATTCCGAGTTGCAAACTCCGCTAATCACGACAAGACGTTGCGCTAACTATAAATATGGAAATATAAGCTCTATTCCAATGGTTATATAGTATGTATTAGGTTGGCTATTATAATGCCGCCATCTTGAAATACACGTATTCTTCGCAAGTTTAAACATGTATGGAACATTGGAATTTCAACTCTATGATTAACAGAATAGATCTTACATTTCAATACCCAGACTTTACGCAAAATGCGCGACGGTGACGTGTCAAAACTCGGAATAAAGCCCCTAGAAGTATATACAGTATGTTCGTTTACTACTGTTTTTCGCTTAAAGCGCTTAGGCTTTAACCATACTAATCAGTCGTCAATGTACACAAATCGCAGCGCTTGCAGGATTACTCGAACAGTTTTATGTGCATAACTAAAAATCATGTAAAATTCATAAGAGAATACATAACAGAGTTCAAAAACTGTTTAGTGAAAAAGAGGAACAATAAAAATAAAATAAAAAAGTATTTGATACACAATAATTGTGACCACAGACAATTTACTTTGATTGCACTACTCGTATTTTCAAAGCGTTCGCAGCGAATTCGATGACGTAATTTGCTTTTTTTCTGTGACGTCAACAAAAATCCAAAGAAAAGCGAAGTACTAAAAAAATACCTGTCAAGTAAATTAAGCTAGCTTTGTAAGCCTTTTAAGCAGTACTCAAACGTGCCGATAATAGGGAGATACATACATATCATCACGGGTGCCTTACGGCGCCCGAGACCGCCTAGACGGCCCCAGGGTACCCAGCGGAGGGGTTTTAATCCCTCCTCGTCGTAGCCGATGGTATGAGTCTACACCGAACAAGTGGCTAGCTCGTTGCGATGTTTTGAATAGACTCAATAACCCATCTATAAACAGTTTCACAAGTAGGTATAGTGAAACCGGGACCGACAGCAAAACGTGCTCTCCGAGGCACTATAGTGGTGTTGTCAAACAAATGTACATAATTCTTTTAATTAAAAACTCATTGGTACACACCGGGATTCGAACCAGGGACCTAAGTGTTTTTAAGTCCAAGGTCTAACCAACTAGGCCACAATGTAATAGGGAGATGCCTTAAATAAAGTCTCTGTGGTCGCCTATAAATAAAGGGGCGCGTTCCGAGTCGGTCTCAGATGAAATAACAATAGACGGAGCAAAGGTCTTATTACCAATTTATTTCTGCCTGCGAAAAAGCCTGCTGTGCTGTCTATAAACTCTGCTAAAAAGGTTCTGCTATTAGACCACAGGTGGCGTCATTTAATCAATATCCGATTGTTTTATTCAGTCGGCAAAAGGCATAATATAGTCAAACAGACTTTGGTATTATAACCAAAGTCTGTTTGACTGTACTAGAACTTTCTGTGCACAAAATATAATAATTCATGGGGCATAATAATTTAAGGGCATAATATTTTGTTTAATTTAATATGTGTGCACTAAATTATATTTTCTTAAATGTTAGTAAATATTATTTTAGGTGGGAGGAAAGGCTTCTAAAACTTTCCTATGCACAAATTCGGAAATATCGAAAAATTAAACGAATATTTGTTATACTTTTAATTACCGTTTATTGTTTATTAAACATTGAATTATAGTGGGTTATATTTGTTACCAATGTTAATAATATTTTTAGGCATTCAAATTGTATTCTCAAGTTTTTATCAGACCGGCTATTCGAGTCTTCGTTGATGGTATGACCTTGGGTCGCGAAACCATTAACGCAGGGATAACGCAAGGATCTGTGCTATTCCCAACTCTGTTCTTGTTGCATATCAATGATTTGTAATCTCTCGGTAACATACATTGCTATGCAGACGATAGTACTGTCCACGGTCAATGCTTGACGCGTCAGCCCCCCAGTCGCGTCGAAACAGAGGAGTACAGGAGTTCTTTCGTAAATGAATGGGACTAAACCCTGAAAACAATTTCAAATTCGGGTTCTCTTAATCTTGTAATTAAATGCCAAAAAAAACCCAGGCTTGCGATTTAACGCCAAAAAAACACCCCTTTTCTCGCCTCCCTTCTTTTATTATTTAATTACCATTGTCTGGATATCCTGGGATTAGAAATACGCTCCGACCTAAACCATGGCAACTATATTGAGAGCATTGCAAAGACAGCAAGTAGGAAGCTCGGCGTTTTACTTGATGCCTGAGTCAAGCTCGGGGAATTGATTTATAAAGCTCAGATACGGCTATGTGTGGAATACTGTTCGCATCTTTGGGATGGATCTGCCAAATACTTGCTGCAAGCTCTCGATAGTCTGCAGAAGCGTGCATCGAGAGTTATAGAGAGCAAAGAGCTCACGGACACTCTAGAGCCATTGCAGCTTCGCAGAGATGTAGCGTCGTTGAGCGTATTTTATCGCCTTTATCTCTCCATGATGCTCTGGTGAACTTTTTCATCTGATTCCTCCTTCAATAAACAACGGTTAAGTAGATCCTAATAGGGAATATGCATGTTTTTTTTTATTTCATTAATTGATAGGGTAACTACATTAGACACTAAAAACAAATATTATTATTTTTTTAAATGGTAAAACATAAAAATAAAAGGGTTTAAACTTTATCTGCCACTACCGCAGTAAAAAACGATACATCACTCCGCCGCCATTTTGTGACATCATTCGTGCTCAAAAAGCAAATTAGTTTAATGTTATTGCACCTCAAAAGTTAGTCAAAAGGTTTGTTTATCACAAAATATAGTAATAAAGGACAATAAAAACCCGAGAAAACAAGAAACTGTAGACTACAGGATACACGTTGACATTTGTTTTTGCACGAATGACGTCACATGCAGTGTTCGGAGCGTTTAGAAATGAGTTTCGTGTCTACAAAAAAATGGATTTTTATAAACGTATTTATAACAAAAATAGCTAATCAAAATAAAATAGATTACTGTAATTATGTCCAAAGACATAAAAGGAGCATTATATATTAAAATAATAATAATTGGCGTTACATGCATATTCCCTAATTGCTTTCGATCAGGTAGATGTGAGGTCACATACCGAGCTCAAATGAAAATAAAATTATTATTTCAAAAAGTAGGTATTTTAAAAAGAAATAATGAGTAAAGTTGGCATAATAATATATTAAATATTTTTCTCTTTCCAAATATTTTTTCCCGCTGCGTCAATCTTCTTTTCTTTAATGATAGGATCAATATTGTGACCAGAGCAATAAGTGTAAAATTGTCCTACATATTATTATTATTAATAGGAAATTAAAATAAAAAAAAATACATATTTTCGCTGAAAAAAATATTATTTGAAATAAAAAGTCGATATTCTCATTTAAAGATATACGACATTTTTGTTTTAAATGAATATCGCAATGCCTTAATTATTGCGGTAAAACAAGAAATGATCTCGAAATTAAAAAATACAAAATAATATAATCAGTAAAAAAGAAATCGATTTTTTTAATAAATATCTTTTTTTCAGCTTTAATTTAATAGCGATTAATTGTATAAGAATAGTGATCAAATCGCTAATCTTTATTACCGCACTACGTGATATGTCAAGTTGTCTCCCCCGTATCACGTATTACTACTTTTTCTTTATATCGTTTACGTACTTATAAAAGTGAAATTAATATTTGAATACAATTATAATTAATGAAAATTATACTCACAAGTGATAGGAGATACCATGGTTCCGCTAATTTGAAGTGAGAGATCGTCTTAGATATAGTAAAACCGCACAATTAACCATTTTCTTTGAGTGAGTGGAGAACATTTTTGCGACATCAAACGATATCAAATGACGCCGATTGAACGTGAACTTGTTTTATATATTGTATATGGCCATATGACCATGTATGCAGAGGGGAAAGCGTGCTTATGCTACATCCATTGGTTATATGATCGAAGGAGTCGGTAGCGAAGGGTTTTTTTAGTGATGACAAAAAAACTAATGTCCGGATTAATAGTCGTTGCTAAGCCAGTGCTTAGTACGAGCCATTGCTTAGAACTGTCAAAGTGACTGTTATTTCTATAATAGTCGGTGCTCCGAGCGGTGGCTCAGGCTAAAGCTTGAGCCGTGCTCAGCGTTACATTCTTCACGTCATGGCTAAGCACTGGCTTAAGTCGTGCTTACGAAAGTAATACTCAAACGATGCTTAGGCGAGCAACCACTTCGCACTATAATAGTCGAGTAAATTGACGCAGCTAAGCCAAGCTGCTCGCTGAAATATGTATACTACTTGGAATCCTGGTACAAAAATCTCAAAGTATTGAGATATTGCATTTCCATGGAGATAAGTAACCCTCTACTGTTAAAGTTTTATAATATTAAATATATAATTTGTACTGGCACAGAAGGAATCATGAATTTTGTATGAATAAATTATAAAATACACACAAGAAATAAAAAAACTAGCAAAATAGGGAATAATATTTTTAAAACGACAAGAAATTTCATAATAATATATCATCAGAAACTTAAGAAATAACATACTAAAAAATGAAGAATCTAACGCTGAGCATGACTTAAGTAAAGGAATTTTAAAACTAATGCTTAGCCGTATTTTTTTTTTGGCCCAGAATGCTACAGCGAAATGATCACAATGACCCAAGTCGATAGGTTTGTGATCATATTTTGACATTTGTGGTGACTGTCAACACAGTTGTTGTTGATTTAAACGTCGCTGCCGTTTTATACTTTTAGGTTCAAATTTATTTATCGAAACGATTTTAGAAATATTTCGCAAATAAAATTTGTGGATTATACGACTTAACCTATATTTTACAAGTGACAGTTGGCAGATTCGTGATAAACATCGTTCGATGGATAGTGGTAATTATGGCATTGTGAGTGAAACTAACCAAAAATAACTCAAGTTCATGATCATTGTGATCATATTTCACTCCCAAAACGATCGGGCTCATATAAACAACTGTCACTTTGACAGTTCAAACAATGGCTTGTGCTAAGCACTGGCTTAGCAACGACTATTAATCCGACCAGTGTTAAAATTTCGAGGAACGATTGATGGTAACTTCTTCTTCCTTTAAATAATTGCCTCTACTTCTTATGCAATTTAGCCAGTGTCTGATGCGGTTAGATATACAATTTATAGAATTAAAGTAAAAGTGGGATAATGGGATAGACAGGGAAAGAGAAAGGACTAGGGTAGAATTAGGAATGGCCACATGACCGTATGCAAACATACGGTATACATATCTTCACGGTTGCCTTACGGCGGCCGAGACCGCCTAGACGGTCCCAGGGTACCCAGCAGAGGTATTATACATACATACATATCATCACGGTTGCCTTACGGCGCCTACCTCGTCGTAGCCGATGGTATGAGTCTACACCGAACAAGTGACTAGCTCGTTGCGATGTTTTGAATAGACTCAATAACCCATCTATAAACAGTTTCACAAGTTGGTATAGTGAAACAGGGACCGACAGTATGGCTACCCTCAAGGAAGCCGATGGTAACTTGAATTGCTAACATTTCCACGCGCTGGAACGACTTGGGCTAAAAAAACTAGCGATTGGCGGCAGAGATGCTGAGGTCGGAACGCGAACTAAGAAATAGCCCGTGAACTAAGGAATATCCCTGAAACTAAGAATAATATATGGAACCGCCCTAATGCCTATAATAGCCTATAAAACGAAATAAAATGAGTTTGTTGCCGCCATATTCTGTTTTTATTCTGTCGTTTTTATGATATTAATTACTAGGTACAATAATTGGTGATAATAATATTCAATTACACTAACATATAACTATGAAAGGATCGTGGTGACTTGATCAACTCGTATTTGTACATCGACTACGCGTTAATTTGTTCATTTCAATCATTTCTCTGCGCGCGATTTGATTTTTCAGCGCGAGTATTCTCCGAACCGTTCATTTCAACAATCGTGCGTGAATGAAATTTCATAGGAATACTTTATTGAACTGTCCTATTTAATAATGTTAACTATGGGCACTTATATAGAAAAAAACGGTTTATATAGAAAGAACCGTATTTGTTTCTATATAAGTTCCCATAGTTAATATTATAAAATAAGATTGTTTAATTCGAAAAAACATTTCCAAAAAATACGAAATTCAATTATGACAATTCTTTACAAGCTTTATGTGCTTGTAAAGAATTACAAACCTCACAAATAAAAATCATACAAAAAAAAAATGTATGTTCACATTCATACCTACTAGAAGAACAATTAACCCAAACATGAACAAAATTCAGAACCTCACTTTTTCGCTGCTCGCTTCACGTGAAAATTAAATTCAAATTACAATAAAATTATTTTACTCGTGTTATTAATATCTATGTATTAAATTATCATTATAAACATTTATATTTTTTTATATTCATATACGTGGTGGCGGAGTATATACGTGGTGGCCGAGTTGGTTAGACCTTGGACTTAAAAAACACTTAGGTCCTTGGTTCGAATCCCGGTGTGTACCAATGAGTTTTTAATTAAAAAAATTATGTATATTTGTTTGACAACACCACTATAGTGCCTCGGAGAGCACGTTAAGCTGTCGGTCCCGGTTTCACTATACCAACTTGTGAAACTGTTGATAGATGGGTTATTGAGTCTATTCAAAACATCGCGACGAGCTAGCCACTTGTTCGGTGTAGACTCACACCATCGGCTACGACGAGGTGGGATTAAAAACCCCTCCGCTGGGTACCCTGGGGCCGTTTAGGCGGTCTCGGGCGCCGTAAGGCACCCGTGATGATATATATATAAACATTTAAGGCTGTTTAGCTAATGGTCATTCTTATGAAACGTAAAGACTGAACAGTAAGTAAAAATATTGATACTTTGTAGGGGACAATTGTACCAGGGGATAGTTGTACCACAGGGACAAATGCATGTAACGCCAATTATTATTATTTTAATATATAATGTTCCTGTTATATCTTTAAACATATTTACAGTAATCTATTTTATTTTGACTAGCAATTTTTTTTATAAATACGATTTTAAAAATCCATTTTTTTGTAGAAACGGAACGCATTTCTAAACGCTCCGACAATTAGCAAACACTACATGTGACGCATAAACAAATGTCAACGTGTATTCTGTAGTTACAGTTTCTTGTTTTCTGCTTGCTTCCTCGGGTATTTATTGTCCTTTATTACGATAATCTGTTAGAAACAAACCTTTTGACTAACTTTTGAGGTGCAATAACATTAAACTAATATGCTTTTTGAGCACGAATGACGATAATGTTTAAACCCTTTTATTTTAGTATTATTACCCTTTTAAAAATGTTTAATATTTGTTTTTAGGGTCTAGTGTAGTTACTCTATCAAGTAATAAAAAACATGCATATGGGTCAGTGCACCACGTGATTTTCTATATAATATGTTTATTGATAATTTACGTTATTTTTGACTGATTATTAGAATTATATATAATATATATAAAGTATACAAATGTAGTTCATAAGACTTAAAGAACCACGTTTTATAGTCTTTAATTGATATTTTGTTGTTTAAGAAGGGAACTCCTGCTGCATGTTTTTAAATTCGATTTTCTTTAATTTTGCTTAGTTTAATTGTGTTCATTTTTAGTTAAATTACCATATGTTCTGTTGAGATGTAACCATTAAAAAAATCTCATATTTCTTATCAAAACGTTGTGTCTAATTTCTTCAAATCTCTGGTACTATTGACCCCAGCGTAAGGGACATTTGTACCAATTTTCCCGTTTTGTTCAAACGCAAATATTTATTATTATATTGTTTCCTTAGATACGTAGATAATGCTAACTCGTAGCCAAATAAGGTAAGTATCATTAAATATTGACATTATTGCCTAAATATTAACAGTTATCTCACAATTGAGCGTTAAACACAAAATGGTACAATTGTACCCGGTCTACCCTACCATCATAAATACCCATAGAGCAACGCGACCACCGTACAGCCGTGTTGTTCTAAGTAAACACCGCAACAAGCTAGCTCGCGTTATACTTTTGAGTGGTTGCGGGTGCGGTGGCCAAACGCTCGCGGTGACAGCTCGCATTAGACTGAGGCGTTGGCGTTGATTGGCTATCGAGAGAGCCTTATTTTCTTGGATATAGTCACCGAAGAAATAATAGTACAAATAGTATAGTGTAAAAGAGTAACACTGGTATTCATAAAAACTTATTAAGTCCCTATTAGCAACAAAAATGATTATGCGTAAAAGAGGAAAGCCCTTCTATAAACAAAGTGTTTTTCAAGGCCTCAATAAGTTTTTATGAATATGGCCATAAGTGTATAATAAAATAGAATAGGTAGGAAAAAGAGGCTTAAACAATATAAACTTATTGATTGAGTCCTAAAAGAACAATAGTTAAAATATGATTTGTACGGCCGGGTACTTGTAGCTTATACCTAAAGCGCGGAGTGGAACACCGCGCTTTAGGTATAAGCTACAAGTACCCGGCCGTACAAATCATATTTTAACTATTGTTCTTTCCCCTGGTATAGTGTAAAAGAGTAACATTCATAAAAACTTATTGAGTCCCTATTAGCAACAAAAATGATTATGCGTAAAAGAGGAAAGCCCTTCTATAAACAAAGTGTTCTTCAAGGCCTCAATAAGTTTTTATGAATATGGCCATAAGTGTATAATAAAATAGAATAGGTAGGAAAAAGAGGCTTAAACAATATAAACTTATTGATTGAGTCCTAAAAGAACAATAGTTAAAATATGATTTGTACGGCCGGGTACTTGTAGCTTATACCTAAAGCGCGGAGTGGAACACCGCGCTTTAGGTATAAGCTACAAGTACCCGGCCGTACAAATCACATTTTAACTATTGTTCTTTCCCCTGGTATAGTGTAAAAGAGTAACATTCATAAAAACTTATTGAGTCCCTATTAGCAACAAAAATGATTAGGTATGCGTAAAAGAGGAAAGCCCTTCTATAAACAGAGTGTTCTTCAAGGCCTCAATAAGTTTTTATGTATAAGGCCATAAGTGTATAATAAAATATAATAGTACCTACCTAATTTATTTATTTGTAAATAAATATGCGTAAAAACGCATATTTATTTACGTTGCTAAAAAAAGAGTCTTCTCTTAAAGTGTTCTTCAATGTCTCAATGAAGTTTTTACTCGTATGATTTGGCCATTTGAATGTACATCTTATTTATGACGAATGTTACAATGAATTTGCATTCTAATTTTGCAATTAATTTTCTCACAGATAGATAGGTACCTACTGAGGAAAGTATAGTAACCATGAAGCTAAAAAATCGCGGACGGGCGCGGTTTTTACCTTCATGATAGTAACTAGTATATATATTATTAATCTATGATAGTAACCTATTGTCTGTCTACGAAAGTAGGTATAGAACAAAAGTTAGAGTACTAGTACTTGTACTATTATTTCTTCTGTGGTACTAGTAAAATACCTATAAGTAAGTAAGTAATTAATGAACCTTGTTCATTTTGGGGATTGGACCAGAAAAATACTGCGAAAAATCTTACGCTGCTCTACCAAACTCAGCAAAACTCAGCATACCACAGAAGAAATAATAAGCAATCAAACAGCATCGTGTATCAAAAAACCTATTGTAAAACAACAAAGGTACCCAATGGATCTGTTGGTCCGTTTTCTGTGGGTTCAATAACCATAAGTAATAGGTACCACACTCACATCAGCCGGCAGCCTACATTTGATTTAACAAAAGTAAAAACTAGTTTCCGCGCGCAGTTGGAGCGGGATCGTTGTGTGTCGCGCTTCGGACGTGGACAACCCGCGTAAACTTATATATTTTAATCAACCCCTAACTTATATGCTCGTGTAAGAAGTTATTACTGGGCCAAGAGGTTTAGTTATATTAAAAAAGTTGTTGAATAATATTATTGTGATTTGTTTTTGTTTGGTGACGCGTACCTATAGTTCAGGTGTGTTCATTTATTGTGTTGTGAGTTGTGACGGCTATTTTTTATCACGATCTACGTAGGTATTCATTGGATATATTGACGGCGGCTTCGCACTACTTATTTTAAAACTTCCTACAACGTTCATTTATTTCTTTCCTTCAATATTGTGGTGTTGTGAAACAAATGTACATAATCTTTTTAGTTTAAAACGACAAGTTTACAAGTAATGTGCTACAAATTGTTATAATATAACAGATAACATATTGAAAATCATATAATATTTGTGGATAAAAAGTACCAAGAATACTAAACACTGGCGCCTTTCGGCTCCCGAGGCCCGAGGCCCCGAGACAGTCTAGTCTAGGTCCTAGATTCTAGACCAGCGGTCGTCACACTTCCGGCCAAGGGCCATATAGGACAATGTGGGTATCACTGTCGGGCTGCACACTAAGGGTGTTGTCCACTTATATACACTTCGTTTTTTTAGCACAACATATTACTTTGTATCCACCTGATGGTAAACAGATCTACAAAATCCATGAATGGGGTCGATCAATACATGACAGCGTTGTTTTACACCATTGATCGCTCCCACTATGATTATATATATGAATATGATATATAGGTATTTGCCGGCTAATTGATGCGGTTACAAAAAAGGCATCGACAGATTTAATAGCCTCGCTGCTTTATCGTCAAATTAACTGCCCGCTGCGTAACCGCATCCTAAATATCGATGCAATAGTCTCCAATAAACCTATGAACCCACAGACTAAAGACGAAATAGGATATGACTAGTACTTGTCGGTTTGTGGTAATGAAATTAGTCGGTCGGTCGAACGAAGTCATAGAGACCTTCCTCCCACCTGAACAAATACTTGGACGGCTGGAGTCATATCAGGTGAACACGGTTGTTGTTTGTTAAGATTTGTTGAGTTTTGGCCAGAAATTCGTTCACATCGATAGCCTTGTGAGATGGCGAATCCATGTAAGCCAATATTAGCCAAATATTAGCTTAATAAGGGAATAAACTAATTTATAGTTTATTTCCTTATTAACTCTCGCATTAAGTTAACTTTTACATACAAAGTAAAATCTGTTTTAGTAGTTGGTTGACTATTGAAATTATTTGCTTTGTCGCGGGCCTAAGAAATAATAGTACCTATAAATAGTACAGCTTACTTTGCTTGCAGCTCTGTGGTAAGTACTACGAAAGCACCATATAGGTACCTACTATACTCTGTGAATACACCCATCGAAAGGAACAACTATACATTTCAAATCTACTAAAGTATAATAAAAAGTCACCATGTTAGATAAGGTCTTTTCTCATTTCATTTGTTTTGCACTAAGCACGTCTCACTTTCAAGAGACTCAACAAGAGATCTCACACTATCCACAAGCTGATATGACTTTGTATATATACCTACTGAGTAATTAATTGGTAAAATAACGACAATAACGTTGTACTTGTTCCCAAAAATGCCACCAAACTAAAAACATTACTTGCTTTGCTTGGATATTACATAATACGAGTAAGCTAATGAAACATATTCAACGTACGTACCAAAACACCTCACACGTAGGTACCTGCTGTAACAGCAGGTAACTAAACTTTTCATAATACCTACCTAAATCATAAATCATTTATTTGTTCACGAACATAGGTTTACAAAATACCATATATATTTGGACTTTCATTGAATTACCATCCAAAATCATTTATTATATATTATTTACTACAAATTACTCAATCTATAATTTCGTTCGTGGGTTCGAGTCCCGCCACCAGGAATTTTTTCATTGCATTTTTATCTTTAAAAAATTAATATAAGATTATCCTATAAAGGAATTTATAAAAATACATAAATATAAAATACTGAAAAAAGTAAAAACAAAAAACAGACTCCTCTGCCATCTAGTATTAGAAACTAGGACTTCTGACTTCACTCGTATAAGAGTTATTAGAAGAAAGCTAATAGAGGGCGTCTGTGTATAAGTAGATAACAAGCAATGACAAAATTCGTGAGGGCTGACTGGAACCTGGTTGGCTCAGCGGTTGAGCGCCTTGCCGCGATAGCGAGGTTCGTGGGTTCGAGTCCCGCCACCAGGAATTTTTTCATTGCATTTTTATCTTTAAAAAATTAATATAAGATTATCCTATAAAGGAATTTATAAAAATACATAAATATAAAATACTGAAAAAAGTAAAAACAAAAAACAGACTCCTCTGCCATCTAGTATTAGAAACTAGGACTTCTGACTTCACTCGTATAAGAGTTATTAGAAGAAAGCTAATAGAGGGCGTCTGTGTATAAGTAGATAACAAGCAATGACAAATTTCGTGAGGGCTGACTGGAACCTGGTTGGCTCAGCGGTTGAGCGCCTTGCCGCGATAGCGAGGTTCGTGGGTTCGAGTCCCGCCACCAGGAATTTTTTCATTGCATTTTTATCTTTAAAAAAATAATATAAGATTATCCTATAAAGGAATTTATAAAAATACATAAATATAAAATACTGAAAAAAGTAAAAACAAAAAACAGACTCCTCTGCCATCTAGTATTAGAAACTAGGACTTCTGACTTCACTCGTATAAGAGTTATTAGAAGAAAGCTAATAGAGGGCGTCTGTGTATAAGTAGATAACAAGCAATGACAAAATTCGTGAGGGCTGACTGGAACCTGGTTGGCTCAGCGGTTGAGCGCCTTGCCGCGATAGCGAGGTTCGTGGGTTCGAGTCCCGCCACCAGGAATTTTTTCATTGCATTTTTATCTTTAAAAAATTAATATAAGATTATCCTATAAAGGAATTTATAAAAATACATAAATATAAAATACTGAAAAAAGTAAAAACAAAAAACAGACTCCTCTGCCATCTAGTATTAGAAACTAGGACTTCTGACTTCACTCGTATAAGAGTTATTAGAAGAAAGCTAATAGAGGGCGTCTGTGTATAAGTAGATAACAAGCAATGACAAAATTCGTGAGGGCTGACTGGAACCTGGTTGGCTCAGCGGTTGAGCGCCTTGCCGCGATAGCGAGGTTCGTGGGTTCGAGTCCCGCCACCAGGAATTTTTTCATTGCATTTTTATCTTTAAAAAATTAATATAAGATTATCCTATAAAGGAATTTATAAAAATACATAAATATAAAATACTGAAAAAAGTAAAAACAAAAAACAGACTCCTCTGCCATCTAGTATTAGAAACTAGGACTTCTGACTTCACTCGTATAAGAGTTATTAGAAGAAAGCTAATAGAGGGCGTCTGTGTATAAGTAGATAACAAGCAATGACAAAATTCGTGAGGGCTGACTGGAACCTGGTTGGCTCAGCGGTTGAGCGCCTTGCCGCGATAGCGAGGTTCGTGGGTTCGAGTCCCGCCACCAGGAATTTTTTCATTGCATTTTTATCTTTAAAAAATTAATATAAGATTATCCTATAAAGGAATTTATAAAAATACATAAATATAAAATACTGAAAAAAGTAAAAACAAAAAACAGACTCCTCTGCCATCTAGTATTAGAAACTAGGACTTCTGACTTCACTCGTATAAGAGTTATTAGAAGAAAGCTAATAGAGGGCGTCTGTGTATAAGTAGATAACAAGCAATGACAAAATTCGTGAGGGCTGACTGGAACCTGGTTGGCTCAGCGGTTGAGCGCCTTGCCGCGATAGCGAGGTTCGTGGGTTCGAGTCCCGCCACCAGGAATTTTTTCATTGCATTTTTATCTTTAAAAAATTAATATAAGATTATCCTATAAAGGAATTTATAAAAATACATAAATATAAAATACTGAAAAAAGTAAAAACAAAAAACAGACTCCTCTGCCATCTAGTATTAGAAACTAGGACTTCTGACTTCACTCGTATAAGAGTTATTAGAAGAAAGCTAATAGAGGGCGTCTGTGTATAAGTAGATAACAAGCAATGACAAAATTCGTAAGGGCTGACTGGAACCTGGTTGGCTCAGCGGTTGAGCGCCTTGCCGCGATAGCGAGGTTCGTGGGTTCGAGTCCCGCCACCAGGAATTTTTTCATTGCATTTTTATCTTTAAAAAATTAATATAAGATTATCCTATAAAGGAATTTATAAAAATACATAAATATAAAATACTGAAAAAAGTAAAAACAAAAAACAGACTCCTCTGCCATCTAGTATTAGAAACTAGGACTTCTGACTTCACTCGTATAAGAGTTATTAGAAGAAAGCTAATAGAGGGCGTCTGTGTATAAGTAGATAACAAGCAATGACAAAATTCGTGAGGGCTGACTGGAACCTGGTTGGCTCAGCGGTTGAGCGCCTTGCCGCGATAGCGAGGTTCGTGGGTTCGAGTCCCGCCACCAGGAATTTTTTCATTGCATTTTTATCTTTAAAAAATTAATATAAGATTATCCTATAAAGGAATTTATAAAAATACATAAATATAAAATACTGAAAAAAGTAAAAACAAAAAACAGACTCCTCTGCCATCTAGTATTAGAAACTAGGACTTCTGACTTCACTCGTATAAGAGTTATTAGAAGAAAGCTAATAGAGGGCGTCTGTGTATAAGTAGATAACAAGCAATGACAAAATTCGTGAGGGCTGACTGGAACCTGGTTGGCTCAGCGGTTGAGCGCCTTGCCGCGATAGCGAGGTTCGTGGGTTCGAGTCCCGCCACCAGGAATTTTTTCATTGCATTTTTATCTTTAAAAAATTAATATAAGATTATCCTATAAAGGAATTTATAAAAATACATAAATATAAAATACTGAAAAAAGTAAAAACAAAAAACAGACTCCTCTGCCATCTAGTATTAGAAACTAGGACTTCTGACTTCACTCGTATAAGAGTTATTAGAAGAAAGCTAATAGAGGGCGTCTGTGTATAAGTAGATAACAAGCAATGACAAAATTCGTGAGGGCTGACTGGAACCTGGTTGGCTCAGCGGTTGAGCGCCTTGCCGCGATAGCGAGGTTCGTGGGTTCGAGTCCCGCCACCAGGAATTTTTTCATTGCATTTTTATCTTTAAAAAATTAATATAAGATTATCCTATAAAGGAATTTATAAAAATACATAAATATAAAATACTGAAAAAAGTAAAAACAAAAAACAGACTCCTCTGCCATCTAGTATTAGAAACTAGGACTTCTGACTTCACTCGTATAAGAGTTATTAGAAGAAAGCTAATAGAGGGCGTCTGTGTATAAGTAGATAACAAGCAATGACAAAATTCGTGAGGGCTGACTGGAACCTGGTTGGCTCAGCGGTTGAGCGCCTTGCCGCGATAGCGAGGTTCGTGGGTTCGAGTCCCGCCACCAGGAATTTTTTCATTGCATTTTTATCTTTAAAAAATTAATATAAGATTATCCTATAAAGGAATTTATAAAAATACATAAATATAAAATACTGAAAAAAGTAAAAACAAAAAACAGACTCCTCTGCCATCTAGTATTAGAAACTAGGACTTCTGACTTCACTCGTATAAGAGTTATTAGAAGAAAGCTAATAGAGGGCGTCTGTGTATAAGTAGATAACAAGCAATGACAAAATTCGTGAGGGCTGACTGGAACCTGGTTGGCTCAGCGGTTGAGCGCCTTGCCGCGATAGCGAGGTTCGTGGGTTCGAGTCCCGCCACCAGGAATTTTTTCATTGCATTTTTATCTTTAAAAAATTAATATAAGATTATCCTATAAAGGAATTTATAAAAATACATAAATATAAAATACTGAAAAAAGTAAAAACAAAAAACAGACTCCTCTGCCATCTAGTATTAGAAACTAGGACTTCTGACTTCACTCGTATAAGAGTTATTAGAAGAAAGCTAATAGAGGGCGTCTGTGTATAAGTAGATAACAAGCAATGACAAAATTCGTGAGGGCTGACTGGAACCTGGTTGGCTCAGCGGTTGAGCGCCTTGCCGCGATAGCGAGGTTCGTGGGTTCGAGTCCCGCCACCAGGAATTTTTTCATTGCATTTTTATCTTTAAAAAATTAATATAAGATTATCCTATAAAGGAATTTATAAAAATACATAAATATAAAATACTGAAAAAAGTAAAAACAAAAAACAGACTCCTCTGCCATCTAGTATTAGAAACTAGGACTTCTGACTTCACTCGTATAAGAGTTATTAGAAGAAAGCTAATAGAGGGCGTCTGTGTATAAGTAGATAACAAGCAATGACAAAATTCGTGAGGGCTGACTGGAACCTGGTTGGCTCAGCGGTTGAGCGCCTTGCCGCGATAGCGAGGTTCGTGGGTTCGAGTCCCGCCACCAGGAATTTTTTCATTGCATTTTTATCTTTAAAAAATTAATATAAGATTATCCTATAAAGGAATTTATAAAAATACATAAATATAAAATACTGAAAAAAGTAAAAACAAAAAACAGACTCCTCTGCCATCTAGTATTAGAAACTAGGACTTCTGACTTCACTCGTATAAGAGTTATTAGAAGAAAGCTAATAGAGGGCGTCTGTGTATAAGTAGATAACAAGCAATGACAAAATTCGTGAGGGCTGACTGGAACCTGGTTGGCTCAGCGGTTGAGCGCCTTGCCGCGATAGCGAGGTTCGTGGGTTCGAGTCCCGCCACCAGGAATTTTTTCATTGCATTTTTATCTTTAAAAAATTAATATAAGATTATCCTATAAAGGAATTTATAAAAATACATAAATATAAAATACTGAAAAAAGTAAAAACAAAAAACAGACTCCTCTGCCATCTAGTATTAGAAACTAGGACTTCTGACTTCACTCGTATAAGAGTTATTAGAAGAAAGCTAATAGAGGGCGTCTGTGTATAAGTAGATAACAAGCAATGACAAAATTCGTGAGGGCTGACTGGAACCTGGTTGGCTCAGCGGTTGAGCGCCTTGCCGCGATAGCGAGGTTCGTGGGTTCGAGTCCCGCCACCAGGAATTTTTTCATTGCATTTTTATCTTTAAAAAATTAATATAAGATTATCCTATAAAGGAATTTATAAAAATACATAAATATAAAATACTGAAAAAAGTAAAAACAAAAAACAGACTCCTCTGCCATCTAGTATTAGAAACTAGGACTTCTGACTTCACTCGTATAAGAGTTATTAGAAGAAAGCTAATAGAGGGCGTCTGTGTATAAGTAGATAACAAGCAATGACAAAATTCGTGAGGGCTGACTGGAACCTGGTTGGCTCAGCGGTTGAGCGCCTTGCCGCGATAGCGAGGTTCGTGGGTTCGAGTCCCGCCACCAGGAATTTTTTCATTGCATTTTTATCTTTAAAAAATTAATATAAGATTATCCTATAAAGGAATTTATAAAAATACATAAATATAAAATACTGAAAAAAGTAAAAACAAAAAACAGACTCCTCTGCCATCTAGTATTAGAAACTAGGACTTCTGACTTCACTCGTATAAGAGTTATTAGAAGAAAGCTAATAGAGGGCGTCTGTGTATAAGTAGATAACAAGCAATGACAAAATTCGTGAGGGCTGACTGGAACCTGGTTGGCTCAGCGGTTGAGCGCCTTGCCGCGATAGCGAGGTTCGTGGGTTCGAGTCCCGCCACCAGGAATTTTTTCATTGCATTTTTATCTTTAAAAAATTAATATAAGATTATCCTATAAAGGAATTTATAAAAATACATAAATATAAAATACTGAAAAAAGTAAAAACAAAAAACAGACTCCTCTGCCATCTAGTATTAGAAACTAGGACTTCTGACTTCACTCGTATAAGAGTTATTAGAAGAAAGCTAATAGAGGGCGTCTGTGTATAAGTAGATAACAAGCAATGACAAAATTCGTGAGGGCTGACTGGAACCTGGTTGGCTCAGCGGTTGAGCGCCTTGCCGCGATAGCGAGGTTCGTGGGTTCGAGTCCCGCCACCAGGAATTTTTTCATTGCATTTTTATCTTTAAAAAATTAATATAAGATTATCCTATAAAGGAATTTATAAAAATACATAAATATAAAATACTGAAAAAAGTAAAAACAAAAAACAGACTCCTCTGCCATCTAGTATTAGAAACTAGGACTTCTGACTTCACTCGTATAAGAGTTATTAGAAGAAAGCTAATAGAGGGCGTCTGTGTATAAGTAGATAACAAGCAATGACAAAATTCGTGAGGGCTGACTGGAACCTGGTTGGCTCAGCGGTTGAGCGCCTTGCCGCGATAGCGAGGTTCGTGGGTTCGAGTCCCGCCACCAGGAATTTTTTCATTGCATTTTTATCTTTAAAAAATTAATATAAGATTATCCTATAAAGGAATTTATAAAAATACATAAATATAAAATACTGAAAAAAGTAAAAACAAAAAACAGACTCCTCTGCCATCTAGTATTAGAAACTAGGACTTCTGACTTCACTCGTATAAGAGTTATTAGAAGAAAGCTAATAGAGGGCGTCTGTGTATAAGTAGATAACAAGCAATGACAAAATTCGTGAGGGCTGACTGGAACCTGGTTGGCTCAGCGGTTGAGCGCCTTGCCGCGATAGCGAGGTTCGTGGGTTCGAGTCCCGCCACCAGGAATTTTTTCATTGCATTTTTATCTTTAAAAAATTAATATAAGATTATCCTATAAAGGAATTTATAAAAATACATAAATATAAAATACTGAAAAAAGTAAAAACAAAAAACAGACTCCTCTGCCATCTAGTATTAGAAACTAGGACTTCTGACTTCACTCGTATAAGAGTTATTAGAAGAAAGCTAATAGAGGGCGTCTGTGTATAAGTAGATAACAAGCAATGACAAAATTCGTGAGGGCTGACTGGAACCTGGTTGGCTCAGCGGTTGAGCGCCTTGCCGCGATAGCGAGGTTCGTGGGTTCGAGTCCCGCCACCAGGAATTTTTTCATTGCATTTTTATCTTTAAAAAATTAATATAAGATTATCCTATAAAGGAATTTATAAAAATACATAAATATAAAATACTGAAAAAAGTAAAAACAAAAAACAGACTCCTCTGCCATCTAGTATTAGAAACTAGGACTTCTGACTTCACTCGTATAAGAGTTATTAGAAGAAAGCTAATAGAGGGCGTCTGTGTATAAGTAGATAACAAGCAATGACAAAATTCGTGAGGGCTGACTGGAACCTGGTTGGCTCAGCGGTTGAGCGCCTTGCCGCGATAGCGAGGTTCGTGGGTTCGAGTCCCGCCACCAGGAATTTTTTCATTGCATTTTTATCTTTAAAAAATTAATATAAGATTATCCTATAAAGGAATTTATAAAAATACATAAATATAAAATACTGAAAAAAGTAAAAACAAAAAACAGACTCCTCTGCCATCTAGTATTAGAAACTAGGACTTCTGACTTCACTCGTATAAGAGTTATTAGAAGAAAGCTAATAGAGGGCGTCTGTGTATAAGTAGATAACAAGCAATGACAAAATTCGTGAGGGCTGACTGGAACCTGGTTGGCTCAGCGGTTGAGCGCCTTGCCGCGATAGCGAGGTTCGTGGGTTCGAGTCCCGCCACCAGGAATTTTTTCATTGCATTTTTATCTTTAAAAAATTAATATAAGATTATCCTATAAAGGAATTTATAAAAATACATAAATATAAAATACTGAAAAAAGTAAAAACAAAAAACAGACTCCTCTGCCATCTAGTATTAGAAACTAGGACTTCTGACTTCACTCGTATAAGAGTTATTAGAAGAAAGCTAATAGAGGGCGTCTGTGTATAAGTAGATAACAAGCAATGACAAAATTCGTGAGGGCTGACTGGAACCTGGTTGGCTCAGCGGTTGAGCGCCTTGCCGCGATAGCGAGGTTCGTGGGTTCGAGTCCCGCCACCAGGAATTTTTTCATTGCATTTTTATCTTTAAAAAATTAATATAAGATTATCCTATAAAGGAATTTATAAAAATACATAAATATAAAATACTGAAAAAAGTAAAAACAAAAAACAGACTCCTCTGCCATCTAGTATTAGAAACTAGGACTTCTGACTTCACTCGTATAAGAGTTATTAGAAGAAAGCTAATAGAGGGCGTCTGTGTATAAGTAGATAACAAGCAATGACAAAATTCGTGAGGGCTGACTGGAACCTGGTTGGCTCAGCGGTTGAGCGCCTTGCCGCGATAGCGAGGTTCGTGGGTTCGAGTCCCGCCACCAGGAATTTTTTCATTGCATTTTTATCTTTAAAAAATTAATATAAGATTATCCTATAAAGGAATTTATAAAAATACATAAATATAAAATACTGAAAAAAGTAAAAACAAAAAACAGACTCCTCTGCCATCTAGTATTAGAAACTAGGACTTCTGACTTCACTCGTATAAGAGTTATTAGAAGAAAGCTAATAGAGGGCGTCTGTGTATAAGTAGATAACAAGCAATGACAAAATTCGTGAGGGCTGACTGGAACCTGGTTGGCTCAGCGGTTGAGCGCCTTGCCGCGATAGCGAGGTTCGTGGGTTCGAGTCCCGCCACCAGGAATTTTTTCATTGCATTTTTATCTTTAAAAAATTAATATAAGATTATCCTATAAAGGAATTTATAAAAATACATAAATATAAAATACTGAAAAAAGTAAAAACAAAAAACAGACTCCTCTGCCATCTAGTATTAGAAACTAGGACTTCTGACTTCACTCGTATAAGAGTTATTAGAAGAAAGCTAATAGAGGGCGTCTGTGTATAAGTAGATAACAAGCAATGACAAAATTCGTGAGGGCTGACTGGAACCTGGTTGGCTCAGCGGTTGAGCGCCTTGCCGCGATAGCGAGGTTCGTGGGTTCGAGTCCCGCCACCAGGAATTTTTTCATTGCATTTTTATCTTTAAAAAATTAATATAAGATTATCCTATAAAGGAATTTATAAAAATACATAAATATAAAATACTGAAAAAAGTAAAAACAAAAAACAGACTCCTCTGCCATCTAGTATTAGAAACTAGGACTTCTGACTTCACTCGTATAAGAGTTATTAGAAGAAAGCTAATAGAGGGCGTCTGTGTATAAGTAGATAACAAGCAATGACAAAATTCGTGAGGGCTGACTGGAACCTGGTTGGCTCAGCGGTTGAGCGCCTTGCCGCGATAGCGAGGTTCGTGGGTTCGAGTCCCGCCACCAGGAATTTTTTCATTGCATTTTTATCTTTAAAAAATTAATATAAGATTATCCTATAAAGGAATTTATAAAAATACATAAATATAAAATACTGAAAAAAGTAAAAACAAAAAACAGACTCCTCTGCCATCTAGTATTAGAAACTAGGACTTCTGACTTCACTCGTATAAGAGTTATTAGAAGAAAGCTAATAGAGGGCGTCTGTGTATAAGTAGATAACAAGCAATGACAAAATTCGTGAGGGCTGACTGGAACCTGGTTGGCTCAGCGGTTGAGCGCCTTGCCGCGATAGCGAGGTTCGTGGGTTCGAGTCCCGCCACCAGGATTTTTTTCATTGCATTTTTATCTTTAAAAAATTAATATAAGATTATCCTATAAAGGAATTTATAAAAATACATAAATATAAAATACTGAAAAAAGTAAAAACAAAAAACAGACTCCTCTGCCATCTAGTATTAGAAACTAGGACTTCTGACTTCACTCGTATAAGAGTTATTAGAAGAAAGCTAATAGAGGGCGTCTGTGTATAAGTAGATAACAAGCAATGACAAAATTAGTGAGGGCTGACTGGAACCTGGTTGGCTCAGCGGTTGAGCGCCTTGCCGCGATAGCGAGGTTCGTGGGTTCGAGTCCCGCCACCAGGAATTTTTTCATTGCATTTTTATCTTTAAAAAATTAATATAAGATTATCCTATAAAGGAATTTATAAAAATACATAAATATAAAATACTGAAAAAAGTAAAAACAAAAAACAGACTCCTCTGCCATCTAGTATTAGAAACTAGGACTTCTGACTTCACTTGTATAAGAGTTATTAGAAGAAAGCTAATAGAGGGCGTCTGTGTATAAGTAGATAACAAGCAATGACAAAATTCGTGAGGGCTGACTGGAACCTGGTTGGCTCAGCGGTTGAGCGCCTTGCCGCGATAGCGAGGTTCGTGGGTTCGAGTCCCGCCACCAGGAATTTTTTCATTGCATTTTTATCTTTAAAAAATTAATATCAATCTATAATTTCCAACCTAATCTGAACGATGCCTAAACTATTTCTATTTGTCTCTCGTCACATGTCCGTGGACCTTCAAATTATTTAAATAAGGAATGTGGTCTGCCCTCTCCAGCCACTACCATGGTTGCGTTCCAAATAGTAGGGCCTACTTGCGAGGTGCTTTGGTCAAAAATAACAAACTAATATATATATATAAATAAACGCGTACAATGTTACAGAGAAATGGTGCGCGTTCCCTGGGTGCTCGCGGTTGCCGTGTGGATGGTGGCGCGCGGCGTCTCGGGCTTGGAAGACACTTGCATGATGGCTGAGGAGGATCCGTACCTACTTTTCGGCCCGCGCACTGCCTACACCTTCGCCTATAACCAGAAGTACGCGAGAAGCAAACTGCACGATGTTCCTGGTGAGTGCATATTTGCGTCGTTTGAGGTTTTCGCCGAGAGAGCAGCAGAGCCAACCTTTTACGAAGTTGAGCCGGTGCAAAAATATCGGCGCAAGTCGCGTCTCATACCAAACACCGTCCACCAGTCCAGGGGCCTTATTCCGAGTTTTCAAACGTTAAACACGACAAGCCGTTGCGTAAACTACAAATATTGAAATATAAGTTCTATTTCAATGGATATATAGTCTGTATTAGGTTGGCTATAATAATGCCGCCATCTTGAAATACACGAATTCTTCGCAAGTTTGAACATCTTATGAGCATTGGAATTTCAACTCTATATTTAATTGGATAGAACTTATATTTCAATATTTATAGTTTATGCAACGTCTTGTCGTCTTTAGCGGTTGCAAACTCGGAATAAAGCCCCAGGACACCAGCGTCATTCCATCCGGCCTCTTACCATCCTCTCTAGCCAGTCCGCTAGGTTCTAATACTGACGGGACAGAGACAGTAGTAAGGGCCCGATGTAGAATATTATTTAGGCCAACCTAAATAATGTCGCGATATTCTTCCGGCGCTTTTAACACATAAGAGACCGTGGCGACCAAGTTGGTCGACCATAGCTAAACGAAACGTAGATCATTGCGCAGCAGCTAATATACGAGCATGATCTGCAGGGATTTTATTAGTATTGTTAATTTTTTTTTTGTTTACCAATTTGCAAAGGGGCTCGTCCCATAGTTTTGGTGATGATAATGTGATCGGCGTGGCGGTAGTATTGATGATGAATGATTAGACCAAGCATTTCTAGCCTTGCTTATGTGTGAGACATCAAATTCAAAAAAAAACCAATAGACCTCATTGTAAGCTGAGGATAGAAATGCCGGCAAAGGAATACCAAGCCTTATAGGCAATGAGGCTTTGTCTATGATCATCTAAAATTATGATATAGATCTGATAATATTTTTTTAAATAAATTGTCAACATTTTCTAATAATTTGTTAAATTTCCATTTTGCGTGCCTACCGCACCGAACCTTAAAAAGTAGGTAAATTTAGGGACAAATAGACAATAGCGTATAATATAAAAAGCCATGTGTGTATTAATTTGAAATAATCGGTCCGAAACAGCATTAAAATTTTTAATTTTGTCTTCAATGAAAGCAGTACATCTAGTACAGGGGACCCCAGAAGGTGAAGTAAATTATTAGTAATAATTTTGATTTCAGGATCCAAATTATTAAAAAAATCCAAGATTTCTTCGTTTTTGTTAAACGACGTAGGAAAATATATTTCACAAATTTGAATGATTTAAATTTAACCCAATAATTTGAAATTCGTCTATCAGTTTTTTTAATCAGTGTATTAATGAGAGCGGTTAATTCTTTTATAAGTTATTCCTAGCATCACCAAGGATACCAAAAAGTAAATCTTTAAGGGGTTGCGGTGTTCGACTAATAGTGCCACCAGCAGAACCGCTCTTGAAACTTATTAACTACTAACTATTGAAACCTTTAGTGTTGGCTCCGAAAAGTTTGGCGGATCAAGTAGTATTAATTGTTGCTAGGATTTGGATGCTTACTATATAGGGCAGAGAAGGTATCTGGGCAATCAGGAGCAATGGCGTCACTGGAAACAAAATGCGGGCTGCTCCATTAATAATATAAGGAGACCTTCATTCATTTTGTTTTCCACAGGAAATTTGTATTTTTATTTTTCCTATAAGAAGTAATATTTATATCGGATATATTTTTTATATAATTGCAATTTTGTTTTATTAGCGTGGTGAGGGATTTAGAATTATAGGTCGCTAATTATAGGTGAAAGTAGCGCTATAACTCGGGTTGCAAATTATGTATTTTTATCTTGTTTATTTGTTGTATATTGTGTTGAATTGTATTATTTTTTTCAAACAAGAAACCAATTTCTTTTCTTAGTTCTTCTTTGTATATACTGACGAACTCTAAGTAGATCCCCATTATTATGGATTACGAACTCGATTTAGAAACGTAGTACTTTGAAAGGTTGTACTTTGGGCTGATCAAATCAAATAACTTTTCCCATGGAACCGTGTGTCGCAAATGAAAAAAAAAAAATCTGCACCATACAGACTAGTAATGTTAAAATAACCAATTAGTATGAGGAAGCCAACTATTTTTTTTTCATTTGTATGGTTCCATGGGAAAAGTTATTTGGTTTGATGAGTAGGTAGAGCCTTATATTAACCCAAAGTACAACCTTTCAAACTAACTCTGGATACTTTGAGCTTATACCAAATGTTTTGCATGTCCTAGAAGCTCTCAAACACATGTATGGAAATTCCTGACGTAGATATACATAAAAATAGGTACCTAACAAAAAACCTTTCCAACCAATTTAGTTGTTTACAAAAAGTTACCCTAAAATAATTAGATATTTAGATAGGTAATTTAAAGGGTATCGATTTACTTAAAAGGCCGATCAACAATAAGAAGGTATAAATGAACCTTTTACTCCGGAGTGGCTCTTCCGCTTCCCGTCCGCACGAAGGGTGACCAACGCTGCGACATGCCCAACATCCAAGGCCAAGCCATTGTTCCATAATTAATGATGAAATAAACAAATTGATAGACCACATCACATTACCTATTTAGGGTGCTGCTTACACGAAATGTCGATTGTGTGCACACGCCATTGTATGCTCGTTACTACGCTTAGCTACAAACTACACGGTACTGTAACGGAAAGCTATCATAGCGGGTTCTAAATCTGCACAAATTAGTATGAAGCCAAGACTTTAGCAAAGATCAGATTGTGGAGCGAGTTAGCTGGTAGTTATATCTACAAAATGACATGTCCGTTTTGCTCTCCCTGAATGTGACCGTCACATAAGATGCTCATGATCAGTGGCGCAGCTAGGTAACCAAGGGCCCTGGGGCAAATCTAAACTGGTTAGGTTTTATCAAATTGATAACACAGCCAACCACAGAAAAAAATAGGGGAATTCCCTAGGTATAACTTTAGAATTTCTCTCAAGTGAGTTGCCATGATTAAAGTCGGGTTGCAACGCAAATATTTATTTTGAAAGTGGGCGAAATTTTCAAAAGTTTAGTTCGATCGAGATTTTCTGGTTCGAGGGGGCCCCTTGATTTTGAGGACCCCGGGGCACCCCTGCCTAGCCCCTACGCCTCTGCTCATGATACATATGCTTTAGTTCATTTTATTCTCAAATAAGGGTTTTAATTATTTATATTTATTTAGTTATAAGGGTTTTGTTATTAAAGTTACACCAGGGTTATAGTTATTCCCTTCAAAAACATTGTAATAGCATCACAATCGCTTAATTTGTGACTTTTCGTATTCTGCTAATATTACCAATTGCCTAGAAACTGTCAAACATAGCACGTGATTCTAAAATGATACGATAGTAAGTTCATTTTGACCGCCTCCGTAGACTAGGTTGCGCCTTTTGCGTTGTATCTGGAGGTCGTGGGTTCGATTCCCACGCATGGCTAAACATATTAGTACGTTTTTTCTGTACAGTTTGTCATGGTCTGGCTCTGGTGTTTATAAAAAAGAATATGTATTACATCTGGTACACATAGTACAAGTTTGAGAGCTTAGTTTGTGACCAGAGCAATATGTGTAATTTGTCCTACATATTATCATTATCATTTCGGCCCAGAATTACCTATACAGGGTGAATTTTTCGAGTGTGTCTTCAAGGCCATATCCTAAACTACAAGGAATATAGATAAATGCTCAAAGGAGTTACGGGACCGATTTTAGTGAAAACTAAAACTGCATTATTAGATTTTTGAAAAAATAATTCTCCTAGCCGGGAATCGAACCGATTGAATTAAAAAAAAAAGTCATGCTGTATAATTGCACCAGCTGATAGTGTCGCTTATAAGGATCAAATTCTGGTAAGTATTTTTCGATATTCCTTGTAGTTTAGGATTTGTTTTGAAGGCACCCTGTAATACAGGATGGGTAAAAAATCATGGATAAAACGAAACAGGGCGACAGTTGGGGTTATTTGTGGCAGAGTACTCACTTGATCTCCTTAAAAGTGACTATTTGAGTGTTTTTCGAAAAAAAAAATGTGATAAATAGGCAATTAGAGTAAAATAGGTACCTATTTTAAAACAATAAATGATTTTTTGTAGCTTCTAGGAATCATCACTACAAAAGTGCTTTTATGATAGTAGGTACCATGATTTATAAGTATTGGCACTTTTTTCAATATCTTTAAGTCTCGCCTTATTTAAAAAAAAAATACTACCAAAAAAATACCCTGTATTAAAAAAACTTGCCAATACGAGGTGTAACACATAACTGTTTGTAGCTTCATATTTTTTTTTGTTAACTTTTTCAAAGCAAGGTCTAAATTAAAGTAAATCGGGGTATAGTAAAACACCAGTTATCTTACTGTAGTCACAGAAGAAATAATGTAGTGTATTATTTCATGAGGCCTTTATTTCACTAAATAGTTTGGATCCTTGGCTTCGTTTGGCCAATGTTTACAGAAAGGTCCCAGCGACATTGCTAGGTGTATAGTGGTCATGTAACCCCAAATAGGTAAACAATTGAGATTCGCCATTGCTAATATACTTAGTCATGTCATAAATATTATAACAAAGAAAAAAAAATTTTTTCCATTGCAAATAACATTTATTACTTTTAGTGTGTGCGAGGAAAAGCCGGGAACTAATCTCGTCCAAGATTCTCACACGGGTGCGATTCGCACCGCAATTGACTTAAAAACTAAACCGTATGGCTTGTTGTGGGGCTTCAGCGACGAGATCCCTGGGTACCCAAGGGATGCAATATCTTCGTTCTTCTTTGAAACCACTAACAAATGCCATTTAAATACGACGTTGGAAATATAACAAAACACAACGCGACAACTATTTGTAGGCGCCTAATACATGGCGAACGAAACTCTACACATAGACACAGAATCTTCACTGCCAATCGTATGGATTGTTTTAGGGACTCCAAATTATCATGGCGTTTAGAGCAAGCCGTACTCTAAAACTGGCCATAAATAATAATACAGCTCCTTTTACGGTCATTTTGTTTGTTAAAATGTTGCTCAATTGTATTTTTTTTTTATCCGTAAACAAAATTTTTCTGTGACCTCCCTTTGCGTTTCAGTAGTTGTTTCAATTTTACCACCATATTATTTTTTTAATTTTATCAGTTAAGATTACCAGCGTCTCTTATAGGCTGCAAGTCCTAAGTCTTTTTTTTTAAATAGGCGACATAGTTCTAAGTGCTATCTTTATCTGCTAGCTTTGAGGACCTTTTTTGTACGAACACTACGTGGACGGCCATATCTTTTTCTGTCACAAACAGAGGAGGTCTCATTGTACCTATTTATAGCCCGGTACACAAACATTTGACTAACAATGTATTGGCGCCAAAATGAGAAAACACAATGAACAATCGTATAAAAATGACAGATTCCAAAGTCTAAATGTAATATTTTTTAATTTTTAATTGTAACATTATTTATGGCCATACTATGTACATATATAGAGAATTATCTAAATGTATTTCAGGTTGCAGAGCCATAGCTATATGGATGGTGGCGAGGTACGGCAGCCAGGTCCCGCCGGCAGACGAGATCGCCAACTACCTGCACCTGGAAACCCTCAGGCGGAATGTTGTGGACAACTACAAGCAGGGAACCTATCGGGACACGGGGGTGAGTATCTTATGCATGGGGCAGAGGAGACTTACAAATATTTTAGCTTGTATCATTATTATTATTATCTTATATTAATGGCCTCTACGCATGCGTGTAAATTTGCCAATGATGATTTTGGGGGTTAATTTGGACGTTTTGGGGGTGTTGGACAAGAATTAAAGGGCAGTTTTTTTTTGTCAAACTCAGACAAGTGGATTACTTTTTTTATTCCTATTAATCATTATTGCAAAAAATAGACTTGCATTTCAAATCAAATCAAATATTATTTATTTCATGTAAATCTTTACAGATATTTATGAATAGTCAAAAACAAAAGAAAAAAGTTTTAACAATAAGGTCTAGAGTGCGCTTGGTTAGGCTGCTATTTATCAGGTAACATAACCTCATTATTTGTCAGTCCCACAACTCGGACACGATTTTTGTCGGAAAACTATTTTTCGTCAATTTATGCAAAAAAAATCAATTGAATTAGATACCTACTCATATTGGTAATATACATCAGAACATTAATTTTAAGAACCGCTCGCTTGAAAACGCCGCAGTGCCAAGTTTTCCCATAGAGGAGCGTTTTTTTTGCATGCTCTTTTTGTTCATTAGATAATTTTCTGTAAACCTCCGAAACTCAAACCTCTGTTCGTCAGTAAACGACGACGCTCAAAACAAATACCTACTAATCCCATAGTTTCTAGGACGTTAATAAAATGATTCTACGAATTAGCTAAGATCAATATTCCTATCAAATATACAGGGTGAATTTGATAGGATGTACTTTGGGCTACTATCAGGTTCTGCTGATCAAATCGAACAACTTCTCCCATGGAACCATGTGCCGCAAATGAAAAAACAATTTGGCTTCTCCATACAAAATGGTCATTTTAACATTACTAGTTTGTATGGCACATGGTTCCATGGGAAAAGTTGTTCGTATTGATCAGTAGAACCTCATATTAGCCCAAAGGACATCCTTTCAAAGTCACCGTGTATTTAATACGGGCTTATCTATGATTTGCTATTGTCTTCTTCTATTAAGGACTTACACATATTTTTATATATATCTATTGCATTTTTGCATAATCACTGTGTGTATGCGTAATTGGGTCACAATTTAGACCAAAACTACAATAATTATGTTATTATTACTTTGTTATTGAATGTATTGTGTTCTGTGCATGTACCAAATGAAGAAATAAATAAAACAAGGCACGTAACGGCTAGAATCATGTGCTCGTGGTCATGCAGCCCCTTTGAGGAGAGCCTCCTTGTCGAGAAGCATAGCTACTTTTCGTTCTCTATTTAATTCGATTTGTGTTATTGATTGGGTAAGGTAGTTGACATAGCATTGGCTTTGATGGTATTTTACAATAAAGCAACTTGTTGCAGCACCGCATGTGCGCGGCCGACCTGGAGGTGCTGGGCCGCTGGGCGTGGAGCGCGCGCCACAACGAGTCCCGCGCCGGCCACCTCACGGCCGACGCCGTGCGCGCCACGCGCCAGCTGGCGCAGGCCTGGCGACACAAGTTCCCGGAACTCTTCACCAACAACCGATACGACTACCTGGTACTCCTACATTAATACATCCAGATCACAGAACATCACATAATGCTTCCAAACCGGAGGTCGTGAGTCCAGTTCCCATTTTAATGTACCTTTTGTTGGCTATGATTAGGAGTTTATAATAAAGCAAATATTTTCATTAAAAAATCCATCAAATCCCCTCGTTTTGAAATAATATCTCTTGCGGTTGCTTATTTGTTACTGGAGCACGGCATGTCACTTTGTATCTTATTCTTTTGTATGTATACTTACTTATCAATCGTGGTGCGGCTATGCCAGGCTCCGGTGCACCGGGTATACCTATCGTGGTGCGGCTATGCCAGGCTCCGGTGCACCGGGTATACCTATCGTGGTGCGGCTATGCCAGGCTCCGGTGCACCGGGTATACCTATCGTGGTGCGGCTATGCCAGGCTCCGGTGCACCGGGTATACCTATCGTGGTGCGGCTATGCCAGGCTCCGGTGCACCGGGTATACCTATCGTGGTGCGGCTATGCCAGGCTCCGGTGCACCGGGTATACCTATCGTGGTGCGGCTATGCCAGGCTCCGGTGCACCGGGTATACCTATCGGGGTGCGGGGCTCAACCACTCGAGCCATCACACTGCCGATGTGTGTAGCAAACATTTTATCATTATTTTGAACCTGATGCTAACCTACAAAACTCATGAACGGGTAGATCTTAACAATGTTGTTTAACAGCATTGTTCGCTCCCACTATACCGACGAAATGATGCGGCTACGAAATGGACCACACGGGACGCAGAAAACACCAGACCAAGATCACAAAAGCTTTGTGCTCGAAAGGACTTGTAATAGAAGCTCGCACCGGGCACATAAAGGCTCGTTACGCGGCTATTTTTGAATAAAATTTAATAAAAATGTTGTGGATTTTCAGTTTAAATTTGGCAAAGAGTACAGTGCGTCGAAGAGTTTCCAGGCGTTCACGGAAGGTCTGTTCGGGCAGCAGCCGGACGCCGCGGACTTGCCTCGGGACATAGACGACTCCCTGTTCAGCGTAAGCATTCCTACACATTATAAATACTGTTTGTACGGGATGTGTAGCGTCCAGTCCCTTCCCAAAGTGACAGAACCTAAATACCCAACATAAATAAAAATAAAAAGAACCTTTCGTGTTTCAGACTCACCGGGACTGTCCCGCCTGGAGCAGCCTGGCGGAATACAACACCACGTATTCACAACTCAGGATATTTGAATCCAAAGCTGAATATCGAACGGTAACATTTATTTGAAGATCTTCGGACTCTATTTTTTTTATGTCAGACCTTCTTCTGTGAAATTTTGTTTTTCTAAACAAAACTGGCGGTTGGAATTATAAACGGGTTTGAAGTATAATTTGTTGGATACAATTTACTACTTTCGCTGACACATCATTTCACTACTTTAAAAAGAAACGTTAATAGGCATCTTAAGCCAGCATAGTGGATGAATAAAACAAAACTGGCGGGTGGAATTATAAACGGGTTTGAAGTATAATTTGTTGGATACAATTTACTACTTTCGCTGACACATCATTTCACTACTTTAAAAAGAAACGTTAACAGGCATCTTAAGCCAGCATAGTGGATGAATAAAACAAAACTGGCGGGTGGAATTATAAACGGGTTTGAAGTATAATTTGCTGGATACAATTTACTACTTTAGCTGACACATCATTTCACTACTTTTAAACGAAGCGTTAATAGGCATCTTAAGCCAGCATAGTGGATAAATAAAACAAAACTGGCGGGTGGAATTATAAACGGGTTTGAAGTATAATTTGCTGGATACAATTTACTACTTTAGCTGACACATCATTTCACTACTTTTAAACGAAGCGTTAATAGGCATCTTAAGCCAGCATAGTGGATAAATAAAACAAAACTGGCGGGTGGAATTATAAACGGGTTTGAAGTATAATTTGCTGGATACAATTTAGTACTTTAGCTGACACATCATTTCACTACTTTTAAACGAAGCGTTAATAGGTATCTTAAGCCAGCATAGTGGATGAATAAAACGAAACTGGCGGGTGGAATTATAAAATGGTTTGAAGTATAATTTGCTGGATACAATTTACTACTTTAGCTGACACATCATTTCACTACCTTTAAACGAAGCGTTAATGGGCATCTTAAGCCAGCATAGTGGATGAATAAAACAAAACTGGCGGGTGGAATTATAAACGGGTTTGAAGTATAATTTGCTGGATACAATTTACTACTTTAGCTGACACATCATTTCACTGCTTTTTAACGAAGCGTTAATAGGCATCTTAAGCCAGCATAGTGGATAAATAAAACAAAACTGGCGGGTGGAATTATAAATGGGTTTGAAGTATAATTTGCTGGATACAATTTACTACTTTAGCTGACACATCATTTCACTACTTTTAAACGAAGCATTAATAGGCATCTTAAGCCAGCATAGTGGATAAATAAAACAAAACTGGCGGGTGGAATTATAAATGGGTTTGAAGTATAATTTGCTGGATACAATTTACTACTTTAGCTGACACATCATTTCACTACTTTTAAACGAAGCATTAATAGGCATCTTAAGCCAGCATAGTGGATAAATAAAACAAAACTGGCGGGTGGAATTATAAATGGGTTTGAAGTATAATTTGCTGGATACAATTTACTACTTTAGCTGACACATCATTTCACTACTTTTAAACGAAGCATTAATAGGCATCTTAAGCCAGCATAGTGGATGAATAAAAACAAAATGTATAATTGTGTTGCTGGTTGTATTCATTCTCGGGCACTGCTCTCATCGGGTGGATGTAAGGTCGCATGCCGCGCTCTCATAAACGCGCCCCTCAGTAGGTTACAAACAAACATCGATTATGTTGCTTCAATATCAAATATAGATCTGAATAGAAAACATTAAATGTATAACGTGTGCTGGAACTCCAGATTTGAGAAGTGGCCTGGCTTTTGGGCGTAGCGTACTAACAGACTTTTTTTTTCAGAGTTAAGTAGACACCGAAGTGAAGGTAGATAATACATATGTATACAATAACTGTTATAAATATTACACTACTTATCATTTAAGTGGTATTTTGAGGTTCTGTAAATACTTGTTGAGCACGACTGGACTAAGTAGTGTTGGACACATTGCGGTGGGAGCGCGTACTACTGTGTTTGATGACGTTGCAGATGATCAGTAACGTGTCGCGGCGCATGGGGTTCCGCTACGACGTGGAGGCGTGGGTGCTGCGCGCCGCCTACCGGATGTGCGCCTACAACAAGGCCTACGACGTGGCCGCGCCCTCCGCCTGGTGCACCGTCAGTAACACCTCACCTACTTAGCATGTATATTCTTATTTGCTAGGACTGGAGGTAGCTTCAGCTCCGGAAATACGTACTACTAGACGCCATCTTGTAGAAAGTTTAAATATACAGCGTTTTTCGTATATACCTATATATGGCGTGTCCTATTATTATTACGTGATGTCATCAGGTTGCAGGTTTGACTGACTGGAAGTGGCAATGACAGCCGTTGGTTGCTCACCTAACACATAAACATAACATAAGCTCGGAGCAGCTGAGCGTCGGGTTGCGAGACGTTGTATGGGGCCACGCTGTCGCTCTCCAGCACAAAGATCCAGCCATTTCTTTTATCACTATATCTGTATGTTATGCAGACTGTCCCCGCTGATGGGTTTGTCCACCAAACCCGGTATAGCTATTATATTCAGCGGGTATCTAGCGAGACGAGCGTTGTTCTGGGTAACGGCTTGTCTCTCTGTATAGTCAGTAATATCTCTTTCAGACGCTTCTAACTTCAGTAATTGTTAAGCGAAACATGAAAATGATTCCCAAGATGATATAAAATAATCTTTAAATTTCCACTAACCCATCACAGGTCATCCTCTCATAAAAATCTCTCTCATATGATAATCGAAGCAGTAGTCAGCTAGCTAAAAGTAATTTGTTTGATCGGTTGGCATTTGTCAGGTGTTTACCAAAGAAGACCTTCAGCGCCTAGAGTACGGCGAGGATTTGGATGCGTACTACAAGTTCGGGTACGGATCCCCGCTCCATGAGCAGCTGGGGTGTCCGCTGGTCAACGACCTGATCAACTTCCTCGAAATCCAAATGCAGCCTCACGGTGAGCGCACGCTACATACATTACTATACCTGCGGGGCCACGGGGACAAATCCAGATGCAGCCTCACGGTGAGCGCACGCTACATACATTACTATACCTGCGGGGCCACGGGGACAAATCCAGATGCAGCCTCACGGTGAGCGCACGCTACATACATTACTATACCTGCGGGGCCACGGGGACAAATCCAGATGCAGCCTCACGGTGAGCGCACGCTACATACATTACTATACCTGCGGGGCCACGGGGACAAATCCAGATGCAGCCTCACGGTGAGCGCACGCTACATACATTACTATACCTGCGGGGCCACGGGGACAAATCCAGATGCAGCCTCACGGTGAGCGCACGCTACATACATT
Source organism: Monopis laevigella (assembly GCA_947458855.1). Classification (NCBI taxonomy): domain Eukaryota; kingdom Metazoa; phylum Arthropoda; class Insecta; order Lepidoptera; family Tineidae; genus Monopis; species Monopis laevigella. The sequence continues at coordinate 25,877,062 of OX381585.1, forward strand.
ACTATACCTGCGGGGCCACGGGGACAAATCCAGATGCAGCCTCACGGTGAGCGCACGCTACATACATTACTATACCTGCGGGGCCACGGGGACAAATACAGATGCAGCCTCACGGTGAGCGCACGCTACATACATTACTATACCTGCGGGGCCACGGGGACAAATCCAGATGCAGCCTCACGGTGAGCGCACGCTACATACATTACTATACCTGCGGGGCCACGGGGACAAATCCAGATGCAGCCTCACGGTGAGCGCACGCTACATACATTACTATACCTGCGGGGCCACGGGGACAAATCCAGATGCAGCCTCACGGTGAGCGCACGCTACATACATTACTATACCTGCGGGGCCACGGGGACAAATCCAGATGCAGCCTCACGGTGAGCGCACGCTACATACATTACTATACCTGCGGGGCCACGGGGACAAATCCAGATGCAGCCTCACGGTGAGCGCACGCTACATACATTACTATACCTGCGGGGCCACGGGGACAAATACAGATGCAGCCTCACGGTGAGCGCACGCTACATACATTACTATACCTGCGGGGCCACGGGGACAAATCCAGATGCAGCCTCACGGTGAGCGCACGCTACATACATTACTATACCTGCGGGGCCACGGGGACAAATCCAGATGCAGCCTCACGGTGAGCGCACGCTACATACATTACTATACCTGCGGGGCCACGGGGACAAATCCAGATGCAGCCTCACGGTGAGCGCACGCTACATACATTACTATACCTGCGGGGCCACGGGGACAAATCCAGATGCAGCCTCACGGTGAGCGCACGCTACATACATTACTATACCTGCGGGGCCACGGGGACAAATCCAGATGCAGCCTCACGGTAAGCTCACGCTACATACATTACTATACCTGCGGGGCCACGGGGACAAATCCAGATGCAGCCTCACGGTGAGCGCACGCTACATACATTACTATACCTGCGGGGCCACGGGGACAAATCCAGATGCAGCCTCACGGTGAGCGCACGCTACATACATTACTATACCTGCGGGGCCACGGGGACAAATCCAGATGCAGCCTCACGGTGAGCGCACGCTACATACATTACTATACCTGCGGGGCCACGGGGACAAATCCAGATGCAGCCTCACGGTGAGCGCACGCTACATACATTACTATACCTGCGGGGCCACGGGGACAAATCCAGATGCAGCCTCACGGTGAGCGCACGCTACATACATTACTATACCTGCGGGGCCACGGGGACAAATCCAGATGCAGCCTCACGGTGAGCGCACGCTACATACATTACTATACCTGCGGGGCCACGGGGACAAATCCAGATGCAGCCTCACGGTGAGCGCACGCTACATACATTACTATACCTGCGGGGCCACGGGGACAAATCCAGATGCAGCCTCACGGTGAGCGCACGCTACATACATTACTATACCTGCGGGGCCACGGGGACAAATCCAGATGCAGCCTCACGGTAAGCTCACGCTACATGCTATATGCCTGCGGGGCCACGGGGACAGAGGGGTCAAATAACTACAACAATCATTATAAATAATGGGCTTTTAACAAGGTTAGATTTTCTCATCTTTCATTTTCACGGAGCTAAAATATTAGAAGGCTATAAATGCAACGCCTACAACAATTTGTTCAATTCAGAAGTTTTAATAATAAATAATATTAAATAAGGTTGCCTTTTGGACAAACCTTTTCTTTTATAGGACAGCATCCATTTTTATCTATTCCAGACATAATATGCGTATTGGTAATGTTATATACCTAGGTACTAAAACATATTTAGCGGCTATAATTGGTTCCTGCCCAAGTAACACAATCACATCTAAAAACGGACTATTATATATCTAATAGAATTTTATTTTATTGTCTACCTTAAGAGTAAAATATCTCCTAAGTAATGTCCAAGAACGCTTATAGACACAGTTTAGTAAAAGTGGGCACAACCTTATCCCTTCTCATAGGAATGAGTTAAGAAAACATGAATAGAGTTAACAGTTGTAAATTTTCAAATCGTTTGTGAATGTGATGTTGATATTGATAGTGTCTCACTAAACTGTTTATAGAGCACAAGTTATACTAGTAGATAGTTTATAGATAAAGTTGAGACCTTTAGAGAAGTCTTTACTCGTCAAGTTTTAAAACCAAATTAACTCAATACTAACAACATTAAGTTACATTTGATTTGTAATAGACAACGACACGAATGGCGAGGAACTTACAAGAGTGATTTAAACTTATTATTGCATCATGGCGTAACAAATTTATTATTTTTTACATTACTGAGTTTTAGCTAGTTAATAATGGGTAAACAGGTAAATCTATGTGCGAATGAAATTCTATCGTCGAATATTATGTAAAACTCCCCTAAAATAAGAGCGCCCGCTGTAAATGTAAGATTTAATATATTTTTTACCGAATATGAATATTATTTGTATAAGCATTTTTTTGTAATTGCATTGTAATGTTTAAAATACCCCTTTTTATTTAATAAATATTAATTTAAAACATATTAAACGTTTAATTAGACACAATTTAATGATAAAAACATAAAAATAAGCATTAAAATATGTGACGAAAATTATTCGAAGAAAAATCGGCAGTAAAAATGGCGTCAAGATAAAATTTACTAGAAAAACGATTTCTATAGATCTAACACTCTAGGCTTTTTTCTGTAGTATGTCTCTAGACAATGGCAAGAATAATTTCACTTGCTACATACTAAACTATCTAGTGAAAGAATAAACAGATTTATGACTGGTTTAATATTACCTAATAACTGCCATCTCTGTATTCCTTTTTATCTTCTCACAGTATTTCTAGACGTTCATCAGGTAATTTGATGTGTTGTGAACGGAATACTTTTATACAGTAAGAAGCAATTTAATTATAATGAATTCATAAGGCTAAGTAAAAGATATTCTGTTTTATTTATAGACGATGTGAAAAATAGTGCTATATACGCCGGCAGCGGTGCCAAAGTCGCAACTCTCATCTCTTCTAACCGCCAAGCGAGACTAGCTGAGCAAGGATCGCTGAGCGAGTATTTTCTTTGATAGATTTTTCTTCTCGCTCCAATAGTTTGTCGCTCAGCAGAGTCTCAGAGTCCTCGCTGGCATTGTGAACAGCCAGTGATCAACTATTAATATCTACCTACATCCCTTTTGTTTACACGGAATGTATATCTATTTTACGTCTCGCCGGCGTTGGGACTGCCTGATATACAAAAGTGGACGGATCCCTCCGTAGCTGCGTCATCATCATCATCATGCCAGCCTTTCGCGCGTCCACTGCTGGACATAGGCCTCCCCCAAGGATCGCCACAACGACCGGTTCTGCGCTGCCTGTATCCATCGGCTTCCCGCGACTTTTTAGGTCGTCGTAGCTGCGTATTTGTATTAAATTTGTTATGTGCATTTTCACAGATTTGTGTACATAGCCCAAGCCCAATTTGACCTTGACTTGTTCGGTTTTCGGCAATAGTATCTGCTATGATTTTTATTTTGGTACATCAGGAAAATCAAAAGGGCAATTTTTTTTTCACTGTTTCCATTGCATAAAATCATCCAATTCAAATATTTAATACAATTTCTCTTAATTAGTCCATTTTTAGGAAAAAAAACACTAAAAAAACGCTTTCACTATAATTTTTTTAGACAAACTAAAAAATATCTATTAAAATATTTTATCTAGACTTAAGTCTCTTTATAAAGAAAGATTAGAGTACCAATAGCTAAATTAGAAAGTTTGTACAAAGTTATATCTTAAAATATATCATCTTATTTATAAAATTACTTCAAGTTAGGTACCTTTAGTCTTTATTAACTATTTGTAGAGCATATTATCTTAAAACATTCAATATACCTATAAACGTACTTAAAATAAGTGTGCTGTAGAACAAATGGTCTAAAAATAATCCAGCTTGAGAAAAAAGACTATATGAGAATACATTTTCTTTATTGTAACCATCTTTAGAAAGCCCCTATCTATAGATTAACCATGAATAGAATGTCAATAGACAGATTTGTTTTAAACCTCCAAGACTGTGTTACTTGGGTGTAATACAGGTTGTAATGTTAATGAGAGGTGTTTGTTGCAGAACTCCCACAGCAGCCCCGAACGCGCGTCCATCTGACTGACTACGAGGGTCTGGTGATGAGCTACGTCGCGCTCGGCCTGCTGCGGGACCTCACGCCGCTCACCGGAGACAACTACCACGGCTCCCTCATACAGGTAACTCCGCCTGTATCAGCCTGTTCCGGATGAGCTTGACACCGATCCAGCACAGCTGTAAGGGTCTAAGACTAAGGTCTACGTCTCATGTGGTCCGTCCCGCACTAGATGACATACGACATTGTTATTTCTGTAACCATATTGAAATATAAAGATAGATTACATTTCATATACGTTTTAGTCCAAAGCATATAAATGTTATATGTTTTGGTAATATTTTTGTAAATGTTATGCTTCCAGAAGAGAAAATGGCGGACTAGTTTGATGGCGCCGTACAACGGGAATATCGCGGTCGTGTTATACAAGTGAGTGGTTCATTATTATATTATGAAATTGTTGACCATATTTGTGATCGGCCATCACGCCCCGTGCCTGGGGATTGTTATTGTACAACACACGCTTGTGCAGATGCGACCCCGACCCGGCGGCGGCGGCGGCGGGGACGCGGGAGGCGCGGTTCTCCGCCTTGTTCCTGGCCAACGAGCAGCCGCTGCAGATAGAGGAGTGTCGCGTGGGGCTGTGCGACCCCCGCGCGGCCTGGCTGCGGCCCCGCGCCTGTGTCGCCGACTACTGCGGCGCCGCCCCCGCCGGCGTCTCCCCGACCCTCGTGTGGCCGCTGCTCGCCCTGCTACTCACTGGCGCCGCATAGACACAGAGGGGCGGATCCTGGATTCCATTTTGGGGGGCATTTTGACCAAAAAAAAAAGTGTGTAGATTAATAAAAACATGGTCAAAATATTTTGTTATGTTAAATCTAAATCGTGGCACTCCTAGTATTTTCATTAATGGCCAACAACAACGCCATCGTCAACATATGTGATATAATAATTTTAATCGTCGTCGCATTTTTGAAAACTCATTCCATACATATAGGTGCATTGATGAGCAAAACTCATTCCATACCTATAGGTGCATTGATGAGCAAAACAAAAACGTTATCGTCAAGAACATATGTTAATTTCAATCGTAGTATCGTTTAAGCGTTTTGCCTCACCATCACACTACATCGTGGGGTCGTCCCTACCTTATACATCACACTACATCGTGGGGTCGTCCCTACCTTATACATCACACTACATCGTGGGGTCGTCCCTACCTTATACATCACACTACATCGTGGGGTCGTCCCTACCTTATACATTGCACATTCACTCCGATACAAACAATGATTTGGGTGGAGGGCATTACACGTTGTTCGGAGCCGTATGTGACATATTTATTTATATATTTCTAAACCATTGAAGTTATAAATGGTTTGAGCTTATAGGAATGGGTTGTGGACTGCGGCGATGCACACAGCACAGAGGGCACGAGGCGATATAAGTGCAGCACTTGATACATTTTCTTGATTATCATCATCTTGGATTTAACTTATTTATGTCATAAGTACGTAAGTGGTGATACTAGTACAAGTATTGCGCATAAGAGGCCCTCACTGTCGCACAATATAACGCGGCTTGAGTTTGAGAACTAACTAATTTTTAGTTGTCGCCATTTAGCCAATCATTGTCCTAAGTTCATTCATATTTATTCAAACACTTTATTGCACAAAAGTTATGTTCAAAGGGAACTTAATGCTATAGCATGCATTACCCTTTGGGATTGGGCACGTTATATTATTATCTTTTATTATATAACGTCATTATCTATACATATAGTGTTGCTTCTTCCCACATTAGCCAAATCTATCAAACCCCTAGTTATGATTTCGTTATTGTAATTTAGTAATTTTATTAGATAAGTAGTAGACTTGTGTTTCCGTGTGCAGGGAGGTCGCGGTTGGTATGTTGGGTGCTTATTTAAATATTTATATAAGATGTTATATGCAGTTAAAAGTATAGGAATATTTAGGCTGCGAGTGTCGTGGTGCTGTTTGTTGTTACAATATACGTTTTTGATGGAACTTGAAGTTGTTTTTTTTACCAAATGATTTTATTAACCCTCGATTGTTTGTCCGTACTACTCAATCATTTTTAGGTTTCCGAAAGTAATCCTTATGGTATGATTTATAATGAAAACAAAATTGTCCTTTATTACGATAATTTGTCAGAAACAAACCTTTTGACTAACTTTTGAGGTGCAATAACATTAAATTAATATTCTTTTTTGAGCACGAATGACTTCACAGAATGGCGGCTAGTGATGTACCGTTTTTTACTGCGGTAGTGGCAGATAAAGTTTATACCCTTTTATTTTGGTGTTATTACCCTCTAAAATTTGTTTAATATTTGTTTTTAGGGTCTAACGTAGTTACTCTATGAAATAATAAAATATATGCACATACCCTATTATAGATATAGAAAAAAATATATATATATGTGGTGGCAGAGTTGGTTAGATCTTGGACTTAAAAACACTTACGTCCCTGGTTCAAACCCCGGTCTGTACTAATGTTTTTAAAAAAATAAAATATGTACATTTGTTTGACAGTACCACTAGTATAGTGCCTCGGAAAGCACGTAAAGCTGTCGGTCCCGGTTTCACCAACTTTCGAAATTGTTTATAAATAGGTTATTGAGTCTATTTAAAACATAGCCACGAGCTAGCCATGTTCGGTGTACTCATACGATCGGCTACGAGGTGGGATTGAAAACCCCTTCCGCTGGGCACCCTGAGGCCATCTAGGCGGTCTCGGGCGCCGTAAGGCACCCGTAATGATATATATGACGGCGTAAAGTTACGCGTCGTCATATTTTGTCTATTTTTTTTAAATAATTTAATAAAACCAATGAACTCATTAGATTTAGTATCGATTTAAAGTTCTCTACAGAGTGGGTAACACCGATAAGTGATTATCGGCAATACCAGGGCCTCTAGAGAAAAAGCAGGCGACATGTCGCGTCGCCTCAGTCAAAAACGTATGTATTTTGACAGTGACAGTAGGCGTGAGGTACGCTGTCACCTGCCAAAGTCTATACATTTTTGATTGAACGACACGACACGTCGCCTCGCCTCATTTTTCTCTAAGGCCCCTGAATGGAGTTGTCAGTGGCGCCCTCTAGTGTTAATGGTTAAAGGCGATGATGAAGTCTGTTGTCTGTGGGTACTTTGTAAAGAGATGGCGATGTGATACGACACTGAGCTTGCGTTCGTTTTGGGACAGAAACATGTTCACAACGATCACGATGTATATTTATGCGTTTTTTTTGAGATTTCGACGGCAAAAGTGGCGATGTGATCTGCCACAATGCCCGTTTTTTTTCGGCCCAGAATGCTACCGTGAACTGATCACAATGACCCCAGTCGATAGGTGAGGCGTTGTGAACATATTTTGACATTTGTAGTTGTGACAGTTGTCGTTGTTTTAAACGTCGCAGCCGTCTTATATTTTTAGGAACAAATTTATTGTATTTTAAATCGAAATGATTTTAGAAAGATTTCGCATATAAAATTAGTGGATTGTACGATTTAACCTATATTTTATTTGACAAGTGACAGTTGACAGATTCATGATAACAATTGCGTTCGATTTGGATAGTGGTAATTGTGGCATGTGATTGAAATTAACCAAAAAAAACGCAAGTTCGCATAATGTCATTATGTTCATTGTGAACATATATCATTCCCAAGACGAACGGGCCCTGAGAGAACGTGCGCGCACAGGCAAAACCATTTACTCTATCATTTTGTGAACTATGGACCTCGGCGATCCGTCATATATATATTATTTAGAAGAAAACTAATATTTATTATAATCCGCATGGAGGTAGAAAGATTTGCGCCTGGCGGTACTTCACCATGTCTGAGATTACCACGGCAAGAGCAGCGGGGGCGCGGGTAAGCATCTCTATCAGTTGCTGACGCGGGCGCTGCTGCATGCTCTGCGGTCCGGATCCTATGCTCGTCGGGTGAAGAAGTCTACGGACGGCTACAATATTGTCTCAACTTCGTAAATACAGTAGTTAATTGCATAAATGTGTAACGGTTATTGCCTATTATTCTTTTAATATATAATCTAGCAATGTGATTCCTGTCTCCCAAAGACCTCCAGAGTGAGGTGCTTTCCCAGGTGAGAAATAAAATGATATATCTTCGTCAGTGACAAATTCATTAGAATTGAGGGACCACATTTTTATAATAAGAATTTGATATTTTTTCTCCAATCTTTTCTGCTCATTTTTAATAGTTTTGGCAAATTCTTAAAATAAAAAATAGTATAGAATATACTGCAATACAGAATAGCATAACAGCATCGATAGGCTCGACAAATTGACAAAATAGATACCTACATATAGATTTTATGAATGAATGTTCATTCATAAACTTCATTTTATCGACTGTCAAACTATATCGCTGTGGTTACGCTAAGCCCCGACGTATTCGAATAACAAAATACAACAACATAATAAAACAGATTACAAGCAAACTTTTATATTAACAAATTCACTACATTGGAATGGTTCTACCCTCAGATTGTGCGCGGTATATGCATAACCAGGCATGAGGCTGCGACAGTCTGGTCGGGCCGCGCTAGACGAGTTTTGCGCACACCAAAGAAAAACATCAATTTATAATTTTAAAGGCGTTTAATAGACAACGTTTCCATATAGTTCTCCGCGCGTCAGGCCCGTACCCCTACTATTATGTTTATCATTATTTACAACTTATCACATTGGTCGTTTAACACACTTCAGTTTGACCAGAAAGCATATTTTATGCTTTGTATAAAGCTTTAATGTAATAGTATTAATGGATGTTTTTTTTTTCAGTAGCAATAATTTAATGTGTTTTATGGTGAAATATAATAAAACACTTCGTTTCTTTAATTTCTAAATTATGAATAATTTGTCATGGTCTGCGCGTTTATAAAACGTCTCATGTATTAGTACCATACCCGTTATAATACCTATTACATTATATTAAATACCAATTATAAATAAATAAGGTCTCAAAATAATTTCTACTTGAGATTTTTATTTGAAATGTGTGAAGGGGTTTCGCATAATTAGGCAGTACGGTCCTAACGCAGTAACAGTATTGTTCGCCGTTACCTATAACATGTGTCGGCGTCGGTTATCGTGTTAATACTTCTGCCCCTTCCGTCTCGCTCCAATCATATAAAAACATTGATACAGCCAGAACACAGCACTAACAATGCTTAAATACTTGATAGTTGAAGGCGACAATAATGATTAAATAACTAATAACAAGTTACAGTCAGTATAGACAAGCATGGCTTTGTGTTGGTTACAGATTGAGCACACTCACAAGTTTTATAACAATCAAACACATTCAATTATATTGAATCATCATTTTATACTAAAAACATATCATCCTACAATAACTACTTAACAAGTAAACAAATTATACATATTTACACATTACATACAAGCAATACCTAAGTAAAGTGTGTTTACATGGTTTTGGCTAAAAGCGTGTATATCTTGTGATGCTCCAAACAAAACAGATGTTGTATGAAGTGATCTGCCACGTACCTGCAGGGAGGGTACCAGCCACGTACCTGCAGGGAGGGTACCTGCCACGTTTGTTGGCACCATTGAGTTTTCTTAGTTTTAGCCCGTTCCATCAAACACACTTTACACTAATATGTACACAACAAATAGTCTTAGGTCCCCGATACAAACCCTAATGAAAATATGTACCTACATTTGTTTGACAACAGTGCCTCAGGGATCACGTTAAGCTGTCAGTCTCAGTTTCACTGTACCAACTCATGATTTTTTTTATAGATAGGTTAATGAGACTTTAATCATCGAATATCGCGATGAGTCGGCCACTTGTTTGGCTGCGACGAGGTTGGAATAAAACACCGGAGACCGTCTAGGCGGCCGGGCGTCCGTGATGGTACGTATGTACATAACTATGGGACAAACAATCACCAGAAACTTTGTTGAGGCCCACAATAAATACCAATAAAGATACAACCATTTGGTGTTGGGGCTTCGCTTCCTCACATCACTAGCGGGGACTCCCATTCTTTAAATTTGCTATAAAAGCAATTTCCATATCATATACTAAATAAACAATAAATATTTACAAAAAAAAACTAATATGGACCCGCACTGACTGCTACTCGTAGTACTGACTGTGGACCCCCACAACATGGCGGCTGCGCGGGCTGTCGCTACTCCGACAGGGACTCTACTGCACGCTACAACTGCTGCACACATAGCCGCACTCTCTCACATACTGTACAGTAATATGGTCTGTATCTACCTGAGGGTAACTCGTATACTCAGTGTGTGAAAGTGGTCTGTCAGTCCCCACCGCCCGCGGCACCCGCACACTACTCGGCCACTATTTTATAGCACTATTAAGACTAAACAACCGCTGGATCCTCACCGGCAACAACCATCACAATGTTTCTTCTTATTTGCTGTCAACTTTAGCTCAGCTAAGACACTTTATTTTACAATAAATTTAACACAAATGGTCGTCGCTCATCCTATAAAAGCGAATACATAACGCGCTCGTGCTAACGGCTGCGGAGTTACGTAGCTGCCGTGATGGCGACCACTCTCGTGTGCGACAAGTTAGTGTTCAGTCTGTACCCGGAAGGCACGGACTTACAACATGTGCATCACACACACACTTGTATGTCAATATCTAAATGAGTAACTCCCATAGCCGTAGAGTTATCGGTGAGGGCCCCGCTGGTGGCGCTCTCCTTGTGTGTGTGGGGAGTCAGGTGCGCAGGGGAGACGTGCTGTCGTGCGAGCCGGCGCTGGCGTGTCGCAGGCGCTTGCGGCGTCGCTTGTCGTCGTCGTCGGTGCCGCCGACAGCGCCGCCGACGCCGCCGGTGCCGCCGCGCGGGTCCGAGCCCAGCGAGTCGCGCAGAGACCGGTTGCGCTGGCGGCGGGGGAGGTCGCGCCGGAACATCTCCTGGAACACCTTCTCCCTGGCCTGCAACCGTAACGCGCGTCACACAACCAGTCTCGGACGCTCACAATTCATATTTATTTGGATGCAATACAGTTACTTTGTCGTTAGTGTGGCTACTCGGATGTACTCGCGTGCAGATGCGTCAGACCACCCCGCGTACGGGACCCGGCCCCTCTGCACTCGAGGCCACCGGGTGCCATACGACGACTACCGCGCGACCAGCGGGGTGAGAAGGAACTTTATTTAACACTTTTGCTTTCGTCAGTGGAATCGTTTTTGTCTTGTCTATGGTCAGAACCTGTATGAATAATATACGGAAGTGCTGTAATGCATCTTCAAAATTATTAGGTTGATGATTTTTCGATTGAATTCTTCAAAGAAACGAATAATTGATATTTATCTCTTTTCTACAGTTGAATCGAAAGAATTATGGTACAGTTTTAATAATTTACATGATCTGTACAACACTTCCGTATATTATTCATACAAGTTCTAGCCATAGACAAGACGAAGACGATTCCACTGACGAAAGCGAAAGTGTTAAATAAAGTTCCTTCTCACCCCGTTGGTATCCATCGCCAGGCGAGAGCAGTAGCAGTTCGGGGAGCGGACTCGGACAGCCAAGGCGATCGCTGCGACTGGTCGGGCAGTATACGGATTTACCATAAAGCACTCTTGAAGCCTTAGACCAATTATAAGGTCACCAAAGACCTATCCGTAGTAACAGTTTGCGAACAGCTACTACTGTTAAGAGACCACAATCTCGTCACAGTCGCCCTTCTCCCGTTGGGGGAAAGAGAAGACCTATCAGTCAGTCAGGTACCTGCCAGAAGCGCAGGTGGCGGTCCACGAGGTCGGGGTGCGCGAGGCAGAAGGCGTCGTCGCGGTCCCGCAGCGCGCACGCGTCGGGCCCGCGCCGCGCCGCCAGGGGGCGCAGCAGGGCGTGCAGCTCCGCCGCCGGCACGCCGCACGCGCCCAGCGCCGCCCGCCACGACACGCTGCCGTCCCGCGACAGCAGGTACAGCTGCAACACCACGGTCTACAACCATCCGCCACAGACGCTCGTCATGCTGGAGCGACGGATCTATTATACTTAACCCCTTTCCAACTATTTATATTTTTCTCTCTGTGCGAGAAGCCGGGAAACAAAACTAGTCCAGGATTCCCACACGGGTGCGATCCGAACCGATAAACTAAGTTTAAAAATAAGTTACTTGTGGCTCTCGTGGTTACACCTCAGCGACGAGTTCCCCGGGTACCCAAGGAATGTAATATCTTCGTTGTCTTCTGAACCACTAACATGCCACGCAATTGCTATTCAGACATATAACAATACCACGTTGGATGACACCAAAATCACAACGTGACAAATCTGACAATTATTTGTGGCGGCCTAAATACTTGGCCAACGAAACCCTACACACAATATAATATAATAAACTAGCCGCCGCACAAATTCACTTCGAACCAACCACCATCTTTTTCACACGGTTAATGTTATGACCACAGATTAAAACGTCCATAGACTATTATCAATACCGAACACTCTCTTTTTTAGGTAAAATATATAAATTTATTGCCAAATATTTGGCTTCTCTTTGGAGCGACGTCATCAGTGACAGTGACATAAGCTCGGACTAATGCGTAGTGGTTACTCACGATGTGTCCCCGCACCGCGTCCATGACGTCTGCGGGCACGCCCCCCGGACTGGCGCCGGTCCCCCGGGGGGTCCACATGCCCCGCACCAGCGCCCCCACGGACCCCAGGGCCGTCAGCAGCGTCGTCTCCGTGAAGGGGACGCCCTGGGAACGAACCACTTCCTGGATCTCGCTGAACTTTAGAAGTTTTGCTAAGGAAGGACGTACCAGATATTAATTGAATTACAATCAGCACATTTTGTAAAAATTGATAGTCATGAAGGCTTCGTGACGCCCGAAACAACATTAAAGACCTCGGGGCCCCAGCAGTGGGGTAAATGTATTATAGTTATTTTCCTTTTTTCCCCGCAATTTTTTTTTGCATTAAGCATAGTCGCTGTGCCATTTCAATGAGGCGGCAATAGAGAATATGCATGTTTTTTAATTGCAGCGTTTGATAGTATTTACTTTATTAGACCCTAAAAAATATATTATACTTCAAAATAAATGTGATAATCCTTTAAAAAAATGGATTAACATTTATCATTCTTTAATGTATCCGAAAACGGCGCTTCACTAGCACGCCATTGCTGTGACGTCACAGAACACTAAACAAACAATGGTTTATCTCTTCTTTTGCGCGATTAGAAGTATATTACAACCGTAATTTGTTTGTTTCGGCTGTTTTGACGTCATTACGCCTTTTCGGAGCGCGTTCCGTTTTTGCAAAAATAAAAAATAAATATTTTGAAATTAAAAAATAATAGACAAATTTCAATTAAAAATATTTTGTCAAATGTGTTTCTAGATAAAAAATGCACAACATATATGAAATGACTACATAATGTCTCACTAGAGTCCAGCACAGGTCGGGGAGCGCTGGCTTGTGGGTCAGACTGAGCGCGGCTGGATTAGACTACATAATATCTCAATAGAGTCCAGCACAGGTCGGGGAGCGCTGGCTTCTGGGTCAGACTGAGCGCGGCTGGATTAGACTACATAATATCTCAATAGAGTCCAGCACAGGTCGGGGAGCGCTGGCTTGTGGGTCAGACTGAGCGCGGCTGGATTAGACTACATAATATCTCAATAGAGTCCAGCACAGGTCGAGGAGCGCTGGCTTGTGGGTCAGACTGAGCGCGGCTGGATTTGACTACATAATATCTCACTAGAGTCCAGCAGGGTCCGGCACAGGTCGGGGAGCGCTGGCTTGTGGGTCAGACTGAGCGCGGCTGGATTAGACTACATAATATCTCACTAGAGTCCAGCAGCGTCCGGCACAGGTCGAGAAGCGCTGGCTTGTGGGTCAGACTGAGCGCGGCTGGATTAGACTACATAATATCTCACTAGAGTCCAGCACAGGTCGGGGAGCGCTGGCTTGTGGGTCAGACTGAGCGCGGCTGGATTAGACTACATAATATCTCACTAGAGTCCAGCAGCGTCCGGCACAGGTCGGGGAGCGCTGGCTTGTGGGTCAGACTGAGCGCGGCTGGATTAGACTACATAATATCTCACTAGAGTCCAGCAGCGTCCGGCACAGGTCGGGGAGCGCTGGCTTGTGGGTCAGGATGAGCGCGGCTGGACATGACTACATAATATCTCAATAGAGTCCAGTACAGGTCGGGGAGCGCTGGCTTGTGGGTCAGACTGAGCGCGGCTGGATTAGACTACATAATATCTCAATAGAGTCCAGCAGCGTCCGGCACAGGTCGGGGAGCGCTGGCTTGTGGGTCAGGCTGAGCGCGGCTGGACATGACTACATAATATCTCACCAGAGTCCAGCAGCGTCCGGCAAAGGTCGGGGAGCGCTGGCTTGTGGGTCAGGCTGAGCGCGGCTGGATTAGACTACATAATATCTCACTAGAGTCCAGCAGCGCCCGGCACAGGTCGGGGAGCGCTGGCTTGTGGATCAGGCTGAGCAAGGCTGGACATGACTACATAATATCTCACCAGAGTCCAGCAGCGTCCGGCACGGGTCGGGGAGCGCTGGCTTGTGGATCAGGCTGAGCGCGGCTGGATTAGACTACATAATATCTCAATAGAGTCCAACACAGGTCGGGGAGCGCTGGCTTGTGGGTCAGACTGAGCGCGGCTGGATTAGACTACATAATATCTCACTAGAGTCCAGCAGGGTCCGGCACTTGTGGGTCAGGCTGAGCGCGGCTGGACGTGACTACATAATGTCTTACCAGAGTCCGGCACAGAACGTGTAGCGCTGGCTTGTGGGTCAGGCTGAGCGCGGCTGGACGTGACTACATAATGTCTCACCAGAGTCCGGCACAGGTCTGGGAGCGCTGGCTTGTGGGTCAGGCTGAGCGCGGCTGGACGTGACTACATAATGTCTCACCAGAGTCCGGCACAGAACGTGTAGCGCTGGCTTGTGGGTCAGGCTGAGCGCGGCTGGACGTGACTACATAATGTCTCACCAGAGTCCGGCACAGGTCTGGGAGCGCTGGCTTGTGGGTCAGGCTGAGCGTGGCTGGACGTGACTACATAATGTCTCACCAGAGTCCAGCAGAGTCCGGCACAGGTCGGGGAGCGCTGGCTTCTGGGTCAGGCTGAGGGCGGCGAGGGCGCGCGCGTACTCCTCGGCGCTGGACATCAGTCGCGCGCCCGACTCTTGTGATGAGCACAACAACTTTAGCCGCTCTAACTGGAAACAAAAAACTGTATTGTACCAATACTCTTTCTGCTAAAGTATTCTCCTGCAGGCTTACCTCTCCATGATCCGTATCATGATGTTTGAATGAAGCATGGTACCAGGGCTCCTCGTCAGTCTTCTTGGATACAAACTCATATGACTTCTCCCGAGCTTTCTTGGCCACTTCTGTCTCTTGGCGAGCAAACTTTACAGTCACCTGGAGCAAATCATCATTATACTATTAATGCCATTTTTGTTAAATAATTCATGTACATTTATGACTTTGAGAGAATAATGTTGTTAACTATCCATGGCATAGCACAGAGAACTGTGCGGGTGCCAAGGCCTTTGAGCGGTTTGGAGGCAGGAGAGTGTTCCCAAAATGGAGACCAAGAAGTAGGATTTATAAGGCCACTCTACCCAAGCTAAACAAGTCTCACATGTATTCTGTATTATCGTATTGATGTTTTTGTAATGAGATAATAAATAACTATTATTATTTTTAAATTGCAAACATCTAATTATAAAAGTATATTTGTTGTGAACATATTGATATACATATTTCCCCGACATCTATCCATGACTATAAGCGTGCTAAGTGCAAACTAGTAAGCTAAAATAATAATAATAATAAAACTTGTTTTAGGGAAAATATTGCTAAAAATAAAATTACACGTTATAGGACTAAATAAATGAATTATTAAAAAGATAGAGATCTTTGTAATATTATAAAGATATACGATTTCAAATAAAATAGTATACGATTCTGTCAGCGCCATCTTGGAAAAGCGATAAGACTCAAATGTCCGATTTTGGGAGGACAAACTTATATTATGTTACATGCCTGGTGTGCAGCGGGCTCCTCCTCATCATCAGACTTTTTCTCCTCCTTCTTCTTCTTGCTCTGTTTGTCCAGGTATGTGCATGTTGGTCGCAGCTGTACAATGCCTGTTAAACAGAATATTATAATTATTCCATAATTTCAATTGACTAATTAATAACTAGAATATTTCCAGTTTTTTTTATATGTTTTACAATAGACATGGAACACATTACAGTTTAGTTTTGTGACCCATCGGCCAAATTCTGTTTCTTATAACGGAATCATAAAATAATAAAATCCTTTATAAATGGCATTGAACAATTAACAATAACTAAAAAAGGTATGTACGTTATTCCTGTGTTACAGCTGCTTTTGCTTTGACAAATTTTAGTATTCCAGGTGGTGACAAATGTACTTTAGGATTTCGTCATATTGACAATCCAATGTTACTTTTAAAAGAAACAGAATATGGCCGCTGGTCACAAACTAAACTCTTGGCTTGTACTATGTGTACCAGTTTAGTTTCAAAATACCCCTAGCCAAGAGCGCAGCCGTAAATAACGCTAACGAAACTTTTGTATGAAAATGACATTTGATGATGACGTCACTTTAGTTTTTATCGTTGCAGAAATAACCAAAACGATACAACAATATAGATACTAGGATAATGCATTTGGTATCTCCATCTCTTTTACGCTTCTGCGACGTTCGAGCATAAAAAGCGATCATGCTCTTGGCTAAGGAGGGCAGGTCTCTCAGTTGACACAAACATTCTCCTGCAGCTGGGAACTATACCTATAAAGGTTCCATAGATAAAGCTAGCTTCAAAGATAAAATCTAATGTCTTGTATTTATAGCTTTTCATAATTCAGATATATTAACCCTGCTTTCGTTTCTTTGAGGGTAGCCCAAAGACTATAGACGCTTGTTTCTGTTACAGTTATAATATTTAATTATATTTTGCAGAAGTGTACTAATTTTGTAGAACAAGCATTCATATAGTATTATTAAGTGTGAGAAGAGTAGCATTTACGCAGTGATCTCGGTGTTTGTGTTATCTCAAATAATCCCATTTGATTCTTTTTCCTCCTTCACTAGACGTTGGCAAGACTATACTGAATGCTTTCATACGGTCATGTCGCCATTCCCTTTTCTATCCTAGTCCTTTCCATCCTATTGTCCCTCTTATATACAATTATTCCTAATTGTATACAAGTTTTTAAATCTACCCTCACTCGTCATTGGCAAAATTACGCGCACGCGTAGACGCCATTTATATAAGATAATAATAATAACCCTACTTTCCCAAAACATATAGGTTTCTCGTCAATGGGGTAGGCTAATTTTAAATGTTTAACAATTACAACGTTAATTAACATAAATATTTGTATAATATAATATGAAAGAAAGAAAGAAAAACTTTATTTATACACCAAACAAGTTTGACAAATTATTATAATATATCTTATGAATCAGAATGCGTGTTGCGCGGTGACAAACAGGTAATCGGCTCAGCACAAGCTACAGCAGGTTGCGCTGTAGCGCTGATTTTCAGCCGATGCCTATTATGTACGAGGACGGTAGAAGGCATATTGTTTAAATTTAATAAACACAATTAAAAAAGCAAGTAAAAAACACAGAAAAAATAAAACAATCAAATCTAAAACTCCCCAAGATATAAAAAATAAATAAATATAAACAAAAATTAAAGCAAAAAATAAAAATAATCCCTAAATACACAATAATAAGAAAACTTAAAATTACAAAAGAAAAAACTACGTACCTAAGCATTATCAGTTAATTAGACAAATATTATTATTAACATCATTATTTATTACCTATTATCTACTATGATTATTGTATACACACTATAAATTATATTAAACACTTACACTTTTATGACGCGGTTTACGCTGCCGATTTTTGATCTGCTATAAATTTTTTTTTATAGTTGGCTTTAAAAGCAGCTAACGACTGCATATTCTACAATGGTGGCGGCAAGTCGTTCCAGATTTTAGTAGCCGCGTACCTAAAGCTTCCTCGAAATGCAGAGGATTTATATCGCGGCACTCAAAGCAAATTAAAAGATGCACGAGTGTTATATAAATTCAAGCTACGTGACCATGATAGTTTATCAAAAAGATAATTAGGCATATTAAACTTAATTACGCCAAATAGCAAGGTGGCAAAGTGGAGCGTTCTACGATTATTCATTTTGAGCCAGTTATTCCTGTTTAAGAAAGGAGTAACATGGCAACGTGGAGGAATTTGATAGCAGAAACGCGCACAGGCATTCTGGACGCGCTGGATAAGCTTTTGCGTCCCAGCTCTTATACATGGTCCATACACTATGTCAGAGTAATTCAGCTTTGAGAGCACGATCGTTTCGCACAGTTTCAACCTCAAACCCTCGCTAAGATATTCACGTATCTTATACATAACCTTAAGTCTATAAAAACAGCTACGTACAGCCTCAGTGATATGATTTTCAAAGCGGAAATCACTATCCATTAGAAGACCCAAGTTTCTGACTTCCGTCTCCTGCACGATCTGCTGTCCCGAAATTAAAATTTTTGGAGATATAGAAGTTATATATTGTACGTTTCTCTTAGTTCCGACAATTATGAATTTGGACTTAACAGGATTTAGCACAAGGGAGTTCTGAAGTGACCAGTTTACAATACGGGTTAAATCATTAATAATGTTATCTACAGCTGTCATCGAGTTTAATGTTATCTACAGCTCTGAGAACGTCACGAGGGTCGAAAGAAATGTACATCTGCATATCGTCTGCGTATAAATGGAAATTGCAGTGCTGTAGACAGGAAACTATATCAGCACTATACAAAATAAACAATAATGGACCGAGGATAGATCCCTGTGGAACCCCTCGAGTCACTGGGGAGACCGCTGATAATCTCACACTACCTTCCAAATCTCTTACTTCCACATACTGTGATCTATTATGTAAGTAGCTATTAAACCAAGCAACCGTAGAGGGTTCAAACCCGTAGTATACCAACTTTGACAGTAAAAGATCTACGTTAATACTGTCAAATGCTCGCGAGAAGTCCAAGAGCACCAATATAGTTACTTGACCTGTGTCCTGTGCCGCAAGTATATTATCTGTTACGTCCAGAAGTGCCGTCGCCGTGCTGTGCCCCTTGCGAAATCCAGACTGTCTGGTAGGTAAAACGTTGTGATCCTCTATGTAATTTGTAAGTTGGTCAGATACTATCCTTTCTACTACTTTTGAAAACCCAAGCCTTTCAGGCCTTCTTTTTAGTAAACTAATGGGGCGAAGATCTTTGTAAGAAGTCGGGTTAGGCACTTTAGGTAAAGGTTTGACTAGAGCAGTTTTCCAGGCGTCAGGAAAGGTAGAGGTCACGATCGAAGTATTAACGATCGCAGTAATCGCGCTAAGCGATTCCGGAAGCGTCATAATGAGCATATCTCGAGTTATTTTATCATCACCTTGTGCATTCGATTTAATATGGGTAAAGTTTTGTGATGATATCGGTAAAATTCGAAATATGTCAACTGAGATATACTCGCCACTGTACCACCAGGAACCGAAAGAAAGCTGGCGTTAATCTTGGATGGATCGGTTAGATGAGGCGGCAAATCAATGTGTTGCTTGTTACAAGGCAAAACACTTTTTTTTTAAATTAGACCAAAGTGTCTTAGAATTGTGGATATATTGATTACACCAAAGTAGGCTTTTCGCTAACTAAAGCCGTTTCTACAAGTTTCTTATAATCTTTATAAATATGTTTATTAGATTCGGATTGAGTAAGACGATACTTCTTATAGGCTTTGTCTCGCAACCTCATTATAAGCTTCACATTGTCTGTGATCCAGGGCGTTGGCCGATCACGAATGCATATAGTTTATTAGATTCGGATTGAGTAAGACGATACTTCTTATAGGCTTTGTCTCGCAACCTCATCATAAGCTTCACATTGTCTGTGATCCAGGGCGTTGGCCGATCACGAATGCATATAGTTTATTAGATTCGGATTGAGTAAGACGATACTTCTTATAGGCTTTGTCTCGCAACCTCATCATAAGCTTCACATTGTCTGTGATCCAGGGCGTTGGCCGATCACGAATGCATATAGTTTATTAGATTCGGATTGAGTAAGACGATACTTCTTATAGGCTTTGTCTCGCAACCTCATCATAAGCTTCACATTGTCTGTGATCCAGGGCGTTGGCCGATCACGAATGCATATAGTTTTAATTGGAGCGTGCAGATGAATAGATATGTTACAAATTCATTAAAAGTTGACACCATATCAGATACCGTATTGAGAGTCCCAATGTAATTCCAGTCCATGCATCTAAGATCTTTCTGGAAGTTGTCATCAACTATATCCAGCATCGGTCTAACAGATATTGACCTAGGGATGGATTTGGGTTTCCCAATATCAAACTCGGCACTAACAAAAGCGTGACTCCCCAGTGCGGGTATGTGGTCGACTATGATTTTTCGAACTCTAACGTCGGTGTCGACGCACACGACATCGATTAGAGACTTGCTCGTATCAGTGAAGTGAGTAGGAAGTGTTACACACTGTAATAGATCACAATGCCGAAGAAAGATGTTCATCTCACGGGTTTTAAGGTCATTTTGATTTAGCAAGTTTATATTAAAATCTCCTAACAAAATCAGACGATCAAAAAATGAAAACATACCTATAGATTCCGAGAGGGAGTCAAAGAACGCAATGACGTCCATCCACGGTGGGCGGTAAGCGGTGCCGACTATAAGATTGAGACCGTCAACGCTCAGGCTGACCCACATTTGCTCCACCGAGCTCACGGGATGAGTCCGCGTTAGCACGTTGGTGCTCTTCCTGATATAAAAGCCAACGCGTCCACCGCGGGAGCGTACGCCCGGAGGACGCGGCACGTGCCGTAGCCGGTATCCCGACACGACGGGCGCTCGACCTTCTTCCCCCGGCCTTAGCCAAGTCTCGTTGATCGCAACTATGTCAGGCCCGTAACGCTCGATGACAGCAATTAGCTCATCCTGTCTAGTTCCCAGAGATCCCGCGTTGTGTAAACAAACTTTCAAAAACTTATTTTTTTTCTCTATAATAATGACTTACAATACGCATATTATGTTTATACGGTAGAAATATGAATCGGGTTGAAACAGAAAATACCTTAAAATACATTACAACAAACAAAAAATAAAATAAAATTTGCGTTAATTGACAAATATCCAATTTATAATTAGAAAAAACTATAAAGCCTAACTGATAAAAATACACGATTTCCGTCTTAAGTCTAAATCTATTTATCACCACGCAACTCAGTCCCTTATCATTAAAATGTTGGCGAAACAATACTCTGACACAATGAAATTGAATTATAATATTAACAACATAATATACATAAACAAAACCATACGACCACAAACTTAGTTGGACCCAAAAATTCTTTTAATGTCGGAGTCTGATCGGATTAACTCCGACGGTTTACCCTGTTCTTTACGGGTGAGTATTTTACCGTTTCGAGTCCATATATACTTCCAACCAAGTTGCCGTCCAGTCTCTCGGGCCTTCCCAAATAATCGTCTATTAAACCTCGTCAGGCGTTCGTTGACGTAAAAACGCTTTGGGTCGCCCATAAGACCCAGCCCATCTGTGGTAACGTCGCGACGTACCCGCGCGCCTTTGATAAAGGTATCCCTTAGAGCTCGGCGCGTAAATCGTACGGTGACAGATCGCGGGGCACGTCGTTCCGCGGCGTCCACGTCGTTCCGCGGCGTCCACGTCGTTCCGCGGCGTCCACATCGTTCCGCGGCGTCCACGTCGTTCCGCGGCGTCCACGTCGTTCCGCGGCGTCCACGTCGTTCCGCGGCGTCCACGTCGTTCCGCGGCGTCCACGTCGTTCCGGTCGCGGCGAACAGCTCCCACACGGTCCACTGCCACGATGTCCCGCTCATCAATCTCCACTCCAAGCTTTCTAGCAGCGAGTACGACGATGTGGAGAAGATTCTTCCCGTAGCTCTCCGGAAGCCCAGATATCTCCAGGTCGTTGGACAGCATCTCCTGATCGCGATCGTTAATTTGACTGCGCAGGTCATCAATCGTTGTACGGAGTTCCACGGAGTTTTCAGGCGTCCCATCTCATTGATGCATTTCAAGTTTGCTGACACGGTTTTCCAGGTCATCAATTTTAATGCAGCACTGCTTGATAGAAGCGCTAAGATCGGAGATCTCGCCTCGACACACTCTGATTTCTGACCTGGTAGCCCTCAGCTCGTCACGCAATAAACGAATCTCGCTTGCCAAATCCAGCGATCCATCTGAAGTACACGCGCTTTCCTCTGCGCTTACCAAATCGGCGTTTAGACTCTTGACTGGAGTCAAATTATTGTCACCTTTTGGAATATGTCTCTTACAGTCCGGACACATCCAGGTTAAAGGAATGGAAGCTGAGACAGGGATCGTTACACACTCTCTGTGATAAATTTTAGTGCACTTTGTGCATCTTGCTCTGTCTGTCGCCGAGGCAGAGCTGCCACAGGCCCCACAGTTTCGCATCATGTAATAAGCAAAATATACCTAATATGATAACAATTTTAAATCAAACTCTAATCTTATATATATATATATGTACCTATAATAGGTCAATTTAGTTTTTAGGTATGTTTATCTTAAACACTTCTGGTTGGTTTCACTAGATGTCGCCTTTACATTTATGAAATACCCAACGCGCCATCTAACGCAGAGTAGCGGTATACAAACAAAAACGTTAAAGTCCCGTTAGCTCTTCAAAAATTATATTTTCATTTGTTTGGCTGTTTTGCCCATTTAACTTTTTATAAATTACATAAAGGCTAATTTGGGTAGGTATTACATAATAACTGTTGTTTTCAAACAAGTAGTAAAAGTCAATAAAAAATCACTGCAAAACTGTCAAAGATTGAAAAGCGTCACTTATAATCATTAAATAAATCTTGTAAATAGTCACTATTGGATGGTAAAAACACTAAATGCGATGCACTGTTTAATATATTAACACCTAAAAACAGATTTATTAATAAATACACAACAAAACTATTTAAACCATTAATTAATTAGGAGCCAATGTAAACACTGCGCGCGCCCTCTACCGTCCTCCTTTTTAATCTTCCTCTTTAATATGGTTTTATAAACTTTTATTGGAGCACAGCATGTGACTTTGTATCTACCTGATGGTATGTTACCCTCATACCATACCAGACCTACAAAGTCCATGAATGGGGTTGATCAATACATTGTTGTTTAACTTTATTGATTACTCTCACTATGCCGGCTAAATGATGCGGTTACGAAATGGGTGGTGATGTTCTGCAGTTTGTACATTGTACATATATGATTACATTATTGAAAGCAGGTTTAATGGCATATTGATATATTAGGATTACCTTTGACAGGTGTGCAATGCAGTTCCTTGTCCTGTAGTATTGCCACAGCATAATGTTGTGTGTTGGTGCAGGGGCGGCAACTCTCAAATATAACCTTATCCATGATCCCGTCATGGAAGTACGGAGTTTTATCTTCATCTTTCTCCTTTACTTTTCTAGAATATTCCTGTAATTATTATATAAATATGTAATTATTTCATAGGCATATTTCTTATTCACAAGTTGGTATAGTGAAACCGGGACCGACAGCTTAACATGCTCTCCGAGGCACTATAGTGACTGTGTCTCTCATAGTATCCTACTAGATAAGTTATATAGGTATGGTATTAGGGGCAACGCCCTTCAATGGCTTGAAAGCTATCTAAAGGAAAGACAACAGTGCGTTGAACTGACTAGGATAACAAAAGGATATAAAAAGCAATACAGATCTAGTTTCTATCAAAATAGTACAGGCGTTCCACAAGGAAGTATCTTTGGACCACTGCTGTTTTTGGTATATATTAATGATCTACCGGAAATAACAAAGCATCAATGTATATTATATGCCGACGACGCTACTTTCATTTTTCAAAATAGTGACATACAACTTTTAGAAAGTGACATCACATATACACTTAAAAATATAACTAATTGGCTTGATTGCAATAACCTTTCTATAAATATAGATAAAACTAAATTGATACAATTTCAGACTCAAAATGGTAATAATCAAATCCTTAACATTATATATAATAACAAAATCTTAGAACAGGTTAATTCAACAGTATTTTTAAGTTTAGTAATTGATAAAGAATGTAACTGGAAACAAGACATTGAAAAAATTGCCAATAAATTGGACAGTTTCATTTATGTATTAAGTATCCGTATCTGTACAAGCAGCCCTACTCGCTTACCACGGATACATATCCTCTGTATTAAAATATGGAATAATCATATGGGCAATTCCATTGAAGCTAAAAAAATATTAAAAAATTAAAAATGTATTAGAATAATATCTGGGGCTGGTTTTTTTGATACATGTAAACCTTTGTTTAGGAAACTAAAAATTTTACCCCTTCCTTGTCTGTACATTTAAATCTATGTCTTATTAATGACATAGTGATTTGTTTATTTTTGATGATATGCTTCATTATTCCTACTGGCATTATGCATTAATACAATAGTAGTTGTTACAGTGTTATTAGATCTATGACTGAATTAATTTATATTATGATAACATTCTAGCTAGAACATATTTTTGTAATTGTTTGTTATGCTTTAATTTTATATTAGGATTTGGACATTATTAATAAGACATCATAATATTGAATTCATTTCTCATTATTTCTAATGACATTGTGTATTTAAATGAAATAATTATGAAATAATTATGGATTTTGATATATTGAAGCAATTTTTTTTTTTTTTAATAACTGTCTTTTGTATTGTATAATCTTGGTAAAATACGGCTTTTGTTCACCTGTGGGGTTTTTATATTTTTCGTGTATTTACTAATATTTTGCACACCTGTAATAGGGTAGAATATGCTGATCATAAAATCATTTGTAACACCATTATTCTGTACCATGTTCTGGCAAATAAAGATATATTATTATTAAAGACTATCACCTTTAAAAGTATTCACCTTCACCTTAAATGAATACCTTTAAACAAATAGAGGACTACGAACAAAAATGTATGGGTCACCCAAAACAGAGATGAGATCAGTTTGAATATAATGTACCTACATGAATGGGTAACTGACACTATTAGGTTCACAGATATATATATTTTTTTTTTTTTTTTGAGCTTTTCAAGGTACTTAATTTGTAGTTAATATGTTAACCTAGCAGATAAGAAACAATTTATAAGTGTATAGTAACTATAAAAGCTAAAGTTTTATATGATGTGAATGCTCCTAATGGCACTAACAATGTTGTATGTAACAACCTTACTTAGACAGTTAGGAGGTTACAAATAAAATGTTCATAATAACAAAGAGAAACTAATCAATATTAGTTGTTAACTCTTGTACTGATAACATATTGCATATGCACCTTTACTTTCTTAATTTTTCAGTAAGAAAATTAATAAAATAACAAAAATCAGATTGATATCTGTTGATTTAGTTTTAATTTATAAGTGATGTTATATATCTTTATCTATAATCAAACCACTATTAAAGGTATTTTTATATCAAAATGTCTGCTTTAGGTGCACGGTCAGCTACTGGAGCCTTACTTGTTAGGTAGTCACTATTTGATAATGAGCCAAAAGCAAGCACAATATAAAAAATATCGGTATAATATAATCAAGTTAAAGTCTACCGAAACCTGCCAAATTAATACACATTATTGAAAATATCTAAAATTAAAAATCAAATAAAAGTTTAAAATCTTAAACTAAGCTCCTTTCATAGTATAGTGCCTGACCCTGAGCATTATTTAAAACCAAACCCAAGTGATATTTGAACTTTATTTGGAAGGAAATGTCACTATGATGTTTAGACCCAAACAAATTTTGTTTTTGAATGGGTAGAAAAAAGTATCCCCAAGTCTTCAAAAGACTCAGGTGCCTGTGTGTTGGTCTAATAAATAATCCACACTGTTTATAAAAGTGATTTCATAAGTTTAAATTATTATTTATTAAGACCATATAAATAAAAAGTCTATTTGCCAAATTTATAAATGAAATTCTTGCACAGAATTGTAAACGGGCTTGATGCCTTAGGCATTTTCCACAAGCTAACCTTGGACTGTGCGTCCCATTTAATAACGCGTCTAGCTTCACACACTATCGTCATAAACTAGCTGCAACTGTTTAATTTAAACCAAACTAGTTTTTTAGCAACATTAGTATAAGCTTCTGAAACGACCGAGGCTACTTTTTGACAAGTATTTTGTATATTAAATATTTGATATTAAGCTTTCCCTATGTATACATAGTGTATTATATATAAAATAAAAGTTTTTTTTTAAATAAATTATTATTCAAATACAATAATTTTAGAATTATTAATTTAATCAACAACCTTAAATTAAAATTTTTAAAGCTAAATTTACTTACAAATCATCATTTTTAGGTCTCATCATATTTTTATCATTAAAACAGATATAATTTATAAAAGAATTAATTAAAATCCAATTTGTGGATAGATATTTACATGTAAAGGAGCATATGTCAAAAATTAACATAAAAAAACACTTTTAACATGTGTTGAAATTGTTAGATTTTGATGTTAGCAATTCCAGTTTTGGTAAAGAAACATTTGAAGATAACTTCAGATGTTAACATTTTTTGGTAATGGAATGACTTATACAAAAAAAACTAACATTTACTTAAACGGAACAAGCCTTATAATTTGCATAACAATTTTCAAAATTAAATTTGAAAGAATAACATAAAAAGTCATACTTAAATACAGTAATTAATAATGTTAATTTAATTCATTTCATTGTGATGCATATTCATTTTACCATACCAACAAAATAGCCATAAAGATATAGGTTATGACCTTATTATTAAAAACTTATTGAGTCCTTGAAGAACACTTTAGTTAAAATAGGTTTTGTCTCTTTTATGCATACTTATTTTGTTGCTAAAATAAAGACAAACTTACTATAACTAAAGTGTTCTTCAAGGCCCAATAAGTTTTAATGAAACAGGGTGGCCACTTCTTTTGGATACAAATTTCCCACACTGCTCCAGTGTTTCCAGTCACTTTTATTTATATTTTCCCTGGCCTTGAGCATCAACAAGAAAAAATCCCTAAAATATTTAATTTAATTTTTTAAATAGATTTTTGGAAAAAAAAATAGTATTTGAGATAAATATTATTAGAAAATATAAATAAATATTTAAATATAAACAATAATTACTATATTTTCGGAGAAAATAGAACAAAATTATTTCACATTCTTAAAAAAATTAGCATATTTTGAACTTAGATGGAATCACTCTGCTTAGGTTTCTAGTCTTTACAGTAGCAAGTTGTGTGTGTACTTTAAATATTATGCCTGACCTTCTAGCATTTTCCCTGACATTTCCAGTCTCCGAAAATTCCCTGACTTTTCCCGGTTATCCAGAAAGTGACCACCCTGTGAAAACTTGTATTAGTGTTCAAATATTAAATAGTGAGTAAATGTTATAAACACTACAATGAAAGGGGATTTAAATAATACAATTTAATTATTTTGTAAACTTTATTATAATACGAACCTGAGGACCGTCGGTATTTAATGCAATCTGTTCGCCCTTGGACACACAATATTTATCACTATATGTATCCAATCCGACTTCCAATTTTACTATTTGATTTTTTGGTTTGATTTCTGCATTTACTATTTTTGACCCGCTCCATTCCCTATTCGCCGGTTTACCAGGATACTGATAGATGTACAAATTATCCGTCAGAGCTTGCGATAAGAACACCGGAATCTAAAACCATTAAAAACTCTTGCTATTGAAGTAAAAATTCGCGAATGTTGTTCACAACATAACCTGTATTATTTTATTAACACGTTGCTTATTCAATAAGCTATAAACTAACCTCTTGAACTATTGGATCATCGTCCTCCATCATATTAGTGTTAACTATAACTATTTATTACTAAAAGCATAGGTATTACCTATATACAATTTTTTAAAATCGCAGAATAAAATTACATTTTGAAATGGTCTTTCCCATTTCCTCACAGACGACAGACTAAAACACAGATTAAATAGAGAACTGCACTAATTTTTTTTTTTAGTTTATGCCTTCACAGACCACGGTCCGAATGGCGATAACACCGCTGTCAGCGCTGTCGTTCATTATCACCAGTCCGATTCAAAAAGCGCGATTTCTTCGGGAAAAAGAATACTACTACTGCTCAAAAAGCGCGTTGTGAAATCCATGATTCCTTCTGTGCCGATGCAAATTATACATTTTATATTATAAAACTTTAACGGTAGAGGGTCACCTATCTCCATGGAAATGCAACTTCTCAATACTTTGAGGTTTTTTGCACCAGGATTCTATATATACATATTTCAGCGAGCATTGGCTTGAGGCGTTGCTTGGCTTAGCTGCGTCAATTTACTCGACTATTATAGTGCGAAGTGGTTGCTCGGCTAAGCATCGTTTGAGTATTACTTTCGTGAGCACGACTTGAGCCAGTGCTTAGCTATTAATCTGAACATAAGTATTGTATCTTTTCGGCGTCCGTAAGATGTTCATTGTCATAAATCATCTCTTTAAAGTTTTGATAAAATATAGGCCACATGCTAGGATCACCGTTAAATGAGATCAAGTCCAAAACTGGGAGCTTATTTTTTGGTTTACTAAACTGCATGAGTAAGTTTATTCTGTGTTGATTTTATACAGCATAATAACTCGTCAAAGGATTCTATAGATTTAAATGAGGGAACATAATCAGGAGCTAAAGCTACTTTAGTTTCATTTAATTCCTGAACCACAGTAGTTAATTCAGTCCTAACTTGATCTAAAGTAATGGTACGAATGAGGAAGTGTTCTTGATCTTAGGCGGTTTTTATTTTGCTAATTAAATCATACGCATTTTGTATGATAGCAAACAAACTTAGGCGTTTAGCCTCTAATAAGACCTTCAAAGAAGTCATTTTACAGATTATTTAATAAAAAATAAGTAAAATGTATGTGGGAAGAGATGCGGTTATGAAAATAGCGAGTGCAGATCAATGATATTAAAATAGAAAGAAAGAAAGAAAGAAAGAAAGAAAGAAAAACTTTATTTGAACACCACGCACAGAATACACACAAATAAAATTACATTATTACATAATATATAAATAATTAACAAAATACAAAATAAGTTAGAGGTTTGTTGCGCGGCGACAAACAGGAAATCAGCTCAGCACATGCTACAGCAATAGATTGCTGTAACGCTGATTTTCAGCTGATGCCTTGAAGAGGACATGCGGCTTTTAGATACAGTAGGTAGGTACCGAAACAATCAAAATAAATATGAGAGAATAAGAAAAAGGACACCAATTACATACAGATAATAATTACTCAAACACTTTTATGTATTGTCATCTCACTCATTTTACTTAACGCAACATATGCAAGAGACACCGGGTGATAGAAGAAGGACGTTGAAAGTTTTTGGAGGTTGGACGGGCGACTGAGGTCAACCTAGGCTCTATGCATAGAGCAGTACAAATTGTTAATGATAAATTATTATTTACAATCCAGACTACACATTATATTAACTGTTATTATTTTTAAGACATAGCATAACATATGCATATTTTAATTATATTTAAATACATTAACGATCTATAATTAGGTATACAGTTTACACTTTATATATTATTAAGAGGTACAATTTGATTAATTATGTATTATTATTATTATTTTTACTATTATTATTGTTATTAATGAAAATTATTTATTATATTTTTTTATCAAATTGTGTTTGTACATTATTATTTATTTAGGCAGCTTTAATTTGTTCCGACAACAATGCTAGCTTTAATTTATATTTAAATGGAGCCGACGACTGCATATTTTGCAACGGCGGCGGCAAATCGTTCCAAATTTTAGTGGCAGCGTATCTAAAACTGCCCCGAAATGCTGATGTCTTGTACCGTGGAACACACAATAAGTTTAGGGATGCTCGGGTGTTGTATCTATTTAAACTATGAGACCAGGTTAACTTTTCAAATAAATAATTTGGCATTTTAGATTTTACTACCCCAAATAGTAGCGAGGCAAGATGTAGTTTCCTGCGACTTTTCATTTTAAGCCATTTGTATTTGTTAACATAGGGGGTAACATGGGATCGCACAGGGATTTGGTAGCAGAAACGTGCACAAGAATTCTGCACGCGTTGTATTAGCTTATCTGTTCGAGCCAGTAGACACGGGCCGTACACTGTATCAACATAATTCAATCTAGATAAAACAATTGACTCGCACAATCTCTCCCGTAAGTCTATACTAAGGTAGTCACGAATCCGGTAAAGAATTTTGAGTCTATAAAAACAATTACGAACAGACTCAATAACATGACCCTCAAAGCGCAGATCGTTGTCTATCAGAAGCCCCAGGTTTTTAGCTTTTGTAACCCGTTCGATCTGTTGCCCTGAAATTTTTATTTGTGGGGAGGCACATGTTATTTTGTGTACATTTCTTTTAGATCCTAAAATTAAAAATTTTGATTTAAGTGGATTGAGAACAAGCGAATTCCAATGGGCCCAGTCTTTAATTCGATTTAAGTCTTCGTTTATTCTATTTACAGCTCCGCATAGATCACGTGGGTCAAATGAAATGTAGATTTGAAGGTCGTCCGCGTAAAGATGAAACTTACAATTTTGTATACTAGTGGCTATATCCGCACTATACAATATAAATAGTAATGGTCCGAGAATAGAACCTTGTGGTACACCACGTGTAACAAGGGAAACCGACGATGACTTCACATCATTACCATGTCCCTTCATTTCAACATACTGTGACCTGCCACTCGAGTAGCTATCGAACCAGGCGATTGTGGAGGGCTCAAACCCATAATATGCCAGTTTAGATAAAAGAAGTTCAACATTTATACTGTCAAACGCTCGGGAAAAGTCAAGAAGTACCAATATAGTAACTTGGCCTACATCTTGAGCTGCAAGTATGTTATCGGTGACGTCAAGTAGTGCTGTTGCTGTACTGTGACCCTTGCGAAACCCTGACTGCCAGGCTGGTAGAATGTGATTGGATTCTATATACTTAGTGAGTTGCTCGCACACTGTCCTCTCCACCACCTTCGACAGGCATGGGAGAAGACTAATTGGCCGCAGGTCTTTATAGTCTGAGGGATTTGTTACTTTGGGTAAAGGTTTTATTAGTGCTTTTTTCCATGCGTCCGGAAAAGTTGACGTGGCCAACGATGTATTTACTATTGTAGTGATAGCGCTTAGAGACTCCGGTAACGTCATGACGACCATGTCACGGGTTATCCGGTCGTCTCCTTGTGCATTTGTTTGAATATGTGTAATTATTTTTGATACTTTGAGCTCATCGGTTAATACGAGTTGAAATGTATTTTTGTGATGCCTATGAAATTCAAAATATGTCAGCCGTGACATACGCGCCACCGGGTATATCTAGGAAACTGGCATTTATTTTGGTAGGGTCGCTAAGGTGGATAGGCAGATCTAAGCACTGCTTGTTGGATGGTAGAACCGATCTTTTTAAATTGCTCCAAAGTGCCTTTGAATTGTGAACATGTTTATTAATATAAAAATTAAAGTAGGCACGTTTTTCATTCACTATTGCTGACTCCACAAGTTTTTTATAGTTCATATAATTACTTTTATTGACATCGCTTCGTGTAATACGGTACTTTCTATAAGCCTTGTCTCGTAGTTTTATCATCATTTTAACGTTGCCTGTGATCCAAGGCGTCGGTAGATCACTTATGTGGATTGTTTTGAAGGGGGCATGCAGATCAAAAAGACTTGTAAGAAATCCGTTAAATGTTGTGACCATTTCAGAGACTGTGTCACAAGACTTAATAAAATTCCAATCTATGAGATTTAGATCTTTCTGAAAATTAACTGTAACTACATCTTGTAATGGTCTGTATGTGATTGCCCTTCGGATTGGTTTTGATTTTTTTATATTAAGCTCGACACTAATATAAGCGTGATTCCCCAGAGTGGGAACATAATCTACTAATATTTTTTTAAGTCTGATATCAGAATCCACGCAGACAACATCTATCAATGTCTCACTAGTATCTGTAAAATGTGTTGGGAGAGTTACACATTGTTGAAGGTCGCTACATCTCAGAAAGTTTTTCATATCATGGGTTCTAATATCATTTTCATTTAACAAATTTATGTTAAAGTCTCCGAGTAGAATTATATGGTCAAAAGAAGAAAATATCCCGATAGACTCCGAGAGCGAGTCAAAAAATAGACGGACATCCATCCACGGCGGGCGGTAAGCAGTTCCTATAATTACCTTGAGACCCCTGACGTTTAAACTGACCCACATCTGCTCTACTGAGCTCACAGGATGAGCACGGGTTCGAACATTTATCCCGGTCTTTATATAGAAGCCTACTCCGCCGCCACGAGCGCGCGCGCCTGGCGGGCGAGGCACGTGCCGCAGACGATATCCCGGTATGACAGGTGCGCGGCCCTCCTCCCCCGTCCTAAGCCAGGTCTCGTTGATTGCCACTATATCGGCGTCATGACGCCCTATGATAGTAATTAATTCCTCATGTCTAGTACCCAGCGATCCTGCGTTATGCAAACCAACTTTAAAACATTTATTATTTTTCATTTTTAATAACAATAATCATCACAACAACAATAAAAGAGTGACAATACAAATTAGTTCCGTGATAAATTCTCATAAATTTATTACGATTATAAAAACCATAGTAGTACATTTTTGTCGCACTTGACAAAGAAGAATACCGATTTATACCTACACAACATTGTTTGATTCCATTTATCGCCACGCAACGCATATCCCTACAATAAAATAAACAAAAAAACAGGTAAAAATTAAAAAATAAATTGTAACTAATATGAAACTTAATAAACGCCTTACAATCAAACATCGCTAAAATAACATTAACACACCAACTACCTACTAAACACAAACTTAACGCGACCCAAAAATTCGATTTATATCGGATTCCGACCGTATTTGTTCGGCCGGTTTGCCCTGATCTTGGCGGGCGAATATTTTTCCATGCCTTGTCCAGATGTATTTCCAACCGACCTTATGACCGGTTTCTCGCGCCCTCCCAAATAGCCGTCGATTTGCACGAGTAAGGCGCTCGTTGATATAAAATCGTTTGGGATCGCCAGCGAGACCCAGCCCATCGGTGGTAATGTCACGGCGTACCCGCGCGCCTGCTATCACATTTTCCTTCAGCGTGCGGCGCGCGAACCGTACTGCGACTAGTCGCGGGCCGCGACGAGCGGCACTAACATCGCCATCTGCGTGGTCGCGACGTACAGCTCCTACTCGGTCAGCAGTTACTATGTCGCGTTCTTCGACATCCACTCCTAGCTTCCTTGCGGCGAGGATGATAATGTGTACAAGGCTCTCACCATTACTCTCCGGTAGCCCGGAGAACTCAACGTCGTTACACAACAACTCTTGGTCGCGTTCATTAATTTGATTACGTAGCTCCTCTACGGTCGCACGGAGATCCTTGCTGCCTTCCGGTGAAGCGTCATTCTGATGATTCTCTAGCTTGGTAACGCGCTCTTCAAGATTTTCAATTTTGTTACAGCATTGTTTAATAGAAACGCTTAAGCCTGATATCTCGTTTCGACATTGTCCAATTTCCACTCTCGTAGCCCTCAGTTCATCCCGGAGCAGACGTATCTCACTTGCTAGGTCGAGTGATCCGGAAGTGCATACCGCTTCATTCACTGAGTCTATGAGATCGGCGTTTAGACTTTTGACTGGCGTGGAATTATTATCTCCTTTCGGAATGTGTCTTTTGCAATCTGGGCACAACCATGTTGCAGGAACAGTTGCTGAGATTGGAATTGATACACATTCTCTATGATAGATTTTTGTGCACTTGGTGCATCTTGCTCGGTCTGTTACCGGTGCCGACTTAGCACAGGCCCCGCAGTTTCGCATCATCTTTTATTAATTAATAATTAAATTATGTAATAAAACAACTAAGAGCCCGTTACAACTGTACCCACAACGAATTCTAGTGTGGGAACTAAGGTTAATACTTCGTATAAATTATTCGCTAGATGTCGCCTCTATATGATGGTACAAAATAATAAATAATGCGTTAGATGAAAAGCGCCATCTAGTTTTGAGCAACCGAACTAAAATTAAAAATAATATCATCAGTTGGTATGTGCGATGCGGTGGTATGCGGTGAGTGTAAATGTGGTGTGTATCTTATAGGAAGATACGAGGAGTGTAGGAGGGATCACGGGGAGAAGGACCAAACTCTATGGATGATAAAAAGGATGTACCGAGGAGAGGTCGCTGGTTCTGCGGTACTACCATCCACAAGTTAATGCGGGTGTTCGGGCACTACGTGGTGCCCTATGGCGGAGCGGAGCGAGTCCCAGCACTATTCGCTTTGGTCTTTAATACAGAGTTTCAACTACGTTTACACTATTTGGCACTGTGTCACACTAG
Organism: Monopis laevigella; assembly: GCA_947458855.1. Lineage (NCBI taxonomy): Eukaryota > Metazoa > Arthropoda > Insecta > Lepidoptera > Tineidae > Monopis > Monopis laevigella. Next base: position 25,911,799 of record OX381585.1, read on the forward strand.
ATGCACTTTTTTAGGCACTTAGTGGGCGGCGCGGCGTAATTGCAAATTAACGTACTTACTCGTCTTCGGTAGCAGAGGGACTTTTTTTTTGGACCCAAGTGCGGTAGGTACAAAAGGTTAGGAAAAGTGAGGGTATATACATAAATACTTATTTACTTATGTGTGCGTGTTGGGTTTGTGAGCGTATGTATGAATAATATTTATTTAATTATTTTATTTATTTATAATTATATTTGGCCAAACCACCGCTAACATATTGGTTCTCATTACAATCTAGAAAAAAATACAGGAAGTGTAAATTTAACTAATTAATTAAAACAATATTGAATACCTACTAGGGCTTAAGCTCCGGAATAGGGAATATGCATGTAACGCCAATTATTATTATTTTAATATATAATGTTCATTTTATGTCTTTTGAACATATTTACAGTAATCTATTTTATTTTGATTAGCTTTTTTTTTATAAATACGATTTGAAAAAATCTTTTATTTGTAGAAACGGAACGCATTCTAAACGCTCCCACAGTAGCAAACACTGCATGTGACGTCATTCGTGCAAAAACAAATGTCAACGTGTGTTCTGTAGTCTACAGTTCTTGTTTTCTCGGGTATTTACCTTCCTGTATTACGATAAATTGTGATAAACAAACCTTTTGACTAACTTTTGAGGTGCAATAACATTAAACTAATATGCTTTTTGAGCACGAATGATGTCACAAAATGGCGGCTAGTGACCGTTTTTTCTGCGGTAGTGGCAGATAAAGTTTAAACCCTTTTATTTTTGTGTTTTACCATTTAAAAAATGTTTAATATTTGTTTTTAGGGTCTAATGTAGTTACTCTATCAATTAATAAAATTAAAAAAAAAACATGCATATTCCCTATTCCGGTTTTACCAAAATTCCGACATATTTCAGTATCGTTTGTAATACCGGAATTGGTGAAATAAAACCGGAATTTCGTTATCGAAATTCCGGTTTTGATTCACCAAGAAGAGAAATATCAAATCCCATACATTTGAGTTTCGATTTCTATCGATCGACACGTCGATGGGTGTGTCGACGGGCTTTCCGGTAACGAAATTTTAAAATATATAATTTAAATTAATTTTTAACTCAAATGTATGGGATTTGACATTTCTCTTCGATCGAGTACTTATACATTTTTATCAATCGATGTAGCTTGCCCTTGTATAACATTTTTAAAGGAAGCATCGAACTCCGGAATTCCGGAACTGAATAGCTTAATATTAAAACCCAATACCGGAATTGAAAATTTGTCCGATATTCAACCCCTTATGCCTACATATATGTAAATTTTAATTTAAAAAAAACTAGCTAATTTATGCTGATTTCCAAAAGATTCATCCTTAAAAAATATTGGAGACAATTCTTTTGTAAAAATGAAAATTGGCATCATGTAAAAACAAGTGACATTTGCTCTGACCATCGCGGCATCGTCCAAATTTTATATTCCACTTCACTAGTTTCGGCTGAGCGATAATGAATAAATCAGTCAGTCTGGCATGTACAACGTTCGCCGTCACACAATTTGCGTGCGTTATTTTTTCTTATCAGTATTACACGGTGTGGTTATCATATTCAAAGAAGACCGAGAAATACGTACACAAATTTAAATATAAAAAATATAATAATTTTAGATATTTTTATAATTAAATATTCGATTATTCAAATAATTACCAATTACAATGGATAACTTATTACGCACATCACTAGTGCATTAGTGTGCGTTTAGCCCATACTTGTGTTCTTTACGTGTTACCTCGGGCTTTATTCCGAGTTTTGATACGTTCACCGTCGCGCATTTTGCGTAAAGTATGAGTTATTGAAATGTAAGTTCTATCCAGTTAATTTTAAAGTTGAAATTCCAATGCTCCATACATGATTAAACTTGCGAAGAATTCGTTTATTTCAAGATGTCGGCATTATAATAGCCAAACTAATACATACTATATAACCATTGGAATAGAGCTTATATTTCCATATTTATAGTTTGCGCAACGTCTTGTCGTGATTAGCGGTTGCAAACTCGGAATAAGGCCCCTCGTCTCGCACTGATAAAAAGTGGCAGAAAAAAATTAAAATGCTCGGAAATAGGACCTTTGCTCCGTCCATTGTTATTTCGTCTGAGTGTTATACAGGTCATACAAAACAAAAAATAAAGTTCAAACCAACACACCGTAAGAGAGGGATGATAATATTCGCATCCCTTTTTCTCTTACCACATTTTATATTCTTATCTCACGTTATAACCCTAACTGGGTTATAACGCGAGTAATTCCTAATTTAAAGACTAAAAAAAAAATAAGTAAGATTAAATCAACACTGGCTTCCAAGGACTTTTTTCCAGAGCCCTAAACCATTTTAACAAACTACGCTTATCCAACGAAATGTAAAATATGGGGCATCATCACGAGCTATACAACGTTTTCACTTATCGGTATTACGAGTGTGGTTGGTTATCCCCACAGAGTTACTGTGGTTATCCCATACAAAGAAGTCCGCCGAAAACGGAAAATACGTGCGCAGAATTTGAAATGGTAAATGCGTGCCGCTCGTGATGAGGCCCACGATGTTCGTATGATAGAAAGTTTGTGGCAGAATATCGCAGTAACGATCAAGTTTGACATTTCTTTAGAAAGACGATTTTTGGCCTTACGCCACTTCCGTATATTATTCAAATTTTACTTACGTCAAATATTATTTGTAAATATTTATTATATAATTTTATCATGAAACCTATTATTCTATAATCCAACATGTCGGACATGATCATAAACGGTAAGATATGTAAACTTTAAGCCCCCAACCGAAGCTCTTTAGAATGGTGATCTTTAAGCATCTTGCCTATGGTCGATGACCTTGATTCTCTCGTATGTTTTTGCACATGGTACCTGGCACAGCAGAACAATATTATTTGTTCTAAATTAAATAATTGACGTGGTATGATTTATTTGTGTTTACTTTATGACTAATTTATAAAGCACAAACTATCCTCAACCCACTGACTTTATTCTCTCGTAGAGAGTATTATGTCCCTTGCTTATATCAGACCCAGAAGCGAACCGCGATGTTAAGTTGACGTAATATTTAAATGTTTTTCATGAATAATCTAAGGTCTGAGTATTGAAATAATATACAATTAATTCATACATAGTAAATGTCGAATTTGGGATCATTTTAGCTACTCATTACTCTTATAAGCTTTGCGGATCAAACCATTTACCACGCTTTACGCAACTCGGACTTCGGGAACTTATTATGATTACTTAAATCACAAATTTTATTTCAGATACGGTTCCGGTAGACAAAAAAATTAATGAGCTTTTTAAATATAACATATTTATAATGAAAATAGTTGAATTTGTAAGTTAAAAATCTTATCCCAGTAGAGCCTATTTATGAGAGCATTTTTTTAAAGAACTGCAAAATGTATCGCGTGAATTCGCGTGTCATGTACACACATTGAACCCGCATGTGACCAACTACTGGGTGGTAAGCAGACCTACAGTCTGTGTTTCGTATGGTCATCGTATCATAATATTTTATCATTTAATTATGCCGTTTGTTAGTTACTGAGACTTTTGCAGTGCTGCGAAATTTTGCTCCAATATTTGGTGGCTTATTATTATAATTTAGAATATCTTTGATATTATTTCATTATATTGTTTGTAGGTAATTGCGGTCGTTATTTTTATATTACCAACGTTTATTCCGCGACCTGCAGGGCACATGTACTGCATATCCGTCGGGCCCACTATTGTTATATCACTCATATTTATAGTGTTGTATATCAGAAGAAAAGTACCAATGTTTATGGAGAAAATGTATTTATCTTTTCAAATTGTATTCACGTTTGGAGCATTCGTGCAGTGCTTCATATTGAATATCAATCGTATCTGGATTTGGTTCATTTATGGTTTCTCGTACTTTGCACTATTGGCTGCCTTAATTTTAGATTTATTTCTTATTGCTAATGAAAGAGGATGTACTTTTAGTTGTGCTTAATACTTAAAGGAATTGTATTAATTTTCTAAATGATAATAAAAAAAATCAAGATCATTAGTTATTTTATTGTTAAGCATTTTATTATGCATTTCTAAAAATATTTCGAGATGATTAAAACTAAATATAAAGTAAAGTAAATTTGCATGCGCTGCAGATGACATTAGTTAGTACATTCAGAGATATTGGTTGGGTTTAAACTAGAAATGTGTTAAACGTTAAATTTCATTGCTGGAGGGGTTTTAAACAGCGTTGGATGCAGGGGATGGGCCTTGTAAACCCGTGCCATTGTTTGCATACGCTATAATACAGCTGAGTTTGACGCCGACTGTCCAACAAATTAGAGATGCGGCAAGGTTGGCAAAATTGTTCTTCTTCTTTACGTTGGTGGAAAAGATTCCGAGTTTTTAAACAGAGAAAGACTCTCGAGTGTATTGGATAGCGAAAAACGACTTTGTTGCCTTAACCTAGGTGTTAATACCAAAAAAATAAAAAATACATACATATCATCACGGGTGCCTTACGGCGCCCGAGACCGCCGAGACCGCCTAGACGGCCCCAGGGTACCCAGCGGAGGGGCTTTCTGTTAAAAATAAAAAACCTATATATATATATATATATATAAATATATAGATAGATATATTGCGCCTTTGGCGTTGTATCAGGAGGTCGTGGGTTCGACTTATTTAACACTACATAAAATTTACAGATTATTATGCAGTAGGTATCTAGGTATATGAACTACTCTTATTGTAAGTAGTATGTATGTTATTACAGCTTAATTTTATGTAGGGTTAGGAATTAGGATAAAGCTTTTTATTATTGAGGTCTAGTATTAAATTGTGCTCTGAAAGGATATTGTAGAGGGGCTTGGATAAACATTTTAAGCCAAAGAGGATGTGATCCAGATCCTCAATTCCATTTCCACAGTCACAATCCGGGAAGGTTTAACTTTTATTTTATGCAGGTGGGAAGCTAGAGTACCGTACCGTAGCCAATTTTAACCTGCAGATGGTGGAAATTATATATTATTTAATTTAGAGAACCATGGTCTCCGATTAGTTTGTGGGACAAGATTTTAATCTTGTCCCTCAAATCCCTCCTAGAGGTTTATAGCCAAAGCTTCGCCTGTAAAGACTGAGGAATAAAAAGGATATTTAGAGATTTTTGAAAATCCGGAATTGTGATGGTATAAGGCAGATCCCAATGAGCCTTTTGGGTGGAGTTTAGAGGCATCAGTGAAAAAAATGTCTGAGTCAGCCCAGTTGTTGGTTAGAAGTTTTGTGAAAATTCTATTAGGATTAGGGGATTATCTTTGGAAATCCCTAACGGATTTAAATTTAAATAATTTTGGGGTTGAAAACTACTGATTTATATTAAAAAATATAACGGAAAAGAGGGAAATGTAAAAAAAATATGTTTTATTTCCGGTTGCTTCCTATAGCTGTTGATTAGACAGGGGATAGTCTTTGTATGCCAATATTGTTTTTACGACAGTGCTCATTTAATAATTTTATTATAGGAAATATAGGATGGTTATATATTGTCTGCATTTGCATAAAAAAATATCGGCTAAATACTGACGGCGTAAATAAGCAGGGGGATCTGCGCATTCTACTTCAAGGGCATTGGTTGGGGTATTTTCATGGCACCAAGGATAATTCTATGGTTTTGTAAAAGATTTATTTTCTTTAGGTCGGTTTTGTTTACAGGACTTAGTGAAAGGACGTATAACTTGATTATATGTCGCCCCTAATAATGTTGTAGACAATGCGGAGGGCGCGAAGGATGTTAGTATTTTTTCGCATTGGAATATAATTTATTAATGTGTGGGAAGATTTTAGAATCAAAAATTTTTTAATTGAATCAGGCGTTATTTTGCGGAAGTCCATTTTATAATAATTTCCAATTTTAATCATTATCAAAAATTTTACCAAGGAACTTTTTTTCATTGGCTCAGGGAAGGACTATATTATTATAAAGAATTTTTATATCAGGGATATTTTCAGCTTTTTACTTTGAGAAAGAGAACTTTTTATAGGAGAAAGGGTGAGGTCATATTCCTCTAGCCAAAGGGTCATGTCATGTTCATTTAAAGAGTTATTTATAGAGACAGAAGCGGAGGGAATGCCAGAGTTGGAAGAATAAATTAGAATATCATCTGCATATTGTAGAACTCTTGAGTATTTTAGGATGTTGATTTCCATAGATTGGGTGTAAACATTGTATAGGGAAAGGGCTTAAGACGGGGCCTTTGGGGAGACCTTTCCATATGAATCTAGGGGGGATGGCGAACCAGGAGCTCGAATAATGATGGTTCTTTCTGATTATAGGTTAAATATGAAATTTGTCTTTTCATGGACTTTCAGCTTTTGCATGGTATTCCTGAGAGTCCAAAGGTTCACATTATCGTATGCAGCAAATATGTCTAGGAACGCTGCAAGAACAGAATTTTCTCTTGTCAGGGACAATTGAATATCTGTGGAAATTAAAACCAAGCTATCAGAAGTGCTTCTTCCTTTTCTAAATCCATACTGTGAATTAGAAAGGATATTGTGATGTTCTAAAAACCATTAGGGAAGGGCTATAGGATAATATGAAGCAGGATCTGATGGATCTTTGTTAGGTTTTAGAATTAGGATAATAGTTTGGAATTTCCAAGAGAGGGGGATTTTACCAGTAGATATGACGAGATTTATTAATTTTAAAAGGAAGATAAGGGAAGAAGATTTTAAATTGATAATATTAGCCTATTGGGAATCTGGTCCAGGGGGCCGAGTTAGAGTGAACTTTATCTTGAACAAGTTTTAATTCATGAAAAGAATATGGTGAAATGGGGGGCGTATTTGTGTATTAGTATTAGGGTTAGAAGTATAGTCTTGTAGGACAAAGGCTGGAGCTAGAGTCAGAAAATTCATTTATCCAGGAAAGAGAGAAAGAGGTTGGTGTAGTAGAATTCACAGCTGAACGGTATTCATATAATAGATGAAGGTGGGATCAAGAGAGGAATAAAAGTTCTACCCCTAGTAGTTTTGTTTTTTAATACGTTGCTTGAATATCTGCAATTTCTTTCAGCCTCTTTTCTTAATTTAACTGCTTGGATGCAGTCAGTATCCCACCAGGGGGCAAATGGTAATCTTTGTTTTAGGGAAGAATAAATAAGCGAAATTTAGAACAATAGCTTCAAAATTATCATAACTTGTAAATTGTTACTCGTGGGGGTTGGATATGTTGCTATAATATTATCTACAGACATAGTAGGGTTAAGAGGCATAAGCGGCGAAGGTTAAGGACAGTTTTTAGAATAGGAAATCATAAAGGGATAGTGGTCACTCCCATGTAACACACATGTCAAGATTATCTATAAGGTTAACCAATTTTTCTCCAAAATTATCGCAAGAAGGGGCTCCCCAAAAGGGGTGGTTTGAGTTAAAGTCACCTAGTAGCATTATTGGAGATAGAAGGTTTTGATAAATGTTTTTAAGAATAGGTATAATGGAGTTCTGTTTTGGTATGTATAAAGTGACATTTGTAATATTATTGATGCGAGCTGCAATCAGATTTAATTTATGTGAGGTAGCAGTTTTTATAATAGAGAAAGGTATTAGATTTTTGATAAGGAGACAACAATCACCCCAGCCATCACTTTTATCATTCCTAAAGCAGTAATAACCTGGAATGGAGAAGCGGTGACCGAGCAAGCAGGGTACCTACAGTTATATTTATTAATCAAATAAATGACTTCAGTTCGTTTTGGAACTAAACTCCTACAGTTCCACTGAATTATGTGCTCCGTGAATTTTATTATAAACATTAATAGTGATATCCTACATTAGTTATGGTCGTACGGTAAGGAAGATTTAAATATTATGTCAACAATAGAGGAAATCAATGAAGATGTTAAGTACACCTCTTATTAATTAATATATATATAGCAGCCTAACCAAGCGCACTCTAGACCTTATTGTTAAAACTCTTTTTTTTTTTGACTATTCATAAATATCTGTAAAGATTTACATGAAATAAATAATATTTGATTTGATTTGAAGTCTGGGTTAAGGTTCTTATAGGAAATAGCAGCTATCTGGCTGAAGGCATGGGAATTTTGAGAGGAAGGAGGGTACCCACATCCATTTTGGCTATAGATGGTATTATAATCACTGGTGATTTTCTTATATTGCAGGAAGTGAGGATCCTGGGGCATATCAGGGTGACGGGGAGGAGGAGGAATCACTGTCTTTCTATATGGTGTTTGAGCGTGGTTTGAGGGCTTAGGAGGAATATTAGTGAGAGTGATGACTGGACTTGTGTTACTGCTCCTCAGCGTCATACGCAAGCGAGTTCATTTTGGTGCAGCTAAGCCTTAATCTACTCTAAAAATATGGTACCATGATGATACCCGTTTTTTTATTGATAGTTTCTTCTTCACTTGAAATTGGCATAACTATACCGTTTGCATTTGGTAATGTGGCCATTTCTAATAATATCCTAGTTCTTTCCCTATTCTTGACCCACTTACTTGACATTAGCAAAATTACGGGTAAGGCGTAGAGGCCATTATATAAAAGTAGAAATTGTATTTTCAAAAATGGAAAAAATAAACTTTTTATTATGTCTTTTCCACACTTTATTTTGAAAATTTAAATATTTTTTTGTTAAACGTGCATCACAAATTCACAATGTTGATAAACGGTTATAGTGTTTAAAAATAGATCCCAAGATCGCTTGTAAAAGTAACCATAGAGTGGCGGTATACGAAAAATATAGCCTACTCACTGTAGGGGTCGTGATGGTATGTTATGTTTGTGCCTAAATAACAAAATATTTAATCGAGTCGAGTGCCGGTTTCTCATGGAACCTACATTCCCAGAGTGGCTAGAATCGACCGCGAGCCGATAGAGCTGCGGTTCCTGAGCTGCGATTTGATCTTGAACCTTGGTTTCCGTTGTCCGCCACTAAGGAACTTTAAAATATACCTTGTTTAAATAAAAACTGAGTCACAGTACTAATATTAGCTCAACCTCCTTTTGTTGCATGGCGCCATACCTCGACAATAAATTTCTCTAGCAATCTTAAATTATTTCAAAATATTGAAGCAACTTTTATTAGGGATTTTATTTAACAATATGCATGCAAAACAGTTATGCTACTATAGTATAATGCTCTATAGAGTCTCTATTAGAGACAACTGTTATTACCTGTCCATGGCTTCTCTTTATTGGTGGTCCGTTAGGTGGATGGGAGTCCAGGGAGTGAACTGCAGTGTTCCTTGAATTGAGACCGTAAAGTAGGGTTCTACACCTTTTACAATATCAAACCTCCCCTTTGCTGTATTCAATACCCTCTACCAACCAAAAAAGGTCAGTGCCACTCGGTATGCCAAGATCCTTTAAAAGATGATGCAATGACTGCTGAAATTACTCTTGCATAGACTTCCACTGCATAAAGTTGAGTATTAAAATTGTTTCTACTAATTTCATTTGTGAGATCAAAATATCATGGGTTAACGTGATGATTATTTGGTATGTTTGTTTACTGCGGAAAGGTCAGTTATATATGTTTGGCCTACAGGCAGAAACTTAGTTTCTCCTGGATTTTGTTGTTTTTTCCTTCACAATTTACACATATTACTATGGTCACAAACTAAGCTCTAGGCTTCTACTATATGTACCAGAAACATGTATTTTGAATCTATACATGCGCATTTTCCAGTCTAGTGCATTGGCCAGTATTGTAAAAGGCTTATTTTGAGTTACATGAGTTTTGTAAGGTGAAATAATTCTTAAAATGTTTTAGTATTTTTTAGGTTTATCCAGAACAAATAATGAAATCTTTTCTCTTTATAATATTATAGTATAGATAGATCAATCTAATAAACAATTATTTTTTAATTTACATAGAATATTTATTAATAAATTTAAACAATAATAAATAAATTCCGCCACAGGTGCCTTTTTGGCTCCCGAGAACCATTTAAACAGTACCTCTAGTAACCAGCGGAGGGTTAATCCCTTCCTCATGTCACTGATGGGCGTTTGTAGGCGGAAACTATTAAATACTTGTTGTTACCAAGAAATTTTACAGAAGTTGTCCACTAATGTAAGCAGGTTCTGGCATTGTTATGAATGCAATCCTTAACAATGCCAACTACTTAGCACAGCTAGGTGGTCCGCAAATGCTAAGATTATTAGTTCAGATCTACAATAATCCTACTTATTCTGGGTTATATGTTTGTCAATTGATGTCTAAATTGAAAACAATAGATTTTTTTTTTGGAGAATGGGGTTGATAAATACATTGTTGTTTAACAATATTGATTGCTCCCACTATACCGGCTAAATGATGCGGCTACGAAATAAACGGCGATAAAGACGGATTTGCATTGCAAGCCTTTTATTAAATTTTTATCTGAGCGCTTTTGTTTACATAGTCTAAAAATTTTTTAGACTACATACCGCTTACATCAGGTGGGTCTAGAGTCACATCCCGTGCTAGAGCACTGGTGCAACTAGAGTTCCACCAGTTAAATTAATTGTAACGATTAAAGATAAAAATGGCGTCGAATGTACCAGTTTTATTTCGCTCGACGGCTCCAACCGTTTCGCACATCCGTAATTCGAGTCGTCGAGCGAAGCGGCCGCGAAGTTGTATTAAGACTTGGCTAAAAATTCTATCAACTCATAAAACACAAAGTCGAATGACAGCAGAGGCTCTACCATGGGTTTTCGCATTGTAGTAACGTAACGTATTTGTATACGTGAGCAACAACCAATAGGGCCGCTTTATTCAAATAAAGCGCTCACGTATACAAATACGTTACGTTGCTACAATGCGCAAGCCCATGGTAGAGCCTCTGGTAATTTTAACTTTAATCGTTGCTACAGACACTCTCGTCAACTCAGCCTAAATATTTTTTTTAGCATAAACTATCTCAAGATTATTTAACTTTACGACCGACATGTATGTTAAACATTATATTTACATAATCCAGACTTCTTCTCGCCCGGGTTTCCGCACAAACTGTCCCTGACACATTGTCACAGGACTTACGCAATAGGTCAGGATACCTGTCCTCTGCATCATTATCAGACATTTAGTTCCCTATTGCTATACAACAATAGTGTCTTAAACAAATAAAGCATCCAAGTTTTCTTGCTTCCAGGTGATATCCACCTGTCTTATGATGTTGCCCTTTTTCATAAAGGACTCCAGTTCCTGGCACTTCCACTGCCTCGCCGTCTCCCCGGCCCTGGTCCTGTCCCTCATGTTCATTATCCTGTACTTTGTGGATCAGGTACATGACCTAGCAGAACAACTCTACTTAATCATCCAACTGGCGTTCAACCTCGGCGCCATGGTGGAAGCCCTCCTCAGCTCCAACACCGCTAATGCATTTTGTGGATTATTTTATTGCCACTTGGCCGTGGCGCTGGCCATTGATTATTACTATGTAGCAAAGCAGAGAGGCTGTGCTGCTCAACAATTTTGGAATTCAGAATAGATTAGTACCGAGCTTAATCAAGTAATAAATTGCTAATGGTGATATTATTTGTTATTATTCGCTGTCAAGTAGAACACTTGTAGAACCCTGGACAAAGCACAACACTGGAAAATATTCATGGATACATTCAAAATACATTACAAGATTCCAGATGAACTAGCAGTTTCAGCCTATAGACCAGACATACTGGTGTACTCTCGGTACTTAAAGAAAGTAATACTTGTTAGATATGTTTATTTCCCACGGAACAGTGAGTACCGTTCCGTGGGAAACAAACATACCTAAGGACCACAACATCAAGTCGAACAAATATTTTGATCTCACAAACGAAATTACTAGAAACGGATTTAAAACTCAACTTTATGCAGTGGAAGTTGGTGCAAGAAGAATTCCAGCAAAGTCTTTGCATCGTCTATTGAAGGATCTTGGCCTTCCGAGAACAGCTGTCGGAACTTTTATGGAGCGTGTTTCCAAGATGGCGCTAACAGGATCATATAGTATTTGGCTGAGTAGAGAGGGTAGTGAACACAGTGCAGGTGTGAGTTCAAAAGGCCTTTAAACCTACTTCGCGGTCTCAAGTCCGGGAACGCTGCAGTTCATTCCCCTGCCTTTCAACCACGCGATGGACCCGGCACCCGCACGGTGAAGCCATGGATAGCGAAGAACATTGTCTCTCTCGCTTTCTAACACCGTTCCGTAATCCTGTGACATTTTAGTATAACATGATATTATGTGACATGCACAATTTTTCACATTTGTGGTCTAATATAGAGGAAGATAATTATTACCACGACAAGGCATTGCAAGTACTCGAATGTACGTTGATAAGACAATTTAAATTTATATATTAATAATTTTGTAACCGCATGATTTTGTCGGCATAGTGGGAGCGATCAAGCTGTTTAACAACAATGTATTGATCGCCCCCACAATGAACTTATAATCGATATGGGCAATACAATACAAAGGTCGCGAATGTGGTTCTATACCTACCTAGGTACATTCCCATCCACTGAACACAGTCTGCCAGAGTCAGGGGTCTTATTCACTATAAATGTATATTAACTCTGCATATCAAAGGCAAACTATGCAGTTATGTACAGACATTTATAATAATAATTTTATACACATTTAAAAAATGAATGTTTATAAAAGATTTCATCCTTACCTTATAAATTTATGGTCTAAAACTTTTTACAGTTTTTTTACTAAGAGAAATACCTATATTATTAATATTCCGTAAAATATAGATACAGTTATGTAGGTAGAGTGTTGTAAAAGGCCTCTGCTGGTAACTAACCCTACCAACCACGCGATGGACCCGGCGCACTATTCTCTATTCATGGATAAATATTTAGATAATAAAGGTCATTGGGCGACATAGTATGAAATCCATACGATGTACAGAAATAAAATTAGGTGAGATAGATAAATGTATCTAGTTTACGATAGTAAGGGTTGCATTATTGTGGGTACTGTCTGTCTGGTCGAAAAATAAAAATCTTATTTTATTTTTTAGCTTCGTTCATATATAATCTATTAATTATTGTTTTTATTCATTTTACAACATACTGAAGCGCCATTTTAACGAAATCTAATCCAAAAGCAAACAATAATACCAGTAGACACTCCTAAAGTAATCGATAAGAACAATAAACTCAAAGACTAACAGGGGCTTTATTCCGAGTTTTGACACGTTCACCGTCGCGCATTTTGCGTAAAGTCCGGGTATTGAAATGTAAGTTCTATCCTGTTAATTATAAAGTTGAAATTCCAATGCTCCATACATGTTCAAACTTGCGAAGAATTCGTGTATTTCAAGACGGCGGCATTATAATAGCCAACCTAATACATACTATACAGCCATTGGAATAGAGCTTATATTTCCATATTTATACGAGTAGTTTGCGCAACGTCTTGTCGTGATTAGCGGTTGCAAACTCGGAATAAGGCCCCAGATCGCAACGACAGGTGACGAAGGAAGGACTGGGTTGGCAGTAATATGATGTTGCCCGCATTTAAAGAAAATTCATGTGAAAATCGGTGCGCGAGCGCATTAACATTCAAAAAACTGGTTTTTACCTGACTAATGTGCGAGAGAGACAACATCATATACTTACAGCAAACCCTGTAGTAGGTACTAGCAGAATTCCGTAATAATAATAATTGCTTAACAATTAATGGGTATTGTTTAACCATATCTTGAACAAAAAAAATAATTTTTCATTAATCGGTTTAAAAAACAAACCCACGGTTTAAAAAAAAAAATTACAGAAATGAAAAGTGGGCTATAACTCTCGATTAGAATCTAGTTTGGTTATTGTACGGAGTGTTTCACTGACCGGGTCAGATTTGCCCAATGACCTTGTCTCTCTTTTCAAAAATGAGGAATTGCTGTTATATGTTTAGCTGTTTTTACATCTATATATCTTATTTCTCTTGGGCTCAGGTATCGTAAGTAAACGTAAGTTTATCATCAGGGGTCATAAACGCTTACTTTTGCACATTTCGTATTCCACTAACCTAGTCCGCCGTCTTTCGCCGCTTCCTAGAGAAACTTTTCTGTTTTCACACTTTGTCTAACCCTAAACCACGTAAAATGGTTAAATACCTAACCATTTTTTTTAATAAACAAATACATACACGCTAGTAATATAAAAATAATGACCACCTGCGCCACCTACCTATAGTTTATTGTAAATCATTATGGTAAATGGCCATTATCTGCTTGGGTTCTCCTGCATGTGTGTGTTGGTTGTAGGTGGTGGCCCTAGTCCTCAACCTGATCCCCCACATAGTGGCCCCGGTGGAGGCGCTGCACTGCCTCGTGGCCGCACCCACCCTCATGCTCTCCCTCAGCTTCCTGCTGCTGTACACCGTGGACCAGGTGATGGCAGAGGCCGAGATGTACTATGTCCTGTGCCAGCTGTTCCTGGCCGCAGTAGCATTGATCACTGTATTTGTGGGCGGCCGGCCTGCCGGTGCTGTCTATGGCCTATTTTACACAGACCTTATTATTGCCTTTAGCATCGATCTTTATTTTATGATTAAAGAACGGGGATGGACATTGTAGTGAAATAAAACTATCGATAGAAACGGTTAATCTAGTACACTTCCTGTGATAGCCTCTCGCCGCGTCGCAATCAGTTCGTGGAAGCCGCTCGCTTCAATTAATACTGTTGAAAATGTTGTGTAAATTAATAAAATGTGTTTTGCATATACGTTTAAATATTATATTGTGGGGTGGATTAGTGGCCGTAATAATGTGGATAGCGTCCTGCAAGTACGGCACCAAAAATGAAGAAATTATTCCGCTATTAGTTTGGTGGACGAAAGGATTTCCAGGGACGTTTGAAACCAAGACTTGTGCTAACGGATTAAAGTGTAATATTGTCAATGATAGTTATGGAGCATTGGATGCCAGAGCTTATTTATTTTACGGGAGTGCCATAGACTTTAACCATCTGCCTCTGCCTCGGAGAAGTAGCGATATCATTTGGGCCCTGTACCACGAGGAGTCCCCGAGGAACGTGCCAGAGTTACTGCACGACACGGTGTTGAGTCTGTTTAATTATTCCTCGACATTTAGCAGGCACAGTGACGTGCCCTACACCCTGCACTATCTCAACTCTGTAGAAGAAATCACGAGTAAGCAATATTTTGTAGACACTAAAGATAAAAACGCACTGCTGGGGGAGTTGGCCCCCGTCCTGTACTTGCAGTCCGACTGTGAGACGTCCAGCGAGCGCGACGCTTACGTGCGCGAGCTGATGGCGCACGTCGCGGTCGATTCTTATGGACAATGTGTCAATAATAAACAGTTGCCTGATAAATTCAAAGAAGACTATTTAAATAATTTGAACGATGATCAGTTTTTGAAGTTTACTGCTAGATACAAGTTCGTGGTGGCCTTCGAAAACGGCGTTTGCGATGACTATATAACTGAAAAACTTTGGCGCGCTCTTAAAGTAGGGTCCGTGCCAATATATTTTGGTTCCCCGTCGGTGAAAGACTGGTTACCGAACAATAAATCCGCTATTTTGTTGCAAGATTTCAATACTGTCGATAAATTAGTGAAACATTTGAAGGAATTGTTAAATGATGATAATTTGTATGAAAAGTATCTGCAGCATAAAGTGAAGGGTGCGATAAGTAACGGCAGACTGCTGGAGGAGTTCGTCTCCCGGCGGTGGACCGGAGACCTCATGGAGACCGTCACCAAGCTGGAGTGTTTGGTTTGCGAGAAGGTTCACCGCAAGCTGTTGGGCAGCGTGGAGTCCCGCGCGGTGAGCAAGGCCCACTACAACTGCCCGAAGCCGGTGTCCGCTCTGAGCCTGCGCGTCAACCCAAACAACGATTGGTTGTATTCGTGGGAGAGCGGTAGGAAAAAAGCTCAAGAAATATTTAATAAAATAAACAAACATGAATAAAAACAATATATAATTTAAATAAATATAGTTTTACTGACAGACGCCATCTAGCGGTGATATCGGGTGTATATGTTGATGTAGACCTCGTTTGATGACGTGCGGGATCGTTTTTGGTACCATCCTGAAAGCAGAGCATAATGGTACGGTGAGAGCTCAGCACTACCTGGCTACCGAAATGTTTTTAAATTGAATTTCATCCATGATCCAAGACATCTTTCGAAGGCATAGTGCACAGATGTGGTAGGTAATGATTATTAATTTATTAAGTTTGTTTGTTAAGGCAGGTGCCATACTAAATATTTTACAAGTTTATAATTTTGAATTCTATATTTATATTATCTCATCAATACAATTACCACAACTCATTTTTATTAAAAAGTGCCCCCTACAAGCCTCAATGTGCACTATGCCACGTGACATGTCCCTATAGTATATACCAAAAAGTGCCCCCTACAAGCCACAATGTGCACTATGCCACGTGACAAGTTCCTATAGTATATACCAAAAAGTGCCCCCTACAAGCCACAATGTGCAATATGCCACGTGACATGTTCCTATAGTATATACCAAAAAGTGCCCCCTACAAGCCACAATGTGCACTATGCCACGTGACAAGTTCCTATAGTATATACCAAAAAGTGCCCCCTACAAGCCACAATGTGCACTATGCCACGTGACATGTCCCTATAGTATATACCAAAAAGGCCCCCCTACAAGCCACAATGTGAACTATGCCACGTGACATGTCCCTATAGTATATACCAAAAAGTGCCCCCTACAAGCCACAATGTGCACTATCCCACGTTACATGTCCCTATAGTATATACCAAAAAGTGCCTTCTACCAGCCACAATGTGCACTATGCCACGTGACATGTCCCTATAGTATATACCAAAATAAAATTATACATACTTAATATAAAATATTAAGTAAGTATATATTTTAGTTTTGTTAGTAGGTATTTTAACGTTCCTCAGTCAAGTTGGGGGAGGTAGCACACTGACCAGGGGCCTTACCGGGAAGCCACATCGACACACCGATCGACGCGTCGATGGATAAAATTGTATAGGAAATATTGTCTATGGGTAAAACTCGATCGCCGAGAAACGTCAAATCACATACATTTTACATTCGCATTCGATCGATCGACGTGGCGATCGGTATTTCATGTGGCTTCCCGGTAGGGCCCCTGTTGATTGATACGATGTAAATGAAATAATCCATCGCAAGCACCCGAAGCGCCTCGTGGTCGCCAGTCCATAGAGTAGGGAGACAGGGAGGCAGTAGCGCCTGCCCAAGGTATACTCACGTGATGCAGTCGATGATAGGGCAGACGGACAGGCACAGGGTGCAGCCCGTGCAGTCCTCCGTCACCAGCGCTGTGTGGGACGTCGCGTCGAACCTGCGGACATGCCCGTGTGACCCCATGTGCTGTAGCGGCGACACCCACCAAATCTGGCAGCTCCGACCGGAGGCCGGCACTGCGCCACTGCGCGTCTCCGCTTTGGTGGGTACCGCCCCTAGCAGGCCTGTGTTTAGGCCTATACTAATACATTTCCACACCTAGCAAGCTTTACAGAAAAACTCACATTAATGAGAATCTCTAGTAGGAATCAAACCTACCACCTCCGATGCAACATTTTTACATGTGACTACATTTACCTGATCGTAAGCAGGCTTACAAAATCCATGAATAGGGTCGATCAGTAGAGCATTGATCGCTCCACTATGCCGTTATTAAATGAGCGATCAAGAAATAACGAAAAAGACGAATTTGCATTACGAATCCACTTTAATAGCGTTTTCGTGACCGCACTTTGAAAGGAGATCACCACTTCGACATTAAATCAATGAAATAGTCTGAAAACCGGTGAACCAACAGACAGAGTAAAACCAAAACATGACTAGGTCACTTGATGGTTTCTGTGTTTGTATGGGCGGTGGTAGTGAAACCGGTCGGCCCGATGCCGTCACGCATTCAATCAAGGTTCCATCGTTCGTGACGCAATACTTTTATCAAAATACGTAAAAAATCCAGAATTTCAGCTTTTTGACCAAATCAGCTCAAATTAGTTCCATCCAAATGCAATACTTTTCGAGAAAAAAATGTCCAAACAAACGCCACTTGATTTTACTCAATATCTCACTAATCAAGTTTTAGACTGAGCTTAGTGACGGAGATTAAATATGTAGATTACAACCTTCATTGAACACGCGTTTACGTTATGTTACGAGTTATTGACGGTTCAGCTATATAAAGTTCGAGCTGGCTGGAGCATCATTTCTAAGTGGTAGAAGTTTGGCAGGTTGTTAAGGAATAAGCCCGTGAAACACTTTGGGGCAAGTCGATTATTTATCAGACGATCGCATCTCTACAATGGATGAATAACATCGCCGGGGCACTCACCGGATGGCTTGGTAGCCGGAATCTGCGCACGCCATGTAGCACTTCCCGCAGTTGATGCACATGTCCTGCAAAACCCATCCATTACCACATGCAGGCAACTCGATACTATTGCCACAACAAACAATATTGCATATATTTATTGGAAAACCGTTGAGAATATAGCAGAGGCTATATGAATATGTAGAACATAATATTTTAGACAATTGCCCCTATCTCTGTTTTTACCAGATGCGGATTAGGGATATCCGTTGTTACTAAGTAGCTAATTGGTATACGCCGGGAAGAAGCCGGGTAACAATCTTCGTCCAGGCTTCTTACACGGGTGCGATTCGCACCGCGAAAAGTTAATTGCTAAACTTAAAATCTAGACTTACCGTAAGGCTTTTGTGGTGCTTCAGCGTCGAGATCCCTGGGTACCCAAGGGATGCAATAACTTCGATGTTGAACCAAAAGCACTAAGCCACGTAAAATACGGCGTTGGAACCATGTAATATTAACAACACACAACGCGACAAATCTGAATCACTTGTAGGCGCCTAATAATGGCGTACAAACACTACATATGTAAATGGGATTTCTAATAGGCCGCCCATACTCACTGGCGGAGCAAGAACACTATTCCAAGTTAGAAAACAAAACAATTACTTGTTCACAATTATTATACAATTTTACAAAAACATTTTCACTGACAGTTCTGTTCAAAGGTCATGACCACAGATTAGCGTCCAGACTATTTATCAAAATCAAACATTCCCCCGCCCCGGATAGAAAGAATCTATACGCTACACAACGGGCAAACGGGAGAGTGTTGCCACCGCTCTCTTCAAAACGGAATCTCCAACCATAACCTCAGCAAAACGAGGCACTCCATCCTCTCCTGGAACCAAGTTAAGAACGCGCCCCCTTCTCCTATGCAATGGGGACAGGTTAGAATCCTTAACCAGGACAAGGTCTCCTATTTTTGGAGGGTCCATGATGGACTGATAAGATGGACCGTCCATCTTATCAGTCCACTTCACGCGTTGCTGTAATATGTGAAGGTATTCGAGCGACCAGCGATGCCAGAAATGCTGGGTCAACTGCTGGATCAATTCAAATCGCGACAGTCGAGTACACTTCACATCTCTGAAGGAGTATTCAGGCAAGGCGACAAGTGGCTGCCCTATCAAAAAATGACCTGGAATCAAAGCCTCGAGGTCGTTTGGGTCTGAAGAGAGCGGGCACAATGGGCGTGAGTTGAGGACGGCTTCAATTTTACAAAATATCGTAGCAAGTTCCTCAAAGGTTAATACGTTTTCTCCTATCACCCTACGTAAGTGAGTTTTTGGTTTGAACCCCCAAAACCGCCCCCCTGGCTACGCCCATGTATAATGATTCCTTCACTTGTACCATGTACTATTATTTATTCTGTGCTTGAACTTGATCGCCTTAATAGAATTCCGAAATATTAACCTTTTTTTATGTCGTATATCGTCTGCAATGGTATCATTAAACATTTCTTTGGGCAAAGATCCAATAGGCTAATGAAATAATTTTTAATGTCCTTGGGCAAATAAGAAATATGACCTCCTAATGGAAAGGAAACGCGTATATTCTTATTTGTCGAAATACAACATAAAAAAGGTTAAATATATCGGTTTTTTTTTCGATAGCACACCAGAGGCTCTACCATGGGCTTGCGCATTGTAGCAACGTAACGTATACGTAAACAAAAACGTTACGTTGCTACAATGCGCAAACCCATGGTAGAGCCTCTGATAGCAGAAGTACCTAGGTACATCATATTATGCGGCCACATTTTGTTCCTTAAAACGTTAGATGGACAAAATCAGTTATTAACGCGTTCTCCAATCAGAGAAGGTTAAAAACTATTCTGAAATCGTTATTTTAAAAATGAACACTCACGTTATCAGAAACAACGTGGTCGCAGATCAAATGAGTTATATGTTCATATTGAAGGCGATCAAGTTGAAGTGAAGGGATAATTTCTAAGATGGAGTGCTCATCACTACGCTGTTAAAACACTAAAGAATAATTTTGAGCAACTTTTATCAACTCTCGAAGACATGTGTGATCCCAGCAGCCTTAGCACGGCCAACCCAAGACGCGATACAAGTCGCGAGCAAACGTCAAAACGGTGTGGCGTGACATTTTGCTAGCACGGGTTCCCAAGACAAGACTTCAAAATCTTGTTATGAAGTATAAGTCTTGTTTTCATTCACTCTTCTCAGCATGGGAGCCCAAGACTTAAAGATTTGTCACATCGATAAAGACTATTATGGCGGGTTTTTATCACGTTCGGCTTTATGTGGTGACATAGAAATCTTGCGTGAAATTGTTTGATTATTTTGGAAAAGTAGTAATTAGGGAATAATTTTATTATGGGAAAGTGGGAATTATAGGAACATGGGTATTAGGGAAAGATGTCATTAATAAAAAGTGGGAAAAACTCCAACTTTTTTAAAAAGTAGGAAAAAGTCCCACTTGACAAAAAAATTATTTTTTAGTGGGATTTTTTTTAAAGTCCCACTTTTTTAAAAAGTAGGAAAAAGTCCCACTTGACCAAAAAATCATTTTTTAGTGGGTTTTTTTAAAAGTCCTAATGACGAAAAAATTTTTATAGTAGGATTTTTTTTAAAGTCCCACTTTTAAAAAAAGTCTCACTTGACGAAAACATGATTTTGTGGGAATTTTTTATAGTCCCACTTTTTTTTAAAATATTTTTTTAGTGGGAATAAAATCCCATTTTATAAAAAAGTTGAGATTTTTTTTTTTTTTTTCCGCTTATTCATGAGGTGAAAATTTTTTCCACCTTTCATATATAATTTTTTCGAAAAAGTAGGAAAAAGTCCCACTTAACGAAAAAGTCCCACTTGACGAAAAAAATATTTTTTAGTGGGGAAAAAATACCATTTTATAAAAAAGTGGGGAAAATTATTTTTAAAAAGTGGGACTTTTCCCCGCTTTTTCATTAGGTGGGATTTTTTTCCACTTTCCATAAAATGGGATTTTTGTCCTACTAAATTAATAATTTTATTATGGGAAAGTGGGAATTATAGGAACATGGGTATTAGGGAAAGATGTCATTAATAAAAAGTGGTAAAAACTTTCTTCACAGAAAAACTTTTTTAAAAAGTAGGAAAGTCCCACTTGACAAAAAAATGATTTTTTAGTGGGATTTTTTTTAAAGTCCCACTTTTTTAAAAAATTGGAAAAAGTCCCACTTGACCAAAAAATCATTTTTTAGTGGGTTTTTTTAAAAGTCCTAATGACGAAAAAATGTTTATAGTAGGATTTTTTTTAAAGTCCCACTTTTAAAAAAAGTCTCACTTGACGAAAACATGATTTTTTTGTGGGAATTTTTTATAGTCCCACTTTTTTTTAAAATATTTTTTTAGTGGGAATTAAATCCCATTTTATAAAAAAGTTGAGATTTTTTTAATTTTTTTCCGCTTATTCATGAGGTGAAAATTTTTTCCACCTTTCATATATAATTTTTTCGAAAAAGTAGGAAAAAGTCCCACTTGACGAAAAAAATATTTTTTAGTGGGGCAAAAAATACCATTTTATAAAAAAGTGGGGAAAATTATTTTTAAAAAGTGGGACTTTTCCCCGCTTTTTCATTAGGTGGGATTTTTTTCCACTTTCCATAAAATGGGATTTTTGTCCTACTAAAAATCATTTTTTGTCAAGTGGGACTTTTTCCTACTTTTTAAAAAAGTGGGATCTAAAAAATCCCACTAAAAATCATTTCTTCGTCGATTGGGACTTTTTCCTACTTTTAAAGTTGGAATTTTCAATTTCCACATGACTACTTTTTCAAAATTCCCACGTCATAGCATACTTTCTCTTAAAATTACTACTAAACTACTTTTTTTAAAATTGTTTCCATATTCCCAAAATTCCCTCATTATTATAATGCTTATTTTCCCGTAATTCCCACTTTTATTTTACTAGAAATTAAAGGATTTAAAAAAGTTAAACATTGTCGCGGGCGGCGCTAGAGATTGATTACACCAATACCTCAAGCAAGATAAAACTCATGACAAGACATGAGTCTTGTCTTGAAGTGGCCGTGCTGCGACTGTAGGATAATGTGAAAGATTGACAACGGACACGCTTTCATGTCTTGTCTTGTATGTGGCCGTGCTACGGGGGCAGCAGCAGCAGACAAATGTCGATGATACCAGAGAAGTCGCATCCACACTCTTACCAGCTCTGTATGAGTTTCGTTGTTTTATGCTAGGTACCTTATTTTTTGGTGTGAAGTCCTAGAATAAGTTAACATAAAAATATATACAATCATCTGGGCTATCGTTTGGGAAAAGTGTGTCATAAAAATAAAAGACCAAAAAAAAATTCTTCGAAGCCAACGTATACAAATAGTGAATACAGCTATTTCTTACGCAACTGAAAAAAGTTCTGACTCTTAGATATTTCGATTGAAAGAAGGGAAAGGAGAAATGGAAAAAAATGTGTTGATAGAACGGAGGACTAGAGCATCGTTACCAAGGCAATGGATGAAATTCTCATAACAATTGGTGTTGTTCAGCCTAAAACGAAAGAAGTACTTCGTGGTATAGTTTAAAGTCTGACAAACATCTATAATACATTTTCTGCAGAGGAGATTATTTTGGATATTTTACGACTGAGGCGCCATTTGAAAGCCGTCAGTATTTTTATCCAAAAGCTGCAGTCAAATGGACTACCTTGGAGCTCCTGAAATTAATTGTACAATGAGACTATTTTGAGTCTGTTCTCCAGCATGGAACAGACTCGGCGGCCACATTCTGTTTCTTATAACGTGAGCGTTAGATTCTCAATATAACGAATTCCGTTATTAGCACTCTCTCCGCCAATCAGCGAAGGTTAAAAACTACTCTGATTGGAGGAGAGCGCGCTAATAGCGGAAATCGTTATTTTGACAATCTAACGATCATGTTATAAGAAACAGAATGTGGCCGCTGGATAATCTGATTGTACTATGAATGTAAGTATTATGGTGCCTTTATGTGAAACAACTTTCTTAAAATTAAAGTTAATAAAATCTTACATAACATCCAAAATGAGCCGCGCGACTTTCTACATTGTCCAAGAAAAGGACAGGAAAATACATTTTGATAATGTGATCGAGTATTTTGTCAAAATGCATGTGAGTACGGTTAGTATGTGATTTGTTGTCTTATTGTGGGGGTGCTCAATCAAAAATGGCTTCCAACCCGCCGCCGCTGCGCATGACGGTAGGAACGCGTGAACGTACGAAGTATCAGCTTAGCCCACAGACTGATACCGACACATGTCTTAACAGTTTTTCACCGGGAGATGGTGTGACCGCGATAACCGGTCGGTGACGAGGGAGGTGTACTTACGTCGTTGATGAGCGCGACCACTTGCTTGGTGTTGTCGAGCTGCTTGTAGCTCCCGATGTGCGGCAGCGCGGCGCCCACCAGCTCGCGCACGGTGGGCACGGGGGGCGCGGCGGGGCCGGGGGGCGCGGCGGTGGGCGTCGCGGGGGGCGCGGCGGTCTGGAGCCGCTCGCGGTGCAGCAGGGCCTCGCGGGCCTGGGCGAACGGACCGAAGTGCGGGAGGATCTGTTGCGTACAGATATTAATCTAGCTGTCCGTCCCGAAGTGGTTTGGGTGTATACTAATGTACAAAATGAAATGAGACCAAAGTTTCGCGTTACAGAACAATCACGTAATTTTTACTACTTTTTTGCAACACAAAGTACCTTTAGCAAGCTGTAGCCTTTTTCGAATAATTTATTGAATTGATTAATCGGTAATGTAACAGCTATAACAATGTAAGAACTGAACGTCAATCTCTCCATACTGTCTTCTGTCTCACTCACTTTTTTATGAGATTTTTCAACTCAAAGAAGATAGTTTTTTTGCATGACGAATGAACCCATAACTAATTTTAAATGTATATAATAATAATATAATAATATGTACAACAATTTACACATATTGCTTTGGTCTGAAACTAAACTAACTATGTGTACTGTACCAGAAACAACGGTATAATACATATTATACACACCCAGACCATGACAAACTGTATAGAAAATATATTTTTTTACCCACGTAGTAACTGTAACGCCTGAAATATCGCCAGTGTTTTATAAATGGAATTATAGCGTCTTAATTAAAATATTTACTATTATTGCTTTATATATTTAATTGATTATTTCTAATAATTTGGATCTCTTGCAAAGATTCTTTGTAGTTTCTGTTAATAAAACGGGACATATTTAGTAAAAAAACAAAACATTAATTCAATGAGGAGTTTTCTTTTTGCCGGTTCCAAAATATTCCACTAGATGGCAGCAGGAGAGATATCCACAAAAACTGTCAAAAAAGGCTGTTTCTATACTTGAGTAGTCTATATTTCTATATAGACTACTCAAATATAGACTCTAAATTCTCTATGAATTAAAACTAAATTTTGGTATTGCAAGACGTGTTATATTTTTACCATATTTTGTCACTTTTGTATATTATGTATCTACTTACTCGTTATTCTTGCTCTCTATAATCTTTAGTAGATACCCTGTTAAGAAAAACTTCGTAAAAAAGACTATGGTACCTAAGAAATTCAAATTTAATTACTAATATGACATTTAAAAGAAAAAATATTGCTTAAGTTGGCGCCGTAAGGCAAAGTGCTCTGAGGCTCTACCATGGGTTTGCGCATTGTAGAAACGTAACGTATTCATTTACGTTTACGTGAGCAACAACCAATAGGATCGCTTTATTTTTGGTAACAGGATTGAATAAAGCGACCTTATTGGTTGTTGCTCACGTATACGTAAATGAATACGTTACGTTTCTACAATGCGCAATTCCATGGTAGAGCCTCAGGATATTAGTGTATATGTTAAACAAAGTTAAGTAAATTTTGTAAATTATTCATATAAAGGTATTTGTTTTCCTATTTACCCTAAATTTTGGGTGTATTTTATATATTACCGCTATCTATTTTGACAGTTTTTGTAGATAGCGACTAAACGCCATCTATTGTGTTAAAAATAACTACTGGAAAACTCCTCATTGGTACCCCTTGTGTTGTGTACTAAATTTGATTAACCAAATCTAGTCGCATATTTATGGCCAATCATCAATTTATTAAGGCACATATGTATATCATACTTTAATGAGTCCAAACCTCCTTTTTCGCGTTTTGGTTCACCTAATTTTAAATTGTAAAACACGTTTATGATAATATAACATATAATTTAAGAAGTGAATTTCACGTAAATCCATTCTTTTTTAAAGATGTGTATGTTTAATGTACTAACATTGCCGTGTTGATCCGTGAGATGTCGCACGGGCTTCCCCCGCTGGTGCGGCGCCACGGGCGGGCTCTGGCCGTCCCAGTCGCGCAGGCCGCGCGCGCGCAGGTACAGCAGCGCGCGCAGGCCGCTCGCGTAGTCGTCTATGAGCGACAGGTCCTGGTTCTGCACGGCGCTGCACACCTGCACCACGGGGGCGCCGCACAGGATGTACTGCAGCGCGGACTGCGCGGAGTCCACGCCGCCGATGCCCAGCACGGGCCAGCCGGGCGCCGCGCGGGCCACGGCCGACACCGCGCGCAGCCCCAGCGGCCGCGTGGCCGTGCCCGACACGCCGCCGTACGTCGTGCGACTCTCGGCGCCTGCGCACACACACACGCAATAGTTTGGGTCCGAGAGGGATGCGCCGCGAACAGTAAATTAAATGTTTTTAATATTTTTGCAAGTATACTACTTTTTACTATAAAAAATGACATTAAATTAAAAAAAAACTGCTTCCTATGAACCTTTATAAAGGCTCGATAATGAAACAATTTCATAATCCGGCAGCGCTAGTGCGACATTCATGTAAGTTTTCTCTTGATTAAAATTTACTGTCGTCAAATATATGTTTGTATATATAAATGTAGCTTTGTTTATTCCCATCAGAAACCACCAAAGTGTGAAGTGTGTTTTATTTATGTTGAAATAGTTATGAAGAATTGTTTAGTTAAGCTATGATACCCCGTGTGATAGTAATGTGGTACGCACCGACGGCGGGCCAGGGCCGGGCGTCGGCGCGCACGGACATCAGCCCGGACACCGTGTTGATGGCGGACACCCCGTCCGCGCCGCCTGCGCACAAACAATGTATATCACACAAACGTCAACACTAATTACATTTTAATGTGTTAATGAGAGTTTTCTTTTTGACGTTCCAAAATATTCCACTAGATGGCAGCAGGAGAGATATCCACAAAAACTGTCAAAAAAGGCTGTTTCTATATTTGAGTAGTCTATATTTCCATATTATGTCTAGTTACTCTATGACTTTTGCTCTCTATGATCTTTAGTCCTGTCAGGAAAAACTTTGTAAAAAAGAAAAAGATACCTTAAAAATTTTCATTACTCTTATACCTTCCTTGGCAGCCTTGGCCATGGCCACCACGTCGGTGATGTTCTAACGTACCTTCCTTGGCAGCCTTGGCGATGGCCACCACGTCGGTGATGTTGTAACGTACCTTCTTTGGCAGCTTTGGCCATGGCCACCACGTCGGTGATGTAACGTACCTTCCTTGGCAGCCTTGGCCATGGCCACCACGTCGGTGATGTTGTAACGTACCTTCCTTGGCAGCTTTAGCCATGGCCACCACGTCGGTGATGTTGTAACGTACCTTCTTTGGCAGCTTTGGCCATGGCCACCACGTCGGTGATGTAACGTACCTTACTTGGCAGCCTTGGCCATGGCCACCACGTCGGTGATGTTGTAACGTACCTTCCTTGGCAGCTTTGGCCATGGCCACCACGTCGGTGATGTTGTAACGTACCTTCTTTGGCAGCTTTGGCCATGGCCACCACGTCGGTGATGTAACGTACCTTCCTTGGCAGCCTTGGCGATGGCCACCACGTCGGTGATGTTGTAACGTACCTTCTTTGGCAGCTTTGGCCATGGCCACCACGTCGGTGATGTAACGTACCTTACTTGGCAGCCTTGGCCATGGCCACCACGTCGGTGATGTTGTAACGTACCTTTCTTGGCAGCCTTGGCGATGGCCACCACGTCGGTGATGTTGTAACGTACCTTTCTTGGCAGCCTTGGCCATGGCCACCACGTCGGTGATGTTGTAACATACCTTCCTTGGCAGCCTTGGCGATGGCCACCACGTCGGTGATGTTGGGCGTGAGTTTGACGAAGAAAGGTATGGTGACGGCGGCGCGCACCCAGCTCGCTATGTCCCGCACCAGTCGCGGGTCCTGGAACAGCACCCACCATCACGACTCGTATGGGTGGCCCGAAGAGTGTTAATAAACTCTTATATAATATAGGTAATTATTGTGCAAAAGTGTACTAATCGTGTAGAATAAACATTTGTTGTCTTGTGGCATCTTATATGAGAGAGTTTACTTACGCTGTGATCTCGGTGTTACCCAAAATTAAAAGAGAGAACAAAAATAATAACCAATTAATGCTCAAGGGGTGAAAACAGAATATGTAGATAATTAGCTCAGTAAACCTATTGTGCAAGAAGACGGAAATGCTGGTTAGACCCTACAGCCCGGGACACACGGGGCTGGTAGAACTAATAAGACTTGGTGCTTCATTGTCTACGACGACTTGCTCGGGGTACCCAAGACTCTTCCATATTGGTAGATGCACTTTTGCACTCACCAAACACTCTAATCAACAAACAACTTCGTACGGAATAAATAGTATTTACCAAGCTATTATAGCTATAGTGTTTGTGTTGGCGACCTACCTGTCCGCAAGCCAGTCCCATGCCGGCCTCGCCCATGCCGTGCGGACACGACAGGTTGAGCTCCAGCGCGTCGGCGCCGGCCCGCGCCGCGCGCTCCGACAGCGCCGCCCAGTCCGAGCGGTCGTACGAGCACATTATTGACGCTATCACCACCTGCAACCAGTTATGTGTTCAGGACGCAACCACAGCCATGCACAGCCCGCCGTTCCTATGACAGACCTTTTCGGGGAAGTCGTCCTTGAGTTCTCGGATGCTGCGCGTCCAGTACTGCTCGCACTTCTCGGAGATGAGCTCGATGTTGAGGAAGGCGCTCTGGCCCGGGCCGTAGCTCTCCCCGCTGGTGGTGCCGCGGACTATGCGCGGCGACACGTTCGTCACCAAATCCTGACGACATATATATATAACTAGCTTGGTCACGGTCTCGACATCAATAAAATGGGTTATCCGTCATTTACCAAGTAGCTAAATTCTCTTATAATTGTTGACTTATAAGACAGAACATCGTATAGCACACTAATAGACGCTTTGATTAAAATCACTGATCTTATATAAGCAGCTGATGGGACTATTTACGCTACAAGCACTTTCGATCCTATTAGGTAGTCATATAAACGTTTACAGGATTACATTATGTGATACTTATAGGAGTCTTAAAATGCATATTATAAAAATAAAAGCTCTCATAAATGCATTTAATAAGTCTATTTATTCTTGTTAACGTTTTGTTTTATCTTCTATAAGAAAAGTTCTCCTGTAAACGTTTTGGGTAAAGCTCATTCTTTATAAGATTCTCAAAACTTTCAGAAATGCTTAAGTATACTTCTAAATGCTCATTGTTTATCAGATTCCCGAAACTTTTAGAAAGGTTTGATTTAATTTAATTTTTATTTTATTAATTCGGAAAACGAACAGATATAAAAATCTTATAAATAGATATTTTTAACAAACATTACCAGTCAAGTTTTCACAAGTTTATTATGGATATAAAAGCTAATTGCTAATAAAAAATATATACTTATACTTTCTTAGTATAAGTAAAAACAAGATTAAAACATTAAAATAAACAAATACAAAGTGCCAACTATTAAACTATTGAATTTCATACAGGTAAATCAACAATATGCAGGGATTCTTTGTAGCTAAAGTAAAGACAAACTAAACATATCTGAATTATAATATTTAAAATTATACTTATTACAAGATCTTACCATATAAACCTATTTTGGGAATAATTCCTACGACAAGCAGATATGTGGAATAAAATGCATGATCTTACATTCCGATCCGAGTCGAACACTTAAAATCATTTTATTTAGTAAATATTCTGTATCTATCAAACCAAAACAGAAAAAATGGTACCTGATTTCCCTAACTACGTTCCATGAGAGTATTCGGGAAAAAAAAGTGACAAATGTGTACCAGAAGCAACGATATAATACATATTATATTTTATAAACACCCAGACCATGACAAACTGTACAAAAAACAGTAGTGTCTATATGGAATCTGAATAATATTTCTTTATCTACAATAACTCCTAAGTCTCTCACCTCGGTACCCTCTTAAGTACATTATCATATAATTTGTAATTAAAGTTTATGGATTCTTTTACGCGAGAACGATATAACACAACATTTATCAACGTTTAGTTTCAACTGGTTTCCATTACAATATAAAGATAGGTTAGTTAAATCATTCTGCAGTCTTTTATTGAATTAATAAATAAAAAATATATAATCATCAGCATAAAGAAGACATTTTGAGTTAATTAATGTCGTTATATCATTAATAAAAATATTGAAAAACAAGGGACCGAGGTGAGAGCCCTGGATGACCCCCGATGAAATTGGTACAAAGGATGAGCAAGTCTTTACTGTCACTGCCTGATGTCTATCCCCAAGGTATGACTTGATCCATTTTAGTCGATCGCCATGTATACCAACTCCCTGTAGTTTATAAATCATGAGAAATTTTGTCAAAAGCTTTTGAGTAGTCGGTATTACTCGGTATACACGTCGTCCACCTGAGTAGTCGGTATTACTCTGTATACACGTCGTCCACCTGAGTAGTCGGTATTACTCGGTATACACGTCGTCCACCTGAGTAGTCGGTAATTAAAAAAATATCGGAAATTTACTCTATGGGGAGAGCCTGATCGCGGTGAAACGTCAAATCCCATACATTGGCCTTCGATAGGTATTTCCTATTCGATTCGATTATCGATTGGCTCTTTGATAAGGCCCCTGGTATAAATAGAGCAATGAGCACCCTCCAAAATGCGTTTTTTTTTTACAAAGTGTTGACATCATGCCTATGCCGTCGAGGATTTTGTATAATAGTATACTACTAGTATTGCCAGATTTTTTTTCAGACTACAAAGGGGGACAAATGCTTAAATGGGCAAAAAATACGGGATTTCAGATTTTTTATCCAGGACATAAAAATAAAAGAGATTTCTGATTACCGGCAATCAAAACATATTTTTTAGCTTTTGTTAATGATCGTTTTAAATTATTATTGTAATTGAATAATTTCTTCTTAAATATGTTAAATAATAAAAATATAAAGTAGTGTCGATACCTTATCGAGTCCAAAGGTCTTGGTGACGGCGAACCCCCAACCCTGCTGGAAGGCGCGGCGGATCATAGCGGACGAGGTGGTGGGAGGCGCGCTGGCCAGACCGAACGGGTTCTGGAACCGCAGGCCGCAGACCTCCACCGAGAGATCCACGTCGTCGATGGGACAGTGAAACCGAGGCAACTCCACCGGGGAATCGAACGGGAGACCCTGCGAACCTCAATCAGTCAACATCTCATATTTTTGATATATATTTATTTTTATAAAGAAGAGAGGACGAGAAAAGTAAGTAGAATTAAGAGGAGCTAAAAAGACAAAGAAGTCATAAAGGAGGAAGGAGAGTAGGTAGAGGAGATAAGATAAGTGGGTACAGGAAATGACAGAGGAGAGGGAATAAGTGTAGTAGACGAGGTACATTAGGCGATGACAGAACACGAGGCGATAATAAGCAAACGAGAAGTATTCTACAATCAGCGCAGAAATCAATTTGTAACATTGCTAACGTAACATTCTTTATGGATATGATTCAAAGTTCATTTGAACTGCTCAGTAAATAGATTTCTCCTCATACGAGTAAGAGTTAGTACCGCGGTCACTCAACACAAACCAAGAAGTAATTATTAGGTCGAGTTGCTGAAAGCGTAAAATCGTAGCAGAAAAATCGTCCGCCAAACTCGGCGAAGTTAATAAGAGAAATGAGTGATGGCTAATACTGACCGATAATATAAACGGATTACCATTGCGACACTCAAACCTCCCATTTTTCATGAAAAATGGAAAAGGAGATGTGTAAGTGTATAGGTGTGTCCTGACCTGCAGATAGCAGTGCATGTACCAGGCGGCGACCTTGCCGTCGTTGACCGCCTCCACTGTGGTGTCGGCGCTTCCGGCCAGGTCGCCTCCCACGAACACCCGCTCGTGCGACACGCTCTGCATGGTCTCCGAGTACACTTCCGGTAAGCCCCATTGGTTCAGTTTGATGCCTGACATCGCCTCTTTTACTGTAAGTCAATAGTGAAGGTAAATAGTTTGACATCGTATAACGGTATGAATGGAAAGCGTGATGGCAAGTAGATACCTTGAGGGTCGTAGAGGCCGGAGCCGAACGCGCTCACGATGTGGTCGCACTTGAGGGTGGTCACTTGGTCCGGGTCCTCCACCCACTCGCCGCTCTCCGTCTGCTCCGTGCGACATAGCTTCAGTCCCGCCACCTGCCGGCCTCAATCCTTTATACTCTGTACTGTTCTACATAGCGTTCATACACAACATATCATGCACTCTCCAGTACATCTACCGGCAGGACGTCACATTTACCACGTGCCTACAAGCCCTACGTTCCGACCGGTAGCGCGGGCAGTTTTTCGTGGTGCCATCAAAAACCAGCGCGACAGCCCGTTTCAACACAGCCATGTATTTTTTTTAGCGACGCTAAAATACAGGGGCCTTATTCCGAGTTTGCAACCGCTAATCACGACAAGACGTTGACAAACTATACATATGGAAATATAAGCTCTATTCCAATGATTATATAGTATGTATTAGGTTGGCTATTATAATGCCGCCATCTTGAAATACACAAATTCTTCGCAAGTTTGAACATGTATGGAGCATTGGAATTTCAACTTTATAATTAACAAGATAGAACTTACATTTCAAAACCCATACTTTACGCAAAATGCGCGACGGTGAACGTGTCAAAACTCGGAATAAAGCCCCAGATCTGAAACGATCGGTGTTGATTTTTGATGCCACTTTTTGACAAGAAGCACTATTTTGAATTAAATAATTGAAATTAAAAATATTACTACCTTATCATTATATAATAAATCAATATTTTTTAATTAACTATTATTTAAATACAATAATTTTATAATATCACAATATTAATTTAACTAACAACCTCAAACTAAACATACCAAAGCTGAATTTAGTTACACGATATTGATTTATTAGCTTTAATCGAACTTTTAAAACTAAAGCGGATATGAATATATAAAATAATTAATTAAATTCCAATTTGTAGATAGATATTCACATGTAAACAAACATCTGTCAAAAAGTAGCCCGGCTAATTTTTCGTGTTAAAATTTCTGTTCGCGGAACGATTGGTGGTAACTTGAATTGCTAACATTTCCACGCGCTGGAACGACTTAGGCTAAAAAAAACAGCGATGCTGAGGTCGGAACGTGGCTAAGATAATACAAAGGACTCCAACA
The DNA here is from genome assembly GCA_947458855.1 of Monopis laevigella. Lineage (NCBI taxonomy): Eukaryota > Metazoa > Arthropoda > Insecta > Lepidoptera > Tineidae > Monopis > Monopis laevigella. Next base: position 25,944,707 of record OX381585.1, read on the forward strand.
CTGGCTTAACGATTTTCCATTTTACGGCAGTCGTGACCGGTCTTTGCCACTTTAGTTAATCAGAATTATCTCTGAGGATTAGCAAATCCTCAGAGATAATTCTGATTTTATTCACAAAAGACGGTCTTACAATTAAAATTTAGTGTATAGTTATTACCCTGCCATTTTTGATGATGACTTCTTGAGGCGACATGAACGGAATGAATTCGCATTTCTCCTCCTTAGCCAGGTCCACCTGCAGAACAAACATGGCGTCACTAGAGCTGGCCATATACAAAGGCCACAGCACAGACCGGGCGTTACCTCCTCGGGCACGGCGCGGATGTGCGCGAACCCCTTGCGGAACACCAGGAACACGCGGCGCGCCCCGCAGCGCAGCGCCGACGTGGCGCAGTCGAAGGCCGTGTCGCCCGCGCCCAGCACCACCACCGCGCCGCGCAGCGCCGGCAGGGGGCGCGGCGCGGCGCACGCACACATACCTACACACACATTGTCTAACTTATTTAACAACTTTGGAAAAAATGCAAATGCTATCAAATGGTTTTTAATTAATCAATGGGTTCACCGGGTTTCTGGAAACTATTGCGTCTTCTTTCAGGGTACGGTTACGAAACGAGCAATTGATATGACGATAAGGCAACCAGGATCGTAAATTATATTAGTAATGCAAATTCGTCTTTGTCGCCGCCCATTTCATAACCGCATTTATTAGCCGACCAATGCACGTTAAACACAAAGTTATTTAACATGGATACATTATTCATGGACTTTGTAAGTCTGCTTACCATAAGCTAAATACAACGTCTATTTAATTATTAAAAAAAAAATATGGGAATAATTGTTTTATTCTTATGGAAATAAAGTTCTTTAAACCTAACGTCACAATAAATGAATATATACCTATGTATATGATGTGCTAGAGAGGGCGCTTAAAGAATAACGACTTTTATGGACGAAGAACGAGCACGCGATGAATTCAAGCGGTATGAAATAGGAAAAGCAAGAAGAAAATAAAATAAGACTTGTCATTCGGCCATTGGATATTGGGTGGGGCCTTGAACCGGCGAGGGTTAACCCTGTTACCGGTGCAGAGACTCAGTGGGCCCGCAAAGAAATAAGAGCTGGAGCAAGAGTGAGGTAGTGACCTGGCTTGCTGGCCCGGGAGACCAGAGGCAGTAGGTCCTTGCTGGTATAGAAGCCCATGGCCGGGGTCAGACCCTCGAACATGGGCACACGGTTAGGCTCCGGCAGACCGATGCCCAGGAATATCGCTGCACAGCCTTCTGATAGCAAACCCTGCAAATATAAATGTTTTGTTCTTACTCACCCCACATACCGGCTAAATATTGCGGTTAACAAATATATGAATTATGTTTATAAGAAATGGACAGCTACCACACTAAACTCTAAGTCACTTGAGTCGGTAAATTTTGGCAGAGGTTACCAAACGAGAGGCTTCGGCATCTGTAGCCGTAGTGTGAGTTTTTTTAACATTTACTTTAGCGTTTACTATACTACCGCGTTAACATTTTGACCAATCACACGACCGCGGAAATTTTGAGAACTAGAAATGCGGTCGTGTGATTGGTCAAAATGTTAACGCGGTAGTATAGTTAACGCGAAAGTGAACGTTAAAAAACTCACACTAGGCCTACTGTGTGTTATTATACGTTATACTCGTATCAAGAGGAAAGGTTTATTTGTCCTGTCGTCAATAAAGTCATCCGGCAAACGCGACCATTTTTATTTTCACTTAAAACGGGACATTGTGGAAATTATGGAGACAGTCACAATAATGAAACAAATTTTATTTTTTTTGAAAAATATATTAAAGATTTTTTTATAAAGATAATTGTTCAATAAAAAGAATTATTGAAAAATTTTAAAAGCTATTTGTTATTATTATTTACAATAAGAATTAAATAGTTTTTTTTTATATCAATTTTCAAAGCCATGTTTGAGAATAGCCAAAAGCTACGTTTTCAGGTGTCTACAACGAAGACTCAATTAGTTACCTATAGGTACAGCATTTAGAAATGGCCTAGGTATATTCTCTTATAATAGTGACTTTGAGTTTTTGTAAGTGTTGACCCTCATGATAACGAAGACGGGACACTTCGGCGTCCCCACGCTTTCCTCGGGGATACCAGGACGGAGTAAAAAAAAAACTAACACACCCATTAATCACCAATAACAGAGAGAATAAAATTCTAATGTGTGATATAGCCACAGAGTTATTAGCTAATAGTAATAACGTAGAGAATGATGCTGGCGGAGTGTATGGCGACAAACTGACCTGCACGGTGAGGTCGTCGCTGGACAAGCTTCTGCCGCAGAGGAACTTGACTCCGAGGTCCCGCACCAGCCTCACCTCGTGCTGGACCGCCTCGTACGGGAGTCGGTACTGCGGGATCTCCGAGGAGCTGCGACACACGGGACAATAGTAGCAGAGGTTTCTGCAGCACCATCAAGTCGCCACAAAGACGACGCAAATAGGGATTATGTTGTTTGTTAAATTATTTATCCATAAAGCATAATCAATATTTTCTTATATAACAAACAATCGACTTTCAAAAAATTAACAAATCCACAAAGGTTAAAATAGCCATCTCCGTGTCTGTGTCCAGTAGGCCTAGTGTGAGTTTTTTAACGTTTACTTTCGCGTTAACTATACTACCGCGTTAACATTTTGACCAATCACACGAACGCATTTCTAGTTCTCAAAATTTCCGCTTGGAGCGCTGAACCATTTCCCATACAAATTTTAGTTAACTCAAACGCAAAGTAATAGTTAGAAAACTCACACTAGGGGTACTGTACACGAGGTTGCCGCACTAAATTATTTTTGAACAAACCATTTTCTTCGACATTCTTCAAAGGTTTAATTACCTTTCTTGTTGGTACTTGTCGCAATGGATGCTTATTCGCGTACCACACCAATGCAGCTTCGTTGTTTCTATTATTTACAAAATACGTTCAAATCGCGAGCTTTAAAGGCCTTTTTTGACAAGAATTACATAAATTGCAACTAACAACCAACTAATAAAGCGCAAACATAAAATTGTGATTATCGAATCGAATTTGAAAGTTAAAACTTTTTATCTTACTTTTTTTTTCAGACAACCTTATTTATAGCGGATTATAAAGGATCTACCCAAAACAAAAAAAAATGCCCAATGTAGAAGTTTGACTCCCTTACCGAAATGTATGGAAAAATCTTTCGCGATTTCTGTCATTTCTGGGACTTTTGATCATTATGAGAAAGAGGTCGATTGGCATCAAAAAAAATTTTTGTATAAAATTATAATTTACTTACTTGACTTTTTTTTATTGCAGTAAGACATGTGACTTTGTATCTACCTGGTGGTGAGCAGACCTACAAAGTCCATAAATGGGGTCAATCAATAATTGTTCTTAAACAATATTGATCGCTCCCACTATGCCGGCTAAATGATGCGATTACAAAATGGGGGGCGACAATGACGAATTGCATTACGAGTACCTATCTATATTTTAATATACTCGCTGCCTTATCGTCAATTCCCTACCCATTTCGTAACTGCACCCTGAGAGATGGAGACTACCACTTTGACAAGAAATCGATGCAGTTGTCTCCTGAAAACCGGTGAACCCACAGACTAAAACCGAAACATGACTAGGTCACTTGACGGATGACTGTACATTTTTTCCAAAAATAATTATTATTCTTCCTAGATGACAATTATAAAATGACGTCCTTGCGGTTCACAAACAGAAATTCTAATTCTTAGATAACCGGGTTATGAAACAAGAATTATTTTCCTGTTTCAATACTGATTATCATCGCTGCTGAAGCGATTATAGGTTGTGAGAGAGGCTCACCTCAGTCCGCCTATGTATGCCTCCTTCTCGTAGACGGTGATGTCTGTGTAGCCCAGCCGCGCGAGGAAGCTGGCCGCGCTGAGGCTGGCCGGGCCGCCGCCGACCAGCGCCAGGCGGTGCGCGGCGCCGCGCGGCAGCGGCTTGCGCTCCGGGGACAGCGTCTGCGGGATGTTCATCTTCATGAATATCTGAAACATATATTGTTTGGGCTATCACCAGTGCCACAACAGGGTTCCTCGGACTTGTCCCCGTCGCTCTACGGGGATAAAATAATGATTTCACATTTGTTTTATTAAAATAAAACTATAAAATATTTTATTTCTGTGCGTTTTTGTTTTGTTAAAGAATATTTCACTACTTACTGTACAGTTTAAACTTAGTAGGGATCACCAATAGGACGGGATTGAAGGCTACGTTATATCCCGGTTAAATAATTCCCTTGGAAATATCGAAACAAACAATTAGTCCGTGCACAATTACCTAGGATAGATTGCCTGGTCACAACTTTAGGTACTAATTGTGTCACCTGCCAGAACAACGGCTCTATTGAGGAGCGGTCGGTGATGAATGTGTTAAGTGAGTGAGGCGAGCGAGATACCTCTACGGCGAACTGCTGCAGGCCCCCGATGTTGATGGGGCCCTCCTCGCTGGCGTGCAGGTTGCAGCCGCCCGCGCAGAGGTCGCTGGTGGGGCACACCATGCCGCACGTCAGCCCCAGCGGGTTGTCCGACAGGATCGCCTTGGCCGCGCCGTAGTAGTTCTGCGGACCGCCGCTACCATCAGACACTCGCCCAACCGCCATCACTCAAAACTCTTTCGGCTCATCATCATGTCACATTTTTAAATTATTTAAACAAAATAAATTCTTGGCTGTTTCAATATGTGGATGGCCAGAAATATTGTTATTTTTTGAATCCCTCCATACATAGGAGTATAATGCAGTCAGCCACAAACCGGAAAAAGTTATATCCAACCCTCAAAACGTTCATTTGACTCCCTTCCGCGGACCTTTAATAAGTCGTCTAGGTTTTCCTCATTGCTTACTATATTTTACCCTAAATTAGTTTTTTTTTTTTTTTTTTTTTTTTATTGGAGCACGACATGTGACTTTGTATCTACCTGGTGGTGAGCAGACCTACAAAGTCCATGAATGGGGTCAATCAATAATTGTTCTTAAACAATATTGATCGCTCCCACTATGCCGGCTAAATGATGCGATTACGAAATGGAGGGCGACAATGACGAATTGCATTACGAGTATATACTCGCTGCCTCATCGTCAATTCAACCACCCATTTCGTAACCGCACCCTGAAAGGAGACTACCACCTCGACAAGAAATCGATGCAGTAGTCTCCAGAAAACCGGTGAACCCACAGACTAAAATCGAAACATGACTAGGTCACTTGACGGTTTTTGCATCTGTATGGGTGGTGGTAACGAGACCGGTCGGTCGGCCTAACGAAGTTATAGAGACCTTCCTGGGAGGAAGGTCTCTATAACTTCGTAAAATTATCGTAAAATTGACCACATCGTAAAATTATCGTAAAATTGAATTAAATGAAAAAATGTACTTTGATCTAAAAAAAAAATAGCGGTATGGCCTCTAAATATATTAAACAATAATCTATATTTTTTAGAATTAGTCTCTGTCTGTTTGTTTGTCACTTAAACACATGTCCGTCAGGATTGAGGGGCCAAATTTTATATAAGTAATAAGAATTACCTAATAATTCTTATCCCGGAGTAAAAATCGATCTAAAGTTTGTAAAACTTAAAATAAAAAAATTATATGGAGATTTAGTTGGCCCCTCCGTGCTGACGTTTTCATTAAAGTAAACCTCAATATCTCCAAATCAATACTAGTTGCAAACTAGAAAATATGTCTATAGTGTGTAAAAATATATACCTACTCTAGAACCACGCTCATATTGAATCCGTTTAATATTAACGAAAATATTTAAAAAAATAAAAATCTTCATATACATGCGTGGAATAGGGTGACCACGCTGGCATAAGAATTATTAACAAATTCGTACTATAAAAATGTGGCCCCTCAATCCTGACGGACATCTTGAACACTACTGGACACAAAAATGTGGCCCCTCAATCCTGACGGACATCTTGAACACTACTGGACACAAAAATGTGGCCCTCAATCCTGACGGACATCTTGAACACTACTGGACACAAAAATGTGGCCCTCAATCCTGACGGACATCTTGAACACTACTGGACACAAAAATGTGGCCCTCAATCCTGACGGACATCTTGAACACTACTGGACACAAAAATGTGGCCCTCAATCCTGACGGACATCTTGAACACTACTGGACACAAAAATGTGGCCCTCAATCCTGACGGACATCTTGAACACCACTGGACACAAAAATGTGGCCCTCAATCCTGACGGACATCTTGAACACTACTGGACACAAAAATGTGGCCCTCAATCCTGACGGACATCTTGAACACTACTGGACACAAAAATGTGGCCCTCAATCCTGACGGACATCTTGAACACTACTGGACACAAAAAAAGCAAAACGCTTATAACAATTTATAAGCGTTTTGGTTTTTTTGTTTAATACCTTTCAGCTCTGGGGACGACAGGGAGTTCAGATATACAGAATGTTTGTATTCTCTTAAGAAAGTTTTTAAATACACGATAGAAAGTAGTTTTCTATGAAGCAAAGTTGAAACTGCATATAAATATTTTCGATTATATACCTACTTAGGTTATTTATTTTTTGATAAATTAACTTTTTTCGTATGAAGTCGGATTTTTTAAAGTAAGTTAGCGATTACAGTGACTGGTAGGTAAGTAGTCACTGAAAGCCTAATTTATATTAAATCGGGATAGTATATAGCCACGGCCAACATATTTACTTTACCTAAGTAATAATAGAACCTAATGATCTATTAAAATAGCTGTATTGTTTTAATATAAATGATAATTATGGTTGACAAGGTTGTGGGCACCGGCGCGGCGGCAAACAATATAAACCATTGCATTTGCTGAGAATGTGATAAGTGCCGCTGATACGAGTTGGTGTTATCGTTGTTCCTTATCATTTATCTATTTATTATTATTCTGAAACGGATGTCAATTCATCGATTTATTTTGGTATTAATATAATGAATGACACAGCTTAAACGGCGTACCCTGCGGTAGGTATTGTTATTAAATAATAATTGAATGGAGTAAGACCACGTGTTCCGTAGTGTTGGAAAACACAAACACCTAAGGGAAAACTTAAACATGCAATGTTTTTTTTGTTTTATAATTAAGTTAAACCATCTATCTAACTAATTAAGTAATCAACATTTAGATTTTCTAAATAAGATGCAACATTAAGCAAAATAAACAAAACCCTTAGTGTTCGGGTTTACCCGACCGACGCCTGACGTCAGTTGGGTAAATAAGGGGGGTTTGAAAAAAAAAACTCTGTCGCCTGAACTCTAGAGGTAGAAGGCAGCGTTTTTCTCATGACAAATACTACCCATAAACCTTACTCTATAGTTCAGGTGTTTTAGGAAGACGGACTGTAAGTGTTCGATAAACGGTGTATTGGGGTGTCCAACCCCAAATGCTACTGGCATACTCAAGAACGCTCCTACCATTGGCATAATAGACCATGTTGATGCAGTGGATGTCAGTGAAAGGAGAACACACCCTCGTTACGAATCCCAAATTTCGAAGGCTTAGCTTCTTGACGATGGCTTCTACGAGTATACGCTAATATAAGATCAATTTAGAACCAAGGTTCACACCCAGATCGCTTATCATATCTACCTTTTGAATAGTTGTGCCACCGATATTTTAAACACAATTTATTATACTCTTGTTTCGAGGTGATATGAGCGCACTTAGAAATATTCACGTTAATTCTATTATTGTTATAATATTCATTTAAAGAGTCCAAATCTTTTTTTTTTAAATATCTTCGTGTCATCATATCATCATGTATATAAGGCACCTTCGCATTATAAAACAGCGGACCTAGGTGTAAACCCAAACCTAACTCCAAAAGGATTTCTTCTAGTTTCAACATCCTGAACAGCTTTTTGGAGATCTTTATATTTTGTTATTGTTTTTCTGAGGTATCGAAGTATCTAAAACAATAAATAAAATATGGAAGGGGCAATGCCGAATGATAGAGATCACCCTGTATGGTCTGCTCGCTATTGCCCTGGAGGATCAAAACAATTAAAATGATTTAAAAAAAAATCGGTTATATTACTTTTGTCGATAGCATTACTGTCATTAGAATGAATTCCAGTATGTAAAGGTTAATATATCTGTTGCTAGAAATAAAGCTACATCAAGTTATATTCACGAAAAATTAACATGAAATATCCATACCTTGACCCGTGCGTGCGCCCGTATTTTCCATGAAGGTAAAAACCGTGCGCGTCCGCGCGCTGGCGCGTTTTTTTAGCTTCATGATATTTTCCATGTTGTTGACTGACACTACAGGCGACCAGAATTTTAATATGGCGGTCATTGACGTAAATATATATAAATGATGTCGGTAAACAAAACATTGTAATCTCTTTTCAACTAACTAAAACTGTTGCGTTCGGGATTACCCGGCGTTCGTGTTTCCCCCACTTTCCTACCTTATTGGCAATGCTGGTGATGAACGCCTTGACGTCGATCTGCGTGGGACAGGACTTCTGGCACGGCGCGTCAGCACACTTGAGGCAGCGCGCCGCCTCGCGGAGGGCGCCGCGTTCCGACAGCGTGCTGTGCTTTATGTCCTCGAAGTTCTTTTCCAAGGGGGGGCATGACTGCAACATGGTGTGTAACCAGCTTGAGACCCCTCATGAGGTGTGTTCAGACCGAAGATCTATCTATCTATCTGAATACATCTTTGAGGCACAAATACAGTCATAACTCTTTTCAATCATACACGCCGATTACTGAGGACTATCAATTTTAATAGGTCTACCTTAACCAATTAACTCTATAAAAAGTGACTTTGTATCATCAGCTCTCTAAAACACTGGAGCTTTTGCACCTGCGAAGAGAGGTTGCATCGTTGAGCGTATTCTACCGCCTATATCACGGACAGTGCTCTGAACAACTGTTTGAACTCATCCCTCCTTCCCCATTTCGTTTCCGTACTACACGCACTGGCAATAAAATGCATACACATACAGTGGAAGACAGGCCCACCAGAACAAAAAGGTATGGTGACTCTTATATATGTCGCACGATAAAAAAGTGGAATGCCTTGCCTGCGTGCGTGTTCCCTTCTTCCTTTAATCTAGAGTTCTTTAGGCGTGGCGTGAACAAGTTTCTCAAGCAGACATAGTGGAATCAACCAATTGAAGCAAGCACCATAGCTACTATTGGTTGAGAACACTCTTGGACGTTACATTATCACTTACCATCAAGTGGATGTAGGGTCACATGTCCTGCGCTAATAAAAAAAAACTTAAGGATAATCAGACCAACAAAAGTATGAATTGAGTTGATCATAAATGATGCGGTTACAAAAACGCCCATTTTGTCAAAGACGAATTTCTATTAAAATTCTTCTTTAATATCATCGCTGTATCAGTCAAATATACCTACCAATCGTTTCATAACCGCACCCGAAAAGGATTATACCACCTCAAAAAGAACTCGATGCAGTATTCTCCTTACCACGTGTTTTGATCTCCCTCTAGTTCGTCACTCATTCATCATAATGCCTTTAACCTGCGGAATATGCTAGCTGCATGGTATGCGTCACGCACCGTACACTTGCGGTCGGCGTTCCTCTTCCAGTGCAGCTTATTCCTCTTGGTCTGTGCGGACGGCACCAGGTTGCTGTACGGCTTCACTGTGGGGTTCAGTTTCAGAAGGTTCTAGAATTTAAGGAATTGGTGGTAAGCAAGTGAATAACCGTCAACAGCGAGAGACGGACGGGGAACATAATGTCCCAACAAGTATTCTTCATGTTACACAATACGTACTGAGTCTAAGTAATAATAGCATTAAGAATTATTTTATAGGATGTAACAATAAGATTGGCAGTTGGAAACATTGGCTAACAATAACAGTGCCCCAGCAGTCGGACATCTGTTATTTCTTCTCGGCTGGTCAACAAAGGTACTAATAACATTATGCTGTCAGTGAGGAAGTAAATATTATATTTCAACCCTACCTTTTAGGTTAGCGCTCGCGACTTCGTTCCCGTGTGAATTTTTGGATAATTTTATAATTAATGTAAAGTTTAATCAAAATCCGTTTAGTACTACGAACGGATTAATAGACGTTGCTTAGCCTGAGCCATTAATTTATATAACTTAACTTCTCAAAAAGTTAACCATGATTTAACAAATTATTAAAAAATAAACAAGCAAATTGTATATATATTCTCAATAAAATTGTATTCTTTGTTGTAGTGTATGTTTCTTGTGCCGGCGACTCCCCAAGTATGGTTTGTTTATTTGCTCTGTGCCCCCCAGGGGGGTCGCGAGTCGACACAGTTTAGTTGTTTGTTAAACGCGGTATTTTACAATATTACATTATTGCTTGCATTTGTGAGCAATAACAATAACATCGCTCTCAGCGCGTCTCACTAACGGCGGGATTGACCTTTGTACTCGTATCTATTATACTTTGACTCAAGGTATCCATTTGCATAACACGGTCTAATACTTAACCTTGTATTTAATTGACTAAAATAATTGAAAAGACTAGAAACGATTAAAGTGGTAATTGTGTTGAAGCGTTACCTCAATGTCTGGCAGATCTCGGCTAAGCAGCACCGGCGCCATGGCGAAGGCAGCGGAACGACGAGCGGTAACAGAGGATATATCTCTGTGGACTGCGCACTGGCAGCGCCACACCACGACTGATGTTTGGTGACATACATTTTTCTGTATGTACTGTGAGCAAACATTCCTTGATTACATAGTTATCTGTTGGATAACTATGTATTTATTGAGTTTAAAACATATATTTCGCTGTAGAATATTATTTTTACTTTTCATGACGACAACTAGGGACGGATTTACTTTAGTTTTTGATACCCAAATTACACTGTTTATGTTAGGCATTTATTTACGTAGGTATACGTTAAAATAAGAGTTATCAGGCCATTGTTAGGCGTATCCTATAAAATGGGCATAACATTGGACAAGAAGCGCCGAGACTTGTAGGTGTAATATGCATTCATTGGGTAGCGGACGAACTCGCGGCTGCTGCGTTGTAAAAAATACTTACTGTACATATTCATACATTTACAATCATAGGTAGGTAGATACACTTAGTTATTGTCATAATTTAACAAAATAATAAAAATATCTGACTAATAGTGAAATAAATACTACTTAAACAATTTAACCAACAACGGTCAAATACTATCAATTTAAATAATAGCAACTGAAGGATTTTTTTAACGACAAAGTTCGAAAAAGTTTTTTTATGTAGTTTTATTTAAATGTCATTTTAGTAGGTATACCTACCCAACCTTGCTTCATAGACCACTTTCACTTTATTTGTATCTGAGGTTCTACTTCTCCTGCGTGACTCTTAAACCTGTATGTATATCTGCACCACCTGCAGCTATGTCGAAAAGTAATATACCCAATGTTGACCCCGAGATTAAATTTATCTCCTTATCTGCTATTTATTTATTATTTCTTAGCTGGTAGAAAATGCCTAAGATATTAAGCTCGCCTATGTACAATTTTGTGCAATAAAGAATTTAAAATAAATAAATAAATCTCCCTAACAATTTTCATCAAAATCGGAAAGGTAGTTTTGAAATGAAATTGTTTATTTTACCAAAAACACGTTACAATAGATGTTATAAAGCAATGGTTTTCAATGTGCTTTGCCACAAATGGCATGCAAAGGTATAAATACATACAGAGGTCAGTGGAATACGTAGGCCTTTAGTCATCAGACGAGCGCCATTGTTAAATATTTTTAAACAACTCTTGATCGCGGGTTTGGAGGTTCAAACCCCCTGAAATGTTTGGAAATAGACAAATTTGTATTGGGGAGCAGTTAGGGGGCGGAGCAGGTGGTAAATTGTTAATTTTTAGCCAATCAATTAGTTTAGTTATTGTTCTATTAATAGTAGTAAATTCATGTATACTGTTACTGCGAATAATGTGCAGTGGTGGTTGGTTATATCGGGTAAGTCTTGGATGTACCTACAGTCAAAGAAGAAGGGGATCTAATACACTACCCTGTGGGACCAAATCTATTTTCCAGAGCAGCGGCCACATTCCGTTTTTTATGACGTGATCGTTAGATTGTCAAAATAACGATTTCCGCTATTAGCGCGCTCTCCTCCAGTCATAGTAGTTTTTTAATCTTCGCTGATTGGAGGAGAGAGCGCTAATAACGGAATTCGTTATTTTGACAATCTAACGTTCGCGTTATTAGAACAATTAAGTTTTATTGCATTGGTTTATTCTGGGTATTTTTTTAACAATGATAATGTGGCGTCACTCCATCTCGTGAGAGCCAGCCTTTACAATCAGTTTCGTGTAAGCAATTCTTAATAAAAAAACATTCATTATTTACGTCATTGTCACTTCTCGGAGTAAATAAAAATATAAAATAAATTTCAAGACAAAGTATTTTATTACTAATATTAACTAATCCTATTATATAACATTAATAACTAGGCACATTGGTGACCCCGTTACTTACAATGTCTCTGGATCAAAGTAATAACGATGAAAACACGCATATGGATGTTGTAAATAAGATAAGTACAAAAATACCCCCTTTTTGGAAAAGCAACCCTGCGCTATGGTTTAATCAGATTGAATCACAATTTATTATTTCAAGAAATTTAAAAGATGATATGAAATACCACTATGTGGTAGGTAATCTTGAAAGTGAAATATTATCTCAAGTTAGCGATATTTGGTACGTTTGAGTACTGCTTAAAAGGCTTACAAAGCTAGCTTAATTTACTTGACAGGTGTTTTTTTAGTACTTCGCTTTGCTTTGGATTTTTGACGTCACAGAAAAAAAGCAAATTACGTCATCGAATTCGCTGCGAACGCTTGGAAAATACGAGTAGTGCAATCAAAGTAAATTGTCTGTGGTCACAATTGTGTATCAAATACTTTTTTTTGTTTTTTTTATTATTCCCTCCCTTTCACTTAACACTTTATGAACTCTATTTTGTATGAATTTTATATGATTTTGATTTATGCACATAAAACTGTTCGAGTACTCCTGCAAACGCTGCGATTGCTTTGCTTCGCTTTGAGTACTTTGACGGCTGATTAGATTGGCTTAAAGCCTAAGCGCTTTAAGCGAAAAACAGTAGTAAACGAACACACTGATTGTTACATCTGCACCCTCTTCTGACAAATATGAAACCATCAAGAAACGTCTTCTACAAATATTTCAAGCGACGGAACACCAGCGTATACATACATTAACGTTGACTTTATCACTTGGAGATAAACGTCCATCACAATTGTTGCGAGAGATGCGAGAACTTTCTGAAAACCTTTTGTCCGCAAAATTGTTAAAAACCTTATGGATTCAAAAATTACCAACAATTATTCAATCAATTCTTACAGTCAGTGATAAAGAACTTAATGATTTAGCAATAATGGATCAAATTAAAATAACCGACAATTTTAAAACCGAATCAATAAATTCTATAGATAAACCTCTCGCAAATGTTATGCAAAGTTTAAAGAAAATATACAACATGGCTAGTCAGATTAATGAATTGCAACAACATCAAAGACCAGAACATAAATTCAACGATCATTATAATCATAGCTCACATAAAGGACAAAAAATCAGGGATTTCAAGACAGTATACCACGCCCATTTAACAATAATTTCTCACGACCCCCAGCTATAACATTTCCGTCCACTAGTACAAGGCAAAATTGTTTGTGTTGGTATCATTCAAATTTTGGTAGAGGCAAGGAAATGCACACCACCCTGCAACTTTCGTGAGCATTCGGAAAACTGAAAAGCCGGACCATAGATGCGGCAAGTGCATCCGGTGACAACACGATAACAAGCCGCCTATTTTTAAATGACAATACGACAGGATTGTGTTTTTTAATTGACACTGGTGCAGAAATTTCTGTTATACCTAAAACTTTTAGGACAACCAATAAAACTTTATCAGATTGTAAACTGTATGCAGCAAACAATACAGAAATAAATACAAACCATTAAATTGGATTTGGGCTTGAAGAAGTTTTATGTGTGGACATTTGTTATATCTGACGTATCAAAACCAATTATTGGTGCTGATTTCTTGAAGAAATATGAGTTAATGGTGGATATCAAAAAGAGTCGTCTCGTTGATAATACAACCTCTTTATCAAATACAGGATCAGTAATTCAGGGCCTTAGTTTTTCTATATCAACAATAAAAAGCAATGATGCGCATCATCCATTACTATCAGAATTTATTGAAATAACTCAACCATTTAACTGCAACCAAGAAGAAAAACATACAACATCACATCACATTACCACCACAGGACCACCTGTAGTAGAGTAGACTCGACGTTTATCAGTAGAAAAATTAAAAGCAGCTAAAAAAGAATTCAAATTTATGTTAGAAACTGGTTTATGTCGTCCTTCAAAAAGTTCTTGGGCTAGTCCCTTACATATGTCACTGAAAAAGAATGGAGACCCTGTGGTGATTACCGTAAATTAAATAGCATTACTATTCCATATAAATATCCGATTCCAAATATTCAAGATTTTTCAAGTATTTTATATAATAAAACATTTTTTTCGAAAGTCGATCTCGTAAGAGCATATAACCAAATTCCTGTAGAACCAAACGATATTCAAAAAACTGCAGTAACGACTCCATTTGGTTTATTTGAATTTTTACTCATGCCATTTGGACTTTGTAACGCGAGACAAAGATTTATACATGAAGTTACTAGGGGTTTGGATTTTCGTTTTTCATATTTAGATAATGTTCTCATTGCTTCAGTAGATAAAAAAGAACACTTACGCTTAATTTTTGAGAGATTTACAGAATTTGCAGTAAAAAATAATGTTGCAAAATGTGTTTTTGAAGCATCGTATCTGTTGAGTTCACAGGATTTTTAATAAATTCTAAAGGTTTCTCCCCGCTATCTGACAAGGTTGAAGTAATAAACAATTATAAAACTCCTAAAACTGTTTTAGAATTACGTCGATTTTTGGCAATGGTAAATTTTTACAGAAGATTCCTTCCTAATGCCGCAGAAACTCAATCGATTTGGACAAAACATCTACAAGGCACAAAGAAAAATAATCATAGTAAATTAAACTGGAACGATGAGGATACTAATGCATTTAATACAATTAAATGTGATTTAAAGAGAGTAACTCTTTTAGCTCATCCAAAACCTAATGCACAATTGGCGCTCATGGTTGATGCATCAGATAAAGCCATTAGCGGTGTTGTACAGCAAAACACAAATTAAATATAGCGCTTTTGATGAGTATGCTGCCAGCATACTGATCAAAAGGGAATTTTTTATAGTCCCACTTTTTTTTTTAATATTTTTTTAGTGGGAATAAATTGCTATTTTATAAAAAAGTTGGGATTTTTTTTTCCTCTTATTCATTAGGTGGGAATTTTTTCCACTTTTCATAAAATGGGATTTTTGTCCCACTAAAAATCATTTTTTTGTCAAGTGGGACCATTTCCTACTTTTAAAAAAAATTGGACCTAAAAAAATCCCACTAAAAATCATTTCTTCGTCGAGTGGGACTTTTTCCTACTTTCAAAGTTGGAATTTTCAATTTCTACATTACTACTTTTTAAAAATTCCCACGTCATAGCATACTTTCTCTTATAAGCAATTTCCCACCTTTACACTACTTTTAAAAAAATTGTTCCCATGTTCCCAAAATTCCCTCATTATGATAATGCTTATTTTCCCGTAATTCCCACTTTTATTTTATTAGAAATTAAAGGATTAAAAATTTTTTAAACATTGTCGCGGGCGGCGCTAGAGATTTATTACACCCAATACCTCAAGCAAGATAAAACTCATGACAAGACATGAGTCTTGTCATGAAGTGGCCGTGCTGCGACTGTAGGATAATGTGAAAGAT
This sequence comes from Monopis laevigella, assembly GCA_947458855.1. Classification (NCBI taxonomy): domain Eukaryota; kingdom Metazoa; phylum Arthropoda; class Insecta; order Lepidoptera; family Tineidae; genus Monopis; species Monopis laevigella. The sequence continues at coordinate 25,960,634 of OX381585.1, forward strand.
TGACAACGGACACGCTCCCATGTCTTGTCTTGGATGTGGCCGTGCTACGGGGGCTGGAAAATTTGGACCCGCGGCCGAGTCGACTAATGTGCAAAAAATAATATTTATTCCTTAGTCATTTGGGCCCGCGGGCCCATATATAATGATTGGATTTGGAAGCTTCGGGATTTATTAAATTTCTATTTTAACACTAAATTGTAAAAAGTTACCCATTAAAACCGGGTTTTTTTTCTCGAGAATAACTACGTTTCTATATAACTATATATATATGAGCTTGTCCTGACTGATAGACTAACTTATCGTCTCCCAGCTGAAAGTACTCTAGGAACACATAACTTCTTTTGTATTGTAGGGGCCCACTAGAATGTAGTTTCGAAATTCCAATCCCAAAGGGGGGAAAATGGGGGTAAATATTTTTTTAGGAAAGTTAATATCTCCACAATGGATGGTGCTACACAATACAGAATTGAAATTTGGTATATAATATTATTTAATCAATAAATTGATTGATAATAATAAAATGTAGGACAATTTACACATATTGCTCTGGTCACAAACTAAGCTCTAGAATTGTACTATGTGTACCAGAAACAATGATATAATAAATATTATATTTTAAAACACCCAGACCATGACAAACTGAACAGAAAAACGAACTTACTAATATTTTTTTGTCATGGGTGGGAATCGAACCCACGACCTCCAGATACAACGCCAAAGACGCAACCACTAGTCTACGGAGGCTGTCATTGATGTTACACTATTTAATAAAATAATAGAAACGGTGATTTTCCTAACTGTATCATATTATCTTGTAAATCATGTATTCCGACGAATACAGGATTTACTTCCATAGTAATGTGCCACATTCTGTTTCTTATAACGTGAGCGTTAGATTGTCAAAATAACGATTTCCGCTATCACCGCGGTCTCCTCCAATCAGATTATATTGTCACCTTCCCTGAACGCAACGAAAATCGTTATTTTGACAATTTAATGTTTACATTATAAGAACCAGAATGTGACCGCCTGCACTATATTAGTAAAACAATTTACACATATTGCCGTGATCACGATGAACTAACCTCTAGACATATACTATGTGTACCAGAAACAATGATGTTATATTTTATAAGCACCCAGACCATGACAACTGTACAGACACACGTGGATACTAGTATTTTTTGCCATGGGTGGGAATCGAACACAGAGTTATAGGAAACTCTGTGGAATCGAACCCACGACCTCCGTTAGTTATTAAAATTATGAGTGTTTCAATTGGTGGTAAAAGGCCTTATAAGAGGTAGGTAAGAACAAAACCGAAGGAATTAAAAATTAAGATATCTTTCCCAGACACAAGCTCAGTCGTGTTTTCCACTCCACTTTCACTCAAGGGCCTATCTTTCTTTCTCGATATTTGGTGGAAAGAGACGTTCATTGAGCGAAAGTGGACTTAGAATACGGGCGTTAGACGCTCCTGAAATTTGTAAAAACAAAAGATTTCAGTAAAAGAGTATCTACCGTGGTACCTACACATGCGTCCGTGTAGTGGTAAACGTTGTCTATGTCTACAAGTTTCCTACTACACAACGTTTTTAACACCGTAACGTCAAAAAGCGGTGTCGCCGCCATTCAACCGTTTATTAAATAACGTTGAACAATTTGTTTAAAAATGAATGTCAACTGAAGCAGCGAAGATGTTGAAATTTTAGTAAATTCGTTAGATAATGAAATATTATATTATGAGGTAGTCTATTTTCCGACACGTACCTACTTGTGTTGTTTTTCGTAAAAGATGTCCGACGAAATTCCACGGTAATACGTCCTTTTCCGCTGTCATATTGCTTCCGCTATTGCAGGAAATCAAATGTTTACTACTGAAGGGCTCTGTAGTCAACTTGCGCCAATACAAGCAACAACTAGGCTGTTAGTCGAAGTTCAATTATTATGTTTAATTAAATATTTTTGTATTTGAAAGGAGCTAATATGAATTCTGCTGATCAAATCGACCATTTTTTTCCATGGAACTATGTGCCGTCATACAAATTGGTAATTTTAACATTACCTTGTATGGAAAAGGCAATTTTTTTTTCATTTGCGACACATGGGAATAGTTGTTCGATTTGAACAGCAGAACCTCGTATTAGCGCAAAGTACATCCTTTTAAAATCAATCTGTATATAATGTAAAAAGTTTTTTTCTGATTTGGAATAAAATAAGCCGACACAGAAAGATTAATAAATACAATGAATTTAACCGACAAAAATATTATTTTAATTCTACGACAAACAGGAATCGAGTCATAGCGCAGGTAATAATACTCCATGGAAGTGGGAAAGCTCATTTGGTATGGGGAATGCAGGGTCCTTAAGTTTCTTCAATTGCCGAGATGATATTGCAATATTTATTACAATTGAAAATAAATCAGATTTAATTTTAAAACGTGTTTTGTTTTATGTCTACAGCCAGTCCAAAATGATTAATAACCAGAAACTCTCTAGATATTTGGTGGAAAGTCCATTAATACATAATAATTATTGATTGTCTTGAAAACAAAAAATAAATAAACACCACGACTAAGACAAAATGTTCAGATGTATTTGCCATGAGATCGAACCCACGACCTTCGGATTTAACACAAAGATTCAGTTCGGTCTTTTTGATAGCTGGACGGGGAGAATAAATAATAGGCACATTAGAACAGTTAATATAAATATATTTAGAATCATTCAGAGGCTATGGATATTTGGAAGAATGTTCGCGGCGTGTTACATTAACTCCGCGACGATCACGTGATTCCGCTCGTCTAACAGCCGCGCCGCCATCTTGTACCGACAATCCAAGATGGCGGCGTGGCGGCCTTACACATAACCACTCAATTATGCTTTATTTATTTGAAAAAGTATTTTGTATAATGTAATTTATTTTCTTGTTTAGTCAAACCATTATTTATATAACAAGTTTCACACTATTAGTTACCTACCTAGATATCTCCAGACACACCTATCAGGTCAACTTTCTGCACATTCAGCTCTCACGAGTTTATGTTATGATAATTTATGTTTCAGGTATTTTTTTAGGAAAACCTTATATAATTAAAAAATATCATAATAATCTATCAAGCTTGCGTTCGTTTTGGGACAGAATCATGATCACGATGTATATTTATGCGTTTTTTTTGAGATTTCGGCGGCAAAAGTGGCGATGTGATCTGCCACAATGTCCGTTTTTTTTGGCCTAGAATGCTACCGTGAACTGATCACAATGACCCCAGTCGATAGGTGAGGCGTTGTAAACATATTTTGACATTTGTGGTTGTGACAGTGTTGTTGTTTTAAACCTCGCAGCCGTCTTATATTTTTAGAATCAAATTTATTGTATTTTAAATCGAAATGATTTTAGAAAGATTTCGCATATAAAATTAGTGGATTGTACGATTTAACCTATATTTTACTTGACAAGTGACAGTTGACAGATTCGTGATAACATTTGCGTTCGATTTGGATAGTGGTAATTGTGGCATTGTGATTGAAATTAACCAAAAAAAACGCAAGTTTGCACAATGTCATCATGATCATTGTGATCATGTCTCATTCCCAAGACGAACGGGCCCCAAGTGACCTATTATTAACATCCGCCAAGTTGGATTTCTGTTCGCGCACTTAGGATCCCGTACAATAGAATAAATAAATGGAAAATAGTTATATAATTATTATTTTAATAACTATCTCGGAAAGTTTAATTTTAGAATATTTGTATGTATAAATGGTATATGATTTTTTCGGATTTTTAGGTTTATTAGATTACGAGTTATGTAGCAGTTACTTTACAGTTTTTAGTAAGTTATTTACTTACTAAAAACATTTGTATAGTATCTGCTTAAAATTTACAAAATCCTCCCCCTATTCCCTCTTGGGTGGATGTTCTTTATTAAAATTATGATAGTTTTGGACCTAATACCCTTTCGTTCAACTTTTCGGGATATCCGTACAAACAGATGGACCAGTGAGGCCTTAGTTTCGTTTTCTTTTAATATGTACGCCGTGTACTTTAGTCCACGAGATCCAATAGTGAGGTCGGCATATGTTAACAGATAATGCTACTGCGCTAATGATAATGACTAAACGCTGACCGGAGGTGCCACGCAATGTCGCTTTGTTTGTCGCATAAACAATCAAATTAATATTTACATCCTTGTGTATAACGGAGTAGCTATGTGCAGACGCGATGACGTCACTATCAGTTCTCGCGGAATACAATACCAACTAGGAGAGTGGTCAGCTGTACATCTGAGAGAACCTACAGAATTCCTTTGTGACAACTACAACGAAGAGAATACAAAATGGCGTGGAATCCGTTAAATAGCAAAACGTTGTTTGTAATTTAGTTTGCAAGAATATAAGAGGCACACTCGTCTTATGCCTCGGTCACCGCTACAAATCACGTGTCCTTTGACTGTGAAAAAATATCTGGTAAATATATTATGTATAATTTAGTCTTGTTATTATAAAAAACCATTTAAAACATACATTAACACATCTCTCCTGAACAACTCGTATAATATTGTGCGTCCCGCGGTCGGGTCGTGAGCCACGTGTGGCATGCACAAGCTCCGACGCCGGCATGTACAAACACATAGGTTCGCACAAATCTCATACCAAGTTAAAATCAAACGAACAATAAAAATTAATGAAAATATACCACGAATTTGTATAAGGTTGCATTAATTTGTGCCAATAAAGGTTATTCTATAAATATATTTAATTATAATATTAAGGTTAACACGTCGAGACACAAGTTCATTTTAACTATAAAAAATAAATCCGAGGCACACAGGCAGCTATTTTACACTTTTAATTTACAAAACGTATTTAACATAATGGTTTAAGATGATATAATCTGTGGAAAGGATGCTGCTACCGCCCAGCGAACATAGTCTGTTCTTTTTAAAGGTAACGTTAGATTGTCAAAAAACTGTCAAAGCAATAGCACCTGTAACACAAGGGAATTAATTTCTTGTCTTTTAGTGATTGTTATATTGTTAATTTTGACAAGCTAACGAATCCGTTATAAGAAACAGAATGTGGCCGCTGGTAGGCTTGCCCAGCGGCCACATTCTGTTTCTTATAACGCCAACGTTAGATTGTCAAAATAACGATTTCCGCTATTAGCGCGCTCTCCTCCAATCAGAGTAGTATGTTAACCTTCTCTGATTGGAGGAGTTATTTTGACAATCTAACGCTGACGTTATAAGTATGACAGAATGTGACCGCAGGCCTAAAGTACATAATGTGGCACCACTGCCCACGCTTCCACTATACGTAGCGTTTGTTCACCGAAACATATTCCACACCCGGCCTTTAGTCAGCATCACAACAGGAATCCTCCTTACACAATACATAATTATTAAAATTGTGCGATTGTCAACTCCAACCCTCCCGGAGCCTTAGAGAAATGTTGACAACTCCATCGACGGATTCGCCGTCAGTCTAATTAATATGGATTTGAACAGGAATGGAGTTGTTTTCCTCTAAGGCCCCTGACTGGTTGTACACACTATACAAAGGGCCCAGACACAGATCATCGCTTTGGCCAGGAGACTTAATGTAGATAATAAAAGTCGCAAGCTTCATGATTTGAAAATGAAGTGTGAACGTGAAATAAACACGTATGAGTGGCTCTCCCACGACCCCCCAGTGAGTGCTTGGGTGGACGTTTGTGGACATTGGTACCGTGCTCGATATGTAATTCCACATCGTATGATATAGGTGCGGCGCCGGATCGCCACAAATACTCCTCAGGTGGATCGCTTTTTGTGATAAATGTATTTAAAAATCAGCCTCTTTGTTCTAAATGCAATTTAATATCGTTTTTAATTTAATAAAATATACAACACCAAGTTGAGAAAGTATTTGTGAAGTCCGACGCGGCGGCGGCGGCGTGCGGCAAACATAAATCAACACTAATCTTGTAATTCAACAATTTTTAAAAACACATTAAACGATCCAAAAATATAATATTCAACAACAATTTGTTAGAAAACGACAACTTTAAATAAAAGCAGTTATTTAGGAATGTGATGCTAGATGACAGGTTTAACAATAGTATTGTTCCAATTAATGAACATCGACTCATTGTCTCCGTTCATATTACAGTTCGGACCAACCCGAACGCAAATATATTAAATAGTAAACAAATTACCTAAAAGAGTATAGTTATGATACTGCGTAGCGTTATGATACGGTTGATAATATATTTATTACTAACAATACATCGAGAATGACACTTATCGAACACTTTATTTATTATCTAATGTATTTTTATTAATGTACATTTATTTTTATTTTCTTCCAAAATATAATATGTTTATAAAATTTCGCACGTTATGGACGATGTTTTTTGTGAAAATGTCAACTGTTTTAGTTGTCTTTCTCATGATGTTCCAGACGACGTGCCGCAGCGTCGTGCCGCAGCGTCGTGCCGCAGGACGATGCCGCGCGCTCTGCAACACCCCACACCTCGCTAAATAACAACAGACGCACTATTCCCATCTGTAGCATTCCAACAAATTTAACTTGAACCATATAAGAATATTTGTATCTGTCTGAGCGAGTATTCAGTGTACTCGAGGGTATTGTTTTGTATTTTATTCACAAAAACATCCCCTTACTGTCGGCCTATTGCCAACCACGATAAACTAAACTTTCATCAAACTGACATAGTTGTCTGCAATTTCAATGTCACCAGGTTTGCATTGTCAGAATTGCATCATATCGATTAAAGTTTAGGTTAGCGTTAAGCGCGTAATAACCCCGACGGTAAGGAACATACGAAACAAACATAACCAAAATAAAAAGTGAATATAACTAATAATACCTGAGATGTATAGACTACCATCGTGTCATGCTAACTAAAATCCTTATCCAAATAAATCACTTCGTATTTGAGGTTCTTTCATTACTTTTTGAATTATTCAAGTAAAACTTCCATTTTTTTCATTAGAGGATTGACTTTTTATGAGCTTATGTCTTAATTATAAGTTAGGATGTGATAAGTTAGGACGTGATAAGTTAGGACGTGATAAGTTAGGACGTGATAAGTTAGGACGTGATAACATTCATAAAATATGGATATTCGATAAAGGGCTTATATTGGAATATAAGCTCTTTTTGTTCATTGCCATTAAACTGTTATTTTTTTCTGTAAAAAGATGTTTGAATTAATAAAATGACTACTTATATACGTGACGGTGATCTATACATCTCTCGTCTTTTTTTTCAGATAATAAGTAATAGGACGTAGAAAAGTATTCGGGCTACAGCAATTGGGAATATGGGATGGACAAGGCACCACACGGGAGGGGAGCTGGGAACGACTTGATCGTTGATGTCTTCAACTATCACCCCCCGCGCCGATTAGGCTACGGTACAGTGGCGGGCCATGCAAACGATTGACGAAGACGTTTTCTTAGTTTCTTGCAAATTTTTTTTTGATCTCATCTTAAAATAATAGTCTCTATAAGATCAGCATAGGAAAGTAACATAGATTTACTACAAAAGTTGGCCGGTGTAGGGCGAGGCGTTTGGTTACCTAAAGCAGCGCGCACTTGCGTTTGACCCCGGATGACCTCGTATAGAATATGTAAGTGTAGAGCGAGGCGTTTGGTAACCCAGAGCAGCGCGCACTTTGACCCCGGTTGACCTCTTATAGAATGTGTAAGTGTAGGCGAGACGTTTGGTAACCCAGAGCAGCGCGCACTTTGACTCCGGTTGACCTCGTATAGAATGTGTAAGTGTAGGGCGAGACGTTTGTTTACCTAGAGCAGCGCGCACATGCGTTTGACCCCGGTTGACCTCGTATAGAATGTGTAAGTGTAGGGCGAGGCGTTTGGTTACCTAGAGCAGCGCGCACTTGCGTTTGACCTTGGGCGGCTGTATGGGACAAAGCACGGCACGGATGGCCTCGTCGAACACCGTCTTGAGTCCCTTCTGCGTGAGCGCGGAGCACTCCAGGTACTTCACCGCGCTGATCTCCTTCGCCATGGTCAGACCCTGCAAGCCATCACGCCCCATCAGCACCAGCATAGGCAGCATCGTGTGTGTTTGTGGGTGTGTGTATGAGCTTTACCTGTGTGTATGCGATGGGCGCCAGCTTCTTGTCCTTGAGCTTCTCGATGGTGTCTTTGTCCTCGCGCAAGTCCAGCTTGGTGCCCACCAGGATGATAGGCGTGGAAGGACAGTGGTGCCGCACCTCAGGGTACCACTGGTGCAGATGAACAAAAAACCTACTTTATCTGACCGTTTTTTTTATATAACATATTTTTAAGGATCGTTTGATTTAGGATAAAAATAATAAAGATTTTTCATGCACGTATTTTGTTAAAATCAATATGATAAAAAAAAAATAGAAAATCTATTCAGTTGGGACAGTGTCACTTTACCTTAGCACGACGTTCTCAAAAGACCAGTGAGAAACATATAAGAAACACGTCGGTCTGGGGGTAATGTTACCTTAGCACGAACGTTATCAAAGGACGCGGGGTTGGCGAGTGAGAAGCATATAAGGAACACGTCGGTCTGGGGGTAATGTTACCTTAGCACGAACGTTATCAAAGGACGCGGGGTTGGCGAGTGAGAAGCATATAAGGAACACGTCGGTCTGGGGGTAATGTTACCTTAGCACGAACGTTCTTAAAGGACGCGGGGTTGGCGAGTGAGAAGCATATTAGGAACACGTCGGTCTGGGGGTAATGTTACCTTAGCACGAACGTTATCAAAGTACGCGGGGTTGGCGAGTGAGAAGCATATAAGGAACACGTCGGTCTGGGGGTAATGTTACCTTAGCACGAACGTTCTTAAAGGACGCGGGGTTGGCGAGTGAGAAGCATATTAGGAACACGTCGGTCTGGGGGTAATGTTACCTTAGCACGAACGTTCTCAAAGGACGCGGGGTTGGCGAGTGAGAAGCATATAAGGAACACGTCGGTCTAGGGGTAATGTTACCTTAGCACGAACGTTATCAAAGGACGCGGGGTTGACAAGTGAGAAGCATATAAGGAACACGTCGGTCTAGGGGTAATGTTACCTTAGCACGAACGTTATCAAAGGACGCGGGGTTGGCGAGTGAGAAGCATATAAGGAACACGTCGGTCTGGGGGTAATGTTACCTTAGCACGAACGTTCTCAAAGGACGCGGGGTTGACAAGTGAGAAGCATATAAGGAACACGTCGGTCTGGGGGTAATGTTACCTTAGCACGAACGTTCTCAAAGGACGCGGGGTTGACAAGTGAGAAGCATATAAGGAACACGTCGGTCTGGGGGTAGGACAGCGGCCGCAGTCTGTCGTAGTCCTCCTGCCCCGCCGTGTCCCACAGACCCAGGTTGATGGGTTTCCCGTCTACCATAACGTTTGCAGAGTAGTTGTCAAATCTGTAAGTTATTAATGTCCTGTTAATTCACCAGCCAGGTACATACAAGTTCAAGCAGTAACAGTTATGATGTAGGGAGGTACTCACACGGTGGGTATGTACTCCCCGGGAAACGCGTTCGTGGTGTAACTGATGAGTAGACATGTTTTACCGACGGCCCTGTTGACAGAACAATTTATTAACGTTGTAAATATAAGGAAAATAAATATAATTCGTTCGATATAAGCTTGAGCCCGGCGCATCACTCTACAGTGGGGGCCGCGCGGAGGATGGATCATTGTTTTATATTAAATTAACTTGGTTAATAGGACATTCTTGAAGTTCCCACTTCCCGCCGCTATGTGGTGCATGAACAACTCTATACAAATGAATCTACATAAATCTTGATCATATTTGTATGTTTTAAAGTATTTGTCGGATTTTTGCTAGAGCCCAGGTTTTTTTTCTGTGTCCGAAAAAAATAATAGTTCGTATTGGGGAATTCGTAGATTGTTCAATCCAATGAAGCTAAATGAATAAAAACAAATACTTTTCGTGTTGTCTTTGGAGTATTAAAATAGACTTGTAATGCAAATTCGTCTTTGTCGCCTCTCATTTCGTAATCGCAGCATTTAGCGGGCATAGTGGGTGCGATCAATATTGTTAAACAACAATGTATTAATTCACCCCATTCATAGGCTTTGTAAGGTTGGTTACCATCAGGTAGATACAAAGCCATGCTCCAAAAAGTTAATATAATTTTGAAAATATTTTAATGAAATCGACATTAAAATATTTTTAAATTTATCCTAGTAGGTACATTATTTATTGACTATTAAAGTACTATGGCCGGAAGCCCGAGTGGGTTGCAATTTGAATTAACTGAACAACCGAACAATTTGATTTGTTTCTGAATAGATAACAACAGATACTAACTTTCCTTGTAGATACTATAATGTTGACCAAACAGTTATAATTATTTAATAGCTATTGGTGTAGATTGGTGTCTTTGGTCGGATTTTTATAGAATTAAGTATTGTTGATGTTTATATATGCTCTGGCAGCCCATGCCACAACTATAGTGTTCTGCATTGTGGTGGCGGTGCTGTGCGCGGGAGTGTTACATGTATGGGGTGACCCTGTTCGGACGTCATCCGAGGCCCCTCCAGACCGCCCGCCGGCCCCGCGCGCTTCCGGCCTAGTTTCGTCATTCGCGAACGACCCACATTACACTCGCATCTCCAAACTGGAGATTCATTAATATCTTTTTTAAAGGTAATCAATTTTTGCATCGCATTCTTGGGGTCAGTTTTAACCTTTCAAGAACATGTTCGTTATAAATTAGTAGCATCGCGGCGAGGGTTGCGATAACGGGGGAGCGTCATACAAACACGCCTTTGCATATAATAATCTACACAAGCGCATACACAGGGCAGCTAACACGAATGGTGCTGTTACAAATAAATTTAGTGCTGTTGCAAATAACTTGCATTGGTTGGCAATAGCTTGCATTGGTTGCAAATAACTTGCATTGGTTGGCAATAGCTTGCATTGGTTGCAAATAACTTGCATTGGTTGCAAATAACTTGCATTGGTTGCAAATAACTTGCATTGGTTGGCAATAGCTTGCATTGGTTGCAAATAGCTTGCATTGGTTGCAAATAGCTTGCATTGGTTGCAAATAACTTGCATTGGTTGGCAATAGCTTGCATTGGTTGGCAATAGCTGGCATTGGTTGCAAATAACTTGCATTGGTTGCAAATAACTTGCATTGGTTGGCAATAGCTTGCATTGGTTGGCAATAGCTTGCATTGGTTGCAAATAACTTGCATTGGTTGCAAATAACTTGCATTGGTTGGCAATAGCTTGCATTGGTTGGCAATAGCTTGCATTGGTTGCAAATAACTTGCATTGGTTGGCAATAGCTTGCATTGGTTGTCAATAGCTTGCATTGGTTGCAAATAACTTGCATTGGTTGCAAATAACTTGCATTGATTGGCAATAGCTTGCATTGGTTGCAAATAACTTGCATTGGTTGGCAATAGCTTGCATTGGTTGGCAATAGCTTGCATTGGTTGCAAATAACTTGCATTGGTTGCAAATAACTTGCATTGGTTGCAAATAACTTGCATTGGTTGGCAATAGCTTGCATTGGTTGCAAATAACTTGCATTGGTTGCAAATAACTTGCATTGGTTGGCAAAGCTTGTATTGGTTGCAAATAACTTGCATTGGTTGGCAATAGCTTGCATTGGTTGCAAATAACTGGCATTGGTTGGCAATAACTTGCATTGGTTGGCAATAGCTTGTATTGGTTGCAAATAACTTGCATTGGTTGGCAATAGCTTGCATTGGTTGCAAATAACTGGCATTGGTTGGCAATAGCTTGCATTGGTTGGCAATAGCTTGCATTGGTTGCAAATAACTTGCATTGGTTGCAAATAACTTGCATTGGTTGGCAATAGCTTGCATTGGTTGGCAATAGCTTGCATTGGTTGGCAATAGCTTGCATTGGTTGCAAATAACTTGCATTGGTTGGCAATAGCTTGCATTGGTTGCAAATAACTTGCATTGGTTGCAAATAACTTGCATTGGTTGGCAATAGCTTGCATTGGTTGGCAATAGCTTGCATTGGTTGCAAATAACTTGCATTGGTTGCAAATAACTTGCATTGGTTGGCAATAGCTTGTATTGGTTGCAAATAACTTGCATTGGTTGCAAATAACTTGCATTGGTTGGCAATAGCTTGTATTGGTTGCAAATAACTTGCATTGGTTGCAAATAACTTGCATTGGTTGGCAATAGCTTGTATTGGTTGCAAATAACTTGCATTGGTTGCAAATAACTTGCATTGGTTGGCAATAGCTTGCATTGGTTGCAAAGGTTTTCGATCCAAAAATGATCTCATCATTATAACAAATATTTTACATATTGGAATTGACTATCTTACCAAAAGACCAAATACATATGCAAATGCTGGACGGTTCGATTCCCGGCTGTGACAAGCGTTTAAAAAAAACTTTTAATTCAATTTTCCTTATATAAAAAACAAGAAATGTTTCCTTTCAGTAAAATTTTAACATTCATTCCGGCCGCGGCTGGAGATGATTTCCCTCCTACCTCGGGCCTTTTTCCATCTGTATAATAGTTATATCTACTTGGTAATAATAACACTCAGCTTAATGCACTTGTCTAACTTCGAACTGACGACAACATGGAGATATCAGTTCTATCCCGATGGTCAAATAGTTTGTATTAGGTTGGCTATAAAAATGGTGCCATCTTGAATGAATTATGAATTTTATAAACCAATAACAAAAATTTGTAGCAACGTAACATTTACAGCTGAGGAACCCAATATTGGTTAACGTTACGTTGCTACCAAATAAAAACCCAACAGCCTCTGGGGCGTGAGGATGAGATGCTAAATAGCGTCGTGCGTGTTGTGTTTCGGGTGTCGTACTCACTGGACCTTGACCGGTCCCGTACTCGCCGGACCTCGTCGGGTCCCGTACTCGCTGGACCTCGTCGGGTCCTGTACTCGCCGGACCTCGAACGATCTCGTACTCGCCGAACCTCGACCGGTCCTGTACTCGCCGGACCTCGTCGGGTCCCGTACTCGCTGGACCTCGTCGGGTCCCGTACTCGCCGGAACTCGTCGGGTCCTGTACTCGCCGGACCTCGAACGATCTCGTACTCGCCGAACCTCGACCGGTCCCGTACTCGCCGGACCTCGTCGGGTCCCGTACTCGCTGGACCTCGTCGGGTCCCGTACTCGCCGGAACTCGTCGGGTCCTGTACTCGCCGGACCTCGAACGATCTCGTACTCGCTGGACCTCGTCGAGTCCCGTACTCGCCGTCGGGTCCCGTACTCGCCGGACCTCGAGACCACGTTTCAGTGCCATAAGTAATCACTAGTAACACACATTGGTCGAATACTTGAGGCACTGAGGTATCTTGGACAAGAGGACGTTACTTGTCCGGTGTGAGTGGGTAATGAGCGTGACCACTGGAGATACGCGTGGCTGGTGCGGCGTGCTGGTGCGGCGGCGCTGGTGCGGCGGCGCTGGACAGCAAGTCGTGGTGGACGATGAGCACACGTGTCGGTTGGGCTCGAGGGCCGCGGGAGATGTAAAGTGGCAGCGGGGTTGAGCCACTCATTAACAATAAAACATTTTGCAAGTGAATCAACAACCTATGTATATATGTAGATAGTAGCGGGGTCAGTCAGCGGGATATTTACACAGAAAACAATAGTAAACCTGTGACTTATTAAAGGACCCGCTATAACTAAACATCTTATATAAATTTTATAGAGAATATTATTTGGATAATTTACATGTCTTGTCCCGACCGCGTTCCAGCGGAACTCATTGTGTAGTCCATGAATCCCAGCGAGTACCACAAACATATTTGTTCCCACGACTGACGCGACGCCGCGAGTGGGGAACAGATGCGCCGACGCATGTCATATCTATATTTACTATCATACATTATTTTTCCAATTTTTTTTAAAAAGGATGGTCTTATTAATGTCAACTCAATCCTCGATTAATTGCAAGAGATTTTAGCGAATAATTGTGAATTTGTAGTAGAATATAAATTTTGTTGTTTACTTTAAGACAATTTTTTTTTCTCTATCATCAGACTAAGATATATTTCTTAAAAAAAAACGGTGAAACACCTGTCAATTTTCAAAGAAGAGTATACAAACCAAACTTAATACCAAATTTTAATAAGATAAAATTAAATAATTAAATAAAGCTTTAGTTGGTAAATAATACCTAAGGCATTAAGTTCGCCTTTGTACATAACTTTTGTTTACTGTGCAATAAACTGTAAATAAATGAGAATTGGCTCTTCCCCAGCCCCTTTTACCCTATTTCTTACTTAGTCTTTTTCCTTTAGATTACAAAATGTACCAAGTCTTAGAGGAAATGATCTGCGCTAAGCCTTATAAAACTTTAGACAACATTGAGAAAAGCTGTGATGAAATAGATATGAATTTGGTTTATGCGGTGATGACTGGCCATGATGGACATAATGTGTAAAAATGCAGGCCAACATTTTAAATATATTTTACTTTTAATTATTCTCCATTAGTTTACCTTTAATAATTATAATATTTATTATTTTTATATAATCTTCAGTATTTTTGAACTTATTATACTTGTGACACAATTTAAGGCCATTTAATGTAGCATATATCTTTGTGAAGAGAAATCTATATCAATTTTGCAATTGCAACAGCTTGCAAGAAGAACATATTACCCCTCAGGATATTCATATTAGGCTTTGGCTAAAAAAAATATCAGCGGGGTGAGAAGGAACTTTATTTAACACTTTCGTTTTCGTCATTGGAATCGTTTTCGACTTGTCTATGGTCAGAACCTGTATGAATAATATACGGAAGTGCTGATATTATTCATCACCTTTGACAAAATACTGTTATAGGTCTGATTATTATTTACATTTTATCTCCTAAGGCTAAGTTGCACCAAAAATAAACTTACTGTAAATGTAATGATAAAAGTTAAAAATGGTGTTGAATGTACCAGTTTTGTTTTGATAGATGAATGGCAGCTGGCACATTCAACTTAATTTTTAACTTTCATTGTTATAATTACTTTAACAAAAACTTTGGTGCGACTCAGCCTTACAGTTTCAAATCTGAATCTTGAAAATTTTGTATTTTATTAGGTATCAAAATGAACAAAAAGGACATTTGAGTTATAACCATACATACATATCATCACGGGTGCCTTACGGCGCCCGAGACCGCCTAGACGGCCCCAGGGTACCCAGCGGAGGGGTTTTTAATCCCACCTCGTCGTAACCGATGGTATGAGAGCCTACACCGAACAAGTGGCTAGTAAAGTGTTCTTCAAGGCATAAATAAAAAGGTACAATTAATAAAATTGAAGCCGTCCTCAACTCACACCCGTTGTGCCCGCTCTCTTCAGACCCAAATAAACTCGAGGCTTTGACTCAGGTCAGGAATATTATTAAGAGTACCAGCAGGGTGATTACGCGTCTTAAGTTCGCTCGCACGCCAATCGTTATGACGTCATTCTGACGTAGATAAAGCTTGGCTTCTTAACAATGGCTTCAAAAAATCTTAGAAAATTACGTCATAACGATTGGCGTGCGAGCGAACTTAAGACGCGTAATAACCCAGCAGATCACAGAACCAAAAAACTTGTTAAGTTCTTTTACTTACTATACCATAAAATTATGGAACCGATTATAACAGTACATAAGAAAGTCTAATAATATTATAGCATTTAAAGTTAAAATTAGAATATATGTGGTGGCCAAGTTGGACATAAAACAATTGAGTCCCTGGTTCGAATGCCGGTGTACACACCGGGATTCGAACAATGAGTTTTTAATAAAAAAAAATATGTACATTTATTTGACAACACCACTATAGTGACTCGGAGAGCACGTTAAGCTGTCGGTCACTATACCAACTTGTGAAACTGTTTATAGATAGGTTATTGAGTATATTCAGAACATCGCGATGAGCTAGCCACTTGTTCGGTGTAGACTCATACCATCAGCTATGACGAGGTGGGATTAAACCCCTCCGCTGGGTACCCTAGGGGCGCCTCGGGTGCTGTAAGGCACCCGTGATGATATGTATGTATGTATTTAAAGTTAAATTAAGAAAAAGGTTAATGGAAGCACAAAAACAAGGGGCCGAATTGTAATTGTTATTTAGTATTACTACTTTAGATTTTAGCTCGGTGCACCCTGAAAACCAGTGCAGGTTAGTAATGCATAAGCTGAGGGTGTTTCGTTTTCGTCAATAGAATAATGATTATGTTTAGTTAAGATGTCTATGTTTAATATCTATGGTATCTTTAATATCATGTAATAGTAATTTTAATTGTGACCTTTATAGTATTTTATTGTAAGTATGAATAAATATATTTCAATAACATTTTTTGATAGGGCAGCCACTTGTTGCCTTGCCTGAATACTCCTTCAGAGATGTGAAGTTCGGTATTGATAAGACTGTATGGGCAAAAGCTTGCTTTTTCGTTCTTGACACAAGGAAAAAAGAAGAAACAGGATGAGAGTTCTGTTGTGTGGTCAAGATGGTTTTGTTTTGATAATTTGTGCGGCTTCTAAACCTAACCCATCCAATTTGGTTTTGGGTACTTATCCATGCGCTCGCTATGCTCCCTCCTGCCTAATTTACTAATTAAACTGATCTATTTAGGTTTGGGTATAACTAAAGATTTTGTTTATTAATAAAAAAATACTTAACTAAAATCTTTTACATAAACATGTTAAAAAAAGTCAAATGTGTTTCCATTGCATTTTTTGTTAGGAGAGAGAGACAATGTTCTTAGCACCTTAGTTAGTTTTAAAACTCTTTTTTGTTACGAAATAAAAACATTTTTTTTCTAGAAAACTATAAATTTCTGACAATTGAAATTTTGCAAAACAACTTGTTACATTTAGGTGTGTGTGTGTCTATAAAAAACTCAGGGTCGTTAAAATCAGCGGACACTAAAGAACAGCTATTAAAGAAAATCATTTTTAGTAACTCGTGAAGTATTAACACGAGAAAGCATTGATGTTTGTATGAAATATCTGCACTTTTTATTACCGCGAAGGGTTATAATAAGAAACAAGATATTTAGTATATAGTATATCGTAAAATAAGTTAAATGAATCTCTCGTTAGTAGCACTTATTACTGCTATAAAATCACTATTTGTAAAACTGTGTATTAAAATAAACGCAAAGATAACAAGTGATAATAGAAACAGGCAGGAAACTATTTACTACCAAATATTAATATGGATACTTACCTACTCAATATTACTTAAGTGAAAAGCCCGGCAACAATGAAGTAGTACTGTACCATGTGACTCATCTACCAAACAAAGCTCCTAGTGGGATTATAGTCAGCATTAACATCACAAGCCCATTGATGTGAGTAAATAGTTACTAAAGTATAAAGCCATAATTATAGAAATTCTAAATGACCTCAATAAATTATTTTGGTTTCTGGCACAAGTTTATATTTATCTATACTGAATAGATATGGCTTGCTACTTATGAAACAAACTATTACAACATGTTCAGGTAGTTGAATATCGCGATATGTTTAATAATAAGTAGTCCGCATAAGTGGATGCAGCTGTAAAGGTCTTAATTAAGTCCTCAATATGAAAGTGACGTCAGACGATACAGCGATGCACCGTAGAACTTACCCGTCGCCGACGACAACGCACTTGATCGCCTGCATCGCACTTTACACTTATCTACTTCTTTAAACCTAAATTAACTAATTTGTCAAAGCGTACACACTAATAGTATGACGGTACAGGCAGCGTTTACACAATCTGCACAAATAACTTAACACACGACACTTTTATGAAAACACATTCATTAACTGTCAATAGCAATTTCATATCTTAATCAAATAGATAAGCACAATTTTATGGATAAATAATGATTCTCGGTTTTCTTGCACGCCAAAGACGTTTCCCAAATACTCCCATCGGGCAATTCACCACTATTTCGGCAATTATGATATCCATAGAGTACAATTGTCAGCAGTAAGATGCATAGATAATACACTATAAAGGGCAAATCGCGTTTCAAAAAAATGTGTTTAATAGGTCCCGATAACAGATGGCGCTTTTTTTAGTTCCCTCGGCATCCGATAGATGGCAATGATAGTAAAATATTTAGAAAAAGCTCGGGAACTTTAGACCTAATAGGAAGTCTATTCTTTTGATTAATTTATTTAATTAGATTTTAATGGTTAGATTGTAAAAAACAATAGTGTAAATAATATATATTAATAGTGTAGTTTTTATTTTTATTATATATTTAGATATATTTAATAGATTAATTAGGTACTTCTTTCCAATTTGGGGAAAAAAGGCTCACCCAGTAGAAAAAGAAGAAAAAATGAAGTGGCAGAAATGGATTCAAAGTCTATCTCAGACTCAGACTCCACAACTACAACAACGGAAAATATACCTAAAAAAATATATCAAGGATAAATATGAGGAATTCAGAATTCCTAATTACACAAGGAGGTATCCCGAACCAGGTGGTAACTTCCAATATATAGTATTCATGGAAAGCCAAGCAACTAACAAACCTATAGGCGACACCGTGTACCGTACTGTGTGTCACGCAAACATTGCGCTCCTACCATAGATACAAATATCCGTCAATGGCTCCTATGAAAAAATCAATAAAAAATAAAAACAAAGTTTATTCTTGTAAAGTTTTATATTGTAATATTGAATTTAAATATGGACATTACATAAATTATATTACTTTGATAAATAATCAGTGTTTTAAAAGTAATAACAAAATTTTTCTCGTAGATGAAAAATATTAAAACAAGAAGCAAAGGAATAGAAGATTATATAAAATACGGAATAGTGATCAAAAACTTGGAGAATTTGAAATTAAATTTATAATCATACATTACTTATGCATTTTTATAAATTCCTTTATAGGATTATCTTATATTATTTTTTTTATAAAAAAATGCAATGAAAAAAATCCTGGTGGTATCGTTTATTAGATATATTTGCGCAATTTAGGTGGTATATTTGAACGCAGTTAGAATAGGTTACATGTTCTTTGTCATTTACGTTCATTTTACATTTTATACATGTCTGTGATATTCTTTTTGTGGTCTTGTTGTTGGACATTTTAGTAGCGCCTGAATTTATTTTAGTTTTTGTAAGATTTTATTATAAGTATTGTAATGAATGATTTTTAAAAATAAAAATGCAATGAAAAAATCCTGGAGGCGGGACTCGAACCCACGAACCTCGCCATCGCGGCAAGGCGCTCAACCGCTGAGCCAACCAGGTTCCAGTCAGCCCTCACGAATTTTGTCATTGCTTGTTATCTACTTATACTGTGTATAAGTAGACAAGCAATGGCAAAATAGCGAGGTTCGTGGGTTCGAGTCCCGCTACCAGGAATTTATTCAATGCATTTTTATCTTTAAAGATTTAATATAAGATTATCCTATAAAGGAATTTATAAAAATACTGAAAAAAGTTATCTACTTATTCACAGTAGTAAGTAGATAACTTTTTAACAAGCAATGACAAAATTCGTGAGGGTTGACTGGAACCTGGTTGGCTCAGCGGTTGAGCGCCTTGCCGTGATAGCGAGGTTTGTGGGTTCGAGTCCCGCCTCCAGGATTTTTTCATTGCATTTTTATTTTTTAAAATCATTCATTACAATACTTATAATAAAATCTTACAAAAACTAAAATAAATTCAGGCGCTACTAAAATGTCCAACAACAAGACCACAAAAAGAATATCACAGACATGTATAAAATGTAAAATGAACGTAAATGACAAAGAACATGTAACCTATTCTAACTGCGTTCAAATATACCACCTAAATTGCGCAAATATATCTAATAAACGATACTACTTAATGAATAAAGAAAATAAACAAAATTGGCGCTGTAACTCTTTTATATACAAAAAACATGAAGACACAAAACAACAAAAGAGTAAAAAAGAGGAAACGACAAAGGCTACTGTATTAAGTACACCTCAACATACAACAACCGACAATAATAATATTACTATTAGGTACAGAAGGATCCATCTAACAAAGCCAGAAACACAAATGGAAGCGGAATTAGTAAATCATTTTGTGTCTCCTGTAAGCACATTTAATCAAACAGAGAGCCTACCTGATCACAAGGATGAGAAAAATGAAATTTATAGTTCACCTTCAATAAATGAATACTCAATATACTCATCAAAAAGCTTAGATTGATCTAAAAACTATAGCTCGAAATATATTGATAAACTAAAATCAGAAATTGAAGACTTGAAAATACAACTAGCAAGCACACAAAATGAATTAGATAATACTATACTGACCAACAGTAACATAACAAAAGAAAAGAAAAAACTAAAAAATGAAATAAGTGCTCTTAAGGAGATTTGCTCTACAAGTTCTATAAATAATCGTAAAAAAGGACATCAGTCCACTCGCTAAGTATCGCATCGTAATCCGCTAATAATGCTAGTGGTAAACCCCGTATGCCAATGTTATCCAGTCTGCTTAAGAGAATTTTGGGAGAGACAGTATCAAATACTTTTTTCAGGTCTAAAAATACGGTTATGCATTTTTTACCCTTATCTACATTGTCAACGATGAGTGTGGTTAATGCTGTAATTGCATCCTCTGTAGACTTTCCCTGTCTAAATCCGAATTGAGTTTCTGAAAGAATATTAATATTATTGATATAATCCATTAATCGCAAATTTAACAGTTTTTCGATTATTTTAGAGATAGCTGGCAATACAGATATTGGTCTGTCTCTGCTCACATCGTCTTTATCCCCTCCTTTATACACTGGTGTAATTATCGATTTTTTAAGGGGAACTGGAAAGATTCCTGTGGCAAAGCATCTATTGGCCAGGTGACTAATTATTGGTACTACTTCATTATGCGCATACTTTAAGAATTTAGTTGATATATTGTCCCACCCAGGAGCACTATCTATTTTTAGGTTAAGTAAAGTGCAATGAACTTCCACGGGGTCTGGGTCCAAGAGTACAAAAGATTGTAGATTATTATTGTTATTATTATTTAAAGGCGATCTATAAATGCTATCATTATTACTATTATTTTTAGTGCTAAGTTTTCTTGAAATATAATGTGATGCTATATCACCTGTAAGCTTTTTACCTATATCGACAAAATAATTATTTACGTAGTTTACTGATTTAACCGGGTTAATTTTGATGTTTAATAATTCAGTATCTTGGTTTTTTTCTTGTTTTATATGTGTTATACGTTTGATAGCCTTCCACATTTTTTTAGGGTTTGCTTTTGAGTTAGCCAATTGTTCTCTATTATACTTATTCTTAAGATTTTTTATTAGTTGCTTACAATAATTTCGGTATCGTTTATAAGATATTTTTAAGGTTTCGTTAAAGGGATCATTACGTAACTTTTTCTGCATTTGGTTTCGGTTTCGAATACAACGAAGTATGCCAGTTGTCATCCAGGGTTTTAGTATTTGTTGACTATTTGAAATATGTATTATTTTTGTATTATTATCTAAAACGGTTTTTAATTTTTCTATTAGTTGTTGTGTTATTAAATTAGGATCATTAATGTGTAATATATTGGATAAGTCATCTTCTTTAAGGGACTGCAATGCCTTATCATAGTTTATAACAATTTTATTTTTGTTTGTTTTGTAATAGTTTTTAACTTTGGATAAAGTCAGTAGAATCATACAGTGGTCTGTGATAGAGGTGTTTAAGACAGCTATAGATGCAGAAACCTTTGTCGAACTTTAGCATAAAATGGTTCAAGCAATTACTTTCCCTAGTAGGCAGTGTATGTCCTGGTGTTAGACCATACATAGAGAGCATATTTAAATAATTAAGTCTGTTTTTACACTCATTAGATATTTTATGTAATACATTTTGTTTTTCATTTATATTTAGGTATATTTATGTCTCCTGTAATAGTAATATTTTTATAGTGTTGTATAGTATCTAAATGCAAGCTTAGGGAATTTATAAAAAGATCTGCATTCACGTTTGATGGCGACCTGTATATACCTAAAATAACACTACCTAATAAGTCCACCTGTAAGCATGACTCATGTTCCAATTTTATTTCTTTTATTTTTGGTCTTAGATTATTTTTAATGTATATTACAACTCCATCATTTTGGTTAATATGGTGTGTGGTATGAAACGATGTGTAGTTGTGGAGCTGGGGTATAGGCCTATTTAAGCTAAGCCGGCATTCAGTCAGAACTATTAAATCTGGGTTAAGATTTGTATTAGCCAAGGTCAATAGTAGGTTATCCAAGTTACAGTAAATACTTCTAATGTTTTGGGATACCACGATGAGATCATGCTCACTTAGGTGTTTATATTTTGAAAGATGCTCAATATCACACACCACTGCTTTAGCGACTTCTATATCGTCTATCTCCTTCATAGTGTTTAGTTGACTATTCATATTGAATTTCAGAAGTGATCAAAGGTTTCGTTGGTGAATTCTGTGAAAACATGTTGTTTGAGATGAATAGAATAATATAATCGTCATATTTGAGTAGTTTATTTGTTTTATATAGTTTAGTATTTTTATGTCTAAAATAATCTGAACATTGTTTTTTATTAATTTTATTAATTATAGGAAAGTAATAAGGGATTGTGATATATTTAAGTTTTGTTTTATTAATTCTATTCATATTATGTTTTATGATTTCATTTTTCGTATTATTGGATTTTTTTGCATTAAAGGTTAAAAAATATTGGTCGTAGTCCCTGGTATCCATGACATAGTTAATCCTTTGGCACCAACTCATTAATTTGTTTACAAAGGGTGTCCAGCGGGAATTTTTCAACATTAAAAGTTCAATGTAAACGTTTCTGGTAGCGTTCTCTTGGGTTGTTCGGGCACCAGTATCTCATATTCTATTTATTCACATATCCATCAATGTGGAAATGTGCTTCGTCACTAAACAAAATGTTTCCCAACGTGGTAGGTGTTCGAAAGCGTTCCAGCATTGTTCTTGCGAAGGTTTCTTGCAAAGGATAGTCACTTTCGTTGAGACCCTGAACAATTTGCACTTTGTATGGATGGAGTCTTAATTTCTTCAAATTAACATGCACTGTTTGTGTTGTTTTTGACATGACTTTTTGATTCCTGTGGAGGCTGCAATTTTCCTAATCGACTTGCGTGGATTTCTAATGTTTTCATGTCGAACTTCAGACACACGTTCGGGCGTTGCTGCTGTTGATGTTGATGGTCCTGAAGGAGTTTTGTTGAGCATTGTCCCTTATTGCCTAAATCTTTGTACCCACGACCAGATAAGTTGCGTGCTCGGCCCATCACTTAAACGCCGAATATTTACGAGACATTACAGCAGCTGGTAGCTTTATTTAGAGCCGATGAGAACTCGGACATATTTTTTAATGGATTTCTATCATGTTCGCCGACTGACAGTATAATATAGTCACGTGAACAGACGTTGATTGAGGTATATGGCCTTAGAATATCTTCTGTGGAAGCTTCTGGTTTGATTATTGAGCTTATATTGTATTTTTTGTATCGTGTCTGTAGACGTGATTTTATTAATGAAATGCTTAGACCTTTACATCGCCTTCCACCCAAAATAAATATATTTCTTTTCTCTTTGTTATTTTCAAGTAATTTTCGTTTTTCAGTTTCAGTTTTAGTAACTTTATCTTGACTTTGTTTTTCCTGTGTATCTAATAGAAAATTATTTTCGGCTTTGTTTGTGATTGATAAGGGCGTCACAGGATATTCACTTAGGATTAATCGGCGGGACTTCACTTAGCGAGTGGACTGATGTCCTTTTTTACGATTATTTATAGAACTTGTAGAGCAAATCTCCTTAAGAGCACTTATTTCATTTTTTTGTTTTTTCTTTTCTTTTGTTATGTTACTGTTGGTCAGTATAGTATTATCTAATTCATTTTGTGTGCTTGCTAGTTGTATTTTCAAGTCTTCAATTTCTGATTTTAGTTTATCAATATATTTCGAGCTATAGTTTTTAGATCAATCTAAGCTTTTTGATGAGTATATTGAGTATTCATTTATTGAAGGTGAACTATAAATTTCATTTTCCTCATCCTTGTGATCAGGTAGGCTCTCTGTTTGATTAAATGTGCTTACAGGAGACACAAAATGATTTACTAATTCCGCTTCTATTTGTGTTTCTGGCTTTGTTAGATGGATCCTTCTGTACCTAATAGTAATATTATTATTGTCGGTTGTTGTATGTTGAGGTGTACTTAATACAGTAGCCTTTGTCGTTTCCTCTTTTTTACTCTTTTGTTGTTTTGTGTCTTCATGTTTTTTGTATATAAAAGAGTTACAGCGCCAATTTTGTTTATTTTCTTTATTCATTAAGTAGTATCGTTTGTTAGATATATTTGCGCAATTTAGGTGGTATATTTGAACGCAGTTAGAATAGGTTACATGTTCTTTGTCATTTACGTTCATTTTACATTTTATACATGTCTGTGATATTCTTTCTGTGGTCTTGTTGTTGGACATTTTAGTAGCGCCTGAATTTATTTTAGTTTTTGTAAGATTTTATTATAAGTATTGTAATGAATAATTTTTAAAAATAAAAATGCAATGAAAAAATCCTGGAGGCGGGACTCGAACCCATAAACCTCGCTATCACGGCAAGGCGCTCAACCGCTGAGCCAACCAGGTTCCAGTCAACCCTCACGAATTTTGTCATTGCTTGTTAAAAAGTTATCTACTTATACTGTGAATAAGTAGATAACTTTTTTCAGTATTTTTATAAATTCCTTTATAGGATAATCTTATATTAAATCTTTAAAGATAAAAATGCATTGAATAAATTCCTGGTAGCGGGACTCGAACCCACGAACCTCGCTATTTTGCCATTGCTTGTCTACTTATACACAGTATAAGTAGATAACAAGCAATGACAAAATTCGTGAGGGCTGACTGGAACCTGGTTGGCTCAGCGGTTGAGCGCCTTGCCGTGATAGCGAGGTTTGTGGGTTCGAGTCCCGCCTCCAGGATTTTTTCATTGCATTTTTATTTTTAAAAATCATTCATTACAATACTTATAATAAAATCTTACAAAAACTAAAATAAATTCAGGTGCTACTAAAATGTCCAACAACAAGACCACAGAAAGAATATCACAGACATGTATAAAATGTAAAATGAACGTAAATGACAAAGAACATGTAACCTATTCTAACTGCGTTCAAATATACCAACTAAATTGCGCAAATATATCTAACAAACGATACTACTTAATGAATAAAGAAAATAAACAAAATTGGCGCTGTAACTCTTTTATATACAAAAAACATGAAGACACAAAACAACAAAAGAGTAAAAAAGAGGAAACGACAAAGGCTACTGTATTAAGTACACCTCAAAATACAACAACCGACAATAATAATATTACTATTAGGTACAGAAGGATCCATCTAACAAAGCCAGAAACACAAATAGAAGCGGAATTAGTAAATCATTTTGTGTCTCCTGTAAGCACATTTAATCAAACAGAGAGCCTACCTGATCACAAGGATGAGGAAAATGAAATTTATAGTTCACCTTCAATAAATGAATACTCAATATACTCATCAAAAAGCTTAGATTGATCTAAAAACTATAGCTCGAAATATATTGATAAACTAAAATCAGAAATTGAAGACTTGAAAATACAACTAGCAAGCACACAAAATGAATTAGATAATACTATACTGACCAACAGTAACATAACAAAAGAAAAGAAAAAACTAAAAAATGAAATAAGTGCTCTTAAGGAGATTTGCTCTACAAGTTCTATAAATAATCGTAAAAAAGGACATCAGTCCACTCGCTAAGTGAAGTCCCGCCGATTAATCCTAAGTGAATATCCTGTGACGCCCTTATCAATCACAAACAAAGCCGAAAATAATTTTCTATTAGATACACAGGAAAAACAAAGTCAAGATAAAATTACTAAAACTGAAACTGAAAAACGAAAATTACTTGAAAATAACAAATAGGAAAGAAATATATTTATTTTGGGTGAAAGGCGATGTAAAGGTCTAAGCATTTCATTAATAAAATCACGTCTACAGACACGATACAAAAAATACAATATAAGCTCAATAATCAAACCAGAAGCTTCCACAGAAGATATTCTAAGGCCATATACCTCAATCAACGTCTGTTCACGTGACTATATTATACTGTCAGTCGGCGAACATGATAGAAATCCATTAAAAAATATGTCCGAGTTCTCATCGGCTCTAAATAAAGCTACCAGCTGCTGTAATGTCTCGTAAATATTCGGCGTTTAAGTGATGGGCCGAGCACGCAACTTATCTGGTCGTGGGTACAAAGATTTAGGCAATAAGGGACAATGCTCAACAAAACTCCTTCAGGACCATCAACATCAACAGCAGCAACGCCCGAACGTGTGTCTGAAGTTCGACATGAAAACATTAGAAATCCACGCAAGTCGATTAGGAAAATTGCAGCCTCCACAGGAATCAAAAAGTCATGTCAAAAACAACACAAACAGTGCATGTTAATTTGAAGAAATTAAGACTCCATCCATACAAAATGCAAATTGTTCAGGGTCTCAACGAAAGTGACTATCCTTTGCAAGAAACCTTCGCAAGAACAATGCTGGAACGCTTTCGAACACCTACCACGTTGGGAAACATTTTGTTTAGTGACGAAGCACATTTCCACATTGATGGATATGTGAATAAACAGAATATGAGATACTGGTGCCCGAACAACCCAAGAGAACGCTACCAGAAACGTTTACATTGAACTTTTAATGTTGAAAAATTCCCGCTGGACACCCTTTATAAACAAATTAATGAGTTGGTGCCAAAGGATTAACTATGTCATGGATACCAGGGACTACGACCAATATTTTTTAACCTTTAATGCAAAAAAATCGAATAATACGAAAAATGAAATCATAAAACATAATATGAATAGAATTAATAAAACAAAACTTAAATATATCACAATCCCTTATTACTTTCCTATAATTAATAAAATTAATAAAAAACAATGTTCAGATTATTTTAGACATAAAAATACTAAACTATATAAAACAAATAAACTACTCAAATATGACGATTATATTATTCTATTCATCTCAAACAACATGTTTTCACAGAATTCACCAACGAAACCTTTGATCACTTCTGAAATTCAATATGAATAGTCAACTAAACACTATGAAGGAGATAGACGATATAGAAGTCGCTAAAGCAGTGGTGTGTGATATTGAGCATCTTTCAAAATATATACACCTAAGTGAGCATGATCTCATCGTGGTATCCCAAAACATTAGAAGTATTTACTGTAACTTGGATAACCTACTATTGACCTTGGCTAATACAAATCTTAACCCAGATTTAATAGTTCTGACTGAATGCCGGCTTAGCTTAAATAGGCCTATACCCCAGCTCCACAACTACACATCGTTTCATACCACACACCATATTAACCAAAATGATGGAGTTGTAATATACATTAAAAATAATCTAAGACCAAAAATAAAAGAAATAAAATTGGAACATGCGTCATGCTTACAGGTGGACTTATTAGGTAGTGTTATTTTAGGTATATACAGGTCGCCATCAAACGTGAATGCAGATCTTTTTATAAATTCCCTAAGCTTGCATTTAGATACTATATAACTAAGAACTAATATAAGTAAGAAACACATCTAACACACTTTATTTGTTTCAGATAACATTTAGATACTATACAACACTATAAAAATATTACTATTACAGGAGACATAAATATACCTAAATATAAATGAAAAACAAAATGTATTACATAAAATATCTAATGAGTGTAAAAACAGACTTAATTATTTAAATATGCTCTCTATGTATGGTCTAACACCAGGACATACACTGCCTACTAGGGAAAGTAATTGCTTGAACCATTTTATGCTAAAGTTCGACAAGGATAAGGTTTCTGCATCTATAGCTGTCTTAAATACTTCTATCACAGACCACTGTATGATTCTACTGACTTTATCCAAAGTTAAAAACTATTACAAAACAAACAAAAATAAAATTGTTATAAACTATGATAAGGCATTGCAGTCCCTTAAAGAAGATGACTTATCCAATATATTACACATTAATGATCCTAATTTAATAACACAACAACTAATAGAAAAATTAAAATCCGTTTTAGATAATAATACAAAAATAATACATATTTCAAATAGTCAACAAATACTAAAACCCTGGATGACAACTGGCATACTTCGTTGTATTCGAAACCGAAACCAAATGCAGAAAAAGTTACGTAATGATCCCTTTAACGAAACCTTAAAAATATCTTATAAACGATACCGAAATTATTGTAAGCAACTAATAAAAAATCTTAAGAATAAGTATAATAGAGAACAATTGGCTAACTCAAAAGCAAACCCTAAAAAAATGTGGAAGGCTATCAAACGTATAACACATATAAAACAAGAAAAAAACCAAGATACTGAATTATTAAACATCAAAATTAACCCGGATAAATCAGTAAACTACGTAAATAATTATTTTGTCGATATAGGTAAAAAGCTTACAGGTGATATAGCATCACATTATATTTCAAGAAAACTTAGCACTAAAAATAATAGTATAAATGATAGCATTTATAGATCGCCTTTAAATAATAATAACAATAATAATCTACAATCTTTTGTACTCTTGGACCCAGACCCCGTGGAAGTTCATTGCACTTTACTTAACCTAAAAATAGATAGTGCTCCTGGGTGGGACAATATATCAACTAAATTCTTAAAGTATGCGCATAATGAAGTAGTACCAATAATTAGTCACCTGGCCAATAGATGCTTTGCCACAGGAATCTTTCCAGTTCCCCTTAAAAAATCGATAATTACACCAGTATATAAAGGAGGGGATAAAGACGATGTGAGCAGAGACAGACCAATATCTGTATTGCCAGCTATCTCTAAAATAATCGAAAAACTGTTAAATTTGCGATTAATGGATTATATCAATAATATTAATATTCTTTCAGAAACTCAATTCGGATTTAGACAGGGAAAGTCTACAGAGGATGCAATTACAGCATTAACCACACTCATCGTTGACAATGTAGATAAGGGTAAAAAATGCATAACCGTATTTTTAGACCTGAAAAAAGTATTTGATACTGTCTCTCCCAAAATTCTCTTAAGCAGACTGGATAACATTGGCATACGGGGTTTACCACTAGCATTATTAGCGGATTACCTTACCGACAGACAGCAGAGAGTGAAAATTGGTAAATATGTTAGTAAAGACTCTGCCATAACAGTTGGAGTACCGCAAGGTAGTGTGTTGGGGCCGACTCTGTTCTTGATCTACATTAATGATTTGTGTAACATGAAAATTAAGAGTGCCCAGGTGTTTTCATATGTAGATGACACTGCGGTAGTTTTCACAGGAACTTCATAAAGCGCAACTCATGTGGATACGGAGCGGGGCATGGCGCAAATATCGCGCTGGCTTGTGGCTAACCTTCTTACACTTAATGCTGCTAAGACTAAATACATTTGTTTCACAAAATACAATAATGCGCAACCACCCTTAAGTTTCGACATAAAGATACATAATTGCGAGAAAACTAATAATTGTTCATGCCCCCTTATTGAGAAGATAGCGCATATTAGATATTTAGGTGTTGTTGTAGATCAGAGGTTGTCGTGGGATGGTCAGGTAAACCATATTACATCAAGGATGAGAAAGCTAATATGGATATTTAAATCCTTAAGACATGCTATGCCAAAGATTGAAGCGTCCAATGATTCCAACCACCCCAAAAACTTATTGAACCAAATATACACCTCATTGGTTCAATCAGTGATAACATATTGCATACCTATTTGGGGGGTTTCCTCAAAATCGAGAATCATAGACGCAGAAAGAGCCCAGCGTTCTTTATTAAAGGTGATGAACTTCAAGCCATACAGATACGCAACAGATAAGCTATACAAGCTGTGTGGTTTACTTACAATTAGACAATTGTATATCTTACATATAACACTTAAACAACATAAAAGTGTAATATATAATCCCACTCTCATAAATAAAAGAAGGAAGGATATTGTAATAAATGTAAACTTCATAAAGTCAGCCTTTGCAACCCGACGTTCTTTGCTTCACAGAGACATTCGTTAAATTTGGTGAAGAAAAAAGTATAAAAATTAGAGGTTATATACTTGCATCGTGTTATTGCCGAAATAAGAAACGGGGTGGTTCATGTATTCTTATTAGAAATGGGATTAGCTATAAGATATCAACTATTACAGACGATATTAAAGAAGATGAAGTGTTTGAATGCTGTTCAATTGAAATCCCATTAAATAAAATCATATTGGTATGCGTTTATAGAAAACCGTCGTCATATAAAATGCAATTATCGTGGTTCTTCGAAAGGTTAGAAAGATTATTACATAAGTCAAATTCGCGATATACTAATTATAAAATTATTATAGCAGGGGATATTAATATTAATACATTAGCAAGGAACAAAACAACTAGACAACTAGTTGACATATTGTACGGTAACAATCTCAAATTACACATAAATGTGCCTACACGTAGAAACTCCTGTATAGATCATATTATTAGCAATATTGATAATGCCATTGGTTCAGTCGTATCTCTTGGTCTATCTGATCACGATACAGGGCAAATCCTATCATTCATAGTAGAATTTAAAAAAATCACACCAAAAACATTATTTACTATTAAAAGATGTTATTCGGAAGAAAATATCATGAAATTAAAGAAACATCTAACATCTTTAACTTTCACTGAGGTATACGAACAAACTGACATGAATAGTGCTTTCAACAAATTCCACCAACTATTCCATTTATTGTATACATTATGCTTTCCTAACATGAGAACAAATAAACAAAAATGGATAAATAAACGTAAAAATGACTAAAAATCTCCTGTTAAACTAAAAAACAATTTCAGTATAGATATTATAAATACAAAACAAATGAAACAAAAACTAAATACTTAACCTATACAAAGTTACTTAAAAAGTGTTTTAAACAAATATTATCACAAAGGAAAACTAACACCAAAATAGTAATACAAAATAAAAACAAAGGTAAAGCCACGTGGAACATAATAAAGAATGAAGCAGCGGATACGCAAGTACATCAATATATTGAATAAATTAACAATAATGGTACAAATGTAAGAAAACCTTGTGATATAACTAACATTTTTAATAAGTACCTAATCAACTTAACTAATAAGCAACAAACAAATAATAATGCTAAAAATACATATAATCATAATAATTCAAATAGTAATCAAATTAATATATGTTCTAATAATATTAAAAACTCCAAGGATAATCTTAATGTTAATTTATTGGCAGTAATTCCAATCAAAATATTTTGAATAATATTAATGATTATAGTAATAATAATTATTATAACATTAATATTAATTAGAGCAATAATAATATTTTGAATAATATTTATAATTTTAGTAATAATAATAATTTTAGTAATAATAATAATTTTAGTAATACAAATAATTATAGTAATAATAATAATTTTAGTAATTATAATAATTTTAGTAATACAAATAATTATAGTAATATTAATAATTTTAGTAATAATATTAATTATAGCAATAACAATAATTTTAGTAATAGTAATAATTATAGTAATAATAATGAATTAATTAAAAATAATCATTATAATATTTTTTATAATAATAATTTGACTATTAGTAATAAGTCTAATGCTTTCATTAACAGGTTCATCCTAACATCAATACCTAGTACAATATATCTGAATCCTTTTGATGAATCTGAAATACAAAATATCACTATGACATTAAATAATACAAATACAGAAGGCTATGACAATATATGCACAAAGGTGATTAAAGCATGCATCCCTGAAATTAGTCGTGTCCTAACTTATCTTATTAACCTTTCATTGGAGACAGGGTGCTTACCTGACAAACTTAAGATTTCTATCGTAAAACCTTTGTATAAAAAAAAATGATAAAACCGACATTTAAAAAATACTACAGACCTATAACTTTAATTCCAATATTTTCTAAAATCTTCGAAAAATCGTTGCATTCAAAATTAATGGACTTTTTTACGAAATATAAAGTATTAAATAATGATCAATATGCCTTCCAGAAGCATAAATCAACAGCACTAGCATCGTTCAATCTAGTAAACGTCATTCTAAGAAATAAAAATTTCAAAAAGCATACCACAGTCTTGTTTTTTGATATGACTAAGGCATTTGACTTAGTATCACATGATCTTTTAATACATAAAATGTAACGGTACGGTATCCGAGGACCAGCACTAATGTGAATTGAAAGTTAACAATAAACTAAACAATAGTCTTTAAACAATCCTATGGTTCACAAAATCAAAACAGTATAGAAATCGGAAATTCTATACAATCTTGACCCGCTTAAGACTCGGACATTGCCTTTTCAATAATCACTTACACAGAATGAATATAATAGAATCACCTTTATGTTATGAATGCAATAGAAATGACTTTAAAACCCTGGATCATATATTTTTTGAATGCACAGCTTACAACATCTAAAGAATAATACTGCATATATACAAGAAACCTCAACTTATCCCGCGCGCCATTGAAGACCTATTGAAAAATTATGAAACATACATAACTATTTATAAATACATAATAACAACCGTAAATAAAATATGATGTATTTAAAAATATATCATACCTACACAATATTTAAAAAAACTGTATAATATGTATATAAGTAAAAAACAAAAAAGGATAACATACATGAATTGAAAAGTTAAAGAAAGAAGACCAATGAGAGACTATAAAGATACAATGATAATTACCCTAATGACCTACATGAGGTTGAAGGAAGACATGGCTTTCAGCCCTACTTATTAAAAGCACGGATATGACAAGAAAGAAAGACATGGCTATTAGCCTTAAAAACATTAACAAACATGACAATAAATATACGACTTGGCTACGGCCATACTAGTTATAATTACCGGAAATGAAATCAGACTGGGCTGTATGGTTGAAAAATCTTTGCCTTTCCAATTGTGGAAAAACCAACAAAGAAAAATTACCATGATGGATTACACAGGAAAAGATATTTTGTTTTTCTATGCATTTTAATAAAATTCAATTTGTTGTGATTTCGGAATC
Source organism: Monopis laevigella (assembly GCA_947458855.1). Lineage (NCBI taxonomy): Eukaryota > Metazoa > Arthropoda > Insecta > Lepidoptera > Tineidae > Monopis > Monopis laevigella. Next base: position 25,993,799 of record OX381585.1, read on the forward strand.
CATGGTACGTAGCAGGGGCCAATCGAATAATCAAGATATCAGAAAAAAAGATTCAGTCCAAGTCAGTTGGGGGGAATCAAAATTAAACAAATAAAAGTCAAAAATATGTATTGGGAGGGCAGTGTCATTACATCAATTTTAGGAAAAAATTCCCGAAGGGATTCGCGGGTCTTCATGCCATAAATAGCTCTAATAGCTCTTTTTTGAAGGATGAATATTGTTGCTATGTCTGCAGCTGAGCTCCAGATAATAAGACCATATCTTATCTTATCTTATTGGTTTTGGGGTTGACATCAGTCAAAAACACTTCGACCCTTTGGGATCTTTTGTGTGTTCCCCATTCCTATTATCCACACACCTCAGTATCGTCCCCAAATATGTTGTTGACATATTTAAGGACATCACCAAGGTCGATTAGCCTGTAGCTTTCTGGATCCGGATAAGCCTGTCCTAGGTATTTTATTCTTTGGATGGCCCTAGCGTCACAGTCGCACAGTAGGTGCCGCATGGATTCGGGCTCCTTACCACAGAATCTGCATGTGGGATCATCTCTTACTCCTATAGTATAGAGGTGTTTGTTGGTTGTATAGTGTCCTGAGAACACTCCCACCAGTAGCCTTATTTGACTTCTATTGAATTTCCATATCTTATCCAGGCCTATTGCCCTCATACCAATGAATTTCTTGGAATGTATAAGGCCTTGCTGCGTTAACCACCATCTTGTGTGTTTGTCCTCAGCAAACTTTTTTAAAGCATTAATGATTGTTATGTTGGGTATGCCTATAAATGGTTCAGGTCCAATTAAGGGAGTTTCCGAACCCATTTTAGCAAGTTGGTCTGCCTTTTCATTGCCTTCGATACCCATATGTCCCGGCACCCAGGCCAGTCTTACCCTGTTGTTCCTGCCGATTTTGTTCAACAGTTTAACACATTCCAAAACCAGCCCAGATCTGGTCTCATACGAGCTCAGAGCTTTAAGTGCTGCTTGGCTGTCGCTGAGAATATTTATGTTTTCTCCATGTGATCTCATGTCTAGGATCTTCTTTGCAGATACTATTATCGCATACAGTTCTGCTTGGAAAACTGTAGGGTAATGTCCCATGCTTACATGAATATCATGACCATTAGTATGTATTCCTGCACCCGTTCCTGACTGCATCTTTGATCCATCAGTATACCAGTTTTGACATTTACTGTCGGGTTTAGAACCATTTTCCCATTCGTCCCGTGACGGGAAATATGTTTTGTAGTTCCTTTTAAAGATTCGAATAGTCGAAATGTTGTCAGCGCACATTTCAAGAATCCTATCGAGATTGTTGTCAGTTTCCATCCTAGTGTGAATAGTTTGGGGCATATTTGGATACCACTCTTTATTATTCCGTAGTCGGTAAAGTGATTTCCTTGCCTCCATTTCTATTATCACGTGTAAAGGTTTAAGATTTAATAGTACCTCCATAGCTGCCGTCGGTGTTGTTTTAAAGGCACCTGAAATAGACATACATGCCAATCGTTGTAACTTAGCTAGGTCTTTTTTACAGATATCAAGCTTAGTCCGTGGCCACCACACAATACTTCCATATGTTAGTATCGGCGTTACCATGGTATTGTATATCCACTTCATTACTGTTGGTTTTAGTCCCCATGTTTTGCCATATGCCGATCGACACATAGCAAATACCCTTATTGCCCTTTTTATTAACATGTCAACATGTAGTTTCCATGTAAGGCTTTTATCTAGAGTAAGACCGAGATATTTTACGTCAGTGGACCATTGTAGTTCAGACCCGTATAACTTTAAAGAGATCAGTCCCGTTAGGTCTCTTTTCCTTGTGAACAGCAATGCTGAAGTTTTACTCGGGTTTATTGACAGATGTTGAGAGTTACACCATTCTTCAACAGTTCCCAGAGCCTTTTGTGCTACACTTATTGTTGTGCCTACAAATTTACCGTTTACCATTATAACTAGGTCATCAGCATATCCTACTGTATAATATGGGCCAACGTTTAGTTTTGTTAGAATTGAGTCTACAACAAGGCTCCACAGCAAAGGAGAAAGTACTCCACCCTGTGGACATCCTTTGGTTGTAGTTATCATCATTTCATCTCCGAGTAGTTGTGATATAACCATTCTACTCCTAAGCATATTTTGTATCCATCTACAAATGGTTGATTCTATGCCATGGTGTTTTAAGGCATTGTCAATGCCTTCAAAAGTTGTGCGATCAAATGCTCCTTCTATGTCTAAGAATATGCCTACGCATACCTCCTTGTTCTCTAAAGCCATCTCGGCTTTATGAACGACATGATGAAGCGCGGTTTCAGTTGACTTTCCTTGTTGATAGGCACATTGAAGTCTGTGAAGAGGTGTCCTTGTTAGTGGGCCCTCCCTAATGTGTCTATCCAGTATTTTTTCTAATATCTTTAATAAGAAAGATGATAGACTAATAGGTCTAAACGACTTGGGTTCTTCGTAGGTTACTTTACCTGGCTTCGGTATGAATACTACCTTAACCATCCTCCACTGCTTTGGTGTGTAACCAAATGCAATGGATGCTTTGAAGAGTCTGCTAATGTGGGAGTTTAGTATTGGCAGCCCCCTTTGTAGTAGAATGGGATATATTTCATCTGGACCCGGAGATTTATAAGGTTGGAAATTGCTCAGGGCCCATTTGATTTTATGTTCGTCTACTATTTTTTTCGCAGTTTCCCAGTCTCGTTTGGTGGTATGTACTGCCTGGTCGTTGACAGTGTTTAGGTTGTCTACCTTGTTGTTTGTGATAATCGATCCTGGAAAGTGTGTTTTAAACATAATTTCCAACGTACCCTTCCCAGTCTCCATTAGCTTACCGTTTTCGTCCTTTACCATCATAAGTGGGTTGGCTTTCGTAGTAGCCATTGCCTTTGTCAGTCTCATGATGCCGGGTATTGATTCTATCGATTCGCAATGGTTTTTCCATGCCTGTCTCTTAGCTTTCCGTACTGCTTTATTATACTCTGTTAATAAACGTGCATACTCACTAAAATCTTTTTTTGCTTTCGCGACATTGAAAGCCTTACGAGTTACCTTGCGTAGTTTAGCTAAATCCTGATTCCACCATGGGACCTTTTTCGCTAGAATATTTTTTTCCGGACAATTGTTAGTCCATGCCGTCTTGATTGCAGTACCAATCCTGTCAGCTTCGAATTCTATATCTATAGTGGAATTGAGCTTACCTTTTTTGTTTCCTAGTTCTACCTTTAGATCACTGTAGTAATTTTTCCAGTCGGTGTTCCTAGGATTCCTTCTCTGTACGGTTACAATGTTATGTTTCATCATGTACCTAAAGCATATATATCTGTGATCAGAAAGAGATGTTTCATTAGACACATGCCAGTTATCTATGTTAGAGAATGTGTTCCTAGAAGTTATTGTAATATCTAACACCTCAGCCCTTTTTGCATTAATAAATGTTGGCCTGTTACCTTTATTTAATATTAATAAGGAAGAACTTACAAGATATTCTAATAGTTTCTCCCCTCTTGAGTTGTTGTCCGTGCTTCCCCAGACAACATGATGAGCGTTTGCGTCACATCCCATAATGAGGTGTTCATTGCTGCTAGAGCGTCTTTGTATTAGCTCCTCAATTCTAGGTGTAACGGGCTCCTTGTCTTCATATGGAAGGTAGGCTGAAGCTATTAATGTTTCCTGCCTGCCCTCTCCTGATATGATTTTTATTGTAGTAAGATCCCTGTGACAGAAATTAGTTAGTGTTGTTGCATGTATGCCATGTCTGACATAAATGCAGGTTCTAATATTCCCATCATTAGCTTGATGTAAATGACCACCTATATTATTCAAGCCTTTAACTATTCCTTTATAAAGGTATGGTTCCTGTATTAAAGCTACATCATATTGATTTGCCATAAGTGCTCGTGCCAAAAGGGCAGTCGCCGATTTACAGTGGTGTAAATTAATTTGTACAAAATTTAGGTACCTTTTATATGAGTCCATCTTTCTTGATGATCCCTTGTGATTATGTTTGTTTAGTGTTAGTTTTATATGTAAGTGAATGTGTGGTTAAGTTGTAAATATGTAATTTAAGTGTGTGTGTATAAAGTTTAGTTTATGTGTGTTTGTGTCTGGGTCTTTGTGTGTTTAGGGATTTTTTGGGACCTCCATAGGGCCCTCCTCTGCTCCTGACATCTCCGACTGCTCCCCCTGTTCGCTCAGTTCCAGGTCGACCAGTCCCTCCAGCAATTCTGCTGTTCTCACCGAGGTGGTAGGTGATGTAGGGTCTTCCACCTTTCCAGCAGATTGCTTTTCCGAGTCCTTGACGTCCTCCTCCGGCTTCTTTTCCTCGAGAAGCTTGAAGAAGTCCCTCTCCAAACCGGTTTTTATGTGGTAACCCTTTTCGCGGATCACCTCAGCGGAGTCGTGGTCCATAAGGACGATTCGTCTCACGTTGAGGCCCTCCACGATTGTGTCAACCACTCTCCAGAGATCGGTGTTCAAGGCCGGGTTGAGTTTTTGAGTTAACCTGAGTATGCTCTCCAACTCAACCTCACCCTTGTACACCGATCTCCAGGCCATTTTGACCGGTTTAGGCAGGTCCTTTGCCTCTATCACCTTGAGGGTAATCGGCCCGAGCTTTCTGCCGTTTAAGGTACACAGCCATTTGGTAGAGGACTGGTCTAGGCATAGAATATGAGCTACTCCTCCAGCTAGCCCATTCATGTCGATGTCAGGACAGGGCTCCGCTTCTAGGATTAATCCATGAAGTAGCTCCCTTATCCTGACATAGTCCTCCTGCTTAAGCATTGTCTTTGGGTACGAATCCGTGGTGATAGCCATTTTCGTACCCGTCAGTGCCTCTTTGTATGACCCTTGCGTCTTTACCCTTTTGGGGTCACCAGCAGGATCTCTCTTTTCATCGCTCACTTCGCGAGGCCTTTTGGACTGCCCTGCTCGTGGCGACGCTTTGTCCTGCGCCTGCTGCTTCTGGAGCCTCTGGAAGCGTCGCTTGGCAGAACCATTTTTTTTCCCCGAGTGTGAAGGGCCTTGCTGCGGGTGCGGTTTCCCTGAGGGAACACTTTTTATTGGCGGTCTCGCAAGTTTCCCTCCGGTTTTGCCAATTACGCTATCTTTAGCACCTTCCATGTTTCTAATTGGTCTGTGAACAACAGGATTAGTAACACTGGCGCCCTGGCTTCTGGATGGACCTTTGTTATCTCTACTAGTTGCAACAGCCGTGCAGTGTGGTCCGCCCGAGGAGTGACCCTTATTCCCAATACTGGGTTTAATGGCCCCTTCCTTGTGCCCACCATGACGCACTTCATTGCCACTCGTAGAGGCCACGGTGGCCCCATCCTTCAGCTTACTGTCTGACAGACCTGTGCTACCGTTGCCGGTAGCGGTGGCCCGTCCCTTTGGTTGAGTGCTTTCTACAGCCTTTGTGCTATGCGCCTTTGCCTCCTCCGCAGAGGAAACCTCAGCCTTAGGGGCTGACTTGGTTTTTTTTAAAGAAAAAAAATCCATGGGTAATTAGAGTTGATTTCATCCCATTAGCTCCCCACCCTCCACGGAGCCCTCAACGTCGGGGATGCTTATAAAAGCACCAGGGCTACTAACGGGATATAGTCCCCCAATGTATGTTATTCGCGAGACTGAACAGTGCATGAAACCAGACATGCACTGCCGCCTGTAAACCCCATACACCAGAGGGCTCGCCTGGCGGCCGTCTGACGGACACCGCAGCCGATTGATCACAGTTGGCTATTCTGCGACCGCCCGTGTTGGAAGAAATCCGGACCAAAGTGGTGTGTTGCAGTCAGGAAACAACCTCCACAGGCCTCCTTTCCACTCAACCACCAGGACTCCTTCATCCTTCCTTACGGGTCCCCGCGCACGGCACAAACACGCGGGTGAGCATTGTGTGTACATATATATATTACTATAGATAAGCGCTCACTACTCGTCTACAGCGAAGTGTACTGTATATATATATAAGGAATGACGGTGAGGAGTTGTGGGTAGGTATTATCATATACTATTATATGAAAATGTGAAAAAGTGTAATATAATATTAAGTACATAAATATATAAATATTAATACATACACATTTATTTATGCATATATATTTATAAAGCCATCTCCATTGTCCGGAGCCCCTCTCCGAGTGAGAGGTGCCCCTGCCTGGTTGCATTGAGGGATGCTCCGCAGGAAAGGAGTAGTTATACCAATAAATGCATATATAATATATAAAGCGTTTTCCTACGGCCAGGCTGTGCAGTGCGCCCGATATACTCTGCTATTGCCGGTGTTATGAGGTGGATGATATGTGCACGAAGCTCATTGGCCGACAACATTGCCCAGGGGGGATGACCCGCATAAGGCAGGTTCACCACCAAGCAGTCCCGTCCACCCCTGCAAGGTTCCGCATTCTGTAGAACGCACAACCCCGCAGTAGCGGCCTAAGATAGTGGTGGCGACGTGGACATGTATATTCGGACTTTAGGTGTGCGTCTGGTAGTCCAACTTCGTGTACTTGGACGTACCTACGCTAGCGGCCAAGATAGCCCACACCTACTTTCCCCCCCTAATAAGACCATAAGTCATAATACTGTGGAAATAAGCAAAGTACACAAGCCTGGCTGTTGCTACATCAGTTAAAAGTCTGATCTTTCTGACTGCATATGCAGCTGAGCTCAATCTTTTAGATAAAGTGTTTATGTGAGCTCTCCACTGCAGTTTGGAATCGATCGTGATTTCTAAAAACATAGTGGAGTCAACAAATTCCAGCTCAGTGCCGCCTAATTTAAGTGAACAGTTGATTACTGGAGCGTTTGGCAAAGAGAATTTCAGGCACTTGGCCTTTTTAGGGTTTAGAACCAAATTGTTTGCCGTAAACCATTCAGAAACCATAGTCAGAGTATTGTTTGCTACTGACAATATATTGTCTTTCCTATAAACTTTAAATAATAGTGACGTGACATCAGCAAACAGCACTATCTGCGCTATTTCCTGTACCACGTGTGGAAGGTCATTTACACGGAATAGAAAAAACAAGTGGAAATGCTATAAAGCACCAAATGTATTAGAACCGGTGTCGCCAAAATCATATATCTATAAATATAGACTCTATAACCACTTCGTCCTGATTGGTTGCAAATATACACAGCAATTTTAAACACTATTTTTTTTTATTTTTTATTTTTTTTTTCTCATTACAAAAACATCAATACAATGAAATAATACAGAATCCATGTGAGACTGGAGCCCGAATTAGGCATAAGCCTGTATCTCGGGTCTCCAGGAACCCACCCTAGCATTACAACAATATTTTACAATGATTTCTTTATACAGCCTTTATTCTCCAAATAATTAGATTTAAATTCATATTAAAAAAAAAAACATGCCATCTATCGTAAAGTAGTAAGAACCTCCTATAAAAGGTTCTGCTATTCCTACATAGATGGCGTGATTACTACAACATTCGAATAAATGTTTTGTTCAGTCGACATAAGGCATATTATCTTTTATATAAAAAAAGTATTTTAGTTTATTCTAGAACTTTCCTTGCATAAAAATATAATAATTCAAAGGCGGCGACATAATAAAATATTTAAAGTATCGATATCGATGCTTTTTTTAAATATAAATGTGCTCTATATATTTAAACGCAGATGGAAGGGAAAACTTTTTAGAAAACATAGCTATAAAACTTTTAGAATATATAAAGGCTTAAAAAACTGATTTTTGAGATAAGTTTATTTTTTTAAGTTGAGTTGGGTGACGTTGCCGTGACGTGAGCACGAAACAAAACTTTGGGACGCAATCTTAATATAACTAGTATTTTTGTAATAAAAATAAAGAAATTAGGCAAAATGAAGAAATTATTTTTGCCTGGAATATTACATTATTGTATAAAAATATTTTTTATCGTTATTTAAAAAAAAAAGAGTTTTTAGTCGCAATGGTACAGTAGCGGCGCGCGTGGATTCCGTGCTCTGTGGACACGACTGATAACGACTGGGATCAAATAAGCGTAGCTACGCTTAATTGTGCCACACTAAACACGCCTACTTTGCACTTCCACTTGTTTTTTCTATTCCGTGTTCATAATCACCGGTCCGATTCAAAAAGCGTGATGTGATCACTCACGGTACTATTAGCGTGCTAATGAATCGGACCAGTGATTAAGCGCGCTCACAAGGATATCACTTGTATCCCTCTATCTCGCAACTTAAACATTTATTTCCTCTCACTCTGTTTTAATGTCAAATAAATCGCCATAACAAATTAATATTTTTTTATGTATTTTGAATATTTATTTATATAAACACCAAAATAAATGATAACACAACACTTTTAACTGTGTACTTTATAATTATTACAGGAATTTTATTACTTTCTTTAAAAATATGTTTCTAGATAAATATCATTCTGACAGCGCTCACAGCGATTTCACCCAGAAATAAAATCACTGTAAGTCCAATATGGCTGTCTGTAATGACGTCACTATTAATGTCAAATCATCTATCGTTAGCGCGCTTACGCTCATACGGACCGGTGCTGACAGCCCTCGGGCTTTATTCCGAGTTTTGACACGTTCACCGTCGCGCATTATGCGTAAAGTACAAGTATTGAAATATAAGTTCTATCCTGTTAATTATAAAGTTGAAATTCCAATGCTCCACACATGTTCAAACTTGCGAAGAATTCGTGTATTTCAAGATGGCGGCATTTATTTATTTTTATTTATTTATTTAAATCTTTATTGCATACAAAATACAAAGGCGGACTTAATGCCGCTAGGCATTCTCTACCAGTCAAACCTTCGGGACAGTAAAAGCAGTTAATAAGTGAGGTAGGTGCAATATAGTATCTGAGTATATAAACCAGTGAATATTATATAAAATACTTACAATCTATTATACACTACTTAAATATATCTTATATATATATACATACATAAACTACATATACACAATACTACCAACTACTAAATGAGAAAGGAGAAGTAACAAAGTGGAAAGGAATAGAATAATGAATGATAAATAAAAACTACCTATGAATTTAAATAGTAATCATATACTCTTTTTTTAAATATGACTCTATTTGGTGATTGTCTTATTTTGACTGGTAAATTATTCCAAAGTCTTGCAGCGACAACTGCAAACGATTTAGAAACAAAGGTGGTATGATGGGAGGGGAAGGCAAGGGTTGTATTAAAAGTAGATCGAAAGGTTTTGTCGTGATGCGAGCCAAGATAAGTAAATCTGTTTTTAAGATATTCGGGTGTAGCAGGTTCGTTCAAAACAGAGTACAAAACACAGAGAACTCTGCAGTTTCTCCGGCTTCGTATTTTTAACCATTTAAGTTTATCACGAAAAGGCGTAACGTGGTCATATTTGCGAAGGCAAAAAATGAATTTGATGCATGCGTTGAGTAGACGTTCCATTTTATTAAGCAAACTTTCCGAAAGGTCCACACAACACACGTCACCATAATCCAGTAAGGGAAGCAGCAGAGCCTGTACGAGCAAAATTTTAGCTTTTAATGGCAAAAAGTGCTTTAATTTGTTTAGGGAGTGCAGTGAAGAAAAGATTTTGCGACTAGTGTTGGTGATTTGCGCTCCCCATGTAAGGCAAGAATCAATGTGTAAACCAAGATTTTTAACCTCACTGCAGAACTCAATCGGCTCATTGTTATACCGAACAAAGTCAAGCTTACTCATATCAACTTTGGACAGTAGCCTGGAACTCCCAATTATAATGGATTGACATTTGTTCGGGTTAACAACAACACCAAAGCGGGTCGACCAAGATAATATATTAGAAAGATCTGAATTCAGCCAAGCTATTGCACTATTAATTGTGTTAATATCGGTCTGCACATAGATCTGCAAGTCATCGGCGTATAGGTGATAATGGCAATGAAATGATGTTGTGATTCCATTAATGAATAATGAGAACAGTAATGGTGAAAGAATGCCTCCCTGGGGGACGCCCGTATTCATCTCACACCAGTCCGATGACGATGTTCCATCAATGCGAACCTGTTGCTGACGACCATGCAAATAATCCGAAAACCACACAAGAGCCTCCGATGAGATCCCCAGACGAGACAACAAAGCAATCAGCAAATCTGGATCTACTGTGTTAAATGCATTTGTGAAATCTATTAGTACTAGAATCGTAACTTTAGTTTCATCCATGCCGTTTCTGATATCTTCAGTTACTTTATTATTGGAATAGAGTTATATAACCATTGGAATAGAGCTTATATTTCCATATTTATAGTTTGTCGTGATTAGAGGTTGCAAGCTCGGAATAAGGCCCCTGACATTGATTTCGTCATGAATCGGACCGCAAGGTAACCCACCATGGTAAGATGGCAGCACCCGTAGCACGGCTAAGCCAAGACAAGAGATAAAGTCGTGAGCAGATGTCAAACAAAACTTTTTTTTTTATATCAGCCAATCAGGTGCAACTTTGCAGCGCTCTGATTGGTTTATATTAAAAAATAGTTATTTTTGACATTGGTTCGCGACTTTATATCTTGTCTTGGCTTGGCCGTGCTACGGGTGCAGTAAGCAATAGAAAAAAGTTTATATTGAATGCAGTCAATAGTATATGGAAGTGCTGTAATATATCTTATAAACTCAGATATATAAATTTGTCTCTCTCACTAAATATATATGTTTGCGATTGGTTTTAATTTTAGTAAATAAGTAGGCTTTTTTGTATGCAGCGACATCTACAGTTTTTTTTTATATGTTAATTCCGGGGACCGCCCACTAGATGGCGCTGTTAATTCATTTCATTTTGGAAGATAACCTCGCGGTCCGAATGACGATAACACCGCTGTCAGCCCTTACGTTCATAATCACCGGTCCGATTCAAAAAGCGCGATGTGATCACTCACGGTACTATTAGCGTGCTAATGAATCGGACCAGTGATTAAGCGCGCTCAAAAGAATACCACTTGTATCTTCCTCTATCACGCAACTAATATATAAGCTCCTCTCTTAAATAAAACGCTATAACAAATTAATGAATTTTGTATATTTGTTTACATAAATACCAAAATAAATGAGCACACAATACTTCTAACGTATCTGCTTTATAATTATTTGAAGAATTTTATTACTTTCCTCAAAAACACATTTCTAGATAAATGTCATTCTGACAGCGCTCACAGCGATTTCTCTCAGGAACAAAATCACTGTAAGTCCAATATGGCGTCTGTAATGACGTCACTATTAATGTCAAATCATCTATCGTTAGCGCGCTTACGTTCACGGGTCCGCGTGTTGACAGCGCTGACATTGATTTTGGCGTGAATCGGACCGCAAGTATTGTTCTCACTTCATAGCGGGGCTCCTATTGAGAAAAATGCTACAAAATTACGTCATTCAATGCCACTTGGCATGGAAGTTATATGGACCAAATTGAGCCCAAACAGCCCGTTAGCCACACGTGAACTTTTTGATAGATAGTATTTGCTGTGCGTTACAACAAGGTGCATGTGTGATGTTTTGTATAATTCTACCCATGTTTGTAATTATTAATAATAAAATAAAATAAAATATATATCGGCCAAAAATAAAATATATAAATATATGATATTTATTTATAAAAACACAATATTGTAACTGACAGTACACATTACTAAATCATTACAATATTAACAAAATATATTATTATGAAACACAATACATGTTATGATAGTTATAAGTACATGTTGTAAGAATCTCACGGTGCGCCCTGAAAATCAGCGCGTGTGATTCTGCAAAGTATCCGCGCACAAGCTGAGGGTGTAACCGATTCAATAAATTTACAATATTTTAATTAGTTTAAATTGTGTTATAAATTGAAATTTGTCGTATTTATAAGTTAGTGTATGATTATTTTGTTACTTTATTTTGTATTTTATTGAATAAATTTTATTCTATTCTATTCTATTCTATTCTATTCTATTCTATTCTATTCTATTCTATTCTATTCTATTCTATTCTATTCTATTCTATTCTATTCTATTCTATTCTATTCTATTCTATTCTATTCTATTCTATTCTATTCTATTCTATTCTATTCTATTCTATTCTATTCTATTCTATTCTATTCTATTCTATTCTATTCTATTCTATTCTATTCTATTCTATTCTATTCTATTCTATTCTATTCTATTCTATTCTATTCTATTCTATTCTATTCTATTCTATTCTATTCTATTCTATTCTATTCTATTCTATTCTATTCTATTCTATTCTATTCTATTCTATTCTATTCTATTCTATTCTATTCTATTCTATTCTATTCTATTCTATTCTATTCTATTCTATTCTATTCTATTCTATTCTATTCTATTCTATTCTATTCTATTCTATTCTATTCTATTCTATTCTATTCTATTCTATTCTATTCTATTCTATTCTATTCTATTCTATTCTATTCTATTCTATTCTATTCTATTCTATTCTATTCTATTCTATTCTATTCTATTCTATTCTATTCTATTCTATTCTATTCTATTCTATTCTATTCTATTCTATTCTATTCTATTCTATTCTATTCTATTCTATTCTATTCTATTCTATTCTATTCTATTCTATTCTATTCTATTCTATTCTATTCTATTCTATTCTATTCTATTCTATTCTATTCTATTCTATTCTATTCTATTCTATTCTATTCTATTCTATTCTATTCTATTCTATTCTATACTATTCAATTCTATTCTATTCTATTCTATTCTATTCTATTCTATTCTATTCTATTCTATTCTATTCTATTCTATTCTATTCTATTCTATTCTATTCTATTCTATTCTATTCTATTCTATTCAATTCAATTCAATTCAATTCAATTCAATTCAATTCTATTCTATTCTATTCTATTCTATTCTATTCTATTCTATTCTATTCTATTCTATTCTATTCTATTCTATTCTATTCTATTCTATTCTATTCTATTCTATTCTATTCTATTCTATTCTATTCTATTCTATTCTATTCTATTCTATTCTATTCTATTCTATTCTATTCTATTCTATTCTATTCTATTCTATTCTATTCTATTCTATTCTATTCTATTCTATTCTATTCTATTCTATTCTATTCTATTCTATTCTATTCTATTCTATTCTATTCTATTCTATTCTATTCTATTCTATTCTATTCTATTCTATTCTATTCTATTCTATTCTATTCTATTCTATTCTATTCTATTCTATTCTATTCTATTCTATTCTATTCTATTCTATTCTATTCTATTCTATTCTATTCTATTCTATTCTATTCTATTCTATTCTATTCTATTCTATTCTATTCTATTCTATTCTATTCTATTCTATTCTATACTATTCAATTCTATTCTATTCTATTCTATTCTATTCTATTCTATTCTATTCTATTCTATTCTATTCTATTCTATTCTATTCTATTCAATTCAATTCAATTCAATTCTATTCTATTCTATTCTATTCTATTCTATTCTATTCTATTCTATTCTATTCTATTCTATTCTATTCTATTCTATTCTATTCTATTCTATTCTATTCTATTCTATTCTATTCTATTCTATTCTATTCTATTCTATTCTATTCTATTCTATTCTATTCTATTCTATTCTATTCTATTCTATTCTATTCTATTCTATTCTATTCTATTCTATTCTATTCTATTCTATTCTATTCTATTCTATTCTATTCTATTCTATTCTATTCTATTCTATTCTATTCTATTCTATTCTATTCTATTCTATTCTATTCTATTCTATTCTATTCTATTCTATTCTATTCTATTCTATTCTATTCTATTCTATTCTATTCTATTCTATTCTATTCTATTCTATTCTATTCTATTCTATTCTATTCTATTCTATTCTATTCTATTCTATTCTATTCTATTCTATTCTATTCTATTCTATTCTATTCTATTCTATTCTATTCTATTCTATTCTATTCTATTCTATTCTATTCTATTCTATTCTATTCTATTCTATTCTATTCTATTCTATTCTATTCTATTCTATTCTATTCTATTCTATTCTATTCTATTCTATTCAATTCAATTCAATTCAATTCTATTCTATTCTATTCTATTCTATTCTATTCTATTCTATTCTATTCTATTCTATTCTATTCTATTCTATTCTATTCTATTCTATTCTATTCTATTCTATTCTATTCTATTCTATTCTATTCTATTCTATTCTATTCTATTCTATTCTATTCTATTCTATTCTATTCTATTCTATTCTATTCTATTCTATTCTATTCTATTCTATTCTATTCTATTCTATTCTATTCTATTCTATTCTATTCTATTCTATTCTATTCTATTCTATTCTATTCTATTCTATTCTATTCTATTCTATTCTATTCTATTCTATTCTATTCTATTCTATTCTATTCTATTCTATTCTATTCTATTCTATTCTATTCTATTCTATTCTATTCTATTCTATTCTATTCTATTCTATTCTATTCTATTTTATTATATTATATTCTATTCTATTCTATATTATATCTACATTATTTACTATTATATTATTTATACATTCATCCTTCTAGCATTCTCTTACATTCTTTCATCAGATACTGCACTTCATCCACAAACAGGTCACACTGTGGAGCTTCATACAGCCAGAAGTTGAGTAGAGCAAGTCCACGAGGCCGATCGGGAGTGCCGATACACGTTAGTCCGTGAGGATGGAGTCACAAGAAGACTATGATGCCTGCTTCTGATGTAGTTATCAGGCACATACAGTGTCCAAATCAAATCATTTATTTCATGTAAATCTTTACAGATAGGCTAGGCAGCTATTCATTAGCAAAAGAACGACAAACATTTATTAAACCTCGATATCAGATTTAGAACTAAAACGCGATGGAATGGAAATCATAATATGAAAAATACTACCAAACCGAACACACACTACATAACCAACTAGTGTAAGACTAGGTGGTTAGCTGATTCCATTGACCTGTCAATCATTATCTGCTATAATATATATCATCATATCAAAAAATACCGAGGACACCAAATCGTCGGAAAACTGAATGATATTGGGTATTGTGGTTCTGGATTTTGACACTTGAGATGCGTGAGGACCGATATACATTTGAGCGAATATTATTTGTTCGAAGCTCCGATCACATGGCATGGCATTGTAATGAATCAAATATCTATATACCGAGAGTCTGATGGTGTATCCATATACATATATAGATATGTGCCATGACAGTGAAATAACCCAACTTATATGGATAATAATATACGACTAATCAATATGTTATCTCTGCTTCCTATAACTCTGTGGTAAAGAAAGATACAACTATATTCATGAAATATGAAAACGTACTAGTTACTAAAAAAGTTTTGTTTGATTCGGACCGTGTCAATCTGTGCCATCTATACTTATATTAATCTATGGCTTGCTTTGGTCTATAGTTTATGATCATCCTTTTATTTATTTTGTTGTATTTATTTTTGTGTTGTCGTTTTTAATGAATTTTATTAATTAAGTATTTACAAACTTGACAGGCCCCGCTTGCAGATATACATTTAACCGACCTATACAGAACAAAAATTAAATCCAATGCGGTATCCGTCGGAGTGCACCATGGGCGACAAGGAATTGGAAAAGTTGATGAACGGGAAGCGTCCGGCGTCGCCCAAGCGGGAAAACGGTCGCGTGTGTGTGCGGCTGGAACCCGGCGCGCGGTGCCGCGTGCGGAGGCCCGGCCAGCCCGCACTCGGCGCCGAGGTGCTGCGCGTGCGCCTCGAGCCCGGCCGCCGCTCGCCCGAGTACTATGTGCACTACGCCGACTGCGACCGCCGCCTCGACGAGTGGGTCTCCGCGAACCGCGTGAGCGTGGACGGACCGAGACTGCTGCGCCGCCAGATCGAGCCCGCGCCTGCGCCGCCCTATCACGAGCGTGCCGGGCCGCCCGCGCCTCCGCGC
This sequence comes from Monopis laevigella, assembly GCA_947458855.1. Classification (NCBI taxonomy): domain Eukaryota; kingdom Metazoa; phylum Arthropoda; class Insecta; order Lepidoptera; family Tineidae; genus Monopis; species Monopis laevigella. The sequence continues at coordinate 26,009,751 of OX381585.1, forward strand.
CGGGACGCCGCGCGCCTCAAGCGCATCGACAAGATCCAACTCGGCCGCTACGAGATCGACACCTGGTACTACAGCCCCTATCCCGACGACTACGGCAAGCGGCCGCACCTGTACGTGTGCGAGTTCTGCCTGCGCTACATGAAGCTGCAGAAGTCGTACTGCTACCACCTGCACGCATGCCGCTGGCGACGCCCGCGCGGCCGCCAGATCTACAGCAAGGACTCGGTGGCGCTGTTCGAGGCTTGCGGCCGCGCCGACAAGTTCTACTGCCAGAACCTGTGCCTGCTGGCGAAGCTGTTCCTAGACCACAAGACCCTCTATTATGACATAGAGCGGTTTCTGTTCTACGTGCTGTGCGAGGTGGACGCGGGCGGGGCGCACCTCGTGGGTTACTTCTCCAAGGAGCGGGACTCGCTGGAGGGCTACAACGTGGCGTGCATCCTCACGCTGCCGCCCTACCAGCGGCGCGGGTACGGCAAGCTGCTGATCGCGCTGAGCTACGAGCTGTCCAAGCGCGAGCACAAGCCCGGCTCTCCGGAGAAGCCGTTGTCAGACCTGGGGCTGCGCTCGTACCGCTCGTACTGGTGCTACGTGTTACTGTCGCTGCTGCACGGCTGGCGGCGGCGCACCGTAGCGCTGCAGGAGTTGTGCCGGCTCACGGGCATCTCGCGCGCCGACGTGCTGTACACGCTGGACTACCTTTGCCTGCTCACGTACTGGCGGGATCCGGAGGTGGTGCTGGTGAACCGCGCGGCCGTGCGGCGCCTGGTGGGGAGCGCGCGCTACCGCCGCCCAGAACGCCCGCTGGACGCCGCGGCCGTGCACTGGTCGCCGTCCCGATCCCGTCGCGCCGCCTCCTAGCCCATACCCCAGGGCGCTCACCCCCTACTATACACAATCATGTTGAAAGCTTCCATTTTGTTTGATTTTCATTCTTCCACTCTGCTCACCCGACCGATAGGGATGTGCGGAATGAGGGAGAACTCATGCAACTTATAATTGGTGAGTGTTTCTTTTTGTCGTCACATAACTATATAATTCGTAATTCTAATGTATGGTTTTGTCTACAGAAACATACAATAACGAAGCAAGAGACTCTAAGGAAATTATATGAATTAAAAACTACTTACCCATCCGTGGTTTTTTCATTATGGATTGATACAATATCTTTGGATCTATCACATGTAAGTACAATATATTTATAGTTTCTGTTTATATCCACAAAAATTGTCCCAGTCTGTCTGTCAGTGGGTGTATATTTTATAAACACCCAGACCATGACAAACTGTACAGAGTAAATGTATTAATATTTTTTCTCATGGGTGGAAATTGGACCCACGACCTCCGGATACAACGCTAAATTCGCAACCACTAGTCTATAGAGGCTGTCAAAATATCTCTAGGTTAAAGGCCTTTTGAAATTCAACTCACCCTTTCACTGTGTTTATTACCCTCTCAACCGAACAAAATAAATCCCGGCACCATATATTATATAATCTAATAAATCGTAGTTGCCTTCCAAATTCCATATGTTCATTTTTAAAGTTTTTGCTTTTTCACTATAATATCCTATAATCTCCATTATTTTTTCTTTTCAATTCTGCATTCCAGCAATCTGTTGTTAACAACAATAAGCTAGTTAGATGTCTGATCACGGATCTTCATTCCCATATTGAATATATTCATATTGAAGTTTCTTTATATTACAGATGCATCCTTCTGTCTCTCTGAGAATCTATCTATGAGTTTTGGCAGGCTATGCTTTTTTAATCTGGAGTATTGTAGACTCCCCATTCCCTGCAATTCCATTGCCAGTTCATTCTGATGTTTACCCTGTTGTTTCTGATAAAGAATGCTGTATGAAGTAATTTCCAGTTTTAATTTTGATATACATATATTTATTGCAACAGATGGAGGGACATCAAATATGGTTCTCATGGTTTCATTTTGGAATCTTTCCAGTATGTTGATGTTACTATTACTAGCTGTTCCCCACAGCTGTATTCCATATGTCCAGACAGGCTTAAGAATAGTTTTGTATATGGCCATTTTACTGTTTACCGAGAGCTGAGAGTTTCGACCAATCAATCAGTACATCTTTCTTAGTTATTATCAAGTTGTTTACGCTTTGTCCATATACGTTTACGCCAGGTAAGTCTTCTATCAAGATGTATTCCCAAGTGTTTTACATCCTCTGATTAAAGGATATCTTTATTATAAAGTAGGACTGGATTGCAAGTTTTTCTTCGAAGAGTAAATGTTACATGAGTTGATTTACTTTGGTTTGCTTTGATTCTCCTTTTTTAAGCCATTCTTCTAGCCAATATTGTTGTTTCACTATTGTTAACTTGTATTTTAATACTGGTGGCTTGGATTCTATCAGAACTGTAAGGTTCCAGTGTGTGATCTTTTATATTTGTTTTTATTATGATTACAGTTCTTTCTTGTGATTTTCCTGATGGGTGATTTGTTGTATAGATGTTATATTTATTTATTGTAGCATAGCTTTTACCAGTAAATCTGGTTTCAGATAATAATGCTATGCCAATATGCTCACTTTTTAGGTATATTTCTAGTTCCTTTTTCCGTTCCGTTAGCCCATTGTCATTCCAGGTTATTATGCGAGTTGTATCTATTTCGTTGTGATTATATTAGTAACAAGCTGGATCATACGATCCATCATATTGTCTATCATGTTACTTATGACCTCTTGGAATTTGTTAAACATAATGTCTAATAATTCAGTTAAGTTTTCAGACCCTTCTCTCGTTCTGTAGGTTATTTGTTTCAGCTGGCTATTGCAGGTAGCTTCAGCATAGGATTTCTATGGGTATGTTCTTCAATAGGCTTTTTTTTTTTATTAATTATACTTTGTAGGTAGTTGTTGTTTCTTGTTGCTATATTTAGCATTACTTATATAGGGTTTGATTTTTAGTATTCTGTGCATCCCCTATAACTTGCAGGGTGGTTTTCTTGACAGTTTACACACGTTGCATCTGAGTCGGGCTGTTTGGTACATGACACAGTAGGGTGATCTTTTCCACATTTAACACATCTGAAACATTGACTTTAGTATGTCCAAATCATTGGCAGCGTTTACACTGAAGAATTTCTGTTTTCTTATATGGAGTTTCAAATGAGATTTTTGTATAATTTATTGTTTTTAAATTAAAGATGTCTATATTGTTTCGATTTGGTTCTATGTCGACATAGAATATTGGCATAGGTTTCTTGGTTTCCCTTCGCAGTACATGTCCTATTTCCTTAAGTTCAGACTTTATCATAGAGGTCTCTTCAGTGGAATGAAATCCTCGAAGTACCACTCTATAGGATTGAGTTGGTATGTATAATGGCTTATGTTGTTGGACATAAAGTTTTCTCTTATTTTCTTGTAGGTCTCTATGTCAACAGGCATTATTTTTATTACATGTCCTGAACGGAGAGAAGTCATTGTGTAATTTTGTCCCACACTCACTTTGTTAAGGGCTTCTTCCAGTGATGCCATGTTTATGACGCCTGTTACAAATATAGGTTCAGGTTTTGGCACTTCAATATGTGTTCCTTCTAAATCGTCTTCGAGAATATTCAGCTACTTTTTTGGTTTCTTAGTAAATATTTTGTATGTGGCGGTATTCCACTCTCATCCGTTTACCTTAAGGTTTTTACGCATTTTTCGAGAGTATGCTTCATTGTAAAGATTTTTTTGTGGTTTTTATTTTTTTTATGTAAAATTATTTAGGAAAGATTTTAGTATCCAGATTTCATTCACTACAATCTTACGCGTTTCTTACGAATTTAGCGGTAAAATAGAAGTTTTAATTTTTTTCCGCGGTTTTTCACACTTTGGCACTTTTAATTACTAAATGAAAACATTTGTTATACTAGAATAGAATTAAATTTAGATTTTTAGACACAAATTAATTGATTTACATTAAATAAACCAACGTTTGAATAAATAATAAGTTTGTCGCGCACTTCAGTTTGACTTTTTTAATTCTCTATATGTGAATAAAGTCTTTTTTCTGATATTCGAACAAGAAACAAGTTTAACAAATTATGTATTTTGACCGCATTCTTTAAGAAAATACTCGTATATGCAGAAATGCACAAAGAGGATTTATTCCGTCATCAGTCGCCCGCCAACTGTGTTAGAAATGTGAGTGTTGTGATGTAAACAACATTATAAAATACTTTTTAGGAGTAAAAACATAGCAAGTACATAGTTAATTTACTTCAGAGTTTTTGTTTTTCATATAAGTTATATCATAACTTAAAATAAATAATGTCCTATGACTATTATAAAGCAGCGTACAATGCTTACATCGGCTCGCACTAGAAGTCCTGGCTGTTGATGTCCAATCTGATCAGGGGCCTTATTCCGAGTTTGCAACCGCTAAAGACAAGACGTTGCGTAAACTATAAATATTGAAATATAAGTTCTATTTCAATGGATATATAGTCTGTATTAGGTTGGCTATAATAATGCCGCCATCTTGAAATAAGCGAATTCTTCGCAAGTTTGAACATCTGATGAGCATTGGAATTTCAACTCTATATTTAATAGGATAGAACTTATATTTCAATATTTATAGTTTACGCAAAATGTGCGACGGTGAACGTGTCAAAACTCGGAATAAAGCCCCTGTTCTCTTTTGTCCAAAGATTTTGTATCAGTTTTGCTATTTAATTTTTTTTAATAACCTTTTGTGTCCCACTGTGACCTTGCCCAGGGTCTCCCTTCCCTGCTTCCATCTCTACCTGTCCTGGGCCAATCTTTTGAAAAGGCGTTTAGCTCGTCTCTCCATCTTCTCCTGGGCCTACCGCGTTGTCTTTTCCGGGCCTGTGGCATCCACTCGGTGGTAATCCTCGCCCACATTTCGCCCAGTCCCATTTGAGCATGGCGGCTTTCTGAGTGGCGTCGCCTATTCGCGTCCTAGAGTTTTTGCTTATAATAGCAAAAACTTCAGGTTCACAATCCATCCATTTACATTAGATAATAATAACAATGATTGTCATCTATAGGTATTTTTGGTACGAGGGAGATGGGGTTACAGCTAACTAATATACAAGTTGCTTAATTAATTTTATTGATTCTCAATTAGACTTTAAAATAATATATTATTTTCTGTTATCATCAGCTTTGCTAAAAGTTTATAACGGGGACTGATTTAGAGATAATTTTTAAAAAAGGAGATAAAGTGATGATGTTAAAATTATAACTAACTAGTATTTGGTCAATATCGCTATATATACTCGTAAATGCTAGCATCCTCGTCTTCATAAACCTCACGAGCTTGACGATTACATACCTTAGGGAATTGCATTCCACTCCACTTTCTTTGATTCGCAGCTCTGAAAGCTTTGTTGGAGCAGGTACCTAGCAGTACTCTAATCCGACGTTTCAGCTCATCCCTTTTGGTTAACTATTCTAGCCAGCCCAGCTCAATCCAGAAGGCGACAAGAAGTCCAGGTCTTCCACAGGCCTCAAGGAGCGACTTCGGTGTTTTAGGATTTTCGCCCGTTGTAAAGCCACCCCGGTGCTATGAAGCAGCACATGGGTGCATGTTTTATTAGTTTCCATGCATCCTCTACATAGAGGGCTGGGGATACCAAAAATTGTAAGGTGCATGTTTAATGGAAAGTGTCCGGCAAGTATACCCACCACCATACGACGATTATCTCTGTTGAGTTTAAGCAGGTTCCGGGCTAGACCTGGGCTAGGTTTGGTGACTGCCTTTCTGGCCTGCCTGGAGTTTTGTAAGCCCAATACTTACAGTGATGGTTGAAGGTGTAGTCCAGGGGCCTTACCAAAGAGCCAATCGATAATCGAATCCAAATACCCATCGAAAGCCAAATATATAGCATTTGACATAGAGTAAAATTCCTATACATTTTTATCGATTGATGCGGCGATTCGATCGGCGATCGTGTTCTTTGGTCAGGCCCCAGCAGCCATCTTTTCAACTGATTAAAAGAAAACGGAACATACGGTTTGGGTCATACCGGTGTTGTAGCCGAACCTTTTTTCGCCAGTTCGTCAACCGCGTCGTTACCGGGAGTTGTTGTGTCCCTTTATTCACCGGAGAGCCTGTTATCAACTGATATAGCCACCAGGGCGTAGTGGCATTATTTTACCAGGCTCGAGTTCATCTGTTTGTTCTTCAATGTTAGTAGTACGGCTGCGCTATCTGATAGTATGCGTATACCATATTCTTCTATCTTTCTTGCACGTATTGCCGCTGCTGCTTCTATTATGACTATACACTCTGCTTGTAAAATGGAAGCATGTGTGCCAAGTGCTGTTGAAATTCTAATTTTCAAGTCGAGTGAGCACATTCCTGCGCCTCTTCCGTGTTCTTTTTTGAACCGTCCGTGTAAATTATGACCTCGTTGATTGGTCGGTTCTTCTTATATCTTGATTGAATAGTTTCTCACAAATATGTGCTCGCGAGGACATCTGTCGTTCACTGCATTAATGAGTGGTTTTATCTCAAGGTTTGGTTTAATGACTGAGTGTGCCTCGCTCGGTTGTCTATATTCCATTGTCCAGAGGCTCTGAGCCTTATGGTAGCGACAGCAGCTTCGTATTGTATGTATAGATGTAAAGGTGTCAGGTTTAATAAGGTTTCGATAGCTGCTGTCGGAGTAGTATTCATACATGTGTAATGATCATCTTTTGCTGATTTAGCTCTAGCTCTGCCCGTAGCTGAACGACGATCGAGGCCTGCCCAAGGCCTGCTTGGAGTAGTGCTACAGCTTGAGTTGCTTCATGAGGGTTGACCAAAAAAGTAGCAAAAATACACGCATCTGATCAAACGATAGATAAAAACTGATAAGAAATATCCGACTCCCTCACTGTAGAAGAAAAGAACGCCAAACGCGAACTCAATGCTAACGATTTTCTCTGTTTTGACTAGAAAAACAGAGCAAATCGTTAGCATTGTGTTTGTTGCTCGGGTACAATGTGAGTTGACGTTATTTTAATAAAAAAATATAGTAGTTTTAATTGTTATGAAACGCACTTTCTGTAGGTATAACTTTATGTACGTATAACTTTGATAATATGTTGTAAGTTTTATACTTTTTGAGAAAATCGGATTAGAGTTCCAAGGTAGCAAGCGATAGTATCCGTTTTTTTTTCTGTCCCGTATAGCTCTAGTAGATCCTTTTTTATATTTTTTACTCAACAAAACCTAAGGATCACATAATGATAAGCTTAAAATAACAAAATGTGTCACATTGCCAAATCCTTCTTGTGCAATAATGCACATACATATTTTTTTAGACAGTTTTAAGCCAGTTATGTGTTGTTTATGGCTATAAGGCTATAAAAAAAAACTAGCTTCTTAAATAGGTAAAATTGGTATTCCTAGTAAGTCTCAAATAAATGTCTTTGATATTGCATTAACAATTTTGCAGTGTTATTTATTTATCAATTTTTAATGCATAATACTAAGTTTAATAATTCAAAGGGGAAATATCGCCAGCGTACTGGGCACGATGCCGCGCGTACACTGTGAGGATTTTTTTGTAAAAGTAGGTATTTTTGTATTTTTTATTTAATTTTATTTTCTTAGGGTTTTTATATTTAGGTTTCTTTTGTAATATTTAAGTTAATTTATATTGTGATTTTTATGATTAATAAAAAATCTTATATCTTGTACACGTAGTGTACTTATAAAGGTAATCACTATAAAGGTAGATACTAATAGACACTATAAATAACAAAACTAAAAAACTAACTACAAAAACCCGACAATTAATAGAACAAAGACAAAATATGACAAAAAACAGAAACTTACAAGAATACAGATTATTAGACAGACTAGTAAAAACAAGCATCAGAAGGGACATTAGAAATTACAACACAAAATTAATTCAAAGAACTTTAGAAAATAACCATTCCCTAAAAGCGGCAAGACAAGATATTGACATAGGAAAATCGTGGATTAGAGGTCTAAAAGGCAGAAATGGTATAACCAAAATGACAGAGCAAAAATATAATCTATGTGCACCGACTTTTACTCTTCTTTATACTCCTATCCCACTCAAAAGCCTCAAAAACATATCACACCCAGATTTTGAAGAAGTTCCTCAAATATCAACTACAGAAGTTGATCGCGCAATAAAGTCCATGAAATATAATAAAAGCCCTGGAGATGATGGCGTCACCACCGAAGCTCTCAAAATAGGCGAAACTATTCTTCTTCTTCACTTAACTAAACCTTTTAAAACTCTATCCTCTTCAAGAATATACTCCCGCACATGTTTTCACACTCTAACATAAATTAAATTCACAAAAAAGGAGATAAAACTGATATTAACATCTATCGCCCTATCAGTCCAGTACCCCACCTCTATAAAGCCTTCATGATCGTTCTTTCTAACCGTATATCTGGCAAATTGGACCAAAATCAACCACCTGAACAAGCTGGATTCCGTCGAGGCCTCTCCACCACTGACCATCTTCACTCAATAAACCAAATAATAGAAAAACATAATGAATTCAATCTTCCTTTGTATCTTGCCTTCGTCCATTACAGCAAAGCCTTTGACAGCCTCAATCACAACTCAATATTTAACGCACTCAATAGCCAGAAAATAGATCCTTCATATATTATACACCATATCACCGTAAAACTAACATAACATAATATGTGTATAATACATGTATTTGTAAAGCATGTATATTTTTTTTTTCATTTTTTTTTTTTTATATAATAATATACCACCTACCATATCATATACTACAACTGTTACTTTATTTAATAACACATGTTTGTTGTTTTCCAAAACCTTACGAAAATCACATATGGAACTTGTCATGCGCAGCGACTAAATAATATTTTTTGGAAATCAGAAAAAAATATTTGTTATTATTAGTAATACAAAAGTACATGTTACAACAGTACCCGTAGCAAGCTACGATAAGATATAAAGTCGCGAGACAATGTCAAAAGTATCTATTTTTTAATATCAACCAATCAGAGCGCTGCAAAGTTGCACCTGATTGGCTGATATAAAAAAAAAGATTTGTTTGACATCGGCTCGCGCGACTTTGTCTTGTCTTGGCTTGGCCGTGCTACGGGTGCAGCACCCGTAGCACGGCCAAGCCAAGACAAGATATGGGGTCGCGAACCAATGTCATTATTTATATATTTATAATGTGTTATATACACTGGGTGAAATAAAAAACTAAATTTGTTGCTCCACAGAGAGAACTCCCAACATTTAATGCTAATTATTTCACAAATTAACTTAAAACATTTTCATAATAAATATTTAACATATTTTATTCAGACATTTCTCTCATTTTTTTTTTCTTAGTTAGGCTTTGGGACTAAACACAATAAAAAAATACACCATATTTACGAATTTATTATTTATTAATTAATATTTATTTCGTTTAATGTTCGATATTTTTGAACAAAAAATGACATAACATGTAATTTTTCGTTCAAAAATATCGAATCGAGATGAATGAAGCGCGAGAATTGCCCACCAGTTCCGATTTGGATTTTTTTTAATTTTTTTTTTTTTAATATTATTTAAAATCGGAAATATTTCACAAAAGGGAAATAATAATTTGTATCGTTTAAACAATATTTATATAAGAAAACAAGTTATTAGCTTTCCAATGTTTTATTAACTCGAAAAAATAACACTAAACAAGTAATTTTGTGATTTTTTTTATTATTTTCAAAAAGACATTTAATTTTGATCATTTATTTATGTATTAAAACCACCATCTTCTTCAAGTGGCGGGTGATTATCACAGTCACTTCCACTGCATACAATGCCGGCGGGTGAGCAATGCAAACCACTTTTCCTGCGGCCACACGTTGAACCGCGTCCTGTTTTGCAAGAGCAAAATATAATTTTCAAAATATACATGGTGGGCAGTTTTATCACTATACATGGTGAGAATACAATAAATACCTCCATTAAAAAGTATTTCTTCATGTTGCTCCTTGGCTATGAAAGTATTTCTTCATGTTGCTCTTCGACCATGAAAGTATTTCTTCATGTTGCTCTTCGACCATGAAAGTTTCAGCTGCTGCACGTAATTTCCGAACACTTAAAATTATTAATGAAATTATTTTTTCCTTTATTATAAAAAGCAGACGTGGTGTCACATCCAGTGAATGTATGAATGAACAAGAGATGATTTTTGGTAATATTTGGATATTTTATTATCATGGTTTTTGTCGAATAAACTCGTCGTAAGACATTATTTTTGACTGGTTTCAAGAAAAATATTTCCTTGTGATCAGGTGTTAAAGCTATCACACCAATGTCCTCTGCTACAACAAATACATCATGGAAGGAACTATCAAGAGCTGATTGTACAATTAAACGATCTGAGGCTCCACCATGGTTTTTACTTTGTAGCAACGTAACGTTCATACGTGAGCAACAACCAATAGGGCCGCTTTGATTTAGGTAGTAGGTAGGTGCTTCCTAGGTTTTAACGTTACGTTGGTACAAACCAAAAACCCATGGTAGAGCCTCTGTACTTTTTTCCACTGTTAAGGAAACTAACGAGCTCATTGTTTTTTAAATTTGTAGCAATTGCTTTCAAAGTTGCCGCCCCGAAGCACTTCAGTCAATTTGTAGCAATTGCTTTCAAAGTTGCCGCCCCGAAACACTTCAGTCAATTTGTAGCAATTGCTTTTAAAGTTGCCGCCCCGAAACACTTCAGTCAATTTGTAGCAATTGCTTTCAAAGTTGCCTCCCCGAAACACTTCAGTCAATTTGTAGCAATTGCTTTCAAAGTTGCCTCCCCGAAACACTTCAGTCAATTTGTAGCAATTGCTTTTAAAGTTGCCGCCCCGAAACACTTCAGTCAATTTGTAGCAATTGCTTTCAAAGTTGCCTCCCCGAAACACTTCAGTCAATTTGTAGCAATTGCTTTCAAAGTTGCCTCCCCGAAACACTTCAGTCAATTTGTAGCAATTGCTTTCAAAGTTGCCTCCCCGAAACACTTCAGTCAATTTGTAGCAATTGCTTTTAAAGTTGCCGCCCCGAAACACTTCAGTCAATTTGTAGCAATTGCTTTCAAAGTTGCCTCCCCGAAACACTTCAGTCAATTTGTAGCAATTGCTTTCAAAGTTGCCTCCCCGAAACACTTCAGTCAATTTGTAGCAATTGCTTTTAAAGTTGCCGCCCCGAAACACTTCAGTCAATTTGTAGCAATTGCTTTCAAAGTTGCCTCCCCGAAACACTTCAGTCAATTTGTAGCAATTGCTTTCAAAGTTGCCTCCCCGAAACACTTCAGTCAATTTGTAGCAATTGCTTTTAAAGTTGCCGCCCCGAAACACTTTAGTCAATTTTTCTGTGACTTGAGTTGAGGTACTTGCAGCTTTCACCTTATTGGCAACGTACACTCTGTGGAGAATCTGTGTCACTTTTTTTGTGGTCCTATGAGATATAAGGATTGAAACAATTACTAATGGAAGTAATGATTAGAGAACAGAGTCCTGTATCGGACGCGACACATTGCGATTAAGTACGATTAAAATACTTTAGCAATGAATGATATATAAATACCTTCTCCATGTATTATTGTGCACTGTTTATAAATATTTAATGTTAATAAATACACTTTATATAAAGTATACATGGTACGCATATATGTTTTTTGACCCACAAACAAATTTTTAGGATGTAAATATTCGATGATTACTTAACAAATGTACTTTTAACAACTATTCTTAACACAAAAGTTAATACACGAATATTTTGTTTCAACGAAAACCATGCAAAAACTTGTTTCTTTATATAAATAATTTACATATTGTTTAAACAATATAAATAATTATTTATTATAATATTAAAATAGTTTTTTTTTCTGATTTAAAAAAAAATAAAAATAATGACCCAACATGAAGATTAATAAATACAATGAGCGACAAAAATATTATTTTAAATCTATTACAAACAGTAATCAAGCATTGTTGGAAGTGTGAAGGCTAATTTTGTATGGAGAACGCGGTGTTCGCGATTACGAATGCAGTGCCCTTAAGTAAGACGCGCGACACACTACCTTTCTGATGTTTTTTCCATTGACGCCATTTTTAATTTTAATCGTTACAATTACTTTAACGGACACTTTGGTGCAACTCTGCCTTACTGTTGATGTTCCTCACAGAATACAATTATTGTGTTCTTTTTATATATTAAGTCCATGGGGTTGATAGAGAGGAATAATTATTGGTTACCTTGTGTAAGAATGTGGACGTGTGTGTTCCAGGATCGCGCCGGCGGGGAGGCGGCGCGGCGGGGAGGGGAGAGGGCGCCGCAGACACTTCGTCCACGATATCACTAAAGTACAAAGCAAGCGCAAACCTTGAGAAGGTTGGCGCTGAGGGTGTAGGTTATAGTCCTAAGTAGTTGTTGTTGAACAGTAAACCATGTTCCTTGTTTGTTTACGACATTTGTATAGGTTATGGCATCGCGGTACCGACTGCGCAGAGTAACGCCGCCACCACCGACGTGTGGGATGTATTCCTAATGGCACACAGCGAGTGTGTCAGCAAATAAGAACATTGCGAAGCGAACCTACATGTGGACCTCGTATCCTGGCTGTAAAACATAGACCCCGCGGTCCGAATGGCGACAACACCGCAACGTTCATAATCACCGGTCCGAATCACACAGCGCGATGTGACTGCTCACGGTGCTATTAGAGTGCTGATGAATCGGACCAGTGATTTAGCGCCCTCACAAAACCCCTATCTAGCTCGTAATTATCACATATGCGGGGTGATTCCGCGCACAACGTTAAGCTAAACTTTAATCGACATGATGAAATTCTGACATAATGCAAACTTGGTGACATTCACAATTGACACATAACTACGTCATTTTGGTTAAAGTGTAACTTAACATTGTGCGGCGTAATAGGCCTAATGTTCTTTTCACTCCTTTTAAATGCCAAATAAAACACCATAATTAATTAATTACCAAATATATTTGGTATAATTAGTAAATACCAAAATCCAACACTTTATATTCCCTATTTAATAATTATTTTAGGAATTTTATGGCTTTCCTCAAAAATGTTTTTAGATAAATGTCACTCTGGCAGCGCTCACAGGGATGTTATATAGAAGCAAATCACTGTAAGTCCAATATGGCGTCTAATGACGTCACCATTAATGCCAAATCAGCCATCGTAAGCGCGTTTACGCTCATTCGGACCGGTCGCGGTGGGTGCTGAGAGGGCTGACATCGATTTTGGCGGGAATCGGACCGCAGCCAAAGATAATATAAATAAGTATACTTGTTGCAGACAAAATAATAAGTAATTCTAAGTGCTATTAACTAGATCACTCGGACAGGACGCCTATAATGCCATATCGCATATCTCACAATTAACAGGTTTATTGAAACAGTTGATTACTTCACCGCGTTATTCATTTATAACAGTTTAGTAGGATTACTTGGATCACAAAAGCACACTGAAGGGTATTTAAAAGACAGTATATAGATACGTATAGACTGAATACGTAACTTTTATGTATTTTTAAAACACAACTTTATGGAAGTCTGCAAGAGGAATTCCAGAAAGTGGTTTGTGTCGTCTCCTGAAGGATCTTGGCCTTCCAAGATCGGCCATCCAAACTTTTATGAAACGTGTTATCAAGATGGCGCTAACGGATCATATAGACAGCTTCCGTAGACTAGTGGTTGCGCCTTTGGCGTTGTAACCGGAGGTCGTGGGTTCGATTCCCACGCATGGCAAAAACATTAATACGTTTTTCTATACAGTTTGTCATGGTCTGGATGTTTATTATTATATCGATGTTTCTGGTACACATAGTACAAGTCTAGAGCTTTGTTATGTGTACATTGTCCTACATATTATTATTATATACAATTTGGTTGAGTAGAGAGGGCAGTGGACACAGTGGACACCGTGGACACAGTGGACACAGTGGACACAGTGGACACCGTGGACACCGTGGACACAGTGGACACAGTGGACACAGTGGACACAGTGGACACAGTGGACACAGTGGACACAGTGGACACAGTGGACACAGTGGACACAGTGGACACAGTGGACACAGTGGACACAGTGGACACAGTGAAGGGAGAAGGTACTTAACCCTTATTTTTGGTAAATACAACTAAACTGAACAAGAAACATTTAAAAAATATTAATTAGTTGATGTGACTTTGTTTGAGATAAAAGCTTTTTTGTGTCTACGGCTCCGCGTGACATCATAGCTAAAAATAATAACATTCTTTGACTCTTTGTCGAAAGCCGTTATTTTATTAGAGATATACAAAATAAATACAAACAGTAAATAAATTTAATGATGTAAATGTTGTAATTTCCCTATTTTTAAGGAAATTGTTATTCCAAAAAACGCGGCCCCAGCCTAGTGGTTAAGTCACTGCGCAACTGATAATAAGGTTAAGCAGATGACAACAAGGCCGGCCTGGGATGGGTGACCGCTTTATACAACGAGGCTATTTCATCATAAACACCGCAACAAGCTCGCCACTTGTTAGGTGTGTCTCCGAATACCATCGGCGGCCTCAGGTACCCTAAGGCCGTTTAAACGGTTCTCCAAATAAGATGACTCTGCGCACGCGGCGACCCCTGCCGTGACTATTATACAATATTATTATTAGATAATAGGTTTTATATTGTCAAATAAAACTGCATTAGCTATTTATATAGTTTTTATATTTGTATGTTTCTAGTCTATATAAATATATTTGTTCAATAAATATGGTAACACGTCGCCAACTACTTGCATTTATTGACTTATGGCATTTCCTTCCAACAACAATCTGAGCCGCCAGTAGCTGTTAAAGTTAATACTTGATTAGTTGCATCGAGATACAATTATTTAAACAAAATATCTTGTAAATATGCTTACAAATAATTGTATCAGTTAATCTCGTTTAAAAGTATTTTGAATGGAGATTAATAAAGTATTAAGTTTAATGTGAGACAGTCCCTCCCCACTCCGGTCTCCTATACGAGCACAGCACTTGCGGCACTTCCCTCCCCACTCCGGTCTCCTATACGAGTACAGCACTTGCGGCACCTCCCTCCCCACTCCGGTCTCCTATACGAGCACAGCACTAGCGGCACCTCCCTCCCCACTCCGGTCTCCTATACGAGCACAGCGCTTGCGGCACCTCCCTCCCCACTCCGGTCTCCTATACAAGCATAGCACTATACAATCGAAGCGCTTGCGGCACCTTCCTCCCCACTCCGGTCCCCTATACGAGCACAGCGCTTGCGGCACTTCACTCCCCAGTCCGGTCTCCTATACGAGTACAGCGCTTGCGGCACCTTGCTCCCCACTCCGGTCTCCTATACGAGCACAGCACTAGCGGCACCTCCCTCCCCACTCCGGTCTCCTATACGAGCACAGCGCTTGCGGCACCTCCCTCCCCACTCCGGTCTCCTATACAAGCATAGCACTATACAATCACAGCGCTTGCGGCACCTTGCTCCCCACTCCGGTCTCCTATACGAGCACAGCACTAGCGGCACCTCCCTCCCCACTCCGGTCTCCTATACGAGCACAGCGCTTGCGGCACCTCCCTCCTCACTCCGGTCTCCTATACGAGCACAGCGCTTGCGGCACCTCCCTCCTCACTCCGGTCTCCTTTACGAGCACAGCGCTTGCGGCACCTCCCTCCCCACTCCGGTCTCCTATACAAGCACAGGACTCGCGGCACCTCCCTCCCCACTCCGGTCTCCTATACAAGCACAGGACTCGCGGCACCTCCCTCCCCACTCCGGTCTCCTATACAAGCACAGCACTTGCGGCACCTCCTTCCCCACTCCGGTCTCCTATACGAGCACAGCACTAGCGGCACCTCCCTCCCCACTCCGGTCTCCTATACGAGCACAGCGCTTGCGGCACCTCCCTCCCCACTCCGGTCTCCTATACAAGCATAGCACTATACAATCACAGCGCTTGCGGCACCTTCCTCCCCACTCCGGTCTCCTATACGAGCACAGCGCTTGCGGCACTTCACTCCCCAGTCCGGTCTCCTATACGAGTACAGCACTTGCGGCACCTCCCTCCCCACTCCGGTCTCCTATACGAGCACAGCACTAGCGGCACCTCCCTCCCCACTCCGGTCTCCTATACAAGCATGGCACTATACAATCACAGCGCTTGCGGCACCTTCCTCCCCACTCCGGTCTCCTATACGAGCACAGCGCTTGCGGCACTTCACTCCCCAGTCCGGTCTCCTATACGAGTACAGCGCTTGCGGCACCTTGCTCCCCACTCCGGTCTCCTATACGAGCACAACACTAGCGGCACCTCCCTCCCCACTCCGGTCTCCTATACGAGCGCAGCGCTTGCGGCACCTCCCTCCTCACTCCGGTTTCCTATACGAGCACAGCGCTTGCGGCACCTCACTCCGGTCTCCTATACGAGCACAGCGCTTGCAGCACCTCCCTTCCCACTCCGGTCTCCTATACAAGCACAGGACTCGCGGCACCTCCCTCCCCACTCCGGTCTCCTATACAAGCACAGGACTCGCGGCACCTCCCTCCCCACTCCGGTCTCCTATACAAGCACAGCACTTGCGGCACCTCCCTCCCCACTCCACCCCGGGTGTTAGTACGTAATGTGTCTGATTTTGTTGTCATTATTGTAACGTTGTTTACAACTATAGCCTTCACCTCAAATTTAAAAACCAATCTAAATACTTTAATATTAACACACATTTTAAATATAAAATAATTATGGACATAACATAAGGAATTGTTTATTGAAGCTTCAAGTGACATTTGATGTTTTTTTCTTTTGTTTGGCATTTGTATTATCTATGGTAACCCTGATAACAAAACTTAATAATAAATCAGGCATTTTACCTTATTATATATCCTTTTTAAGACACTTCCATACAATAAATTAATTTTGCAAACTAAAACATCCCTCTCAGGATGACAGCTCGCCTCATTATGATGATTCACTAATTTTTTTGTACCAAAGCCTTGCAGTATAGCAAAATAGAAAACAACACAGCCAACATTAAGGATCTGTGCTTTTGCTCGTACTCTGTTGAAATATTAAAAAATATTTTTTTCTTCTTCAATCTACCGAGTTGGGGCCTTATTCCGAGCTTGCAACCGCTAAGCACGACAAGTCGTTGCGCAAATTATAAATATGGAAATATAAGTTCTATTCCAATGGTTATATAGTATGTATTAGGTTGGCTATAATAATGCCGCCATCTTGAAATACACGAATTCTTCGCAAGTTTAAACATCTTATGAGCATTGGCAATTTCAACTTTATAATTAACAGGATATAACTTATATTTCAATACCCGTACTTTACGCAAAATGCGCGACGGTGAACGTGTCAAAACTCGGAATAAAGCCCTTGTTTATTTAAATTTGGGAAAAAACTTTAATTTTTAATAAAATTAAAAATTAGTTAAATCCAATCTAATCTAAGGTTTATATTCAGTTTTCGCCCATTATTATCTGCCGAAAATGCTAAGACTTTCGTCCTTTGAATAGGCTGTTATGTGTGCCGGTTCACTAAGCAGGTTACTGTGTATTTCACTTTTTTCTGCCGGTAGTGCTCTTAAGACTTCAACGATGAATGCTTCTTCAATTTCGCCATGAGACCTTCAGCCCTGTACGTAAAAGTTCAATATGAATTCAAGTCCACATGCTTCAAGTAACTCCTTGTTTTTACGTTTCTTTGTACTCTCTGAACTATCTTCGTACGTTTTAGAAGGTCTCCCTCCTTTTCCTGTCGATGTAGAAGGTTCCGGTTCGCATGTAGTAGTTTCTAGCTTCACCGTAAATACGCCATCCAACCAATTGCTGTTTTGTCTTAAAAACTGATCTTTCTTCCGACCCGCTTTACTATAACGTAGACGAAACTGAGTTACGAAGGATTTTTGAATGTTTGCTATTATTGTTGCTATGTTGGCGTCAGAAGATTCCGCAAAATTGTTCCGTATATAATTTGAGATATAAACGATATAATTTCAATCACTTTCGATTAAAATAAGACAAGTCGCGTCTGGTACATGAGAATTCACTCATTATGGAGCGTAAGTAATAAATTAACTTTTACTAATGACAAAAATTAATGAAGTAATAATTTACGATCAAGTGGACTATTTTATAGTGAATAATAACCGAAGACGTGTGCAAAATTATTTGATAAAAATAAATTATGACAATGTGGTTATGTGGTTTTAAATGGTTCTTCATGGGAATGAGAGCAATACATTTACTGTGGCAAATATTTGATAAAAATACCGCCAAATATATCGGTTTGTTTTTATCTGCGTGTTTTCTAGGTATAGTATATTTTTACAAAAAAATATTAAAATATGTTCGGCAGTGTAGTACCTATAAATGTAGTAAAATTCTTACTCTTATATTTTATTACATTTGACTATGTTACGCACTGAAACCGCAAAAAAAAACTTTTTACCGTTAAATAAGATTATATTTCCTATCAAATAAAATAAAAAATAGAACTTCGGGAAGCTTCGGTAAATGTCAAACCTCCAAAATGATTTTTTGAAAAAGGAAGATAAGTACATGTGATTTTTTTTTTGTCTAAGTGATATTGTACTAAAATACATTTAATTTTATTTTATAGCAAAGAACACATCTCAAGCTTTCTAAAATGGTATCACACATACGTTCTTTCTATTGTTTTGATACTACAAAATAATACCAAACAATTGAAAGTTACATACAGTTATTCTTGTATTTTTTTCATTCCTTGACTTTAGCCGCATTTTGTTACAACATGCAAATGGTCAGAAATTATAATCATATTAAAAATAAAAGAGCGACTCTTTAGCTACAATTGAGGTATAACACATGCACCTCCGCACACTTTTGGAAAAACCACTTATGAGATGGCTCTCTTAGGCGGGTCCCCATAGTGCGCCGTGCCCTTTACATCAGTGATACAAAGTAATACCTACACATTATAGTTCCTAGTATTCATGTTGCGGGCCTACAGCTAAGAAATATCATTAACTTATTTACTCAGGAATTTCGGACTGAAGATGCCCTGCTGCGTGCGAAACTCAACTTAACTCAATTTAAATAATTATCCTTTTAAATGTAAGACTAGTTGCCAACCCAGACCATCCCAGGGACCCAAATTTAGAACTTAAATGTCAAGTTTAGGTATGGATTTATGGTATTCCAATACCTTGATGTGATAATAAATACAAAATTCATTATATTAAACAATTTAAATTGCAGCATTTATTAAAACTTTTATTCTGATAACTTCTTACTTTGGAATGTTGTGAAGGAGATTATCAAAATTTGTATAAAACAAAATTATTGTTATTAATAAAACTTATAAATAAAATTATAGTGTTGTTTCATTCCACCACACCCCCCAGAGTAGACGGTTACATTATGCCGGGTGTTAGTACGTAATGTGTGTGATTTTGTTGTCATTACGCCGGAAGTTAGTACATAATGTGTGTGATTTTGTTGTCATTACGTAATGTGTGTGATTTTGTTGTCATTACGTAATGTGTGTGATTTTGTTGTCATTATGCCGGATGTTAGTACGTGATGTGTGTGATTTTATTGTCATTACGTAATGTGTGTGATTTTGTTGTCATTATGCCGGATGTTAGTACATAATGTGTGTGATTTTGTTGTCATTATGGCGGGTGTTAGTACATAATGTGTGTGATTTTGTTGTCATTATGCCGGAAGTTAGTACATAATGTGTGTGATTTTGTTGTCATTACGTAATGTGTGTGATTTTGTTGTCATTATGCCGGATGTTAGTACATAATGTGTGTGATTTTGTTGTCATTACGCCGGAAGTTAGTACATAATGTGTGTGATTTTGTTGTCATTACGTAATGTGTGTGATTTTGTTGTCATTACGTAATGTGTGTGATTTTGTTGTCATTATGCCGGATGTTAGTACATAATGTGTGTGATTTTGTTGTCATTATGGCGGGTGTTAGTACGTAATGTGTGTGATTTTGTTGTCATTATGCCGGAAGTTAGTACATAATGTGTGTGATTTTGTTGTCATTACGTAATGTGTGTGATTTTGTTGTCATTATGCCGGATGTTAGTACATAATGTGTGTGATTTTGTTGTCATTACGTAATGTGTGTGATTTTGTTGTCATTATGCCGGATGTTAGTACGTGATGTGTGTGATTTTGTTGTCATTACGTAATGTGTGTGATTTTGTTGTCATTATGCCGGATGTTAGTACATAATGTGTGTGATTTTGTTGTCATTACGTAATGTGTGTGATTTTGTTGTCATTATGCCGGATGTTAGTACATAATGTGTGTGATTTTGTTGTCATTACGTAATGTGTGTGATTTTGTTGTCATTATGCCGGATGTTAGTACATAATGTGTGTGATTTTGTTGTCATTACGTAATGTGTGTGATTTTGTTGTCATTATGCCGGGTGTTAGTACATAATGTGTGTGATTTTGTTGTCATTATGCCGGATGTTAGTACGTGATGTGTGTGATTTTGTTGTCATTACGTAATGTGTGTGATTTTGTTGTCATTATGCCGGATGTTAGTACATAATGTGTGTGATTTTGTTGTCATTACGTAATGTGTGTGATTTTGTTGTCATTATGCCGGATGTTAGTACGTGATGTGTGTGATTTTGTTGTCATTACGTAATGTGTGTGATTTTGTTGTCATTATGCCGGATGTTAGTACATAATGTGTGTGATTTTGTTGTCATTACGTAATGTGTGTGATTTTGTTGTCATTATGCCGGATGTTAGTACATAATGTGTGTGATTTTGTTGTCATTATGCCGGATGTTAGTACGTGATGTGTGTGATTTTGTTGTCATTACGTAATGTGTGTGATTTTGTTGTCATTACGTAATGTGTGTGATTTTGTTGTCATTACGTAATGTGTGTGATTTTGTTGTCATTATGCCGGATGTTAGTACATAATGTGTGTGATTTTGTTGTCATTATGCCGGATGTTAGTACGTGATATGTGTGATTTTGTTGTCATTACGTAATGTGTGTGATTTTGTTGTCATTATGCCGGAAGTTAGTACATAATGTGTGATTTTGTTGTCATTACGTAATGTGTGTGATTTTGTTGTCATTATGGCGGGTGTTAGTACGTAATGTGTGTGATTTTGTTGTCATTATGCCGGGTGTTAGTACGTAATGTGTGCGATTTTGTTGTCATTATGACGGGTGTTAGTACGTAATGTGTGTGATTTTGTTGTCATTATGGCGGGTGTTAGTACGTAATGTGTGTGATTTTGTTGTCTTTATACCGGGTGCTAGTACGTAATGTGTGCGATTTTGTTGTCATTATGCCGGGTGTTAGTACGTAATATGTGCGATTATAGTGTTGTTTCATTCCACCATACCCCCCAGAGTAGACGGTTACGTTATGTCGGGTGTGAGTACGTAATGTGTGTGATTTTGTTGTCATTATGCCGGGTGTTAGTACGTAATGTGTGCGATTTTATTGTCATTATGCCGGGTATTAGTACGTAATGTGTGCGATTTTGTTGTCATTATGCCGGGTGTTAGTACGTAATGTGTGTGATGTTGTTGTCACTACGTAATGTGTGTAATTTTTTTGTTGTCATTATGCCGGGTGTTAGTACGTAATGTGTGTGATTTTGTTGTCATTATGGCGGGTGTTAGTACGTAATGTGTGTGATTTTGTTGTCATTATGCCGGGTGTTAGTACGTAATGTGTGCGATTTTGTTGTCATTACGCCGGGTGTTAGTACGTAATGTGTGCGATTTTATTGTCATTATGCCGGGTGTTAATGTGTGCGATTTTGTTGTCATTATGCCAGGTGTTAGAACGTAATGTGTGCGATTTTGTTGTCATAATGCCGGGTGTTAGTACGTAATGTGTGTGATTTTGTTGTCATTATGTCGGGTGTTAGAACGTAATGTGTGCGATTTTGTTGTCATTATGCCGGGTGTTAGAACGTAATGTGTGCGATTTTGTTGTCATAATGCCGGGTGTTAGTACGTAATGTGTGCGATTTTGTTGTCATTATGCCGGGTGTTAGAACGTAATGTGTGCGATTTTGTTGTCATAATGCCGGGTGTTAGTACGTAATGTGTGCGATTTTATTGTCATTATGCCGGGTGTTAGTACGTAATGTGTGCGATTTTGTTGTCGTAATGCCGGGTGTTAGTACGTAATGTGTGCAATTTTGTTGTCATTATGCCGGGTGTTAGTACGTAATGTGTGCGATTTTATTGTCATTATGCCGGGTGTTAGTACGTAATGTGTGCGATTTTGTTGTCATAATGCCGGGTGTTAGTACGTAATGTGTGTG
The DNA here is from genome assembly GCA_947458855.1 of Monopis laevigella. Classification (NCBI taxonomy): domain Eukaryota; kingdom Metazoa; phylum Arthropoda; class Insecta; order Lepidoptera; family Tineidae; genus Monopis; species Monopis laevigella. The sequence continues at coordinate 26,032,068 of OX381585.1, forward strand.
ATTTTGTTGTCATTATGCTGGGTGTTAGTACGTAATGTGTGCGATTTTGTTGTAATTATGCCGGGTGTTAGAACGTAATGTGTGCGATTTTGTTGTCATAATGCCGGGTGTTAGTACGTAATGTGTGTGATTTTGTTGTCATTATGCCGGGTGTTAGTACGTAATGTGTGCGATTATAGTGTTGTTTCATTCCACCATACCCCCCAGAGTAGACGGTTACGTTATGTCGGGTGTGAGTACGTAATGTGTGTGATTTTGTTGTCATTATGCCGGGTGTTAGTACGTAATGTGTGCGATTTTGTTGTCATTATGACGGGTGTTAGTACGTAATGTGTGTGATTTTGTTGTCATTATGGCGGGTGTTAGTACGTAATGTGTGTGATTTTGTTGTCTTTATACCGGGTGCTAGTACGTAATGTGTGCGATTTTGTTGTCATTATGCCGGGTGTTAGTACGTAATGTGTGCGATTATAGTGTTGTTTCATTCCACCATACCCCCCAGAGTAGACGGTTACGTTATGTCGGGTGTGAGTACGTAATGTGTGTGATTTTGTTGTCATTATGCCGGGTGTTAGTACGTAATGTGTGCGATTTTATTGTCATTATGCCGGGTGTTAGTACGTAATGTGTGCGATTTTGTTGTCATTATGCCGGGTGTTAGTACGTAATGTGTGTGATTTTGTTGTCACTACGTAATGTGTGTAATTTTTTTGTTGTCATTATGCCGGGTGTTAGTACGTAATGTGTGTGATTTTGTTGTCATTATGGCGGGTGTTAGTACGTAATGTGTGTGATTTTGTTGTCATTATGCCGGGTGTTAGTACGTAATGTGTGCGATTTTGTTGTCATTACGCCGGGTGTTAGTACGTAATGTGTGCGATTTTATTGTCATTATGCCGGGTGTTAATGTGTGCGATTTTGTTGTCATTATGCCAGGTGTTAGAACGTAATGTGTGCGATTTTGTTGTCATAATGCCGGGTGTTAGTACGTAATGTGTGTGATTTTGTTGTCATTATGTCGGGTGTTAGAACGTAATGTGTGCGATTTTGTTGTCATTATGCCGGGTGTTAGAACGTAATGTGTGCGATTTTGTTGTCATAATGCCGGGTGTTAGTACGTAATGTGTGCGATTTTATTGTCATTATGCCGGGTGTTAGTACGTAATGTGTGCGATTTTATTGTCATTATGCCGGGTGTTAGTACGTAATGTGTGCGATTTTGTTGTCATTATGCCGGGTGTTAGAACGTAATGTGTGCGATTTTGTTGTCATAATGCCGGGTGTTAGTACGTAATGTGTGCGATTTTATTGTCATTATGCCGGGTGTTAGTACGTAATGTGTGCGATTTTGTTGTCATAATGCCGGGTGTTAGTACGTAATGTGTGCAATTTTGTTGTCATTATGCCGGGTGTTAGTACGTAATGTGTGCGATTTTATTGTCATTATGCCGGGTGTTAGTACGTAATGTGTGCGATTTTGTTGTCATAATGCCGGGTGTTAGTACGTAATGTGTGTGATTTTGTTGTCATTATGCTGGGTGTTAGTACGTAATGTGTGCGATTTTGTTGTAATTATGCCGGGTGTTAGAACGTAATGTGTGCGATTTTGTTGTCATAATGCCGGGTGTTAGTACGTAATGTGTGTGATTTTGTTGTCATTATGCCGGGTGTTAGTACGTAATGTGTGCGATTATAGTGTTGTTTCTTTCCACCATACCCCCCAGAGTAGACGGTTACGTTATGTCGGGTGTGAGTACGTAATGTGTGTGATTTTGTTGTCATTATGCCGGGTGTTAGAACGTAATGTGTGCGATTTTATTGTCATTATGCCGGGTGTTAGTACGTAATGTGTGCGATTTTATTGTCATTATGCCGGGTGTTAGTACGTAATGTGTGCGATTTTGTTGTCATAATGCCGGGTGTTAGTACGTAATGTGTGCAATTTTGTTGTCATTATGCCGGGTGTTAGTACGTAATGTGTGCAATTTTGTTGTCATTATGCCGGGTGTTAGTACGTAATGTGTGCGATTTTATTGTCATTATGCCGGGTGTTAGTACGTAATGTGTGCGATTTTGTTGTCATAATGCCGGGTGTTAGTACGTAATGTGTGTGATTTTGTTGTCATTATGCCGGGTGTTAGTACGTAATGTGTGCGATTTTGTTGTAATTATGCCGGGTGTTAGAACGTAATGTGTGCGATTTTGTTGTCATAATGCCGGGTGTTAGTACGTAATGTGTGTGATTTTGTTGTAATTATGCCGGGTGTTAGAACGTAATGTGTGCGATTTTGTTGTCATAATGCCGGGTGTTAGTACGTAATGTGTGTGATTTTGTTGTCATAATGTCGGGTGTTAGTACGTAATTTGTGTGATTTTGTTGTCATTATGCCGGGTGTTAGTACGTAATTTGTGCGATTTTGTTAGCTAATTTACAGATTTTGTTGTCATTTCGTTCAAAAGTTACAGCGATGCGTTTGTGCTCCTGCTGATTAACGTGACATCGGCAGGACCACCATAGAAATAATGTGAGGTCAGTTCTCTAGCAGAAATTAGTTTACGGATTTGTTAGCCTTTTCTCTTGGTTTAAGTTATGGTGATCACAAAGATTTTTTGATTTATTCATAGGGCTTTATTATTTATTAAATAAAAATATATAATAAAGTCAATAAATATAATAAACCTATTTTCTATATACTTAAAGAAGAGAAGACCACAGAGGCGGTAGTTAATGGACTTAGAAATAGATACTTATGTACTATATCTGTGCCCCGCGGTTTCTCTCGCGTTACATGATTAAACATTTCCACATGTCCAAAAAGACAGGAAAATAAAAAAAAATAACTTACGGCCATCGTTAATTTTCTCTATATAAAAAAATTGACGATTGTTTTTCAAATCCGTTAAAGTTGCCTACCCCTAGGTAGAAAACAGTTGTTGCCCGAAAGTCGTTTTGCTTAAATTGCCGGTTTCATAATGAAAATCATGCACGATTTATTGATACAATTATGGTATGTACCTCCCCCTCGCCGTAACCATGGGGAGTGAACAAGTATTTTTGCCCATTTCTATATCTGGACCATAACTAGGGATGGGCAAATTAAAAATTTCATTTTAATGAAATTATGTAATCACCATAACTTAAACCTAGCGAAATGAAAACAGCCTAACAAAATCGCACAAAATTAAAAACTAATTACTGCAAAAGAACTAACCTCGTAAGTGCATTATTTGTATGGTGTGGTAAGTAACGTGACTACGGCAGGAGCACAAACGCATCGCTGTAACTTTTGAACGAAATGACAACAAAATACGTATATTACTTAGCTAACAAAATTGCACAAATTACGTCATAATGAAACAAATTACGTACTAACACCTGGCATAATAAAACAAATAACGTACTAACACCTGGCATAATTACAAAAGATTTTTTAGTGGGATTTTTTTTAAGTAGGAAAAAGTCCCTCTTGACGAAAATTACATTAATGATTTTATTTTTTTAAGTGGGAAAAAAATCTCATATTATGAAAAGTGGGAAGAAGACCCACTCGACGAAAAAATTTTTTTTTTTAGTGGGAATAAAATCCCATTTTATAAAAAAGATCTTATTTTTGAAAAACTTGAAAATAATCTTATTTTTTTGAAAAAGTGAGACTTTTTCCGCATATTTATTAGGTGAGATTTTTTCCCACTTTTCATAAAAGGGGATTGTTTTCCCGCTAAAAAATATTTTTTTCGTCAAGTGGGACTTTTTCCTACTTAAAAAAAGTGGAAATTTATCCCACTTTTTAAAAAGTAGGAATTTTCAATTTCTACATGTCTACTTTTTCAAAATTCCCACGTCATAGCATACTTTCTCTTTTAAGCATTTTCCCACCTTGACTACCTACTTTTTACAATTCTCACGTACCCAAAATTCCCTCTTTTTTTATAATTTTCTCGTAATTCCCACTTTATTTTTACTAGAATTTATGAGATTAAAAAAAATTAAACGGGAGATTTATTACACCCAAGACCTCAAGCAAGACAAGAAGAGTCTTGTCTTAGAGTGGCCGTGCTGCGACTGTAGGATAAGACTGATGTGAAAGATTGACAACGGACACGCTCTCATGTCTTGTCTTGGATGTGGTCGTGCTACGGGGGCTGGTAGATAAATAAAAAAGACAAGTGTTTTTATGTATTCTATATTGGTATCTCACTCTTTTTCCAGAAGTTTCATCGAGGTAGAACAATTATTGTACATTGAATACGATAATATTTGTGAAGGTCGACAAATATGTTTACGAGAGACCAACAACTTAGGGCCAAAATCACCATTCACACTAAACGCGATCAGTTCTAGCTAAACCGAGTTTAACCGTCAAACTTTTTTACGTTTCACCAATATAAAACTAACGAAGTTCAAGCTAAACTCGGTTTACTTTCTGAACGCCCGATATTCGTCGTTTAGCTCTTTAAACTCGTTCAAGAAGTGTTACTGTCAATGTCAAACAATCCTAAGAGGGAATGTGTTTTTTAACAAAATGGTATTCGTTTTGTTTCTATAATTTCAAAAGAAGAAAATATTTAGTTAAAACAGCTGTAGGTCGCTTTTATCTGTTAAAAATACTAAACGTATCGTTTATGTCTTTAAACTTGATTTTGTTAAACGCGATTAAAATTTATCTGGTGAAATCGGATTCATGTAAACTGAGATTAATTTCGAAATTTGAACTCGTTGAACTTAGTTTTACTAAACTCAGTTTATAGAGCGAATGGTGAAATTGGCCCTTATAGTTCGGTTCCCACAAATATTCAAGCACTGATGGCCGACTTTGTTTGGTAACTTAGTCTGTTAGTGGTGCTACGGTCGCCCCGACCTGCCCACGGGGGGGCCGACGGGCGACCGGCAACGATACTCTACACTCAACACAAACACTTTTTCTCAATATCTAGACGGCATTATATTACATATTTAGTGGTCACGCGCGACAAGCAGCCAGTGGTCACGCGAGACGAGCGGCCAGTGGTCACGCGAGTCGAGCGGCCAGTGGTCACGCGGAACTAGCAGACAGTGGTCACTCGAGACGAGCAGCCGCAGTGGTCACGCGAGACGAGCGGCCAGTGGTCACGCGGAACTAGCGGCTAGTGGTCACGCGGAACTAGCGGCCGCAGTGGTCTCGCGGAACGAGCAGCCAGTGGTCACGCGAGTCGAGCGGCCAGTGGTCACGCGGAACTAGCAGACAGTGGTCACTCGAGACGAGCAGCCGCAGTGGTCACGCGAGACGAGCGGCCAGTGGTCACGCGGAACTAGCGGCTAGTGGTCACGCGGAACTAGCGGCCGCAGTGGTCTCGCGGAACGAGCAGCCAGTGGTCACGCGATCACACGCGGATTCCGTGTCACACAATTTTGTACATCTTTAGGCATTTTATAACAATTGTATATAGCTTTAATCTGTAAAATACAAGAAGCGCTCACTATGCAAAATATTCTTGATATTTTATACTTGAAGTCTGACTAACGAAAATAGAGACTGAGCACAGATAAAATAGAGTACTACGAGACTGAGAGTTACCTAAGACTATTAAAAATCATGATAAAAAATGCTAATGAATAATAAATAACAAGAAAAGAGATAGAGTTTTCAAACCGAAAAGAGAATGTTTACGTACGATGATGGAGTTTATAGGTTAGTACGTATTGTTCATTTTAATACAGGCTGATGGTCTTTGATACCAATGCCCTTCATAAATTATATAGATTAAAATATATATATCATTTCAATACTTCAAAATTGATTTATATTACTATGATAAATAATAAGCATGCCGGTTGTCATTACTTAAAACAATTATTATTTTGGTTACTAAAGCCTCTAAAATCGATAGAAACGACGAAATCAAAAATGTTGAAACGAAGAAGGTTTAGAACAACTAGCGGCGACAAAGACACCAAATCTCCCGCGAGCAATCGTTCTACACTTTTTTTGATAAATTAAATGTAATATGATGTTACTTAGGTACTTCCTGAACTATATTGAATTATTTAATAAAAAAGGGGATCTATATACATTGTCATAATGTCGAGGGACTGGCAGCATTGTCATTATTACATGCTCATAGTAAGCAATATAATAGAAAACTACTATTATATTATTTTGAATGATCATTCAAATGCGCAAGTATCAAGTTTATTTCCTAATATGATCTGGATTGTTCAACCTCAATGTTTTGTTAAATCTCTGAGTCTCTACTTTCGTTGCGCATAAGCTCCAGTTGCATCAAAGTTACTACTATAACGGTTAAAGTGAAAAATGGCGTCCGAAGTACCAGTTTTATTTTTAAAGTGGAATGGCAGCCGGTACGTTCGACGCCGCTTTTAACTTTAATTGTTACAATTACTTTAACGGACACTTTGGTGCAACTCTGCCTAAGTATTTATGTGTATTGTAAGACGTTAGGCGAGGACCGCCACAAGTCTTTACGCAAACAATTTGTTTGTGAGCGCCTTCTGGTAGCACAACACCGTAATATTATATTATCTACATAACAGCCAAAATAGACATTCCTTACATCTAGAGATATAGTGTGATACTGAGTGGTACATACTTATGACTAGTGACTGATAACATTCTATCTACATACAAACAGATATGACATTCTCTTACACTACTCACTCGCGTTGGCCAGCCAGGGGCGGATCCAGAAACCATTACAATTTATCAAATCTAGTGTCTTTTGGCTAGAGATGAGTATGACGGTTTCATCTACTGCATCTCAGGCCCAAGTAATAAAACGAAAGCGAAAATCATAAAACATAGGCTACCAGTATTACTGTAGTCGTGGCCGCAGGAGCGGATCCAGGATTTTGCTTACGGTAGTCGTATGTTGTACAACATACGACTACCGTAAGCAAAATCCTGGATCCGCTCCTGCGGTCACGACTACAGTAATACTGGTAGCCTCTGTTACAACATACGACTACCGTAAGCAAAATCCTGGATCCGCTCCTGCGGCCACGACTACAGTAATACTGGTAGCCTCTGTTACAACATACGACTACCGTAAGCAAAATCCTGGATCCGCTCCTGCGGCCACGACTACAGTAATACTGGTAGCCTCTGTTACAACATACGACTACCGTTAGCAAAATCCTGGATCCGCTCCTGCGGCCACGACTACAGTAATACTGGTAGCCTCTGTTACAACATACGACTACCGTAAGCAAAATCCTGGATCCGCTCCTGCGGCCACGACTACAGTAATACTGGTAGCCTCTGTTACAACATACGACTACCGTTAGCAAAATCCTGGATCCGCTCCTGCGGCCACGACTACAGTAATACTGATAGCCTCTGTTACAACATACGACTACCGTTAGCAAAATCCTGGATCCGCTCCTGCGGCCACGACTACAGTAATACTAATAGCCTCTGTTACAACATACGACTACCGTTAGCAAAATCCTGGATCCGCTCCTGCGGCCACGACTACAGTAATACTGGTAGCCTCTGTTACAACATACGACTACCGTAAGCAAAATCCTGGATCCGCTCCTGCGGCCACGACTACAGTAATACTGGTAGCCTCTGTTACAACATACGACTACCGTTAGCAAAATCCTGGATCCGCTCCTGCGGCCACGACTACAGTAATACTGATAGCCTCTGTTACAACATACGACTACCGTTAGCAAAATCCTGGATCCGCTCCTGCGGCCACGACTACAGTAATACTAATAGCCTCTGTTACAACATACGACTACCGTTAGCAAAATAATAGCATTTAACAATATATTTGTGAATGTATTGGGACTACCAAACTATGGAAAACTACTTCCCGGTCCCGTATTGTTTCTTTTTTCTCAAACAGCTTTACTTTATTACTTATATAATTTTTCGTTTAATATTTAGATAAGTACTAGTGATCCAAAACTCGGGTGCTATTAGGTATATCTTTATTTATTCCGAGAAACACGTCTTTCTGAATATTTATTTATATATTTTCATATAAAGAATCCCAGTAATCTGGTATTTTATTTATTTAGCTCTCGGATGCATTTTTTGTTTTAATACTTACGTAGGACATATTAAAAAATAATGCACCGAATTTCCGATCACTCATAATTACCTACAATCCCTAATTTGTTCCAAAAAATTCGATCCGCAATCTTCGGGGATTGTGGGCTTTCTTTTTTAAATAAAAATATATAAGGAGCGAGTCTCCCTAGTAGGCCCTCCCTGGTAGGTCCCCCCCAGTAGGTCTCCCCTAGTAGGTCCCCGGCGTGTAGTCTGCGCCGCCTGAAACAACAACAATTACACGTGAGACATTGTTTGCACACTGCTGGCGGCTCACCAACAAGCAAACAACCATTTCTATTATATTTTATAAACACCCAGACCTTGGCAAACTCTACACAAAAACGTACTAATATTTTGATACATAGTGGGAAACAAACCCCTCGACCTCGGGATACTACGCCAACGGCGCCACCGCGAGACCAGAGGCTCTACCATGGGTTTGTGCATTGTAGAAACGTAACGTATTCATTTACGTATACGTGAGCAACAACCAATATGATCGTTTTATTTTTGGTAACAGGATTGAATAAAGCGATCCTATTGGTTGTTGCTCACGTAAACGTAAATGAATACGTTACGTTTCTACAATGCGCAAACTCACGATAGAGCCTCAGAGGCGGCCATCTATAACGTGTTACCTATACATATATTTTGGGACGGGCTTTTAAAACAAATAAAATTATTTATTTCAGAGAAAAGTTTTTTAGTTTAGCACATGTTCCCGCAATAGGTTTCCCTGTGTTACAGTTCCATATATAATTCAATGTGACAGACGGTGGTTGAGCCAGTAACACTTTTGTAAACATTGAAGCAAAGAGTTTTATTGGAGAAATACAGTTGCGTACAGTTGTTTGGAGACAATGTTCTTAGCTATCCATGGTTTCACCGTGCGGGTGGCAGGCGTGCGGGTCCATCGCGTGGTTGGAAGGCAGGAGAATGAACTGCAGCGTTCCCGGACTTAAGACCGCGAAGTAGGGTTAAAGGCCTATTGAACTCTCACCTGCATTGTTTTCACTACCCTCTCTACTCAATCAAATACTATATGGTCCTGTTAGCGCCATCTTGGAAACTTGCTCCATAAAAGTTCCGACAGCTGTCTCGGAAGGCCAAGATCCTTCAATAGACGATGCAAAAGACTTTGCTGGAATTCCTCTTGCACCAACTTCCAGTGCATAAAGTTGAGTTTTAAATCCGTTTCTAGTAATTTCGTTTGTGAGCTCAAAATATTTGTGCGACTTGATGTTGTGGTCCTTAGGAATGTTTGTTTCCCACGGAACGGTGAGTTCTATAAGTATCACTTTCTTCAAGCACCGAGAGTACACCAGTATGTCTGGTCTATAGGCTGAAACTGCTAGTTCGTCTGGAATCTTGTAATGTATTTTGAATGTATCCATGAATATTTTCCAGTCCTGTGCTTTGTCCTGGTGGGCAATTCTCGCGTTTTCGATATTCATCTCGATTCGAGATTCTTAAACGAAAAATTACTAAATATGTCATTTTTCGTTCAATATTTATATATTTATTTCGTTTAATGTTCGATATTTTTGAACGAAAAATGACTTAATATGCCATTTTTCGTTCAAAAATATCGAATCGAAATGAATGTCGAAAGCGCGAGAATTGCCCACCAGGATTGAGAAAGGTTTACTTGAGTTTCTTGAGTTGTCCCTTCTTTACAAAAGTAAGTGTTTATAAAAGTTAGTCTTTCATTTGTTGATAATCCTTTTCTGGCTCTAACAATACTGAGACTTACAGCTTCACGAATAATTTCTAGAACTTTTTCATGTCAGTGTGACTAATGGCTTTTTTCAAGTACATAGTCGTGCACCCAGCAAGTGTATGTCTGGCAGTCCCTACAGCAACACCGCACTATGTACATGTCTTATCTGTTGCTTTCCTCCTTCTTACCAGATTACTCTGGTCAGGTAGGGTCATTTGAAAGGCATTAAGATAGAACTTAATAAGTGCCGGAGACCAATCGTACATGAGTGTGCGCCATTTCTTGGCTGGAGGAATACAAACTTCCCCCATAGTAAGCCATTCATTCTGTACTTCTAGAGTCATCGCGTGAACTCTGTAGCCATACTCTTCATCGTCCTTAAGGAATGATTAAATAACATCTTTATCACATTCCTTTTCCTTCCTACCTAACCCCCTTCTGCTGATCTGGGCACCGCTCATAAATGATTTATGGGACTGAAGTCTTGACTCCATCTCAGAGGCCAATGAGTCTTTTAGGAGAGATGCAATCAGATTATCCTGAGAGTTACTCAGGATTTGTTGCTTGGTTACACGTAGATGTTTGTACAACTCAGATGGCTTTTTAAAATTCATCTCAAATAGTTGCTGTCCCCTGGACAGCATGGAGGAGTCAGCGCCCTGTGCTAATCCAAGCCAAAGGCTTAGCTTGTGACGGTTTCCTATGACAGTTGCAACCAGATATACCAGAAGAGTTTTGTTGAAGCCGTATACAAAAGTCCATGTTAGACGAGATGTTAGGTAGTTGTCATAAATCCAAGATTTCTTGGCATTACTAATTGGCTGTTGATCTACCTTGTTGATGTCCTTTAAAATCAATCCTTCTGCCCAGAAATTTAAAAGGTATTGCTTCCTCTACTGGGGCTACTTTCTGCCCTGCTATGAATAGTTCTGGGTCGTATGACGTAAACGTATTGTCTGCCCAGACACAGACAGAAGCATTTTGATGATTTTGTTCTCATGCCGTTCGACCATACACAGAACTCTCAGCAGATTCTGACATTGTTTTGGATTGCGTGTTAGCACTGCTAGGTCGTCCGCAAATGCTAAAATGGACTCCGAAAAGTAGTACTCTAAATAACTCGCCAAGATGCCGTATTATGTAGTAAAAGGTTGCATAAATTACTCGACAAAGGTCAACAAAAAGAAAGACAATATTTCTTATCATCCTATAGTCGAAAATTTCATATTTAAATCTTAAAAAAAAATATTTAGGTTATTTTTAAGATTCGATTTCAGTGTATGGAGAGATAATTATCAACGACTTAACCTTGTGATGAGGTTCTATATGTTGACGCCTAGAATACTTATTCTGAATACAATAAGAGATGTTAAACAACATTCGAATGAAAAAGTATAAAACTTTAATAAAGGTTATTATTATCTACACTAATATTATTAAGCTGAAGATTTTGTTGGTCTGGATGTTTGTTTTTGTGTTATAAATCTTGTTTAAACTGTTATGAATATCTTAGCCCCCTGTATAAAATAAATATTTTAATATATACATAGCGAGAAAGGCTATGTAATATAGGGGGGCTAAGATATTCCTAACTATATAGATATTCGAATTTTAAGAAACTTTTAGACAAAGTTTTGTGATACAATACGAAATCCCCAATAAAAATCGTAAATATTTTAATATTGCTTTTTTTTATTGGGGATTTAAAGTTGCAGTCTTAAAACAATAGATATTTTTTTCTAAGATAGTTTTTTCAAAGTTTTCCTGCTAATGACATACGAAGAGAAGTATGGACTCGTATAGTTAGAAATCAACGTAAAGAACATTTTTAAAACAACAAATAATTCCAGAATATGTTCTGAGCATTTCACTGAAAAGGATTTTTATACAAATATGGATTGGAAAGGTTCTATGGTTGTTCGGTACCGTTGGCTCACGGTCGCGGTATCCATTGTCCATCTTTGTTTTAGAGTAAACTCCTCCTTCTTACACAAAGATTTTTTATTGAACGGGAGATAGACTGTACCTATTTTAACTATATAAATGTTTATATATTAATGTTTTACAAATAACTATTAGTTGACACCCCACATGACCTAATTTGTTCCAAATTTATTTATTTTTCTATTTAGACCCCTTTTCACTCGAGCCTATAACTATGACTTGTACCACTTTGAATGAATGTGTAACCATATCTATGACTTACACCACTTTGGATGAATGTGTAACCATATCTATAACTATGACTTACACCACTTTGGATGAATGTGTAACCATATCTATAACTATGACTTATACCACTTTGGATGAATGTGTAACCATAACTATGACTTACACCACTTTGGATGAATGTGTATTAGTTCTCGAGATATTTGACGCTAAGATGTAGATAGACAGACTAATTGATAAAATAGACCTGACCTGAGTCATATTCACATATTTATGAAAAAAAAAACGGAAATACAAAATAAACTATGAAAATAGTTTGGCTAATTAAATTGGTACTCCCGGGCCTTACAACGTTACATCGTACTAAGTATTAGTTCAAGTTCTTACCGCTAGTGGCGCTAGTTGTCACTTTATTGACTAAACAAACCACACCGTGTGGCAGTGTGGTTTGTTTCCCTTCTCAGAGGGGACGCAAGTAGGATTTAGAAGAGATAGGGGTAGGAGGTGGCGCGCGGCAGGCGAGCCCCGCGCGCCTAGGATGGTCCGCCGAGAATTTCTCTCGACAATGGCGTCGATCGGTATGTCGATGTAGCTTGCCTTTATATAATACTAGCTGACCCAGGCAACTTTGTCTGCGCGTTTAAATTTAACCGCTTACGCAGCGTACGCTCTTAAAAGGAATAATTTTTCCCCGTTTTTGCAACATTTTTCTTTGTTACTCCGCTCCTATTAGTCGTAGCGTGATGTTATATAGCCTATAGCCTTTCTCGATAAATGGATTATCCAACACGAAAATATTTTTTCAATTCGAATCAGTAGTTCCTGAGATTAGCGCGTTCAAACAAACAAACAAACAAACTCTTCAGCTTTATAATATTAGTATAGATTTTTAAAGGAAGCCTTAAACTCCGGAATTCCAGAACTGAATAGTTAATATTCAAGACCTAGTTCGGGGCGCACGCGTGCTATAGCGCGTTTTACCTAAGAGTTCCTTTAGCCGTTATGTTGGTTGCACTGTTTGTTAGAAACGTATAAAAAAGGGAAAATGTGTGTGTGTTTCCGAAATATATATGTTTTATTTCTTACATTTTATAATAAAGCCTAGGACATTGAAAAGTGCTAAACGAGAGTTGGTGTTAAATGTAAAACTCTTTTGCAAACGAGAAATAACTTACAAAGCGCCAATATTTTTGTTAGAAAACGTGATTTGTTAAGACAGGTTTGTAAAATAAGGTTACCAAATTTATATTCACATTCCCGAAACATGCTTTAATTGTATGTATTTTATTTTATTTTTGTTACTGACTAAATTTATTCATAAGTTTTTAAATAACTTTTGTTTACTGGGCAATAAAGTGTTTAAATAAATAAACGAATAAAAATACAGTTTTATTATTTTACCTTAAACACAATTCCTATTTTATGGACAAAAAAAAGTGCATAGGAACTGGGAACCATAAGGGTAATCCGTCGCAAGACAATTTAATCTTACGACGTACATAGCAATGAAGGTAATAAAGACTTCAGTATAGTGTGTTCACGATAAGAACGGCCCCCTGAAACATCGTGGTTAGAGATGGGCATTTATAAATAATTGTTTTTTTTTATTGAATATGAATTTTTACAGACCTGTAGCTGTATTAATCCCAGTTTTTTCAAAGGTTTTTGAAAAGATTATATAAGGTAACAGAGGGGAATAAGGGCCACCTTATTTTAAATCGCTTTAAATCCTTTTTTATTAAAAATAATTATTTTATAAAGCCGGCAAGTGTTGCTCTTTGAGACTTTAAAGATACATAAAAAAATATATATAAGTTTCATACACCGTAATTAATATAATATCAGAAACAAAATAGTGGTACTAGATAGTCTATTAAAGGCCGGGTTGTTTATTAAGGCCCAAGCTCTTTTAAATCTTTTCGAAAAACCATGAAACGATATTAAATATTTTATTGAATGCATTTAAATGTATACACTTATCAATTTATACTTATATTAGGTTTATAATATCTGTAGGAATAGTAATTTTAAGCCAAATTACCTTTTAACAAAATCCGGGCCTTATTATGCGCTGTATGTGGGCCTTATTATCCGCGCTTTTTTAAATATATTTTTGTATTAAGAAATACGAAGGATATGGATTATACTGGATTGGTCTTAGCTTTAGGCTTCCATGTATTTTGTTTCTTCTAATATTCAATAATATAACATCAACGTAAATCGAAATATTTCAAATGGACCTTATTATACTCTGGCCCTTATTACCCTCTGGTACCTTATACTAGACTGTATTCTTACTTGGAGAAAAATAACATATTAATTAATGAGCAAAAAGGGTTTAGAAAAGGCATGTCTATAAATCTAGCCATTTACGAGCTACTTAAAAATATTATTGATAATGTAAATGATAAGAAACCTGTGATAGCCATTTATATGGACTTAACAAAGGCTTTTGAATTTGTTGATCATACAATACTATTAGATAAATTGGACACATATGGAATACGCGGCATTACAAATAGATTGTTTGAATCATATTTAAAGACCAGACTTCAAATTACGCAAATTAATAGAATAAGTTTAAAATCTAAATGTGAAGAGATATACAATTCAAGTAAAAAAATTGTACGCTATGGTGTGCCGCAGGGTAGTGTTTTAGGGCCGTTATATGTTTTTACTTTATATTAACGATTTCAATAAAGCTACTCACTATCCTATGATTCTCTTTGCTGATGATAGTAATATTGTATGTACATGTAATAATATTAATACTTTCGAAGACGAAACGTATTCATTTACGTATACGTGAGCAACAACCAATAGGGCCGCTTTATTTTTGGTAACAGGATTGAATAAAGCGATCCTATTGGTTGTTGCTCACGTATACGTAAATGAATACGTTACGTTTCTACAATGCGCAAACCCATGGTAGAGCCTCTGGTCTATTAAAAACAGGACTGTATAGCAAAAGCATCTTTGGAATGGCTCATAACATTTATAATAAATTACCTGATCATATAAGAGATATTAATAAAATAGAAGAATTCAAAAGAGCAGTTACTAAGATGCTTTTACAGAAGTGCTATTATAGCCTTAATGAATATTTGGATAATATTATACATGGTGAATTTGAATGGGTGTACTTTGGGCTAATATGATGTTATGCTGATCAATACGAACAACTTTTCCCATGGAACCATGTGTCGCAAATGAAAAAAAAAAAATCCCTTCTCCATACAAACTAGTAAAGTTAAAATTGTCAATTTGTATGGGGAAGCCATTTTTTTTTTTCATTTGCGACACATGGTTCCATGGGAAAAGTTGTTCGTATTGATCAGCAGAACATCATATTAGCCCAAAGTACACCCATTCAAATTCACCCTGTATATTCTTAAAACTTATAAATTTAATGTAATCTGTAATTAATTGTATAATAGCTTTAATAAAATGTGTAAATATAAATAATAGATTAAATATAATATGTAATTAAATATAATATGTAATTAAATATTTGTTATAATGTTAGGTGTAATGAATAACCATGTATGTACCTACTGTATCGACTTATTAGTAATAACAATATAATTTTTGAATGTAAAGAAGGAATTGTATTATATCTTTATTATTATATATATTAAAGAAATGTTTATAACATAAATAATAATAAAAAAATGATTTGAATAAATTAATTTAAAGTGTTTAATATATAAATAAATATGTTTATGATAATGATACATTTAATTTTAACAATAATGAATATATATTTAATTAATAAGAATTAATTTGATTTAATCTGTAAATATAATGGGTTTAATAGAATGTGTCAATATAATTAATAAATATAAAGAATATGCAGCTAAATAGTAACTATTTGTTATAATGTAAGGTAGGTATAATGAATGTATCAGTAGAGTGGTGTCATAATATCACAAATTAATTTGCAAACCAGCTTGGTAGATAAGCAGCACAACACAAACAAAACTTGTTAACACCTTTGTAACCTTATGAGCAAATAAAGAGTTTTATTATTATTATTATTATTAATATTTTTTTGACATTGTAATCGGATCTGAGGCTCTACCATGGGTTTGCGCATTGTAGAAACGTAACGTATTCATTTACGTATACGTAAGCGACAACCAATAGGGCCGCTTTATTTTTGGTAACAGGATTGAATAAAGCGATCCTATTGGTTATTGCTCACGTATACGTAAATGAATAGGTTACGTTTGTACAATGCGCAAACCCATGGTAGAGCCTCAGATAATAAGATATGTGCTCACAGGGGCCTTATTCCGAGTTTTCAAAACGTTAAACACAACAAGACGTTGTGTAAACTATAAATATTGAAATATAAGTTCTATTTCAATGGATATATAGTCTGTGTTAGGAGTATTATTTTAAAACTTTTATTATATAAAAGTTTTTAAAATTTTAAGTGAATCAACGGTGAAATGCTCCAGATTGGGGCAGGGACAGTTTTCCCAGACTTTGATGAAGTTTCAGGTCTTTCCTTTCAGCAAGATTGATTTCTAATATTTTAAAGTAAAAATTGATGAGGGTATACCACTGAACAAGGATAGGGTAACCCACTGAACTAGAAGAGGATTTAAACAGAACTTTAGCTATATATTTATTAATATAGTAATTCAAATTGATACCCATTACCCACTGACCAAGAATACACATATCAGAAAGTTTAGACCAAAAGAAGAAATAACAATACCATTTTGAACATTCCTATTGTAATATTATTTTTGTTTTACTTATTATTTTGTTAAGTTAATCTTGTTTTAATAGGTATTGTTATATATAGGTATTGTGTAAGTTTATTTTAATAGGTTTTATTTTTTTTATAGGTAGGCTTTTTTCATATTATTTTAATAATCTTATATAATCTGCAAAGTTTTAATTATTGTCTTGTAACTCAGTTTTATCATTAGTAGCTTGCCCTCTATGTCCCAGCTCTAAACTTTTCAAAGGTACGCATGTACGTTTAAATATCCACACGTCTAAGGTTCACTCGCGAAATTCCTCGTCACAGCCCAATACCAATTCACTTTTACTTCCTGTTCAGCCAAATTCAAAGCCATCATCTTTAGTCAACGTCCCATTGCCAGCCTTATTAAACCAGACATTATTACCAAGTTCCTCATCTCACACTCCACTTATTTCATTAGTTCAGACATCACCGGATATTAATATCCATTCGGCAGAAACATTTTTAAAATTAATGCACTCAAACAAGGTTCTAAATAGAATTCCAAAAGGTGCTCGTCCAGTTGCTGCGCAAAAATTCTCTAATCAAATCTGCAATTACTTCAAATTCGGTTACAGATTGGTTTGCTTTGTTGTCGTTTCCTTTAATTAGTCTCAGAGTTCCAACAAATGAATCTGAAAAATCTCTCACGACGAAAGTAAAGAAAAACATAACTGATTTTGATTTAAATAAATGTTCTAATTTCACATCTGGTCCATCATCTTTTTATAGCAAAGTGGAAAAAAAAAATTTTGACGGAGATATTAGGGATAATATAATAATAATAATATGTAGGACAATTTACACATATTGCTCTGGTCACAAACTAAGCTCTAGGCTTGTACTATGTGTACCAGAAGCAACGATATAATACATATTATATTTTATAAACACCCAGACCATGACAAACTATACAGAAAAAGCGTACTAATATTTTGTTGCCATGGGTGGGAATCGAACCCACGACCTCCGGATACAACGCCAAAGACGCAACCACTAGTCTACGGAGGCGGCGGTAGAGATGCAGTAATATTGCTCACCTCTGGTAGTTCTTTGGCACCTTCTGATCAAAATACACTTTCAACTTTAATAACAAGCATCCCTCTCCATCTAGGCCACTAATTTCTCAAAATGATCAAATAAATGAAACAATTCCGTTTCAAGCATCCCCTTCTGAAGTTGCAGCAGCTATAAGCATTTTTATCAATGGTTGGGCTGGCGGCCCTGATGGCCTCCGTCCGAATCATTTAAAAGAGTTAATTTCTTTGTATGCCGGTAATAGAGGTTCTGAGTTATTATCAACTTTGTGTGAACTGTGTAATTTCCTCCTGAGTAGAAAATTAAACAATGAAATTTGTCCATATATTTACGGCGCCAGACTTCAAAGAAAGATGGGGGTGTGAGACCTATAGCTATAGGTAACGTATTCCGACGTCTTTCAGCAAAATTAGGCTGTGGATATGTTAGAGATTTTGTTGGAAATTATCTTCGTCCCCATCAACTTGGTTTTGGTTCAAGACTAGGTTGTGAAGCCGCAATACACGCTACCAGAAAATTTGTATATGAACACTATAATACTAATAATATAATAATAAAAATTGACTTATTGAACGCTTTCAATTCCTTAGAACTACATAACTTATATAACTTATATATATAAATTCCTTCACTACATAACTACATTTCTCAAAATTGCTCGCAACCCTCCAATTTATTTTATGAGAGATACATTTTATCTTCACAAGTTGGAGTGCAACAGGATGATCCTTTGGGTCCATTATCTTTAGTCTTGCAATTCACCCCATTATTACTTCGTTAAAATCATCTCTCAATGTTTGGTATTTGGACGACGGTACCATAGGTGGAGAGCCTGATGTTGTCTTTAAAGACTTTAATACTTTATTGAATGATTTACAAAGTTATGGTTTTAAAATTAACATAGATAAATGTGAGATATTTCAATGTAAGAAAAGTTTATCACCTTCTTTATCTGTTTTGTCAATTTCAAAATTGATTCCAGGTATAAAACTTTTGGATCACTCTAATTTTGAATTGCTAGGTGCTCCTATTACAACAGATACAATACCTATATCTTTTAAAAAGAAAAACTCACTTTTGACCGTACTTCACGAACATCTTACACATTTCCAATCTCATGTAGCATATATAATTTTAAAATTCTGTTTCTCGATGCCAAGATTTACACATCTTATTCGTACAACCCCTTCTTGGAAATTTCCAGCTGCTGTTTCAGAAATAGATTTGACTATTAAATCGAGTATAGAGAATATCTTTAATATAAACCTTTCTTCGTTACAGTGGGATCAAGCCTGTCTCCCTATTAAATTCGGAGGTCTTGGAATTCGACGTTTAGCAGATGTGGGCCTTCCTGCATTTATTGCCTCCGCACATGGTGTTTCAGAATTGGTTGCCTCTTTGTTACCAGGCATGGGCATCAATTCTGAAATACCTTTTTTAGCTGAGGCTCTATCTGAATTTGATACTCTTTGTCCAAATATTTCACGTCCATTACTTTTGACTTCCCAACGTGCATGGGGCTTAATAAATATTTAAAAAAAAACACTCTTAACTTTTAAATAGCTCGTCTGAAAACTTAGCTCGTCTTCAAGCCACCTCTACATTTGAATCAGGTGCATGGTTGGAAGCGATACCTTCCCCACCGCTGGGAACTTTCTTGGATAATTCATTTATTAGAATCTCAGTTGCTCTACGATTGGGTTGCGATATCTGCCAACCACACACATGCATGTGTGGTTCTCAGGTTAAAAGTAATGGTTATCACGGACTTAGTTGTAAACGAAGCGCTGGCAGGTTTCTGCGTCACTATGCCCTAAATGATGCCATTAAGAGAGCATTATCAGCAGCTAATTTTCTATCTGTTCTAGAACCACCTGGCCTTAGCCGATCAGATGGAAAGAGGCCAGATGGATTGACTCTTCTTCCTTGGCGCCGAGGTCGCAGCTTAATATGGTTGCGACATGTGTAGACACATATGCCTCTTCCCATATAAATGGCTCCATTATTAAAGCCGGATCAGCTGCGGAATCTGCTGCTAAGACCAAACACCTTAAATATTCATGTTTGGAACAAAATTATTTCTTCGTCCCCTTTTCCGTCGAAACTTCGGGTGTTTGGTCTTTAGAAGCCAAAAATTTTGCTCGTGAATTAGGTTCTCTCCTTAAGGAAACGTCCGGTGATGTCCGAGCTTACTTTCATTTTATCCAAAAAATATCTTTCATCATCCAGATAGGGAATGTGGCGAGTATATTAGGTACTTTTAGTTCTAAAAATAGCTGGGATATGGAGGCCTTTTAAATATAGCTATAGGATTAGTTTTATTATCTTTATTGAATAAAATATCTATTATGAATAGTATTAGGTTGGCTATAATAATGCCGCCATCTTGAAACACATGAATTCTTCGCAAGTTTGAACATCGTATGAGCATTGGAATTTCAAGTCTATATTTAATAGGATAGAACTTATATTTCAATATTTATAGTTTACGCAACGTCTTGTCGTCTTTATCGGTTGCAAACTCGAAATAAAGCCCCTGGTGCTACACGAAAACGATTTTTTCCGTCGATTATTGTTCTATTATAGTTGATTTATAAATGTATATGTAAATAATAATAGGACAATTTACACATATTGCTCTGGTCACAAACTAAGCTTTAGGTTTGTACTATGTGTACTAGAAGCAACGATATAATACATATTATATTTTATGAATACCCAGACCATAGCAAACTGTACAGAAAAAATATACCTACTCATATTTTTTTGCCATGGGTGGGAATCGAACCCACGACCTCCGGATACAACGCCAAAGGCGCAACCACTAGTCTACAGAGGCTGTCATAATAATTTATAGGTTGTATCATATGAGACAATTTTACAATAATTTGCTTTGTAATTTAAAATGATATTAATATGACCGTGAATCGCATATTTTAATTATTCGTTTACGAATAAGCTATTGCATTTACGACGGGTCGGTTTCTTGATGGATAGCTAAATTTGACTATTTGTAGATATACAGTTGATTAAGCAACTATAGTTAATTCATTAATTCTTATTCATCAGCAAAAACTATAGTTATCAATAATAGGTGATAACCTGTGGACACAACTTAACCATTTGTTAAATATTTTGCTAGGAAATTTAGTTTGTATTCAGTTTTCGGCAATTTTATACATAATATACATTGAATATAAAGGTATTTTGTTACCTTGTTGTTCGGCATTAAAACAAACTTTTATATTACTTTATGAGCCACAGATAAGTTTTATATTTATCCGAAATTCATCCCAAATTTTACAGTGATCTTGGATCGAAAATGATTTTACGCTTGTTTGAAACAATCTTCATCCGAACAATGTGATTTCACAATTGGTAAAATATTTCTATGCTAAAATTAATTTTGTTTATAATTTGCAAGAAAACACAACACAATTGTAAGAAATTGTTATTTTTGTTAAAATTTCACATGAAACTTGGAAAAATCGCTACTTACTGAAACTTATATTGAAAGTTAGTGGCAATAAATGTTTATGGTTGGCACGTGTTAGTGGTAAGCGTTTTCATAATGGCTTTAAGATGATTGAAGCCGCTGATTGCTCCACGACAAAAAGGGATAACAATATCAAACAAAATCGCTAATCTGAATCAGTTTTTTAAAATTGATTTGACCGAGTCCAATTGAACAACTCTTTCTGCGATTGCACAAATAGATTGCAAATAGAATCCGCGCGGCAAATATTACATAACAATTGAAACATGCAAAAAGTGTGTACTAAAATGGTGCAAAAAATTCTCACATCCCATAGTACAGCATTCGAGCATCCATCTAATTACATACAATTATGCAATCATTTTTCGAAAGGTATTTGTTTTATTATTTTTTCTCTTATATTCGGGTAATAAGTATATTTTACAAAATGTGGCAACATTTGTTTCATTGCTACTAACAATTACGGCTAAGGAAACTCTTAGATGAAACGCACTTTACCTAGGCTGGCTAACATGCTAGGAAAGCAACACTTTGGCCGGCACCGCGACCGGCGCCAGCGAAGCTATGTAATTAGCCTTACGTAGGTAAGGTAACACACATTCTGTATGAAAAATGAATGGATAGGAATGATGGTACTGATCCATCCTCCTTCTTACTTGAATAAAAAAATATAAAATATTACGCGGGCGATCATTCAACAAACTCTTCCAATGATTCCGCCTTCACGTTTCGTTAATTGCACACGCACCACCTAACGTAGAGTTTTCACATATCTAGAAAGATAAAAAATCGTATGTGACGGCATTCTATCAAGGTTTCATCGTTTGTGATTGTGACGCAATACTTTTATCAAAAAGCATAAACGTGGTTCAGCTTCGGCTTGTCGAGCACATCCGATCTCAACCTCCAAAGTAGTTTAGGAGCCCATTTCTTGAAACTCTAAGTTAGGTAATCCAGCCAGTCTGACCGACACCGGACTACATGGCGGTGGCGGTAGTTGTTCGTGGACGAGAACCCCGAGACAGCTCTGCCTATCATCTGGTTTGTATCTAGCTCTATATATGACAAAGTTCTTCACTCACCGGGGTTGGGCACGAACGTGGGGTTGTTGTCCCCGGGCGAGGGGGCCGCGCTGAAGGCCCCGCCGGCCCCCGCGGCCCCCGCGAACGCGCCGCCCGCCCCCGCGCGCCACCGCGCCGCCGCGAACAACGCGCAAGCGGCCTGAAACACATGTACCAATGGTGCGTGAACAATGCAATCGTATTGGTTCTCTAGAAGCTTCTATACAAAGACACACAAACATGGAGAAAAAGGTGCTGCCTCCCGAATATTATTAGCCGTGCCGGGAGGGGGAGTCAGTTGGTCTTCAGTCGGAGCAGCTCACTCAGTACAGTCACTTACCCAGGCAAAGATGGAGAAGAAACAGAAGGCGATGGCTCCCTGCATGTTGTTTGCAGTCCCGGGAGGGGGAGTCAGTTGGTCTCCAGTCGGAGCAGCTCACTCAGTACAGTCACTTACCCAAGCGAAGATGGAGAAGAAACAGAAGGCGATGGCTCCCTGCATGTTGTTTGCAGTCCCGGGAGGGGGATTTAGTTGGTCTCCAGTCGGAGCAGCTCACTCATTACAGTCACTTACCCAGGCGAAGATGGAGAAGAAACAGAAGGCGATGGCTCCCTGCATGTTGTTTGCAGTCAGTTAGTCTTCAGTCGGAGCAGCTCACTCCGTACAGTCACTTACCCAGGCGAAGATGGAGAAGAAACAGAAGGCGATGGCTCCCTGCATGTTGTTTGCAGTCCCGGGAGGGGGATTTAGTTGGTCTCCAGTCGGAGCAGCTCGCTCAGTACAGTCACTTACCCAGGCGAAGATGGAGAAGAAACAGAAGGCGATGGCTCCCTGCATGTTGTTTGCAGTCAGTTAGTCTTCAGTCGGAGTAGCTCACTCAGTACAGTCACTTACCCAGACGAAGATGGAGAAGAAACAGAAGGCGATGGCTCCCTGCATGTTGTTTGCAGTCCCGGGAGGGGGAGTCAGTTGGTCTCCAGTCGGAGCAGCTCACTCAGTACAGTCACTTACCCAGGCGAAGATGGAGAAGAAACAGAAAGCGATGGCTCCCTGCATGTTGTTTGCAGTCCCGGGAGGGGGAGAGTCAGTTCGTCCCCAGGCCGACGACAGGTAGCAGAAACCCACAAAGTAGAGAAATGACCAAAAGCCTGAAATCGATTAATAACTATAAGTGTGAGTGCAAAACTCAAGAACAGCAATCCAACGGCTCACCATAATATCATTGTAATATTTGATTAACTGCCAAAAGCGTTTATTATTATACAATGGTCCTTAAAAAGTGACATGTTTACTATTGTTTTCTGCCAAACTGTTTTAATAGAAACAGAAGCTAGGAACTCTTTAGTCTACGAAATAATAAAGAGTGGTTTTCAAATATGCCCAAACTGTTCACAGAAGAATAGATATCAATAAAAATCTCGATAAGACTTTAGAAATATGTGCTGACAACATTTATACTATAGTAAATACTTCCCGTTACGGAATAATGGGAAGAAGGCTCTAAACACAGTCAATCTCAAAACTGGTATAATGATGAATCAAAAATGAGAACAGGCACGGGTGCAGGAATACATACCAAAGGTTACGATATTCATGTACCTAAGCATGGGCCAATATTCTAAAGTTTTCCAAGCGGAGCTGTATGCAATAATAGTGCAAAAGAGACGGAGAAACCATCAATAATCTCAGCGATAGCCAGCGCTGAGCTCATATGAGATAATAAACTGTGTGAAACTGTTGAATAAAATCAATGGGACAACAGGGTGAGACAAGCCTGGATTCCAGGGCATACGGGCATTGAAGGTTAATTACAAACTACAGGTCTACTTTTTTATGTAATAAGTCTGGAATCCCACAAGGAAGTGTACTCGGCCCATTACTTTTTTTGATATACCTACTTAAACGATCATCCCCATATATTTAAACATAAATGCATTATTGCTCAAGGGCAGGACATAGCTGAACTAAAATTATGTAAAATCTTGTAAACCTATGATCCACAATAAAGAAATTTGAATTGAATTGAATTGAATTTTTGCTGATGACATTTCAGTTATTTTAAGCACAGACCCTAGTTCCCATATAGAAAATCATGAGTGCGATATACATACTACCTTGAAGCTACTAATTGAATGGCTTAACAAAAATAAGTTGGAAGTAAATCTAAGCAAAACAAACTTTATAAACTTTACTAATAACAATGATTTAAATATAAACTTGAACAGTTGCACTCTCAGAGAAGCTGAATGTGTCACATTTCTCGGGATAACCGTGGATAAGTTTCTTAAATAAAAGTAACACGAAAATAAATAGATTTGCTTATCCGTTACGTAAATTAAAAAAAAACTTAGATACAGCACTGACTGCCTATTACGGATATGTAGATTCGGTAATGCGATATGGATTAATTATTTTGGGTAACACTACTCATGTAAAAAGAGTTTTTCTAGCCCAGAAAAGGTGTATTAGAGCCATATGTGGCGTTGATCCCTACACATCATGCAAACCTCTATTTAGGGAACTAAAAATACTTCCACTTCCCTGTATGTATATTTTCGAAGTAGCGAAATTTGTTAAGCTAAATAAGAGTTTATTTAAAACTGCAAAAGAAATATATCCTAGAAATACCAGAAATTCTGAGCAATTGGTACTTGATACACGTAGCGCCACAATCAAGTCTTTTTGTCAACAACTCATTTTCAATGTGTATAAACATATTCAATAAGCTGCCGAATCACATAAGGGATTTAACTATTTATTCATTTGAGCGTACATTGTTCAAATGGTTGCTGGATAGGACATATTATTGTGTTTCTGAGTACCTAAACGACAAATAATTATATTTTGTCAATTTTATAGTGTTGAGTTAGCAAATCTGTATTACCTAAAATATTTGTACGCCACGATATGGCTGAGTATAGTGAGCCATTATAATAATAACACCTACTGTAACCTATATTAATACAAATAAATGTTTTGAGTTTGAGTTTGAATGAAGGGCAGAACAACCGGCTAGAAAGGGATCAGAAACTCCTTTTATCGGGCCTAAACCATGTATAGGCATACCTAGAAAAATAATAAACAATTCATTAAAGGCAAACATTTTGAATTAAGCGCGGCGACATAGAACTTTTTAAAAGTTGACGCTAAATTAGTTGTGGATTAAAGATATAACTTATAATGATTATAAACTGAAGTTAAATATTTTTTTCTGTTATTTGTTATAAAAATTTATAAAATGCTAATATTTCATTTAATAAGTACCTAGCTTTTTATATACTGCGTACATTCTCAAAATGTATGCAAAAAATATTGTATTTCTATAAACCATACAAAATTGGCGCCCCACATGAATCAAGCACTTTGTGAATTTCGTTATTCAGTTTTCGCAGGGAATATGCATGTAACGCCAATTATTATTATGTTAATATATAATGTTCCTTTTATGTCTTTGATCATATTTACAGTAATCTATTTTATTTTATTAGCAAATTTTTTTAAAAATACGATTTTTAAAATCCATTTTTTTGTAGAAATGGAACGCATTTCTAAACGCTCCGACATTAGCAAACACTTCATGTGACGTCATTCGCGCATAAACAAATGTCAACGTGTGTTCTACAGTTTCTTGTTTTCTCGGGTATTTCTTGCCCTTTATTACGATAATTTGTTAGAAACAAACCTTTTTACTAACTTTTGAGGTGCAATAACATTAAACTAATATGCTTTTTGAGCACGAATGACGTCATAGAATGGCGGCTAGTGATGTATCGTTCTTTACTGCGGTCTGCGGTAGTGGCAGATAAAGTTTAAACCTTTTTATTTTGGTGTTATTACTCTTTAAACATCCATCTTCAATCTGAACAAATTAATTATTCAATGTTCTTGATATTTATATCGATTATGAAGTCTCCTTTTCCATCTTCCAGAATCATCATTTGCATGGGTACATCCTTACTCGTATTATTTTCCCTTCATTTGCCAGCACATAGACTGATACATTATAACATGCATAGTTTTTGTTCCATTTATTGAATAAATATAATAAAATATATTGTTGCTTATACTATGTGTACGAGAAACAACGATATTATTACATATTAAATACCCAGTAGTTAGTATTATGGCAAACTTTACAGAAAAACGTACTTATATTTGGGTGGGAATCAAACCGACGACCCCCGGATACAACGCCGAAGGCGCGACTACGGAGGC
This sequence comes from Monopis laevigella, assembly GCA_947458855.1. Classification (NCBI taxonomy): domain Eukaryota; kingdom Metazoa; phylum Arthropoda; class Insecta; order Lepidoptera; family Tineidae; genus Monopis; species Monopis laevigella. Next base: position 26,058,587 of record OX381585.1, read on the forward strand.
AGTCATTACAATATTATATAATTCATTTATTTGCATTTCATATACACATATTACAATGTAATTATTGGTAACAGAATTCGGTGTTCATGGACCCTGGTAGGGCAGCGCAATTTTACTATATAACTATATAAAAAAATAAAAAAAAATACCCCTAAACATTAAATTAAACATTTCATTTTAGTGGACCTACAAACACGCAACATACCCCACGCCCCATGTCTTTTCCCCCATACAAATTCCCTACTTTAAGTGATTGTCGTAAGGAAACTATGGCACATAGATTGTCGGGAGTTAGCTCAAACGTTGCGGCAGATCCTTGGCTTTATATAAAGTATTATATGTTTTAACAATGCACGTTAGAAAGCACTTACTAATATTAAATTGTTTTTTTGGGCAAAATAATTACTGATTGACTATTTAAAATCCCAGTAAGGGCTGATACTAGGATTTGATATTTGATAAATGGTTTTGATAACCCATTTATCACTACGGGGCAGTTTTATTATCCTAGTATGGTTGTATTTTGCTGAATAAAGAAAATATTATGGTTTAAGCAAGAAATTTATTGCAAATTTATTATTAATAATAATAAAATAGTAAATATGAGGGTATAAAAAATCAATCGCATGTAATTTTAATCACTACAAGTGGGTAGCTTGAGCCAGAATTCTCGCCTTCACTTTTTAATAAGAAAATCTAATTCTACAAACGTCTCGTCAAAATCTTGTTTGTAAAACAAGTTTCAGCTCCCATGTATAAACTTTTAGATTTAGCAAGAATCTATTAAGTGCATCACTATTAGCGTTACGCCGCGGAGTTTTTCTTATGCCATTCATACGATTTCAGAACTTCCACGACATTCGTGTATTTTTTTCTAAAGCTTACGTTAACCCGCTTATGATTATAAGCGAGTAACATTTGTCTGGCAACACCACAATTAAAGTTTAATGTTGCCAAATAAATGTACTTTTTTTGAATTAAAAAGTCATTGGGTCTTGAATCTGTTGTGACATTGTGACCTAAAATCTTATAGTGTTTTAAAGTCTACGGTCTAACCAACTCGGCCACCATATATAAATAATAAGTAAGTAGATATATTTTTTTGGTTAAATTAATATTATGGCTCTATTCGTTTTAAAACGTTTGCTTATAAAATAGTACCGAATATATTCACAAATTTGTTTTAAGATATTGAAAAATTTAACTTCAAAAATATCAACATTTAAGTAATAATAAAACACTTTAACTTCCTGATTCCTGAGAGCTCTAAGCATCGAAGACGATCGATAACATTGTCTTTTACTCATTTTAAAACACAAAATTTCGTCAGCGAACGTGATTTGTGCATTTTGGTATCGACTATTTGTCACATACTAAAGTTTACTCGCCAAAATTAAGTTAGATTAACAAATTTAAAACCTAGTAAGGTGCAACGACAATTTCATAACCTAGCAAGGCACTGTCCGTTACTATGTTTTGAAGTTGTTACAGCGCCTTGCTAGGTTTTGAAATGGTTTTCGATGCAGACGTCGATGTGTACTTGCTAGGTTAAAGGCAAAGTCTATTTTTATTGCGAGTAGTTTTTAAAGTATTTTATGATGCGAATTCATTGGCAATGACCTAGTAAGGCAAAAACAGCAAAAACCGTTTTTTAATATTTTGTCCCTTACTATGTTCGAAATGCACATTTTACAGAAAACCCGGTAAACACGTGTATTCATAAGGTAATTGACGTAACGCCATATAGTCATATACTACACCTAGGTTAAGATAATATAAGGCTTAAATTGGACCGTGTGTGGAATACTGTTCGCATCTTTGGGGATCTGCCAAGTATCTGTTATCTGCTCTCGATACCCTGCAGAAGCGAGCGACTAGAATTATTGGAGACGAAAAGCTCAATAAAACCTTGGAGCCGTTGCAGCTTCGCAGGGATGTGGCATCGTTGAGCGTATTTTACCGCCTATACCATGGACAGTGCTCTGAAGAGCTTTTCAACATTATTCCCCCTTCCCCGTTACCTTCCGTTACAGGACAACACGCACTGGTTGCAAAATGCATATGTATACCGTGGCGGATGTACCAACGCGTTTGGCGATTCATACATCTGCCGTACTATTAAAATGTGGAATGCTCTACCAGCTTGCGTGTTTCCTTCCTCTTATAACCTAGAGTCCTTTAAACGAAGCGTGAATAGGCATCTTAAGCCGGCATAATGATGGCAACCAGCGGAGCACCTGTATGCATCCGCTTGTTGCTATCATTCCTGGACATTGCATACTGCTTAACATCAGGTGGATGCAAAGTCACATGTTGAGCTCTTATAAAAAAAATACTATACCACTGAGGTGGTCTTAGGTTTGATTTGTACAATTATGATTCTGCATACTCACATATACACATTCTCTTAAGCCTATGGAATTACCTTTAGGGGTGAAACAGAAAACTGAGTAGAAAAATTGTTACAACTATGCTGGTTCTTCAATAAATCTGAACCAGCTGAATCTATTTCAAAAACAAAGGTGTCTAAGATATAATTATATTCTTGATGGGTCTATATTGATTCCAAAATTGAAATGTTAGACTCTAGAGCAACAGCTAGGATAACCAAAACAACTAAATTTTATTTTCTCTGAAATATGAAAATAATATCGATATTTTGTACATCACTACTATCGGTAATATCACTCGACAACACTTTTTGATATCTATAGATCTACACTATACATATGTATGTAAACCTTCCCCCCGACCCTCAATGAGAGAAAGAGCACGTCGCAATCAGTATTTTACCTACAATTCAGGCAGCGAAACGACTTTCGGGCCAAGTCTGTTTCCCATCCCTAAACTGTAATGGATTTGAATTAAAATGGTTTTATTTTATTAAAGATATAATAAACGATGACTGTACGTTTTTATTTTTTTATATGTCTGTCTTAATATTTTATAGGAATTATTTTAATATGATGTTTTTTTTTTGGATTTTAGGGGTTTATATTTTTTTTTTCCTACACCAAACTATAAAAAAGAGCCGATATCGATCATAATTTTGACTCCTCCAAAATTCATAAAAATCCATGAATGTTTAGGGAGGTGAAACAGTCAAGACTTTTTGTATGAAAATTCCGCATCAGACTCTGGTCTGGTCAGACGTGCTCCCTGAGGCACTATAGTGGTGTTAAGCGTGCGTACCTAACCAACAAATATACTATGGAGGTATCTCACACAGAAATCAAGGAGAATATAATCATAGAAAATACAAAAACTACAATAATAATACAATTTGGCTTTATAATACTTCCTCCATATTCAAGTTATAAACAATGTCGATTGAAAAAGAGGAAACTTTATGCGAGCCTATTGTAAAGAAACTACACCGGCAGAATTAGCGGAACACAAAAAAAGGAAGAATTAATATATCTTTTTCGTAGCACTGGCCGGTTACATTACCTTTTTATAATTTTTTATATATATTTTTTTAAAACGTCTAATTTGAAAATGCCAACAGTAATTTTTTTCATTCGTTTGTTTTAATTTTTCATTCATACATCTCTATCGACTGCTTCGAAGTAGATTTCCCTTTTTGTAAATTCAAAAAGTTCATAAATTCCATTTAAAAAACATTATATTGCAGTTTTATGAGACTTTTGTGTTTTCTTGCTTATTGATAAGTTACGAACATCTAAGTATGCCTGATTTAACGCTTTTAGAAATCACCAATGCAGCATTCATTCTCATTTCATATGAGAAGAAATGGTCAATCCTACAGATCGATTGAAACAAGACTTCGTCGATCGTTATCAACGATTCATCGTAGCATCAAACAGTACAGATTGACGAATTCTCTAGTGAGGAGAAGAGGACAAGGCAGGAAAAGGTTTACTTCAAGGAGAAATGAGCGTTTTCTACAACTTCAAGTTCGTTGGAACACGAGACTTACGGCGGTGCAGGCCCGAAATGCATTGGAGGAGGTTCGAGGAGTAAGAGTGAGCGGACAGTTCGCAGAAGATTCGAGTAAGTTGGTATAGGCTCATTTATACCCGCCAAAGCACCAAAACTTGAGACACCACCGCACAAACCGACTATACTTTGCTCGTGAACATCATCATCACAGGTTCTGTTTACTGATGAATGTATATATATATATATATCATCATGGGTGCCTTACGGCGCCCGAGACCGCCTAGACGGCCCCAGGGTACCCAGCGGAAGGGTTTTAATCCCACCTCGTTGTAGCCGATGGTATGAGTCTACACCGAACAAGTGGCTAGCTCGTCGCGATGTTTTGAATAGACTCAATAACCCATCTATAAACAGTTTCACAAGTTGGTATAGTGAAACCGGGACCAACAGCTTAACGTGCTCTCCGAGGCACTATAGTGGTGTTGTCAAACAAATGTACATAATTTTTTTAATTAAAAACTCATTGGTACACACCGGGGTTCGAACCAGGGACCTAAGCGTTTTTAAGTCCAAGGTCTAACCTCGTTATTAAACATTCAATTAATTAATTTTAAACCGTCATAAGATCTAAAATTTTCAACATTTCTCTGTCACTACGAAATCTAAGAAAAATGCATTTTGTTTAGTTAAGTTTTTTTTTTCATTAAACTTTAAGTATGGTGTTGCAAATTAATGTCAAAACATATTAATTTAATTGTTGTTTCAAATTTAATTATTATTTGTTTAAAAATAAAGCTAACTATTTAATATTCCCCTTTTTTTTGTGTTCTGCAAATTCTGCCGGTGTGTGTATTTGTCTATATTGATTTAATAAAATAAAAAATAGGCAAGATGACTTTAAATAAGTTATACAAATAATCTAACATTTTACACCAATAACAGTTTTGTTTACATAAGAAATGGAAGTTACGGGCTACAGCTAGTGATCACAGTAGTGTTCCGCTAGCAACACGTACACTGCTGGCTCGACATCGCAGGGTCAGGAGTCGGGACAGGTCCTGAGGTCAAATCTGCCACCAAATTTTAAATTAGCATCAATTGACACCATTGACACTTTTTACAAGATCGCGATAGATATTACTGTCTCCCGGATGGCGCGATCCTTTCCGCCATAACCTCTCCACAACTAACTTATGAACCAAGAAGAGGATCAAGTGACTCCGCTTCGTTTTCATAATGTCTTGTGTTATGGTCATAGAAATTTGATAATAATTACGAAAGTATGTTCGACGAGCAGCGGATGCAGATTGGTAAACGCTTAGTCGCTGGCGGTGTGGATACCTGAGAATGCGAGGTCGGCCAGCACGTAGTGCTTCCTGGTCTTGACGGAGGACATCTGGTCGAAGAGGTATTCGCCGACGACGAAGCCCACGGCGGCCACGAAGGCCAGCACGGAGATCCCCACGCCGTAGTTGCAGGCGTTGGTGTCGTCGTTGAGCACGCAGTACTCGCGCGCGTCCTCCTTCTTCTGGTACCAGCCCTTGGCGGAGATGCACCCCATCACTATCACGCTGAACAGCTGCCGACAGACAATATTGCTACTTATCCAAAGTGCTCACTGCTAGCTGCAGCGTTGAAGGGTTAGGCACCAACTTATTAGATAATGTCACTTTCAGTTCTTTTACTTTTATTATATTTAAACACGTATATCTACCATAGTGCGAAGAAGAGATTAATCTCCAGGTCACGAATTTTCACCTCCTTACCTACTGGTAAATGATAAAATAAAAACTCCACCCATGAGTGTTCATGGTGGGGAGTGGAAACTACGAACATGTATTACGAATGAGAAAGTTGAGTTCCTCCGGCACTCATTACCTAATGGATTTAGGTAGGTAATAACTGACCTACATACTAATATAATAGGGTACGGTAATCCTTCGTAAAACTCAAATGCAGCTTTAATACGAAGTGAGATTCCAAGGTCAGAGTAGCTAACCGCGGCTAAAAGGTGTAGTTACCCAGCACACGGCTCGGACGATGACGGCGGGTCTCTGCACGAAGAGCTGCGGGTCGAAGGCGGCACCCGCCTTGGCTCCCCCGTAAGCGCCGCTGGCGTCCATGTTGCTCCGATCGATGCCGCCACACGACGCGCGGCTGGGCGACTACTCCCGGCCGCGCAGCCGCCGCGCGCCGCCGCGCAGCGCCCCGCGAGCCGCCGCCAGCCTATATGTCTATAGTGACTATGCTCCCGTATTGTAACAAACACCACCGATTTTCACAAAGATTTACACCGGCATTTATAAAAATATATTTTTAGCAACAAAAATAAATTTGCGTAAAAGAGACAACACATATTGTACTCGTAACTAAAGTGTTCTGCAAGGATGCAATAAGAGGCCATTCGTCTCTTCTTACCCTTTACTTTAAAATTGACTCAGCGTTTTTCAGAAGATGAGATACGAAAGAACCACTAACATGTTGGGGAACCGATTTTTGATGATAAGATTTCTTCTATTATAAATATATCTAAACTAATAGAATAAGTAATTTCCCAGCCCGAGCGCCTTTTCAAAATTAGGTAAACCTCGAATCATGGCCTTACCTATTTAGGCATTGTCTTAAAATACATCGAATGGTGAATATCTCAAAATTCTTGTATCTTCTTCGCTGCTGCCATAAATACTCTTTATTAACTTCTCAAATAGATTTTGTAAACGTACAAAACACTATAAAGTAAATTCTAAAGTTAAATCATCTACTCATAGTGCGCTTACCTCAACGATATTATAAATAAATGTGCTAAACGTATTATTTCCAGAAGAATTCCTGGAATTCAGAAACTGTCTGACTGGCAGTTTCGGAAAAGGAAGCTAACCACTAGTTGTATTCGCTTATACAAAGCTAATAGATGTGGGTGTACATGTGGGTACCTTGCCGCTGCGGTTGTATTCGCTTATACAAAGCTAATAGATGTGGGTGTACATGTGGGTACCTTGCCGCTGCGGTTGTGGACTAGCGATGGCCTATTGTTGTAAAACACAAACGACTGAATCAACAATTGTGATATTGCGCATTCTATTATCGATATAGAAGTTCCTTTCCATGGTTGTTCATCATGGAATAACAATCGACAAACTACTGACTGAACTACTAATTTACGTACGGCTGCATTTCGCTAGGCGAGTGTGCGTGCGCTGTCTGCGGTATGCGGCTGGAGGCATATTCCGCTAGGCGAGTGTGCATGCGCTGTTTGCGGTATGCGGCTGGAGGCATTTAGCTAGGCGAGTGTGCGTGCGCTGTCTGCGGTATGCGGCTGGAGGCATTTAGCTAGGCGAGTGTGCGTGCGCTGTCTGCGGTATGCGGCTGGAGGCATTTAGCTAGGCGAGTGTGCGTGCGCTGTCTGCGGTATGCGGCTGGAGGCATTTAGCTAGGCGAGTGTGCGTGCGCTGTCTGCGGTATGCGGCTGGAGGCATTTAGCTAGGCGAGTGTGCGTGCGCTGTCTGCGGTATGCGGCTGGAGGCATTTAGCTAGGCGAGTGTGCGTGCGCTGTCTGCGGTATGCGGCTGGAGGCATTTTTTTTTTGTACATATATTTTTATAAAAGATTAGACGTAAGAAAATAATTATTTTTTATTTCCTTGTTATATTATTATTTTGTTATTAGCTAGATGATTTTAAAATAGCATTAAAATTTTGTTTCACTTCATATAAAAATACCTTCCAAGTTAAATAAGTACCTAGATAGATTAGAATTAGGTACATTACCTAGTTACTCATTGATCTCTTTTAAACCTATGAATAATTTAAGTAGGTATATTCTGAAAATCATAATTCGAATAAATATAACTTTTTAGTTAATTCTTATTATCATAAAGGTAAAACTTACAAAACATAATGACCATTATAAAAGCTAGATAATAATAAAAAATAAATTAATGAATATAATTCATTAAGTTCCTCTGGAGTTCCTTCCGCGCAGGAGCCGAGAACGGCTGCAGTTCTCTTTGACTTTCTAGCGTAGGAAAAATTAAGCTCTAGCACGTCGGTCGCCTGATTTTTGTATTAACAATTTTCCCAAGGCATTCAAATTCGCGTGCCGCGGCCATCGTCCAGCACTACTTTTGCACGAGAGGCCGTGAACACAGGACTCGTCAACCATAGTCCCGCATATGCATCTGTGTGGTTGACAAAGAGCAGCACCTACACGGAGATAAACGGCAACGCGAATGGCGTTGCCGTCAAGTAGGGCGCCAAGCGATGGTGAGGGGATGGCTTCGAGCCATGAGCCGGATTCCTTGCAACAAGAAGCTAAAAGAATTACTATTATATTATATATTACTATTACCAAATAACTTGGACGTCAGCAAACAGCTGATAGATCACTATCGCAATAACAAAATAACTGACGTATCTTTTAATTTTATGCAAACTAATGAACAGCAAATTTTTAAAGTTATCAACTCAATAAAAAGCAATGCTAGCGGTTGGGATCGTATTTCAATCACAATGATTATACTGACTCTGAGTATTACAAAATTCAATCATTAGCAACTATTACAAAAATTATCAATAGATGCATCGAACTAAACACATTATCATTGCAGTGGAAGCGTGCATTAATTTGACTTTTACCTAAAAAACAAGTTGTTAAATTTTTTAAAGATTTAAGGCCGATAAGCATTTGGCCAACTATGTCAAAAAATTTAGACAAAATCATGTTCTTACAATTAAATGACTACTTTATTACAAATAACTTTTTTGCCACAATACCAGTCAGGTTTTAGGGCACTCCATAGTACTTCCACGGCGCTACTAGAATTAACAGAGAATCTACTTGATGCGTCAATATTGGTTTTATTAGACTTTTTCACGTGCGTTTGATTGCCAAAATATATCTTTATTAATATCAATACTATTCTCATACGGAATAAGCGAAAACGCGTTAAAACTTATTAATAATTACTTAAATGGCCGTCGACAAACTATTTTAATAACAAAAACGGATGGGTCAGAAATTATAACAACAACCAAAAACGTCGGACCAGGAACCCCCCAGGGAGCAATATTATCCCAATTACTCTACGCTATACATACATCACACATTTATAAAACAATCAAAAACTGACGATATCATCTTTATGCCGATGACACACAACTTATAAATTCCTTTCTGCCGCAACACTGACATTAATTCTGACCTAGATCGAATATGTGAATTTGCAAAATCACACCGCCTAACACTTAACCATAATAGGAAATAAACAACAAATTTGTAAGGTATAAGAATACGGTCCCATAATCAAAGTCTATAATAAAGCAATATCACGCGCAACAAATATAAAAAACCTTGGTCTACATTTTGATGAAAAATATAGACAATGCTTTGCATCAATAAAATCTTTATACACTGTTATGATTTTTTAGATATTAAAAATAGAATCTACTTATGCGAATCTCTTGTTTTGTCCAAACTTAGCTACTGTGATGTAGTATATGGCCCATGCTTACTGCAAAATACAGCAAAAAAAGTGCAACGGATACAAAACACCTGCATTAGATTTTGTTTTAACGTTCATAGAAGACAACCTGTAACTCTGTATTTTGTAAATAACAAGCTACTTGTTATGAATAAAATACGAGCTTAACATTGTAATTATTTAAGTGACAAATTAATAATAATGAATTACATCAGCTGACGTTGAAAGTAGCTTTTTAAGGCATAGTAATATTTATAACATTCCTCCCCGCTCACTAAATATGATCAATAAGCCGTCGAGGTGGTCTGATGCTTCTATTACTGCATCGACCAATCGGCGATTGCATGGCAGTTGTTGCGCCTGTTGGAAGAACTATCAATTCTTCTGATGAAGTTGCATTAGGTACTTTAACAGGTTCATCATTAATGTTTATCATATCATTAGATGATGGTGAGGGAAATTGCGGTCTAATATGGTCTGCATGTCTACGTTTCTCAATCCCATCTGGTGTTTGTACTACATAAGAGTATCTGTGGTTACGTTCAGATATTATATGTGTTTTTCCAGTCCAGTCTTTATATAAACTTTGTCACCAGATTTGTAGTTAGGTGTTTATGCGCACTATCAATATTGGCTTGTATTTGTTTAAAGTCCAACGATCTTTTAAGATTAGGCCGCGCATTATCTAGAATACATGGTCACTGTCTTTCCATTATCATTTGAGCAGGAGATTTAACAGTAGTGGTATGAGGAGTACTTCGGTAGGCAATTAAAAATTTATTGAGACGTTGTTTCATTGTTAATTGATCATTAACACTTGCTGCCATTCTTGTTTTGAAAGTTCGAACTAACCGTTTGTTCTTGGATGATAAGGAGATGAGGTGATATGTAATATTCCTTTATTTTTACAAAATGTTTTAAAATTTTGTAATGTAAATTGTGGGCCGTTGTCTGATACTATTATTTGAGGTAAACCAAATATAGTGAAAATATCATCAAGTTCATCACATAGTCGTTCAGGGGCCTGACCAAAGAACACGATCGCTAATCGAATCGCCACATCGATCGACAAAAATGTATAGGAATTTTACTCTATGGGTAGAGCCTGATCGCCGAGAAACGTCAAATCCCATACATTTGGCTTTCGATGGGTATTTCGATTCGATTATCGATTAGCTCTTTGGTAAGGCCCCTGTAGTTATTTTGGCCGTAGGTTTGATTTCTATCCATTTAGAAAGTGCATCCGATAGAACCAACCAATATTTGTTTTCATATGGTCCGGCGAAATCCACATGTATACGTTCCCATACCTTATTCGGTACTGACCAGGAATATACAGGTAGTTCAGTAGTATTCCGTCTATTTTTTTGACATTTGTTACATAACTTAACATAATTATCTATATCATCTTCTAATGTTGGCCACCAGACATAAAATCGTGCTAATGCTCGCATAGCTAATATTCCTGGATGCCCTTGATGTAAATATTTAAGAACAGAATTATGTAAGATACCTACTATCTTACATAATTCTGTTCTTAAATAACAATCTGCCTAGCCACATAATGATCTTCTTTTCTAAGCATAATCCGTTACGTTTTCTAAAATAAGGTTTGACATTTGTTTTGTCATATTCGTAATTATTCCAATCAGTTTTAATAAACTTTAGTACTTTTCTTAGTATAGTATCATTATTTGTTTGATGTCTTATACATTCTTCTGTTTAAGAAAGGTCGTTTATTTTGTTAATTAGAAAAGTCCTATGAATTTTACATATAAAAAGTTCAGGTTTGGAAGGTCGTTCCTCTGGCATTCTAGATAAATAATCAGCCATTAAGTTATTCTCTCCTTTTTTGTAAATAATTTCGTAATCATAGATACCAATTAATAAAGCCCATCTAACAAGTCTGTTGTTTACTATCTTAGGTAAATTTCTAATGGTTTGTGATCAGTGATGAGTGTGAATTTCGTTCCTCTAAGATATTGATCAAATTTTTTTATTCCAAAAAATATAGCCAATGCTTCGCGGTCGATAACTGAATATTTGCTTTCAGCAGTTTTAAATTTTCTTAATGCAAATGCTATTGGTTGTTCTGTGTTGCGTTCTTTGTGAAACAGTACAGCACCAACCCCTTTTTCAGATGTATCACAAGCTAAATAAAGTGTACGTTGTTGGTCAAATGCTATCAGTGGTTTTGCTTTAGTAATGCATTGTTTTGTTCCCATTTATGACCTTTGCTTGTTAATGAATGAAGATCCGAACAAACGCTATGTAAATGTGGTATGAAACGTTCATAAAAATTTACCAAACCAAGGAATGATCTTAATTCTTTTATATTTTCGGGAGCTGTAGCTATATATATTGCCTCAATTTTGGTATTTGTTGGTTTTATTCCATGTTTACTGATAATGTGTCCTAAATATTCAATTTCTGGTTTTAAAAATGATCATTTTTTTAGATTTACGTTTAGTTGTGATTCCAAATGGCATTCTGTTGTATTGGTAAAAACCTTGGTGTGTTGATATTGTTAAATATTTTCTCGAATCTGGTGCTATTTCAAATTGCAGATAAGCATCTTTTAAGTCGATTTTCGAATATTTATCTCCATATGCTAAATTTTGTCTAAGTTGATCGAATAATGGTACTGGATATGTATGTTTAACTAAAATTGGGTTGATAGTGTTACGATAATCACCACAAATCCGAATTTGCCCATTTTGTTTGATAACGTTTACTGTAGGTGTTGCCCATTCTATTGGTGTCGTGTTTGGATCTATTTGCGTTATTATGCCGTCATTGACTAGACGTTCTAATTCTAATTCTACGTTTTTTTTAAATTTTGAATTTTATAGGTCTTGCTGGTAAGTGTTTGGGCTCAGTGTTAGATTTAATATGAATATTAACATAATAGTTTTTAACTTTTCCAAGTTTGTTGTCAAATAATGTTGAATGTTTATCTAATACCTGTCTTAGATTCGATGTTGTTATGATTTTAATTGAATACACGGGTGCAGGAAATTCCATTTGAAACATTTCACTCCAGTGTAAACCAAATAGCATCAGATCTGCATTCTTTATTACCACAACAGGTAATCTTTTTATGTTTTGTTGTAAATTAACTGTTACTTGTGCGAGACCTTTTGGTTTTAGATCAAAATTGCAATATGCACGTAGTTTTGGGGCTTCTGTTAGTTCTGGAGATCCGGTTTTCTTCCAAAATTTAGTACTAATTATTGAAAATATTGATCCTGGATCCCAGTCCATTGTGCAATTTATATCGTTAATTGAAAAATCGATTAATTTACATCTTGGTTTGTTTATTTTCTTAACAAAACCATGTTCTTCATCACTATCGTTGTTTGATGTTTCATCGTTAGAATTACTATCAACGTTAACTTTTTGTAATCTCCGATTCTGTTTAAATGTTGGATTATCGTGTCTTCTGTTAATTTTTGTATTATATAAATATGCTCTGCCGGATTTTATTCAACAATCTTCAAAATGACCTTGTATGCCATATTCATTACATTTATGGTCTTTTGCTGCACAATATTCATAGTCATGTTTATCCATTTTACCACATCGTTTACATTGATTGTGTCTTAATTTTCTAGTTGGTCTTGTTTTGTTTAGTTTATTATAATTCTCATATTTTCTTCTTATTCTTTATTTCTTTTATTTCTTTATTATTTTGGCATACAAACAGTCATTACAATTTTTAAAATACAAATAGAATATTACAAATTATAGTAGACTTATAGTGCCGATATAAAACATTGAAAAAAGTATTACTGAATATAAACAAAACACAAAAAAAAAAAAAAAGTATTGGCGCTTAAGCACATAAAGAAGAAAAAAAAAGAATACAAAGTACAAGAACTTAAAATTCATGTTCAATATTTATTTATACATGTTCAATATTTATTTAATCACCTACTTACCTTCTCATTCATTTAGAATTTTCATCAGTTCTTTCTTTAAAGTTATTAAATTAATATTAAAGAGGTCAATAGCTGTAAACTTATTATTATACAAATTATGGGAGCGACACAAAAAACGATTTCGCGTATAATTTCTTTTACAACGTGGTGGTACAAAAATTGGACGTTTTGTTACTTTGCCACGTGAGGGACGGGTTAAGATACCTGAGCGGGTTATAAAGGAAATTTAATTTAGTATATAACCGCAATCAATTTTCTGATTCAAAATCCTATGCAAAAACGTAATGTCTGTCTGAATACGACGCTTATACAAGCTGGTCATATTGTAGCTTTTAAGAGAGTCTTCATAGTTATTAAAATTTGGGTTATTATGGCTTCTATAGTTCAGTATTCTAATGAATTTCTTTTGAACTTGTAACGGTTCGTCCATACACCTCCTGTATTTATATTAATGAAACTTTTCAATATAAAATTTATTTCATGAAGATGTATATATTTGAACATAGTATTCAAAAAAATCACGTAAGAAACACCACGAGTTAATAATGCTCATCTCGTTTCCCTGAGATTTGTTATTGTATTATAAACTTTATATATATACAAATACGATACAAATTGCCTAAAGTAAATTACTACGTGGTTCGTCTCGCCCGCTGTAGAGGGGATAGGAAAAAGCGCAGGAGTAACTAAACACAGGGAAGTCGGGGCAAGGTCAGTCGTTAATTAGTCGTTGTGCAATGCTGGTGTCTAGTTTAATATAGTGTCAATTTAAGGCAAGATGGTAGGTATCCGGCGCTTAGGTAAGTTTTTCAATTTATCTATTCTTAATACTTTCGCAGTTATTATAACTTATTTTAGACATGTAAATTAATCTTCATTTTATTTGTGTAAAACGTGTTACCAGGTCAACGAGGCACAGATAGGTCATATTATATTATTTCTTTATGTATTAAAATTGTGCACATTGGTTAATAAGATAGGGTTATAACCATTTTGATTTACATCTATTGTTTTTTATAAGTTATATTTCCTAGGGAACCTAGGCAAGATTCATATTTATTTATACAGTCGGCCGACGTATAGTATCATGTTAATTATATAGTATTTGATTCGGTAGAGAGGGCACTGAACACAGTGAGGGTGAGAGTCTGTACTGTAAAGGGGCCCCTGAAACCCACTTCGCGGTCTCAAGTCCGGGAACACTGTAGTTCAATGCCTTGCTTGCCGGACTCTGATATTGCATGTGTTGATTATTGTATACAGTGTATTTATGTCATACAAACATACTTTATAAAGTTTACCAATCGTAATATTAATTCTACCTCTAAAAGAACTATGGGTTACTGAAATGGATTAAAATACACAACGTAAAAGGGTTAAACTAGACGATTACATGGCTTAAATTTATTTACTTTTATTAGATATAAGGTTCTATGATTATCTCACAGCGACGGCGGAGTACTTCAGTCGTTTACAGGCGCGACTTATCGAGATGGCTGGGGGGCGAACGTTACAATTGGTGCCGTGACCAGGATTAATGTATTATTATTATTAACAAATTATACATATCATTGGGATTATTGGTTTTAGAAAGTTTTATTGAGATAATTCATATAATTAAATAAATATCTAATTAGGCACATTTGCCTACAATTGTTGCTCGTGGAAAATGGAAAGAGGTTTTTAAAGAATTAATTATTACATTGGTAATTCAAATTATGGGTGCATAAAGATTTAAAAACATGGGGGCGAGGAGTTTATGTAGTTGTCAGTAGGAATCATTATGTAGAAAATAGGGTAACTAAATTTTGTTTTATAGTATATATAGTAAAGCAGATTTGGCGATGATGATTAAAGAAATATATTATATTGATTGGTTAATTTCCTATTTTCCTAGCAGTCTTTTTACTTACTAATTTATAATAGTTAGAATATAGTTTAGAACAATTGTTAAGCTCTGGGTTTTGATTGGTGTAGTTAGTTATTGAACATTTACTGGAGATTGTTAGTAAATTATTTTAATAGGGGTATGTAGATTAGTGGATTCTAGGCTGGTGTTCAAACGTACTCTTTTATTAGAGAATATTTGGCAGTTAATAATTTGTAAGAATGTTTGAGTGGAAGTTTGTATAGCATGATCTTTATGACAAAGAATAATGGTAAGGTTTATATATTTATCTATCTTGCATTTAATTAAACTACAAATTTACCTATTAAATAAATTCTGGATTTCGGCTCGATGTGTGTGTACGTGACTAAAAGGTACTATTTCTTTCTTGGAATCTCTGCCAAATTTCAATAACAAAGTCATAAAACTTTGCTAAAAAAATGATTTGCTTGTGTCGGTACCCTTTGACATACAACATTTTAAAAGCAAGCTAATAAAACTTTGAAAAAACAATACTCAAAAAGCCTGTGCGAGCGTGGGAACGGGTTGGGGTTTTTCCATAGTGCAAAGTTTTTTTTTACACCTAAAGTATTTGAAAGCGCTCTTACCTACCTATTTTGCAGATAAAACATGTTTCGACGAGTTATTGTAGGGATCATAAAGTTGGCCGTTGTGCTAGGTAGGTAAGTAGTTTCGACAAATATTTGTAAAAATATAAATTTTAGTATTAGAGACTTATTATTTTGCTGATATCTAACGAACTTATTATTCAAAACAAAACTTTTTCGTGCTCAACTTTTATTTTATTGTTAATGACTGGATTCACACTCGAAGTAGATACCTATAGGTAGAAAATACTTTAAATTATTTTCTGCCTCCTTAACATATTTTCTATATATCTTTACGATATGGAATGTAGTAAATTAAAATGTTTTGATTATAGTAATTATTTCTTATTTTACACCTAGGCTGAAACCTAGACCACCTATTTATTCAATGAGTGAGATGTAAGATGTAATGATGTGTGTGTCATGGTAATACGGGCTAGTGCCGAGCTAGTACAGAAAAGACCGAGGGCCCTGACGCGACGCGATGAGCAGTAAGACTAGATCATTGAGTGAGACTGGAATGCAAGATGTATTGGTTGGTATGATATGATAACGATGATGTTGAGGGTTCCACTGTAATATGTATTTTTATAGAAATTATTAGTGAATAGATAATAGTGAAGTACCACTTAATATTCCTATTTACCCTGCAATGGAATTAGTGTGATGATACATTTATAAATAGTACACTATATATAAGCTGGGATCGAACCTGCAAAAACGTTTTATATTTAAATAGGATTGTCTAACTACTAGGATAAATATAAAGTCTAGAAATAGACATGTCTGTATGAATAGATGTTGTGGAAACTTGAGAAGTATTATAGATATCGTGCGAAGTGGCCTACGTTTCACTTTACTTCATTTTACTGGCGTGATAGTGTGTGTATGTGATCTAACTACTAAGTCACATAACACCCATAAGTTTTTTTTTATTTTGTAGTCATTTCTTATGTTATACATATTTAAGTAATCGAGTCTATTTAGTATGTCTGATGCCTGTTATGTATATGTGTCTAAACTATTTATACATCCGATTTGTTTTATTTTCCTGTTACATAATAAAATTATAAACTACTAAGCGACTTTATATTTATAGCATAAAATGTTATACCTTATACGTGTTTCTAAAATTCTTAAAAGGAAAATGGGCCTGGCTGACTGTTTACAAATTTATTTATCGATATACCAGTCGGTATGTCCTGTTAATTTATCACTGGTTATCCAAACTGTCTAACTGTTAATGGTTAGTTTATATAAAAGTATTATGTATTCTTCTGCAACATAAATCAAGTATATGAGGTTATTGGAAATAATATAATCTTGAAATGAAGATCACCTAGTAAACTATATATTTGTATCTACGTAATCTTGTAATAAAGATTTTAATCACCTGATTACACTAGTATACCTATTGGACGAAATATACTTAAATCTTGTTAAATAAAGATCACCTGCTAATAAATAGTAGAGAGAACTACTTAATTTTGTACCAGTCGGTATGTCCTGTTAATTTATCACTGGTTATCCAAACTGTCTAACTGTTAATGGTTAGTTTACATAAAAGTATTATGTATTCTTCTGCAACATAAATCAAGTACCTTTATGAGGTTATTGGAAATAATATAATCTTGAAATGAAGATCACCCAGTAAACTATATGTTTGTATCTACGTAATCTTGTAATAAAGATTTTAATCACCTGATTATTAACTAGTATATTGGACGAAATATACTTAAATCTTGTTAAATCAAGATCACCTGCTAATAAATAGTAGAGAAAACTACTTAATTCTGTAATCAAGATTTTAATATCTTAATGATAAACAATTATTATATATAGATTTATATAATCTATAATAAAATAAAAAAATCTAATGGTATTGGAGAGAACAACTTGATTTTATCACTTGATGGTAAAAAATAATTAAACTATTGATAATAGTAAAATGAAATTATGTTTATAGTAGATTGACCTACTACGAAATAAATATATTTATTTCACTACAACTTAATCAATAAAATGCAGACAAGATCCAGACATGTCAACATTTATGTATTCTTAAACATCTTCGTTTCTTCTTGATACTCAAGTATCCGTAAGGAATTACAATGTCACCGTTTTAACAGTATTTAATTTTGTGATTTAAATGTTGTTTTTATGCAAGTGGGGTGGGCTTATTTATATACTTAATAATATTAATTTTGTATTACAACAATAAGTATCAATGTAATCTACTGTAATGTTGTTATATTTTAGGTTGATTCATGCTAAAATTTATTGTAAAATAATATCCTCTTTTATTTCTAAACTTATTCCTGGGAATTTTATGGATTACGTTGCATGCTTAGCATTCAGCGTAGGTATATAATTAAGGCAAAGCGAATATGACATTTACTATGTATATGGCATTGATGTATGCTATAAATATAGTTATGTTATTAGATGGTTCAAGGTATTATTGGGAATTTACATTGACTTGACGGATCACAATGCTTATTAAACTGACTGATCCCATTATGACCTGACTGACTATCACTTAGTTCCTAAGCAATGTCTTGTAACATCGATTAGGATAAGTATTGTTGGTTCCTATGTTATTGCAAAACTTATACTATCATTATTATTATTATTATCTACCTGCCTGTTTATTTACATAATGAACATTTTGCAATTATATAGTTGCAACATTTATTATTTGGTTTTTACAGCATAGCTTTGTTTCAAGCAGCAGCGGTTTTGATACTGATGGATTCGTACAATCATATTTTTTATTGGAATGTCATGTTGTACCTGAAATAAGTTAGTACCACGTTGATTGACTTGAGGCAAGGTTACGCTGTTATATTTTAAACGTAAGCACTCGTAAAACTTCGAGGAATAAGATAACTATTTTTGTTATATGTTAACATGTTTTAATGCGTAAATTAAGTAGTATAGAACTACATAACTATGTCTGTTGTTCTTTATTAAAGCTTCGAATTCCAAATCTTGGCCAGCCGGGAGTGCATATTCCCCTTTGGGGTCACTTCAACGGGGGATACCTTTTATGAACTGAATTTATTAAATATCTTGTTGGTTTTTTTATCAATTCTAAATAGATATTATATATTAAAATATTATAGATAAGATATATTTTTCATCATTAAATATGATCAAAAATATATTATTTTTTTCATCACATTAACATTATTTTCTTTACAACCAACTATTATTATTGTTTATTATAAACTTATTAAGTCAATTATATTCACAAAACGTTTCCCGACCCACAATCCTGATCACCAAGGTTTGGTTGCGCTAAAGAACTTCTGAATCAAGAATGGAAGCAAGGAAGAAAATCACAAACCCACTACGAGTTGAGTCTGAAGTTGCACTTAGCTTTTTGGTTTTTGTAACGTGTTAACATATCAATTTTATGCATGAGTCGAATCTAAAACCATAATTAGGTAATAATTTAACATAAACTCATAAGCAAAATATTTTTCTTTGATTTAAATAACTGTTGGGGTTAATTATATATTTGGTTGGTCTAACATGTTATAATAATTGAAAAATTATTCACTAATATGTTAAGAGATGTATAGGTTGTTACTATTAACGAATATTTTATTATCAATTATAATACAATTGACTATTAATTATAAAACTTGTCGAATTTCTTATACGAAGTTATCAGTCAAAGAGGAGAAAAAGGAGAGGCAATTAAAAGGAAATTTTATTATGGATTCTCAGATTTAGTAATGTTGAAACCCTAATTTTATGATAGTTATTTTTTCTCTATAATATTCTAATTAGAAATAGTACTTAGAAATGAATGGATGAAGTTTACTTGTAATCTAGTTGGAACATTCTAATCAGAAATATTGATGACGATTTTACAAACAATAAATAACTTCTTTTATATTTACACAGAGAAAAACAAAATCATTCCAGCGAATATTATCATTTTCGATATTTTAAAGGGGTTTCAAACATGGGAAAAAAAAAATACAAAAATAATACACCATGTTGTATATCCTAATTATTTTGCCGAGGTTTTCAGCGGTTGGAATCGGGCTGTTCAGCTGTTATGCGCTTTATCACACAGCTCTAGACGTCTAATAAGGTTTAATTTATCCCTTAAAGAAACCACTAGTAGTTAGATTGCACATTATGTCATATTTTATATTAGCTTGGCTAATGCCTAAGGCAATCAATTAATCAATATAAAATCATTTTAAGCTTTTAAACAAAAATATATTTCTGTTTAAGCTCGAAATACCTTTCTATTAGTCTTGTGAACAGCAATTTTAAGTATTACTTTAATCTATTTAATATTTATACTTATTTGTGATGAAAAATTGGTTTTAGATGTGATTTTATTATGCTGGCATTAAACAAATTTATAAATATATATATATATCAAATTTGAACGTTATAACTGTTTTATTGGATTTGTATTTAAAAGGTGGTTTTATTGAATGTTGACTTTATGAAAGAATGACTTCTGAATAAATACTTTCGTAAGATGCTGGATCGTTTTAGGTTTAAACTAATTGTGTGATAGGAATTTCGTAATTGTGTGGTTATACATTTTATCGTTAATTTTATGCAATTAAGATTTGAATGAATGAATTATCTAAGTAAATAACTTCCCGAAATTGTATTTTATACATAAAAGTTTGGGGGCGGCTGTAACGGTTCGTCCATACACCTCTTGTATTTATATTAATGAAACTTTTCAATATAAAATTTATTTCATGAAGATGTATATATTTGAACATAGTATACAAAAAAATCACGTAAGAAACACCACGAGTTAATAATGCTCATCTCGTTTCCCTGAGATTTGTTATTGTATTATAAACTTTATATATATACAAATACGATACAAATTGCCTAAAGTAAATTACTACGTGGTTCGTCTCGCCCGCTGTAGAGGGGATAGGAAAAAGCGCAGGAGTAACTAAACACAGGGAAGTCGGGGCAAGGTCAGTCGTTAATTAGTCGTTGTGCAATGCTGGTGTCTAGTTTAATATAGTGTCAATTTAAGGCAAGATGGTAGGTATCCGGCGCTTAGGTAAGTTTTTCAATTTATCTATTCTTAATACTTTCGCAGTTATTATAACTTATTTTAGACATGTAAATTAATCTTCATTTTATTTGTGTAAAACGTGTTACCAGGTCAACGAGGCACAGGTAGGTCATATTATATTATTTCTTTATGTATTAAAATTGTGCACATTGGTTAATAAGATAGGGTTATAACCATTTTGATTTACATCTATTGTTTTTTATAAGTTATATTTCCTAGGGAACCTAGGCAAGATTCATATTTATTTATACAGTCGGCCGACGTATAGTATCATGTTAATTATATAGTATTTGATTCGGTAGAGAGGGCACTGAACACAGTGAGGGTGAGAGTCTGTACTGTAAAGGGGCCCCTGAAACCCACTTCGCGGTCTCAAGTCCGGGAACACTGTAGTTCAATGCCTTGCTTGCCGGACTCTGATATTGCATGTGTTGATTATTGTATACAGTGTATTTATGTCATACAAACATACTTTATAAAGTTTACCAATCGTAATATTAATTCTACCTCTAAAAGAACTATGGGTTACTGAAATGGATTAAAATACACAACGTAAAAGGGTTAAACTAGACGATTACATGGCTTAAATTTATTTACTTTTATTAGATATAAGGTTCTATGATTATCTCACAGCGACGGCGGAGTACTTCAGTCGTTTACAGGCGCGACTTATCGAGATGGCTGGGGGGCGAACGTTACAATTGGTGCCGTGACCAGGATTAATGTATTATTATTATTAACAAATTATACATATCATTGGGATTATTGGTTTTAGAAAGTTTTATTGAGATAATTCATATAATTAAATAAATATCTAATTAGGCACATTTGCCTACAATTGTTGCTCGTGGAAAATGGAAAGAGGTTTTTAAAGAATTAATTATTACATTGGTAATTCAAATTATGGGTGCATAAAGATTTAAAAACATGGGGGCGAGGAGTTTATGTAGTTGTCAGTAGGAATCATTATGTAGAAAATAGGGTAACTAAATTTTGTTTTATAGTATATATAGTAAAGCAGATTTGGCGATGATGATTAAAGAAATATATTATATTGATTGGTTAATTTCCTATTTTCCTAGCAGTCTTTTTACTTACTAATTTATAATAGTTAGAATATAGTTTAGAACAATTGTTAAGCTCTGGGTTTTGATTGGTGTAGTTAGTTATTGAACATTTACTGGAGATTGTTAGTAAATTATTTTAATAGGGGTATGTAGATTAGTGGATTCTAGGCTGGTGTTCAAACGTACTCTTTTATTAGAGAATATTTGGCAGTTAATAATTTGTAAGAATGTTTGAGTGGAAGTTTGTATAGCATGATCTTTATGACAAAGAATAATGGTAAGGTTTATATATTTATCTATCTTGCATTTAATTAAACTACAAATTTACCTATTAAATAAATTCTGGATTTCGGCTCGATGTGTGTGTACGTGACTAAAAGGTACTATTTCTTTCTTGGAATCTCTGCCAAATTTCAATAACAAAGTCATAAAACTTTGCTAAAAAAATGATTTGCTTGTGTCGGTACCCTTTGACATACAACATTTTAAAAGCAAGCTAATAAAACTTTGAAAAAACAATACTCAAAAAGCCTGTGCGAGCGTGGGAACGGGTTGGGGTTTTTCCATAGTGCAAAGTTTTTTTTTACACCTAAAGTATTTGAAAGCGCTCTTACCTACCTATTTTGCAGATAAAACATGTTTCGACGAGTTATTGTAGGGATCATAAAGTTGGCCGTTGTGCTAGGTAGGTAAGTAGTTTCGACAAATATTTGTAAAAATATAAATTTTAGTATTAGAGACTTATTATTTTGCTGATATCTAACGAACTTATTATTCAAAACAAAACTTTTTCGTGCTCAACTTTTATTTTATTGTTAATGACTGGATTCACACTCGAAGTAGATACCTATAGGTAGAAAATACTTTAAATTATTTTCTGCCTCCTTAACATATTTTCTATATATCTTTACGATATGGAATGTAGTAAATTAAAATGTTTTGATTATAGTAATTATTTCTTATTTTACACCTAGGCTGAAACCTAGACCACCTATTTATTCAATGAGTGAGATGTAAGATGTAATGATGTGTGTGTCATGGTAATACGGGCTAGTGCCGAGCTAGTACAGAAAAGACCGAGGGCCCTGACGCGACGCGATGAGCAGTAAGACTAGATCATTGAGTGAGACTGGAATGCAAGATGTATTGGTTGGTATGATATGATAACGATGATGTTGAGGGTTCCACTGTAATATGTATTTTTATAGAAATTATTAGTGAATAGATAATAGTGAAGTACCACTTAATATTCCTATTTACCCTGCAATGGAATTAGTGTGATGATACATTTATAAATAGTACACTATATATAAGCTGGGATCGAACCTGCAAAAACGTTTTATATTTAAATAGGATTGTCTAACTACTAGGATAAATATAAAGTCTAGAAATAGACATGTCTGTATGAATAGATGTTGTGGAAACTTGAGAAGTATTATAGATATCGTGCGAAGTGGCCTACGTTTCACTTTACTTCATTTTACTGGCGTGATAGTGTGTGTATGTGATCTAACTACTAAGTCACATAACACCCATAAGTTTTTTTTTATTTTGTAGTCATTTCTTATGTTATACATATTTAAGTAATCGAGTCTATTTAGTATGTCTGATGCCTGTTATGTATATGTGTCTAAACTATTTATACATCCGATTTGTTTTATTTTCCTGTTACATAATAAAATTATAAACTACTAAGCGACTTTATATTTATAGCATAAAATGTTATACCTTATACGTGTTTCTAAAATTCTTAAAAGGAAAATGGGCCTGGCTGACTGTTTACAAATTTATTTATCGATATACCAGTCGGTATGTCCTGTTAATTTATCACTGGTTATCCAAACTGTCTAACTGTTAATGGTTAGTTTATATAAAAGTATTATGTATTCTTCTGCAACATAAATCAAGTATATGAGGTTATTGGAAATAATATAATCTTGAAATGAAGATCACCTAGTAAACTATATATTTGTATCTACGTAATCTTGTAATAAAGATTTTAATCACCTGATTACACTAGTATACCTATTGGACGAAATATACTTAAATCTTGTTAAATAAAGATCACCTGCTAATAAATAGTAGAGAGAACTACTTAATTTTGTACCAGTCGGTATGTCCTGTTAATTTATCACTGGTTATCCAAACTGTCTAACTGTTAATGGTTAGTTTACATAAAAGTATTATGTATTCTTCTGCAACATAAATCAAGTACCTTTATGAGGTTATTGGAAATAATATAATCTTGAAATGAAGATCACCCAGTAAACTATATGTTTGTATCTACGTAATCTTGTAATAAAGATTTTAATCACCTGATTATTAACTAGTATATTGGACGAAATATACTTAAATCTTGTTAAATCAAGATCACCTGCTAATAAATAGTAGAGAAAACTACTTAATTCTGTAATCAAGATTTTAATATCTTAATGATAAACAATTATTATATATAGATTTATATAATCTATAATAAAATAAAAAAATCTAATGGTATTGGAGAGAACAACTTGATTTTATCACTTGATGGTAAAAAATAATTAAACTATTGATAATAGTAAAATGAAATTATGTTTATAGTAGATTGACCTACTACGAAATAAATATATTTATTTCACTACAACTTAATCAATAAAATGCAGACAAGATCCAGACATGTCAACATTTATGTATTCTTAAACATCTTCGTTTCTTCTTGATACTCAAGTATCCGTAAGGAATTACAATGTCACCGTTTTAACAGTATTTAATTTTGTGATTTAAATGTTGTTTTTATGCAAGTGGGGTGGGCTTATTTATATACTTAATAATATTAATTTTGTATTACAACAATAAGTATCAATGTAATCTACTGTAATGTTGTTATATTTTAGGTTGATTCATGCTAAAATTTATTGTAAAATAATATCCTCTTTTATTTCTAAACTTATTCCTGGGAATTTTATGGATTACGTTGCATGCTTAGCATTCAGCGTAGGTATATAATTAAGGCAAAGCGAATATGACATTTACTATGTATATGGCATTGATGTATGCTATAAATATAGTTATGTTATTAGATGGTTCAAGGTATTATTGGGAATTTACATTGACTTGACGGATCACAATGCTTATTAAACTGACTGATCCCATTATGACCTGACTGACTATCACTTAGTTCCTAAGCAATGTCTTGTAACATCGATTAGGATAAGTATTGTTGGTTCCTATGTTATTGCAAAACTTATACTATCATTATTATTATTATTATCTACCTGCCTGTTTATTTACATAATGAACATTTTGCAATTATATAGTTGCAACATTTATTATTTGGTTTTTACAGCATAGCTTTGTTTCAAGCAGCAGCGGTTTTGATACTGATGGATTCGTACAATCATATTTTTTATTGGAATGTCATGTTGTACCTGAAATAAGTTAGTACCACGTTGATTGACTTGAGGCAAGGTTACGCTGTTATATTTTAAACGTAAGCACTCGTAAAACTTCGAGGAATAAGATAACTATTTTTGTTATATGTTAACATGTTTTAATGCGTAAATTAAGTAGTATAGAACTACATAACTATGTCTGTTGTTCTTTATTAAAGCTTCGAATTCCAAATCTTGGCCAGCCGGGAGTGCATATTCCCCTTTGGGGTCACTTCAACGGGGGATACCTTTTATGAACTGAATTTATTAAATATCTTGTTGGTTTTTTTATCAATTCTAAATAGATATTATATATTAAAATATTATAGATAAGATATATTTTTCATCATTAAATATGATCAAAAATATATTATTTTTTTCATCACATTAACATTATTTTCTTTACAACCAACTATTATTATTGTTTATTATAAACTTATTAAGTCAATTATATTCACAAAACGTTTCCCGACCCACAATCCTGATCACCAAGGTTTGGTTGCGCTAAAGAACTTCTGAATCAAGAATGGAAGCAAGGAAGAAAATCACAAACCCACTACGAGTTGAGTCTGAAGTTGCACTTAGCTTTTTGGTTTTTGTAACGTGTTAACATATCAATTTTATGCATGAGTCGAATCTAAAACCATAATTAGGTAATAATTTAACATAAACTCATAAGCAAAATATTTTTCTTTGATTTAAAAAACTGTTGGGGTTAATTATATATTTGGTTGGTCTAACATGTTATAATAATTGAAAAATTATTCACTAATATGTTAAGAGATGTATAGGTTGTTACTATTAACGAATATTTTATTATCAATTATAATACAATTGACTATTAATTATAAAACTTGTCGAATTTCTTATACGAAGTTATCAGTCAAAGAGGAGAAAAAGGAGAGGCAATTAAAAGGAAATTTTATTATGGATTCTCAGATTTAGTAATGTTGAAACCCTAATTTTATGATAGTTATTTTTTCTCTATAATATTCTAATTAGAAATAGTACTTAGAAATGAATGGATGAAGTTTACTTGTAATCTAGTTGGAACATTCTAATCAGAAATATTGATGACGATTTTACAAACAATAAATAACTTCTTTTATATTTACACAGAGAAAAACAAAATCATTCCAGCGAATATTATCATTTTCGATATTTTAAAGGGGTTTCAAACATGGGAAAAAAAAAATACAAAAATAATACACCATGTTGTATATCCTAATTATTTTGCCGAGGTTTTCAGCGGTTGGAATCGGGCTGTTCAGCTGTTATGCGCTTTATCACACAGCTCTAGACGTCTAATAAGGTTTAATTTATCCCTTAAAGAAACCACTAGTAGTTAGATTGCACATTATGTCATATTTTATATTAGCTTGGCTAATGCCTAAGGCAATCAATTAATCAATATAAAATCATTTTAAGCTTTTAAACAAAAATATATTTCTGTTTAAGCTCGAAATACCTTTCTATTAGTCTTGTGAACAGCAATTTTAAGTATTACTTTAATCTATTTAATATTTATACTTATTTGTGATGAAAAATTGGTTTTAGATGTGATTTTATTATGCTGGCATTAAACAAATTTATAAATATATATATATATCAAATTTGAACGTTATAACTGTTTTATTGGATTTGTATTTAAAAGGTGGTTTTATTGAATGTTGACTTTATGAAAGAATGACTTCTGAATAAATACTTTCGTAAGATGCTGGATCGTTTTAGGTTTAAACTAATTGTGTGATAGGAATTTCGTAATTGTGTGGTTATACATTTTATCGTTAATTTTATGCAATTAAGATTTGAATGAATGAATTATCTAAGTAAATAACTTCCCGAAATTGTATTTTATACATAAAAGTTTGGGGGCGGCTGTAACGGTTCGTCCATACACCTCTTGTATTTATATTAATGAAACTTTTCAATATAAAATTTATTTCATGAAGATGTATATATTTGAACATAGTATACAAAAAAATCACGTAAGAAACACCACGAGTTAATAATGCTCATCTCGTTTCCCTGAGATTTGTTATTGTATTATAAACTTTATATATATACAAATACGATACAAATTGCCTAAAGTAAATTACTACGTGGTTCGTCTCGCCCGCTGTAGAGGGGATAGGAAAAAGCGCAGGAGTAACTAAACACAGGGAAGTCGGGGCAAGGTCAGTCGTTAATTAGTCGTTGTGCAATGCTGGTGTCTAGTTTAATATAGTGTCAATTTAAGGCAAGATGGTAGGTATCCGGCGCTTAGGTAAGTTTTTCAATTTATCTATTCTTAATACTTTCGCAGTTATTATAACTTATTTTAGACATGTAAATTAATCTTCATTTTATTTGTGTAAAACGTGTTACCAGGTCAACGAGGCACAGGTAGGTCATATTATATTATTTCTTTATGTATTAAAATTGTGCACATTGGTTAATAAGATAGGGTTATAACCATTTTGATTTACATCTATTGTTTTTTATAAGTTATATTTCCTAGGGAACCTAGGCAAGATTCATATTTATTTATACAGTCGGCCGACGTATAGTATCATGTTAATTATATAGTATTTGATTCGGTAGAGAGGGCACTGAACACAGTGAGGGTGAGAGTCTGTACTGTAAAGGGGCCCCTGAAACCCACTTCGCGGTCTCAAGTCCGGGAACACTGTAGTTCAATGCCTTGCTTGCCGGACTCTGATATTGCATGTGTTGATTATTGTATACAGTGTATTTATGTCATACAAACATACTTTATAAAGTTTACCAATCGTAATATTAATTCTACCTCTAAAAGAACTATGGGTTACTGAAATGGATTAAAATACACAACGTAAAAGGGTTAAACTAGACGATTACATGGCTTAAATTTATTTACTTTTATTAGATATAAGGTTCTATGATTATCTCACAGCGACGGCGGAGTACTTCAGTCGTTTACAGGCGCGACTTATCGAGATGGGTGGGGGGCGAACGTTACAAACTCTCTCTATTCTGTCGACATGACATTGGTAATAAGGGTTCCATATAACACTGCCAAAGTCTAGAACACTTCTAACAAAGGCAAAATATAATATTTTTAGTGTTGATATGTTTTTAAAGGGTTTACTTATTCTATTTATAAAGCCTAGGCTCCGAAATGCTCTTTGTGCTATTGAATCTATATGTAGATTAAATGAAACCTTGTCATCCATAACAATGCCGAGATCTCTAATATTACGCTGGCGCCTTATTTCTAAGCCGTTCAAATAGTAACGGTTAATCAAAGGTTTAGTTTTTCTGGTATAGCTTATAATATGACATTTATCAGCATTAAGAAAGAGTTGGTTATTAGAACAGTAATTAGAGAGTGATATAAGATCCGATTGCAATCCATGACAGTCATTTATCGATAAAAAATTTCTTATTATTTTAGTATCATCAGCGTAAAGCAGCTGCGTTGAATTACTCAAAGTATTGCCAATATCGTTAATATAGATCGAGAAAAGAAGGGGGCCCAAGTGTGACCCTTGGGGTACCCCAGAGGGAATATATATAAAATTTGAACAGTAGCCTTTTATGCAAACTGCCTGACTACGATTTCGTATATAAGATTCAAGCCATCTCAGGAGACTGCCGTGCACACCTGCCTCCAATAACTTTTTTATAAGGAGGTCATGATTAATTTTGTCGAAAGCTTTTGAAAAGTCTGTGTACACGACATCCACCTGATTGTTACTATCCATTGCTTCCAATAGAAAATCTGTAAAAGTTATCATATTCGTTTCTACACTACGGGATTTAATAAATCCATGTTGTTCCATAGAAATATAATTACGGAATAATGAACATAATTGTGAAGTTATTATCTTTTCAAATATTTTACCCAGTGTGCATAATTTTGAGATAGGTCTATATTCCGTGAGTACATCCCGCCTTGATGATTTAGGTATTGGCGTAATAAGAGCTTTTTTCCATAGACTAGGAAACGTACCAGTTTGCAAGGAAAATTTATAAATATATGCAATGGGATTAAGCAATTCATCAGCACATTCAGATATAAGAAGTGGATGTACATTATCAGGACCACAGCCCTTGTGAATGTTTACTCGTTTGAATTCACGTAAGACTTCACTTTTATTTAGATTAACGAAGCTAATATCTAAAGATGAGTTGGAAGCAATTATTTGAGAATAGTTATATGATGGTTGATTTACAAAAACTGAATGAAAATATTTATTAAACGCATCACAGATTTGGATACCATCACTTATGGTCTTACCTTGATAGTGCATTTTATCTGGGATGTCGTTATTTTTGTCGCATTTCGATTTTACAAAAGACCAAAAAAATTTAGGATTTGATTTTATTTTCTCTTCTATTTACATTAGTGTTAGGATAGTCTTGTTCAGCTAGTTCTCTTGACTGTGCTTAATCCAGTAGCAAATCGGTCACGTAATTGTCTTTCCAGTATAGCACCTTCATAGCCACAATTCTAGCTTAATTCTTTTAGTTTGTATGCATAATGTTCCATAGTTTCTTCCGGTTCACGTATGCAATTCCAGTAATCTGTTAAAGATTTAAATCTAGTTTTCTTTGTACTAAAGAGGTTTATTAGTGCAAAAACATGTTCAAATGTAACTTCTGTTAAATTACCGTCTAAAGATTTTTCTTGTAAATCTGGCCACTTTTGTTTTAGGTCAGTCTGGAGATGTTGATGATTTAATCCAGTAGCAAATCGGTCACGTAATTGTCTTTCCAGTATAGCACCTTCATAGCCACAATCCTTGCTTAATTCTTTTAGTTTGTTCGCATAATGTTCCATAGTTTCTTCCGGTTCACGTATGCAATTCCAGTAATCTGTTAAAGATTTAAATCTAGTTTTATTTGTACTATAGAGGTTTATTATTTTTGTTTTAATTTCGTTGTACGTTTTGTTTTGAAATGTTGGTATAAACGCAACTTTTATTTCGTGGAAAACTTCTAGCGTTAAACAATTAAATAAGAGATTCTTTTGTATCTCTTTGCATTAAAAAGAAATTAATTAAAAAAAAAAAATCTTTAGGGAATTTTACATTCACAATCATACCTACAAAGTTATACTAGCTATAAATAAAAAGAATGAAAATATAAAAACAAAATATATCTACAATAATAATGATGGCCGCTAAAGTGATTTTAACATTACATTAATGATGTTATAAATAGTATATAAAATATTAAGGCGACTCACTTGAACAGAGCATATATATGTACGTACACATATCACACATTGCACACACTCCACACTCAATATTATTTAGATACGTACACATATAATTTGCCAAAATGGGCTGTTTGAGCATTAAGATTGCTCATTGTGTAAATATATATATTTAATATAAAATAGTATTCAATAATATAATAGTTATATAGTGATGTTATAACAATATGTAGGAAAAAAATAATAAATAGGATAAGAAAGAAGAGTGTGGGAAAACCCGTAGAGGTTGAATAAAGCAAATATAATTACTTTTATTTAATAATTACTAGAAGTTCTTCGGTACCGATAATCCAGTAATATGTTCTCTTTGATTATGTTGTAAACATTGTTGTTTACAATCTGTATTCGCGTTCGTTGACGCCGACGTTGTCGATAATTGATTTTGTACTAACTGTTGTAAAAGTTGGGCTAATTGAAGTTGTTGTTGTTGCAGAAACTCGGAAAATTGTTCTGAGTTCATTTTTCTTCCTTCGTCGCCACAATGTTAGGAATAAAATACGAGCTTAACATAAAACATTGTAATTATTCAAGTGACAAATTAATAATAATGAATGACATCAGCTGACGTTGAAAGTAGCTTTTTAAGGCATAGTAATATTTATAACACTACTGAAAATGAAATACTGTCTAGAACTTCATATTCTGAACCTTATTTTTAAAGTAATAAAAAACAAGACATCTTCATACTTGCACGATAGAATAAAATATTTAAGATCCAACCGTAATGGCCTTATAATGAAAGGCCATACCCATTGAACTAACAAATACACAGGTTCGTTTATCTTGACCTCTGGACCTGATCCATTTATAGGCATACCCAATATAACAAAAATTAATGCATTAAAGAAGTTTGCTGAGGACAAACACACAAGATGGTGGTTAACGCAGCAAGGCCTAATACATTACAAGAAATTCATTGGTGTGAAGGCCTGGTAAGATATGGAAATCCAACAGAAGTCAAATAAGGCTACTGGTGGGAGTGTTCTCAGGATACAACCAACAAACACCTCTATACTATAGGAGTAAGAGATGATCCCACATGCAGATTCTGTGGTAAGGAGCCCGAATCCATGCGGCACCTACTGTGCGACTGTGAAGCTAGGGCCATCCAAAGAATCAAATACCTAGGACAGACTTATCCGGATCCAGAAAGCTACAGGCTAACCGACCTTAGTAATTACCTTAAATACGTCAACAACATATTTGGGGACGATACTGAGGTTTGTGGTTAATAGGAATGGGGAACACACAAAAAATCCCAAAGGGTCGAAGTGTTTTTGACTGATGTCAACCCCAAAACCAATAAGATAAGATAAGATCTTGACCTCTTCTAGGTTATGGAATAAAATACCTCTAATCATAAGAAATATTAAAAATCCAACTAGTTTTAAAATTAATTTAAGAAAATAGTTAGTGCAAGCACAGAAAAAGAAAATGGAGGACAATTTTATTATTAAGTAGGTATTAAATAAGCAATTTTATTATGTATAAGATCTAGGTTAATAATCATGGTTCATCCTGAAAATCAGCGCCAGGCTCTATTTATTTTGTCACCACGCTGCACCACACCACAAGCTGAGGGTGAAACCATTTCATTAAAATGTAGTTTTATTAGCATTGTAATCAAATTTGTATTATTATATTATTGTAAGTCAGCGTAAGTTAATTTTTTGTTTTATTTTATTGAATAAATACATATTCTATTCTATATTGTAAGTCATTGATAATGTTATACTTCTGTTGCTACTCCAGCGTATACCTTCCTATATCTCTGTGTTGAAGATTTTCTATTACTGCCCTCATTTAAAAAACTTAAAGGGCAGGAGAATTATAACTTATGGAAGTTTTTGATGCAAAAGTATCTGAAATACGATGACTTGTGGGAAATAACTAATCCTAGCACTGATGTTTGGACACCGTAAGTGAAGGACAAACTAAAAACAGAATGCACTTTGTATGATAGCACTGAAGCAAGAAAGCAGTTGTGTTCCACACATACGCGATGCAAGTACTAGTAAAGAAGCGTGGAAGAAATTGCAATCCGCTTATGAGGATAAAGGCCTAACAAGAAGGCTAAGATTACTTCGTAAGTTGTTTAGTGTGAAATTGGAGCAATATACAGGTATGGAAGAATATATAACTGATGTGATGTCATTAGCGCAAAGATTATCAGATATTAGTTCTTCTATTGATGATGAATTTCTGGCTGTCATATTACTTTCTGGTCTTCCTGAGAAATATGAACCGATGGTGATGGCAATGGAGACTTCCCAAGAAAGCAAGCTTACTATTGACTATGTAAAATCTAAACTATTGCAAGAAAAAGAAAAGGAAGGTGGTGTTGCTACAGCTTTATATACTAATAATAATAAAACTATTGTTAGATTTTATAAATGTAATAAGATAAGTCATATTCAAAGGTTTTGCAGGAATAATAAAAATGAAAATATAGGTGATGAAATTCAAAAAATAAATTATGTTACACTATATTCAGGTCTTTCTATTTCAAAAAATTGCAGGAATTGGATTATAGATTCTGGTGCCACTGCCCATATGACAATGCACGACGATTGGCTTATAGTTTCTAATAATGATTCCAAGTCTATGGAGGTAACATTAGCAAATAATGAAAAAATTCAGGTAAAGGATATGTAAATATTAATTTAAGTAACTCATGTATAAATAGGATTAGTAATGTTTTATATGTCCCTGGGTTAAGTACAAATTTATTATCAGTGAGTCAATTAACTGATAAAAATTTGATAGTACTATTTGACGAAAAAACGTGTAAAATGTACCTTAAAGACAAGGTAAATATATGTGGTAAACCTATTGCTATAGCCGATAGAATGGGTAATATGTACCAATTAAATAAAAGTAAAAATGAACAAATTTTTGAAACTAGTAAATCAAATTCTATAAATTGTTTTAAAATTGATTTATGAAATCAGGAAATTTGGCATAAAAGATTAGGTCATTAAAATTTTTGATCAATGAGACTTTTAAGAGATAAAATGCCATCTGGTATTACTTATAAAAGTGAAGGCTTGGATAAACCTTGCGAAGCGTGTATTATAGGAAAACAAAGCCGTTTACCTTTTAAAACTAAACGTAATATTAAAGGTAGTGATGTATAAGGTATTATTTATAGTGATGTGTGTGGGCCAATGCAAATAGAGTCTTTTAGTAGTTGTAGATATTTTGTTTTATTTATTGATGATTTCTCGAGAAAAACTTTTGTTTATTTTATGAAAATCAAAAGTGATGTATTTAATTATTTAAAACTTTTAGTAGAAAATGAAACTAATAAAAAAAATTAAGTGCTTTAGGTCCGATAATGGAACGGAGTATGTGAATAGGGAATTTGATGATTTTTAAAGATGTCTGACATCAAACATGAGACCACTATGCCATATTCACCACAACAGAATGGGGTTGCTGAACGTGCAAATAGGACCATAGTGGAGAAAATAAGATGTATGATACCAGATGCTGGATTATCAAAACGTTTTTGGGAAGAAGCAGTAAATACTGCGGTATATTTAAAAAATAGACTAAAGCTGTAATGGGTAAAACACCAAAAGAAAAATGGTCTGGTAAAAACATTAATTTAGAACATTTACGTATTTTAGGCTTCAATGCTTATAGCTTTATACCAAGTGAACTAAGAAGAAAGCTTGATGATAAAAGTAAAAAAATAATCTTTGTTGGTTATTGTGAAGAAAATGGTGGTTATCGTTTAGTTGATTCTAATTGACCTGGAAATATTATAAGATCTAGAAATGTTATTTTTGATGAAAGTAACGTATGTGGAATAATAAATACGCACCATGAATCCAAGAACTGTAGTAATGAGAACCTAGTTTTAAATTTAATAGTTTTAAGTTAAGAGAAATGAAAATTTCGACGGAATTGAGAGTATTATTAGTAATTATGAAATAAATGAAGATACCATGAAACACCATGAAAGGGTAAATTATCATCAAGAAAATAATGAGGTAGTTGAAGGTAATATTTCAGAAATTATTAGTAATGATGAAAGCGTAGAAGTGAGTGAAACTTCTAATAATGTTGAGGATGTTGCTGATGCTGCTATAGATAATGTTAATGACAAACAAACATCAGTTACTGAGCCAAGATATCCACAAAGGGAAAGAATACCAAAATAATATCCTGATTTTATTTTATATAAAACATTTTGTTTTAGAAGGTATAGGTTTCAAAAGATGTGATAATGAACCATGTGTATATGTCAAAAATAATGATGATGTTAAAATTATAATTACGTTGACGATTTATTAATTTTTAGTACGAATAAAGAAGAAAAAGACGAAATTAAGAAAAGTTTAATGGAAATTTTTGAGATGAAGGATCTTGGTAATGTAAAACAATTATTGGGAATGAGGATTAATCAGGAATTTGAGAAGTTATACATAGATCAAGAAAAATATATTAAAGTACTTTTAGACATATTTAAGACGAGTGATTGCAACGATGCAAAAACACCTATGGAACCTAGGCTAAAGTTAGAAAAGGCAGAAAATTGTGTAGAGGATTTTTTAAAATAATAATAAAGTATTTATTTCAGTGAAAAAGCCTTAGTAATAAAAGTACACAATGAACTATGTACAATAAAGGAAAGTGGCTGTGTGGTTTGGGGCTACTCTGGCACCTAAACTAGATCAAAATCTGTACTATAGGTGGCAGCTAGTTCCGTCGCGGTGTTTGAATGTTGAATTTTTAACTTTGGTAAAACTTCTCTAGTAAAATTACATAAACAGAAAACATACATAAATACATATATACATACATATACACTCATATAGCACATCACTTCATATTTATACCTATTATATATATATATATAATAGATATAAATATGAAGTAATATGTACAAGGCAATAAATCATTATTCAATAGTATTTTAATACATATTTAATACGCTATTTCAAAATTTCAAGTAATTGTTCTGTCTTATTATAGTTTAAGTTATTTAGATAGTTAAATATAAGTTTTTTGCATTTAAAGTAAGTAATGTTATGAACTTCAAGGTTATTATTGATTTTATTATACAAGTGTGGGGCTAGGAAACTGGAATGTCTTTGGGCAAATTTGGTTTTGTAATTAGGTTTATAGTAAACTATATCTTTTCTTCTTTTAGTTGTACTGTCTATTCTTTTAGCTTTAATTTTATTAAGTTGGTGTGCTTTAAGGCAAACGAATTGAATAAAAAGCTGACTTACAGTTAATAATCGGTAGTCATGGTAAATGTCAAAAGTGGGGTATCTATAAGGTTTGTAGAACATGACTTTTAATATAGCTATTTGGGCTCTTTCGAGAGGTATTAAGTTGTTTTTAGTGGATCCTCCCCAAGCATCTACGCAGTACGTTAAAAGGGATTGTCCCAGTGCGCAATATACAGATTTAAGTGTATTTTTATCCACTACATGTCTAAGGTTCTTAAACACATATATTAGCTTTCGTGTTCTAAATGTTATTATATTTATGTGTTTTTTCCATGTCATGTGTTGATCAATTGTTACGCCTAAATACTTTATATCAGTTACCCTTTCAACGAATAAACAATCACAATCTTTCAGACTAGAACAAGTATGTGCTTTAATGTTGCACTGTCTTGATTGTGGCTGGGTAGTTTTATTCATTGAAAAGGTAATGTATTTTGTTTTATCAAAATTGAGGGTCAGTAAATTTGAATCTAACCAGCGTAATACCTCCCCAAAACCTATTTCCGCATTTGACTTCGCTTCTTCCCATGTTTTTCCCCGAAAAAGCAATGCGGTGTCATCAGCATAGGTTATAGTTACAGATTTTTGGGTATTAATCGGGGATATGTCATTGATATAGGCCAAAAACAATGTAGGTCCAAGAATGCTGCCCTGCGGGATACCAAATTTTGTTATTTCCGGTTCACTATAGAAGGAACTTACTTTAAAAATTTGCGTTCGATTCGACATAAAACTACTTATAATCCGCAGAGCAACACCGCGAATACCTAGTTTTTCTAATTTAGAAAGTAGTATGGGTACAGAGACTGTGTCAAAAGCTTTGGCGAGGTCTAGAAACAGTACAAGGCATTTTTGTCTCTCATCTAATGTCTCGCTAACAAACTCTGTAAGTGTGGTTACAGCATCCTCTGTTTTTTTTTTTTTTAATATAGCAGGACATGTGACCCTACATCCACCTGATGGTAAGTGCCAATGTAACGTCCAAGAATGTTCTCAACCAATAGTAGCTATGGTGCTTGCTTCAATCGGTTGATTCCACTATGTCTGCTTGAGAAACTTATTCACGCTACGCTTAAAGGACTCTGGATTAAAGGAAGAAGGGAAAACGCACGCAGGCAAGGCATTCCACCTTTTTATCGTGCGACATATATAAGAGTCACCATACCTTCTGTTCTGTTTTTTGTTCTGGTAGGCCTGTCATCCACTGTATGTGTATGCATTTTATTGCCAGTGTTGAGAATAAAAACATATTGTCAATTTTGATTGATTGAATATAGATTTAATTTTGATGTCGGGGAAATAGTTGTTTTATTTTAGGATATTGAAATTATAATCAATATAGTGGCGACCGTGCTTAATAAAATATAAAAATGTTAAAGCTAAAAAAGGATCGAAGTATTTTGAGACGTGTTTACACCGCGGCCGAAAAGGAGTTGGGGAAATCTCTTTCGGAAGTCGATGCGGAGAGTAATGTTCACGCAGACTTCGATTACTGTAGCAGCAAAGCGGAGGCTTTATTTAAAATTGACTCCGAAATAAAGGATATGTGGTTAGTAGATGATTTATATGAAGACGAAATGTTTGCTGATATTGTCACCACAGAATCTTATAAAACGCTGTAATGTAAAATGTAAAATGTAATGTAATATATGTAAAACGCTGGTATAAAATCAGCACGAACTATCGACGTAAATTCACCACGCCATCAAGCCGGGACGAGGTTGAAAGCGTTGCAAGTGGTGTTACAATCAAAACCAACGTTTCTGAAGTCACTTTGCTAAAACAAAAGCGATTTAATCTACCTAAAATCCAGCTACGGCAGTTTGATGGTAATATAAATAATTTTCTTTCATTTTGGGGACAATTTCAAAAAATACATAATGACCCAGATATAGACAGTAGTGATAAATTTCAATATTTAGTACAAGCTACTACACTAAAGGTGACAACTGACAAATATGCTTCTATATTGATGCCTATGGTAGAGTCGGCAATACCGACAGATATACTTCGCATTTGGGAAAGAACAAGAGACAAATAAGAAAAAAATCAGTTGGATAAGCTATTAAGTTTTATTAGAAAGGAAGTAGAAAGTGAGGAAAGGATTGAGGCAACGAAAAGCGCGTTTGGCGTGATTGAGACAAAAATATTCGAACCTACGTCATCCTGTGTAGTGGCAAATGAGAAGATAAAAAATGTATGCATATTGTATGACAAGCAAGGACGTTCAAATATCGAATGCTATAAGTTAAGTAAACTTACATTGGAGCAGAAGAAAGATATATAAAAAAAGAAGAATGCATGTATGATTTGCTTAAAACTAGGGCACTACGCAAAGAAATGTAAAAGTTTTCCAAAATGTTTTGTATGTGGTAAACGCCATCTGATACTGATTTGCCCTGATATAAAATCTAATAATAAAAAAGAAGAAAAGAAAAATCAGGATGTGTTATCACAGTGTCATAATAATATAACTACTTATTTAAACACTATTTTACTACAAATTGTATATTCTGGTAAGAGTGTCATAACACGTGCACTTTTTGACAGTGGGGCTCAAAGGTCCTACATTAAAAAAGATATCACACAAAAATTAGGTATGATACCTATAGACCAGGAGTTGGTAAGTCACTATTTATTTCATGAAACTAAGAGAGGTAAATATAATAGCTTTCAATTTATTATAAAAAGCCTTAATAATAATTTTCAACTTAATATGTCAGCATTAGATCAGCACAAAATTTGTGGTCCATTACCTTTTGTACATAGTAAAAAATTAGATGATAAGTTAAAACAATTAAACATTAATATTAATGACAGAGGTAATAAAGAGACAGAAGTAGGCATTTTGTTAGGAGCTGATGTATTAGGATATTTAATGACAGGTAATATAATTGAAATTGAAGGAAGTTTAGTAGCGATAGAGTCTAAATTAGGTTGGACTCTACAGGGACCTCGCTTAAACAATAATGAGTTTATTAACTCTAGTACTAGTATAGTAAACTTTACCTTAACCGAACTTTGGGATTTAGAGTCTTTAGGGATAAGAGATCCTAGTGATGTTAAAAATAAAGAAATGATTGAAAATGATGTCATGAAGTTTTACAGGAATAATGTTACAAGACAAGAAGATGGACGTTATTAAGTAAAATTACCTTGGAAGGAGGGGTATCCAGAATTTTTAGAACATAACAACAAGGAATTATCATACAACAGGTTAAAATCACTAACTAAAAGACTACAACTAACAGGTAACTTAAAAAACTATGATAATATTTTTCACGACTGGGTAGCCAAAGGTATTATTGAAAAGGTAGTAACTAAGAACAGTAACGGTTTATATTTACCTCACCAGGCAATTTTTAAAGAGACAAGTTCTACTACACCCATACGGCCAGTATTTGATGCCTCGGCAAAAACACGTAGGGGTAGTTCTTTAAATAATGGCTTGGAAAAGGGAGTAAATTTAATAGAATTAATACCCAAGTTATTAATAAATTTTCGTAAATGTGGTTATGGTATCGTGTCCGACATTCGTAAAGCTTTTTTACAAATTTCAATCCATGAATCGGACAGAGATTATTTTCAATTTTTGTGGTGGGAGAATATTGACGATCAGAAGACAGTTATTTCTTTTCGTCACAGAAGACTAGTTTTTGGATTAACATGTAGCCCGTTTCTTTTGTCAGCAACATTAAATTACCACTTAGAAAATATAAAGGATGAAAGAAAGGATATAGCACACATATTAAAATCTTCATTTTATGTAGATAATTGCGTCGTCAGTATGGATTCCGAACCTGAGTGTGTAAATTTTATTAAAGTTTGTAAAGATTTAATGAATCACGGCAAATTTGAATTATGCGAATGGATAACAGGACCGAGTAAAGTTAACAAAAATGTGTCTGTACTCGGTATGATTTGGGATAACACATCTGACTGTTTATTTGTTAATCCACAATATAACGATTTGAACGATAATAATATTATAACAAAAAGGATTCTATTGTCGTTTTCACAAAGAATTTTTGATCCTGTGGGATATACTAGCCCAGTTGCGTTGATACCTAAACTATTATTACAAAAAAGTTGGAAATTACCTGGGGCCCTACCGGGAAGCCACATGAAATAGCGATCGCCACGTCGATCGATCGAAAGCGAAAATAAAATATATGTGATTTGACGTTTCTCGGCGATGGAGTTCTATCCATAGACAATATTTCCTATACAATTTTATCCATCGACGAGTCGATCGGTTTTTCGATATGGCTTCTCGGTAAGGCCCCTGCGGGGTGAGAAGGAACTTTATTTAACACTTTCGCTTTCGTCAGTGGAATCGTTTTCGTCTTGTCTATGGTCAGAACTTGTATAAATAATATACGGAAGTGCTGTAATGCATCTTCAAAATTATTAGGTTGATGATTTTTTGATTGAATTCTTCAAAGAAACAAATAATTGATATTTATCTCTTTTCTGAAGTTGAATCGAAAGAATTATGGTACAGTTTAAATTATTTACATGATCTGTTACAGCACTTCCGTATATTATTCATACAGGTTCTGGCCATAGACAAGACGAAAACGATTCCACTGACGAAAGCGAAAGTTTTAAATAAAGTTCCTTCTCACCCCGCTGATTGTGATTGGGATCATAAATTGCCTGACTATATAATTAAGGAGGTTTTATTTTGGTTAAATAAATTAGACGCATTAAGAGATATAAATATTCCTCGTCGTGTAACAAAATATCCCATGAATGAATGCAACTTATCATTGCACATTGTGATGCATCCAAAAATGCCTATGCTGCATGTGTTTATTTAAGATCTGTGTATAAAGATGACATTCACGTGCAATTAATTTTAGCGAAGTCTAGGGTGGCTCCTATGAAAGAAGTGACCATACCAAGATTGGAATTAATTTCTGCAGTTATTGGTATCAGATTATACAAGCAAGTAGTAGAAGCTTTAAATATTAATTGTGATTCATATTTTTGGACAGATTCTTCAGTTGCGCTATCATGGATAAAAAAAGAAGGCAATTGGTCTGTTTTTGTTAAAAACCGGGTCAAAGAAATTAGAACCACTTCTAGTAAAGAACAATGGCAACATGTTTCAGGCTGTGATAATCCAGCGGACTTACCGTCACGTGGTTGTCATGCTAACAAGTTGAAGTCTTCAAAATGGTGGTTGGGTCCTGATTGGTTGCGCTCATATGTAATCAATTGGCCAAAACCTAATATAGAAATCGATGAGGAGCAAGTCAATAAAGAAAGTATACAGTCAACACAAGTTACTACAGTTTTGGACAATTGTATTTTTAGTAAAAGATTTTCATACTTTTCTAAATATACTCGTACAAAGATAGTTCGTAGTATGGCTTGGATTTTAAGATTTATTCGTAATAGTAGATTTCGAAATGATAAGCTCAAAGGGGATATTTCTTATGATGAGTATATATTAGCTGAGTTATCGTTAATTAAAATTTTACAAAAGGAATCATTTGAAAATAAAAAATGGACTAATATGAAGACTATTGTTGATTTATCTGGAATTATAAGAGTGCAGACAAGATTAATATTTAGTCATGAATCAGAGAATTTTAAAACGCCTATACTACTTCCTGGAGGTCATTTCATTGTACAAAGACTTATATATTTTAGACATTGTCAATTACAACATGCTGGTACTGCTATAACTGTCACTAACATACGAGAAGATTATTGGATTACATCTGCCAGACAGAGTGTGAACAAAGTCATATCGACGTGTATGATTTGTAAGAGGTTTAGAAGTAAACCAGTATATGTACCGACCGGACAACTACCTGAAAACAGGATAAAATTAACAAAAGTTTTTGATGTGGTTGGGATAGATCTAGCAGGACCGTTATTATTAAGATCACGAGACAAATGTTGGATTGTTATATTCACATTTGCAGTGTATAGGGCTGTACATCTGGAACTCACAATGTCTCTTTCCACAGAAAGTTTTTTAATGGCCTTGCGTCGTTTCATTGCTCGAAGAGGACGAGTAAGTGTCATGTATTCGGATAATAGGACTAATTTTGTGGCAGCATATAACCTATTAAAAGAGTTGGATTGGGATTTTGTAAAAGCCCAGTCTAATATCCTACAGATAAAGTGGCAGTTTAATCCTCCAAGTAGTCCTTGGTGGGGAGGATTCTGGGAGAGATTAATCAGGACTTTAAAGGATCTTCTACGTCGGATGCTGGGAACTGCATCCTTAACTTATGTAGAGATGGAGACTCTATTGATTGAATGTGAAGGGGTACTCAATTCGAGACCGCTAACTTATGTTCCAGCCAGCGAGAGTCTTGAACCATTAACTCCAGCATGCTTTCTTCGTGATAATATAATATCAGATGTGATCTTGACCAGATTGACTCTACTTCACTAAATGTTCGGTTAAAGTATGTTCATTCATTACGTTTAAATTTAAGAGAACGATTTAGGTCTGAATATTTAGCTTTACTAATTCAAAGGGATTTATCAAAAAATGCAACTCCTTTGAATGTAGATGATGTAGTGTTGATAGAGACAGATAGAAAGAGACAATTCTGGCCTATAGGTGTCATTCAGGAAGTGTTTACGGGTCGTGATGGTTTAAACAGAGTAGCAAAGGTTAAAATAAGTGGAGCGATTTTAACCAGACCTTTTCAGCGTTTATACCCACTTGAATTGAGACACTCAGATAA
This sequence comes from Monopis laevigella, assembly GCA_947458855.1. Taxonomy (NCBI): domain Eukaryota; kingdom Metazoa; phylum Arthropoda; class Insecta; order Lepidoptera; family Tineidae; genus Monopis; species Monopis laevigella. The sequence continues at coordinate 26,101,164 of OX381585.1, forward strand.
CACTATTATAGAAGTGGGTAAAAAGGCTATAGAAAAGGAAGTGATTACAAGAGCGGGTAGAAAAATAAAACCTGTACAACGTTTAGATATATGATTTATTTTTTCTTAATATTGTTTTTGAAATTAATATAAAATAACTGTTTGTTTAGAACTCATAGGTTTCTTTGTTAATTTCGGCACCGCCAGGGTGGGGAGGATATTGAGAATAAAAACATATTGTCAATTTTGATTGATTGAATATAGATTTAATTTTGATGTCGGGGAAATAGTTGTTTTATTTTAGGATATTGAAATTATAATCAATAGCCAGTGCGTGTAGTACGGAAACGAAATGGGTAAGGAGGGATGAGTTCAAACAGCTCTTCAGAGCCCTGTCCGTCATGTAGGCGGTAGAATACGCTCAACGATGCAACTTCTCTACGCAGGTGCAAAGGCTCCAGTGTTTTACGTTACTGTTGAACGTTTCTTTCGAAATCCATATTGATTTTCGGAGATGATGCTGTAACTTTCGAGAAAGCTTGTCAGTCTTCGATTTATGATGGTCTCAAGTATCTTTAAAAGAGCTGTAAGTACGGATATTGGCCTATAGTTATTAACACAGTCTCTACTGCCACTTTTATATATAGGATGTATTATAGATTTCTTAAAGTTATCTGGAAAAACTCCGCTCTCTAAACAAAGGTTACAAATATAGGCTATGTGTGTATCTAATTTATTTTTTGCTAATTTAAAGATTTTAGATGATATATTATCGTGACCTATGGCACTTTCAGGTTTTAATTCATTTATAATGGCACAAATTTCGTCCACGTCCGTTTTTGTCATTACCATAGAGTTAGAGATATCTTGATCAACTTATATTTAGACGCTAGTGTAGTTTCAGATATAGACAGTTTATTTAAAATTTTGTTGGCCAAAGTCTCACCAATATCTATGAAATGTTTATTGACTATATTAAGTGACTCTTTAGGTAATTGATGCAGATTTAGTAATTCTAATGGGATTGTTTTATTTTGATTTATATTGCATATATTTTTTATTGTTATCTAATTGTGTCTTCTCATATTGCCGTTTAAGTGATTTTAACAAAGAATTGCATATGTTTCTGTATGTTTTATACATTTGCTTTAGCAAGAGATCATTAGGTGATCCTTTTAATTTATAATGTAGCCTATCTCTTTTTTTAATACTTCGAATTAGCCCAGGAGTAATCCACGGTTTTATATTACGTTTAGAATGGGGAATAAAACTTATTTTAGTATTTATCTCTATTAACCTATTCAATACAGAAACAAATTTGTTGGTAGCATCATCAGCATCAGTATAGTTATAAATTTGTCCCCAATCAGTTTTATCAATATCATATAGAAAGCTTTCTTCATTTAATTTTGATTTAGTCCGTGTGTTTTGTCTTGTATTAATGTTATTTTTAGTGTTATTGTTTTGTATACAAAATAGAACAGGATAATGATCAGTTATTAGTGTCTGAAGGACCATAGTGGTGTTTTGTTTCTTGGATTCTAATATTATATAATCTAGACAGCTTTCTTCCCGCGTCGGAAAAGTGTGCGTAGGCAACATTCCATGTGAAGCAGTTAACTATGAGTAATTTGAAGCGTAGGCATGTTTTGAGTCTTTTGTAATATCAATATTAATATCTCCTATAATGATAATATTTGGGATGTGTTTTATAGTTATTAGCAGATTATCTAGTGACTCTAAAAATATGTTTGCGTTCTTATAGCATGGGGGTCTGTAGATTGATACAAATGTATATTCATTATTTATTGTGATTAGTAGACAGTTTGATTGCAATATTGATGGTTCTGAAATATGTACATTAAGTTTATTTTTTACATAAATTACTATTCCATCATTTTGGTTTAAGTATTTCTTGCTGCAAAAGCTGTTATAGTTATCTAACTGAGGTATTGTTGTAGATTCAGACAGTCTACACTCCGTCAATATAATTAAGTCTAGATCAACATTTAATCTTGTCATTAACACTTTAAGTTCCTCAAAATTACTGCAAATACTTCTAATATTTTGTGTAAGTACCTTTATTAGTTTAATTATTTACCCTATAGAGAATTACTGCGTTGTTTAATGTATATTGCAAATACTACACGCCCAGATATAGCATATGCGGCAACATATCTAAGCCAATTTAACACATGTTACAATAACGAACATTGGCAAGCTGCTAAGCGCATTTTAAGATATTTGAAAGGTTGTTGTGATTTGCGATTGGTTTATAAAAAATGTGGTAGTCACATTGCTGGTTACACAGATGCAGATTGGGCCAATAATGTAGATAGAAAATCATTTACTGGATTTGCATTTACATATGGAAATGGAGATGTTAGTTAGCAAACTAAAAAACAAAGTACAGTTGCTGTACATAGTATTGAAGCTGAATACATGGCAGTGAGTAGTGCAGCAAGAGAAGCTGTATTTCAGAAAAAAAATATATCTGAACTATTCGGTACTAGTCAGAAGATTACTATATTTAATGATAATAAATCGGCTATAATGATAGCAGGTAACCATGTATGTAATAACAGAACAAAACACATTGATGTAAAATAGCACTATATCCGAAAAGTCATTGAAAAAATTATATTAAATTAGATTATTTAAAAAGCAATGAAATGATAGCAGATATTTTTACAAAAGCATTGGGCGGCTTATAGTTTAATAAATTAAGAGACAAGTTAGGCTTACACTCATTGAATTATTGAAACCAATGACGATTGATATATTTATATATAATCGTTTATGTAGTAATATAGATTATTGTTGTTATGGTTTATCTATATTAAAGAGGTGTGTTGAAGATTTTGTATTACTGGTTGAAAATAATTAGATAATAATAAACGCCTGAATTTTATTGTTTATGTTTATTATCTGTCATTGTATTTTTATGAAATGTCTTAATATATCGTGTTTTTGAATATAGTTGTTTTATTATAATAATCTGCTCCAACACTCTGTGACTACTACATATTTTTAATACTCTTTCTACGGATTTCATTTAGAGTGCGTTCTCTATGTATTCAAAGCTCCTTTTTCAGGATGTTTTAAAAAAAAGCTCGTGCCAACGTTGTCTGACGTTATTATTTGGCAACATGCAGTAGAACCATTATAGCAGTGGGGCCGTCGTAAGCATGTTCTGCACTGTGCAAAATAGATATCGGCGCCGTAATTTTTAAAACGGTTTTTAGAGTTATGAAAAAAAAACTTCTAATATCTGGAGAGAAGCCGGACGGCACTAGTGATTCTCCGTGACAAAATGTTTCGCCTATAATTCAGAGATTTAAAAAGATCAAACACTTATTTATATTGAATGAGCTTAGCGCCGTCTGGTGCTTAATTGTTGAACCCATAAGGCTTTAAAGTCGATTTATTTAGTTTTACAAAGAAGTAATAAAAATCTACTAATAAAGTAGATTTTTATTACTTCTTTGTTTATCGCCAAAGAATTTTATTTTATTTTTATTTTACTTTATTAAGAATAACAAACAATTGCACAATAAAATAGAATCATCAAATTATATCAATAAGAAACAGTTATTTTGCACAATTCACATCGTTATCCACTGATACATTATACTGTTAACTTTAAATAATAATTAAAAGAAATATAGTCCAAGTTATAATTTATTCTTAACAATCAAATGGAATAGGCAACGACACGTCAATCATTCAGTCCGCAAGCGAAGCTCTGCCCTGTTGCCCAACAAGGGCCTCTAGCTGTACTCAAGTTTCAGATCGTGGCGGCGGCGGCGATTGCTAACACGGCCATACTGACCACTGCTGCGTCCTCGAAGCTGCACCTGACATGAGAAATAATCCGCCTGACATTGGTCAGAAATAATCCATCTGACATGAGTCAGAAATAATCTGCCTGACATGTATCAGAAATAATCCGCCTGACATAGGTCAGAAATAATCCACCTGACATGAGTCAGAAATAATCGGCCTGACATGTGTCATAAATAATCTGCCTGACACAAGTCAGAAATAATCCACCTGACATGAGTCAGAAATAATCGTCCTGACATGTGTTATAAATAATCCGCCTGACATAAGTCAGAAATAACTGCCTGAACTGAATCAGAATATCTGCCTGAACTTATTCAGAAATAACTGCCTGAACTGAATCAGAATATCTGCCTGAACTTATTCAGAAATAACTGCCTGAACTGAATCAGTATATTTGCCTGACTTTCGTCAGAAATAACTACCTGACCTGAGTCAGAATATCTGCCTAAATTTATTCAGAAATAACTGCCTGAACTGAATCAGTATATCTGCCTGACTTTCGTCAGAAATACCTACCTGACCTGAGTTAGAATATCTGCCTGAATTTATTCAGAAATAACTGCCTGAACTGAATCAGTATATCTGCCTGACTTTCGTCAGAAATATCTACCTGACCTGAGTCAGAATATCTGCCTGAATTTATTCAGAAATAACTGCCTGACCTGAGTCAGAAATTCTACCTGATCTTAATCAGACATTTGCTCAGCCGGCCAATTCCTCATATTTTCATATGTGACCGTCACTCGGTGAGTGCTGCCATTGGGCCTAGTACCCAACACTTCAAAACGATCATTATTTAGAACTCTTACTACTTTATATGGTATGCTCCGAAATCTCCCCTTTAATTTTTTATATCCCGGATTACCTTTACTGATACGAATTAACACCATTTCTCCGGTTTTATAAGGAGACTTCACATAACGTTTAGCATTGAAACGTTTCATTTGCCGTTTTTGGTCTTCATCCAAAAGCTCTCGTGCTTTTGCGCGTGTATCTCTAAGATTCAACCTTTCACCTGCCTGCGTGATATTATTTACTAGTAGTGCTTCACACAGCGCCGTTGGTTTATAACCAAACAACAACTCGTTGGGGGTTCTACTAGTAACTTTGTTCACTGAATTATTAAGTGCCTGCTGTGTGGTAGCCAGGGCTTCACACCATTTTTCTTCTGGTTCGTCCCTGATAATAGAATTCAATGTGTTTAATATGGTCCTATTTAGACGTTCTACCTGACCATTAGCTCGTGGCAAATTGAGAGAATTTATTACCAAATGTATTCCGTGTTCATTACAAAAAACCTTCATAGCTCTAGACGTGAATGCAGTTCCACGATCACAAATAAGACGACGAGGTACACCAAACAAATACGCCATTGCCTTCAATGCTTTGATAACTCCTTTTGTGTTTGTTTCTGCCACCGCCTCCAGGAAACAGTATTTGGTAAAACCATCTTGTAATGCAATTACATATTGGAACCCTTCTTTGCTTTTTACAAATGGACCAAGATGATCTATATGTATAACTTTAAATAGTGTTTCACCCTTTGATATTGGGTGAAGCTGCCCTGGCTTTCGGCCAGTATCACTTTTGCCAATAAGACATTTAAAACAATTTCGGACATACTTTGTTACAACTTTCCTCATTCGAGGGAACCAATAGTTATCCCTGATTGCAACCAGTGTTCTATCAGCACCTTGATGTCCACTCTTATCATGCAAAATGTTTAATACTCCCCACCTAGCGTTCCGCGGTACCACCCACTTTGGTCCTTCCGGAGTTTTTCTATAAAGGTGCCGCCCTTCTTTAATTTCGTAATCATTGAAATATTGCTCCCGGTCACCTTCATCATTTTCTTCCAGAATATTAATAATTCTTAGTAATTCTTCATCAGCCATCTGACATTCGAGTAAATTTTCAGCTGTTGTAAACTCGTAAGCCAATAGAATAGGATTTCTGCTCAAATAGTCAACATGAGCAACCCGTTTACCCGGACGATATTCAATTTCAAAATTATAGTCTTGCATGTATATCCACCAACGTGCTACCCGTGAATTAAGTTCCTTTTTAGTCATGGTTGATCTAATAGCAATACAATCAGTTACTAATTTAAAATTAATTCCAATTAAATATACTCGAAAATGCTTAAATGCTTCTACAACCGCCAACGTTTCTAAGTCGTAAGAGTGATATCTAGACTCATTAGGTGACGTCCGCCGGCTATAGTAGGCCACTGGATGCATTTTTCCATCCGTATCCTTTTGCAATAGTATCGCCCCTAATCCTATACTGGATGCATCAGTGTGAACTTCAGTTTGGGCTTCATGATCATAAATCTTCAAAACTGGTCTTTGAGTGAGGCTATTCTTTATTTCAATAAATGCATTTTGACAATCTTCATTCCATTTAAAATTAATATCCTTTTTCAACAAATTATGCAGAGGACTGATTTAAGTCGCAAAGTTACAGACAAATCTTCTGAAGTAGCTTGCCAGACCCAGAAATTGCCTTAACTGTTTTGTCGTCTTAGGTGGTACAGTCTTTAATAAACAGTCAATTTTATGGTAACTAGGGCTTACTGTTCCAGCCGAAATCTCTCTTCCTAAATATTCTACACTTGTATTGAAAAATTTACATTTTTCAATGTTTAATGTCAGATTCGCCTCACGCAATCGCAATAATACCTCTTCCAATCTCTTAAGCGACTGGAACTCATCTTTTGTTGAAATTAGAATATCATCTATGTATACCAAAACGTCCTTAAGACCTGCCAACGAATTATTTAGCGTTCGCTGGAATACAGACGGTGCATTTGCTAAACCAAAAGGCGTCCTAAGGAATTCATACTGCCCGTCTGGTGTAACAAAAGAGGTTTTCTCAGTTGATTCATCTTCTACAGGAATTTGATAAAAACCAGATTTTAGATCTAAAATCGTAAAGTATACTCCACTACTGAGCGTATCAATATGATCTTCTATGCGTGGAAGGGGATAACGGTCTTTTATGGTTAATCGATTCAATTCGCGGTAATCAACACACAAGCGATTGCCTCCATTCTTTTTTCTTTACAAGTAGAATCGGACTCGCATATGGGGAACTACTTGGTTTGATAATGTTAGCTTCTAATAATTCATTTACCATTTTATATAAATAATATGGGGTTATCTGTAATTAGTTTTATGGTAAGTTGTGATAATTTAGAACATCCAATGTCTTTTAACGACGTCGAAACGCGATCCCGAAATGTATGCATTATCTCTTTAAATTGGATTGCCCCATCCTTTGACAAAACTCCAGTTTTGATATCACCTAACTGAACCGCCATCATTATGTGATTAACTCCTTCGGGTTTTTCATATCTAATGGATACGGTGTTCTTGTCGGCTATAATTTGGATGCCTGGATGCAATATATCACGGCCCACTAATAAATCTATTGGGAGATCATCATCATTCATGATTAATGGAGTAATATCGATGCCAACACCCTCACTGCTTAATCTACAAGCTGTCTCTCCGACCGCTGCTGCAATGCTGCCGTTTATTCCGCTCATTAGCGCTGTAGTTGGTTTAGAATGCAAACCGATTTTCTGTGCTACATATTGTCGTATCAATGTGACTGAACTACCAGTATCGATGATTGCTTTGACAGGGATATTATTTATATAATACGTAGTCGCCATCTGTACTAGTTTATTAGCACATAAATTTACAGGTTTTATTTTCTTGAAGCACTGGTCAATTGTGTGCCCATAACGATGACAGTGTTCACATTTTATCGATTTATTTATATTAGATTTAAAATAAGCGGACTTATTGGTATTAGGGTTATTGACCTTGTGTGTTACTAAAATTTGATCTACATTCAAATCGACGGTGACCCTGCTTGCCGCACTTGAAACAAGAGTCCTTTGTTTTCTCGACTCGGCGCGGGCGAGATTTGTTTTTGTTCCAACGATCGGTATGCGGTGTCGCCTTATCAATGTGTTGCTCTTTGTTCCCAATGCTCATTGACCGCCTAGACATTTGTACCACCATAGTTTGCATTGTTTCGCAACCCTCCAATACAACGCTAATATTTTTGTCTGTGATGCCGCCCAGCATAATGTCCATTTTTTGTCTCTCCGATAGCTCTACTCCTAAACGTCCAATTTTCGCGGACATTCGACCAGCATAAAGTACCAATGATTTTACATGCGTACTTTTAAACTTTATTATATCTTCCATCGCACTAAAAAAATTAGTTTCTCTAGGGTAAGATAGAAAAATATCTTTTTTAAACTGTTTCCATGTCCTATTTTTAGGCAACCAAAGATTATACCATGCTTTTCCCTCACCTTGCAAAGCCTGGGTCGCACGATACAGTCTCTTCCGCTTGCTCCAATCACAAGCAGTCGCGATGTCTTCTATCTGCCGGATCCATGCTTTGACATAATTACCTTCCTTACTGGGGTCAAATCCCGGAACATCGCCCAGTTGCGGTGAGCGCGATCTTTTACGGTGCACTTTTCTTGGAGGAGTCGACCGCGTATCGTCCGATCCTGAACTGGCACTACTTGATGACCCGGTACTTATCCGCGACATTGTCAATACACTTTTCTTTTTCACTTAATATTAAATACTTAATTCACTTTAACCACTCAGAATGTTTCTTTTGGGATATATCCCACCGCTGTGTTAACTTTAAATAATAATTAAAAGAAATATAGTCCAAGTTATAATTTATTCTTAACAATCAAATGGAATAGGCAACGACACGTCAATCATTCAGTCCGCAAGCGAAGCTCTGCCCTGTTGCCCAACAAGGGCCTCTAGCTGTACTCAAGTTTCAGATCGTGGCGGCGGCGGCGATTGCTAACAATACAGAATTGTGACTGAGCTACTAATTACAAAATATGTTAAAACAATATTATATTAAAACAACATTAATAAATACAATTAAAAATTAAAAGATTATTTATATTTATACAAAATCTCACAAAAACATCTAAAACTTGATAAATAGGTACAAACATTTCTTTTTTTAAATATACCAAGAAGCTACACAAATATACATTACATAAATAAGAACAATAATATGGTTACTTAAGAGGTGAATAAATAAATAAAGGAAGTATATAGCTATATATATAATATAATAAAAGGAATACTGGAAACGGTAATTTAAAAGTAAGTAAATGTTAATTACTACCACACCCAGATCGCAGTTTTTGTATTAAAGAAGGCCTATACTTATAAGCGGACAGAGCAAAAATGTCAATTTTGCAGAAATTGTCATTGTATGACTGCACTAGTCTTCGTAGTGGCACTCGAACGCCCGCTATAGTATGACATGCACCAGTAACAAATAGCTGATGAGGGCATACCTCTCGTTGAAGATGTGTAGGTACGCGGTAGCATAGCTTATTGTTAAGATCGATGCAGTCATACTTATTGTTACATAAACCATGCAACGTCATTGAGTCTAAAAGCCATCGTCTATTTTCAAGGCTCAAAACAGAGTATTTTCCTAATAGCTTATCATACGTTAACTTGCTATGAAAACATCTGTAATGCATGGTTCGAAGGAATTTGCGCTGAACACCTTTAATTTTATCAATATATTTTCTAAAAATGGGGTTCCAAACTTGCACCGCATACTCAAGTTGAGATCTTATTAGAGACGTATATAATTGCATATATGTTGTAGAACGCTTGAAATTAGTGGCCGCCCTCATTACAAAACCATACATTTGGAATGACCTATTAATTACACTTTCAACATGCATATTAAAGTGTAATTTGGAGTCCAAGAGGACACCGAGATCACGGATCGAACACAGTTTGCTAAGGGTAGTGTTGCACAAAGAATAGGTGTAATTGATAGTATTTTTTTTTTTAGTAAAGGTTATAGAATTACATTTAGATAGACTAAGGTGTAATTTATTTGCGTTGCAATAGTGGCTAAACCTCTTCAAGTCCTCCTGAAACTTTATGCAATCACCAATAGTACGGATCGCTGAAAAAGCCTTAAGGTCGTCTGCGTATAATAAAAAGCGGCAGCGATGAAAGCATTCATTTATATCATTCATTAATGAACAATATAAACAATAGTGGCCCTAGAATGGAACCTTGAGGCACACCAGATGTTACTGTAAATGTGTTAGACTCGTGGCCATTTATAACAACTTTTTGTGTTCTGTTCGTGACATAAGAGTTATATAATATATTATCTTATATTACATTTTTAAAGATAAAAATGCAATGAAAAAAATCCTGGTGGTGACTCAAACCCTCAAACCTCGCTATCGCGGCAAGGCGCTCAACCGCTGAGCCAACCAGGTTCCCGTCACCCCTCACGAATTTTGTCATTGCTTGTTATCTACTTATACACAGACGCCCTCTATTAGCTTTCTTCTATTAACTCTATACGAGTGAAGTTAGTTACTGTACCTAACTATATCTAACTGAATAAAAAATAAAATGTGATGTCATCTGCACAGTACCCGCACGACACAGTACCCGCGCGACACTGTACCCGCGCGACACAGTACCCGCGTGACACAGTACCCGCGCGTCTCTGTACCCGCGCGACACTGTACCCGCGCGACACAGTACCCGCGCGACACAGTACCCGCGCGTCTCTGTACCCGCGCGACACTGTACCCGCGCGACACTGTACCCGCGCGACACTGTACCCGCACGACACTGTACCCGCACGACACACTATAAAGTAATAATTATTCAATAAATACAGAACGGAATGATTCTTTATAATAGCTACCCATACAAACATAATTATTATATGCTATATAATATATTAGGTCCCAACACACTACGGGAACACAAAATGGCATCAACAGTTAGTTTTGTTCCGTGATATGGCTTTAGTAACAGTTTATGAAAAGTATTTTTAAGCTATTTTATAATTAACAAAGGAATGTCTATCTTGGAATTTGTTTGAGTGTGTGTCGTCTACGCAATGAATAATATTGTCTACGCAATAAATATTTGTAGCGGCTTATTGAATCGTAGAGCGCATCCATAAATCCAAGTCTCTAAACAATTGTATACATCTCAAAGCCTCTCGGAGCTGACATCAGGCCCGTGGCTCTCTTGGTTTTAATGAAGATGAAGCATTGAATCCAGGTAATTGCATATGTTTTCCATAAAGGCACATTCAACACGTATTGGGTACTAACCTATTGTATTACGATCCGCTGTGATACGCCCGCCATTCTGACACACAGTGTTTGCGCCCTGATTGATACATTTTTGTACTTGCCCTATTAGTGGGGTATTTAGTGCGATGGACCCTGCATTTTGTGATTAAATGCTCAAACTTGGCACAGTTATTCCTCGGGTAGTTTTGAGTAGATTTCGTCCGGTAGCCATCGGTAGCCACCGCGCGGGTGGCGAGGGAAAGGGGGGAAGTTTCAGGCCGCCGCGCTCCACTGTGGCGTGTTTGGTGTTGTTTTCGGATAATTTAAGGATAAATAATTTATTTTCATAACAAAAACAATACTCGTCCATAGAAAAAAACAAAATTAATGAACAAAATAATAAAATCATAAACTATTTTTTTTTACATCAACGTCGTTTTTTTTAAACCGTAAGAGACATTGATATGAAAAAAATATATTCTAAAACCCGCATTTACTAGGATTCCAGAAATATAACGTCTATTAGAATCCAATCGTAAAAAGTAAATTAAAAAAACTATTATTCATCAGATGGCTACCGGGCGAAATCTACTCAATATTACCCAAGGAATAACTGTGCCAAGTTTGATCCTTTACAAACATGTTGCACTAAATACTCCACTATTTAGGTTTTCAACAAGAACTTTGTTTTCGAACAAAATAAAACAAAAAAAATAGTTGAAGATGATTAATTTTTTTATTGAATTACAAAGAGAAAAGCTTGGCAATTATGAATGAAAAAGAAGCCACACTTTTTGACAAAATGGCGGGACTATTTCGTTAATCACATCACGGATTTTAAGTTATAAGGCTGCAATCGATTCGATTGGCTCCGTATAGACTATGTCCTTAACATAGCCCCACAAAAAAACCATTGGTATTAAATCACACGATCCTTAATTTCAGTTAACAAAGTTTTTTAAGGAAAAAACATTGTTTTGTAAAACAAATTTCAAACAAAAGCTGGCGAAAATTATGTACAGGACTTCAAGATGTTATGTTTTCAAGATTTAATTTGTTTTAAAATTTCGAAAAGTTCATTTGTAATTAATCGCTTCCATTTTTTTTTTGTATGCCAATAGTTTTATGGCGTTATACGTATAATTCTTAATAGAAAAAATAATAAAGAAGTTGTTATTAATCAAAAAAAGATTAACATAATCTTGACAACTTTCGAGTGTATATACATTATTATCAATAATCATTCAATAATATGTTATTAATGAATAATGTCTTAACTTAATGTGAAAGGCAACATGGGAATGGGTAATGTAGTAAGTGAAACTTCCAAAGTAATACGCGACGTGTGAAATCTGGTATCAGCATTACCGTCGATTTTAACTAAGTCTCCGCCGACAAATACCGCATAGGAAGCAAAATGATCCTGGACAATATTGACGATGGACAATATTGACGATGTACCGGCCTGCTATCAGCCCGTCTCCTCGGCCTCTTTAAGACACAGTTTTTCCGTCCGGGGGTCATTCCAAGATTGCAACCGCTAAACACGATAAGACTTTGCGAAATCTAGAAATATAAGTTCTATTCCAATGGTTATTTAGTATGTATTAGGTTGGCTATAATAATGCCGCCATCTTGAAATACACGAATTCTTCGCAAGTTTGAACATGTGTGGAGCATTGGAATTTCAACTCTATATTTAATGGACTAGAACTTATATTTCAATATTAATAGTTTACGCAACTTAGTTAAGTCTTGTCGTGTTTAGCGGTTGCAATCTTGGAATGACCCCCCTGAGATACCGACATCATGCAGGAACCGCCGCTATATGCGACCGTTTTAGAAAAAAGCATAGGGCAAATCGTTGCCTCAAACACCTGTAGGCCAGGCCTATCCTGTAGTTGCGACGCAGGCATATTCTGCACTGGTCAGTGAACAGAACCACCTGCCATTTAGGTCCTCTCGAGAAAACTGGTGACTCGCTTGCTTCAAAGTTCTTCTACTATCCATTTGCTGACAGACACTCCTCGAACATTTCTCAGTTATTGCTGCACGTCAATACCCGAGGTGCCGGTTGTGCAGAGAGGGTGAGAAAATACGAAATATAAAACGGTCATCTCTCTCAGAAGTACAACGGCGGCGGCTCAGGTTTGTAACGGAACGTTACTTTTTATGTTACGGAATTTACGACAATCTACGAAATGGAACGGATAGTTTAGGATTTAAAATTACCCTTTGCAAAAGTGCAAAATGCAAAAGAGGCAGGTAGTTTAAATAAATGCATTTTACAAGTCGAAGTAACGTATTACTTCAAAATTAACATAAATAGGCCGCGGCAGACCGTAGGCCATTTGATAAATTGCTAAGATCGCGAGTATGTGTTTGTAATAATTTGTTAGTCACAAAATATATAATAGTGACGCACAAAGTTCGGAGTTCCAACATTAATTTGGTGAGTTAATTATACAGCACTTTCATAGGGACGTTGTTAGGGTTCACTAAAATTTATATAGAAATAGTACTGTGTCCGTGCGTCTGTCTAGCACTGCACCCCAGCCTCCGTCCTGCAGTTTTACGCAATGCACAATTATTGTTTCTGCCCTTCTAAAAACTGGAGACAGCGAGAGCTGAAAGCAGTATGCTTAGGATTCCCTTCAAATGATTCCAGGAATCAAGTCCGAGGTGGAGAATCAAGTCCGAGGTAGAAACACCACTACGGCAGAACTTGGCCTGGAACCTTTTTTCTGAAATCTGGTCTGCCACCGTCTACAGGCATCCCAGCTGGTCATAGCTGAACTTAGCCTGGATCCTTCTTCCGGAGCCTGGACACCGTCTGCTCAGCAGACGTCACGGCCTGCCATAGCCGACCATAACCGACCGCTGCCCGGAGCCTGGCCTGCCACTAAAGGACGTTGGACGCTGCCCTCCCCGATCGTCGTATAATCAGGGCAGTAGCATTCTTCCCATGACATAATCTGGATGTTGATAGAACCCATTCTCTTATAGTTCTCTCTCTCTCTCTCTTTCGCTCTCTATAAATTTTAAATAGTTAGGTTTCTTTTAATATATATTTATTTTTATTGTATGTACGTTGTTCTCATTACCTCACAGCCAATTTATACCTGTAGGTAGGACTTCGTCACAGGTTTAACGGACAAGTCTCTTTAAATCGTCTTTATACTCGGGATACAGCAGCCTGGCTCCAGCAGTGAAGCTGAGCAGCGGCTGCTCCCTGTCTGGCTCTTGTTACAAAATAGCAACAGCGGCTTCTTCTGGTGTAGTTTTTGTTATGGAAATCAATTATTAATCCAAACTTTCCATTATATCATTAGTTTTGGCACAATAGCGCTCACAGTGTTAAACTCCCACCACCCTTCCCCTCGACACCCGCGCGGTGGCTGGCGATAGCTACTGGGCTTAATCTACTCAATACTACCCAAGAAATAACTGTGCCAAGTTTGAGCCTTTAATCACAAAATGCAGGGTTCCCATACAACATGTTGCACTAATACATACTCAACTACAATGGAACACCATATTTTACGAAGTATATAATTATTGAATAGAACAGGGATTCCTAAACTGTGGGTCGAGTGTATGTATATGGTCGAGCGAATAGTGAACGGGCGCTGCCTGTAGAACGTCTCCGACCGAGCCAACGGCCGTAAAAAAATGTATTTTAATTTTGTTTGTTATTTAAAAGGTCCTTTATTCATATTCGTAACAGTTAAATTTTCTAGAGATAGGTCCTGAGTTTGTAAACTTGTATAGGCCTAGATAATCAAATACCATGAACAAAAAAAATCTGATTGAGCTTGCACAAAACCAGTTTCTACTTTCTTAGTACTCATAATTAATACCATTTTTTTTTCATAATTATCACTAAATCACACCCTTAATATGGGTAATATAGTAATTCTTTATTTACATAAATTTGTAAAACATCAGTCGCCGCTCCGTAGTGTAATGTGTTCTCGCTGCGCTAAATACAGCTAGCGCACGAAATTGTCAGTCACAGTGACGTCACGCGTAGCTTGGCACACTCGCGTTTAGCGGCAGGAACGGTCTATGTTTATTATTTAATATCTCCATAACTAATGGTCCGATTTGGATAATTCAAAAAGATATACCATTCCTATTTCATAAAGAACAACTTGGATACTAGTTTTATTGAATTTTATTTAACTTTACTGATCCTCATTGGCTGTAGACTAAAGTTGATGACAACTGGCTACCCATAAGGACGGACTTACCGCAACTGCTGTAGTTTTAAAATTAATGTAGCACCAGGTGCAACTGTTTTAATATGCAAAGATTTGTAGTAGTTGCCACTATACAGGCACAACTCTGAACATTGTGCCTGTATAGTGGCAACTACTACAATTAAACTTTAATTAAAAAAAAAATATTTTATTGCCTTTCAAGACATTTAATTTTGATATAAGTTAGAACAGTCTACTACTCACTCAGTTACTTCGATAAACAGTTGTATTGTTGATCGAAGACTATACACTACCAGGGTGGCCACATATTTATTTATTTAAAATTCTTTATTGCACAAAATTTAACATAGGCGAGCTTAATAATGCCTTAGGCATTTTCTACCAGCTAAGCTTTGAGAAAGTGGGTGCGGAATTTTCGATAGAAGGATATAGATATAATTTTAACAATGATGCATAGCAATAAATGTAATACATAAACATACATATCATACCAAACAAAAATTATCACGAGGATCTGGTTTAAGCGTTCAGATAATGAGCAGTGAGCAAACGTTTAAACACCCCGATGGAAGGGGCTGATCTTATAGTCAGAGGAAGCAAATTCCACAGTCGAGCAGCTGACACCGTAAACGAATCTGAATATTTGGAAGAGACGTGTGACCGGATTTTTAGAAGGTTATTGACAGAGGGACGAAGGGGACGATCATGCGAATCACCAAGGAAAAGAAAACGAGTCTTAAGGTAAGAGGGAGTATTAGGGTTACATAGTATATTATATAAAAAGGACAGCAGATGTACTGATCTACGAGACCGGATATTAAGTCACCTTAACTGTTTGCGGTATTCGGTAACATGATCAAATTTACGCATGCCGAAGACAAAACGTATGCACATATAAAGGAGGCGGTCAAGTTTGTTAAGTAAATCTTCAGTAACATCCGGGTAGGAGACATCAGCCTAATCAATGATAGGGAGAAGCAATGAATTGACCAACGTGAGCTTTGACTTAAAGGGGATAAGATACTGAGACCGCTTTAGCGAATGCATAACAACACAATTAAAACTGATGCTAGTGATTACGCAATTGGAGCGGTTTTGGTACAGGGGGAGGGTTCCAATGAGCACCCCGTTGAGTACGCCAGTAGATTGCTAACAAAAGCCGAGAGGAATTACTCGACCACGGAAAGAGAAGCCTTGGCTGTTGTATGGGCCACATCTAAATTTCAGGGTGATGATGTACACCCCGAAATTTAGATGTAGCCCATACAACAGCCAAGGCTTCTCTTTCCGTGGTCGAGTAATTCCTCTCGGTGCTTGTCGTAGTATGGGGGCATTAGTGAGTAACTTTTGTAATTCCTGAAAGGCTTTTAACTGATCTGAGCCCCAAATCCAGGCGGTATTCTTTTTAGTCAACTGAGTTAGTGGTCGAGGAATTTCAGCAAAATTTGGCACAAATCTTCGATACCATTAACATGTATGTAGAAACGACTGCACCTGACGTATGTCTTTCAGGGATTGGTATGTTTAAGATAGCGGAGATTTTATCAGGGTTTATGTTCAATCCATTCTTAGTTATGATGTGCCTTGATAGTGTAGTTCATCTTGACAAAAACGACATTTCTCTTTGTTTATGACAAGATTATATCGTTTTATTAACTGAAACACTCGTGATAAATCCTGAACATGCTGATGGAATGTTGGTGACATTAGAACGATATCGTCCAAATAAGCCAGAATGTTGATATCATCTAGTTGAAGCTTCAATCGATCAATGAACCTTTGGAAGGTTGCAGGAGCATTGCGTAGACCAAAGAGCATTCTTTTGAAATGATATAAACCGAATGGCGTGACGAAGGCAGTTTTATCTTGGTCTTCTTCGCGAACTTTCATTTGCCAGTACCCTGCGCGCAAATCTAATGACGACATGAAGGCTGTCTGCTTTGCTTCATGTAAAAGATCATTATTCCTGGGCAAGGGGTAAGCATCAGGAACAGTATTCGTCAATACATACGCCACCAGTCTTTTTGGGGACTATAACTACTGGTGCGGCCCACGGGGACGTACTTTGTTCGATAATGCCTTCTTCCATCATCTGGTCAATTTCCTTACATAGGGCTTTCTTACGTTGAGGTGACAACCTGTATGGCGGAACGGATATTGGTTCCAGTATCAATAATATGTTCAACTAATTGAGCAAGTTCTCCATTGGGCTGGAACATTTTCAGAGTTATCTTCCAAAAGCTTTGATATTATCAATTCTTTCTCCGGATTAAGATCATCATGGACATCAAGATCAGGACCGATGACCACACTGAACAGATTTCGTGAATATGGAGACAAGTTAACCTCTTGGGTATTGATGTTCATTTAAGCGTCACGAAATAGGGAAGTGACTAATCTAGGTGAATACCCACAAAGCATTGCTTTCTTCCGCGGAGGACTATTCGGAGGAGTGAGTGTAAGCTCTATCAAGGACGGAGGTCCGTGTGAATCCACCATTTCATCTTCATCCACGGCTTTGGGTGGTGACGGTGTCTTTTCCATCGGGCTCAGCATTGTTGGCAAGGGCGTCCTCTTCAAGTACCGTGTAATGGTGGAATCTGGAGTTAATACGTGCACAGGGGAAATATTAAAGAGAGATTCATCCTTGCTTTCCTCCAGTAAATCATTTATTACAGTTTCAAAAGTCAAAATCATTTATTTCATGTAAATCTTTACTTACTTTTAAACTTTACTTATAATGTAATAAAAATAAATTATGTAATATAAAATTATTACAATACTTTAAAACTAAACTAGGGTAGATTCTACATAAGCAATTTGTTTACTAGTTGCGGGACCTCAATTGCATATCAGGACGGTTCCAGACGTCTTTATCGTCAAGATAGTCTTTTACACTATAGTAAGCCAATAAGGCTTACTATTATATGTGTTTTACAAATGAAAGAAAGAACTAAGGGCTAAGTATGACATAACTATAAGTAGAATGATGTGTAGAAGATTATCAGGCTTAGGGAATGCGGACCGCTAGCGATGCTCACATATCCTATGCGTGATGAACGTGTGCGTCCTTACTCTGGATCCAAACCATTAACCAGGGACCAACCTAAGTCGATGCGTAAGGTGTAATCGTGGGGACCGTCTCGGGCGCAGACTGATTTTTTTTTGACTGACTAATACAGGGAGCCTGAGGGGCATTACCTGTTTCTAACGGTGGCGTGGCTGCGAGATTCGCTAGCCGAAAAAGTTTAAATACTTGGTTTATCGGAACTTTTCCTGAGGGGGTGCGCTCCGACTTGATTGTTTTAGCTATATTTTCGGACAATAAGGTATCAAGTTTTGTTTTATTTTCGTCGAAAGCCCTTTATTTTTAAATACCTATTTCATCAATTATAGAAAAGTCAAGCAAATCCACCCAATTTGATTCAACCTTCATATATAGAGGGATCCCCGGTAGTAATCGCTACGGACCATCAAGCACCCAAGTGGCTTATGTCAATTAAGTCACCCACAGGACGTGCACGATGGGCACTGCAACTCCTATACGGTCCAACCGTATAGGAGTTGCAGTGCCCATCGTGCAGGGTTTAAAAAATATTTAAACCTGGAAAGACTAACTTGATTGCTGATTTCTTATCCAGGCCGCCACAAGCTGGCGAAAAGAAGTTGGCGCTGTTACTATTGACTTACCTAGACTTTCTGGAGCAACAATTCGTCTAGAACAGCGACTGGATCCAGAATGAATTAAAATAATTTATGCGTTTGAAAATCTGTCTCAAGATGAAGACGCTACTTATTGGGCAAATAAGGGTTACTTCATGGACAGTGGGATTCTACATCGTTATTCACAGGACAGTGACAGTGCTCAACTCGTTATACCAGATCTATATTATTATATTATTATTATATATATTATTATTTAGTTAAGTGCCTGTACTCTTTAGTATTTGCAGTTCTGTACATTGGTACAGCAACCAATTGCTAAACTGTTAAATAATCTGCCATAGGGTGTTTTGCGCATGCTTTTAGTAGGGTTAGAGCATTTTATGTATGCTGCGATATGCATATCGGTAACTTAATGGCTATATTCCTCTGTTAGTTTGTGTGAAGCACCAGAGTTTTTTACTTACCTTTTTCTCCGGGGTGTCTCCGGAGGGATCGACTTTACAACTAGTGTTTACGCCCTTAAAGATACCGATCCATATACCTATGTTAATGCGATTGATGGTCATTTAAAAATATATACAGCCAATATAATGATAATATAAGAACTAATATTTAAGGCGTGGATACGGTTGGTGAGGTTGGTCGCCTCGGTGGCACCCTTGTATGGCAGATGATAATCGGAAGGTCAATGGAATCAGCTAACCACCTAGTCTTACACTAGTTGGTTATGTAGCGTGCGTTCGGTTGGTTGGTTTTTTCAATACTTTTATTTATGACACCTTTTATTAATTAATCTATAATGGTTATATATATATATATATATAGCAGCCTAACCAAACGCACTCTAGACCTTATTGTTAAAACTTTTTTTTTTTTGACTATTCATAAATATCTGTAAAGATTTACATGAAATAAATAATATTTGATTTGATTTGTCTGCGCCCGAGACGGTCCCCACGATTACACCTTACGCATCGACTTAGGTTGGTCTCTGGTTTATGGTTTGGATCCAGAGTAAGGACGCACACGTTCACCACGCATAGGATATGTGAGCATCGCTAGCGGTCCGCATTCCCTAAGCCTGATAATCGTCTACACATCATTCTACTTATAGTTACGTCATACTTAGCCCTTAGTTCTTTCTTTCATTTGTAAAACTGTAATAAATCTATTTGTGTTACCATTATTCTTCTTTAATTCCATATCCAAATTAGACTCTCCCCGTTAAGACAGCATTCTCTCTTGTTTATTATTTTTATACATAATTAAATTAATTTCCCCTCTTAAAATATTTAATTACGTATGTTTTTTTAGGTAAAAAAATACTTTCTTTTCCAAGCCAATTAAGGCCAGGAAAAATGTTTGTTTGAAAAACCTAGAAAAGTCTAGAGAAATTCGTGGCCGAAAAAAGTGGCCACTGGCTACTCTGCCTTGTGATGTTTTTTTTTTTTTTTTAACTTTTTACAGTCGGATTCCAAAACTGTAACGTTTATTACGTTACAGTTTTGGAATCCTAGTAAATGTGGGTTTTAGAATATACTTTTCATATCAATATCTCTTACGGTTTAAAAAAAACGACATTCACGATTTTGTTATTTTGTTCAATAATTTTGTTTTTTTTTTGAGTATTGTTTTTGTTATGGAAATGAATTATTTATCCTTAAATTATAAACGACACCAAATTTGCCATTATAACATTAGTTTTAGCACAATAGCACTCACATTGGTGCGCGGCGGAGTCAAACCTCCCCCCCTTCCCATCGCCACCCGCGCGGTGGCTACCGATGGCTACCGGGCGAAATCTACTCAATACTGCCCAAGGAATAACTGTGCCAAGTTTGAGCCTTTAATCACAAAATACAGGGTCCATCGCACTAAATACCCCACTACAATACTAAATACATGTTATGAGCTAAAACTATTTGCCTTCGCCCCTCGCCGCTCCGGATCTGCCCACACGTGAGCGACCTTCGACCAGCGTGTATACATGAGTAACTCTGTCTGCTCCAGTAGGTAGATAGCTAAATAAAAAATTGTTTAATATAATTAAAAATCGTATTTATTGAAATTAAATAACATAAAATTGTTAAATTTATTTATTTTTACAAGGAAATAAACTTAATATCTAACTGAATAAAAAATAAAATGTGATGTCATCTGCACAGTACCCGCACGACACAGTACCCGCGCGACACTGTACCCGCAAGACACAGTACCCGCACGACACAGTACCCGCGCGACACTGTACCCGCACGACACAGTACCCGCACGACACAGTACCCGCGCGACACTGTACCCGCGCGACACTGTACCCGCACGACACAGTACCCGCACGACACAGTACCCGCGCGACACAGTACCCGCACGACACAGTACCCGCGCGACACTGTACCCGCGCGACACTGTACCCGCGCGACACTGTACCCGCACGACACAGTACCCGCGCGACACTGTACCCGCACGACACAGTACCCGCGCGACACTGTACCCGCGCAACACTGTACCCGCGCGACACAGTACAGTATAAAGTAATAATTATTCAATAAATACAGAACGGAATGAATCTTTATAATAGCTACCAATACAAACATAATTATTATATGCTATACAATATATTAGGTCCCAACACACTACGGGAACACAAAATGGCATCAATAGTTAGTTTTGTTCCGTGACATGGCTTTAGTAACAGTTTATGCAAAGTATTTGTAAGCTATTTTATAATTAACAAAGGAATGTCTATCTTGGAATTTGTTTGAGTGTGTGCCGTCCACGCAATGATAATATTGTGTTGAGAAAGTAGACAGGTGAGAACGGAACGGGGCAGCGTTACCGAGCCGGGACAACGTTACCGAGGCGGGGCAACGTTACCGAGTCGGAACAACGTTACCGATTCGGCCATGACCCGCCACCTAACACTAACAAGGAACTAGTGAGGACCGGACTGCGCACGCGCCGACGCCTCGGTCCGCCACCACTATGGCCACCAATATCACTTGTCGGATCATCTATAAAATAATTACACCAAATACAGGAAATCAAATGAGATCAATTCTACAACGAATTTGAAAATATTGATCCGGCTTACCTCTAGTTATTATGTTACGTACAAAACCTACCATACAGCTATCCGCTACAGCTATCCTCTATCCTACAGCTATCCACTATGTACAGCACGACACACGCGCCACCTCGCGGTACGTTAGCTTTATATGAGTTTGACCATCAAATAAAGCTAACTGAAAGCTTTCTTTTATTATCCCACAATACTTATCCGTAGAAAGTTGTTTATTAGGACGAGAACCTTTGTTATCTGACCGAGTTTGTTTGACGTCTGCGAGATGCGCAAGCAGCGGGGGCGGGGGCGGGCTAGAGCCGCGCGAGCCCCTGGCGCTTCTCCTCCTCCAGCATGGCGTCCAGCTCGTCCGTGAGCGTGGCCAGCATGTCGCCGATGTCGCCCAGCACGTCCGCCGGGGGGAGCGCGGCGCGGGCGGGGTGCGCGCGCAGGGTGCCGGCGCGCTCGTTGGCGAACGGCAGGCTGTCGGACTCGGCGCTGGAGCTGGACTGTAACCAGCAACGAGCGCGTGAGAGCGGTGGCGCGGCCGGGCGGGGGGCGCCGCGGACTGGCGGGGCGCGCGCGAGGCCTACCTGGAAGCTGCCGTCGGAGGCGTGGCGGCGCGGCGGCGGCGACGGCGGCGCGGGCGGCGGCGGCGGCAGCACGCCCTCCAGCGACAACTGCAACGCAACGAGACTTTAGTACCGGTGCGCGACGGACACTCGCAGGGGCTCTCATTGTGTGGGATACTCACGGACAGGGACTCGGAGGAGGGGCAGGCGGGCAGCGCCAGCGGGGGCGACTCGGCGTGCACGAGCGCTCGCGTGCGCACGCCGGGCAGCGCCGACACCTTGGCGACGGGCCGGGTGCGGTTCTGCAACACGACACGCAACAACCTTGCCCATTCATATCATTAGCTTACTAACTCAAGGATTTACTAATTGACAAAACCTATTTAGTGCATTATTATATTGATGTTTTCATAACCTGTCATTGACGGCGTAATGCATATTATCCTGCTTCGTAAACTCAAACATTACGGTGCGGAGGACAAAGCTATTCTTGGACCTATGGCTAGTTTATATAAACTATCTTCCCACAGTAGTGTGTACCACAGAAGAAATATTAGTACAAGTTCAGAAGCTCCACTCCAAAAAGTCAATTAAACAAATAGCTACTCCTGCACCGACACAATATACTTCAGATCGCACACAATGGCCTACATTTATATTCGCCTAAACGTTGCTCCTCTTTCTATTGCGTAATAGTTTTCTTATGATGTAAGGTTGTCTTCTTTTAAAGTAACCTAGATGAGGTACTTACAGTAGTAAGTGTAGATCATAAAACAATTTTGTTTTAGGTTGTCTGCTGCATAGGTACTTTAACCTAAAAAGATACGTCAGCCATACGGCACACTACATTCTATATGAAACGGAATATTGCTTTTCGGTCTATTATGTAATATTATGAATATCCTACTGAACAAGAGAATATTTAGTATAAGAGGTATTATAGAGTTATAATAACTGTTGCCAGCGCTAGTGCTCTCCTTATAGCTATAGAACCGTAACTGGGTTGGCATTGCAAAAGTGTTGCCAGCGCTAGTGCCCTCCTTATAGCTATAGAACCGTAACTGGGTTGGCATTGCAAAAGTGTTGCCAGCGCTAGTGCTCTTCTTATAGCTATAGAATCGTAACTGAGTTGGCCTTGCAAAAGTGTTGCCAGCGCTAGTGCTCTCCTTATAGCTGTAGAATCGTAACTGAGTTGGCCTTGCAAAAGTGTTGCCAGCGCTAGTGCTCTCCTTATAGCTGTAGAATCGTAACTGAGTTGGCCTTGCAGAAGTGTTGCCAGCGCTAGTGCTCTTCTTATAGCTATAGAATCATAACTGAGTTGGCCTTGCAGAAGTGGTGCCAGCGCTAGTGCTCTCCTTATAGCTATAGAATCGTAACTGAGTTGGCCTTGCAGAAGTGTTGCCAACTCTAGTGTGCTCTCCTTATAGCTATAGAATCGTAACTGAGTTGGCCTTGCAGAAGTGTTGCCAACTCTAGTGCTCTCCTTATAGCTGTAGAACCGTAACTGGGTTGGCATTGCAAAAGTGTTGCCAGCGCTAGTGCCCTCCTTATAGCTATAGAACCGTAACTGAGTTGGCCTTGCAGAAGTGTTGCCAACTCTAGTGTGCCCTCCTTATAGCTGTAGAATCGTAACTGAGTTGGCCTTGCAGAAGTGTTGCCAACTCTAGTGCTCTCCTTATAGCTGTAGAATCGTAACTGAGTTGGCCTTGCAGAAGTGGTGCCAGCGCTAGTGCTCTTCTTATAGCTTATAGAATCATAACTGAGTTGGCCGGGAGAGGCCGGGCCTAAATATGTTTGAGGGAATGATTTCCCCTATGCTCTTTTTGAAGCAGTTGTGGCGGCGCTTCCTGTATGATGTGGGCTGGTATCTCAGGACGGAAAAACTGTGCTCGTTACCATGGCTGAGAAAGGCCTAGGGGAGGGGCTGACAGCAGACCGGTACATCGCCTATATTTTCCAGGATCATGTTGTTCCCTACGAGTTTGTCGGCGGAGACTTCATCACGGTAACCGACATCTGGTATTAGCATTACCGTGTGGTAACGCTAATACACACGTTGCGTATGTTCATCACGGTAACCGACATCTGGTATTAGCATTACCGTGTGGTAACGCTAATACACACGTTGCGTATGACTTTGGCAGTTTCTTGACGAAACTGAAACAAGTACTAAAGACTGGCCTACACTCAGTCCAGGTATTAATCCCATCGAGCATTTATGATATGAACTCATATGAAAGGTATGGGCCAGAAATTCAGTCCATTCGAGCGTAGAAGAATTGAAGGCGATGTTATTAGAAGAGTAGTATGGCGTGATTTAAACACCATCAACAAATAATAAGATCGATGAAGAACTAACTGCTATAATCATAGGCGTATATAAGGAGAGGGGGTACACCGTGCCCACCCCGAATGATCCAGGATGATGGGTTAACGATTTGAAATTCTAGGAAGGAGACTTAAATAACTTCACACAAAACAAATTCAATGAAGAAATCACGTTCTACAACCGAGAAATACTATATTCTACATACTTATTATGCCCTAGGGAACCATCGTCCCAGTCCGTGGCGGGATATGAGGGAACCATCGTCCCAGTCCGTGGCGGGATATGAGGGAACCATCGTCCCAGTCCGTGGCGGGATATGAGGGAACCATCGTCCCAGTCCGTGGCGGGATATGAGGGAACCATCGTCCCAGTCCGTGGCGGGATATGAGGGAACCATCGTCCCAGTCCGTGGCGGGATATGAGGGAACCATCGTCCCAGTCCGTGGCGGGATATGAGGGAACCATCGTCCCAGTCCGTGGCGGGATATGAGGGAACCATCGTCCCAGTCCGTGGCGGGATATGAGGGAACCGCTTTAAAATCGATGAGCTCATTGATTGACACCAAACGCTGGAGAAAGTTTCGGAGTTTGACCCGCTGACGCCGCGCTGCTGGTTATATATCAAACCATTACGTTCGTTCTAGATTAACACCAGTCATAACTGTATTAATACGACTATTCAAACAAAATGTCTTCTTCAGGCTACAATTAAATTTGCTGACTTTAAATGTTACAAAAACTAACTACATAACTTGTTCCATACTTAATAGTTCCCAGCCCAAAAGTGACTTACAACTTACTGCTCATTCGTGTAACTACTTGGATCAAACTAGCTGTAACTGTTTAAGACTTGACAATGTAAATGAAACTAAATATCTTGGTATCATTATTGATAAAAATCCCTCGTGGCACCCTCAAGTTGAAAAAAGTAAAAACGTATAAAAAAATGATCTGCTTTTTAAATATTTAAGACATATAACAGACAAAGTACTGATTACTTATATTTACATTACGCTTATTCAATCTATTATTCTATACTGCATAACAATTTGGGGTGGTTCTGCTAAAACTAAATTTATTGAAGTCGAACGAGCACAAAGGGGATTATTAAAAGTTATTGAAATGAACGCTATTAAATTTCAATTGATGGCAACATTATTATAAATTAATCTATGGCATATAGCTCTAGTTTTCTTTCTTGTCTACTGTCTACCATAATCCGTACAACTGTGTTAATTTTTCTAAGTATGATTTTAAAGATCTAGGCGTATATTTTGATACTCAACTAACGTTTCGTCCACATTATGAACATTTAACAAAAAAAAAGCAATAGAATGTTAGGTTTTATTTTTCGGACTACGAAGGAGTTCAAAGATCCTAAATGTCTTCTCACACTTCTCTCTGGTCTCGTTCGGAGCACATTGGAATACTGTTGTCCTATTTGGTCCCCTTATTACAAAATACATATTTATAAATTAGAGCGTTTACAAAATAAATGCCTGAAAGTTATATCATACAGATCTGGAGTTGGACGTTGTTTGCGGGATTATCGAGAAAGGTTGACCAAATACAAAGTGTCTACATTGGAGTTCCGCCGTACGAGATACGATCTCCTATATCTGCATAAAATCCTGCACGGCTCTGTAGACTCTCCAATTCTTCTATCATCCCTTAAGATCAATACAAGACATAAAAGCCGCTTACCTAATACTTCCAACTTGGAAGTATACCTCATATAGTAATACTTCATATTATAATCCTATTGTTAGGATGTGTAGACACTATAACCAAGTGTCCCGAAAATTTGATTTTATAGATATTTGTTGAAGGTTCCTTCAACAAATATAAGAAGGCTGTTACAGATATTGTCCAACAGCAGTACTTGTCCAAGAAAAGTTTTTAATTAGTTAAGTATTAAATTGTTTAATGAATGTGTTTTAATTATTTAGATTAAGTTTTTTTTTTCCTCTTCTTTTTACTTTTATGTACCCATGTTCAATTATAGCAATTATGTGTGTATACCTAGGTACTTAATAAGTTTGCATGTTTAAACTATAGCTCATTCCTATTTCGTTTTTAGAATTAATCTTAAGCTTGTTAAAATATTTCATGGTAACTGTGTTTACATAATCTTGGGTAATAATCTTGGTATATAATTTATTTCAATTATTATGATATTATTTTGATTATTATCCGTAGTGTAAACCTTATGTATAAATAAATAAATAAATAAGTGTTTATTAAATAAAAAGAACAATTAAAAACCAAGAAATCTTTTATTTAAAAGTGAACAAAAGTAATGACGTTTAAACAATTAGATTCTCCACCCAACTATATTCTTCTACTAACTTATTATCTATTAGAAAACTGTAGATCCTTATAATTGTTTAAAAAAAGTACATAAAAATAATGAACCGGAAATTAGCATTATAAATAAAGGAAATCCTTACAACGTTACAACACCTATTACATGTTTCCCAAACAATTAGATTCGCAGTCCATGTCACTATATAATGGAATTAACAGATTACTAAATATTTATATCGTTACAAATTTCGAGTGCAAAACACTTGTAACCACATGGGTAAAAACTAGACTATGACACGACAGAGAAACTATTCATAAATGACGTATATGACGTATAACCCAATGATAGTTTATCAGTATTGTTGTGAACAATCATTACATATTATATGTTTTGTTCGAAATGCATTTTTGATCGCAGCTTGAAAATTCTAACTTGGAAGACATTTGGCATATTTGTTATTGTCCTTGGCCATTGTTTTTTATTATAAACATTTTTTTGACGTTTGGTTTGTCACTTGTAATTTGATACCGACGCCTTTTTGTATTATTTTGCTCTTTTAATTGATTTACCACTGAAATTTGTTTTTTAATAGACTATTGTATTTGTTTAACGTGTGTTGTGAACGTATAAAGCTTGTGTAGTGTTTGTGTTACATTGTTTACTGTAGAAAGTACTTATGACTTGCGCCGGCGCGGACGCCGGTTTGATAAGTTTCCTTGGACCAAAGATTGACCCATTCCTGGTGGAAAAGTGCTCATCCAGGTCATAACAACCATATAATTCACCACCCACACGTACACACCCTCAAATACACTGCTGGTTGAGTGCACCTATGTTTGTTTGGTCACAACTTTCAGGTCAGTACTATTCACTTTGTTTTTTGGCATTTTCCTTCCCAGCAAGGAAATTGGATATAGTCCCGCGTGACCTGCGGGCGGCATGCTCAGGAACTTGTTAAACAACTTTGTGCATCGCCAACATGTATACACAAACACTCTAATAGACAACATATTTATTTATTTATATCAACTATATTCAATGTAATACCCTCACAAGCACACACACACAAACGTAATCATTATGTCACACACAGGAATGCACACACTCACAATACATCATTTCACATAGCTCCCCACTCACCAATACCAGGATAATAATTGTTAAATTGAAAAAGCGGGCCTCTTCTAACACAGGTTTTGTTACTTAAATGAAGAGGTTCGTCAAATTGTAGCGACATCTATTGGTAAACAAACACATTTTGTATTTGTACATAATAGACAGCGGCAGAGCACAATCTGTTGCAGCTTTCCCGTCTGTCACAACGCAATACACAATCTGTTCATAGTCATAAGATATATTTATGTGAGGTACCTGCGTCCGGTGGCGGGGCAGCGTGCCCCCCAGGGGGTTGGTGGGGGTGAGGTCGGGGGGGTCGGAGGGGGACAGGTCGGCGCGGTCGCAGCAGCGCCAGGCGGCCTCGTGGCGGTCTGCGTCCTCCAGCGACTCCAGCGACTTGCCCCGCGGCGGCCGGAGCTGCGGACACACATGTCTTCATCAACGCGGCGGTTACGAGACCCGACACCAGCGGGATGCGGCCACAAAGTAGATTTACTTACAGTGCCGCGGGCCACAACTATTTTAATTACAACAAATCCAATATGCTTCTGAATACATAATGATTCGCGCAAATGAATGTACACAAAAGTATGTTAACAGTTTTACTGCGCCCGTGCGAAACAGTGGTGGACGACCGCTACGCCACGGTGGACACTTGCAGAGGCTCGGTGGGCGCTGGCTGAGTGACCGAGTCGGCCTCGCGGTACCCAGCGGAGTACCCTCGTCGTAGCCCCGATGGTATGAGTCTACACCGAATCAGTGGCTAGCTCATCGCGAGATTTGGATAGACTCATAACCCATCTTTAAACAGTTTCTCAAGTTACTATAGACTATAGTGTAACTGGGACCGACAGCTTAACGTGCTTCCCGAGGCACTATAATGGTTTTGTTAAAAAAATGTAGGTACATATTTTTTTTAGATTAAAAACTTATTGGTACCCACCGGGCTTTGAACCAGGGACCTAAGTGTTTTTTTTAAGTCTAACGTCTAACCAACTCGGCTACCACGTACATCAAATTTTTTAATGATTTTGCGGAAATACCTTTTCTGTGTAAACTATTTTTCTCTGTAGTGGTTGAAGTCCAGTGACGCATATTCTGTTAACTTACTTATAAGTGGTCCGAAGAGTTCGCTACCAAGTGTCGGGGATGGCCGAAACGTTCCAGCATTGTGGAAAGCTTCTCGTAACGGATAGTCCTTTCGGAAACACTGCACAATTTGCAATTGGTGTATGGGTGTAATAAACTTTTCACCGTCGACTTTTTACTTCAAGTAGAGTGTGGATAAGGTCCGTGTGTTCTGGCGGCGGCGTGCTGCTGGCGGGACGGTGCCTCCCGCGCACTCTCACACCGCAAACCACTTACTCCGATGCTTAGCCCGATATTACAATGTTAAGTTAACAAACTGCTGGACACTTTTATGTTAAATGTCCAATAATGGGAAACATAATAATAGCTACAGCAAAAGTAAATTATATACTTTGCATTAAAATATGAGAGCAGTGGTGGCGGCAATGGGGTTACCTGCGGCGCGCGCGGGGCGGCCAGGTGCTTGCCGCTGAGGATGTCGCGCACGCGCTTGATGGCGAGCAGGATCTTCTTCTGGTGGCCGAGGCGCACGATGCCCAGGTCCTCCAGGTCCTCCCAGGCCAGCGTGGTGAGGTGCGACACGGCGCGGAACCCCTGCGCCGCCAGCGCCGGCGCGTACTCCTCCAGCCGCAGCAGCCGCAGCCACTCCTCCAGCGACCCCTGCGTCACACACAACCACGATGCCTTATACTCTCCGTAAGCTTTACTCGACTCTAAATATCTTTATTGAACTCTTTCTCGTCTTTGATCCTCTATAGTACGACTCCTTGTCCTAACAAATATCTATTTTATGGTCACATCCGGAAGGAAGCATCAAACTTGGCAAGAACGTGCCTTTCATATATGTGCTTCGCTATCGATATGGGAACACGCTGAAAAAGATGCCCCCCCCCCCTTTCCATCCCCTCTACATTGTCTAGAAAAATGGTTCAAGGACACATCACCGTCGATAACGTACCACAAAACGATACTAAATTGTTATTAAAGTTATTTATAACATGTTGACGACCGGATTAACAAAAGTATTAGTCTTAGCACTATAACGACGCACATATATGATAGGCACATTCGTGCCAAGTTTCATGCTTTTTTTACAATAATAGTTTGGTTTGTCTGTATGGGCTTTAAATTGTTTTAAAAACAGGGAAGAATTAAAAAATAATAATTATCTGTCACTTGTGAGTGCTCGGGGGGGGGGGGGGGGTCATTCCAAGATTGCAACCGTTACGCACGACAAGACGTGGCACAGGTCGGCACAGTTACATACCACAAGACGTGGCACAGGTCTGCACAGTTACATACCACAAGACGTGGCACAGGTCTGCAAAGTTACATACGACAAGACGTGGCACAGGTCTGCACAGTTACACACGACAAGACGTGGCTGAGGTCTGCACAGTTACACACGACAAGACGTGGCGCAGGTCTGTACAGTTACACACGACAAGACGTGGCGCAGGTCTGTACAGTTACACACGACAAGACGTGGCTGAGGTCTGCACAGTTACACACGACAAGACGTGGCGCAGGTCTACACAGTTACACACGACAAGACGTGGCGCAGGTCTGCACAGTTACACACGACAAGACGTGGCGCAGGTCTGCACAGTTACACACGACAAGACGTGGCGCAGGTCTACACAGTTACACACGACAAGACGTGGCGCAGGTCTGTACAGTTACACACGACAAGACGTGGCGCAGGTCTACACAGTTACACACGACAAGACGTGGCGCAGGTCTGCACAGTTACACACGACAAGACGTGGCGCAGGTCTGCACAGTTACACACGACAAGACGTGGCGCAGGTCTACACAGTTACACACGACAAGACGTGGCGCAGGTCTGTACAGTTACACACGACAAGACGTGGCGCAGGTCTACACAGTTACACACGACAAGACGTGGCTGAGGTCTGCACAGGTAATATCCACTGTAACATCCACCTTACCACCACCTGGAGATATTAATTAATAAATTACTCCGAGGTGCCTTCTGAAAGATTAATGTGAAAGTGAGCCATTTGTGTGACGCTTCTTCTGAGAACAACTGAAGCGTTTAGTAGCCGGGGTGATTGCTGAAGCGCGTGTTGTGTTTAGTGGCGGCGAATCGTTATGTAGTAAGCTAGACTGACCGGTATGTGGTCCGGCAGATGGTCGGGCAGCGCGAGCGCGGCCAGCTCCTGCTTGAGGCGGCGGCGGTGCTGCGGCTTGCGCACGCCCACGGCCGTGAGGTCCTCGGGCGTCATGCGCGCCGCCGTGGGCACGTCGTAGCCCGCGCCCACCAGCAGCGCCGCGTACTGCCCCAGCCGCAGCGCGCGCAGCCACGCCTCCAGCACCGCCGCGTCTGGCACACCCGCGCCCAGCAGCCCGCGCACGTCCACGACCGCCACGCCCGCCGCGCCCCCCGAGCCGCCCGACCCCGACCCCGACGCGCCCGATGCCGTGCTGCCGTAGTCGCTGTGGTCATCTGCAACCGGTATAGGACAAACAAGTCTATCAAAAAACTCACTTATCCTTTAACATACTTTTTTTTAATTACAAAATATTTTTTAAGGATTGTTTACAATACATATGTTGTCCAAAAAAAAAAAAAACAAAAATATTTATTCATCAAAACTGTTTACATTTTGTTAGTACATTTATTTTGGACTCTCCATTTAAGTTTAGGAAACCTGTGTTAGGAGGGTCCGCTCCTTCGAAGACAGTATACTTAGTACATATATAGTAAAATAATATAATGAAATTAAAATGATAAAAGAAATAATAATAAAGCATAATGTGGTTCTCGCACCGCGTCGTGAGCACCCACTTACCAACACAATGCAACTCGCTACAAGATCTGCTAGTGTTTTGTATTTACGTAAACTTTCGGAAAACCCTTTTTCATGTATTTATTCATAATCTACCTCTCTTATTAAAGAAGCTGAAAAAACTGACTTTTTGTGATCATTGTTCACAAAAAAATAAACTTTGTCCGAATAAATTGGCCAAATTCGGATAGGGAGAGCGCAGGACGTACCTCTGGTGTGCGAGTGGGAGTCGGGTAGAGGGGGGCGCAAATGTACCTCTGGTGTGTGAGATGAAGTCGGGTAGGGAAGAGCGCAGGAGTTAAATCTGGTGTGCGAGGGAGAGTCGGATCGCGCTTAGGGGGGAGCGCAGAACGTACCTCTGGTATGCGAGGGGGTGTCGGGTAGAAAGGCGCAGGATGTACCTCTGGTGTGTGAGGGGTCGGGTAAGGGGGCGCAGGTCGTACCTCTGGTGTGGGAGGGGGGTCGGGCAGGGGGTGCAGGACGTACCCCTGGTGTGCGAGGGGTGTCAGGTAGGGGGGGGCGCAGGACGTACCTCTGGTGTGCGAGGAAGTGTCAGGTAGGGGGGCGCAGGACGTACCTCTGGTGTGCGAGGGGTGTCAGGTAGGGGGGCGCAGGACGTACCTCCGGTGTGCGAGGGGTGTCAGGTAGAGGGGCGCAGGACGTACCTCTGGTGTGCGAGGGGTGTCAGGTAGGGGGGGCGCAGGACGTACCTATGGTGTGTGAGGGGGGTCGGGTAGGGGGGTGCAGGACGTACCCCTGGTGTGCGAGGGGTTCAGGTAGGGGGGGCGCAGGACTTACCTCTGGTGTGCGAGGGGGTGTCTGGCGGCGGGTAGGGATCCTCGCAGGAGGCGTACCCCTGGCTGCCGAAGCTGGAGCCGGACAGTCGGTGGGGGAGCGCCTCGGCCGGGAGCGCAGGCGGCGCCACTCGCTTGGCGCACGCCTTGGCGCCGCCGCCGCCGCGAGACATGCCGCCCACTGAAATACAATACATACTGTGTCACAATATCAATTCTCTGTATAATAATAAAAAAAAACATTACACATTAGCCCCGGTCACAAACTAATAATCTGGGTCATGGTTATTGGATTAAAAATGTCCCTCCTGATAATGACCTGATCTGGCATCATGCTCTAGTAAAGAGCAAATCTTCTACAACTAAGTTAATAGTTAAATTGTTTTTAATGCCTCTGCCTCTACCTCTTCTGGTATTAGTCTTAAAAATGCACTTTATGTAGGCCCTGTAGTGCAACCTGATCTATTTAATGTCTTAGCTCGGTTTCGTACTCACCTACATGTATTTATTTATGATATTGCAAGAATGTATCGTCAATTTAATATAAAACCAACTTCTCAGTCTTTACAGCGCATTTTGTGGAGGGTTGACCCCTCACAGTAATAAAAATGTTTACAGCTTACAACTGTAATCCTAAGTAGCAAAATTCTCTTATAATTGTTGCCTTATAAGACCAAACATCGTATAATAATATTTTTTTATTTTATTTGCTTAAGAATGTAGGTACAATAAGATGGAATAATTTACAGTTAGTTTCCTATTACATTCTGCCAAATAGGCGTACAAATATTTACATTCAATTTATTTTTACTATTTTACAAGTATATTTACTTATAACAATATATTATATATATAAGACATTACAATTAACATTATTTATCTATTACATAGAAATTTAATAACAATTTTCTTCATGTTTATTATTCATATAAATATTTTATAATCTAATTACTTATGCTACCAGTTCATATTACTAAATACATCCTTTATAATTATAAAAAATAATGGTAATTGAGATAATATTAATTCATCATTTATATACAAATTTAAATGGATTAAATAATTATTATGGCATCAAAATTTGTTTGTCCATTAAGTATTCATTAACATTATAATAGCATTTATATATATAGCACACTAATAGACGCTTTGATTAAAATCACTGATCTTATATAAGCAGCTGATGGGACTATTTGCACTACAAGCACTTTCGATCCTATTACGTAGTCTTATAAACGTTTACAGGATTACATTATGTAATACTTATAGGAGTCTTAAAAGTGCATATTATAAAAATAAATAAAAGCTCCTATAAATGCATTTAAGTAGACTATTTATTCTTGTTAACGTTTTGTTTTATCTTCTATAAAAAAAGTTCTCCTGTAAACGTTTTGAGTAAAGCTACTATATGTCGAAGATATTAAAAGATTGATTTGTCTTTGTCGTAACTTCTATTAGATTGCTAGCACCAAACTTGCACGTCCTGCTACTACTATAGGTAAGATTCTACTTATATGTGACCTGTATTTGCTATTACTAGAGTGATCGGTTTTAAACAATATGGTGTCCATGACTATGATCCTATAATAGCATTAACGCGACTAAAAAGCATTGTAAAGCTCCTAAATAAATGCATTACAATTTGGACGGTGAACCGATCTGTGTATTTTCTAATAATTTATGAATAAACAAATAATAATTATGGTTTCTTTTGAAGGCGTATGAAAATATGTTTATAATCATCGAATACTTTATCTATAACAGTGAAAATACGTTAAGTGTTAAAGATAACTTTGCAGTTGCAATATATACAAAGATTCAATCGACACCACCATTACAAATTTAATGAAAAATGAATGCTCTAGTATTGACTTCACAATTACCACTGTTGGATTAATTACACCAGTAGCGGCAAGCGCCAGATCGATACAGGACTAATCACGCTGATTTAGTGCGTGTACCAGATCTTTATAGGATACAACGGATAGAAGCACCCAATAAAATAATAATAAAATCAATTTTCACTTTACCGGTCTGTAACAAAATTACTATAAAACGCAATAGTCCTGTAAAGTGCGCCCAAATGCGGTCTTATAAACGTTAATAGGATTTCTATAGGACTAAAATATATTTGATCCTAGGATACTTACAGGACCACATTTTGCTACTTGGGACATATGGTGCGGCTAGTGCTAGCTATATAGCTACTGGAACCTTGTAAAGCTGGTTGGGAATGGAGGTAAGCTGTTTCCTCTCGCTAATCACGCTTTAACATACAACACCTATGTTGATGATATTTAGTCTGGGGCTGACGATATTGACACTGCGTTGAATACTATGCATCAACTTCGAAGTCTATTGGGCAGAGCTAAGTCTAAACTTCACAATGAATACTATGCATCAACTTCGAAGTCTATTGGGCAGAGCTAAGTCTAAACTTCACAATGCATACTATGCATCAACTACAAACTCTATTGGACAGAGCTAAGTCTAAACTTCACAATGAATACTATGCATCAACTTCGAAGTCTATTGGGCAGAGCTAAGTCTAAACTTCACAATGAATACCATGCATCAACTACAAAGTCATAATATATAAATAATATAGGCAGAGCTAAGTCTAAACTTCACAATGAATACTATGCATCAACTTCGAAGTCTATTGGGCAGAGCTAAGTCTAAACTTCACAATGAATACTATGCATCAACTACAAACTCTATTGGACAGAGCTAAGTCTAAACTTCACAATGAATACTATGCATCAACTTCGAAGTCTATTGGGCAGAGCTAAGTCTAAACTTCACAATGAATACCATGCATCAACTACAAAGTCATAATATATAAATAATATAGGCAGAGCTAAGTCTAAACTTCACAATGAATACTATGCATCAACTTCGAAGTCTATTGGGCAGAGCTAAGTCTAAACTTCACAATGAATACTATGCATCAACTACAAACTCTATTGGACAGAGCTAAGTCTAAACTTCACAATGAATACTATGCATCAACTTCGAAGTCTATTGGGCAGAGCTAAGTCTAAACTTCACAATGAATACTATGCATCAACTACAAACTCTATTGGACAGAGCTAAGTCTAAACTTCACAATGAATACTATGCATCAACTTCGAAGTCTATTGGGTAGAGCTAAGTCTAAACTTCACAATGAATACTATGCATCAACTACAAACTCTATTGGACAGAGCTAAGTCTAAACTTCACAATGAATACTATGCATCAACTTCGAAGTCTATTGGGCAGAGCTAAGTCTAAACTTCACAATGAATACTATGCATCAACTACAAACTCTATTGGACAGAGCTAAGTCTAAACTTCACAATGAATACTATGCATCAACTTCGAAGTCTATTGGGCAGAGCTAAGTCTAAACTTCACAATGAATACTATGCATCAACTACAAAGTCTATTGGGCAGAGCTAAGTCTAAACTTCACAATGAATACTATGCATCAACTTCAAAGTCTATTGGGCAGAGCTAAGTCTAAACTTCACAATGAATACTATGCATCAACTTCAAAGTCTATTGGGCAGAGCTAAGTCTTAACTTCACAATGCATACTTTGCATCAACTACAAAGTCTATTGGGCAGAGCTAAGTCTTAACTTCACAATGAATACCATGCATCAACTTCAAAGTCTATTGGGCAGAGCTAAGTCTAAACTTCACAATGAATACTATGCATCAACTTCAAAGTCTATTGGGCAGAGCTAAGTCTTAACTTCACAATGCATACTTTGCATCAACTACAAAGTCTATTGGGCAGAGCTAAGTCTTAACTTCACAATGAATACCATGCATCAACTTCAAAGTCTATTGGGCAGAGCTAAGTCTAAACTTCACAATGAATACTATGCATCAACTTCAAAGTCTATTGGGCAGAGCTAAGTCTTAACTTCACAATGCATACTTTGCATCAACTACAAAGTCTATTGGGCAGAGCTAAGTCTTAACTTCACAATGAATACCATGCATCAACTACAAAGTCTATTGGGCAGAGCTAAGTCTTAACTTCACAATGAATACTATGCATCAACTTCGAAGTCTATTGGGCAGAGCTAAGTCTTAACTTCACAATGCATACTTTGCATCAACTACAAAGTCTATTGGGCAGAGCTAAGTCTTAACTTCACAATGAATACCATGCATCAACTACAAAGTCTATTGGGCAGAGCTAAGTCTTAACTTCACAATGAATACTATGCATCAACTTCGAAGTCTATTGGGCAGAGCTAAGTCTTAACTTCACAATGCATAATATGCATCAACTTCGAAGTCTATTGGGCAGAGCTAAGTCTAAACTTCATAAGTGGAATTCAAATAGTACTATTTTTTTATTGCAGTTCTTATTGTCATGCGACCATGAGGTGTGCCATTATGTGTTTCTCGATGATCTGCTTCGTTAAAACCCTTAGGTAAAAAAGGGGAATCTCTTTCAGGCTCATATTCCTGATAGTTTTATGCCACCTACTAAAAGAAATGTTCTTGCTGATATCGCTAAGGCCTTTGGCCACTTGGTGCTCATATCTTCTGTCACAGTTTATGCAAAAACAATATGCCAACTTATCTGGAAGGAAAAAAATGTTAAATGGGACGATGAGATTCCTAAACGTATTTTAGATATATCGTTGTCTTTTACGAATAATATGTGTTGATTAAATTATATTTCTGTGCCATGGCTCATATTTTTACATGAGAGATTAAGAGTTACATGGATTTGCAGACAGTTCGACAAAGGCATATGGTTGCGTAGTCTATGTCGACAAAGGCATATGGTTGTGTAGTCTATGTCGACGAAGGCATATTGTTGTGTAGTCTATGTCGACAAAGGCATATGGTTGTGTAGTCTATGTCGACAAAGGCATATGGTTGTGTAGTCTATGTCGTTTCCTGTTATTCCCACCACCATTCAGTCCGCTTGCTTTGTGCTAAATCCAGTGTGGCTCCTCTCAAGATGATTTCACTCCCCAGGCACCTGGGCACTGAACAGTGTCGCTCTGATTCAGTGTTCTGACCGGATGCGTAGCCTACTGGAGAGGTATCCCTGTGGTTTCAGGCCTCTAGGTTATGGCGAAGTGCAGCGTTATAGCTGGAGGAGGTTACTTTGTATTATTTGTGTCACAATAACGAATGTGATCCACTTACTGCCTCACTCTCACGCTACTTATATATTATATAAATCTTTGTTGCCGTCCAATTCTGTACACGGACCCTGGCTTTACAGATGAACGATGTACAGAAGGCGCGAAAAATTGGTGGAAGTGCTGGGATGCCGAATTCGTTCTGGCTCTCCCATGTGTCACACTAAACTGAGTCACATCACTTAAGTTATCAACTTGCGTTATTTTCGACTGTAAAATAAAATGTTACTTTATACCAACTTTTCTTATCAATACACCTATCGAAAAAAAATCGAAGAATATTCGATTTATTGGAATTCCAATAGATGAATCTTTGCCTTTTCTTTAATAAAAAAAGGGACAAAAACGAGAGGAGATAGTGACGCGCTACGTATTATTTTATTCCGGTAATATCGATTAAATAATCGCAGCTTACATGAAAATTTATAAAGTTTAGAATTGAACCTACATGAACTAAATGAAGAAACAATAAGATCGAGTTTTAGTTTTCCCCCAAAAACTAGGTCGGCTATGGAACAGCTTGAGCTGTGCTGTCTGCCGCCCTGCGCTAGAGACCGGCGCTAGAGCGCTGACCGCTCGGAGCCCACGCGGGAGGCACCCAGGGCTTGCAACCGGTATTTAAAATACCTGTATAATATGTGTAATACCGGTAAATAACCGAAAAAAATACCGGTATTTATTTCGGTTATTGCGACTTTGTCAGTTTGCTTCAAATAAATTAGATTATATGTATAACATAAATCCCTTATTCATAAAAGTTCTTCGAGAATACTTTAGTTAAAATAGGTGGCTCTTTTACACACATGTTTATTTTTATTAGAGGTCGTGGGTTCGATTCCCACCTATGGCAAAAAAATATTAGTACGCAATTTCTGTACAATTTGTCATGGTCTGGGTGTTTATAAAATACAATATGTATTATATCGTTGTTTCTGGTACACATAGTACAAACCTAGAGCTTAGTTTGTGACCAGAGCAATATGTGTAAATTGTCCTACATATTATTATTATATATAAAAGAGGCAAGATATATGTTAACTAAAGTGTTCTTAATAGTGGAGTATTTAGTGCAACATGTTGTATGGGAACCCTGCGTTTTGTGATTAAAGGCTCAAACTTGGCACAGTTACTACAGTCGCCCGGTAGCCATCGGTAGCCACAGCGCGGGTGGTTAGGGGAAGGGGGGGAAGTTTAACTCCGCCGCGCTCCACTGTGACCGCTATTGTGCTAAAACTAATGCTATAATGGCAAGTTTGATGTAGTTTTCGGATAATTTAAGGATAAATAATTCATTTTTATAACAAAAACAATACTCGTCTATAGAAAAAACAAAATTATTGAACAAAATAACAAAATCATGAACTATTTTTTTTTACATCAACGTCCTTTTTTTTAAACCGTAAAAGATATTGATATGAAAAAAATATATTCTAAAACCTACATTTACTAGGATTCCAGAAATCTAACGTTTATTGGAATCTGACTGTAAAAAGTCAATTTAAAAAATATATATTCATCAGAAGGCAGAGTAGCATATTTATGTTTTATACGAGCACTGATCTAAGGAACCATTGGTTACTTGGTAAAACCATAAGCATATTGATATATTTAATGTCCAAATAAAAAATCTATAAAAATATATATTTGTATACATAATGTAATTTTATTTGCGGTATGGAAACTACCTAAGAACCTTAAACATTTTATTGATCATAGTTATAACAATATTGTAAAAAGCTGCATTTTTTAATGGAAACCAGACAATTTTCACAGTGATAAAATATACCATCACGGGTGTCTATTTGGCTCCCGATCACTGTTTAAACAGCCTCAGGATACCCAGTGGACGGTTTTAAACCGTCCTCATTTCGCCGATGGTATTTGGAGGCAACGCCTAACAAGTGGCGAGCTTGTTGCGGTGTTTATTATGAAATGCCGATTATGACTTTGGCCGACTAGCCGATTAGTCGTTGTAAAGATGCCAACTAGTCGGCCGACTAATCGGCCAGGCCGATCACGGTTTCGGGGATTTCCGTAACGTTTCGTTTACAGCTGATTCGCGCGAAAGTCGCAAACCAAGCATGTCGGAACCTGTTTTGTTTATACCATGTACATTCATATTGATTTAATGTAATTTGGTTTTTTAATTTTAAAAAATCCTGCTATTTTATTTAAATAATTAATAATATGCCCTTGAGCATACAATTAATTACACAATCAATGGGTATTATCAACACAAATAGTCAATATATAGGTTTAGGAAGTTTAGAATGTAGTACATTACATTATTACTATATTTATCATTTACACATAATAGCAACTGTTATTTTAGCCTATAGTCTTGTCTTCAAGAAATTCATTAATATTATAGTAACGTAAATGTTACAGACAGAACAGCTTATCCTTAAGTTTATTTATTTCTTTAAAATTCGTATTTCAGTGGGTAGTTTATTATATATTAGAGGGGCCATTCGGAAAACACTTTGGTTAAATAATTTAGTATTATGTATTAATAAATTAATTTTATCTATAGAGCGAGCCCGATTTTTAAATTCAAATAGTTCAATATTACATTTAACAAATATTGAACACTCATATAAATACATACAGGGAAATGTTAAAATATTAATTTCCTTAAAGTAAGGTCAACATGTGTCCCTTTGTTTGAGGTGACATATTGCGCTAATGCACCGTTTTTGAACTTTAAATATAATCTGTTTATCAGTAGCACCAGGCTCAACTGTTTTAATATGAAAATAAGTTGTTTAGAGTTATGCCTGTATAGTGGCAACTACTACATTTCATTTAAAAAATGATTATATTATTGTCTTTCAAGACATTTAATTTTAATATAAGTTAGAACAGTCTACTACTCACTCAGTTACTTTCATATTCAGCGTGGCCACTTTCTGGAAAACAAGGAAAAACGGGAATAATAAGGGAATTGTTGAAATCTGAAAAGTTGCTAGAAGGTGAGGGAAAATATCAAGGTTGTATTGTATCAAATTGGGTGATTTTGCTTGACTTTTTTATAATTGATGAATAGGTATTTTAAAATAAAACAAAACTTTATACCTTATGGTCCGAAAATATAGCTAAAACAATCAATTTAGATTTTCTTAAAGTTTTAATTATACTTTACCTCAAAAACCTTTTTTTTCCAAAAAAAAATTACAAAAACTTCATTACGTATGTATTTTTAAGGGGAAAAAAATACTTTCTTTTCCATGCCAATTAAGACCAGGAAAAATGTGTTTAGAAAACCTGGAAAAGTCAGGAGAAATTCGTAGCCGAAAAAAGTGACCACTTTGGCAACTCTACCTTGTGATGATTTTTGTTTTTTTTTGTTTTTATAATCGGTTTCCAACAAACGTTATATTTCTGGAATCCTAGTAAATGTGGGTTTTATAATATATTTTTTTCATATCAATATCTTACGGTTTAAAAAAAAACCACGTTAATGTAAAAAAAAAATCATAATTTTGTTAATTTGTTCAATAATTTTGTTTTTTTCTATGGGCGAGTATTGTTTTTGTTATGGAAATGAATTATTTATCCTTAAATAATCACAAAATGCAGGGTACATCGCACTTAATACCCCACTATAAATGACTCAATAAGTTTTTATGAATACGAGGGTATGACTTTATGGGACATGTTAGATATAAGTTCGGAAAAAATATTCCTATTAAAAAAAAAACCTATTTTTACCTGTAATACAAATATAATAAATATATTTGTGTACAATGATTTTATTATATTTGTATATAAAATATATTTTTGATTTTAGTTTTTTATTATTATTATATTTATTTATTATTAATACAGGTTTTGTTTGTAAATATAGTTTTTTTTTCATGTTAGTTTTAAATGTTAGAAATAAATTAGAAAAATTAATATGATGTCGACATATATGTGTATTGCGCCGCAAGGCTCCTGTGATGATATGTATGTATAATTCTTAAAAATACATGAGACAAGCCCGCGTTCTTCTTTCTCAATTACTTGTGAGTATTCCTCCCTCTACTTCGCAATTATACCGGTAATAACCTTTATTATACCGGTATTTTGCATACCGGTAAAGCATTTGGGTTGTATATATACTACCGGTATATCCATACCGGTTTGCAACAAGGTCACCGATATCGGTTACTTAAAAATACCGGTATTCCAAGCCCTGGAGCCCGCGCACACGCGAGACCGCCCACGACCAATTAGTCGTAACGTGCTATTTGCACCTTCACGCTCTGTGATATGATGGTGATGCTCCGACGCAAGTGTAGTTACGAGCGACAATTAAATGGCGCCAACAACGTTCAATGGCGTTGACATGCATCGTTCCGTGAGCGAACATTCGGTTGCATAAATAATAGTAACAATGATCCGGACCTTACGTTATTTATACTTCCAAAGGACCTCAAAAGGTAAATAAATCCACGGTTATTATTAGACGTACACTAAAAAAATATCAAAACGTGTGTCTAGTAGTATGTTTATAAGAATGCGAATTTTCATTACTCGCCACCTTTCCTATGTACCAAATTTTGTCCTCTGTTATAGTTATCTAAGTCTCTCGTATAGTTATAGTTACTGTCCTCTGTTATAGTTATCAAAGTACGTAAGTACTTTGTTAGATATTTTATTACTATAGTATATAGTTTTGTTTGATAATATAGAAATATTATGCAGTTTTGATAAGTAAACAACATACATACTTATTTATTTTCCCAATTAGGTACCTACGTAGGTTGCTTAATAATAAATAACATAGAATAAGCAAATAAACTGGGGCAATGTTTTTGTAAGTTTTTCTTTCAACTTAGTAGGTAGGTACAATCTGTTTCCTTTAAAGGTATTATTCGCACTTATATTGCGATCTGAACTGAGCTTTATTGTGTCGGTGCACGAGTCGCTATTAATTTAATTGATCTTTCGGAGTGGAGCTTCTGTACTTGTACTATTATTTCTTCTGTGGTATTATGCTTCATGCGACCGACGCACGCATGCGCATGCGCACGCGGATCACAATCTCACTACAACAGGCCATTTCATTTGTAGTAAGACTCCGTTTCCGCCTACAATTATTTTTAATTACGAAATTGGAGCAGAACGCACTAATTGTGTATGAACGTCTGCGTTGTGCGCCGCTCTCTGGTGTGACACCAGCACTACACGCGCCGTGCGGACGCGCCGACCGCTGGTACCACCGGACAATCCCACGCCGGCGCCTTCCGGAAGGTGTCCATCCCTACAGCCGGCATAGCGCACACCGCCGGGCACAACGCATGCCAATATACAAGTGTATTATAATTACCAAGCAAATTGTTATAATATGCTAATTTATTAAATATAGAATGTAAAATGAAGTCCACTGAATAAGTGAATCAGAAATCCGACCAGAGCCTCTCCCATGGGTTTGCGCATTGTAGAAACGTAACGTATTCATTTACGTATACGTGAGCGACACCCAATAGGATCGCTTTATTCAATCCTGTTACCAAAAATAAATCGATTATAAAATGAATACATTACGTTTCTATAATGAGCAAACCCATGGTAGAGGCTCTGGTGC
Source organism: Monopis laevigella (assembly GCA_947458855.1). NCBI lineage: Eukaryota > Metazoa > Arthropoda > Insecta > Lepidoptera > Tineidae > Monopis > Monopis laevigella. The sequence goes on from OX381585.1 coordinate 26,144,825, forward strand.
GCTCGTCTGTCGCCGCAATGGAACGCGATCCGAGAACAATTCCGTTATCGTCTCGACAATATCTCGTGAGCAGCCGCTCTAGGTCAACAAGATGTTTTACTTTAATGCTTTTGTAGGAATACAGACTTTATCTCGGAGAGATAGCGCGGACAACGGAGTGCGCGCGGCACAGCTGCCGGTAGGTGGCGATACGATGATGGATACATGAGATAGCCACACTCTCGGCACTTCGCTCCTTATAGAATGAACTTATTCTAAATAGTAATTGTAAAACATAAGAATAAAACAAAATGGTTGCACGAACGAGTGTGTCGGCCCACTAGAGGCGCACACTGCGGCGAGAGGCCCGGAGGAGAAAGTCCGTCCGAGGCCGCGGACTGACCGCTCGTCCTCCGCAGGAACATGCTGCATCTCATTGTTATATTATAAGCATTTGGAATTTATTAATGTAACAAATATTTTGATGAAGCTATCTTCTGTAGTGGCGAGTAAAGAGTTAACTAATTTGATAGGGTTTTCCGCATTTTATTTTCCGTTATTAAATTCCTGCAGCACATCACACACTGTATTGGATTGCGATGTATGGTCAGCTTGTTGTCTACATGCTGCCAATGGTACAGCATGTCGATGGGATACGCAGTCTGCTTCCGGCTCGGAGCACATAAATTACTTAATTATTTGTTCGGCGTAACTATTGCCAGATGTTGGTGAGCAAGTTGGTCCCGCGCAGGAGTTTGTGCCGCGCGGAGCTGCACATAGAGTACACTTCCGGACCGCGGTGTGTGTCGCGATGGCAGAGATATCGTTCACAACATGGATAGTGTGGAGACGCTTACTTGCGAGTGAATAGTGGCAGACCTCCATAGAAAACTGTCCGCTGCATTGAAGGATATAAGACCGTATGAAGTCCGCCAGAATTAGGCGACGATGAAGCTCTAAAAGGGTTTAGATCCGAACCAAAAATAATATAATGTCTAGCATTAATCTGTTGCGATGTCTTATGATGTTTCTTTATATAAGTACTTGTGACTATTATATTGTTTGTGAAGTTCTTCAATGGTGTTTCGTTTTGCAGTAAAAATGATCTACAATTTAATTGATACCTTATAAACTCACAAAAGGGCAATTGCTTACGGATAAAGTGCTTTGGACTCATCCGATTGCGGTTCGGTGCCGGCGCGTGGAGTCCCGCGTCCACTGCTACAGCCACTTACCTGCAACAAAACATTTATTTTATTTATTTGGAAAAACATACGGTCGTTAACAAACATTACAATAGAAGAATATAAATTACGTTATTTAGTGGTAGGCAATAGAAAAAATATATTATTATGTGTATGGTATAATAAGATTTAAACATCCAGGAATTATCTATTTCGGATAATGCCTTTGGGTTACAGTCCAATATTACATTGCTGCAATAGAACATCGAGCTACGCAGAGCTACGCAGAGCTACGCAGAGCTACGCAGAGCTACGCAGAGCCCGCGCCGTGTCCGAGAAGGCTCAATACCGATTTCTTAAAAGTAGATACAGTTTCTATTTGAAATTAATGTATTGATGAAAAATAGCGATTATAACTATTGCAAGATCTTATAATAAAGCTATTTCCAGAGAAATAGCTTTCTGAATAATTAATAATAAAGCAACATCGCGCGCAACAAGTGTAAAACCCCCTTTGCTCTACATTTTGATGAAAACCTTACGTTTGAAAAACATGTTAATGAAAAATATAGACAATGCTTTGCATCACTCAAATCTTTATACACCATTAGGGATTTTTTAGATATTAAAAATAGGATTTACTTATGCGAGCGAATTTCTTGTTTTGACCACAGTAACTAATTACTGTGATATGGTATATTGCCCATGCTTACTGCAAAAAACAACCAAAAAAGTGCAACGGATACAAAACACCTTGGTACTCGTATTAACGTTCATAGAAGACAACATGTAACTCCGTATTTTGTAAATAATAACCCACTGAACATGAAATACCGTCTGGAACTTCATATTCCGAACGCAGTTTGTCTACCTAAAACATTTGGGGTGGCTCCACGGTAACCATTCATCTTTTCAATAATAATAAAACATCGGATTAAACAGCCGTCTTTTCCGTCGGGGAATAGAATATACGTCGTTGTTCCTGTTCGTTGCGATGAGGGAGTTGCGCCATCTACCGGCGGCGCCGACCCTTATCGCATGCAAATCCGCGCGACCGATTGGCCAATAGACATAGGTGGGCCGGTGTAGCGCCGCTACGTCGTTTGTTTCCTAAAGTAGTAACTATTAGAATAGAATATCTATTTATTCAATAAAATAAAACAAATAAACTTACGCTAACTTACAATAATATAATAATACAAATTTTATTACAAAGATAATTTATGATTATAAGTGTTACTATATATCCTATGAATCTAATAAATAATCGAATTGAATAGAACTACATTTTATTGAAATGAACAATTTCACCCTCAGCTTGTGCGTGGTGACTAAATAGATAGTGCCTCGCGCTCATTTCACCCTCAGCTTGTGCGTGGTGACTAAATAGATAGTGCCTCGCGCTCATTTCACCCTTAGCTTGTGCGTGGTGACTAAATAGGTAGTGCCTCGCGCTCATTTCACCCTTAGCTTGTGCGTGGTGACTAAATAGATAGTGCCTCGCGCTCATTTCACCCTCAGCTTGTACGTGGTGACTAAATAGGTAGAGCCTCACGCTCATTTCACCCTCAGCTTGTGCGTGGTGACTAAATAGATAGTGCCTCGCGCTCATTTCACCCTTAGCTTGTGCGTGGTGACTAAATAGGTAGTGCCTCGCGCTCATTTCACCCTCAGCTTGTGTGTGGTGACTAAATAGGTGGTGCCTCGCGCTCATTTCACCCTCAGCTTGTGCGTGGTGACTAAATAAATAGTGCCTCGCGCTCATTTCACCCTTAGCTTGTGCGTGGTGACTAAATAGATAGTGCCTCGCGCTCATTTCACCCTCAGCTTGTGCGTGGTGACTAAATAGATAGTGCCTCGCGCTCATTTCACCCTCAGCTTGTGTGTGGTGACTAAATAGGTGGTGCCTCGCGCTCATTTCACCCTCAGCTTGTGCGTGGTGACTAAATAGATAGTGCCTCGCGCTCATTTCACCTTCAGCTTGTGCGTGGTGACTAAATAGGTAGTGCCTCACGCTCATTTCACCCTCAGCTTGTGCGTGGTGACTAAATAGATAGTGCCTCGCGCTCATTTCACCCTTAGCTTGTGCGTGGTGACTAAATAGGTAGTGCCTCGCGCTCATTTCACCCTCAGCTTGTGTGTGGTGACTAAATAGGTAGTGCCTCGCGCTCATTTCACCCTTAGCTTGTGCGTGGTGACTAAATAGATAGTGCCTCGCGCTCATTTCACCCTCAGCTTGTGCGTGGTGACTAAATAGATAGTGCCTCGCGCTCATTTCACCCTTAGCTTGTGCGTGGCGACTAAATAGGTAGTGCCTCGCGCTCATTTCACCCTCAGCTTGTGCGTGGTGACTAAATAGATAGTGCCTCGCGCTCATTTCACCCTCAGCTTGTGCGTGGTGACTAAATAGATAGTGCCTCGCGCTCATTTCACCCTTAGCTTGTGCGTGGTGACTAAATAGGTAGTGCCTCGCGCTCATTTCACCCTCAGCTTGTGCGTGGTGACTAAATAGATAGTGCCTCGCGCTCATTTCACCCTTAGCTTGTGCGTGGTGACTAAATAGATAGTGCCTCGAGCTCATTTCACCCTTAGCTTGTGCGTGGTGACTAAATAGATAGTGCCTTTTATTTATTTATTTATTTTAAATTCTTTATTGCACAAAATTGTACATAGGCGAGCTTAATGCCTTAGGCATTTTCTACCAGCTAACCTTTGAGAGAGTGAAATATGCTTAGGGTGCGGAACTTTCGATAGAAGGATATACATATAATTTTAACAATGATGCATTAGATGCATAACAATACTTATACTACTTAAATACTGTATATAATATAATAAATGTAATACATAAACATACATACCATACCATACAAAAATTGTCACTTAGATCTGGTTTAAGCGTTCAGATAATGAGCAGTGAGCAAGCGTTTAAACACCCCGATGGAAGGGGCTGATCTTATAGTCAGAGGAAGCAAATTCCACTGGCGAGCAGCTGACACCGTAAACGAATCTGAATATTTGGAAGAGACGTGTGACGGGATTTTTAGAAGGTTATTGACAGAGGAACGGAGGGGACGATCGTGCGAATCACCAAGGAAAAGAAAACGAGTCTTAAGGTAAGAGGGAGTATTAGGGTTACATAGTATATTATATAAAAAGGATAGCATATGTACTGATCTACGAGACCGGATATTAAGCCACCTTAACTGTTTGCGGTATTCGGTAACATAATCAAATTTACGCAGGCCGAAGACAAAACGTATGCACATATTAAGGAGGCGGTCAAGTTTGTTAAGTAGATCTTCAGTAACATCCGAATAGGAGACATCAGCGTAATCAATGATAGGTAGAAGCAGTGAATTGACCAACATGAGCTTTGACTTAAAAGAAATAAGATACTGAGACCGCTTTAGCGAATGCATACTGGAGAAAATACGTTTACTGACATCAGCGACGTGATAATTCCAGGAAAGATCGGAGGACAGGTGCACACCAAGGTTCTTAGCATGTTGGCAAAAAGGAAGTGGTAAATTATTAAATAATACTGGAGAAATGGCTCCCAAATCCAGTCTGCTCAACATGTGTTTGGAGCCAAGGATCATGACCTGCGTCTTGCAAGGGTTGACTAGGATACCGAGATTTTGCGAGCGTACTCGAATAGCTTCCAAATCGCTATTCACTTTGGAAATCGCGCCATTTACGTCGCTCATTTCAAAGTGCAGCGACAGTTGCAAGTCATCGGCATACAGATGGTAAGAACTGAAGTTTATTACTTGGACCATGGCATTTATGAAAACCGAGAAGAGTAAAGGAGATAATACGCCACCCTGCGGGACACCTGCAGACAGTGAGCACCAGTCCGAAAAGACATCGTCTACCCGTATGCGCTGCCTGCGTCCGCGAAGATATGAGTCGAACCACTGTGCCGCAGTAGGAGAAATATTTAGTGAGAGAAGAATAGCAATAAGGATATCATGATCTACACAGTTAAAGGCGTTACTGAAGTCTAAAAGAACAAGCAGTGTTAGCTTCTTCTCATCTATAGCATGGCGTATATCGTCAGTAATATTTACGAGAACAGTGTTGGTGCTATGAGACGATCGAAAGCCGGACTGCCGCGGGTTCAGCAAAGAGTTTTTGTTTAGAAAGTCAGTAAATTGCCTGTGGACAACGTGTTCAAGGACTTTAGATAGAAAAGGGAGAATAGAAATGGGACGCAGTTGATTAAAATTAGTTGGTGCAGATTTTTTAGGTATGGGGATAATATGAGCGTTTTTCCAATTTGGAGGGAAAATCCCTGAAGAAATAGAAGTATTAATGATGTAAGTAATAGACGGGAGAATTATATCAATTATTGGAGTAATCAGGGCGCGACCTATGTTATCAAAACCTACGGCTTTGCTGGTTATTTGGTTAATATATTTTTTAACCTCTCCAGTAGTCACTGGGTAAAACTCAAATTGAACTGGGGCCGCTGTGGAGCTAATTTGAGAGATGACAACGGATTTAACGGCTGGGTCTATAGAAGCTATAGGGGAAGAAAAATGCTGGTTAAGACCGTTAATGTCAGTAGGAAGAAAAGAGTCAGGTTTGGGCTTCCCAAAACCAAGTGTACGCAGGAATTTCCAAGTATTTTGAGGGGTGCAGGTCTTAATAGAAGAATGAATGTAATGGCGTTTTGCGTTCCTACACATCTGATTTACGCGATTCCTCGCATACTTGAAAGCATTCCAGCTCGCCTCGCCTGGAGATTTTTTATGTTTTCTTTTCAAGGCATCTCTCCACCTCATGGCCTTTAGAATTTTGTGATCAAGCCAGGGCGCCGGTGGTCTCTTCATGCGCACAGGTCTTATGGGGGCATGTTTATTGTAGAGGTTTAAAAGGAGACCATTAAAATCTAAGACCATTTCATCCACAGTGCTAAGTATAGTCAACCCCTGCCAATCCACATTAGCAGCATCCGCCAGTAGCAATTCACGGTTCATTCTGGCAAAATTACGTTGTAAAAATATTTTTGGTTTGAATCTAGGGGTTTTTATTTTATAGGAGGCGAAGATGAGGTCGTGGTGAGAGAAACCAGGAGCTGGGTATTGTCCAAAATAAGATACTCTTTCAGGATTAGAAGTGAGGATGAGATCGAGGAGACTACAGGAATTGTTTACTTGAAAAGTGCTATTTAAAGGTAGAATAGAAACATTAAGGGAAGAAGTGATTAGGTTCAGTTTTTTACTACGGGTGTCATTTTTCAATAAACAAGTGTTTGTGTGTCAAAATCACCCATGATGAGATTGTGTTCGTATTGCGGAAGATGTTGTTCGAGCAGTAATTCAAAAGAGTTAAAGTAATCGATAGTAGGGGGAGAGTAAACGACTCCAAGGAGAAATTTTACCGAGTTTAAATCGATCTCAACTAGAATATGTTCAGAAGAGTGAGAGTAAGTGGAAGGAGATTGAGAAATAACGTTGAAAGTGAGCGAAGATCTAAGGTATATTGCGACACCGCCACAAGCCTTACCAATTCGATCATTGCGAATAAGCACAAAACCAGGGAGGGGAAAGTAAGCGGAGGGAAGAGTTGGTTTAAGAAATGATTCGGAAATTAAAATAGAGAACGTGTGGTTCCAGCAAGATGGTACTACAGCCCACACAGCGAGGCTGTCACTGGCATTGGTGAAGGAAATGTTTCCTCGACATGTGATCTCGTTGCGTGGTGACATTGGCTCCACGATCGCCGGACTTGGACGCCATGTGATTTTTTCGTTTGGGGCTATTTAAAATCTAAAGTTTATGAACAACGTCCACAATCTTTACGAGCCCTGAAAGAAGCAATTACTTAAGAGGTTGAAGAACTATTCCACCTGAAATGACTCAAACATAGCACGCGCGAGTACTTTGTGTATTTCTACTATATAGTGTATTCGTGAAACAAAACCTAGCGCGCGCGAGTACTTTGTGTAATTCTTCTACTATATATAGTGTAATCGTGAAACAAAACATAGCACGCGTGTTGAAAAGCCGTAATCTAACTGGCCAACTTTATAAGTTTTATTTTAATAGGTTGTCATGGTTTGTTTGTTTGAAATCTGTCACTGAATATACGTTGAGAAAAACACAAGTATTTTTCTGTATATTATTCCACTTTAGTTTTTCAGGACATTATAGGGTATAAGTATTTCTATACAGTTTCATCAGGTTATGGGCAATATATAATTGTGAAACATTTTTATAATGTCGAACGAAAATACTAGTAATGTGAATATGTCAGCCGGAAATAGTTCCGGGGATTCAGGACGAATCTTGATACAGGCATCCTCTCTGCCGAATATAGAGAAGTTGCAAGGACGGGAGAATTATGCTAGTTGGAAATTTGCTATGATGATCTGTCTGAAATTGGATGAGTTATGGTACTATGTGGAGAATGGACTTGAACCCGGCGCTAATCAGATAAGTATTGAAAATGATAGCAAAGCATTAGCAAAAATATGTTTAATGGTTAAACCTGTATGTTATGTCCATGTATGTAAAACCAAAACTGCTAAGGAAGCTTGGCAAAGCCTACAGTCGGCTTTTGAAGCCAAGGGCATGTTACGTAAATTTGAGCTCCAAAAGCAACTATTTGGAAGCAAATTATTAAATTTTAATTCTATGGAAGATTACCTGAAAAAAATATTAAGTACTGTAAATAGCTTAGCAGATATTAGTGTAAATATAGACGATGATTTTGTTGCCTTTGTTATGTTAAACGGATTAACACCAGACTATGATCCGTTGATATTGACAGTTACCCATTCTAATCAAACTATATCTTCAGATACAATTAAAGCTAAATTAATTGAGGAAGCTGCACGACGTAATAACAATGAGGGTGCATCGACTAGTTCTGGTATGGCTGAAGAGACTGCTCTTAAAACTAAGAAGTTTATAAAAAGGAAGGTGAAATGTTATTCCTGTGGACAAGAGAAGTGGTCATGTGAAGTGGAACTGTCAAAATAGAGGTAAATATAATAAATCTAATGAACAGACAAAAAGTAGAGATCCTATTACAAAGTTTACATCTGATATGAGTAGATTAGAATCTGAATGGATTATAGATTCGGGCGCTACGTCCCATATGGTATGTAATAACAAAATATTGTCAAATATGAAGAAGTCAGATGGTCAAATAGCAGTTGCTAATGATTTTAAATTAAAATCTATTGGCATTGGCGAAGCAAATTTGAATATTAATGTAAATGGATTAAATAAAACTAATATTATAAGTAATGTCATATGTGTTCCTGAACTGACAACTAATCTTATGTCAGTGAGTAAAATGACACAGAATGGTTACTCTGTTGTATTTGATGAGTTTAAATGTACAACTCAAATATAACATAATGTATAACTCAAATGGGTTTTCAGCAAGTGGTAACATCTTAGCACAAGGTACAATGAATAATGATCTTTATACATTAAATCTAAGTAAAGATAATGCATATGCTACTACAGTTGACGATATCAGTGCATACACATTATGGCACAGAAGATTAGGGCATCTTAGTCGAGCACAAATGATTAAATTGAAAGACCTTGTAGATGGTATGACATTTAAAAATGTAAATAAGAATCCATGTGTTACATGCTTGAATGGTAAACAATGTGTTCAAAAATTTCCCACCAAGAGCCGTAATAGGGCTAATGACTTATTAGAATTGGTTCACACTGACATAACTGGTCCAATTGAAATGTCATGGGGAAGTTCAAAATATTGTTTAATATTTGTTGACGATTATTCTCGCAAGATATTTGGCTACTTGTTAAAAGAGAAGACTCAAGTATTACAGAAGTTTAAAGAATTTAAAAGTTTAGTCGAGAATGAAACAAATAAAAAGATCAAAGTTTTAAGAAGCGATAATGGTACTGAATATACCAATCAGGCTTTCCAGGATTTTCTTAAAAATCACGGTATTCGTCACCAGACGACTATACCGTATTCCCCGCAACAGAATGAGGTAGCGGAGAGGTGTAATAGAACTTTAATTAATATGTGCAGATGTATGTTGTCATAAGCTAATATAAGTAAAAAGTTTTGGGCTGAGGCAATTTGTACAGACATTTATTTAAAAAACCGTTCTCCTACTATGGCGGTAAATACTGTTCCGGAAGAAATATGGACAGGTAAAAAGATTGACTTATCTAATTTAAGGGTTTTCGGGTGTATTGCGCAAGCTCATATTCCTAATCAATTACGAAAGAAATTAGATGAAAAATCCAAGAGATTGGTTATGGTTGGATACTGTGAGAATAGTAAAGGTTATCACCTAATTAATATGGATAGACCGCAGAATATTATAAAGGCTAGAAATGTAGTATTTATTGAATCTGAAAAGTATAAATCTAAAATGAATAAAGAAGTTATTGATAATTCTAATTCAGATATACTTGATGTACATATTGTACATATGAATTCGAATAATATGAATTGTATAAATTCTGGAGAGGTAGTAAGATCTGAAGAGGTCGAGAGTTTCAAAGAGGTTGAGCCTAATAATGTAAATAATTCTATTGATATTATAGTAGAAGGAAATGTACATGATACTAATGAAGAAGATATTAATGTGGTTGAAAATATAGCTACAGAAGATGTACAAATTGAAAGGCGTTATCCTCTAAGAAATAGAAAACCAGTAATAAGGTATAGTGATTCAGATTATAACTTTTTTGTAAGCAACAATGTTGATCCTACATCGGTAAAAGACGCTATGTCTAGGACAGATAAAAGTCTGTGGTATAATGCAATGGTTGAAGAATATAAATCATTATCTGATAATGATACATGGGAACTTGTAGATAGACCACCAGACAAAAATGTAGTTAAATGTAAATGGATATTTAAGCTTAAAATGGGAGCTGATGGTTCTGTTCAATGTCACAAGGCTAGACTAGTTGCAAAAGGGTTCTCCCAGCAATATGGAGAAGATTATTATGAAACTTTTGCTCCTGTCGTCAAATTGTCATCAATTCGATTATTTTTTGGATTATCTGTTGAAATGAATTTAAAAATCAGTCATATTGATGTGACGACTGCTTTCCTGAGTGGAGATTTGTCAGAATGTATTTTTATGGAACAGCCAGAACATTTTATTAATGCTGGTGATGTAAATAAAGTTTGTCGACTAAAAAAGGCCATTTATGGATTGAAACAGGCAGCAAATTGTTGGAATAAGAAAGTCCATGAATTTCTTGTAAATATTGGTATGACGAGATCGAACTATGATCCGTGTGTATATCTCATGAAGAGAGAATGGTATGGAGGATTGAAATCCAGTTGCCACGCCTCTTACACCTAACATTAAATTAGAAAAAGGTCCGAATATTGTAGATTATTCTTACCAACAAATAATAGGTTCACTTATGTATTTATCTATATGTACACGTCCGGATATTTCTTTCGCAGTTAGCTACCTAAGCCAATTTAATTCATGCTGGAGTAGCGAACATATGGCTGCAGTCAAAAGGCTTTTAAGGTATCTGAAGGGGACAAGTAATTATTCTTTATGTTTCAAGAAAACTTCTAAAAGTGTTACAGTGTATGCTGATGCTGACTGGGCGAGTAGCAGTGATGATGGACATTCATACACAGGTTATGCTATAATTTATGCTGGTGTGGCTATCCAATGGCAATCACGTAAACAAAGATGTGTGGCACACAGTACAACTGAAGCGGAATATATTGCAATATGTGAAGCTGCTAAAGAGGTTACATGTATTAAAGGACTGTTCAGTAAGTTATGCGGTTCTAATATGGTAGTAACTATTTTTAGTGATAGTCAAAGTGCGTCTAAGTTCGTTTATACTCCTGTTATTCATAGACGCTCAAAACATATCTCAATTAAATATCATTACATTCGTGAGTTAGTTCATGATGGGGAAATATGTATTAAGTATCTATGTACTAATGAAATGTTAGCAGATGTCCTGACCAAGTCTGTGGCTAAACCTAAACATGTGTATTGTGTAGCTGGGTTAGGAGTTTATAAGTCGGGTTAGATTAAGGGAGGGTGTTGAAAAGCCGTAATCTAACTGGCCAACTTTATAAGTTTTATTTTAATAGGTTGTCATGGTTTGTTTGTTTGAAATCTGTCACTGAATATACGTTGAGAAAAACACAAGTATTTTTCTGTATATTATTCCACTTTAGTTTTTCAGGACATTATAGGGTATAGGTATTTCTATACAGTTTCATCAACGCGCGAGTACTTTGTGTAATTCTACTATATAGTGTATTCGTGAAACAATACAATTGTCATAAACATAAGTACACCCGAATGTTAAACAGAATATATTTACGCTAATAATATAAAAACGTGATATATTATGTTTTTATTTCGATTATTATTTAATTTGTGTAAATAAATAAAAACTGTGTAAATACGAAATGGGTGAGTCCTAAAATCCCCAACTTAGAAAATATTTTATTGAGTTTAAAAACCTTCTACACACACCGGCAGAATTAGTGGAACACAAAAAAGTAAGAATTAATATATCTTTTTCGTAGCACTGGCCGGTTACATTACTATTTTATAATGATTTACATATATTTTTAAAAAACGTTTAATTTGAAAATGTCAACAGTAATTTTTTTCATTCGTTTGTTTTAATTTTTCATTTATACATCTCTATCGACTGCAGTTTTATGAGACTTTTGTGTTTTCTTACTTATTGATAAGTTACGAACATCTAAGTATGCCTGATTGAACGCTATCAGAAATCATCAGGGCGGATGAAATGAGAAGAAATGGTCAATCCTACAGATCGATTGAAATTCGTCGATCGTTATCAACGATTCACCGTAGCATCAAACGGTACAGATTGATGAATTCTCTAGTGAGGAGAAGAGGACAAGGCAGGAAAAGTTGTACTTCAAGGAGAGTTGAGCGTTTTCTACAACTTTAAGTTCGTCGGAAAACGAGACTTACGGCGGTGCAGGCCCGAAATGCATTGGAGGAGGTTCGAGGAGTAAGAGTGAGTGAGCGGACAGTTCGCAGAAGATTCGAGTAAGTTGGTATAGGCTCATATATACCGCCAAAGCACCAAAACTTGAGACACCACCGCACAAACCGACTATACAATTGACTCCGCTGCGCTCCACTTTGAGCGCTATTATGATGTTTGAGGCACGCCATCCTACTCTTCTTATAACGTTGCCTTCATTACTTCTACGCTCGAACGGACTGCATTTCTGGACCATACCTTTTGTTTGATCTCGTATCATAAATGCTCGATGAGATTAATACCCGGACTAAGTGAAACTTCCAAAGTAACACGCAACGTGTGACATCTAGTATCAGCATTACCGTCGATTTTAACTAAGTCTCCGCCGACAAATGCCGCATAGGGAGCAAAATGATCCTGGACAATATTGACGATGTACCGGCCTGCTATCAGCCCGTCTCCTCGGCCTCTTTCAGACACAGTTTTTCCGTCCGGGGGGTCATTCCAAGATTGCAACCGCTAAACACGATAAGACGTTGCGTAACATAGATATAAATATCAAGATAGGCCCTTCCATACAAAAACCCAACGATTTTTTGTCAATAAAGTGACAACTAGCGCCACTAGCGGTAAGAATTTGAACTAATACTTGGTATGATGTGACGTTGTAAGGGCGTACCAATTTAATTAGCCAAACTATTATTTTTCATTTTCATAGTTTATTTTTATGTTTCCGTTTTTTTAAATAAATATGTGTATATGAGTCAGGTGTTTTTATATCGATATGTGTTTTTATCAATTAGTCTGTCTATGAATCTACATCTTAGCGTCAAATATCTCGAGAACGAATCGTCCGACTGACTTGAAATTTGGAATAGTTATAAATATTGTTAACCCACATTCATCCAAAATGGTATAAGTCATAGTTACTTATAGGCTCGAGTGAAAAAGGGTGTAAATAGAAAAATAAATAAATTTGAGACAAATTGGGTCACCTGAAAGGTATTTATTTATAAAACATAAATATATTTATGTAGTTAAATTAGGTACAGTTTAGCTCTCGTTAAATGAAAATTATTTGTGTTAGAAGGAGTTTACTCTAACACAAAGAGCGATAATGGATACCGCGAGCCAACAGTACCGAACAACAACGGAAAAATAACCATCATTGATGAATATTATTTACTTTGCAATATTATATAGCAATATATTAACTTATATTAAAAATTCAATAATGTTGGTATATTAAAAGGAGTTTAAGGTTACTCCAAAAACATTATCTCTAAAACATACAGCATAAGCTTCTGGGGAAATGATAAAATGTCCTAATTTTATAATTTATCTTAATAAACTTTTTTTTTAAACTGGTTTTCAAGAAATTAATATTTAAAATCTAGGTTTGTGTCACAATCTTTCTATATAAACGAGTCCTTCCCTTCGTAGATCATTAGAAGGAAATCTTTAAAAAAAAAACTATTAGAAAAAAAAACAATTGTTTTAGAACTGAAAAAAAAATCCCATAATCGTATATATTTTAATACAGCTTTATGTTTTGATATGAAGTAAAAATGCTCATCTTTGCTTCATTTTCAGCTATCTGTTATATATCAAAACTTTTTCTAAGAGTTTCTTTAAAATCCCAATATCCCATATAATTACGAATATAAACATATAAAATTAGTCCTCTGTATAAACATGAGGAAGGCTACGTATATAATGCATTCTGTTGGTCGAATATGACCAGTGATATAAATGTCTAAACTTAGCTACAAATGTATTCTATTGGTCGAATATGACCAGTGATATAAAAAAAAATGTTGTCAATCAATGTCTAATTTGTGCAAAATTTCAACCGTCAAATTATGGTGAACAAAGCAAAGCTATAAAATAACACAATGTCCTTCTTATTCTTTTAAAATGTAGATATTAAATATAATTTAATAATTTGTTAATTGTCTTATCTAACAGTGCATGAGCATTATAAAATACTGTTTTATACAATCAATGCATGATTATTCTAATTTATAATTAGATATTAACTGTATAAAGTTAATATAAAATTATCTTTAATTAAAATTGTAATAAGAGTCTCTTCCAGACTGTGCAAAATCATTGCATGTATTGTAAGCATTTTTAACTTAAGAAAAGGGATGTTACAAACATCGATTATATCGATTAATGTTTTACATCACTACCTTATGTGGTGTACGTCACTATTGTCGGATAGATATAAAAGGAATTGTTGTGTCATGTCGTATCCTCTGTAACCTCTCTGTAATAAATAAATCAGTGTATATTTATAATAATAATAATATGGACAAATTACACATATTGCTCTAATCACAAACTAAGCTCTAGGCTAGAAAAACGTACTAATATTTTTTTGCCACGGGTGGGAATCGAACCCACGACCCCTGGATACAACGCCAAAGGCGCAACCACTAGTCTACGGAGGCTGTTTATTTCTCTAATCGTGGTGTATTATTTTAAACGTTCCATTTGAAGAATAAAACATTATATTTATTTTAAATTTCATACATATCCTAAATGTTATTTTGGCGTTTAGACTGTCGGGCGTGTCGGAACAACGTGTAAACCCACCTACTAAGGCAAATTTTGCATACAAATGTAACTAAATAGGCACCGATGCGAGAGTTAATAAGGGAATAAACAGAGACCGCGGTCGGTTTGGCTAATATTTTTGTTACAATTGCCATTAAACATTGATGGTTTTCTATTACTTAAATAATTTATTTTGAAAAACGTGCAATAGAAACTTGTATGGATATACATTCTGCCAAGAAAGTACTGGAATTCTATAAATTAAAAAGCTCTCATGACGAAATTATTTTTGTCGCTAGGTTGGAACATTGCGATTTTTACAATGGATACAAATTTGGATCAATCTGTTTAAATTGCCATGTGCATTACAAATATAATTTATTTTGCTGAAGCGCTGAAATTGTTACATAAGTCTTATAGTCAATCGAATTTATTGAAAAACGGTCGCGATGTGGTGGAAGGTTTGCATCAATATTGAAGCAAGCCTTCCACCATATCGTTAAAGTAAAAGAAATGGTGACTGAAAATGGTCGTATAAGTTTGAAAGAGATTTAAAATGTCTGTGTTTCACGAACAATTTATCACGTTTTCAACAATTTTGGGCATGAAGCGAGTATCGAAATACCTGAATTTTCTGCAAAAAAATAATTGCGAAAAGTCTATAAAGATTTAATAAAACATATTAATTCCAAGCCCACATTGTAACTGGTAAAAATACATGAGTTTACAAGTTTTACATGTAAACCAGTTAACTCGGAACAAGGACGTCCGACTGTGGCGAAATCGAAAAATTCATTGTCAAACTCGATCAAAAGTGCAGATTATGTTCACAGCGTTGCGTGGCGTTTGAGAGACAAAATTTGTCGAAAAAGACCGATTTGTAGAAAGAAAAGTCATAGATTTTCCACCACGATAACGCGCCATCTCACAAGGCTATCGTTGTAAACGAATTTCTGGACAAAACTCAAGAAATCTTAACGAATAGCCACCGTATTCACCTGATATGGCTCCAGCCGACTAAGTATTTTTTTAGGTGGGGGTCTCTGTCTTCGTTCGACCGACCGACTGATTTCATTACCACAAACCGACGAGTGATCTAGTATATTTATATATTTCGGTTTTAGTCTGTGGGTTCATAGGTTTTTAGAGGTTATTGCATCGATATTTAGGATGCGGTTACGTAGCGAGCAGTTAATTTGTCGATAAAGCAGCGAGGCTATTAAATAGACTCGTAATGCAAATTTGTCTGTCGATGCCTTTTTCGTAATCGCAAATATATATTTATCATAGTGGGAGCGACCAATGCTGTTAAACAACAATGTATTGGTTGACCCCATTCACTGTCGGGCGTGTCGGCGCACGGGGAACAACGTTTACTGTCGGGCGTGTCGGCGCACGGGGAACAACGTTTACTGTCGGGCGTGTCGGCGCACGGGGAACAACGTTTACTGTCGGGCGTGTCGGCGCACGGGGAACAACGTTTACTGTCGGGCGTGTCGGCGCACGGGGAACAACGTTTACTGTCGGGCGTGTCGGCGCACGGGGAACAACGTTTACTGTCGGGCGTGTCGGCGCACGGGGAACAACGTTTACTGTCGGGCGTGTCGGCGCACGGGGAACAACGTTTACTGTCGGGCGTGTCGGCGCACGGGGAACAACGTTTACTGTCGGGCGTGTCGGCGCACGGGGAACAACGAGGCGGCTAACTCGCAAAGTAATAATTCGCAGACGGAAATGGTTGGCCATACTAACTCCTACTAACCTCAGATTGCAAATAAGAATAACCAAGTTCTTCCAAGTTCTCTAACTTTGATGTAATTAACAATTTTATTTTACTTAGTCTGCCATAAATATTGTAATAAAGAAAAAAGAAACTATTTCAAATAATATTTATTACTTTTACAGTGTGTTAGTTTAATACATAAATATAAAACAATTTAATATATAAAAAGCTTATTCGAAGTGGTCTCCATTGGCTGCAATACAGTCCTTTAAACGTTGAGGCCAGTTATCAATTGAAGCACGCACTCTTACCATGGGAAAATTCTTCACTGCCAATCGTATGGATTGTTTAAGGATTCCAAATTATCATGGCGTTTAGAGCAAGCCGTACTCTCTAAATTTGACCATAAATCATAATCCAGCGGATTAAGATCGGGACTAGACGACGGCCAGTGTTCAGCTCTGATGAAGTCCGAAACGTTTGCCCATCCCTAGTTGGGGGTTCTGCGGTGCGCTGGTGGGAGAAACACTGTTAGCCCCGGCGGGATTACTGTAAACTATAATAACTACAAATTGTATTATTAATTAATATTTTAAATAATAATAATTATGAAGATAAACAAAAACTATATAATTTGTAGCATTAATCTATTGTGGTGATTATAATCAGACGTGGTGATGTTCCGCATTCGGCGACACCGTATTCATGTTGTTCGGGAAGTAGGACCGTTCTCACTCGATAACACAAGCAGTCTGCGAGATTAGCAAAGTGTATTCACCTCCGCCGCTATCTGCGCAGGCGTCGCGGGTCTGATAGCGGACAAACTTCGGTGGGTGATCATTCGGAAGAGCACATATTTTCTGTTTATTTATATATTTTTGAGAACAAACACTCTTCACTTAGTTTTATCTAAAACAAAACAAAGGCGACACAGCGACTGAGGCGACATGTAAAGCGTGCGGCGCTTACATTAATTTACTCGTATATTTAAAGTTGTAATAAATATTAATTGAAACTTTTGTGTTGTAGTTGCAGTGGGCAATCCAAAGGTTTGGCCGCGACCTGACGACTCTATCTCTTGGGTCAATGAATCAAATGCACATATTTCCAGCGGCCGAGAAATGTGGCCATATCAGTAACGTCTCGAGCTCCGTCGCGACACTCGAGAGCGCGATAACCAACGCTGTGCGCCCCGCAGAGCGTCTACGTTTGTGCGACACGCCGAGAGAGAGTCCAACTAATACGGCACGGTGCGCATGCCAACATAGCCACATGATGACGACAGCAAGCGCGCGCGGGACTCGTGTCCGCTGTCCCGGGAATGCGACGCGCGGGACCCGTGTCCCGCGGGGCCACACATACAAGTACTACTCCCCGCTCCGACGACTATATAAATAAAACTTAGTCAGAATGAGCAATGACATTCTCAAACGGTTGATTAAATGTGGATGCTGTGCCACTGGACGTTCATGTAGTAAAGCGCCTCCAGATATATTCTAAATCTAACTAACTCCTGAGCTCTCTGACACACATTCTGTGGTCATTCGTCACACACTTTATACTACCACTGCTGCCTATCTACTAAGTTTAATGGGTGTTACTTCTTCTTAATCTTGGTTGCATCCTGGTGCTGACGTGCTTGGAATCCTAGAGGGACGCTGCTGCAGGCTCTCTGTCATAGCTGAGATTGTTTCTTTTTAATCTTTAACTTAACATATAGCTTAAACTCTGCATGTGAGCCAGTATTCAGAAAGTCTACTACTTATCTGCCTACTGCTTGGTTTTTCACTCTACAAGCCTTCTCTTACTACTGCTACTCTACTCCAAGTGCATGGCGCTCTTCTACTCCTTTCTGAACATCGTCTCATACTGCTTGCTCATCACAATAAATCTTAAGGGTCTTGGAGACCATGGTTGTGAGAGTGTCTGGGCCAATCAAAACGCTTCACCCACACCCTGAACTTTTACTTTACTTGATGTAACCGTTATCTATCTTTGTAGAATTGTGTAATCTTAATAAAACTTAAATCTAAATTAGTCAATAAATCTTGTAAACCTAACATTTAAATATTTAAATTATTGTTTTGTAATATAAATTGTAGTGCAAGTCATAACTGTAGTAACCAACACTTCTCTGTACAACACATACTAGTATTAGATACCTAGCTCATAATTGGTAGACCTGTGACAGCACCAAAGCGCCAGCTCACCACTCTTTATTCTCTCTTTTTTTGTATACCTTTTAATAATTTACTAGATTTCTTCAATTCTCTAGTTTAACTACTTACTTTGTAACTTTATAAATATATGTTTATACCTTAAATTACACAACTGCATTTGTATTATTTGTATTTAATCTCCTCTTAGGCTGCCTTTAGGACTTCTGCTTTATTCTCAGCGCTATAAGGTATACCTTATAAGAGTCTCATTGGCAATCTATAACTCAATTTTTACCTACATATGCTTTACTGCTACCTAAAAGCTGAGAGTAGGGCAAAAGTATTATATGTGTACAGGAGTGAGTTGGTAAGATTTTCAGATATTTGTAGAATAGGTTGGTATGGTCGTCAGATATGTGTTCAGGAGTGAGTTAGTTAGATCGTCAGATATGTGTACAGGAGTAAGTTGGTAAGATTTTCAGATGTGTGTAGGATGAGTTGGTATGATCGTCCGATATGTGTACAGAAGTGAGTTAGTAAGATCGTCAGATATGTGTAGAGTGAGTTAGTATGGTCGTCAGACATCTGCCCATGAGTGAGTTGGTATGGTCGTCAGATAAGTGTACAGGAGTTAGTTAGCAAGATGGGGTGAGTTGGTATGATCGTCAGATGTGTTCAAGGGTTAGCTGGTATGGTCGTCACATGTTTTCAGGGGTGAGTGGTAGAGTCGTCAGATATGGTCGTCACATGTTTTCAGGGGTAAGTGATATGGTCGTCACATGTTTTCAGGGGTGAGCTCGTATGGTCGTCACATGTTTTCAGGGGTAAGTGGTATGGTCGTTAGATATGTGCTCAGGGATGAGTTGGTATGGTAGTCAGATATGTGCTCAGGGATGAATTGGTAGGTCGTCAGATGTATTCAGGGGTGAGCTGGTATGGTTTTCACATGTTTTCAGGGGTGAGTTCGTATGGTCGTCAGATAAGTGTTCAGGAGTGAGCTGGTATGGTCGTCAGATGTGTTCAGGGGTGAGTTGGTATGGTCGTCAGATGTGTTCAGGGGTGAGTTGGTATGTTCGTCAGATATGTGTTCAGGGGTGAGTGGTTTGGTCGTCAGATACGTGTTCAGGAGTGAGCTGGTATGGTCGTCAGATGTGTTCAGGGGTGAAGTAGTATGGTCGTCAGATGTGTTTAGAAGTGAGCTGGTATGGTCGTCAAATGTTTTTAGGGGTGAGTTGGTATGGTCGTCAGATACGTGTCCAGGGGTGAGTGGTATGGTCGTCAGATACGTGTTCAGGAGTGAGCTGGTATTCGTCACATGTTTTCAGGGGTGAGTTGGTATGGTCGTCAGATACGTGTTCAGGGGTGAGTGGTGTGGTCGTCAGATACGTGTTCAGGAGAGAGTTGGTACGTTCATCAGATATGTTTTCAGAGGTGAGTGGTATGGTCGTCAGATATGTGCTCAGGGATGAGTTGGTATGGTCGTCAGATGTGTTTCAGGGGTGAGCTGGTATGGTCGTGCTTGAGCTCCGGAATTCCGGTTTTGACAAAATTCCGAATTCCGACATATTTCAGTATCGTTTTGTAATACCGGAATTGGTGAGGCGTAGCGTGTCAATAACAGCTTGACCGCATTGACGTTCTTGAAATTTCCCTGCCAACCAAATTCCTAGCAATTCTTGGACCAGGGGTCGAAACTCAAATGTATGGGATTTGACGTTTCTCTTCAATCGAGTACGTATACATTTTTATGAATCGACGCGTAGATTGGTATGTCGATGCAGCTTCCTCCTGTACCACATTTTTAAGGGATGCCTTGAAATCTGGAATTCCCTAACTGAAATGCTTAATATTAAAACCCAACACTGGAATTCAAAAATTGTCCGATATTCAAGCCCTAGTCGTCGCATGTTTTCAGGGGTTAGGGAGCGTTCAAGTATTACGTAACGCAATTTGGGGGGAGGGGGGGGGGGGTCTTGTAAAACGTTACGATGCATTACTGGGGCGGGAGGGGGTTTTCCAACAACGTGTTACGTAACATTGTTTTTTTTTTATTTAAATAAAAAAAAATGGGAATTAAAATCTCCTAAGTTGGCAACTCTTTTTTATTTATTATCGCAAACGCGTTTAAAACAAAAATTCTTCAAGAATTGCGTTACGTAATACTTGAACGCTTCCTTAGTTGGTATGGTCGTCAGACAGCCTCTGTAGACTAGTGGTCTTACCCCTTTGGCGTTGTATCCGGAGGTCGTGGGTTCGATTCCCACCCATGGCAACAAAATATTAGTACCTACGCTTTTTCTGTACAGTTTGTCATGGTCTGGGTGTTTATAAAATAAAATATGTATTATATCGTTGCTTCTGGTACACATAGTACAAGCCTAGAGCTTAGTTTGTGACCAAAGCCATATGTGTAAATTGTCCAACATATTATTTAAAAAAAAAAACGTTTTCAGGGGTGAGTGGTATGGTCGTCAGATACGTGTTCAGGGGTGAGCTGGTATGGTCGTCAGATGTGTTCAGGGGTGGTTTGGTACGGTCGTCACATGTTTTTAGGGGTGAGCTGGTATGGTCATCACATATGTGTTCAGTGGTGAGCTGGTATGGTCATCACATATATATATTTTATGAACTCATAAATTTCTAAACTTTGACCCAAAAGTTTTAAATAAGAGAAACCATAATGTTGCTCCTACACACGTCGCTAGAACCATAATGTTGCTCCTACACACGTCGCTAGAACCATAATGTTGCTCCTACACACGTCGCTAAAACCATAATGTTGCTCCTACACACGTCGCTAGAACCATAATGTTGCTCCTACACACGTCGCTAAAACCATAATGTTGCTCCTACACACGTCGCTAAAACCATAATGTTGCTCCTACACACGTCGCTAAAACCATAATGTTGCTCCTACACACGTCGCTAAAACCATAATGTTGCTCCTACACACGTCGCTAAAACAACCTTCGCTACACAACAGTACGCTAAACAATCATCTTATTTATATAATAAAATAAATAAAATGTTAAATATGTATCCTATGAGATATTATGACTGTAAATATATCTCTCACTAACTGGCTAAAATCTTTAAGCTATGAACAGACAGACAGACTTTTGCAAATTGTTTCTTAACCTAAAAATTTATGCATTTTTTATAAATTCCTTTATAGGATAATCTTATATTAAATTTTTTTTAAAGATAAAAATGCAATGAACAAATTCCTGGTGGCGGGACTCGAACCCACAAACCTCGCTATCGCGGCAAGGCGCTCAACCGCTGAGCCAACCAGGTTCCAGTCAGCCCTCACGAATTTTGTCATTGCTTGTTATCTACTTATACACAGACGCCCTCTATTAGCTTTCTTCTAATAACTCTTATACGAGTGAAGTCAGAAGTCCTAGTTTCTAACACTAGATGGCAAAATTCCTTTATAGGATAATCTTATATTAATTTTTTTTTAAAGATAAAAGATAACAAGCAATGACAAAATTCGTGAGGGCTGACTGGAACCTGGTTGGCTCAGCGGTTGAGCGCCTTGCCGCGATAGCGAGGTTTGTGGGTTCGAGTCCCGCCACCAGGAATTTTTTCATTGCATTTTTATCTTTAAAAAAAATTTAATATAAGATTATCCTATAAAGGAATTTATAAAAAATGCATAAATATAAAATACTGAAAAAAGTAAAAACAAAAAACAGACTCCTCTGCCATCTAGTGTTAGAAACTAGGACTTCTGACTTCACTCGTATAAGAGTTATTAGAAGAAAGCTAATAGAGGGCGTCTGTGTATAAGTAGATAACAAGCAATGACAAAATTCGTGAGGGCTGAATGGAACCTGGTTGGCTCAGCGGTTGAGCGCCTTGCCGCGATAGCGAGGTTTGTGGGTTCGAGTCCCGCCACCAGGAATTTTTTCATTGCATTTTTATCTTTAAAAAAAAATTTAACCTAAAAATGGTATAAATAACTTTTAAATCAAACAAAATGTAGTAAAATTATGTAAATCATTATTGTACAATTATTATACACAAACCCCACTCATACAAACACACAATTATCCACATTCAGACAAACTGTAGTATACTTAAGTACCTTTTATGTGAAAATCCCACGTTACTTTTGTTTTTATGTAATTATGGAAAAGTAGTTACTCATTTATTGTTACTTTTATATGTAGCTATGGAAGAGTAGTATACCTACTATTATGTTAAACTCTAAGGAAAGGTACTATTTGTTTTTTTGTAGCCATAGAAAGTAAATTTAATTTATGTTACCTATGTTAATTTATTGTTACTTTTATTTATTTTTTACATAGTTTATTATTTTTTTTAATAGAAGAGTAAGGCCTTCTGACACAGGTATTGTTTACCTACAAGAAGGCCTTCAGCACTGTTTAAAATTTGTAATATATTGAAATAAAATAAATAATTTATTTATTTATTATTTATATATGTTTTTAGGGGTTAGTGGTAGGTCGTCAGATATGTGTTTAGCGGCCACATTCTGTTTCTTTTACCGGAAACGACGAAATATGAATATGATAAAAATGACATTGAACAATCAGCAACAACAATAACTTAAAAGGTCAAGAACTTTATTGCCTTGTGCCGCCGGGGTGGAGTTGGTATGGTTGTCAGATATGATGTCAGGGGTGAGCTGGAGCCAAGAGTTTCAATCAGTTAACGATGTCTCTATTACTTGGCAAGACCGCCGAGCGCTCTCGTTGCCACCTCCCAGATGCAAAAACCCTCATGTCAGTTTCGGTTTTAGTCTGTAGTCCATAACCAATATCATATTTATTATTTATGTTATACATACGAGTATCTACATTTTAGTTATTACATTTGTTTTAAAGATAAATTGGTGTGAAAAGGATCCTGGCGGATGGACCGGTGTGAAGTTAGCAGCCAAAAGTTAGCAGAAAATATAATCCGACTGATTTAAAGAGTCATTTCAAAGTGTTCATAATTTGTGTATGGGCGACCTCCGCTGAAATGATTTTAACCACGCTTAAGGCTTAGAGGCCATCACCACCCTCCCTCCATACCAATCTCCAGGTGGTATCTCGCGTCCGTCATGGTCAAAATCTCAATTTAGAAGAATCCAGCAGCCAATTTACTCTTTTGATAACTTGTCTATGGACGACCTCTACTGAAATACTTTTAACCATGCTCAAAGCTTAGAGACCACCACCACCCTCTCTCCATATCAATCTGTAGGTGGTATCTCGCGTCGGTCATGCTCAAAATCTCAAATTAGAAGATTCCAGCGGCCAATTTACACTTTTGATAACTAGTCTATGGGTGACCTCTGCTGAAATGATTTTAACCATGCCTAAAGGTTAGAGGCCACCACCACCCTATCTCCATATCAATCTCCAGGTGGTATCTCGCGTCCGTCATGGTCAAAATCTCAATTTAGAAGAATCCAGCAGCCAATTAACACTTTTGATAACTTGTCTATGGGCGACCTCTGCTGAAATAATTTTAACCACGCTCAAAGCTTAGAGACCACCACCACCCTCTCTCCATATCAATCTGTAGGTGGTATCTCGCGTCGGTCATGCTCAAAATCTCAAATTAGAAGATTCCAGCGGCCAATTTACACTTTTGATAACTTGTCTATGGGTGACCTCTGCTGAAATGATTTTAACCATGCCTAAAGGTTAGAGGCCACTGCCACCCTATCTCCATATCAATCTCCAGGTGGTATCTCGCGTCGGTCATAGTCAAAATCTCAATTTAGAAGAATCCAGCAGCCAATTTACTCTTTTGATAACTTGTCTATGGACGACCTCTGCTGAAATAATTTTAACCATGCTCAAAGCTTAGAGACCACCACCACCCTATCTCCATATCAATCTGTAGGTGGTATCTCGCGTCGGTCATGGTCAAAATCTCAAATTAGAAGATTCCAGCGGCCAATTAACACTTTTGATAACTAGTCTATGGGTGAACTCTGCTGAAATGATTTTAACCATGCCTAAAGGTTAGAGGCCACCACCACCCTATCTCCATATCAATCTCCAGGTGGTATCTCGCGTCGGTCATGGTCAAAATCTCAATTTAGAAGAATCCAGCAGCCAATTTACACTTTTGATAACTTGTCTATGGACGACCTCTGCTGAAATAATTTTAACCATGCTCAAAGCTTAGAGACCACCACCACCCTATCTTCATATCAATCTGTAGGTGGTATCTCGCGTCGGTCATGGTCAAAATCTCAAATTAGAAGATTCCAGCGGCCAATTAACACTTTTGATAACTAGTCTATGGGTGAACTCTGCTGAAATGATTTTAACCACGCTCAAAGCTTAGAGACCACCACCCCCTCTCTCCATATCAATCTGTAGGTGGTATCTCGCGTCGGTCATGCTCAAAATCTCAAATTAGAAGATTCCAGCGGCCAATTTACACTTTTGATAACTTGTCTATGGGTGACCTCTGCTGAAATGATTTTAACCATGCCTAAAGGTTAGAGGCCACTGCCACCCTATCTCCATATCAATCTCCAGGTGGTATCTCGCGTCGGTCATAGTCAAAATCTCAATTTAGAAGAATCCAGCAGCCAATTTACACTTTTGATAACTTGTCTATGGGTGACCTCTGCTGAAATGATTTTAACCATGCCTAAAGGTTAGTGGCCACTACTACCCTATATCCATATCAATCTCAAGGTGGTATCTCGCGTCCGTCATGGTCAAAATCTCAATTTAGAAGAATCCAGCAGCCAATTTACACTTTTGATAACTTGTCTATGGGTGACCTCTGCTGAAATGATTTTAACCATGCCGAAAGCTTAGAGACCACCAGCACCCTATCTCCATATTAATCTCCAGGTGGTATCTGGCGTCGGTCATGCTCAAAATCTCAAATTAGAAGATTCCAGCGGCCAATTTACAATTTTGATAACTTGTCTATGGGTGACCTCTGCTGAAATGATTTTAACCATGCCTAAAGGTTAGAGGCCACCACCATCCTATCTCCATATCAATCTCCAGGTGGTATCTCGCGTCCGTCATGGTCAAAATCTCAATTTAGAAGAATCCAGCAGCCAATTAACACTTTTGATAACTTGTCTATGGGCGACCTCTGCTGAAATAATTTTAACCACGCTCAAAGCTTAGAGACCACCACCACCCTCTCTCCATATCAATCTGTAGGTGGTATCTGGCGTCGGTCATGCTCAAAATCTCAAATTAGAAGATTCCAGCGGCCAATTTACAATTTTGATAACTTGTCTATGGGTGACCTCTGCTGAAATGATTTTAACCATGCCTAAAGGTTAGAGGCCACCACCATCCTATCTCCATATCAATCTCCAGGTGGTATCTCGCGTCCGTCATGGTCAAAATCTCAATTTAGAAGAATCCAGCAGCCAATTTACACTTTTGATAACTTGTCTATGGGTGACCTCTGCTGAAATGATTTTAACCATGCCTAAAGGTTAGAGGCCACCACCACCCTATCTCCATATTAATCTCCAGGTGGTATCTCGCGTCCGTCATGGTCAAAATCTCAATTTAGAAGAATCCAGCAGCCAATTAACACTTTTGATAACTTGTCTATGGGCGACCTCTGCTGAAATAATTTTAACACGCTCAAAGCTTAGAGACCACCACCACCCTCTCTCCATATCAATCTGTAGGTGGTATCACGCGTCGGTCATGCTCAAAATCTCAAATTAGAAGATTCCAGCGGCCAATTTACACTTTTGATAACTTGTCTATGGGTGACCTCTGCTGAAATGATTTTAACCATGCCTAAAGGTTAGAGACCACCACCACCCTATCTCTATATCAATCTCCATGTGGTATCTCGCGTCCGTCATGCTCAAAATCTCAAATTAGAAGATTCCAGCTGCCAATTTACACTTTTGATAACTTGTCTATGGGTGACCTCTGCTGAAATGATTTTAACCATGCCTAAAGGTTAGGGGCCACCACCACCCTATCTCCATATTAATCTCCAGGTGGTATCTCGCGTCCGTCATGGTCAAAATCTCAATTTAGAAGAATCCAGCAGCCAATTAACACTTTTGATAACTTGTCTATGGGCGACCTCTGCTGAAATAATTTTGGAGCATGGTTAAAATTATTTCAGCAGAGGTCGCTCATAGACTAGTTATCAAAAGAGTAAATTGGCTGCTGGATTCTTCTAAATTGAGATTTTGAGCATGACCGACGCGAGATACCACCTGGAGATTGATATGGAGATAGGGTGGTGGTGGCCTCTAACCTTTAGGCATGGTTAAAATCATTTCAGCAGAGGTCACCCATAGACAAGTTATCAAAAGTGTAAATTGGCTGCTGGATTCTTCTAAATTGAGATTTTGACCATGACGGACGCGAGATACCACCTGGAGATTGATATGGAGATAGGGTGGTGGTGGCCTCTAACCTATAGGGATGGTTAAAATCATTTCAGCAGAGGTCACCCATAGGCAAGTTATCAAAAGTGTAAATTGGCCGCCGGAATCTTCTAATTTGAGATTTTGAGCATGACCGACGCGAGATACCAACAACAGATTGATATGGAGGGAGGGTGGTGGTGGTCTCTAAGCTTTGAGCATGGTTAAAATTATTTCAGCAGAGGTCGCCCATAGACAAGTTATCAAAAGTGTAAATTGGCTGCTGGGTTCTTCTAAATTGAGATTTTGACCATGACGGACGCGAGATACCACCTGGAGATTGATATGGAGATAGGGTGGTGGTGGCCTCTAACCTATAGGGATGGTTAAAATCATTTCAGCAGAGGTCACCCATAGACAAGTTATCAAAAGTGTAAATTGGCCACTGGAATCTTCTAATTTTTTCGATTTTGAGCATGACCAACGCGAGATACCACCTACAGATTGATATGGAGGGAGGGTGGTGGTGGTCTCTAAGCTTTGAGCAGCATTAAAATTATTTCAGCAGACGTCGCCCATAGACAAGTTATCAAAAGTATAAATTGGCTGCTGGATTCTTCTAAATTGAGATTTTGACCATGACGGACGCGAGATACCACCTGGAGATTGATATGGAGATAGGGTGGTGGTGGCCCCTAACCTTAAGGCATGGTTAAAATCATTTCAGCAGAGGTCACCCATAGACAAGTTATCAAAAGTGTAAATTGGCTGCTGAATTCTTCTAAATTGAGATTTTGACCATGACGGACGCGAGATACCACCTGGAGATTGATATGGAGATAGGGTGGTGGTGGCCTCTAACCTATAGGGATGGTTAAAATCATTTTAGCAGAGGTCACCCATAGACAAGTTATCAAAAGTGTAAATTGGCCGCTGGAATCTTCTAATTTGAGATTTTGAGCATGACCGACGCGAGATACCACCTACAGATTGATATGGAGAGAGGGTGGTGGTGGTCTCTAAGCTTTGAGCAGCATTAAAATTATTTCAGCAGAGGTTGCCCATAGACAAGTTATCAAAAGTGTAAATTGACTGCTGGATTCTTCTAAATTGAGATTTTGACCATGACGGACGCGAGATACCACCTGGAGATTGATATGGAGATGGTGTGGTGGTGGCCTCTAACCTTTAGGCATGGTTAAAAACATTTCAGCAGAGGTCACCCATAGACCAGTTATCAAAAGTGTAAATTGTCAGCTGGGATCTTCTAATTTGAGATTTTGAGCATGACGGACGCGAGATACCACATGGAGATTGATATGGAGATAGGGTGGTGGTGTCCTCTCAGCTTTGAGCATGGTTAAAATTATTTCAGCAGAGGTCGCCCATAGACAAGTTATCAAAAGTGTAAATTGGCTGCTGGATTCTTCTAAATTGAGATTTTGACCATGACGGACGCGAGATACCACCTGGAGATTGATATGGAGATAGGGTGGTGGTGGCCTCTAACCTTTGAGCATGGTTAAAATTATTTCAGCAGAGGTCGCCAATAGACAAGTTATCAAAAGTGTAAATTGGCTGCTGGATTCTTCTAAATTGAGATTTTGACCATGACGGACGCGAGATACCACCTGGAGATTGATATGGAGATAGGGTGGTGGTGGCCTCTAACCTTTAGGCATGGTTAAAATCATTTCAGCAGAGGTCACCCATAGACAAGTTATCAAAAGTGTAAATTGGCCGCTGGAATCTTCTAATTTGAGATTTTGAGCATGACCGACGCGTGATACCACCTGGAGATTGATATGGAGATAGGGTGGTGGTGGCCTCTAACCTTTAGGCATGGTTAAAATCATTTCAGCAGAGGTCACCCATAGACAAGTTATCAAAAGTGTAAATTGGCCGCTGGAATCTTCTAATTTGAGATTTTTAGCATGACCGACGCGAGATACCACCTACAGATTGATATGGAGAGAGGGTGGTGGTGGTCTCTAAGCTTTGAGCATGGTTAAAATTATTTCAGCAGAGGTCGTCCATAGACAAGTTATCAAAAGAGTAAATTGGCTGCTGGATTCTTCTAAATTGAGATTTTGACCATGACGGACGCGAGATACCACCTGGAGATTGATATGGAGATAGGGTGGTGGTGGCCTCCAACCTTTAGGCATGGTTAAAATCATTTCAGCAGAGGTCACCCATAGACAAGTTATCAAAAGTGTAAATTGGCCGCTGGAATCTTCTAATTTGAGATTTTTAGCATGACCGACGCGAGATACCACCTACAGATTGATATGGAGAGAGGGTGCTGGTGGTCTCTAAGCTTTCGGCATGGTTAACATTATTTTAGCAGAGGTTACCCATAGACAAGTTATCAAAAGTGTAAATTGGCCGCTGGAATCTTCTAATTTGAGATTTTGACCATGACTGACGCGAGATACCACTTTCAGATTGATATGGAGGGAGGGTGGTGGTGGCCTCTAAGCCTTAAGCGTGGTTAAAATCATTTCAGCGGAGGTCGCCTATAGACAAATTATGAAAACTTTGAAATGACTCTTTAAATCAGTCGGATTATATTTTCTGCTAACTTTTGGCTGCTAACTTCACACCGGTGCGGATGGGACTAGATCCTCGCTTTGGCGGCGAGGTAGGTACTCAGACACTGGGTCAACCAGGCTCCAGTCACCCCTCACTACATTTGTCATTGCTTGTTACATGACACAGACGCCCTCTGTGTGCTTTCTTCTAATTATTCTATATTAAAGTTAGAAGTCCTAGTTTCTAATACTAGATGGCAGATAAGTTTATTTTTTGTTTTTACTTTTATCAGTACTTTATATTTATTTATAAAAATATACTTTGGTTAGAATTTCTTATATATGCCAATTTCTGTTTATATAAAGAAATCGCCGTTTGTCGACGGTACACTTCGCGATTGTTTATTTTGATATGCCACCAGTCACTATCTTTGTTATTTGTATTCTTCCACCGGCGGGACCAGGCAAAGTTATTCACTATCACTAACTCATCGAAGTCCATCGGCTCAGCCAGTTGTAAATTAAAAAAAATCCATTTAGATGTCGAAAACCCGAAAATTAAGATGTTTTCCAATTAATACTACCTACTGAGTGGTTGTGTAGAACCTAGTACAGTATGTACCAAATGCGTTATATAGCATTTGTTGTTGATACCCGTTTGTGTACCTATAACTTGATACGAGATAATGTTTGCGTGATGATACCGGCGGCACCCTTACCGTGCATGTTCATGCCGCCGCTCAACAACACCATCGGGGCACATCCGCCCGGCGGCGCGGCACCCCGCGCGTCCCCTTCGCGCGGCCACGGAGCGACACCCCAGCCGCGTGCCATCCGCGACGCGGTCGGCGCCCGACTGGTGGCGCGCGCGAGCCACCTAAAAACCCTCCACCCGCCCGCGCGTCTGCGAGCGCGATACATTGCGCGGGCGGGAGGCGTCCGCCGGCCGACGCGCGATGCACGCCGCGCGGGAAGGGAGACCGGTCGGGGCAGATCGTGGGCGCCTTTACGTGAATACACAACTCTAGAACGAAGCAACAGCGACCGCTTCGGCGAGGCGAGAAAGTTACAAACATCCGTCACAATACTGTAATGGTCCGATCCCTAGCCGCTATTTGTTATTCTTCCAGTACTACCTTTTGTAAGAAAAAATATTTTTATAAAATCAACCAACTTTCCATAAAAATTCAATCGTTATTGTAACCGATTCTTGTTGGTTCCTTGGTTCCAACAATATACGCACTTTGATAGATGTTTTGTAGTCTAATGGCCTTATTCATAAAAACTTATTGAGGCCTTAAAGAACACTTTAGTTATAGAAGGTTTCCTCCCTTTTACCCATAATCATTTTTGTTGCTAATAAAAAGAGACAAAAACCTTTCATAACTAAAATGTTCTTCTCGAATAAGTTTTTATGAATACCGGTGAAAGTGTCCAGATCATATTATATCCCAAAAAGTAACTAACTATCTGTAGTCGTCTTGTGCATACAAATATTACAACTTCGCTGTTGGTCGAAGTTTATTTTTTGTTAATAATCTATACTAATATTATAAAGCTGAAGAGTTTGTTTGTTTGTTTGTTTGAACGCGCTAATCTCAGGAACTACTGATTCGAATTGAAAAAATATTTTCGTGTTGGATAATCCATTTATCGAGAAAGGCTATAGGCTATATAACATCACGCTACGACTAATAGGAGCGGAGTAACAAAGAAAAATGTTGCAAAAACGGGGAAAAATTATTCCTTTTAAGAGCGTACGCTGCGTAAACGGTTAAATTTAAACGCGCAGACAAAGTTGCGCGGGTCAGCTAGTAATTAATAATGTTCATAATTGTACGCAAAAATCTTTCTGATGTGGGTAATTTTTTTTTTTAATTAAAACATTAAACAAGTTTTTTTCTGATTTCGAAAAAAAAAAAATACCCAACATACAAAGATAATAAAAAAAAGTCGAAGTCAATACAAACAAAGTTTTCTTGATAAAAATTACAAAATAATAAGAAAAACGAAAAAATTTCAACATATTTTACAGCTTATTTTTCATATTAATTATGACCGGTGCCCAGATCAGCAAAAGGGGGTTAGGTTGGAAGAAAAAGGAATGTGATAAAGATGTTATTTAATCATTCCTTAAGGACGATGAAGAGTATGGCTACAGAGTTCACGCGATGACTCTAGAAGTACAGAATGAATGGCTTACTATGGGGGAAGTTTGTATTCCTCCAGCCCTGAAATGGCACACACTCATGTACGATTGGTCTCCGGCACTTATTAAGTTCTATCTTAATGCCTTTCAAATTTCCCTACCTGACCAGAGTAATCTGGTAAGATGGGGGAAGGCAACAGATAAGACATGTACATTGTGCGGTGTTGCTGTAGGGACTGCTAGGCATATACTTGCTGGGTGCAAAACTCTACTTGAAAAAGGTCATTATTCGCACCGAGATGATAAAGTTCTAGAAATGATTCGTGAAGCTGTAAGTCTCAGTATTGTTAGAGCCAGAAAAGGATTATCAACAAATGAAAGACTAACTACTTTTGTAAAGGAGGGACAACTCAAAAAAAGTCAAAGTAAACCTTTCTCAATCCTGGACAAAGCACAAGACTGGAAAATATTCATGGATACATTCAAAATACATTACAAGATTCCAGACAAACTAGCAGTTTCAGCCTATAGTCCAGACATACTTGTGTACTCTCGGTACTTGAAGAAAGTAATACTTATAGAACTCACCGTTCCGTGGGAAACAAACATACCTAAGGACCACAACATCAAGTCGAACAAATATTTTGATCTCACAAACGAAATTACTAGAAACGGATTTAAAACTCAACTTTATGCAGTGGAAGTTGGTGCAAGAGGAATTCCAGCAAAGTCTTTGCACCGTCTATTGAAGGATCTTTGCTTTCCGAGAACAGCCGTCGGAACTTTTATGGAGCGTGTTTCCAGGATGGCGCTAACAGGATCATATAGTATTTGGTTGTGTAGAGAGGGTAGTGAACACAGTGCAGGTGAGAGTTCAAAAGGCCTTTAAACCTACTTCGCGGTCTCAAGTCCGGGAACTCTGCAGTTCATTCCCCTGCCTTTTAACCACGCGATGGACCCGGCGGCACCTGCACGGTGAAGCCATGGTTAGCTAAGAACATTGTCTCGCTGGCTTAAAAAGAAATACAAATTATTGTGGGAAAACTACGTAATTATTAAAATATTTATTTGGTAAAGGAGAACATAAAATGTCAAGTCATATTTTGGAAATTATAAATTACAATATATATTAATAAAAACCGCACTACAAAAAATCAAGGCAAGCACACCGATAAGCATCGAGTCGTCACCAAAGGTCACTAGCTGAACTCCAAAACTATAAGACTACAGAAAAAGCCTACAAGTTGATTTCTTTCTCCCCCACAAATTCCACATTCAATTATAAACAAGATATACAATCCACGACGAGTTTCCTTTCTTTTTCGCTACCTACACGAGAAAAGTGATAATAAAAAAATCTCGTTGACCAATCATATTAAAAACAATTGTTCCTTATCACTAGACACACGTGAACTTGTGTAAATAGAAAATTAAATCTACAAACATTTCTAAACCGGTAGAGTCTAAGTTCGGAGAAGGCGACATTAAGGGTGCTGCTCGCTTAATTGTTTCCACCGACAACTTAGCACCAAACACATTGGTAACTTTGTTAATAAGCAATTAAAGATCCAGTCGCACACCTCCACCAAATATTCCGATTC
Source organism: Monopis laevigella (assembly GCA_947458855.1). Lineage (NCBI taxonomy): Eukaryota > Metazoa > Arthropoda > Insecta > Lepidoptera > Tineidae > Monopis > Monopis laevigella. The sequence goes on from OX381585.1 coordinate 26,178,039, forward strand.
TTTTACTATGTCAGCTGCTCGTCAATGGAATTTGCTTCCTCTGTGTATAAGACAGGCTCCAACCATCGGTGTATTTAAACGTCTACTCACCACTCATTATCTGAATAAGTAACTGCCAATTTTTCCTTTAGCATTTTCTGTTTTGATATGTACTATATGTATTATATTGTATGATTTATATAAGTAGTATATTATGTATTGAATGTATGTTTAAGTATTTACATGTAATATTTAAGTAGTTTATATACTATTCGCTATATGTCTTTTAAATTGTTATTTATTTGCTTTTGCACCCTGTGCATAATCTTTCACTCTCTCAAAGGTTAGCTGGTAGAAAATGCCTAAGGCATTAAGTTCGCCTATGTACAATTTTATTTTGTAATTTTGTGCAATAAAGTATTTTAAATAAAATAAATAAATAACTTTATCTGCATTGTATTGCAAACACCCGTCTCGATCTTCCAATATGCCCCTGGCTGATCCACCTAAACCAAATGACGTTCACCTACAAGTGACAGCTGAAGATATCCAATTGGCATATGACTGCAGGCAGGTTTTGATGGCCTTTCTCCACAGCATTTGAAAGATTTGACCAGATATATTTTAGGCGATGCAAGAGACGAGCTTTTATTAGACTTAACAGATCTAATAAACCTAATGCTTTCTGGCTGTATAAATCATAATATAATAGATATTTTATACGGATACCAACCTATGTGCCCTTATTAAGAAAGATGGCGATATTCGACCTATTGATGTAGGTACAGTTTATCGTCGCGTCGTCTTGTCGCTAAGATTGGCTTCGTTCTATATCAGAACCACTTAGACAATACTTTCAGTCTTTAAAATTAGGTTTTGGCTCCAGAGGTGGATGTGAATGATGTGCCGCAATCCGCTCTCTGCGAATTTTCCTTCAAAATAATACTGGAGAAACTGATCTTAAACTGGATATTAAGAATTTTTATTTTTTACTTTGCCTTTAACTCGGTAGACCAGCCCGCTCTGCTGACACAAGTAAAAATTCATGCACCCCTATAAATTTATTTGGCAATGGTACAATAATACTTCCAAATTATAAAAAAAAAACATCTGCTTTATATATTACGTAAAAAATACCTCTAAGCCATTATTAAATGCTCTCTTTTAGCGGTCTTGTACTATAAACCGATGACAAAATGCTGGGAGGGATACATTGGTGATATTTCGAATATCTAATCCCCCACATCTAATAGGTAACGAGGCTTGAACCCAGGAGCGGTCATTGAAATCCATGTTAAAAATATCTGTTATTATGTTTTTGATAGCTTTATCTACTGTGTTAAGTAGATTTGGATGTTGCCATAAATTACAGCAGCGTAGAACGTATATACATTATGGAAAAAAGAGACAATGCCGGACGGACTGTTTATAAGAATGCGAATTTTCATTATTCGCCACCTTTCCTATGTACCAAATGTTGTCCTTTGTTATAGTTATCTAATGCCCGATTTCTCCAACTCTAAGGGAGCTAACTAAGTTAAGGGATAACTAATGACAGTTTCATAGCAAATATTAGGGGCTCCTTTAGAGTTAGAAATCGTTGGTGAAATCGGGCATAAGTCTCTCGTATTTATGTACTTTGTTAGATAGTTACCATATTTTTGTAGATGTAGATGTTTACAAGGTCAGGTTTAGTTTTGTTTGATAAGTATAGGTTGATTCATGGTAGTGCACTAACTATTACTAGAAATATTATGCAGTTTTGATAAGTAGACAACATACATAATTGCTCGTACATACTCATTTATTTTCCCAATTAAGTACGTAGGTTGCTTAATAATAAATACCATAGACTAAGAAAATATACTGAGGCAATGTTTTAAATGTATTATTCGCACTTATATTATTCCACTATTATTTATTTTATGCCTAAACACCGAAAAGCAATATTTAGTTTCATAGACAATGTAGTGTGCCTTATGGCTTCCGGATCTTCTTAGGTTAAAATACCTATGCAGCAGACATCCTAAAATAAAATTGTTTTATGATCTACGTACTTACTACTAAGTACTGTAACCCCTAGTATTTGGAACGCAACCTATGGCTGGAGAGGGCTGACCATATTATTCTTAAATTAATTTCCTATTTTTAAATAATTTGAAGGTCCACGGACATGTGACGGGAGACAATAGAAGTAGAAGATTATTCGTTCGGACTAGGTTAGAAAAAGCAGCGAATTCCTGCAGTAATTTAAATATATTAAAGATACATATTAATTTGTAGTAAATAAAATATAAATGATAATGGATGGTAACTCAATAAAACAAGTCCAAAAATATAAATAAGAATTTTAATTTATTTCCAAAGAGTTAGGTAGGTAATGTAACAGTCACAAAAACGGCTGTTACAAATTGGTGGAGGCGCCGGGTAAACGAAAAAACACGTAAGGTAAAGAAAACCCATAAAAAGGTATCATATTGAGTATTGTGAGTGCATAGAAGAATATAAAGAAAAAGAAGTGATTGTCAATCGGATGTCAAAAAAATATATATATGGAGGAATGAAGAAATAATTTTATATAACTAATCGAAAGGAGATTTATTGTGGTAATGTTGTATCGGTAAACAGGTCAGTGGTTAATATTTTTTTATAAAAATGGCAGAGGTAGAGTATTTTTCGGGGAATATTAATGAAGATGTGGAGGAGTTCATCGTATGTTTTGACAAAATAGCGGCATTGTATAGATGGGACAATGATCAAAAGAAGGCGGCTATAGGTGTTTATTTAAGAGAACCAGCGTTAACATACTATAGTTATATCGTTAGGGAGTGTACAGATTTTAATGAACTGGCTTCGATGCTTAAACAAGAATTTAAGTGTCAAATATCGTATATGGGGCTTTAATTCACAGCAAAAAGAATTATCACTATTAAATTATTATTATAAAATATGCGCTTTGGCGAAAAAAGCGAAAGTAGAAGATGATAAAATCATATGTGATACTTTCCTAAAAGGATTAAATATTAATCACAAACAACACTTCGCGTATCAGGGACAATTAACATTGAATAGGATAAAAGAAATAGTAGTGCAGTTCGACAATATTTATTCAATGAATGGTAATACGTCATACAATTTAATTGGTAATATGGGGATGCCAACGCAAGGCAACTTAGATTATCGTGCATATGGAGACGTTGATCAACAACGAGGTAGGAGACAAAATTCACCGCAGAATTATAATTTTACACCTAATACGTATTACACTAATAATTATAGATACAATTTAAGACCGAAGACGCGTCCGAATAACAGATTCGTGGCACCAGTACGGAATCCATACATGCAAAGGCGTGAGCATGTATACAACAGCAACAGTAGAAGTGGACCCAATCGAGTGAATACACAAGTGGAACGTAATAACACCAGTGTTGTGGACAACAGTGCCAGTGTATATGGACAGGTGGACGATGTGGTGACTTTTGAGCGAAATGAAATCACCCCCATAACAACGTCAAATTCAGGTCAGTGCAATTTTTCACCAACGTCTATAATAGACAATTCAGTTAATTTATTAATAGAAAATACAGAGTCTTTGATTAGTAATGGGAAAGATAGTAATAATACGAAAGAAGTAGAGATTAAAGAAGATAAAATATTAATAATTAAAGATGAGGTTAGGGAAATAGAGAAAATTGTTGATACAGAGCCGATAATGGCACATGAAGAAGATAATCAGGAGATGCGTTTTGAAGAAAATAATGTTATAGATTTTGAAAAAGTAGCAGTAGAACAGTCAAGTGTACTATTAAATAATGATTTGGCTGATGAGGTTCCCATTCCGAGTTTAGAGTCTAGGAATGATATATTGATAGTGATAAATAAAGTTGTTGAGAATGAAGTCCCAATTCTTGAGTCAAATAATGACGTATCAATTAATAATATAGATTATAAAAATATAAATAAAAAGGTACGTGTTGAGAAGAAACAATATGACAAATTAATACATGTAGGTTTAGGATATAAGGTAGGTGTAGGCTATAAAAATAAGAATGTATATAATAAAATAAAAGACATACAAAGTCCATTACATATAGACGAGCATCCGATGAAACATAAATTTAAAAATAAGTATGTAAATAGTATGTATATGTTAGGTTTCAATAAAAAGAAGAAAACAAAATGGAAATATAAAAGGATAATTTAATGTTAGATTAGAAAGTTAGTTAATTATGCTTAGTATATATGTTATTTATTGTTAAAGTTAAAATATGTATATATAAAAATGCATAGTTAATAGAATATTATAGAAAAATATATATATAAAAGAGGAGAGTTATAAAAAAGAACAAAATATAATGGAAAATATATATAAATTAATCAATAATAAATATTAATATTAATAAATATTTAAAATAGAGTAGGTTTAAGGTTATTTATAGGTTATATAAAAAACTTAGGGTATAGTCTTGTTAATTTTTTTAATTGTATTATTATTTTATTTATTAAAATATGTGTAATGTGTTTCATGCGAACGAGAGAGAAAAAAACATGTGCTGTCCTTTCGAGCAGCATAAGATGGCGAGGCGATGAAGAGAGAAAATTTGACAAGGGAGCGTGCTAGATAGCAATTAGAGATGGGTGTCTGGATGATGATGTTTCATGCCAGAAAAAGATGCAGAAGTTAAGTATAGAGTTTGATGAGTAGTAAAACATGTGTATGACGTGAAAGAGAAGCGTGCTATTTGATATGGTTGCTGCGAGTAAACATATCCCTAGTGATAGTTTATCTCAGTTCTGATTTGAACACAGTATATCAATTCAACATGGAACGGGAATCTTTGATGTTAATAAAAGCATGTTCAATAATATTATCTTTATAGAGAGGAAAATATTAAAACAAAATATAATAAAGTTTATATTATATGTTAAAGGAAAATAAGTTAATAAAAAAAATTATAATATGATCTCTATAATGAGGAGATTAAAGTATTTTTGTTTAGTAATATAGCGACATCTATGGGAATGGTGTGAAACTGATAGTTCTAATTTTGATAGATAGATGGCGTGATTTTATAGATAGATTATTTTGGTATTGAAATACAGGTGGTTTTTATTAAATTGGGTTTATGAATGACGATAATATTAATGTATTATGATTTTAATTTATTAAATCAATTTTAATTGATTTTATTTCAAAATATTGAGATATTTATTAGGTATTGACAAAAGATTGTTGGTTATTGGTGTTTTTTTTGTATTTGTATATGTAAATAACATGTTTGCTGTACACAAGATTATTAGTTTCAGATTATGGACACTACAGGGACTCATGATGTCAAGTGGCAGTGTTGTGTGTGTAACAAAAGAAGATGTGTTTTATGTGGTTTTTGTTGTAATCATAGACTAAAGATTTATTTTTTCAGTTAAAAGTTCTAATAATATTTTAATTTTATTTGCATTTATTATTAAAGTCTATGATATAATGTATAAATATTAGGGTTTTGATATGTTAAAATCATTAGCTTTGCTTTAATTTTATCTTGTACTTTACAAGATATTCAATATAAATCACTGAAAGTTTAACTATCGAGATGACGAGGGTGCTATACGTTTTTTTCTAGTGGGGTTTTTAGTATAGTAAATTCATTTCAATGATAATAATTAGTTAGTTAATTGATGAAGTGAAAACCGAGTTGGTTGACTAAATGGGTATATTGAATTGAATGGTACAAGACAGACCTGCCTCGTTATAACGATAGAAGTGATTAGGGTAGTAAATAAGACTAGTCCCCTTATAGGAAAACAAATTAATATGTGACGCGGTTAGGAATATTTATTTAAGGTCAAACATTTCCTTGGACCTGATATTTTTGTCCTTTTCTTACTATTACTACTTTACTTAATTATTTACTTTACTTTCTAACTTATTTTCTAGTAATTAATTCAATGGATATTCTTGATAGATTATTTAATGAAAAATTCTCTCAAGAAGTACCAATTGAATCTTTTAAGGGGGGGGGGGGATGAATGTAACCCCTAGTATTTGGAACGCAACCTATGGTACTGGCTGGAGAGGGCTGACCATATTATTCTTAAATTAATTTCCTATTTTTAAATAATTTGAAGGTCCACGGACATGTGACGGGAGACAATAGAAGTAGAAGATTATTCGTTCGGACTAGGTTAGAAAAAGCAGCGAATTCCTGCAGTAATTTAAATATATTAAAGATACATATTAATTTGTAGTAAATAAAATATAAATGATAATGGATGGAAGTAAAGAATTACACGATAGAAAGAGAGGCAACTTTAACGGAGTCAGCACTACACCATGTAGTAAGTAAGATTGAATCGATTTTAACTTATAAAGAATCGACGTTAGAAACCATCATTGATATCGAAGGGGCCTTTAATAAAACGTCTTTTAACAGAATCTTTATATCAATTATCATAAAATACTCAGTAATACGACAACACACTAAACCTCAATTAAAATATACAGATAAAAAAAGAAGAAAAGATTTCGTTTATTTAGTTCTACCACTTACAACAAAACTCTCCCGAACTTCCTTTATATTTTTGTCCCCTTACCTCAATAATATAAATACAATAAAATAAGTAAAACAACAACTATAAGAGGCCTCTCCAAACTCCTACTTAAAAAGCTATAGAAACATATTTACTAAAACTGGATTATCACGGTACCGAAGAACTTCTAGTAATAATTAAATAAAAGTAATAATATTTGCTTTATTTAACCTCTACGGGTTTCCCTACACTATTCTTTCTTATACTATTTATTATTTAGGGTACTTCACGGTGGGCTACGCGGATGAGCTAGTGATCCTCATAAGCGGAGCATTCGAGAACATACTATGTGACTCGATGCAGATCGCATTAAGAATTATTGAAAACTGGTGCACAACAAATGGCCTTAATGTTAATCCTAACAAAACGGAACTGGTTCCTTTTCACCAATAAAAGAAATTTGAGGAACATGAAATTACCAACATTATTTAACACAGAACTTACTCTAGCTACAGATGTCAAGTATCTAGGCATAACGCTAGACACTAAATTGAACTGGAGTAAGCATCTTGAAAACAAACTGAAGACAGCCTGCGTCACAATGTGGCAATGCAGAAGACTTCTAGGAAACATGGGGACTCAAACCCAAGATTAGCATGTGGCTATATACTACAGTCATCAGACCTACTATCACCTATGGAGCTTTGGTGTGGTGGCCTAGAACCACTCAAACCACGGTTACAGCTAATCTACAGAGTCTTCAAAGACTTCTTTAGCAGCTATCGAAACCTTACTAAACCTGACACATTTACATCTATACATACAATACGAAGCTGCTGTCGCTACCATAAGACTCAGAGCCTTTGGACAATGGAATATAGACAACCGAGCGAGGCACACTCAGTCATTAAACGAACACCTCGAGATACAACCACTCATTAATGCAGTGAACGATAGATGTCCTCGCGTGCACATATTTGTGAGAAACTACCCAATAAATATGCGAGAAGAACCGACTGATCAATCTGGCCTTACACGAGGTTAGAATTTACACGGACGGTTCAAAAACAGAATACGGAACAGGCGGAGGAGTGTACTCACTCGACCTGAACATTATAATTTCAACAGCTCTTGGCACTCATGCTTCCATCTTCCAAACAGAGTGTATAGCCATAATAGAAGCAACAGCGGCAATACGCGCAAGAAAGATGAATATTGTATACGCATACTATCAGACAGTGCAGCCGTACTACTAGCATTGAAGAACAAACAGATCAAGTCTGGTAAAACAATGCCACTACGCACTGGAGACTATATCAGTTGGTAACAGGGTCACTCTCCAGTGGATAATGGGACACAGCAACTTCCTCGGTAACGACGCGACTGACGAACTGACGAAAAGAGGTTCGGCTACAACACCGGTAGGACCCAAACCGTATGTACCGTTCTTTTAATCAGTTGAAAAGTTGGCTACGCGAGAACACCTTTAATTGTCACTTTAAGTATTGGGCTAACTTACAAAACTGCAGGCAGGCCAGAGAGGCGGTCACCAAACCTAGCACACGCCTAGCTCGGAACCAGCTCAATCTCAACAGAGGTAACCTTCGTGTGGTGGTGGGTATACTTACTGGACACTTTCCATTAAACAGACACCTTACAATTTTAGGTATCACCAACAGCGATGTCGCGGCGCAACCATATTTTTTCAGACCTATTTTAAAAAGAGCAAATTTTGACAGTGACATTAATTGATTTTTTATGACAGAACATACTAATGCATTTTTAGAACATATTAATGCATTTTTAGAACATATTAGTGTGTTTAAATTCAGTTTTTCACGGTATATAAGACAGACTATACAGTGGGTGGTCCTTCGAGCCGGATCGACAAGCACTGTGGAAGTAGAGTCCATGTTAACTCGCCAACAAGCAAGACTCGCCAGACTGAATACTGCAATGACGGAGAACGGCGTGATCCCGACTTCACACGCATCCACGACTGCAGGAGTCATCCATGACCCTCTAATGAACATACAGATCGACAGACGACTGGCAGAGGTTGAAAGAAACCTTATTATGAGGGAAATGCAAATACAGACTGAGGATTTAGACCGCATCCCGTCACGTGCGCTATCTCGTGCATCCTCTGTAAATAATATACATAATATTAATAATAATTTTGACGCATGCCAATCGACGCAACCTACTCTTAATAATGCTGCACGGCCGTCAAGGACTGACACGCCCACACCGCCGGCAACTGCCGTGCTACCGCTGCCGACTGCCGCTGCCTACTGCCACGCTGCCGCTGCTGAGACAGCACGAACCTGCTAAGACTAAATCGCGACCAGCTACCGAGGTGCAGTATACGACCGATCTCCGTAAGTTTACAGACAGAGAGTAGGTATGGGGCCGGCGGCGCCCATACCTACTCTCTGTCTGCTCTATTGATTACTGCGACTAATTTAGACCAAATTATGCCAAGACGATGCTTATTAAAATCCGCTCCATTTGCGACGTACGTCATGACGACTTGCCAAATTTCCATCTGCTTACAAAAATACAATATATTTCTACTTACAGACTAGAAACATCCTTAAGGTGACCCTTCTGACGTCTCAGACTGGCTCATGACTGTCGAGAACGCCGCCCTGCATGTAACACCGACGCTGACACCGAAGACTTTGCATCGAGACGCCATCCGACAACCAAGACAAACGGTATGTACCACCACTAAAGACAAACTACCCGGTTTCGAATGCAAGGGTGACCATAATTTAATGGAGGGTCCTAATTTTTTGAAAAGGAATATTGACGAAAGATGGCATTGTGTCAGTGACAAAAATCTATGTTTTTCTTGTCTGTCGTCTAAACATCGACTATGATTGTGTAAATATAATATTAAATGCACTGAAGCAAATTGCGGACGACGTCATAACCCGCTTTTACATGCTACCCCACTAAACAAAGTAGACAAAGTCTCCTCAGATAGTCATGAGACCTTACGTGTTATTAACCACTGTAACGACGTTGAGCAGACTGTTCTATTAATAGTCGCACCAGTCGTAATTTATGGACCTAACGGAGAGATAGACGCATTGGCGCTCCTGGATGAGGGCTCGACTATTTCGCTGATCGACGAGTCTCTCGTGAAACGCGCCGGACTAACCGGACCTAGTTCGGTTTTAAAACTACATGGTGCGACAATATTAACTCCATTGTGACGAAGAAAGTCTATCGAGGTGACAAACATGGCCCTATTGTTTCTGACACTGCTTTAGGACATATTATACATGGCACTGTCTTCGACCTCTTCTAATGGCGAGTATATTTATCATTTATGTGCATGTGATGAACTAAATGACTTAATAAAACGGTTTTTTACAACAGAATCCTTTGGTACTAAGCACTCCACGACACTCCACGTTCTCGTGAGGATCTCAGGGATTGCTGCTGGAGGTGTAAAATTCCTATCTGACGTCGATGAGAATCAGGTAGAACGCGTTCTAGGCATAAACTGGGACCCAGAGACTGTTTTACTTTTTTATTAAAGCTCATTAAGATTAATGACGACATAAAATTAGGAGCTAAACGACCGACATAACGTGAAACTCTTAAAGTCATCATGTCAATATTTGATCCACTGGGTTTTCTGCTTTACGTGACCATTACAGCACGTATATTATTTCAAGACATATGGAAGTCTCAGACCGGTTGGGACGATGAAATATAAATTTTAATAGATGGAAATCGTGGCTTACTGAGATTTATAAGGCATGTGACTTTAATATCCCTCGTTGGCTTATGTCGCCTATTGTAATCACAGACCGACCAGCTGAGCTTCATCTATTTTGTGACGCCAGCTCTATAGCTTTCGCATGTGCTGCTTTCATACGTGTTAAGACTGATACGTGGCTTGTCAACTTGGTAATGGCTCGGGCGCGAGTTGCGCCGGTGAAAACGCTGAGCATTCCTAGGCTGAAACTACAAGCTGCCCTAATGTGTGCACGCATGGCGGAAGTTGTAAAGAGATGTAGACTGGCCTATTCAACATTCTTATTATTGGACAGATTCAAAGGCTATTCTAAGTTGGCTCCGCTCGATCTAAATCCTGCTGATAAAGCCACCAGAGATGTTACTGTAAGTAATAGTGACGTCAACTGCTGGCTGACGGGACCAGATTTTCTGCGATCTTCTGAAAACAATTTCCCTGTGGAGTGGGGAAGACTTTCTCTTGATCCTGATGACGTTGAGATAAAACACGTTTGTTTATTGACTATAAACGTATCTCATTCACTTCCTGAATTGTCACGTTTCTCTTCATACTGGCGACTTACTAGAAGTACTGCGTGGCTTCTACACTTTCTTAATAATATTAGGACGACAACTAAAAGTAAAGTTACTACCATACGAAAAGTATATGCTGAACTAATTTTATTAAGATTTTTCTGCCGAAATAGACTTGTTATCTAAGACTTTGCCTATTGACAAAGGTAGTGCTTTACGTGACTTGACGCCGTATTTAGATTCTGAACGACTTTTACGTGTTGGAGGAAGAATAGACGCTGCGGTTTTTAGTGATGACGTCAAACATCCGATAATCCTTCATCCTAAATGTAATTTTGTACTGTTGTTGATACAGCAATATCACAAGGATGCTAATCATAATGGTAGAGTCAGTTCTAAATAACCTAAGACAACGTTTTTGGATTTTGCACGGACGTAACGCTGTTAAATGCATTTTTTTATAACTGCCAGTAATGTAAGAACCGACGTGCTAAGCCTAGACCACCACTTATGGGTCAACTACCTAGAGCGAGACTGACGGACGACCATTTAATTTTACTGGCTACTTCGGGCCTATCACTGTTAAGGTTGGTAGACGTCACGAGAAGCGGTACGGAGCTTTATTTACATGCCTGACGGTGAGGGCTCTGCATAAGTAGTAAGTGACTTAACTACTAGCAGTGCAATAATGGCTATCCGCCGCTTTATCGCTTCGACGCGGCTGCCCATCTGAAATTTATTGTGACAATGCGACTGCTTTTAAGGGAGCCGATAAGGAGTTAAAATCTGCTGTTAAAGCGATAGATTCCAACGAATTACTTCGATTCACAAGTACTAGACAAATACAATTTAAGTTTATTCCACCAAATTCTCCACATATGGGAGGTTGCTGGGAGCGTCTTGTGCGTTCCGTAAAGACGACATTAAAGGTAACTTTAAGAGAGCGCTTTCCCAGCGATCAGACTCTGCTTACAGTCTTAGCTGAAGCAGAGTTTATGATCAATAGCCGACCACTGACTTACGTTCCCATTGACATTTCTGACGATCAGCCAATGACACCCAATGATTTTTTACTACTTAAAACTGACAATATCGACCGACCTTTTGGTACTTACGGTGACAAGGACTAAGTCCAAGTGGGCAGAGGCTTTCAGCCCCCCTAGCCAAGAGCATGGTCGCTTTTTACTCAAACGTCGCAGAAGCGTGAAAGAGAGGGAGATAACAAATTTATTATCCTATTGGTGTATCTATATTGTTGTCTCATTTGGTTATTTCTGCAACGGTAAAAACGAATGTGACTTCGTTACCAAATATCATCTTCATACAAAAGTTTCGTGTGCGCTTTTAGCGCTCATGCTCTTGGCTAGGGAGGCAGACCTTGTGTGGCGGAGGTGGGTCCGCGAATATACCGACATTGAAGAGACGTGACAAGTGGTTTCGCGTTACCGAACCACTGAAGACAGATGACATTGTGGTAATAACAGACAATCAAATGCCACGTAACTTGTGGTTACGTGGCATAATAACAAAGACCTACCCGGGCAAAGACAGACATGTGCGTTTAGCTGACGTTATGACGACCCCAAACCAGACGGGGCAAAAGCGATGCTATACCAGACCAGTGACCAAATTATGCCGACTGGATGTCCGCTCTTCATCTTGAGCATTGGGTTGCAATGCTGGAGGTGGGGATGTCGCAACCATATTTTTTCAGACCTATTTTAAAAAGAGCAAATTTTGACGGAGACATTAATTGATTTTTTATGACAGAACGATATTAAGACGACGATTATTACTAGACGTATTTCTGTGTTTTTTAAAAAGTTTTACATGAAGGTAAAAACTTTGCCCGTCCGCGCGCCGCTACTGGAGTAAACATCATTTAATTTGCAGGATGCCGCGCGAGTGACAAATTTGTCACTCACACACTCTTTCACATTTTTTACATCCTCAGTCTGATTTGTGGGTTCGGCGGAGAAAGTGGAAAATCCGCTTTTATTGTTGGAAAAATGGTTTATTGTGCATTAAAGCTGTGTAGAAAATACTCTTTAAAAAAGTACCTAGTGTCACGTTTTTCGAGTATGTATTTAAGCGGACTGTATGATGGGGCTCTTTTTCTGTGATAGTTGTTTAGGAATATGCGTGCTGATTCAATCCTGAAGTATTACCTCTCCCCGCGCATGACGCTTAGTCACTAACGTTATCATTTACGCACACATTCAGTCCGCTGCGGTTTTACATTAGCTTGAGTTTTATTTTAAATTTTTGTAAATTTACCTCACCTTAGATAGGTCCACCTACCAATGTACCTACTAGAAAAATAGATACATTGGTAGGTTATTAAAATTGACAATTAGTTGTGAAATAAATAGAATGCATAAAATAAATTTATATATTTATTTACTTAGTGTGGCATGCAAAAAACAGATTGTTTACTTATGTTAGCATCATATAAAATAGCTGACTCGCGCAACTTCGTCTGCGTATCTGTAACCGTATACGCAGCGCACGCAAGAGAAGCTCTCAAAAAGAATAATTTCCCCCCGTTATTTCATTTATTTTCATTGATGCTCCGCTACTATTGGTCATATCGTGATATCATTATAGCCTTCCTCGATAAAAGGGCTTTCCAATACTAAAATATTTTTCAATTTGAACCAGTAGTTCCTGCTCATAGCGCGTTCAACCAAACAATCACTTTAGCTTTATTATATAAGTATAGATAACAAATAGCCCGCGGGTGCCGCGACATCTGCCGGTCAGGGAAACATTATAGTAATCAATAAATATAGCTAATATTTACATTATTTTTATGCATCGTTGTTGATATTGAGTTGGTTAGACCTTGGACTCTAACTCTTGTCCCTGGTTTCAACCCCGTTGTGTACCAATGAGTTTTTAATTAAAAAAAAATACATTTATTTGACAACACCACTATAGTGCCTTGAAGACCACGTTAAGCTGTCGGTCCCGGTTTAACTATACCAACTTGTGAAACTGTTTATAGTTGGGTTTTTGAGTCTATCTTTTGTATCATCGCGACGAGCTAGCCACTTGTTCGGTGTAGACTCATACTATCGGCTACGACGAGGTGGGATTAAAATTCCCTCCACGGGGTACCCTAGGATTTTTTTTTTTGTGCTATAATGAATTTTAAGAAAACAAATTAATTATTCAATGTTCTTAATATTTATATCGATTATTAAGTCTCCTTTTCCATCTCCCAGAATCATCATTTCGCTGGGCACAATGTACATCCTTACTCGTATTATTTTCCCTTTATTTGCCAGAATATATATTGATACTTTTTAACATGCATAGTTTTTGTTCCATTTATTGAATAAATATAATAAAATATATTTTTGCATTAAATACCCAGTAGTTAGTATTATGGCAAACTTTACAGAAAAACGTACTTATATTTGGGAGGGAATCAAACCCACGACCCACGGAAACAACGCCGAAGGCGCAACTACGGAGGCAGTCATTTAGCCATCATAGTGGAAGCCACCAACACTGATATTAAACGATGTATTACAGATAACCGGTTATTCATAAGGCAATCGACGTAACGTCATATAGTCATATACTATACTATACCACTAAGGTGGTGTTAGGTTTTATTTGTACAATTATGATTCAGTAGGTACAACATGTTTTCGCATACTCACATATACACATTATCTTATGCCTATGGACCTTTAGGGGTGAAACAGAAAACTGAGTAGAAAAATAGTTACAACTATGCTGGTTCTTCGATAAATCTGAACCAGCTGAATCTCTATTTCAAAAACAAAGGTGTCTAAGATATAATTATATTCTTGATGGGTCAATATTGATTCCAAAATTGAAATGTTAGACTCTAGAGCAACAGCTAGGATAACCAAAACAACAAAATTTTATTTTCTCTGAAATATGAAAATAATATCGATATTTTGTACATCACTACTATCGGTAATATCACTCGACAACACTATTTGATATCTATAGATCTACACTATACATATGTATGTAAACCCTCCCCCCGACCCTCAATGAGAAAAAGAGCACGTCGCAATCAGTATTTTACCTACAATAGGGAATATGCATGTTATTTTTTTATTTCATTAATTGATAGAGTAACTACATTAGACCCTAAAAACAAATATTAAACATTTTTTAAAGGGTAAATCACAAAAATAAAAGGGTTTAAACTGTATCTGCCACGACCGCAGTAAAAAACGGTACATCACTTCACCGCCATTTTGTGACATCATTCGTGCTCAAAAAGCATATTAGTTTAAAGTTATTTCACCTCAAAAGTTAGTCAAAAGGTTTGCTTATCACAAATTATCGTAATAAAGGGCAATAAATACCCGAGAAAACAAGAAACTTTAGACTACAGAACACACGTTGACATTTGTTTTTGCACGAATGACGTCACATGCAGTGTTTGCTAATGTCGGAGCGTTTAGAAATGCGTTCCGTTTCTACAAAAAAATAGATTTTTAAAATAATATTTATAAAAAATATAGGCAATCAAAATAAAATAGATTACTGTAAATATGTTCAAAGACATAAAAAGAACATTATATATTAAAATAATAATAATTGGCGTTACATGCATATTCCCTATTCAGGCAGCGAAACGACTTTCGGGCCAAGTCTGTTTCCCCCCCCCTAAACTGTAATGGATTTTAATAAAAATGGTTTTATTTTATTAAAGAGATAATAAACGATGACTGTACGTTTTTATTTTTATATGTCTGTCTTAATATTTTATAGGAATTATTTTAATATGATGTTTTTTTTTTGCGATTTATTTGCATCTTAGGGGCTTATATTTTCTTTCCTACACCAAACTTTGCAAAAAAGGAAAACGTGCGAGCCTAGATATCGATCATAATTTTGACTCCTCCAAAATTCATAAAAATCCATGAATGTTTAGGGGGGTGAAACAGTCAAGACTTTTTATATGAAAAATCCGCATCAGACTCTGGTCTAACATGTTTCTCTTATATTAAACCTTCAGCCTTAGCACGGCCAACCCAAGACGCGATACAAGTCGCGAGCAAACGTCAAATCGGTGTGGTGTGACATTTTGCTAGCACGGGTTCCCAAGACAAGACTTTAAAATCTTGGTATGAAGTATAAGTCTTGTTTTCATTCGATCTTCTCAGCCCCCGTAGCACGGCCACATCCAAGACAAGACATGAGAGCGTGTCCGTTGACAATCTTTCACATCAGTCTTATCCTACAGTCGCAGCACGGCCACTTCAAGACAAGACTCATGTCTTGTCTTGAGTTTTATCTTGCTTGGTATTGGGTGTAATAAATCTTTAGCGCCGCCCGCGACAATGTTTAACTTTTTTTAATCCTTTAATGTCTAGTAAAAAAAAGTGGGAATTACGGGAAAATAAGCATTATGATAATGAGGGAATTTTGGGAACATGGGAACAATATTTTAAAAAGTAGTGTAAAGGTGGGAAAATGCTTATAAGAGAAAGTATGCTATGACGTGGGAATTTTGAAAAAGTAGTCATGTAGAAATTGAAAATTCCAACTTTAAAAGTAGGAAAAAGTCCCACTTGACAAAAAAAATATTTTTAGTGGGACAAAAATCTCATTTTATGAAAAGTGGAAAAAAGTCCCACACACTTTTTTTAAAAGTAATAAAAAGTCCCACTTGACGAAAAAATGATTTTTAGTGAGAAAATAATCCCATTTTATGAAAAATGGAAAAAAATCTCACATAATGAATAAGCGGAAAAAAAAAAAAAAAATCCTTACTTTTTTATTAAAAAAAAGTGGGACTATAAAAAATTCCCACAAAAAAATCATGTTTTCGTCAAGTGGGACTTTTTCTACTTTTTTAAAAAGTGGACTTTAAAATAACCCACTAAAAAATCATTTTTTCGTCAAGTGGGACTTTTTCCTACTTTTTAAAAAAGTGGGACTTTAAAAAAAAATCCCCACTTTTTATTAATGAAATCTTTCCCCAATACCCATGTTCCTATAATTCCCACTTTCCCATAATACAATTATTCCCTAATTACTACTTTTCCAAAATAATCAAACAATTTCACACAAGATTTCTATGTCACCACATAAAGCCGAACGTGATAAAAACCCGCCATAATAGTCTTTATCGATGTGACAAATCTTTAAGTCTTGGGCTCCCATGCTGAGAAGAGTGAATGAAAACAAGACTTATACTTCATAGCAAGATTTTGAAGTCTTGTCTTGGGAACCCGTGCTAGCATAAAGTCACGCCACACCGTTTTGACGTTTGCTCGCGACTTGTATCGCGTCTTGGGTTGGCCGTGCTAAGGCTGCAGCATGGGAGCCCAAGACTTAAAGATTTGTCACATCGATAAAGACTATTATGGCGGGTTTTTATCACGTTCGGCTTTATGTGGTGACATAGAAATCTTGCGTGAAATTGTTTGATTATTTTGTAAAAGTAGTAATTAGGGAATAATTTTATTATGGGAAAGTGGGAATTATAGGAACACGGGTATTGAGGAAATAAGAGATGTCATTAATAAAAAGTGGAAAACTGCCCACTTTTTTAAAAAGTGGGAAAAAGTCCCACTTGACGAAAAAAATATTGTTATGGGATTTTTTTTAAAAGTCCCAATGACGAAAAAATTTTTTTAGTGGGATTTTTTTTAAAGTCCCTCTTTTTTAAAAAGTAGGAAAAAGTCCCACTTGACGAAAAAAATATTTTTATGGGTTTTTTTTTTAAAGTCCCAATGACGAAAAAATGTTTTTAGTGGGATTTTTTTAAAGTCCCACTTTTTAAAAAGTAGGAAAAAGTCCCACTTGACGAAAAAAATATTTTTATGGTGTTATTTTTTTTAAAGTCCCAATGACGAAAAAATGTTTTTAGCGGGATTTTTTTGTTTTCAGTCCCACTTTTTTTTTATTCTGAACACTAAGTAATTTTTTTATGGTAACACAATTCTGTTGACAAATTCAAAGTCACTCCCCGCTCCTACCATTATATAAATAAAACTTAGAATGAACGGGGACTTTCCCCGAACAGTTAATTAAATGTGGATGCTGTGCCACTGGATGTTCAAGTAGTAAAGCGCCTCCAGATATATTCTAAATCTAACTAACTCCTGAGCTCTCTGACACACATTCTGTGGTCATTCGTCACACACTTTATACTACCACTGCTGCCTATCTACTAAGTTTAAAGGTTGTTACTTCTTCTTAATCTTGGTTGCATCCTGGTGCTGACGTGCCTGGAATCCTAGAGGGACGCTGCTGCAGGCTCTCTGTCATAGCTGAGATTGTTTCTTTTTAATCTTTAACTTAACATATAGCTTAAACTCTGCATGTGAGCCAGTATTCAGAAAGTCTACTACTTATCTGCCTACTGCTTGGTTTTTCACTCTACAAGCCTTCTCTTACTACTGCTACTCTACTCCAAGTGCATGGCGCTCTTCTACTCCTTTCTGAACATCGTCTCATACTGCTAGCTCATCACAATAAATCTTAAGGGTCTTGGAGACCATGGTTGTGAGAGTGTCTGGGTCAATCAAAAGGCTTCACTCACACCCTGAACTTTTACTTTTCTTGCTGTAACCATTATCTATCTTTGTAGAATTGTGTAATCTTAATAAAACCAGGGGTGTACCACCCCGCGCTTTAGGCATAACGCTACAAGTACCCTGCCATACCCATGGAAAGCTATTATTTTAGAGGGGCGCACCGGCCTAGTGATGTTCGATACTCACACAAGCGCCGCGTCGCAATGACTAAAACGAGATAAGTATAATACAAATACATATTACATAATAGACCAAAAAGCAATATTTAACTTTGCAGTCAATATAACTGTAGGCCATTAGCGCTGTGTGACCTAAACTGAAATTTATTGTGTAGATGCAAGAGTCTCTATTTATTATAATAAAAAGCAAAAAGGTTTTTCGGAGTGGAACATCTGTACTCATACTATTATTTCCTCTGTGCCCTCGGTCAACCATGCAGGGTACTCAGGGAAGGAAGTACTCTTTACCCGTTATTGAATGTCACATAGACCTCATGACCAAGAGTGCCAATGGGTTTGTCTAACTGTTTAGGAAAGGCATGCAGAAGTATCAGCAGATACATATATAAGGCCAATTATGCATTTTAAGTGGTGAACCCATACTTGATACTTGAAAGGATGTTGGAAAGGACTCAACACAATCTGAGCGAGGTGCCGGGAAGCTAGCAGCAAGCAACATGGAGACCAAACATCTTCAACGGGCACTGTGACTTGCAGGAGTATGACCAAGTGTTCCATGGCCTTTTGCAAGCATTTTCAAAGCAACAATGTTGTGGAATAGACTAGCCAAAAAATTTCAGCAGAGGCCATGAATCAGTTTACAGATCATTTGGACAACTTTAAACCACACCAGCTAAGGAACATCTAATACAGGTCAGAACAATATATACAAGCTTCTGTCAGCTTGCTAAATATATTAATAATATTACAATTAGCCTTTGAAAACCCTGTGAAATATAGTCATTTTGGCATGAAACTAAAGTAACTGAAATTGACAAGCCCTAAAGTAAAGTTGCTAACCCCTAAGAATACTTTCTGATCTATGTTCTGTGGTTAGTTCCCCAAGGAATCCCGTGACCATATTTATTTTGTTTGTTCAATCAATAGATTTTTGTTGTATTGTCTCATGGAAAGCCTTAGGATAAATAAGTAATAACAATATTGGTTGCCATTTGGTTGGGAATTATATTCATGGTGCAGTAGGAGCGTAACCCTTGGCAAACCGATCCAAATGCGACACTCAGCCTGCGGCGCAGAGCTCACTTTGCCGCGGCCGGAGACCGAGCGGCCGCGAGGACGCGACAGCTACACCACCGACTCCGCCAAACTATTCTACATTCGCCGATGATTGTTGTTGCCACATGGGGTGGTAGAGGCTACGGCCGCAAGGGACACTCACCGGTGATCTTCCTCATGGCGCGGGCTCGGCGGCATGGAGGCTCTGTCCGTCCGTCACTTATGCACACCGACACAAACACACCAACGCACTCGAGCGAGGCCGCGGCCAAACTGTCAACAAAATTATCAACACAGATTAAATAGGGTACTAATCATAGAGATGCCATAGGAGAATACACTATCTAAATACCAGAGAAGATAAATACGATTTATACATATAATTCAATTTACCGTATTTTTACCGTAATACGCAGAGAATACGATTACATTTGCGGTATTTTTAAACTAACAACACAACTTATTTTTGACAGAGAATGTTAGAGACACTGATACTGGGGGTTCCCAATATAGTAATAGTCTGTGGCAGACTGGCAGATATAAAGACTGGCAGATATAAAGACTTGTCACGTTCCGCGCTTAGCATCAGCATCGCTGCACCACGAATTTCTGTTTTCTTTAGGCATTTCTTAAGTCATTCCAGTGACATAATTTGTCATTTTTCGTTCAAAAATATCGAATCGAGATTCACCACCTGATTATCACCACCACCTGGGCCCTATTTCATAAAGGTGACAATTGTAAATTACTATGACAATTCATAATACATTGCTTGGTTCAGTTGGGATTATTTACTTAAAACTAACTAAACCAAGCAATGTATTATAAATTGTAATGGTAAATTACAATTGTCACGTTTATGAAATAGGCCCCTGGTGGGCATTTCTCGCGCTTTCGACATTCATCTATAATTTGAAGTATGACATATTATGTAATTTTTCGTTCATAAATATCGAACGTTAAACGAAATAAATAATAAATATTTATTAATAAATATATAAATACTGAACGAAAAATGACTTATTATGACATTTTTCGTTCAGTAAAATTCAAAATAAATGTAAATATCGAATCGAGATGAATGTCGAAAGCGCGAGAATTGCCCACTGAGTCGTTCCGCGATTAGAAATGTTAACAGGAAGAGCATTTTTCGTGTTACTTTTTGACAGAACTTTGTTTACATGTAAATCTACATATTGGATTTTAAGGAATGAGGAGTTTTCCAGTAGTTATTATTTAACGCATCAGATGGCGTTTAGTCGCTATCTACAAAAACTGTCAAAATAGATAGCGGTAATAAATAAAATACACCCAAAATGTAGGGTTAATAGGAAAACAAATACCTTTTTACGAATAATTTATAAAATTTATACATATTTGTTTAACATATACACTAATATCCTGGGCACTTTGCCTTACGGCACCAATTTAAGCAATATTTTTTCTTTTAAATATCATCATATTAGTAATTAAATTTCTATTTCTAAGGTACCATAGTCTTTTTTACGAAGTTTTTCTTGACAGGGTGGGTATCTACTAAAGATTATAGAGAGCAAGAATAACGAGTAAGTAGATACCTATATAAGTGACAAAATATGGTAAAAATATAACACGTCTTGCAATACCAAAATTTCGTTTTAAATCATAGAGAATTTAGAGTCTATATTTGAGTAGTCTATATAAAAATATAGACTACTCTAGTATAGAAACTGCCTTTTTGACAGTTTTTGTGGATATCTCTCCTGCTGCCATCTAGTGGAATATTTTGGAACCGGAAAAGAGAAAACTCCTCATTGTTTT
Organism: Monopis laevigella; assembly: GCA_947458855.1. Taxonomy (NCBI): domain Eukaryota; kingdom Metazoa; phylum Arthropoda; class Insecta; order Lepidoptera; family Tineidae; genus Monopis; species Monopis laevigella. The sequence continues at coordinate 26,199,412 of OX381585.1, forward strand.
ATATATTTATCTGTTATATGTATGTTTAGTTTGAGGTTATTCATTATTATAATATCATAAAATTATTGTATTTAAACAATAGTTAATTAATAATATATAGTATATAAGATACGGAAGTTATAATTCTTAACACAGCTGTGTTATTTTGTTAGCGATGCTAAAATGCTGAAACGACCTGTGTTGGTTTTTAATAAAACAACTATATTAAATTAAATAATTGAAATTTCTAATTGAAATATCTTTCCATGCGAAAACCGGGTTTTTCGGTTAATCAGTTGCCAAAACCGGTTAATACTCGTTTTATACGGGATTTTCATTTTTTTCACTTTTTATTAAAAAATACCTGAAAAAATTAAGATATTAAAATTATTATATTTTAGCATTGTGATTAGCATATAAAAATGGGTATCTAAACTATATCTATACTAATATTATAAATGCAAAAGTCATTTTAAATTAAAGGACACCTGCATTTTTGCCTAGTCAATTGTACCGAGATCAATTTATAATAAAAATACTTGACTAGAATCTATTTATAAAACAATTATTCAATTAATTTAAATTTCACGGGTTTTTAAGAAAACACGTTAAAAAATTAAGAAAAATTGAACAACTTTTGCCTAAAACAAAAGGTGTTATACAGGGTGAATTTGAATGGATGTACTTTGGGCTAATATGAGGTTCTGCTGATCAAATAGAACAACTTTTCCCATGGAACCATATGTCGCAAATGAAAAAAAAAAAATACTTCCCCATACAAATTGGTCATTTTAACATTACTAGTTTGTATGGAGAAGGCAATATTTTTTTCATTTGCGACACATGGTTCCATGGGAAAAGTTATTCGATTTGATCAGCAGAACCTCATATTAGCCCAAAGTACATCCTTTCAAAGTCACCATGTATAGACCTTTTCTTCTATATTATATAAAAAAAAATGTCAAAAGCGATATTTAATATTTATGTAACCTAAAATCCAAAATAAAAAACAATCTAAATTAATTAATATTTATTACAGGATTATAATTGTTTAACCAAAACCCTATTTTAAGGAATATTTACATATTACCTATTTTTGGACATCTCTATATATGACATCCCAGCACGTTCCCATTTACATAAAGAAGTTCGTAATTTATATTATTATTATATACCAACTTTATTTTTTTGTTATACCTATTTTAATTAGTAGTTTTATTTAAATACTACTTCTGGCTTAATTTATTATTAACAAATTACATAATAAAGTTATATACCGATAGCGACAATAACTTACAAGGTTGAGAAATGTTTGTGAAACGAAACATTTATTTATTTATTTAGTACCAGCAATGCACAAGTATTGCTACTGTAAATATTTTGTAATGCTATATTTCTCACTTCCTGGATTCAAAAAATCCGAATGATTTTTTGACAAAAAACCGTTATTTCTAATGCCGGTGGCGCAACATAACCTCATATTTCAAATGTCAAAACGACGGTTAAATATAGTATTGCCATGTAAAATATTTTTTTCCCTACCATTAGCAGAAAAAGAAATATTGCTATATAAAACTTATAATTTGGGATGTCCAGAATAACACAAATCCCAATTAACATTATATCTCTTTACAATATACAAATTTCATTTATCTAATTATAATAACAAGAAATCAAGCGGTGTAGTGTACTAAATATGAAGCAAACCGTTGGTGTGTTCCCTAAACTTTTCGCCACCTTTATTTGAAATGAGCCCATGACGGGATTAGCTTTAATCAGCTTGACAATTAAAGCAGTCAATATAAAATAAAGAGACCAACATGAAAGTTCTTACGCTATTTGTATATACAAAATACATTTAGGTAGGTATTCATTCATGCTTTTCATATAATGGCACACCACACCCCCTACCTATCATAAATTACTATTATTTCTTCTGTGCTTATACTTACAAATAAAATAATCAAAACATAAAATAAACAAATATTATAAAAGAAAGCCTTTTTTCTTAGTAAATTTTATATATTTAAGATTTTATACACCAAATTAAAACAATACAAAAATAACCGTATAAACGGATAAAAACGGTTTTGCGATAATAAAAAAAACGGGTTTCAATTCAGTCGGTTAACCGGTTTGCATGCCCTAGAATCTATAGATAGCTAGTTTTAGCGTTTGGTTCGACTAGGTCGATTTTTAAAATCGGATTTTCTAGTTGAGAAATCGATACAAACCGATTTCTGTTTGAAAATTCGTTTTGATATATCGGACGCATGTCTAACGTGTGAAACGTGTCGGCACTCGGCGGAACGCGCCTCATTCAAAACAAAAACAAAACACCGTTTTTATTGTTTTTTGTTATTTTATTAATTATATTAGTTTTGTATTAGTTAAATTCAGTAATCTCCCTGCCATTGTTATCGCAGATAACATTTATAAAATTGTAATCAACTTCTGTAAACCAGAACTCGTACAAAAACAAGCAGTGCGATGATGTTGGAAGAAGATACCATGCTGAAGTTGAAGGCTATTATACTGGAGATAGGTAAGTGCTGCCAGCCAGAGGCAAGGGTATCTCACCTACATGGACTTCATATATGTTGCTGCACACACATGTTACACAAAAGCACTAAGATTACATTTTGTTGGCACAAACTGGTGTCCCAGTGTATGAAGGAAATAGAAATTGATATCTTGCCAAAACTATAACTTGTTTGTTGTGTTGTTACTATCTACATAATATTCTTTATTAATAATTAAATTAACTTGAATATTATTATTTGTCTAACAAACGGTTGAGGTTACTGGAAGTATGTGACTTGGTTCTCTGCTGTTAGGTTGCTGACTAATTGTATCCAACAAATAGATAAATTGCAATTATCAATATTACAAAACCATTTGCATTAATTGTTTTGCTGAAAGTAGATTATTGATTTGTGTTAGTTGTTAAAATTAAGGAATCAATTGTTTAAAAAAAATAAATGGCAAAACCTCTATTTTATTTATTGCTTTATAATGACAATGCCCATTTAATGTCTCCTAGAAAGACATTTTTTCCTAGAAAGACTATTTCTAGGAAAAAAATGTTTAAAAAAATTATTAGCATTTCTGGCAAGTTTCCAGTTCATCGAAGAAACACTATCAATGATCCATAAGCCATCTATTTCAATATTAGGCATAATTTTTTGACACATTTTTATCCACTTTGCAATGTACGCAAATATTTAGAATTCCAGGCCCAACCACAGAAGAAATAACAAGTACAGAAGTCCCACTCAATAAAGTTCAGGTCGCACAGCGCTAATGGCCTATACCTAGTCTTGCCATAAATATTGTAACAAAGAAAAATATTTTTTTCTATTACAAATAACATTTATTACTTTTACAGTGTGTTAGTTTAATACATAAATATAAAACAAATTAAAATATGAAAAGCTTATCATCCCCACTCGCTGTCGGCCGCATAAATTTCTGCCAATATGGCCTCTCCTGACTGGAGTATGTCCTCGTGCTCTTGTGACTTCTCGGACTCCAGGACTTCTACCGCACCAGGCATGCTCGGCACAGACTCTGGCATTTTCTCGACACAATGCACAAAGTCGCGCCCGACAGCTTGCTCTGGCTTGGACTCCACATCATCGTCTGCACCTAGACAACAATAGACAGTCTTACAGTTTTCTTTTATTAAGGTTTCCATCCATCTGGGCATGCTGCGAATGATGTTGTCAATGATTTCTTGGGGCAATCTCTGCCATTCTTCAACTAATGTGTTTCGCCCAGTTTTTTTTTTTTTTTTTTCTTCTGGCTTTTTCTATCGCTTATCTTGATGCGATAATTCAGCCAATAACAAGTATATTTATATTAATGTATCTCACAGATTCAGAGTACTAAAATTATCTTCTTGATTTCTTTTAGACGTTTTATTGTGGCTTGTTTGTTATTGTTTTAGTACTCCATATGTAATATTTCTCTTGGTTGGCTATGATATCGCCATTTCTTTCTCCATAATATTTCTGTGATATCTTTAGGCTGAAACTGTATCCTTGAGTAAACTATCTACAATAAAAGCTCTAAAAAACCACACAATAATATATAAATTAGTAAACACACAAGATGGGATTAATACTATGTACATAATGACTATGATAAAGCATGAAAAACACAAACAAAATAATAATAGTTGTCTTATAATAAACAAAAATAATTAAAAAAAATTATAGTTTAATATTAAAATGAGAAATGTAATATGATAAAGTTTTAATGAATGGAGTAAAAACCAAACCCAGTAAAATTTTAAGATTAGTTGGTTGAGCAATTTTTGAAGGAAGTATGTCATATAATGAGTATGAATTTAATTGGCAACAAAAAAATATGTGATCAGGAATACCAATATCCATTCCACATTCACATATGGAATGGTCTCTAATTCTTAGTTTTGCCAGATGTACAGGAGAGCAGCAGTGTCCTAACCTTAATCTACATATTGTAGATGTAACTTGTCTGCTGGAAGAGCAAAAATAGAAAAACCAGGGGCGGGATGGTAAAATAGGTTGGATGGATGCATAAAATTGGCCTTTTTTGCTTGTAGATTCATTATATAAATTTTGCCAGGAGGTTCTGAAGTCTTGCTTTGTTAGTGCTAGATAGTCATTAAAATAAACTATGTTGTGTTGGGAATTACTTGTAGAGGCAGCCATTTTGGCAAACGCATCTACTGTTTCATTCCCAACAATTCCGCAGTGGCTAGGTACCCAAGCCAATTCTACTTTTATACCTGCTGTAAAAAGTCTAAAAAGAATTTTCTTAATGTCTAAAATAACTTTGTGCTTAATCTTAGAATATACTAAATCTGATTCAATAGTTTGGAGAGCACTTAGGGAGTCGGAGAAAATAATAATTGTTGAGAGAATGAGATTCACAATATAATAGGGCCTCCAAAATTGCTATAGATTCACCAGTAAAAACGGAAGTATGGGAAGGACATTTATAGGTCAAAACAACATTATAGTAAGGGAGCCAAACAGCTGCGCCAACATTATCAGAATTGAATAATTTTGATGCATCTGTAAAGATGTGTAATCTATTCGGCCAGCGTTTATTAGCTATAATTTGAAAAGAGTTTTCATTATTAGAGCCCTCTGGGTCGATTCCTATATTAAAAATTCGCCCAGATTGTTAGGAGGTCGCATTCTTGATTTGACACTCCTCTTTAGCAAGTCCCAAACGTGTTCAATCAACGATAAAATGCTATAGGGTGTTCTACTAGTGCTCTTCAGCAGGATGAGGGTAGATTATCATGTGCTATGATTATAAGCTAGTAAATAAGCATATCTCCTGATGGTCAGGTACATATGTGGAACGCCAGTTTTTTACTTGCTGGTGCCTTTTTCTCCTGGGTGTCTCTAGGGGGCCAACATGCGGTCAGTGTTTGCGCTCTGATTGATACATTTTTGTACTTTTATATTAATTATTACTTATAGTGGATATTTGGGGCGTAGATATAGTCTCTTAGGTTGGTCGGCTCGGTGGCACCTTTGCATGGCAGATAACGATAGACAGGTCAATGGAACCAGCTAACCACCTAGTCTTACACTGGTTGGTTATGTGGTGTGTGTTCGGTTTGGTTTCTAATTATTTTATGTATGCAAGAGCCTACCTAACCAAGCGCACACTTAGACCTTATACTAAATATAGTTTTTTGAACAATGCATAAATACCTGTAAAGGTTTACATGAAATTATTTTTGACTTTGACTTTGATGAATCGTTGATAACGATCGACGAAGTCTTATTTCAATCGATCTGTAGGATTGACTATTTCTTCTCATTTCATCCGCCCTGATGATTTCTGATAACGTTCAATCAGGCATACTTAGATGTTCGTAACTTATCAATAAGCAAGAAAACACAAGTCTCATAAAACTGCAATATAATGTTTTTCAAATGGAATTTATGAACTTTACGAAAACGGAAAATCTACTTCGAAGCAGTCGATAGAGATGTATGAATGAATAAATAAAACGACTTGAAAAAAATGACTTGACATTTTCAAATTAGACGTTTAAAAAAAATATATGTTAAAAATTATAAAAAAGTAATGTAACCGGCCAGTGCTATGAAAAAGATATATTTATTCTTCCTTTTTTTTGTGTTCCGCTAATTCTGCCGGTGTGTGTATTAAAGTAATCAAAATGTAGGTTAATAGATGGAAGGTATCTTTTAGGGCGCAAACACTGATCGCAAGTCGATCGCCCTAGAGAAACCCTGGAGATAAAGGTACCAGCAAGTAAACAACTCTGGTGTTCCACATGTACCGTATCATCAGAGGAGAATGGTTATTGCCTTACACCTATGCTTATAGCATATGGTATATACTCTCATCCTACTGAAGAGCACGCGTAGAACAACCCATGGCAGATATACCATCTTACACTATTGAAAGAAGTACAGAATTACAGAATACAACATTTCTACGATGCCAGCACCGGCCTATCAGCAGAAGATTTTTCGGGATGTCCGCTTATTATATGATAACAATCAAACGATGCGTGCTCACCGGAGATCCACAGCAGCACCCGATCACGGACGTAACGTATGTGTCAGCCATCCTCCTGCTCAACCAGGCCCTTAGGGTGCAGACCAGAACCCGGCACACGCGCCACCACTGCAATGACCTTCAAAGGAGAGGAAATCCGCTGGATACGTATACTACTACATTGCAAAACCAAATACATAACTGAATCAAAGCCTGCGCACACATCAACTAGTTAAAAAAAAATGGACATGTATTCTATAACTCTGTTAACAAAATAACTTAAAATAAATAAGACAATTAACATAAATGTTTCAAAGTAGTAACTAATTATTACCTTGTCCAAAATAATAAATATTTAAAATTAAAATAATAATAAAAGGTTACAGTAATAATAAGTTATTACCTCATCCAAAAATATAAAAAAATACCTATTGTAAAAAAAATAATTAAAAATATATAATACTTACCTATAATAGTAAGTATAATGAATGCCATGCGGCACCTACTGTGCGACTGTGACGCTAGGGCCATCCAAAGAATAAAATACCTAGGACAGGCTTATCCGGATCCAGAAAGCTACAGGCTAATCGACCTTGGTGATGTCCTTAAATATGTCAACAACATATTTGGGGACGATACTGAGGTGTGTGGATAATAGGAATGGGGAACACACAAAAGATCCCAAAGGGTCGAAGTGTTTTTGACTGATGTCAACCCCAAAACCAATAAGATAAGATAAGTATAATGAATTATTACAATATGACAGTTACTATTATTTTAGAGATTCCAGACGCAGAGAGGACTGATTCCAGACAGATCATCTCATTAATATAATCATTAACTTTGTAATACGCCTTGGCTATTAAAGTTTACTTTATACAATTTTGAAATTTTATATCATTTAGTTCTATAATTGATTTTGGTAATTTATTAAATAGCCTTATTAGAAAACATTTATTAGTTTTTTGTAATCTAAATTTTGGTATGTCAATTTTGTTTATATTTCTTAAGTTGCGGGTATGCCTATCAGCATTTTTATTAAACATTATAATTTTTCTTAACATATAATAAGTTCTGAAATATGTATTGGGAGGGCAGTGTCATTATATCTATATCAGGAAAGTTTTCTCGAAGGGATTCCCGGGTCTTCATGGCCCCAAAATTGATCCCTGGGGGACTCCCATATTCACAAGAGATCCTTTAGATACACTACCATTAATGTTAACACATTGCGTTCTATTAGAGAGATGAGAGATAAGGCTCCGCAAAGTTTAACGCTCGCGAACTCCATAGAATTCCAGCTTACCCAATAGAGTTTGATAATCTACACAATCGAATGCTTTAGACAGATCGCAGAAGACACCAATGTGTTCCTGAGACTTTTCCTAAGAACTGATTATCTATGGTTGCTATATTTTTATTTCTTTATCGTTGCGTTGTACTTTTTGTAGGTGTTGTTTGTTGTATTGTTGTTTTAACAGTTGGATGCTCTGTTGGCGTTATTTTAATTAGTGGATGCTGTGTCGGTGTGATTTGTTAGTCGCATGCTTTATGATGGAGGAGATGTTTTACCTGTTTGTTTATCCACGAAAAACCATCAAACACCATTTTTGCATATACATATACAACCCCGAATATTATTTCACAAACACATTAAACAACTGTTTATTATTCGTATATTTCACTATACCCTATTAATATCGATTTAAATAATTATTTATAATTATTAAATAACAGAGCGCTCAAAATGATGGCCTGTTTGTGTGCCACCCACTTGGCTTGGTTGTGTGGCACCCACTGGGCTTGGTTGTGTGGCACCCACTGGGCTTGGTTGTGTGGCTTGATTGGATCTCAATACTAATATTAAAATGATTTTTAAACTCGACAACCAGAGTGCTATTCAATTAATAAAAACTGGAATATTTAATCGTAGGTCAAAGCACATAGATGTGCGTGTCACTGTGGTTATCATATGTAAAGCACTTAGATATGCGTGTCATTGTGGTTATAATATGTAAAGCACATAGATGTGCGTGTCATTGTGGTCGTCATATGCATAGCACATAGATGTGAGTGTCATTGTGGTTATCGTATGTAAAGCACATAGATGTGCGTGTCATTGTGGTCGTCATATGCAAAGCACATAGATGTGCGTGTCATTGTGGTCATCATATGCAAAGCACATAGATGTGCGTGTCATTGTGGTTATCATATGTAAAGCACATAGATGTGCGTGTCATTGTGGTTATCATATGTAAAGCACATAGATGTGCGTGTCATCGTGGTCATCATATGCAAAGCACATAGATGTGCGTGTCATTGTGGTCATCATATGCAAAGCACATAGATGTGCGTGTCATTGTGGTTATCATATGCAAAGCACATAGATGTGCGTGTCATTGTGGTCATCATATGCAAAGCACAACGATGTGCGTGTCATTGTGGTTATCATAATATGATAACCACAATGACACGCACATCGCTGTGCTATGCATATGACGACCACAATGACACGCACATCTATGTGCTTTACATATGATAGCACAGCGATGTGCGTGTCATTGTGGTTATCATATTATGATAACCACAATGACACGCACATCGTTGTGCTTTGCATATGATGACCACAATGACACGCACATCTATGTGCTTTGCATATGATAACCACAATGACACGCACATCTATGTGCTTTGCATATGATGACCACAATGACACGCACATCTATGTGCTTTGCATATGATGACCACGATGACACGCACATCTATGTGCTTTACATATGATAACCACAATGACACGCACATCTATGTGCTTTACATATGATAACCACAATGACACGCACATCTATGTGCTTTGCATATGATGACCACAATGACACGCACATCTATGTGCTTTGCATATGACGACCACAATGACACGCACATCTATGTGCTTTACATACGATAACCACAATGACACTCACATCTATGTGCTATGCATATGACGACCACAATGACACGCACATCTATGTGCTTTACATATTATAACCACAATGACACGCATATCTAAGTGCTTTACATATGATAACCACAGTGACACGCACATCTATGTGCTTTGACCTACGATTAAATATTTCAGTTTTTATTAATTGAATAGCACTCTGGTTGTCGAGTTTAAAAATCATTTTAATATTAGTATTGAGATCCAATCAAGCCACACAACCAAGCCCAGTGGGTGCCACACAACCAAGCCCAGTGGGTGCCACACAACCAAGCCAAGTGGGTGGCACACAAACAGGCCATCATTTTGAGCGCTCTGTTATTTAATAATTATAAATAATTATTTAAATCGATATTAATAGGGTATAGTGAAATATACGAATAATAAACAGTTGTTTAATGTGTTTGTGAAATAATATTCGGGGTTGTATATGTATATGCAAAAATGGTGTTTGATGGTTTTTCGTGGATAAACAAACAGGTAAAACATCTCCTCCATCATAAAGCATGCGACTAACAAATCACACCGACACAGCATCCACTAATTAAAATAACGCCAACAGAGCATCCAACTGTTAAAACAACAATACAACAAACAACACCTACAAAAAGTACAACGCAACGATAAAGAAATAAAAATATAGCAACCATAGATAATCAGTTCTTAGGAAAAGTCTCAGGAACACATTGGTGTCTTCTGCGATCTGTCTAAAGCATTCGATTGTGTAGATTATCAAACTCTATTGGGTAAGCTGGAATTCTATGGAGTTCGCGAGCGTTAAACTTTGCGGAGCCTTATCTCTCATCTCTCTAATAGAACGCAATGTGTTAACATTAATGGTAGTGTATCTAAAGGATCTCTTGTGAATATGGGAGTCCCCCAGGGATCAATTTTGGGGCCATGAAGACCCGGGAATCCCTTCGAGAAAACTTTCCTGATATAGATATAATGACACTGCCCTCCCAATACATATTTCAGAACTTATTATATGTTAAGAAAAATTATAATGTTTAATAAAAATGCTGATAGGCATACCCGCAACTTAAGAAATATAAACAAAATTGACATACCAAAATTTAGATTACAAAAAACTAATAAATGTTTTCTAATAAGGCTATTTAATAAATTACCAAAATCAATTATGTGGTCATCATATGCAAAGCACATAGATGTGCGTGTCATTGTGGTTATCATATGTAAAGCACATAGATGTGCGTGTCATTGTGGTTATCATATGTAAAGCACATAGATGTGCGTGTCATCGTGGTCATCATATGCAAAGCACATAGATGTGCGTGTCATTGTGGTCATCATATGCAAAGCACATAGATGTGCGTGTCATTGTGGTTATCATATGCAAAGCACATAGATGTGCGTGTCATTGTGGTCATCATATGCAAAGCACAACGATGTGCGTGTCATTGTGGTTATCATAATATGATAACCACAATGACACGCACATCGCTGTGCTATCATATGTAAAGCACATAGATGTGCGTGTCATTGTGGTCGTCATATGCATAGCACATAGATGTGCGTGTCATTGTGGTTATCATATGTAAAGCACATAGATGTGCGTGTCATTGTGGTCGTCATATGCAAAGCACATAGATGTGCGTGTCATTGTGGTTATCGTATGTAAAGCACATAGATGTGCGTGTCATTTTGGTTATCGTATGTAAAGCACATAGATGTGCGTGTCATTGTGGTTATCGTATGTAAAGCACATAGATGTTATTGTGAAAAATACATTTTTGAAACAAATGCAACACCACTATAGTGCACCGGAGAGCACGTTAAGCTGTCGGTCCCGGTTTTACTATACCTACTTGTGAATCTGTTTATAGATGGGTTATTGATGATCGATATGAGTCTATTCATAAACATCGCGACGAGCTAGCCACTTGTTCGGTGTAGGCTCATACCATCGGCTACGACGAGGTGGTATTAAAAACCCTCCGCTGGGTACCTTAAGGCCGTCTAGGCGGTCTCGGGCGCCTCTAGCACCCGAGTGATAATATTTATTTACTTTGTTGAACCCTAAAAGTACGCAAGCACGCAGATGCTAGCGCCTGTCGCGGTAAATATGTGAGTTCTATTTAATAAAAATATAATGCAACAAACAATGTGGTTTACTTTTTGTTTCACGTAAATTCCTGAAAACCTAGCAACTGCTTTTAAATCACAACCTCATTTAACTACACACACCGGCAGAATTATACACACACCGGCAGAATTAGCGGAACACAAAAAAAGGGAGTGTATGAAATAGTTAGCTTTATTTTTAAACAAATAATAATTAAACATGAAACAACAATTAAATTAATATGTTTTGACATTAATTTGCAACACCATACTTAAAGTTTAACGAAATAAAAAACTTAACTAAAATGCGTTTTTCTTAGATTTCGTAGTGACAGAGAAACAGTTAAAAATTTTAGATTTTACGACGGTTTAAAATTTATTAAATGAATGTTTAATAACGAGTGGAGAAGGTGGCATTCTTGATTTGACACTCCTCTTTAGCAAGTCCCAAACGTGTTCAAGAGGATTCATATCCGGGGACCGTGCTGGCCGTAACACCAACATGGTTTAGGTATGCCTGTACTGAGCGAGCACTTTGAGCCCGAGCATTATCCTGCATTAAAATGAAGTCGTTACCAATAAATGGGGCAAATGGCACAACATGTTCCTCTAAAATCTCCCTGATATACCGATCAGCATTCAGATTCCCGCCGTCGACTACCACTAACTCCGTGCGAACTCCTAAACATATCCCTCCCCAGACCACAATTGAGCCGCCGCCATATGCCACTGTATTTTCAAAATTAGACTGTAAAAAACGCTCTCCTTTGCGTCTCCATACTCGCTGCCTTCCATCAATCTGATTTAACAGAATTCTACATTTATCAGTAAAGGGAACCTGTCCCCACTCGTCAAAGTCCTAATGATGATGTTCACGAGCAAAGTATAGTCGGTTTGTGCGGTGGTGTCTCTCAAGTTTTGGTGCTTTGGCCTATACCAACTTCCTCGAATCTTCTGCGAACTGTCCGCTCACTTGCTCTTACCCCTCGAAACCTCCTCCAATGCATTTCGGGCATGCACCGCCGTAAGTTTCCGTTTTCCGACGAACTTAAGTTGTAGAAAACGCTCATCTCTCCTTGAAGTACACCTTTTCCTGCCTTGTCCTCTTCTCCTCACTAGAGAATTCGTCAATCTGTACCGTTTGATGCTACGATGAATCGTTGATAACGATCGACGAAGTCTTGTTTCAATCGATCTGTAGGATTGACCATTTCTTCTCATTTCATCTGCCCTGATGATTTCTGATAGCGTTCAATCAGGCATACTTAGATGTTCGTAACTTATCAATAAGCAAGAAAATACAAAGGTCTCATAAAACTGCAATATAATGTTTTTCAAATGGAATTTATGAACTTTACGAAAACGGAAAATCTAGTTCGAAGCAGTCGATAGAGATGTATGAATGAAAAAATAAAACAAACGAATGAAAAAAATGACTTGACATTTTCAAATTAGACGTTTTTAAAAAAAATATGTAAATAATTATAATCAAGTAATGTAACCGGCCAGTGCTACGAAAAACATATATTAATTCTTTCTTTTTTTTTGTGTTCCGCTAATTCTGCCGGTGTGTGTATATGAATATTTTTTTGTCCAAGGTAGTTCCATAGTGATACTTATTTGTACATTAGTGTGCGTTCGATCGACAGGCTCGGAGTTCGATGTCCGCGTGTGCGTGCGCGCGGGCGCGGCGGGGGCGGCAGCGGGCGCGCTGGTGGGGCTGGCGCTGGGAGGCGTGCGCGGCGCGGCGCTAGGAGCGGGCGCGGGCGCGGCGCTGGGGGCGGGCGCGGTGGGACTGGCGGCGGCGTGGGGGCGGCTGGGGGAGCTGCGCGCGCTGCTGTGCCTGGTGCTGTACAACCGGCTGCGCGCCGCGGACCGCCGTGACTGGGAGCGAGCCGCCGCCGAGCTGATGCGCTGCGCCGCCGACCGCCGGCGCGTGGCGCAGCTGCTCGTCGCCTTCCTCTGCGACAACCTGGACGGCGTCACCTCCGCGCTGTCGCCGCACGACTGCGCTAACACTTCATCGGAGGCAACATTTTGACAATCGTAAACTTTGTTTTTCTTTATTTTTTATTAATAAACTACTATAATGTACATATACTTGGCTCGCGCGGGCTCTATGACCCAAACGCGTCATTGTGTGCTGCAGACAGACACGTCATTGTGTGCTGCAGACAGACACGTCATTGTGTGCTGCAGACAGACACGTCATTGTGTGCTGCAGACACGTCATTGTGTGCTGCAGACAGATACGTCATTGTGTGCTGCAGACACGTCATTGTGTGCTGCAGACAGATACGTCATTGTGTTATTAACAATAAAAAAAAAATGGTTTTTAAGATATTAATATTTGAAAATTTTAATCTATTATTATTGTGATACGTCATTATCACGATGGCAAAGAAATGAGGCTGCTTAAAAAAAAAGAATACGTGGCATGTTAGTATTTCAGAAGACAATGAAGATATTGCATTTCTTGGGTACCTAGGGAACTCGTCGCTGAAGTTACCACAAGAGCCACCAGTAAGTAAGTATTTTTCAGCGGTGCGTAACGCGCCCGTGTGAGAATCTGGGACTGAAAAGTTTTGTTTCCCGGCTTCTCGCACATTTTTAATAGCAGAGCGTGGATGCTCCCCTTCTCACTCGACTTGCAATTCCGAAGTTAGAATTGTGTAGGGCTGCTCTTCTTAAACCGTATTAACCTTTGAGGAACTTGCTACGGTATTTTGTAAAATTGAAGCCGTCCTCAACTCACGCCCGTTGTGCCCGCTCTCTTCAGGCCCAAACGACCTCGAGGCTTTGACTTCAGGTCATTTTTTGATAGGGCAGCCACTTGTCGCCTTGCCTGGTTGTATTTATACTCTGAATACTCCTTCAGAGATGAAAGAAAGAAGTGTACGACTGTCGCGATTTAAATTGATCCAGCAGATGACCCAACATTTCTGGCATCGCTGGTCGCTCAAATACCTTCACATATTGCAGCAACGCGTGAAGTAGAGTGTAAGACGGACCTTCCAAAGATAGGAGACCTCATCCTGGTTAAGGATTCTAACCTGTCCCCGTTGCATTGGAGAAGGGGGCGCATTCTTAACTTGGTTCCAGGAGCGGATGGAGTGCCTCATTTTGCTGAGGTTATGATTGGAGATTCCGTTTTGAAGAGAGCGGTGGCAACACTCCCGTTTGCCCGTTGTGTAGCGTATAGATTGCTTCTATCCGGGCGGGGAATGTTCGGTATTGATAATGCTGTATGGGCAAAAGCTTGCCTTTTCATTCTTGACACAAAAAATAAATAAAAAAAAACAGGATGACAGTTCTAGTTGTGTGAAAAAGATGGTTTGGTTCTGAGTAAATTTGTGCGGCACTAATAATTTCTGTGCCTCCGGTGCTAAATGATTCAACTTGAGTTATATCGTTTTTCAGTTTTCTAATGCATATTGCTGAAACAAAACATTTTTTGATCTAACTCACGTGTCGCTATCTCTTTTAGTTTCGGAGATAGCTTCGTGTCTAGTGATACAATTAACAGTTTTTTTGTGAAAGTTTAGTGCTAACTGATATTAATGAAGTTATTTCACTCAAAATTAATTATGGTAAAGATGTTTTTTTGTCTTAAATAATATAACTTTAGACATATTATACTTAACGATATATTGACTATGAATTTATCGATGTACTTAATGATTTAATTGAAGATGTATTAGTTTGCACTAGCACTTACTTCAACCATATCTCGGGTATAACACGACTTAAATCTACAGATTGAAAATTTTATTCATCAATATATCGTACTAAATGTTTTGACTCAAATTAAATTATTAAACGAAAGTGATAGCGTTTTGTGCTTGTGGATTCTACTCGAGTCATATTAATCAACCGAACAAACTCATTGAATTTTTAGTCTTCGTTGTGCAATATGGTATAAATAACAAGGAGTGGCAAAGACGGGGTGAAGTTAGATGTGGGAGAGGAAAGTACTGCAATGAACGCTTATCGTGCCTTTTTCGATTTCATATTAAATCAGCCTAAGCCTACAGGTAGACCGCGCACCCCAGTACTTAAACCGGCTGGTGCCTCGGGTGCTCGGAAGATCGATGCTCTATTAGAACCCCGGAGGCATTAAAGCAAACCTCTATCATCTTCTTACCCCAAAGAACAAACTCCGTGTGCGGAACTACTTCGCGTATAGGCGAGACGAGACCATGGACCGGGTCAGCGGCTACAGCGGTACCGCCCGTCCTGGTCCGTAGGGATATTGTCCACGAATAACTTCTACACGCGGAGTTCCTAACAACCAGAACAATAAGAGTTAGTCTCCAGTCGTCAGGCTTAAAGTTGAAAGCCTACGCCGCCTATCGCCCACGTCAGTCGTCTTCATCGATCCGACTTTCGAGGGGTCCTGCATGGACGAACCCCTATCTTGGTAGTTGGAAACCTCATGCTAAATATCCAGCATGGGGCCAATCAACCCAGCGGGTAGGATCCTGTCTAAGGACACGGATGACAGGATGACAAGGACTATAAATTCCTAGAACCGGATTCACCGACACACATTCCTACGTCGACATTGACATTGTAGTCGGCTTGGCCATCAGAGTTCCAGTCCACGTCGAGGTCTTGTACGACGTGGACTCACAACACCTTCCAATACTTGTGATGCTGGGCACACAAGTTGAGGTCTCCGCATGAAGGTGCGATTCAAAACGGACTGGGACCTGTAAAAATATATACATAACAGCTCTTTATCTTAACGTAGAAGCGATAACGACTCGCTTCATGGAGCCCCTAGTGCACGCAAAGGAGGCGACAACGCGTGAGCTGCCTCCTCTCAATCGGCTTAAAGCCTCACACATCCCCTCCGATTTAAGCTTCAGCTTAAAAGGTGTCTCAAGAGGCACTGGGCCAACTTTCGTGACCCCAACACCAAACTCGAACTCAACCGGGTCAAGGAAGGAAGAGCTCGCAGCGGAGATCGCCGCTTTTCGGAGAAGGTCGTGGGAAGAATACATGGACTCCATTGGTAATGACGTTACCTTAGGGTCCCTGTGCCGTCTCACCCGAACGCTCGAAGCCATTCAACGGCTGCTCGACGACGCAGGAATATGGCTCCCAAGACAGAGCTGATATTCCTGGTAGGCATATGGAGGGACAATTTAAACCTTTCTCCGTCGTCGACCAGGCTTTCAACGCATACAGAGGTTAAAGTGCGGAAATTCTTGTGTGATTCAACAAAAGACCCATTACCGAGGTACTGTTTCATTTCGCCAGCTGAAGTGGAGCGAGTCGCGCTCCGCCTTAAGCACAACGGTCCTGTGGATTAGTGACCCGGTACAGACGGGTCACTAATACACAACTAACGCAGCCCGCGCAGAGCCATAGTCGGATTCGCCCGGCTCTGCAATTGAATACTTCGTACAGGTAATTTTCCCAGCGCATGGAAGCAGGGGAATGTCATCATGATACACAAGCTCGGCAAGGACGTCTGCTGTGCAGCTACCTCCCTGCTTCCGCACCCAGCAAATCTATTTGAGAGACTGTTCCTCCGGAGACTGAAAACCTATATTATACTGAACTGTACTTCGTGTAGAACAGTACGGTTTCTGTAAGGGACACAGCACCTCACTCCAGCTTACCCGGGTGGTACACCACATGGCGAGTGAGATGATTCGGGTCCTTTCTGAGCGACTGCCATTTCCACATAGTCGTGGAGGGAAAAACCTCTAAGCTAAGAAGTATTCCATTGAAGTAGGTGTCCCTCAGAAGAGCTGCCTCTGGCCCGCACTTTATGCTCTGTATACCAATATATATATATATATATATATATATATATCATCACGGGTGCTTTACGGCGCCCGAGACCGCCTAGACGGCCCCAGGGTACCCAGCGAAAGGGTTTTAATCCCACCTCGTCGTGGCCGATGGTATGAGTCTACACCGAACAATGTATACCAATGATATCCCTAATCTCTCATTTTATTTTTATTCTTTGTTAAATAATAAATAAAATACACTAATATCGTCTGCACTGTATAGCGGTCCGGGGGAAAGAGGATTTTTTATTAATTTATTTTGTTTATTGATTATTGGTATTAGTCATTTTATACATGCTTATTTAAATGCTCAATATGTTTCAAAACATTTTAATTTGTGAGTAAAATTAAGGGTATTAGCTACATATTACGTCGGTATTTAATCTTTAACAAATTCGCCATACTTACAGACTTCCATAATTGTAATTATTTTAAAATTTGAGATTAATCATAAATATTACGTAGACTACTTCTTTTATTTTTTCCCTTTTTTCATTTGATTGTAAGTATTATATAATATAATATGTAGAACAAATTACACATATTGGCACAAACTAAGCTCTAGGCTTGTACTATGTGTACCAGAAGCAATGATATAATACATATTATATTTTATAAATACACAGACCATGACAAACTGTACAGAAAAAAACGTACTAATATTCTTTGCCATGGGTGTGAATCGAACCGACGACCTCCGGATACAACGCCAAAGGCGCAACCACTAGTCTACGGAGGCTGTCAAAGTACATTGTCAAAATCATAAACTGAACATGTATTATTTAACACACATTATTTTTTAAAGTCACTTTGGTCTAACCCAAGTTGCTTCACTTTTCACATAATGAAATGGTAGTTTTTTTGGATTATTAATATACCCGATTTTCCCCTGAAGGGACAAAAACGGTTATTTAGGTTTCAGCCGAAAGGCTTGACCCACATGAGATTATCGTCTTGAACATCAGCGCCATCTGGTAGATTTGCGGGTAAACTTCCTTTTTTCCCTTTGATATCCCTGTTTGAAGTGGAGGGGCGCGACATTATGAGTCAGCGCACTGCAGGTTTCTTCCTCAGTAAATTGACCCCAAGGCAGAACTTGTGCCAGCAAGGGCGTAAGGCCGTTTTTGTCCCTTCCGGGGAAAAACGGGTATATTTAGGTTTTCGAGCCTTTAGGCTTGACCCACTATGAGACATGTTTATTATCGGCTGGCGCAGACCTATTTTAACGTACTGTGATTTGGATATGGTTTAATAGAAAAACCAATGATTAATAGAATTTAATTTATTAATAAGCTAAAGAACATTATCTCTTATGGTTAACTTAGACACTACAAAAACCGTTATGTAACAGAAAAAAAATTGGCTACAGAAGAATTCTTATTTGTATTACTTGGTTGAATTTCTTTACAATAAAATTTTAGAAATGTATTAGAACTACGCCAGTTTCCTTTCCTTAAGACCTCATTCATGTTGAATTTTTTCCTACTCCAGTTGTCTGATGCGACTGCCGCGCGTAAACTCCCAGGAGAGCTTCTTATATCAGCTTGTTTAAAAAGAGCTCTGATCCAACCTGCTATTACTGACCGAGAAGCAGCTTTCACTTTTCCTCGAGTAGTTATGAATAAGTTAGTCAAAGACCTATCAGCTTTCCCTCTTTGGTCCGAAGCATTGATCAACTGCTGGATCCAGTAACACAAATCAAAAACTTTGTCAATGTTTCTTGACAGTTTCCACCCTGATTGTATGTTGCGTTATCAATTTTGGAACCGAATGCTGGCCAAAATGTTATTGTATCTGAATTTATTATGCAGTGATTAGGACTTACACATATATTTTTTTTTATGAGAGCTCGGCATGTGACCTCACTACCTGGTGGAAAGCAGTATGAAGGTCCAAGAACAAATGCAACCAACAATTACGATCTACGTAACCGTTGATTGCACCTATTATGCCGGCTTAAGATGCCTATACACGCTTCGTTTAAAGGACTCGAGATTATAGGAAGAAGGAAACACGCGAGCAGGTAGAGCATTCCACATTTTAATAGTGCGACAGATATACGAATCACCAATTTTTTTAGTGCGGGTTGGTATATCTGCCACAGTATATGCATGCATTTTGTTACCCGCTCGTGAAGTCCTATATCGGAAAGGAGAAGGAGGAATGAGATGAAAAAATTCTTCAGAGCACTCTCCATGATAAAGGCGATAAAACACGCTCAATAACGCTACATCTCTGCGAAGCTGCAATGCTCTAGAGTGTCCGTGAGCTCTTTGTTTTCGATAATTCTCGATGCACGCTTCATCCCAAAGATGCGAACAATATTCCACACAAGGCCGTATCTGAGCTTTATAAATCAGATGCCTGAGTTGAGGAGTAAAATACCGTCGCACCTTATTAAGGACGCCGAGCTTCCTACTTGCTGTCTTCGCAATGCTCTCAATATAGTTGCTGTGGTTTAGGTCGGAGCGTATTTCTAATTCCAGGATATCGAGAACTGGAGACAATGGTAAATGTGTGCTCTGAAGGGAGGGAAAGTGAGAACAGGGGGTCTTTTTTTGTTGTCAATGCGCAAGCCTGGGTTTTTTGGGCATTAAACTGGACCAGATTAAGAGAACCCCAGTTTGAGATTTTTTTTATATTATAACATTGTTACTTGTGTAATAATGTTAAGTCATGAATTCGACGTCCTGTTGCTAGAAATAATAGAACTGCCACATGTTGGCTAATTTGGAACAAGCTAGAGCAATCAATATGGCGTGATTTAATCCAATTTGTTAAATCTTCGATATGCTAGGTGTTTGGTTTATGTTCTGGTGGATTTTGCAATGAAATGGCTTTTAATATTTTCTTTATCAGAGGGTGGTTACTGATTGAATCATTGTTAAAGTTTTGTGCAAATGTTGCTATTGTTGATTTATGAAGTAGGATGGTCTTGTATGAAAACTTCTTTACTTCATACAAAAAGATTAGGAATCTAGCAACCTCGCTTGGTGTTGATTGACATGCAGCTTTGTTTCGTGTACTCGACCACTGAAGCCAGTTGATCCAAGTTGCTTTATAGGTTAAGTGTTGATAGTCTCCAAGATGTCCCGTTCATTGGGAGCCCAATCTACTATTAATTCGTCCCAGCTCGTATTTTCCAGACCAGCAAAGTCATTTTGTCGATTTGTCGTGAGGTCTCGCAGGTGACTTCCTGATTCGAAATGGGGGGTACATTGTACGGTTGGAGGCAAAAAAATCTATTTCTGGAGTTCCCATTTTCTGAAATATAAGTGCACGAATCGTGGAACTTAGATGCCATTCTTGCTGCAATTTCCTTCTCGATAACCTGTCGGCTAGACCGTTGTATTTTCCCGGAAGGTACCTGGGTATTATAGTTATTTTGTTTCGGTGACATAAGGTTAAAATTTTGTAGGCTAGATCCAGAAGTCGGATGGATCTGGTCCCTCCTTGCCTTCGTATGTTGGAAATATGATGGTCTTTCCCTGTAAATGGTTGATATTTTCTTTGAAAACTGCGTATAGCGTGTAAAATTATTTTTGATTGCAGTGCCATTTTTTCTGTATGTGTCCAGCTGCCTGAGAATCTCTTGGTGTTTATTATTGCGCTCCACCCTATGTTTGATGCATCTGTAGTTATGAATATCGACGGGGGTGGTAATTGAATTGGTGTCCTGTCTATCAGATGTTTTGTCCACCATGACAGTTCTGTTGTGATTTGATTTGAAAGGGGAAAATATTTGAATTCCTTTCTTTCTTGTAATTTGTTTGCTGCTATCTGGATTTTTCTGCAATGAAGGGCCCCAAGAGGGATGGCATTAGCAGCAAAATTCAATTTACCAAGTAAGTGTTTTGCTTCAACCCATTTTCATTTATGTTTACAACTAATTTTATTAATGATTGATTTTATGTGGTCAATCTTATTGGGTGGTAAGTATTTTAGATTTTTTTCTGTGTTCCACGTAAGCCCTAAATAACAACGATTCTTTTGGGTATTAAATCAGACTTGGAAGAATTTATGTGCCAACCCAGACTTTGAAGAAAAGTAGTAGTGTTCTGTTAGTTTAAGTGGATCTTGATTTAAAGGCAAGAATTCGTCTAAATATACAATAGTCCTAATGTCTTTATTTCGCAGAAGATTAGCGGTCCAATTTGATAGTTTAGCAAATATAGATGGTGCGCTAGAAAGGCCAAATGGCAAACAGTTCATATTAAAAATCTTATTTTTAAATGCTAGAGTAAGGAATCTTCTGTGGGATACTTTTATTGGAATGTGATAGGAAGCATTTGAAATATGTAATTTTACCATATAATCACCCCTTTGGATAAATTTTGATACTTTTGGTAAACTAATCAAGCGAAATTTTGGGTGGTTTATATATGAATTTAGATTTTTCAAATTAAAGATCAATCTATGGGAGCCATTTGTTTTGCTTCGGGGAGATGTAGCCTGATCGAAAATTATTTTCCGATATATGATGCTGATTGGAGGAGAGAGCGCTAATAACGGAATTCGTTATTTTGTCAATCTAAAGCTCTCGTTATAAGAAACAGAATGTGGCCGCTGGTTTTATTAATTCTGTTATTTGATTTTGCATAAGATAAGAGGATTTAGAATTTCGACTAAATGCTGGGTATAATGGTATAAGGGGTGGTTTAGATATGAATGGTATCCTATACCCATTTAACACATTTAAAATAGTTCTTGGAGCCCCTAATGACTTTCATAGGTTGAACTTTTGTTTGAAATACAAAATATAATGTTAGGTGTGAGTGTAAGTATAATGATTTTTGTCATTGTGACGTTTATTTGTAAAATTTGAACCAAATTTAGTGAACGAATGTTGTTTTACTACTGTATAGAAAACAAATAGCTGACGAACAGTCATTACTTTACAATTTTGATATAGAAGGCAAGTGGAATATAAAATTGGTCGGAACATGCATACTTTTAGGATTTCTCTTTGAGCTCTCTCCAGGTGAATCATAGTGGAGACTGCGGAGCCACCCCAAGAAGTAATGCAGTAAACTAGTATTGATTGGCAAAGGGCTATATATACTTGTTTAATTAAAGTCCAATCTGCGACATGTCTAAGATTTTTGAAAATATAAATTAACTTTCTGCTTCTATTTGTCAGCATCTCGATATGGGCCTTAAAGTTTAGAGTATGGTCAAGCATAATGCTCAGATATTTAATATTATTTGTCCGACAGAGGGGAGGGCAATTACAGAAAGAAGAATCAGATTTGATACAATTATGGGATTATCTTATAATTTGGTGATGGTGTCATATTTCTCATGGCAAACGTAATAGTTTTTTCACCGTTAAGGGTTAAATAATTATTTCTAAGCCAGAAAGAAACTTTATTTAGTCCTATTTGCGCATAGCCAAAGGCTTCTTCCCAGGTATTTCCCGAAAATAAAAGTACTGTGTCGTCAGCGTATGATATAGTCTTACCATGGAATGAACAGAGCTCTAGTAGTTCATTTATATAAACGAGAAAAAGCATTGGGCCCAGTATGCTTCCTTGAGGTACACCATAAGTCATAGGCAGAACGCGACTAATATGACTATTAATTTTAACACATTGAAACCTATCTGTTAAATAGTCACTAAAGATTTTCAGTTGGAGGTCTTTAACACCTATACACTCCTCCTTCTTTATAAGAAGTGGAATTGAGACCGTGTCAAAAGACTTAGCTAAATAATAATAAACAATTAATTAAATCTAAGAAGATACCTATAGTTTTCATTCCCCTATCTAAGTTTTTTACAACGTAATCTGTCAGCTCATGAACGGCATTTTCTGTGGATTTACCAGATCTAAAACCAAATTGATTATTTGATAACAGTTCATTAGACTCTAGGTAACTTACTAGTCTGTTATTTAACAAACGTTCGAGGAGTTTAGATATTGATGGCAATACTGATATGGGTCTATAATTATTGACACGGTCTCTATCACCGGCTTTATGTATAGGGATTATTAGCGACTTTTTTAGAAGAATTGGAAATATCCCTTCTTTAAGACAGATTTTGAAAATATGCGTTAATGAGGGTATTAGAGTGACTTTAAAATTTTTAAGAATTTGGTTAGAAATGCCATCCCATCCCGTGGAAGAGTTAGTTTTTAGTTGCATAATTAATCGTTCCACCTCTGATTCATCGGTATTTTTTAATACAAATGAGTTGCACCTAGATATTGAAGGCGAAGGTGGCATTGAAGTCTGACTGCCCATAGGGGATGACTTGATTTTGCAAGCGAGATTGCTACCCATACTTGCAAAGAACTCGTTGATACCGTCTACCGTGGTTTGTGGGCATGAAGTTCCAAGTAGGTCCTGGGGAATACTCTGGGATTTGGAAGTATATGTAATACTTTTTATTGCCTGCCATATTTTTTTTTTGTATTTTCCTGCTGATTGTAGTTCAGACTTTTGATGTTCTCTTTTTAATTTTCAATAAATTCTTACAAAAATTCCTGTACCTATTATAGGTTAACTTCAAGATTGGATCGTTACGTGAACGTTGCAATTTTTTAAACAAGCTATCTCTATGTCTTATGCAGCGAATTAAACCTGGAGTAATCCAGGATTTTATGATTTGAATCGACGAGATTGAGTGGTGGTTGTTGAGTTAATTTTTAAGGCATTTTACAATGATGTGATTATATAATCTATTCCAAAATTAGGATCATTGGAGTTAAATATTGGTTGGAAGTCAATACTCATAATATCTTTTTTAAGTCCATCATAATTAATTTTGGTGCGATGAGTGAAAGCATATTGCTTTTTAATTTTTTGATGGAGGCACAATATTACAGCTTGATGGTCTGTCAGGGTGGAATTTGTTACCAGGGTAACCGCAGGACTTTGTGTTTTTAGTATTATATGGTCTAAGCAAGTTTTATTAAGTCTAGTTGGGAGAGTGTGTGCTGGTAACAGACCGTCACTTGCACATAGATTTAGATATTCTTGAGCCCGTACATTACTAGTTTCAGAGCAGATGTTAATATTGATATCACCAATGATTATTATATATTTAGAAGCTGATAAATTATAGAGCACTGTGTTCAACGATTTATAAAAGGCGTCCAAGCTTGTGTATGAGGGAGAACGATATATGGCGATTATAGCAGTGCCAACACTTAATTTTAAAATAAGACAGTTACCTTCTACAAAAACAGGTTCCTCAATAACCGTATTTATGTTGGTTTTGACAAAGGCCACAATCCCATCATTTTGTAGAAAGTGTCTAGTAGTTGCATAACTATTATAGCCAACTTTCGGTTAATATAATAACATCACAACTCAAGTTGAGCATCTTTGGAAGCACAAAAAGCCGTCATAATTTCGACAAATGCTGCGCATATTTTGATTAAGAATAATTAAATTATTTGGGTGGATTTATAGTATTTTATTGCATTCTTCAACTTAACAGAGAAATGATCTAGATACAGAAATGGAGTCTACTTCATCACATATTTCACTAAACATTGGATGGAGGAGTAGGTACAGAACAATATTTTAACATTAGTTTCCTAATTTGGCAGATTATTGAAGTATTAGGTAGGCAGTTGTAACTTTTGTAAGAATCAAGTATATGATTAAAGATTTTTATTTTTAGGAATAATTGTATTATAAAATTTATTGCCAAGAAAATTAAATAATAAGTATCATTATTCTTTTGTATTATATTAGGTGTCATTAGTTTATTTTCAATATTAATCCTATATATATGTTTCATGTAGATACTGAAGTAGGTAGGTTTTAAGTATGTTTCTTTTAACTGTGTATTGTAATGTGTATTAATGATATTTTTAACCAATATTAATGCAATTGAGGTTAAATACAATGTATAGCCAACGAGGTTAACTATTTGTGTATATAATATGTCTGGTTTTATGCACTCTGTATTGTATATACCTACTGTATATAATATATTTAATACATATTAAATGAAATTCGTTTTATAATAGAAACAAACATAATTATTTATTATCTTTAATTGTTGACATACATCAAATATGACAATCAGTTTTTCATAGTCAAGACGTAGCAGGTCTCCCTCTCTAATTTTGTACATATGCACTTCTTATTATTTGGTTAATATGTCTTTTACATATTTCTCCTTCATCTGTCCTGATTTTATAATGTACTAATCCATGCTTCTGTAATATATTTCCGAAACGCCATGCTCTACTATTATTTTTGTAAAATAGTACTTGAACTCTATCTCCCACCTTTAAACTCCTTGTAGGGTTTATAGTTTCATTCACTGTACTAGAATAACGCAATGGAGTATTAATGTTGTCATCCTGAATACGCAACATTACATCCAACTTTGTTCTTATCTTGCGATTAAACATAACATTATATGGGCATTCGCCTGAAGAATTTGGTGTTCTGCGTAACTGTACTAAAATAGTTTGTAATTTACTGCTTAAATCCCCTTTTTCATATTCCATACATTTTAGGGCATTTTCCAAAGTTTGTACTGTCCTTTCGGCTTGTCCGTTAGTTGCTGGATGGTAGGGAGCTGAATGTTTTTGTATAATGTCATGATTAATTAAAAAGTTTCGAAATATTGTTGATGTGAATTGAGGTCCATTGTCGGAAACAATTGTATAGGGTAATCCAAAAGTTGAAAATATATTTTTAAGTTGTTTAATACACCATTCTGATGTAGTAGTCTTAGTCGGTATAGCTTCAGTCCACTTTGTATGGGCATCGACAATAACAAAAATATAATATCCAAATATTGGTCCAGCAAAATCAACATGGATTCTTTGCCAAGGTCCTTTCGGTAGTTCCCAGTGATGTTGTATATCCTTAGGCGGCATCTTTTGTTTTAAACAACATTCACTGCAACTTTTTACTAATATTTCTATATCTCTGTCCATTCCATGCCAATAGCAATAACTTTAGCTAGCATTTTTATTTTTACTATACCTATGTGACCTAAATGTAATTCTTGAAGTACCTTATTTTGAAAACATTTCGGAATAATTACTCTTGTTCCTTTTAGAAGACAATCATCCTGAACAGTAATTTCCGTAGATAAATATCCCAATTCTTTAAAATTTTTACCATTCCTTAATACTTCCAAAATTGGGTGTAATTCTAGATCTTTTCTTGTCATCTCTGCAATCTGATTCTTGTGAAATGGTAATATATCAATCTGACTATTTTGGTATATGTAACTACGATCTGAATAATAAAAGGGTGCTGAATCAATTGGAAATCTTGAAAGAAATTCTATTTTTATATTCTATTTTGTAGTCGAAACCAAATAAAAAATGGGCATAATTAAATAATCGCATAGTACTCAATGTAGGCAAAGTTTTATGTGGATTAAAAATTGAAACTAAGGGTTTATGATCAGTGATCAAAGTAAACTTCCTACCATAACAATATTGAAAAAACTTCTTTAACCCCCAGTATATAGCAGTCGCTTCTTTATCTATCTGACTGTATTTACTTTCACATTCAGTTAGAGTACGTGATGCAAAATATATTGGCCTTTCCTTACCATCTGGCATTTTATGTGAAATTACTGCTCCCAAACC
Source organism: Monopis laevigella (assembly GCA_947458855.1). Lineage (NCBI taxonomy): Eukaryota > Metazoa > Arthropoda > Insecta > Lepidoptera > Tineidae > Monopis > Monopis laevigella. The sequence continues at coordinate 26,226,366 of OX381585.1, forward strand.
AATTGGAGAAAGATCTGTAGCTAAAATAAGCGGTAGATTAGGATTAAAATGTATTAATATCCTTTCACTCATTATTTCTTTTTTAATGTCATTAAAACTCTTACTGCATTCTTCTGTCCATTCAAATTTGTTGTTTTTCCTTAGTAATAAATTAAGAGGATGAACTATTATAGCTAAATGAGGTATAAACTTATTGTAGTAATTTGCCATACCTAAAAATGTTCTTAATTCATTAATATTGTTTGGTGCTTTTGTTCTGTCTATTGCTCTAATCTTTTCTTTTATGTAAACCGTGTTCATCGATAATGTAGCCTAAATAGCTGATGTTTCTTTTTATAAATTGACATTTATCCTTATTAAGTGTCAGATTGTTAATTTTAAGCAAATTAAATATGTTACGTAATCGTTGTAATAAATCGTGTTCATTTTCTCCTTTTATTAAAATATCATCAAAAAAACACATCACACCATCTTGACCTTGTAGCATTTTATCCATAAACCGTTGCCATTCATTAGGTGCAGTCTTTACACCAAACATCATTCTATTTACTTTATAAATTCCTTTATGTGTACTAATAGATTGCAAAATAGCGCTTTGTTCATTCATTTTAATATGTAAATAAGCTTGAGTGACATCTAATACACAAAATATTTTACCTCCGTTCATTTTTGCAAAAATATCATCGATAATTGGTATAGGGTAGTTTACCTCTTAAATACATTTATTAAGAGTAACTTTATAATCAGCACATAGCCGAAACATCACCATTTGCCTTAATAGACGGTACTATTGGTGTCCCCCAATCAGAGTTATCATTTTTGTAATTATTCCCAAGTTTTCTAATCTGTCAATTTCTTTTTCTATTTTATCCAATAATGCATACGGTACTCGTCGTGGTTTAAAATATATAGGTTTTGTATTATCAACTAGCTGTAATGAACAGCAGTAATTTGGTATTTCATCAATATTTTTGTTAAATAGTTCTTTATATTCACTTAATAATGTTTCCAGTTCTTGTGTTGTATTTGTGTTCGTTTGTTGTCTAGTAATCGATTTAATTTGCGTTAATTCTAAATTTAATTCTCTCATCCATTCACGCCCAAAAATGGTATCAACGTCAAGTTTAATTACATATAATCTTCCATAAAATACCTGTTTATTATATATACATTTAACATACACTATTCCCATTGGTTCAATAATTTCTCCCAAATAAGTTTTCATTTTTATATTAGTTTTGTATATTTTCTTGTTTATGTCTAATTTGTCAAATTCTTTGTAAGAAATGGAACTAAGTGCTGCTCCTGTGTCCAGTTCCATACATATTACTTTTTTTTTTCAATAGTAACGTTTACATTAAATTTATCATGGCTTTTTGAAGATACAATATTAATATCATTGCTTTCATTTGTAAAATTTATATCAAATTCATTATCATCTTCAACTTGATTTGAATTTTGTACCAGTATAGGTTTTTGTAAGCAAACAGAGGCTAAATGACCAACTTTATTGCATTTTGGCAGACTTCGTTAATATAACGACAATTATTAGCACGATGGTTTGAGTATCCACATCGAAAACATTTGTTTATTAAATCATTAAACGTAATATTGGGTTTATTTGAAAATTCAGGCTTCTTTTTTTTATTGAAATTAGGAACATATTTTTTGTAAGTTTTATGTACAGGTGTAATAATAGAAGAATCCGTCATCTGTTTGTTTTCACTTTTCGCAAATTCAATAGTTGTAGCATTTCCAATTACTTCTTTAAATGGTATAGGTTTCCTTATTTGTAACAGCTTTGTTCTAATATCTGAATCTTTTAATCCTTTGATAAACTGTATGTTAACAATGTATCAGTTTAAGACTTCCCACACGAACATTTAAATTCGCATTTATCAATTTTGACAGCCTCCGTAGACTAGTGGTTGCGCATTTGGCGTTGTATCCCGGAGGTCGTGGGTTCGATTCCCACCCATGGCAAAAAATATTAGTACGTTTTTTTCTGTACAGTTTGTCATGGTCTGGGTGTTTATAAAATATAATATGTATTATATCATTGTTTCTGGTACACATAGTACAAGCCTAGAGCTTAGTTTGTGACCAGAGCATTATGTGTAATTTGTCCTACATATTATTATTATTATTATTTAATTTCTTTAATTCTGTCGAGTATGTCATAATATTTTCATCATCGTTTTGGATTCTTGAAACAAATTTGTGTTGCAGCGCCCATACACTTGGTCGAGGTTCTAAATATTCTTCTAAAGTTTGTACCAATTCAGTAAAAAGTTTGTCTAAAGGATTGTCAGGTGAACACAAATCGTATAGGGTCTCGTGTATCTTTGGTGTAAGGGCACTAAGTAATGTGTAAACTTTTATTTTATCATCAGTATAGTTCCTTAGTAACATGTGAATTTCTAATCTTCGAATAATGTTTTTGAATGACTCATCGTCTTGTAATGGTAAGAATTGTAAATTTGATGACTTGTAACCACTCGAGTTGTCTGGCAAAGTGTCTTCGTTAACTATACGTGAAGTACTGGGTCTGACTGTACTTTCGATAGAGAAAGGTGTAATTAATGTGTTCAAACGTACTTTAAGGTTTGTAAACTCTTCCTCAATTGTAAATCGTACATCTACTTCGTGTTCCAGTCGTACATCTTCTATTAGGCCTTCGATTACAGTTTGTAATTCACGAAAATTATCCCAATATTTATTAATATTATTGTCACGTATTTGTAGTTCTGTGTTCGTTAATTCTCGTACCTCTTGTAATTGTCCACGAAGTCTTGTAAGTTGACTGACTTGCGAATAGTTGTTCGTATTCTTTTAGCTTTTTGTAATTCGTCCACTATACAGGGTGACTTTAAAAGGATGTACTTTGGGCTAATATGAGGTTCTACTGATCAATACGAACAACTTTTCCTATGGAACTATGTGCCGCAAATGAAAAAAAATATTGCCTTCTCCATACAAACTAGTTATGTTAAAATTACCAATTTGTATGGGGAAGACAATTTTTTTTTTCATTTGCGACACATGGTTCCATGGGAAAAGTTGTTTGATTTGATCAGCAGAACCTCATATTAGCCCAAAGTACATCCTTTCAAATTCATCCTGTATATTATTTAGTATAAAATTTCCACTTCCTCGTCGCCACTTTATATATTTAATACATATTAAATAAAATTCGTTTTATAATAGAAACAAACATAATTATTTATTATCTTTAATTGTTGACATACATCAAATATGACAATCAGTTTTTCATAGTCAAGACGTAGCAGTATATATGCAAACGGTATAGAAATTTCATATGAATTTTATATTTATTATTAATATGAAACATTAATATGTCCCTGCAGCTTGGAAAGTAGCCAATGTGCAACCAATTCCAAAAAAGGGAAATCGATCCGACCCCAATAACTACCGCCCCATTGCCATCACCTCAGTCCTGTGCAAGGTTTTAGAAACCATTATTAATACACAGGTCATGCGATACCTTGAAGGTCACTCTATTCTGAATGATCGCCAATATGGTTTTCGCCAAGCAAGATCAACGGGTGATTTTCTCGCGTTCATTAAGCATGTTTGGGGTGAGGCAGTGGATAAATGTGGGGAGGCCTTGGCAGTTGGTTTAGATATTTCTAAGGCCTTTGACCGCGTTTGGCACAAGGCTTTGCTCTCCAAGCTGCCTTCTTATGGATTTTCGACGCGGCTATGCAACTGGATATCCAGTTTCCTCTCTGATCGTGGCATTAGGGTCTTAGTAGATGGCGTAGCCTCCGACTGGGAGTCTATTGATGCTGGTGTTCCCCAAGGATCAGTGTTGTCTCCTTGTCTTTTTCTTCTGCATATCAATGACCTATTGTCATGTGGCAACATTCATTGTTATGCGGATGATAGCACTGTCCACGGCCGGTACTTTGCTCAACGTCCACCTAGCCGCGTCCAAACAGAGGAATTTAGAAAGGTTTTTATAAGTGAGTTGGATCAAACCCTGCTAAAGGTTTCGACTTGGGGTTCGAGAAACTTGGTCCAATTTAATAACACGCACTGGTTGCAAAATGCATATGTATACCGTGGCGGATGTACCAACTTGTACCAAACGTTTTGGCGATTCATACATCTGCCGTACTATTAAAATGTGGAATGCCCTACCAGCTTGCGTGTTTCCTTCCTCTTATAACCTAGAGTCCTTTAAAAGAAGCGTGAATAGGCATCTGAAGCCGGCATAATGATGGCAGCCAGCGGAGCACCTGTATGCATCCGCTTGTTGCTATCATTCCTGGACATTGCATACTGCTTAACATCAGGTGGATGCAAGGTCACATGCTGAGCTCTTATAAAAAAATAAAAATAAAATGCTTAATATTGTACATATTAAATTAATTAATTTATATATTCAAATTAAAGGTAATAGTAATATTGTAAGTTGATTACAATGTGTATGTATACATTTATTGCTCAAACCTGAAGTTTTTACTTTAACAGGCAATAGGATTAAAACAGTAGAAACAGGAACCTTCAATAATCACAATCAAAACAAAATTTATAACCGAGTTTGAATATAAGTAAAAGAGCGTGCAAAAAAATAATGAACTATAACATGCCAGAGGAGAGATTATAAGTCAATCAGTTGAGTCTTTTAACTTTAGTAGGACTGATTCCTCATCAACACGTTTTGTGGCAAACCTTCTTTCTTCCTTAAGTATATTTTCCCATGGATGTTCAGCAAAAGTCATACCTGTTATCTTTGGCAAACTCACGGGCAAGATAATATATTCTCTTTCCTTTGGAAGTTAAACACTCTGAAATATAGATTGGTTTTGATGGTCCACCAAAATGTAATGAAGAGTTGTTCAGTAATCTGTCTTTGTCACTTTTCTTAAACTTTTTGACCGATTTAATTTTTACCTTTAGCAAAACAGATGAGAATTCTACAAGGATAGGTTTAGCGATGCTCAGCTTTGAAAAACCTCGATATATGTTTTTAATTTCGGAGGATTGGATTTCCACATTTAATGTTTTACAAATATGTTGTACGGTTTTAGCTAGATTTTCTAGCGTCTAGCGTTGGTTTCGTTTTGAAGTTTAGGGATATTCCGTATTTCAATTTTAGGTGTACAAGTAGTTATATTTCGATATAACTACTTGTACACCTAAAATTGCCCTCAATTTTAGCCTCCAAAATTTTTATATACTTAAATTGATCATCATTTTGTTTTTTAGAGTATTCCAAATCCATCTGCAACTCGTTATATCTTTCAGTTAGCAATTAAAATGAAGAGTGTATGGAGAATGTATGGTGTTCGTCGGATACGGCGGGCGAGGGAGACGGTCTTATTGCTGTAATTTTGGATTTGATGTTTTTTACATCTTCCATAAAAACGTCGTATGACTTTGTATGTATGCGTTCCATTATACCGTGCAGTGAGTAGAGAATGGCTCTTCCAATAGGCCACTGGATTAGTTTTCTTTTTAGTGCCCTGTACTTTCGCTCCGATATTTTGTTTTCGCCTGGCGCGAGAATATTATTTAGGTCTCCAGTTGGGAGTGCAAACCTGAGTTTAGCTTCTATTCTTGGAGTTATAATACCTTCAAATAACTCTTCGCAGCTAAAATTATTAACGCTCCAAGAACGCCAGTTCGTCGGGAAATGTTCGTCAATTATTTTGATGACGGCTTCGAATAACTGTTTGTCCTCTTCACGATCCTGTAGGCACAGGTCTCCCATTGTAACTGCCGCCATCTGTAAAGGTGACGACATATTTAGTGATAGCAATTGGCTAAATAATTATTTTTATGTGACATGTCGTTTCATCTAATGTTAAATGTAAGAGGTAGTGTGACGTTGCATCTACCTGCGACGTATCACATTACAATGTATCATGTCGCATTACCTTTCACATTCTCATGCGACATGCTCGTCGCGTCATGAAAAGTCGCATCAAAATGACGTGTTGTCACATCAAGTTGTCGACGTGTTGCATCAATGCTATACCGACGCGTCGTATCATTTTAAGCAACATGTCACGTTGCATTGACTTGATACGACAAGAGTTTGGTGCATTACTTCAGATGAAGTATTATAAAAGTTTCGAATAATATCGAACACATGCTTAAGCATGTCGCCAAACATTGTAAGTGATATCCGTATCAAACTACGGACACTTACACGTCACATCGTCGTGGCGTATAAATAAATTTACTTGCCCTGATATAAATTATTACACTACCGATGACGCAGAAATTCAAAACCGTACTGAGGAAGAAACGTGTAGCGCGCTGACTCATAATGTCGCGCCCCTCCACTTCAAACTGGGATACCATAGGGAAAAAAGGAAGTTTACTCGCAAATCTACCAGATGGCGCTGATGTTCAAGACGATAATCTCATAGTGGGTCAAGCCTAAAGGACCGAACACCTAAATACAAGTAACTTCAAAAGTACTAATTTAAGATTGTTACTTACAGATATATGATATTCAATAAACTGGCAACACTTCATGCTATTACAGTGTGTTTGTATTGCTAATAACAGCAGCGCAATGACATAGAGTATTCAAAGTTGTATTGAAATGCACCAACGTCTAATGTTTAGTGCTATTTGATACAACTCTGAATGTATCACTTTTAACGATAAAACATATATATAAAAAAATACTATAGGTACAAATAAACTTTTGTCTTTTTTTTTTCATAGAGTTTATTGGATAGTATCAAGAAATGCACATGCCGTATAAAAATAAATGTTGAGGTTATTATTAAAACATTTTTTGTTCTTTTTGTACATCGTATAATTTATGAGAAAAATAAAAAACAGGTTTGTTTTTGCTCTCCTGTAAAGTTGTAATTTTTGAGATGTATCAGTCAGCACCGGAGGCACAGATTTATATTGTGTGTAGTGTTTTCGTTCGTCATGAGTTCAGGCGCCTACAAACAATTGTGTGTAGTGTTTTCGTTCGTCATGAGTTCAGGCGCCTACAAATAATTGTGTGTAGTGTTTTCGTTCGCCATGAGTTCAGGCGCCTACAAACAATTGTGTGTAGTGTTTTCGTTCGCCATGAGTTCAGGCGCCTACAAATAATTGTGTGTAGTGTTTTCGTTCGCCATGAGTTCAGGCGCCTACAAATAATTGTGTGTAGTGTTTTCGTTCGCCATGAGTTCAGGCGCCTACAAATAATTGTGTGTAGTGTTTTCGTTCGCCATGAGTTCAGGCGCCTACAAATAATTGTGTGTAGTGTTTTCGTTCGCCATGAGTTCAGGCGCCTACAAATAATTGTGTGTAGTGTTTTCGTTCGCCATGAGTTCAGGCGCCTACAAATAATTGTGTGTAGTGTTTTCGTTCGCCATGAGTTCAGGCGCCTACAAATAATTGTGTGTAGTGTTTTTGTTCGCCATGAGTTCAGGCGCCTACAAATAATTGTGTGTAGTGTTTTCGTTCGCCATGACTTCAGGCGCCTACAAACAATTGTGTGTAGTGTTTTCGTTCGCCATGAGTTCAGGCGCCTACAAATAATTGTGTGTAGTGTTTTCGTTCGCCATGAGTTCAGGCGCCTACAAATAATTGTGTGTAGTGTTTTCGTTCGCCATGAGTTCAGGCGCCTACAAATAATTGTGTGTAGTGTTTTCGTTCGCCATGAGTTCAGGCGCCTACAAATAATTGTGTGTAGTGTTTTCGTTCGCCATGAGTTCAGGCGCCTACAAATAATTGTGTGTAGTGTTTTCGTTCGCCATGAGTTCAGGCGCCTACAAATAATTGTGTGTAGTGTTTTTGTTCGCCATGAGTTTAGGCGCCTACAAATAATTGTGTGTAGTGTTTTCGTTCGCCATGAGTTCAGGCGCCTACAAACAATTGTGTGTAGTGTTTTCGTTCGCCATGAGTTCAGGCGCCTACAAATAATTGTGTGTAGTGTTTTCGTTCGCCATGAGTTCAGGCGCCTACAAATAATTGTGTGTAGTGTTTTCGTTCGCCATGAGTTCAGGCGCCTACAAATAATTGTGTGTAGTGTTTTCGTTCGCCATGAGTTCAGGCGCCTACAAATAATTGTGTGTAGTGTTTTCGTTCGCCATGAGTTCAGGCGCCTACAAATAATTGTGTGTAGTGTTTTCGTTCGCCATGAGTTCAGGCGCCTACAAATAATTGTGTGTAGTGTTTTCGTTCGCCATGAGTTCAGGCGCCTACAAATAATTGTGTGTAGTGTTTTCGTTCGCCATGAGTTCAGGCGCCTACAAATAATTGTGTGTAGTGTTTTCGTTCGCCATGAGTTCAGGCGCCTACAAATAATTGTGTGTAGTGTTTTCGTTCGCCATGAGTTCAGGCGCCTACAAATAATTGTGTGTAGTGTTTTCGTTCGTCATGAGTTCAGGCGCCTACAAATAATTGTGTGTAGTGTTTTCGTTCGCCATGAGTTCAGGCGCCTACAAATAATTGTGTGTAGTGTTTTCGTTCGCCATGAGTTCAGGCGCCTACAAATAATTGTGTGTAGTGTTTTAGTTCGCCATGAGTTCAGGCGCCTACAAATAATTGTGTGTAGTGTTTTCGTTCGCCATGAGTTCAGGCGCCTACAAATAATTGTGTGTAGTGTTTTCGTTCGCCATGAGTTCAGGCGCCTACAAATAATTGTGTTAAGTGTTTTCGTTCGCCATGAGTTCAGGCGCCTACAAATAATTGTGTGTAGTGTTTTCGTTCGCCATGAGTTCAGGCGCTTTCAAATAATTGTGTTAAGTGTTTTCGTTCGTCATCAGTTCAGGCGCCTACAAATAATTGTGTGTAGTGTTTTCGTTCGCCATGAGTTCAGGCGCCTACAAATAATTGTGTGTAGTGTTTTCGTTCGCCATGAGTTCAGCCGCCTACAAATAATTGTGTGTAGTATTTTCGTTCGCCATGAGTTCAGGCGCTTTCAAATAATTGTGTTAAGTGTTTTCGTTCGCCATGAGTTCAGGCGCCTACAAATAATTGTGTGTAGTGTTTTCGTTCGCCATGAGTTCAGGCGCCTACAAATAATTGTGTGTAGTGTTTTCGTTCGCCATGAGTTCAGCCGCCAACAAATAATTGTGTGTAGTATTTTCGTTCGCCATGAGTTCAGGCGCTTTCAAATAATTGTGTTAAGTGTTTTCGTTCGCCATGAGTTCAGGCGCCTACAAATAATTGTGTGTAGTGTTTTTGTTCGCCATGAGTTCAGGCGCCTACAAATAATTGTGTGTAGTGTTTTCGTTCGTCATGAGTTCAGGTGCCTACAAATAATTGTGTGTAGTGTTTTCGTTCGCCATGAGTTCAGGCGCCTACAAATATTTGTGTGTAGTGTTTTCGTTCGCCATGAGTTCAGGCGCCTATAAATAATTTGTGTAGTGTTTTCGTTCGCCATGAGTTCAGGCGCCTACAAATAATTTGTGTAGTGTTTTCGTTCGCCATGAGTTCAGGCGCCTATAAATAATTTGTGTAGTGTTTTCGTTCGCCATGAGTTCAGGCGCTTTCAAATAATTGTGTGTAGTGTTTTCGTTCGCCATGAGTTCAGGCGCCTACAAATATTTGTGTGTAGTGTTTTCGTTCGCCATGAGTTCAGGCGCCTATAAATAATTTGTGTAGTGTTTTAGTTCGCCATGAGTTGAGGCGCCTACAAATAATTGTGTGTAGTGTTTTCGTTCGCCATGAGTTCAGGCGCCTACAAACAATTGTGTGTAGTGTTTTCGTTCGCCATGAGTTCAGGCGCCTACAAATAATTGTGTGTAGTGTTTTCGTTCGCCATGAGTTCAGGCGCCTACAAATAATTGTGTGTAGTGTTTTCGTTCGCCATGAGTTCAGGCGCCTACAAATAATTGTGTGTAGTGTTTTCGTTCGCCATGAGTTCAGGCGCCTACAAATAATTGTGTGTAGTGTTTTCGTTCGCCATGAGTTCAGGCGCCTACAAATAATTGTGTGTAGTGTTTTAGTTCGCCATGAGTTCAGTCGCCTACAAATAATTGTCACGTTGTGACTTGTGATGTCAATGTCACATGTGGGTTTCGATTGGTTACCGCAAAGTGAAATGAAAATTTGGATCCGATATACTCTACAGTTATACGTGTTTCTAATAATTAACTGTCTAGGTATACAAGAAATCTTGTAAAGCTTTATTATTGTCATAAGAATTGCAATACAATTTTAAAATAATACTTTCTTATTACCATGCTGTAAGATACATAAAAAATACATTAATCTAAGATTATATTATATTATGCATTTATTTAATAAAGGTGCATCACACTTATCTAATAGTTTGTTTTCAACGTCTTTTAGTCTATTATAGCGTGCTTGTAACGTCACGCAGATTTTTTAGATTTCAGGGGTGCGATTTTTGAATATCAGCGGATGACTTAATATCACTGAAATGTCAAAAAAAAAACATCGATTTCCAAAGTTCGTATTTTTGAATCTCATCGGGTAAGTAAAATATCATATCTATGATATGAATACGAGTGCCTCCTCCACTCGTAAATAAGTCAACGATGACAGATAATAATCATCACAGATAATGTATGTTAAGTTCCGTTCCATCGGTGAGTTTTTTCATGTTTTAGCATAGATGTCAATTATTATGGAAAACAAGAATGACAAATAATGTTTTCTTCGTGTAACGAAACGCAGATTGCATTTAACAAAAGTCCTATTTTCAAAAATAGGACTTTTGTTAAATGATTTCCTAGTCATCGGTGATATTCAAAAATCGCACCCCAGATTCAAATATGAATATCTCAAAAAGCAGCCAATTAATTAGTTTCTTATTTTACGATTATTATTTTACGGCCATATATATTTTACGGCCATATATATAATTAAAATTAATATTTTTTAATTTTCGTCGGAAGCACATGGATTTCTATATTGGAGTAATCTTACTCGGTTAATCCTATTTATAATGCTATTTCGTTATTCTATTATAATTTGGTAGTTTTCATGTTTGTCCCTCAAAATCAGTGAGGAGTACCCCTTCGCGGCCCCTTATGGAAAACATGGTGCTCAACTAAGATTTGATGATATGGCAATGTGATAATTGTTTAACATGTGTGTCTTCCCAAACTAGTCTGGTAGGTATTCATAAACATGGTGCTCAACTAAGATTTGATGATATGGCAATGTGATAATTGTTTAACATGTGTGTCTTCCCAAACTAGTCTGGTAGGTATTCATAAACATGGTGCTCAACTAAGATTTGATGATATGGCAATGTGATAATTGTTTAACATGTGTGTCTTCCCAAACTAGTCTGGTAGGTATTCATAAACATGGTGCTCAACTAAGATTTGATGATATGGCAATGTGATAATTGTTTAACATGTGTGTCTTCCCAAACTAGTCTGGTAGGTATTCATAAACATGGTGCTCAACTAAGATTTGATGATATGGCAATGTGATAATTGTTTAACATGTGTGTCTTCCCAAACTAGTCTGGTAGGTATTCATAAACATGGTGCTCAACTAAGATTTGATGATATGGCAATGTGATAATTGTTTAACATGTGTGTCTTCCCAAACTAGTCTGGTAGGTATTCATAAACATGGTGCTCAACTAAGATTTGATGATATGGCAATGTGATAATTGTTTAACATGTGTGTCTTCCCAAACTAGTCTGGTAGGTATTCATAAACATGGTGCTCAACTAAGATTTGATGATATGGCAATGTGATAATTGTTTAACATGTGTGTCTTCCCAAACTAGTCTGGTAGGTATTCATAAACATGGTGCTCAACTAAGATTTGATGATATGGCAATGTGATAATTGTTTAACATGTGTGTCTTCCCAAACTAGTCTGGTAGGTATTCATAAACATGGTGCTCAACTAAGATTTGATGATATGGCAATGTGATAATTGTTTAACATGTGTGTCTTCCCAAACTAGTCTGGTAGGTATTCATAAACATGGTGCTCAACTAAGATTTGATGATATGGCAATGTGATAATTGTTTAACATGTGTGTCTTCCCAAACTAGTCTGGTAGGTATTCATAAACATGGTGCTCAACTAAGATTTGATGATATGGCAATGTGATAATTGTTTAACATGTGTGTCTTCCCAAACTAGTCTGGTAGGTATTCATAAACATGGTGCTCAACTAAGATTTGATGATATGGCAATGTGATAATTGTTTAACATGTGTGTCTTCCCAAACTAGTCTGGTAGGTATTCATAAACATGGTGCTCAACTAAGATTTGATGATATGGCAATGTGATAATTGTTTAACATGTGTGTCTTCCCAAACTAGTCTGGTAGGTATTCATAAACATGGTGCTCAACTAAGATTTGATGATATGGCAATGTGATAATTGTTTAACATGTGTGTCTTCCCAAACTAGTCTGGTAGGTATTCATAAACATGGTGCTCAACTAAGATTTGATGATATGGCAATGTGATAATTGTTTAACATGTGTGTCTTCCCAAACTAGTCTGGTAGGTATTCATAAACATGGTGCTCAACTAAGATTTGATGATATGGCAATGTGATAATTGTTTAACATGTGTGTCTTCCCAAACTAGTCTGGTAGGTATTCATAAAAACTTTTATTTTTAAAATAGTTACTGAATATTTTATTAAATATATATGTATAATAAGAAATGGGGCATTTTGTCTACTTTACGAACAATTTATTAACAATTGTCGGCCCCCAGCAGGTATCTAGTAGGAATGTAAATCTTAATGTGTAAAATATATCTTTTATATGTAAAACGCTTTTGCGAACGAGAAAAAGCTTACAAAGCGTCAATATTTCTGTTAGAAAAAGTGCTTCTGCTATGATAGGTTTGTAAATAGGGTTACCAAATCATATACACATAGCCTATGTACATAGGTACCCGAAACTTGTGTCAATTTTCATGTTTTTTGTTACTGACTAAAAATTAAAATAGGCTTTTACATAACCTTTGTTTGCTGTGCCTTAAAGTAGTTATTTAAATAAATAAATAATTTAAAAAAATGAAACTACTGTTTTATTATTTTACCTTAAAATCAATTCTTTTTAATGGAAAATGTGCGTAGGCTCAAGCCTATAAAGATGGCACTGATTCTTTGTATGGTATGACGAATACAGCAGCCAGAAGCAGGCGGTGCCGTTATACATTTTATTTTATTGTAAAATACCAAATCCACCGTAAGAACTTGTCTACTAAGTGTTACGACGGATTCGGTAAAGGACTCCCAATAACTTACCATTTAGGTGTTCGAGCCTTAGCTTGAACCACTATCAAATTACACCTTCCTTACTCTATTACGTTGCAATACTATTGCCGTCCTTGTCTAACGAGTGGGCAGCGGCCGGCTGGGTCCTTAGAGAAAAATCAGACGAGGCGACGTGTCGTGTCGCCTTCAATCAAAACTGTATAGACTTTGGCAGGTGACACCGTACCTCACGCCTACTGTCACTGTCAAAATACATACGTTTTTGACTGAGGCGACGCGACATATCGCCTCGCCTGCTTTTTCTCTAGAGCCCCTGTTCGTCGATCCGATTTTAAGGATCGTATCGGATCGTTATGCCTCGATCCGATCCTCGGATCGGATCGCCTGCTGTCGATCCGATATTCAGGAAATCGATCCGGATCGGATGGAAATAATTAAGAAACAATTCTATATAAGTAATAATTTGAAAGAATGTTTGCGATATATTAAATACTTGTAATGGTTGAATAGGTGTAATGGGATGATTCCATACAATGGATTTTTAAGGAACTATTTTTTCAGTAAGCAGTTTTTTTAAAACAAAACATCCTTATGTCTGAAACACTCAAATAGAAACTAATCGGGCCAACATTTATGTTTACTTACCTACAAAATTTGTTAATAATAAAATTAAATAAGATTCGCGTATATTTACTCGCTAAAGATGCCGCCAAGTTAGGAACGTAACGTAAACAAAAGATCAAGGTTGGTCAACAAAAAATCCAAAGTACCCCACTCAAATGTAGTTAATAAACTGCCTTTCAATCCATACGATCCGAGCGATCCGATCCTTGAAGTATTGTATCGATCCGCCAAAAAATCGTATGGTCCCGATCCGATCCAAAAATCGTCGGATTGTATGTCTCGTTCCGAGTATCTAAAAAATCCGATCGGATCGGAACATCCCTAGCTCGCGATAGTCTTCAGTACGCTTTTCCGTATGTATATATTACTTTATGAGTACGCTTTCTAACTTCGTGCGGCTTACACGTATGGAATTAAAGTTTTTACGAATTTATTTATATATATTTTTTGTTCTTATGTATGTCTCGTTCCGAGTATCAAAAAATCGGATCGGATCGGAACATCCCTAGCTCGCGATAGTCTTCAGTACGCTTTTCCGTATGTATATATTACTTTATGAGTACGCTTTCTAACTTCGCGCGGCTTACACGTATGGAATTAAAGTTTTTACGAATTTATTTATATATATTTTTTGTTCTTATGTATGTCTCGTTCCGAGTATCTAAAAAATCGGATCGGATCGGAACATCCCTAGCTCGCGATATTCTTCAGTACGCTTTTCCGTATGTATATATTACTTTATGAGTACGCTTTTTAACTTCGTGCGGCTTACACGTATGGAATTAAAGTTTTTACGAATTTATTTATATATATTTTTTGTTCTTATATATATTTTTAGTATTTTTCATGAGCCTCACTACATCAGGTACAGTTTCCGCGCCTCACGGCCCAGCGACGAATCGAGATGAAGCTTGTCTTTACTATCTCGTAGCTCGACAATATGGTTGATTTTGTTCGACTGTCGTGTCGTTTTATCTCGACTGTAAACTGAAAAGTACTAGAAAAGTTTGATTTGTCGTTGCAATAGGGAATATGCATGTAACGCCAATTATTATTATTTTAATGTATAATTATCCTTTTATGTCTTTGAACATATTTACAGTAATCTATTTTATTTTGATTAGCTATTTTTTTTTTATAAATACGATTTTAAAAATCCCTTTTATTGTAGAAACGGAACGCTTTTGTAAACGCTCCGATATTAGCAAACATCCCATGTGACGTCATTCGTGCACAAACAAATGTCAACATGTGTTCTGTAGTCTACAGTTTCTTGTTTTCTCGGGTGTTTATTGTCCTATATTACGATAATTTGTGATAAACAAACCTTTTGACTAACTTTTGAGGTGCAGTGTACCGTTTTTACTGCGGTAGTGGCATATAAATTTTAAACCCTAAAAGGGTTTGTTTTCAGGGTCTAATGTAGTTACTCTATAATGAATTTTAAAAAAACATGCAGATTCTCTATTGCGCACGATCTGCTCCAACAAAGAGCTGCTTTCAAAACCGTGTACGATAACCTACATTAAAAATACAGTGGGCAAATATTTTCTTGTGGACATCTATCTAGTACCTATAAAAAAGGTCGGAGGACTTGCTGCACTACGTCTGCGGGCGACGAGCAGAAATAATTCAACAACGCCAAAACAGGGTAGGTACTTAAAAACACCTTAGATGAAATCCCACCATATAAAAGCCATATTTTTGTAGATAACACGCTTTCTGAAACGATTACGGAACAGGGAGGTGTCCGCGCGTTTTTTTCCCAATCTAGGAAGTCTTCCAGCTTTCCCTCGAAATATTCCTACGTTTCAACAAAATTTCACGAACGTCACGGAAAGAAGGAGTCACCCAAAGTCCTCGCCAGGAAGGGATTCGGGAAACAGTGAAAAGACTTTCCACAAAGATTTCCCACGAAATCAAGAACAGATTTCTCCAGCCGTCATCAAAACAACTTTTCAAGGAAAAGAACCGGAGAAGATATAAAATAACTCTTCCAAATCGGGGCGTTTCGCAAAATATGCGCTAAAATGGGCTCAGGCTCCGAAAAAATAATTAAATATGTAGCGACATGCCAACTGTTTTTATTCCATTTTATAAATAGTTTGAAACAAGATAAAAGATTGAACGCTATAACCAAGTCTGATCGTCATAGTGAACGAAATGACCGGTTTCATTCGTTCCTAAGCCAGAGTGCCTCTCGCTTTTATTTCTCTACCCAAATTGGCGATTCTGCCTCTGGCTTACCGTTGGCTTGATGGCCAATGGAATGTAGGACACCTGCGGCCACATTCTATTTCTTATAACGTGACCGTTAGATTGTCAAAATAACGAATTCCGTTATTAGCGCTCTCTCCTCCAATCAGCGAAGATTAAACAACTACTTTGATTGGAGGAGAGCGCGCTAATAGCGGAATATGTTATTTTGACAATCTAACGGTCACGTTATAAGAAACAGAATGTGGCCGCAGGGGCCTTAGAGAAATTTCATTCCATTGGCCTTCAAGCCAACCGTAAGCGTGAGCCAGAATCGCCAATTTGGGTAGAGAATTAAAAGCGAGAGGCACTCTGGCTTAGGAACGAATGAAACCGGTCATTTCGTTCACTATTTTCCAGACGTCATTTGTACTTAGCAAAATTTTGAAAATTTCGTATTTCATAAACATGTAACGAAATATTATATTTATGGTGTTTTATTATGTAGTTAATAATAAAATAAGTACACCAAATAATATTACGACGGAAAAAATACATAGATACGGAAACATTCAGGAAAATTGTCGATTTCTTGATGATGCAAGTATATATTTTTTGTTTATATTTTAAGAACTTTAATTTCGTCTTGTAACTAAATACATTATAATTTCTTCACATTAACTTGTAGCCCGACTATTAGCGATGTAATACCTAATCAAATAGTTTGTTGCTACAAAGTTTAAGCTGTTTTTGTAACTACTTTAAACGTGTGTGATGTTATGATAAATAAGTTAGCATTTGTCTAGATTAGCAGCATTTAGTTTGTAGGAAATGTATTTTTAGGCAGAACAACATGCTGAGCATTATTTTTCAATATTTAAGTACCTATTATATGCTGTAGGTACATGAAAAATTTTCTTCAATATCTTACAGAATTAGATGAGAGTATATTCGTGAGTTTGATTCCCACACATGGCCTACATATTGTTATTAATAAATGTATGTATTAAGATACGTTTTTGATTTTAGTAAATGTCTTTGTTATAGGTGTGGCCAGACACAAGTGGAAAGTAAAAAAAAATGGAGCCCCTAGCTAGAGTATAAAGCATGAATGGACTAAAGTGCCCTATAAAAACTAATTTACAAAAAAGGGGTAATTAATAGACCAACTAAAGCAGTAGTTGGCCAACATATTGGAAAAGCTGGCCTTCAGTTTATATTATTGAATTAAAACAATGGATTAGAGAATATCAACTTTTTTTTCATATATATTTCCTAAAATATCCCTGCCAAACATGCTGCATTACTTGGTTGGACTGTAGACTTTAAAACTACAGTTTTAGGTCACAAGTTTAAACACCGATGTATACCAGCGCATTTGTTTGTCAACACCTATTGCCTCAAAGTGTGATTATTAAATTGATATTGTGAAAGACAACTGTATCATGTACCATATATGTTTTTGTATTAGATAGGTGGGTATCTTGGTAACAGCATTTTAGTATTTATCACAAAAGAGGCTATAAACCCTACATAAAAATACAATGTTATTAGTTTTTTTTTTTCTGGTACCTACACTATAAGCTAGAGAGTATATTAGAACAGCGAGTAAAAATTATAAATTAAAACAATAGATTAGACAAAATCGACTTTTATTTTTTTATATTTCCTACAATATCCTTACAGAACATGGTGTCTGACTTGGTTAGACCATAGGACTAACAGTACAGTTTTAGTTCTAACTTCAATTGCGGGTGTGTACCAATCAGTTATTGTTCTAAAAAAATGTTTGACAACACCACGGAGTCAAAATATTGTGTCTATACAAATACCACTATGAGCTTGCCACATGATTGGTAGACTGAGAATACCATTGGTCATGATAACTCATTGACACTAAACCATCCACAATGTACCCAGAGACCATCTAAACTAACATACTTAAGTATGATCATTGGTATTTTACCAATAAAAATCTTTTTTGATAAAAAAGATATAAAACATTACTCCAGCCTAAACACACAAGTTTTTTTGAATAATAGGATTATTGTTTCTGTTATTTTACATATAATTTCATTTTCAAAATATTCATTTATTCTATAAACTTAACAACTACTTAGGTGTTTTTAAGTTGGTCTGTAGATTAAATAAATTTCAAATCATTATTGATACACTCGGGTAACTTACAAAATATAATTAACTGCCATATAGTATGGGCTATAGTTTAAAATTTTAATCCAGGATATGGTAAGTCTATATTTATGGAGTATATTAATATTGTGTAGATATCTAAAAATATATATATATATAAGGTAAGGTAATATACGTAAGGCACCCGTGATGATATATCATATATATATATATATATATGATATATCATCACGGGTGCCTTACGGCGCCCGAGACCGCCTAGACGGCCCCAGGGTACCCAGCGGAGGGGTTTTTAATCCCACCTTGTCGTAGCCGATGGTATGAGTCTACACCGAACAAGTGGCTAGCTCGTCGCGATGTTTTGAATAGACTCAATAACCCGTCTATAAACAGTTTCACAAGTTGGTATAGTGAAACCGGGACCGACAGCTTAACGTGCTCTCCGAGGCACTATAGTGGTGGTGTCAAACAAATGTACATAAATTTTTAGATTAAAAACTCATTGGTACACACCGGGATTCGAACCAGGGACCTAAGTGTTTTTAAGTCCAAGGTTTAACCAACTCGGCCACCACGTATATATAAATCTAAAAATATACACATGTCATATATTTTTTTGTAAAATACACTAGGTACTTATATTTTATGTAAAATAAATAGAACCTATATCACTAATATTTACCCTATTCCTTCTCAACATTAAACCTTATTTCATGCCTTTCATATGCACAGTTACCTCATTTAACTTCAAAAAGTGTAGGTGTATAAATCTAGATTATAAATTATGTATTGGTAATTAAATGACTCAACTTAACCTATATGTGTTTTATATTTATAATTCTTTCTAAATATATCCTTAGTATTATACATTACTATTAACTTAACAATAAACTTTTATTATTTTTTATTAAATTCATTCTTATACCTACCTATATAGTTTAAAATTATAGGCATCAAGATTGTGTTCCTGAAGCCATTTATTTATGACCTATGTTTACAGTATTTTCTATTTGAGTGTCAATATTCTCGAATAACATTCATTTTTAATTAAAATTGATATACTTATTGTAATTGGACTACTCCGTAGACTTTTGTTAATAAAAAGAAAACACTTATTTACGTTGAGACACTAGTTTATTCTCATTTTATATAAGTTTACAAAACGTTATAGCACAACAATGGCGGCAACCCGACTGACTTCTCCCTCTTCGCCAGCTGTCTTCAACCAAAGATATAAGCAACGGTGACCGAACGCTACTCACGCGACATCTAGTGACTTAAATTGGGACATTCTTAATTCCTGGCTTTGAACATTATTAGGTAGATACGCAAATATGTATTAAGACAATAATAATATGTTTAGTTGGTATATAATAGGAAAGTATGCTATATTTATACATGTTAATACACGGATTGTTACAACTCGGCCATCCTTTATTAATGTAACGAGTCCTCTCGTTGACAATCCAATGTTTACAAAAGTACATTTATATAATATGCTATTTGACTACATTAAAAATATACTATAAATTGTGGTCATCCTATCAGACAATGGCATAAAAAAAACATATTTCACTTCATTTTAAACTAAATTATGTATATTTTTTTGTAGATTACACGAAATAAAATTGAATATTTATAACAAAAACATCTTTGATTGGTTGATGACTGGTGACGTCACACTTGACATAGACTGCAAAACAGAATTTTTAGCGCCATTGTGGAAATTTAAACTTTAATTTAAATTTTTATTAATAATAGAGTTGTCATCCCGGAAATATCAATGTAGTGTGATTATTATGTAATGAAGAATCATATAAAACGGGTTTCATAAAGGAGTCAAATACCCTAATTATAACGACAACATAAGTATAAATTTGGCTATAGTTTTATAGTAATGAATTTATCTTTTTCTTTCTTTAAGGTGTAAAAAAAAATTAAAGCAGTACTACTTGTGTAGGTACTTAAAAATATAAATGGATAAATAAACAAATTAATTTTACACAATCATTAATGGTTAGTATTCATATATAAATAAAAAAAAGAGTTATAATATATAATCCTATTTTGACATCACATCTCTAATTACAATTCTACTTACTATCAATTTAATAGATGGACATTCAATTCGATTGAAAATTAGTTTGACATTATATTAGTAGGTACCTATTGGTATTTAAAGTTATTTACAAACTTGTTATAATAGAGGACATTACTATTTATTGTAATATTTTTGAATTTGAAATAATATTTTAAAATAATTACTTAGCAAACATAACTTGACATTTTATTTAACATTTTCTTATAATTTCATTGTAACATAAAGTCACAGTCAAAAATATTTATTTCATGTAAACCTTTACAGATGCATAGACAAAAAGTATATTTATTATAAGTTCTAAGCGTGCGCTTGGTTAGGCTCATGCATACATAAAAATAAATAGAAACCAAACCGAACACACACCACATAACCAACCAGTGTAAGACTAGGTGGTTAGCTGGTTCCATTGACCTGTCCATCGTTATCTGTCCTGCAAAGGTGCCACCGAGGCGACCAACCTAACAGACTATTTTAACGCCCCAAATATCCACTATAAGTAATAATTAATATAAAAGTACAAAAATGTATCAATCAGCGCGCAAACACTGGCCGTATGTTGGTCCCCCAGAGACACCTCGGAGAAAAAGGTACCAGCAAGTAAAAAAACTCTGGTGTTCCACATATGTACCTGACCATCAGGAGATATGCTTATTTACTAGCTTATGATCATAGCATATGACAAATTACCCTAATCGTGCTGAAGAGCACGAGTAGAACACCCCATAGCAAATAAACCATTTTACAATATAGAAGTAGGTACAGAATCACAAAACACTATAGTATTTGTCCGACAATTTTGCGAGACCTCCGCTTTTAACATAAATAATTAATAGTTTAATCAATCGTTATTAATTTAAATGTTTTTTTTTTGTTAAATTAAGTGGTATTTATTATTTCATTTAATTATTTAGGTAATGTTTGTGATGATAATGCAAATTTTATTTTATCTTCTGCGCTGTAGATGTCGTCCTATTAGTTTTTTTTTCTATGTGCTTATTTATTTGTTATGTTGAAATATTACGGGTTTTTATAATTTGAACATATAATAGAGGATACTTTGAAATGATATGCAGTTATAATGTTAGGGATTTAAATTATGTTTTGCACACCCCATGTTGGTAGAATATGTAGAACTAAATACTTTAATATAACAACTTTTGTAAACCATAATAACCACATAAAATTAATATTGGATACAAGTACAACATATAATGTATAAAGTGGAATAATAAAAGTGATATAATGTCCTTATTCATAAATTAAGAATAAACAAACAATCAAATCTTTTCTCTTTATAATATTAGAACTTACAAAACATTTTTTTTTTAAACTAAAACTAAATTTAAAGTCCCTAAAATACTCGCAACATTTCCTCCCTGGATGATAATTGCCATTAAGAATTATTATTTCAACAAATTATTTTAATAAATAGTATAGCATGACAAACGTTAACAATATCAACTACATACTAATAAAATAAATCTTAACATTTTACAGTTTCTTTATTTCTATCCTTGGACCAATATCTAGCTAACTATTCCGTAACCTAGGACAGTCCTGTCCCGCTGGACAGATTCCTTACTGTTCCGTACCCTCGGACAGTTTCCTAACTGTTCCGTAACCTCGGACAGTGCCCTAACTGTTCCGTAACCTCGGACAGTGCCCTAACTGATCCGTAACCTCGGACAGTGCCCTAACTGTTCCGTCACCTCGGACAGTGCCCTAACTGTTCCGTCACCTCGGACAGTGCCCTAACTGTTCCGTCACCTCGGACAGTGCCCTAACTGTTCCGTAACCTCGGACAGTGCCCTAACTGATCCGTAACTTCGGACAGTGCCCTAACTGTTCCGTCACCTCGGACAGTGCCCTAACTGTTCCGTCACCTCGGACAGTGCCCTAACTGTTCCGTAACCTCGGACAGTGCCCTAACTGTTCCGTCACCTCGGACAGTGCCCTAACTGTTCCGTAACCTCGGACAGTGCCCTAACTGTTCCGTCACCTCGGACAGTGCCCTAACTGTTCCGTCACCTCGGACAGTGCCCTAACTGTTCCGTCACCTCGGACAGTGCCCTAACTGTTCCGTCACCTCGGACAGTGCCCTAACTGTTCCGTCACCTCGGACAGTGCCCTAACTGTTCCGTAACCTCGGACAGTGCCCTAACTGTTCCGTCACCTCGGACAGTGCCCTAACTGTTCCGTAACCTCGGACAGTGCCCTAACTGATCCGTAACCTCGGATAGTTCCTATTTCTGTCCGAAGACCTTGGACAGTTTGCTGATAATTTGATTACAATAATATTTGTAAATAATTTTGTGTGCGTGCTGAATAATAAATAATATAAGTTTACCACATTTTCGGTTATAGTAGCTTAGATTAACTATGCAATAATTAATATTCGTCTTTGTCACTCATTATCATTACCATCATCATCATCATCTTCGCCGTCGTCGTCCTCATTATATAGTAGCTTAGATTAAATATGCAATAATCATTATTCGTCTTTGTCATTATCTTCATCACCATCATCATCTTATTTATCATCACCTTATCATAACCATCATCGTCGTTGTCATCATCGTCATAATCATCACCGTCATCATCTTCATCTTCATCGCCATCAGCTTCATCGCCATCATCATCATCATCTTATCATAACCATCGTCGTCGTTGTCCTCATCATTATCATCGTGATAATCATCACCGTCATCAACATCATCGTCACCATCAACATCATCGTTACCATCAACATCATCTTCTTTATCATCGCCTTATCACAATCATCATCACCATAATCGTCGTTGCCCTCATCATTCTATTGTGTAATTCTTTCTGAGGACGTTAGGGTTGTCTTCTTTTAAAGAAACCTAGGTTTGGTACTTAGTAGCATGCAGATCATAAATCAATTTATTTTAGGTTGTCTACTGTATAGGTACTTTAACCTAAGAAGATACGTAAGCCATACGGCACACTACATTGTCTATGAAACTAAATATCGCTTTTCCGTCTATTATGTAATATGTAGGTAGGTATTGGTGATTCATTCATTTCCTACTTAACTTCGTAGAATATCTCTAAAGAAAACCGATTGTATCTACTACGTTCAAAGACAAGCTTACAAAAACATTGCCTAGTCTATGCTATTAATTATTACGCAACCTACTAATTGGGCAAATAAATAAGTAAATACTTATCAAAACTGCATAGTATTTCTCGTAATAGTTAGTGCATTATAGTGCTCCTACGTATACTTATCAAAACTAAACCTGACCTTGTAAACAGAATAGTAGTTATAAATACC
Source organism: Monopis laevigella (assembly GCA_947458855.1). Lineage (NCBI taxonomy): Eukaryota > Metazoa > Arthropoda > Insecta > Lepidoptera > Tineidae > Monopis > Monopis laevigella. The sequence continues at coordinate 26,249,900 of OX381585.1, forward strand.
TAGCTATACTATAGTAGGTCATTAAATATCTAACAAAATACGTAAATACGAGAGACATAAATAACTCTCAACATTTGGTAGGCACACCCCTGGTTGTACCCGAAGAGTATCACTACAAATCAAAATACCTTCGCTACCTAAATCGACTAAACAGTCAAAATATAATATATTAATCTGTTTTGGCATTTTTTTATTTTATTACTTATTTAAGAAAGTATTGTGTGTAGTTTACGCCACAGAGTTATAGAAGAACTCAGCGAAAGTAGCCCGTGTTCTCTAGTTATACAATGTTTTAGGTTTATTGTCCTCAACCCTATGCTTTAACTTCGGACAATCAGAGGATTGACCTACAAAATTACAGTACAGATTAAAGCACACCATTTGGCTGTAATTTTTATTTTGTTTAATATTATTGCTTGTCTGTGATTGACTATTAAAATTATTATGTTAGTGATATAACGTTTGTCTTAATCATGACCTGCTTTAACAGACTTGAAAAATAATAATACTTGTTCCGGCTGAGTAAACTTGCGGCCTGAGCGCCTAGCTTAACTCTTCTATCTTTAATGTCAAAAATAAGATAATCAACTGCTTTTGCACCTCCGATATCACATCGAGTTAGTAAATTAATAATATCGTAGCGATACATATTGTACAACTCTCAAAATCAAACATTCTTACTTAATATTTCTGTTAGCATTTCTGCATAATTATTTCGAAATGTTTAAACTTCCATTCGGACCACGGGAAAAGTAGTGATGGCAAAAGTAGTGATGGCAAAAGTAGTGATGCCAAAAGTAGTGATGACAAAAGTAGTGATGGCAAAAGTAGTGATGGCAAAAGTAGCATACCATTTCTTTGCTACACCACTAAGTTTTGGTAATGCATAGTGCACGATGTGTTTATCGTCCCAGTGGTATATTCTTCAACTGTGAATCCAGGCATCATCAATAGATTGTTCTTCTGAGAGAGGGGGGTCGAATTCCGGGTTGACACTACTGAGGGCTGGGAAGCGGTCGCTTTCACCAGAGCGACCACTATTCTTCATCGCGGCGAGAAACTTTTCAAATAACGAATCTTGTGTATCCGCATACCTGAAGCCTAGTCGAGAATCACCTCTTGATTCTGCCGACGGTGTAAGTTTAGCCGACGACGCTCTCGTTCGTCCTGGCACCGCTCCTGCCGCCGCGTATCTCTCTCGACGCCGTCTACGTTCAGGTGTTTACGACAACTGCTTTGTTCTGGATCCATCTCTCTCGAAAACAAAACCCAAAAAAAAAATACGCGTGTTATTTGTATTTAAAAATAATTAATAACTATTGCTTTAATTAAAATTTACTTTAAAATGGACATTTACTGATTTGAGAATTTACTTTAAAATAGACAATTTTTCATAAAATAAGTCAATTTTAATAACCATAATAATAAAAAAAGGACTTTTCACTAAATAAAATACTACGAAACTACATAACATAACAACTAAACTTGAATTGCAACTTAAACACAATAGGATTTCCAGAATAATGTTAAAACTGTAAATATAAATCTTTTCAAAAAAAAAAAGTTCCGATACTTACACTTTGTTGCAGACTTTGTGGGCAAGATTTCACTGTTAAATCAAAATAACAGCGATATACCACTTCTGATATGTAATTGGACTACTCCGTAGACTTTTGTTAATAAAAAGAAAACACTTATTTACGTTGAGACACTAGTTTATTCTCATTTTATATAAGTTTAAAAAACGTTATAGCACAACAATGGCGGCAACCCGACTGACTTCTCCCTCTTCGCCAGCTGTCTTCAACCAAAGATATAAGCAACGGTGACCGAACGCTACTCACGCGACATCTAGTGACTTAAATTGGGACATTCTTAATTCCTGGCTTTGAACATTATTAGGTAGATACGCAAATATGTATTAAGACAATAATAATATGTTTAGTTGGTATATAATAGGAAAGTATGCTATATTTATACATGTTAATACACGGATTGTTACATTATGATGAGCAAATAGGTTACATTGGAATGGTAGTACCCTTCAAGTTGCTTTTTGGTAGGTAGGTTGTTGATGTAAATTAATAATAGATACACTACTTTGGGGGATGGAACATGTTATATTTGTTATCTATTTATCTGTACATTGTACCATATGTGGTTGTGTTAGTTAGTTACCTTAGCTTTAGAAGATTAATGGAACGTTGGATATGTTCCATTAATCTTCAGGCACCTTTATTATATTTCATTATATTTCACAAAGGGACTATAAACTTACCTACTCATAAAATATAATAATGTATTAGGAGCATTGTTTTTGGTACCTACACACAGAATAAGCTTATAGCTTAGGTTATGACTAGAACAATTTATCTAAGAAAATCCTACTTAATACCTATTATTGTTATTAATCCAGGCCCTTGTTTGAATTAGGTCTTTCAAAGGCACTCTTATGGTGATTAGATATTTATAAAAATAATCTTGCAATATTTACAAGTAATATTGACAATTCCTATTTTTAATTCTAAAATCAGTCTAAAAACTTGTCATATTAGTTTATTAAGATAAGCTTTTGAAGTTGTCCTTAAATTCGACACACCAATATCCTATATAAAAATATCCAATTTATTTTTAAAACTTTGGGACGATTTTTTATTGAAGCAGTAATAATTTATTAATCTATTCTCTCTCTAACTACAACTTTAATAAAATTCGGACATACAAATATACATTCCTATGATAAAAACTTTAAAAAATGTATAAACCGAACAAGCCGTGAGCCTATTCCAGACAGAATTGAAATCGTCAACTTTTTTTTCCGTTGTCCTTACGTAATATGGAAAATTTGGTGATTTCTCTACCAATCCGATACAAACAAATGTCAAATATTTTCCAGAGTGGGTGTGGCTTACTATAGATTCAATGGAATTGCCACTTCTCTACCAATTTTTCCATCCGATTTCAAGGCCTACTGACAACTGTCAAAATTTATACTTATTTGACTGAGAGCGATTCCATCGATGGAATGGAGTGTAATTTCTCTAAGGCCCCTGGAGCCTTAGAGAAATATCATTCCATTGGCCATCAAGCCAACGGTAAGCGTGAGCCAGAATCGCCATTTTGAGTTGCCGGTTATTTCGATCACTATTTTCCAGACAGCAGCTGTCATTTGTACTTAGCAAAATTTTGGAAATTTCGTATTTATTAAACTTGTAACGAAATATTGTATTGATGGTGTTTTTTTACATAGTTAATAATAATATAAGTACACAAAATAATTTGAGGGTAGCCCGAACACTGTAGACGCGTGTTTATATTATATTTTTCAAATTTTATTTTATTGAATATTATTGTGCAAAAGTGTACTAATTTTGTAGTATAAGCATTCGTATAGTAATATTAAGTGTGAGAAGTGTAGCATTTACGCAATGATCTCGGTGTTTGTGTTATCTCAAATAATCCCACAATTTTCAGTAAAATGGCGGTACCCATTTTTCTGTAGATTTTTCCTTCTTCACTAGACATTGGCAGGACTATACCGTATGACTGTCATGTCGCCATTCCTTTTTCTACCCTAGTCCTTTCCCAATTCCTGTCCATCCTATTATCCCTCTTTTACTATAGATAAAAAAGTGTTATAAATCTACCCACTAGACATTGGCAAAATTTCGCGTAATGCGATGACGCCATTAACCTAAGAAAATAATAATAATAACATATAAATTCATTTTCAAAATATTAATTTATTCTATAAACTTAACAATTACTTAGGTGTTTTTAAGTTGGTCTGTATATTAAATAAATTTCAAATCATTATTGATACACTCGGGTAATTTATAAAATATAATTAACTGCCATAGTATGGGCTGCAGTTTAACATTTTAATCCTGGATATGGTAATGATATTTAAGATAATTTCTATAAGGCCCCAAGGGCCTTAGAGAAATTACACTCCATTCCATCGATGGAATCGCTCTCAGTCAAATAAGTACAAATTTTGACAGTTGTCAGTAGGCCTTGAAATCGGACGAAAAAATTGGTAGAGAAGTGGCAATTCCATAGAATCTATAGTAAGCCAGACCCACTCTGGAAAATATTTGACATTTGTTTGTATAGGAGTGGTAGAGAAATCACCAAATTTTCCATATGACTGCCATTTTTGACGCTAATTGAGATACGTGTGCTTCTTATTAAATTTCGATATTCTTTATATTTTGTTGCCTATTCCAATTTTTTTTTATGTTTTCTTTAATTTTTGTAGTTAGACTGTGTGTTTTTTTATGTTTTTACTAACCGGTAAGTAGTTTGTAATGGATATTGCAAATCTTAACCCCGATCCCGACCCAAACAAAAACGATTTTGATGATATGGAGTTAGAATTTAATAATACTACCAGTCAAGTACCCTCTGTGGGAGCTAATATTATCATTAAAGCGAAAAAGAACAAAGATTTGAAACATTCGCTTAAAAACAAACCTAAAGAAATCATAATAAATAGCAATAGTTTAAAAAAAGTCCTTGCTATCAATTGCGAAGCAATTAAACCAGTAAACATCAATATGAATAAGAAAACTGACATTCTCTCTCAACCTGCAGACATAGTCTTGCCTTCTTCAATAACTCAACCCTTACAAACACAACCCTCTACTTCACAAACTCAGTCTCCAATAACACAACCCCTTACACAAACCTCACAAACTCAATCTTCGCAAAACCAGACATACACTAGAACTCAATACACTGACACAGACTCAGGCCCTTATGTTGTATATATAGAAAGCATAGAGGATAGCCCTTCTTCTGGAACCACCCTACATCCCCTTAAGTTCGGTGCTCTTTTGCATGAACTAAATATAACTTCCATTATGGATGATGGTATTAAAAAAGTTGGTCGGAACCGTCTGTCCATACAATTCCCAAAGTTTAAAGATGCAAATGACTTTATTAATAGTAAAATATGGAGCAATAAAGGATATAAAACCTTTATCCCCACTTTTAATATTACCCGCATGGGGGTTATCAGGGATGTTCCAAAAGACTGGACTTCAGAGAAAATTATAGACTCAATAAAGGTCCCAGAAGGCTATGGTCGTATCATTAAGACCAGACGCGTTAGTAGGAAGTCTCGGAATGAGGATGGTATTGTTTGGATACCAACACAAACGGTAATATGTACATTTGATGGACAGAAGCTCCCAAGTAAAGTTTTTTCATACTTCTCATCTTTACCAGTAGAGCAATATGTTTACCCTACTGTACAGTGTTTTCTTTGCTGTCGTTTTGGACACACCAGAATGCAATGTCGATCTGCAACTAGATGTTACAAATGTTCTGAAGAACATGACCCAAAAACTTGTACAGTTAATATATCAGAAGCAAAATGTGTACTCTGTTCAGGGAACCATTTTGCTAACTCAAAATCTTGTCCTGAGTTTCTCAGACAGGTAAACATTAAACAAAATATGTCTTCAATGAACATTTCCTATACCGAAGCTAACAAAAACGCTCCCATAGCTAAAACCTCTTATGCTGACATTGTTGCCAACTCAAATAATGTTACCCCCATGATCCCTCCTACATTTCCTAACTTTTTAAATAACCCTAATACTCCTAAGACTACTTCTTACCGCAAAACTGTGGTGCTTCCTCCCTCTCACCACTCTCAACCCGCTCAAGACCCACACTATATTGCATATAAAAAAATGATTAATGACTACAATATCCCTACTAGTGCAAATGACTGTGGATATCCTAAAAATAACACCATAGATCCCTCCATTTCCGCACAAACTAGTAAAATCCCTCCCAATAATATTAACAATATCTCCCCAGAACTCATTACCTTTCTTTTTTCATCCATCCTTGATATAATCCTTAATAGCTCATTACCGTACGACGTCGCCATCAAGCTCATGCAGGACATCTCTGTCAATATTCTCAATAAAATTCACGGAGTTCATCATTCAGTGGAACTGTAGGAGTATCGTTCCAAAAAAAAATGAGTTGATTTACCTATTAAATAAATATAATTGTAGAGTCTCAGCACTTTCGGAGACCTGGCTCAAACCCAACAATCACTTTTTTATTCCTGGATTGCATTGTCTTAGGAATGACCGAGATGATGGTTGGGGAGGATGCTGTCTCCTAATCAAAAAACAAACCACCTTTTCCCTTATAAAAACCCCTTCTTCTGACAAATTTATTCTTGTTGCTGCTCGCATAGAAAATATTTCCTATATATCCCTATACATCCCTAAACGAGATGAATCCATCTTTCCCACATTAAAAACTATCTGTGAAAATTTGCCCTTGCCCATTGTTCTCCTCGGAGACTTTAATTCTCATCACCCTCTCTGGGGAGCCCGCTCCAGCGATCGCTTTGGTGATAAATTAGTCAATCTCATAGATGAATTAAATTTATGTATTCTCAACAACGGCTCACCAACTCGAGTAACTGTTCCAGGAACTAATGACAGTTTTGTTGATCTATCCTTTTGCTCCAATAACCTCTCCTCACTTTTTACCTGGAACACTGCTACTTCATCATACGGCAGTGACCATTTTCCTATAATTATATCCTTACCCTGCAAAAATCCCAGACCTTCCCCCCTCCCTCCTATATCTCCCTTTGCCCTGAAAGGCGTTGTAGACTGGGACTCCTACAATACTGCTATAGAATCTGTAATAAACACATTTCCTGATCCTACAAATGATAATCTTCAAGCTTCTTACTTAAAATTTGAAAGTGTGGTTATTAACAATGCAAATACTTTTTTCCCTAAAAAGATTCATCCTTCTCAGGGTAGAATTCCATCACCCCCCTGGTGGGATCATGAATGTACAGAGGCAATCAGGTTAAGAAAAGACGCGGAAAAGAAATGTCAACACTTCTTAAATACAGAAAACTTTCTTAATTACAAAAATATCCAAGCAGCCACTAAAAGATTATTAAAGAAAAAGAAATTCCAAGGATGGAAAACATTTTGCTCTTTCCTTAACCCAACCACTCCCTCTTCCCTTATATGGCTGAAAATCCGTCATTATCGTTCTGCTATTAATTCCTGTCCTATAGATTCTTATTCTCTCTCCTGGGTTGATAAGTTTACAGATGCTTTAGCCCCATCTTATGTCCCATTAGACTATTCTTCCACAATAGACACTACAAATAGTCATAGTAACCCTGTTTTAGATGTTCCTTTTTCCTTAGATGAACTTAAATATATCTTAGATAAGGTCCGCCATGACTCAGCCCCTGGACCAGATACAATTCCATATGCATTAATTGTTCACTTGAAACCCATTGCCTTGTCTTATCTTTTAAAATTGATCAACATAATAATAACTTATTGCAATATTCCCCCCTCCTGGAAATCTCAAACCATAATCCCAATTTTGAAGCCTTATAAAGACCCCTCTGACCCTTCTTCCTATCGCCCCATAGCCCTTTCTTCCTGCTTAGCTAAAATCACTGAACACCTCATTAAAAGTAGACTGGAATGGTTCCTAGAAAGTAACAACTTACTGTCGAAAACCCAGTTTGGATTTAGAAAAGGTAAAGGCACCTCAGACAACCTTGCCATATTCACATCAGACATTCAATTGTCCCTATCAAGAGGGGAATCTTTGGTTGCAGCGTTTCTTGACATAACTGCGGCCTATGATAATGTTAATCTTTCAACTCTCAAGCAAATTTTGCAACAGCTGAAAGTTTCTGCAAAGATAGCAAATTTCCTCTTTAACCTGTACATAGAAAGAATTATTTTAATTAGGGTCCCTAGCTCACCTGTCACCCCTAGAACAATCTGGAAAGGCCTCCCACAAGGTTCAGTTTTAAGCCCTTTATTATATAATGTTTACACAAACAGCTTAGATAAAAAAATATTACAATCCTCCCGTGTTTTACAATATGCTGATGATTTATTAATTTATGTTTCCAATGTTGATATTACCACAGCTTCTAAAATTTTAAATGATTCTCTAAACCACCTTAAAAATTGGTTATCCTCTCATGATCTTTCTCTCTCTACAAAAAAAAGTTCAGTATAATATTTTCTAGAAAAATGGAAAAAAACATCCCCCCCGTCCAAATTTTGTATAATAATGAAGTTATCCCTCGGTCCCATGAAGTGAAATTTCTAGGTAAAATTTTTGACTCAAAAATGACAAATTCTCAGCATATAAATAAAGTGTTATCCAAATGTGAAAAAAATATCAATATTCTCCGATCTCTTAGTGGTGTCTGGGGGGAGCCCACCCATCATCTCTTCATATTGTATACAATACCATCATAAGAGGCGTTTTAGACTATGGCTCCTTCCTACTAAGCCCCTCCAACAAAAAAGACTTAAATAAGCTCAATGTTATTCAACATAAATGTCACAGAATAATTTTAGGTGCAATGAAATCCTCCCCAACTAATGCCCTTGAAGTAGAGTGTGCTGATCCCCCTGCTAACCTCAGGAGACAATTCCTTGCAGACAGATACCTGTTCAAATCTAGACTTTTTAACAATCACCCAATTTTCCCTAAATTAAAATTATTAAATGAATATTGTCATAACAACCAATACTGGAATAAAAAGAATTATCCTTGTCTTATTAATAATTATAGAAACCAATCCTTAATAAAATCCCAAATTAAAACACTTCCAACTTTGCCAATATTTAACTATAGCTACAATACAATATTATATAGGCCCAAAACAATATCTATAGGTATTTCAAAAGACACTATAAATCCCGACAAAGCCCTCTGTAAATTTTTAAACTCCCACTTCTCTGATTCTGATGTATTTTTCACTGATGCCTCCAAGCTTAGCCAAAAAGGATCAGTTGGCTCCGCTTTCTTTCATTACAACTCAGGTGTGTCCAAAATGTTTAAATATCCATACCAAACTACTGTTTTCTCTGGAGAATATATGGCCATTAAGGAATGTATTAAATTCATATCTGAAAATAAGTTAGACAAAGCTATTATCCTCACAGATTCCCTTAGCTGTATTCAATCCCTAACTACAAACCCTTTTAAAAAAAATGAACTATGTCACTTAACCCTAGAAACTAAATACCTTCTTAAAAGTTGCCAGGAAGATAAAATTGATGTTACACTCGCATGGATCCCCAGCCATGTTGGTATCCAAGGAAATGAAACTGTGGATCAACTTGCTAAAAATGCCACCACACATGGAGAAAAAAACAACTTTATTATATACCCCCATGACCTTCTGCAGATACCTACACAAACTCTTATTACTAATTGGAATAATAGATGGAAAGCATCAAGTAAAAATAAGGGTAGACATCTATTCAATATACAGCCCCAAATAAAACGCAAACCTTGGTTTACTAAATTGAAGTTAAAAAAAAGCATTTCATCTACTATAAGCAGACTCCGCATTGGTCACTCATCTCTAGCCACACATCTCCATAAAATTAAAATCAATAGTTCTCCTCTCTGTGAATGTGGATCTGGCAACCAAGATCTAGATCATTTGCTATTTTCATGTTCAAAATTCATCACAAAACCCTTATACCAAATCCTTTCAGAATATAAAGTCCCTTTACCAGTTAATTCAAACTTACTCCTAGACCTTAATGACAAAAAAAGTATAAAGGCATTAACCCAATTCCTCTCATTTCATAAAATGAAGTTGTAACCATTCATATCAAGCATATAAACTTCCACTTAACCAACTCATTATCCTTAGTTAAGTTAATCTAAGTACCTAGTTCAATAAGTTATGTATTAATTAAAATTAAGAGTGTTTTATTTTTATTTAATTTTTTTATTATTTATTCTAACTTAGCAGTGGATACAAGTCATTGGGTTTTTTTTTTTTTTTTTGGGTTATAACGTTTTTCTTATATTTGTTTTTCTACTAATTATATATATTTTTTACTAACAAACAGGTTGTGGCAACAAGCTAGTTTAAATTCATTTAACACACGACTCCGGCAGTAATATTTCGTACATAAAAATACGGAAAATCAATCTCCCCACATGACGCTGGCACTATTACTCCGTATACAAGATCGGAGTCTTTGCCATTAAATTAAAGAAGAAGAAGAAGAATTTTCCATATTCCGTAGGGACAACGGAAAAAAAAGTTGACAATTTAAATTCTGTCTGGAATAGGCTTGTTCGATTTATACATTGTACATTTGTTTACATTGTGTACATTGTAAGTTTTTATCATAGGAATGTTTGTTTGTATGTCCGAATTTTATTAAAGTTGTTACTACAGAGAGAATAGATTAATAAATTATTATGCTTCAATAAAAAATCGTCCCAAAGTTTTAAAAATAAAGTGGAAATTTTTATATAGGATATTGGTGTGTCGAATTTAAGGACAACTTCAAAAGCTTATCTTAATAAACTAATATGACAAGTTTTTAGACTGATTTTAGAATTAAAAATAGGAATTGTCAATATTACTTGTAAATATTACTTGTAAATATGGCAAGATTATTTTTATAAATATCTAATCACCATAAGAGTGCCTTTGAAAGACCTAATTCAAACAAGGGCCTGGATTTACAACAATAATAGGTATTAAGTAGGATTTTCTTTACATAAATTGTTCTAGTCATAAACTAAGCTATAAGCAAGCTTATTCTGTGTGCAGGTACCAAAAACAATGCTCCTAATACATTATTATATTTTTTAAGTAGGTAAGTTTATAGTCCCTTTGTGAAATATAATAAAGGTGCCTTGGATATGTTCAATTAATCTTCTAAAGCTGAGGTACCTAACTAACACAATCACATATGGTACAAGGTACAGATTAATAGATAACAAATATAACATGTTCCATCCCACAAAGCAGTGTACCTATTATTATTAATTTACATCAACAACCTACCAAAAAGCAACTTGAAGGGTACTACCATTCCAATGTAACCTATTTGCTGATCATAAGTATATCAATTTTAATTAAAAATGAAAGTTATATGGGAATATTGACACTCAAATAGAAAACACTTTAAACATAGGTAATAAATAAATGGCTTCAGGAACACAGTCATGATTCTTATAATTTTAAACCATATAGGTAGGTATAAGAATGAATTTAATAAAAAATAATAAAAGTTTATTGTTAAGTTAATAGTAATGTATAATACTAAGGATATATTTAGAAAGAATTATAAATATAAAACAGATAGGATAAGTTAAGTCATTTAATTACCAATACATAATTTATAAACTAAATTTATATACCTACACTTTCTGAAGTTAAATGTGGTAACTGCATATGCAGGGCATGAAATAAGGTTTAATGTTGAGGAGGAATAGGGTAAATATTAGTGATATAGGTTCTATTTATTTTACATAAAATATAAGTAGTTTATTTTACAAAAAAATATATGACATATGTATATTTTTAGATATCTACACAATATTAATACACTCCATAAATATAGACTTACCATATCCAGGATTAAAATTTTAAACTGTAGCCCATACTATATGGCAGTTAATTATATTTTATAAGTTACCCAAGTGTATCAATAATGATTTGAAATTTATTTAATGTACAGACCAACTTAAAAACACCTAAGTAATTGTTAAGTTTATAGAATAAATTAATATTTTGAAAATGAAATTATATGTAAAATAACAGAAACATTAATCCTCTTATTCAAGAAAACTTGATTGAGTGTTTAGGCTGGAGTAATGTTTTGTCTTTTTTATCAAAAAATATTTTCATTGGTAAAATACCAATGTATGGTAGAGTATGTTAGTTTAGATGGTCTCTGGGTACATTGCGGATGGTTTAGTGTCAATGAGTTATGATGACCAATGGTATTCTCAGTCTACCAATCAAGTGGCAAGCTCATTGTGGTATTTGTATAGACACAATATTTTAACTCTGTGGTGTTGTCAAACATTTTTTTAGAACATTAATTAAACAATAACTGATCGGTACACACCGGCAATTGAAGTTAGATCTAAAACTGTACTGTTAGTCCTATGGTCTAACCAAGTCGGACATTATGTTCTGTAGGGATATTGTAGGAAACATAAAGAAATAAAAGTTGATTTTCTCTAATCCATTGTTTTGATTTATACTTTTTACTCAGTTTTTTTTAATATATTTTTTTATAGGAGCTCGGCATGTGACCCCACATCCACCTGATCGAAAGCAGTATGCAGGTCCAAGAATGAATACAACCAGCTCTTAGAAATTGTGTTGTAAGAGCTGGTTTCATTTATTATGCCGGCTTAAGGTGCCTATTCACGCTTCGTTTAAAGGACTCAAGGTTATAGGATAAAGGAAACACGCAAGCAGGTAGAGCATTCCATATTTTAATAGTGCGACAGATGTACGAAGTACCAAATCTTTTAGTACGGGTTGGTATATCTGCCACAGAATGCGCATGCATTCTGTTACCTGCTCGTGAGGTTCTGTAACGGAAAGGGGAAGGGGGAATGAGATTAAAAAGTTCTTCAGAACACTGTCCATGGTAAAGGCGGTAAAATACGCTGCGCTAAATATGCTACGGCTGATCTAATTAATATACTTTCTAGCTTATAGTGTAGGTACCAGAAAAAAAAATACTAATACATTGTATTTTTTATGTAGGGTTTATAGCCTCTTTTGTGATAAATACTAAAATGCTGTTACCAAGATACCCACCTACCCAATACAAAAACACATATGGTACATGATACAGTTGTCTTTCACAATATTCACTTTGAAAGAAAGAAAAAAAACATTTATTTGGTACTATTTTACAATTTAAAATTAAACAGTATTAAATTTCAATTAATTAATATAGACCAAAAAGGTTTCCACTCAGCATAAGTCGGATATGGTTAACCCGATGCTGGTATTCTGTGGATACCAACTGTGAATGATAAATGTTATATTATGAAATAAAATAAAATAGTAATAAATACAATACAATAAAATAAAATATTACTTTGTATTTAACAATATATTAATATTATTATTATATTTTATTTTTAATAATATAATAAATAAATGTTATTACAATATTATATTCATATATTATTATTACCTAATTTGTATATAACAAATTTATATATAGGTAGGCCATAGACAGCACTAGATTAAGCCTTTTTGTATCTTTAATAAAAAATCTTTATATGTTATTTTAAACGTTCTAATAGTAAGGCAGTTTCGTATCGGAGGTGGTATATTATTTCAACATTTTGTGGCAGAATAATAAAAACTACTACGAAAGTGGCCTAGGGCCGATTAAACGAGTAGCTCCTCTTATATTTAATTGAAAGAAACAAAGCTTTTCATATAAATAAGATGGGTTTTTGTTTCTAATAACCGGGAATTCATGTTCATCAAGTGATTTCTATTTAGAAACGGTGTAATATGTGATCTTTTAGGAATCGTGAAACAGAACCGAGCACAAGAATTCTGGACATGCTGAATTAATTTCTTTACACGTTTTAATAAACATTCACCAATAACTACATCTGCATAATTAAGTTTTGACAAAATTAGAGTATCACAAAGATAAATTCTCACATCTTCTTTTAAGTATTGCCTCACTTGGTATAATACTTTAGTCTATAGTAACAGTGTCTTACATTTTCTATCACATTATTCTCAAATTTTAACTCATCATCCATCAAAACACCTAGATTACGCGCCTCTAATACTTGTGCTACATAATCATTTTTAATTTTTAATTGAGGATTATAAAGATTAATTTTTAATATTTGCGCCTTTGTTCCCATAACAATGAATTTTGATTTAAATGGATTCAAAACTAAACTATTGCTATCTGACCATTTAACTATGCTTTCTAGATCTGATTTATTTTACCTACAGCCGTTAATGTATCATTAGGTTTAAATGAAATGTATAGTTGTAGATCATCTGCATATAAGTGATATTTGCAATAATTTATATATTTAGTTAAATCTGCACTATATAAAATGAAAAGGATTGGTCCTAATATGGAACCTTGAGGAACTCCTCTATTTAAAGAAGCTGCGAAAAATAAATGTTTTTCACCGTTATTGCCTAATATTTCAACTCGTTGAGATCTTCCACTCAAATAACTACCGAACCATTTTAAAGCTACACTGTCAAAACCATAATATGAGAGTTTAGAAATAAGTAATGTAGTATTGATTGTATCAAAAGCCCGGGAGTAATCGAGTAATACAAGTATAGATCCTTCACCTTTATCCCGATTAACTAAAATATCATCAATAACGTCCAACAGTGCAGTAGATGTACTTCTACCGGTCCTAAAACCTGACTGTTTCATAGGCAAAATGTTGTTAGTATTTAAATATCCTATAAGTTGCATACATACTGCCTTTTCAATAATTTTAAACAAAAATGGTAGGATGCTAATAGGTCTAAGGTCTTTTAAACTAGTGGGATCATTAATTTTAGGAATTGGCTTTACTATAGCTTCCTTCCAAATATCTGGAAAGGTACCTAATTGAAAAGATTTATTAATAAATTTGGTTATGAAGCCAAGAGTGTGAGGCAAAGTAAGTAAAATCATATCTAGAGTTATACCATCTATACCTTGAGCATTTGTTGTAATATTTTTAATAATTTTAGAAACAATAATTTCGTTGATGGGTTGCAAGGTAAATGTATCCGTTCCATGCCTATGATATTCAAAATATGTTAAATCTGATATTCTAGTATGGTTATTGCCAGGAACATTAAGGAATAAATGATTATTTATACGATTAGCATTGTTAATATCAAAGGATAGTTTAGTTTCTTTTTTTCTAAAACCTACTACTTTATTCTTAATATTTTTCCAAAGTTGTGAAGGATTCTTTAAATTTTTGTTTATATAATCATTAAAGTATGCTGATTTTTCATTAAACATTTACAATTGTCTTCAAATCTTTATAGTACCTATACCTATTATCTCATTCTAGTTTACTTACACGATACTTAGCATGAGCTTTATTTCTCAAACTTATCATTTTTTTTATGGTATATGTAATCCAAGGATAGCTCTGATCTATAATATAGGATTTCCTAACTTTTGAATGAATTTCAAATAAGTTCATAATATGTGTATTAAAAGATTTTATAGAATCGTCAATATCATTACAAATAAGATTATCCCATCTTACAGAAGCAACATCAATATTAAATTGTTCCAAATTAATATTTTTGAGTGGTCTATATATTATCCATTTCGGTTTTGGTTTATGTTTTTTAATATGCAATTCACAAGTAACGAAAGCATGACTACTTAGTTCAGGAACATAATCAACACACACCTTATTTATTTTTATATTACTACATATCAAATCTATTAATGTCTCTGTATTTTCCGTAAAATGTGTTGCACGAGTCACGTATTGTTGTAGGTTAATATATGGCAGAAATTGTAAATTTTTATGTGTTATTGTCATTACTTGATAATAAATTTACATTAAAATCGCCAAGTACAATGTGATCAAACGAAGAAAAAGAAGAGACTGAATCTGTTATTGAATCCTTCATGGATTCAATAATATGTATCAATATTAAGCCATGGTGGACGATAAGCTGTACCAATTACTAACTTGATTCCGCATAATGTTGTTTTAAGCCACATTTGTTCTACAATTGATATTGTAGAGTGCGGATATTCAAGACGTCGGACATAAATTCCTCGTTTGATATAAAATCCGACGCCACATACTCGCGTACGAAGTCCTGGTGGTCTGGGAATATGACGAAGCCTATATCCAGGAGGAGACGGTGCTCGCGCATCTTCACCTGGTCTGAGCCAGGTCTCATTAATGGCAAGGATATCAATGGTGTGTCTTTCCATTGAAACTAGAAACTCGTCATGCTTTGTACCAAGGAACTCGGATTAAGCAAACCAAGGGATAAATATTTACCGTTAATAAATTGTATTACGTATGAGAAAGACATCTGGGCCCCGATTCCGCTAATTTTAAAACTTTGACTTACCGACACGATCCATTTACAAAGCAATCGACGCCCATACACAAAGCCGTTTTACATTTAGTAGAATACCAAGTTTCAACTCAACGTCCTTTGAGTTGAAACTTGGTATTCTACTAAATGTAAAACGGCTTTGTGTATGGGCGTCGATTGCACGTCGCATGGGCGTCGTATGCACGTCGCTTGCTCGGCTAACCTGTCATCAAGGAACTTAATACTTTCTACGAGAGAAGAAAGCCAACTTCATAGTAAATAAATGCCGACAAGTTTTAAGCGCCAGTTTTAACCCTGGGAACTAAAATTTAAAAAATTCAAAATGGCCTCCTGATTTAAATATTTAAAGTTTTTTGATGTGAAATTTAATTGTGTAGATATCTGATTTTCATCAATTAAACTTCACTTTAAAGAAAAATATTTAAGGGTAAATTAAGTATGTACAGTTGAATAAAACATCATTTCATAATACGTTTTTAATTTAATTAATTAAGCATATTGTAATAGAAAATGTAACCGAGTTAGGCTTAATAGCTGCGGGAAAGATATGTGACAATTGCGAATGATTCAATCATTTTGATATGGTATCTTGAAGTGGCGGGAAACCTATAAAAGGTTCCGTATACGAGGATATTAGTCCGCACTCTGCATTTACTACACTTTCCTGTTTCCATTACACAGAAATTAATAACACAAAAACATAGGATTTCTCTAAACGACACAAGTTCATAGTCACTCAGCAAATTATTAATGCAAGACAATTTCAAGTGTAAACATTTGCAAAAGTTTAAGAACACATCACAAATAAATAAACATTAATAAACAATATGCCGCTCTTTCGTTATTATTATTATTAACTTAAATTAATGGCCTCTACGCCATTTCTAGATTTAAAAAAAAACTTTTTAATTTTCAGTAAAAGAGGGATAATAGGATGGAAAGGAATTGGGAAAGGACTAGGGTAGAGAAAGGAATGGCGACATGACCGTATGCAAACATACGGTATAGTCCTGCCAATCTCGAGTGAAGAAGAAGGAATAATCTACAGTAAAATGGGTACCGCCATTTTACTGAAGATTGTGGGATTATTTGAGATAACACAAACACCGAGATCACTACGTAAATGCTACACTTCTCACCCTTAATATTACTATACGAATGCTTATTCTACAAAATTAGTACACTTTTGCACAATAATATTCAATAAAATTAAGTTTGAGTAGTTGTCTACAGTGTTCGGGCTACCCTCAAAGAATCCCCCGCTCTTTCGTAAAATAAATAAATATCTTTCTTTTTCTTGTTGAATGGCTTCTCGCTTTGCACGTGATTCTGCCATGTTTAGTTAACAAGAAATTTTCACTGTAATTACGCCGTAGTTTAATGAAGAAAGCGTAAATTCATATATTTATACCAAAAAGTACTTTTTTATTTAATATTAATAAAATAAAACCATGTTTTATTAAATTAAAAATTATTCAGAAAAAATAAGTTCATTTGCTTTCCGAGTAAAAAAAAATGTATCCGTTTTGTGTCCGTGTTGTTGTATATCATTCTGTCTCACTTGTTTCCGTATTGTTGTATATCGTCTCTTTTTCGCATATTTTGCCCAGGGGCCTTAGAGAAATTTCATTCCATTGGCCTTCAAGCCAACCGTAAGCGTGAGCCAGAATCGCCAATTTGGGTAGAGAATTAAAAGCGAGAGGCACTCTGGCTTAGGAACGAATGAAACCGGTCATTTCGTTCACTATTTTCCAGACAGCAGCTGTCATTTGTACTTAGCAAAATTTTGAAAATTTCGTATTTCATAAACATGTAACGAAATATTATATTTATGGTGTTTTATTATGTAGTTAATAATAAAATAAGTACACCAAATAATATTACGACGGAAAAAATACATAGATACGGAAACATGCAGGAAAATTGTTGATTTCTTGATGATGCAAGTATATATTTTTTGTTTATATTTTAAGAACTTTATTCTCGTCTTGTAACTAAATACATTATAATTCCTTCACATCGAATTATAGCCCGACTATTAGCGATGTAATACCTAATCAAATAGTTTGTTGCTACAAAGTTTAAGCTGTTTTTGTAACTACTTTAAACGTGTGTGATGTTATGATAAATAAGTTAGCATTTGTCTAGATTAGCAGCATTTAGTTGGTAGGAAATGCATTTTTAGGCAGAACAACATGCTGAGCATTATTTTACAATATTTAAGTACCTATTATATGCTGTAGGTACATGAAAAATCTTCTTCTATATCTTACAGAATTAGATGAGAGTATATTCGTGAGTTTGATTCCCACACATAGTCTACATATTGTTACTAATAAATGTATGTATTAAGATATTATTTTTGATTTTAATAAATGTCTTTGTTATAGGTGTGGCCAGACACAAGTGGAAAGTAAAAAAAAATAGAGCCCCTAGCTAGAGTATAAAGCATGAATGGACTAAAGTGCCCTATAAAAAACTAATTTACCAAAAAGGGGTAATTAATAGACCAACTAAAGCAGTAGTTGGCCAACATATTGGAAAAGCTGGCCTTCAGTTTATATTATTGAATTAAAACAATGGATTAGAGAATATCAACATTTTTTCCATTTATATTTCTTATAATATCCCTACCAAACATGCTGCATTACTTGGTTGGACTGTAAACTTAACTACAGTTTTAGGTCACAAGTTTAAACACCGATGTGTACCAGCGCATTTGTTTGTCAACACCTATTGCCTCAAAGTGAATATTGTGAAAGACAACTGTATCATGTACCATATATATTTTTGTATTGGGTATGTGGGTATCTTGGTAACAGCATTTTAGTATTTATCACAAAAGAGGCTATAAACCCTACATAAAAATACAATGTATTAGTATTTTTTTTTCTGGTACCTACACTATAAGCTAGAGAGTATATTAGAACAGCGAGTAAAAAGTATAAATTAAAACAATAGATTAGACAAAATCGACTTTTATTTTTTTATATTTCCTACAATATCTTTACAGAACATGGTGTCTGACTTGGTTAGACCATAGGACTAACAGTACAGTTTTAGTTCTAACTTCAATTGCGGGTGTGTACCAATCAGTTATTGTTTAATAAATGTTAAAACAAAAAAAATGTTTGACAACACCACGGAGTCAAAATATTGTGTCTATACAAATACCACTATGAGCTTGCCACTTGATTGGTAGACTGAGAATACCATTGGTCATGATAACTCATTGACACTAAACCATCCACAATGTACCCAGAGACCATCTAAACTAACATACTTAAGTATGATCATTGGTATTTTACCAATGAAAATATTTTTTGATAAAAAAGATATAAGACATTACTCCAGCCTAAACACTCAACCGAGTTTTCTTGAATAATAGGATTCTTGTTTCTGTTATTTTACATATAATTTCATTTTCAAAATTAATTTATTCTTTATACTTAACAACTACTTAGGTGTTTTTAAGTTGGTCTGTAGATTAAATAAATTTCAAATCATTATTGATACACTCGGGTAACTTATAAAATATAATATAATAGTATGGGCTACAGTTTAAAATTTTCATCCTGGATATGGTAAGTATATATTTATGGAGTGTATTAATATTGTGTAGATATCTAAAAATATACATATGTCATATTTTTTTGTTGTAAAATAAACTACTTATATTTTATGGAAAATAACTAGAACCTATATCACTAATATTTACCCTATTCCTCCTCAACATTAAACCTTACTTCATGCCCTGCATATGCACAGTTATCTCATTTAACTTCAAAAAGTGTAGGTGTATAAATCTAGATTATAAATTAATTCCCAGTTGTCACTACCCTCTCCGTTCCTACTAACGCCAACTGGGAAAAAAATTCCCAGTTGTTGCTAGTAGTTACGGGTGGCACTAAAACGTTCCCAGTTGTCGTCACCACTAAAATTTATTAGGATAAAGTCTAGTTTAATAGTGAAACGAAAAAAGATTTATTTAAGAATCATGATAGGTAACAACCTAAAAGTTGTTCTCGTAACAACTAACGAGAAATATTTTATTAGCTTACCATCAAATTAGAGGGTAAATTAAAATGTATTATTATTAGGTTGTGTGAAGTGTAGTGGAGTAGAACAAATGAATGTGTTCTAATCGGACTAAATAGAATAAAAAAATGAAATGAAGTGAAATGCGAAAAAAATTTTTTTTCAAAAAACATGGTAGGTATACCTAAAACGTTGATACGCGAAAAAAAATCAGCTTACAAACAAATTGGAGTGTAAAATATTTAAATTATTGTAGTAAATTAAAGTGAAGTGTAGTGAGTAAAGTAAAGTATAGATAGTGAATTAAGTGTAGATTTGGCTCATGTGAAGTGTAGTGTAGTATAGAACATATTGAAATGTTTTAAAGTGAATTAATCTGGAAGGAAACTAATTAAATGAATAAAGGAAAAAAAGTAAATTGAAAAAACTATAGTAAGTGAAGTGTAGGTAGTTAACTGAAGTGGATTTTTTTGGACTTGACTGTAGTAGAGTAGAGAAAAGTGCGGAGTTAACTGAAGTAAAACAGAGTAGAGTAAGGAAAGTAGAGTAAACAGGGTAAAGTGGAATAGACTTGTGGAGTAAAGTAAAACAAGGTATAGTAAAGTTAAGTATAGTGGATAAAGAAAAGTAGATTGGGGGTATACATTTAATTTACTCACTAAACTTCACTTCACTACAATATCATTCGCTTCCCTTTTCTATAAGCTATTTCACTTCACCAGGTTTATTTTACATCTCTTTACTTCACTCTACTCCACTACATTCCATTTCACTCGATCTATTTCAATTCACTATCTTCACACTTCACTTACTACATTTCTTCGTTATTTTCCCCTTTATTACATTATATTTCATTTCATTTCCTTAATTCAGTTCTCTTCACTTAGTTATACAACACTACACTTCACACAACATTTAAAATACGCTATGACTTAACTCCACTTCACTTTAATTAACTTAGTTTATTTTATTACGCTCCTCCTTTTATTTTACTTCACTCCATTATATTTTATTTCATTTTCTTACTTCAGTTTACTTCACTACACTTCACACAACCTAATAATAATACATTTTAATTTACACTCCAATTTAATGGTAAGTTAATAAAATATTTCTCGTAAGTTGTTACGAGAACAACTTTCAGGTTGTTACCTATCATGATTCTTAAAAATATTTATTTTCGTTTCACTATTAAACTAGACTTTATCTTAATAAATTTTAGCGGTGACGACAACTGGGAACGTTTTAGTGCCACCCGTAACTACTAGCAAAAACTGGGAAATTTTTTCCCAGTTGTCGTTAGTAGGAACGGAGAGGGTAGTGACAACTGGGAATAACCCGTAATTAAATGACTCAACTTATCCTATGTGTGTTTTATATTTATAATTCTTTCTAAATATATCCTTAGTATTATACATTACTATTAACTTAACAATAAACTTTTATTATTTTCTATTAAATTTATTCTTATACCTACCTATATGGTTTAAAATTATAAGCAACAAGATTGTGTTCCTGAAGCCATTTATTTATGACCTATGTTTACAGTATTTTCTATTTGAGTGTCAATATTCTCGAATAACTTTCATTTTTAATTAAAATTGATATACTTATGATCAGCAAATAGGTTACATTGGAATGGTAGTACCCTTCAAGTTGCTTTTTGGTAGGTAGGTTGTTGATGTAAATTAATAATAGGTACACTACTTTGGGGGATGGAACATGTTATATTTATTATCTATTTATCTGTACCTTGTACCATATGTGGTTGTGTTAGTTAGGTACCTTAGCTTTAAAAGATTAATGGAACGTTTGATATGTTCCATTAATCTTCCGGCACCTTTATTATATTTCATTATATTTCACAAAGGGACTATAAACTTACCTACTCATAAAATATAATAATGTATTAGGAGCATTGTTTTTGGTACCTACACACAGAATAAGCTTATAGCTTAGTTCATGACTAGAACAATTTATGTAAGAAAATCCTACTTAATACCTATTATTGTTGTTAATCCAGGCCCTTGTTTGAATTAGGTCTTTCAAAGGCACTCTTATGGTGATTAGATATTTATAAAAATAATCTTGCCATATTTACAAGTAATATTGACAATTCCTATTTTTAATTCTAAAATCAGTCTAAAAACTTGTCATATTAGTTTATTAAGATAAGCTTTTGAAGTTGTCCTTAAATTCGACACATCAATATCCTATATAAAAATATCCACTTTATTTTTAAAACGAATATACTCTCATCTGATTCTGTAATATATTGAAGAAGATTTTCCATGTACCTACAGCATATAATGTTATTTTATATTATTTATTATAATTAAAATATTTGTGTACATACTGTAAATGAACGCTAATATTTATTGAATCTGACAACACTAAGTTTGGAAAACTATAAAAGAACCATCAATCTTGTCGCTCTCTCTCTTGCTCTGAATCCTTTCTACGGAACGTATGTATTGTGCTATATTGTGTGAAGTAATTAATTAAAGTGTCTTGTGCTCCATAATTCTGCATTTTATTAACATCCATATCGACCTGCTTCCACGAACAGGTTATGGGCCCAGACTTAACCTGAGCGGTCCATAGGATTTTGCATATCACGTGGAGTAATTTGTTGCGGCGCCCGCGCCGGCTTCGTGAAAAATTGTGCGGGGCAAATCTACCCTCGGCATATATACCTCACACCTACTGTCACTGTCAAAATACATACGTTTTTGACTGAGGCGACACGACACGTCGCCTCGCCTGATTTTTCTCTAGAGCCCCTGGGGACTTAGAGAAATTTCATTCCATTGGCCTTCAAGCCAACGGTAAGCGTGAGCCAGAATCGCCAATTTGGGTAGAGAATTAAAAGCGAGAGGCACTCTGGCTTAGGAACGAATGAAACCGGTCATTTCGTTCACTATTTTCCAGACAGCAGCTGTCATTTGTACTTAGCAAATTTTGGAAATTTCGTATTTCATAAACATGTAACGAAATATTATATTTATGGTGTTTTATTAAGTAGTTAATAATAAAATAAGTACACTAAATAATATTACGACGGAAAAAAATACATAGATACGGAAACATGCAGTAAAATTGTTTATTTCTTGATGATGTAAGTATATATTTTTTGATTATATTTTAAGAACTTTAATCTCGTCTTGTAGCTAAATACATTATAATTTCTTCACATCAAATTGTAGCCCGACTATTAGCGATGTAATACCTAATCAAATAGTTTGTTGCTACAAAGTTTAAGCTGTTTTTGTAACTACTTTAAACGTGTGTGATGTTATGATAAATAAGTTAGCATTTGTCTAGATTAGCAGCATTTAGTTTGTAGGAAATATATTTTTAGGCAGAACAACATGCTGAGCATTATTTTTCAATATTTAAATACCTATTATATGCTGTAGGTACATGAAAAATTTTCTTCAATATCTTACAGAATTAGATGAGAGTATATTCGTGAGTTTGATTCCCACACATGGCCTACATATTGTTATTAATAAATGTATGTATTAAGATACGTTTTTGATTATAATAAATGTCTTTGTTATAGGTGTGGCCAGACACAATTTGAAAGTTAAAAAGGAGCCCCTAGCTATAAAGCATGAATGGACAAAAGTGCCCTATAAAAAACTAATTTACAAAAAAGGGGTAATTAATAGACCAACTAAAGCAGTAGTTGGCCAACATATTGGAAAAGCTGGCCTTCAGTTTATATTATTGAATTAAAACAATGGATTAGAGAATATCAACTTTTTTTTCACATATATTTCCTATAATATCCCTACCAAACATGGTGCATTACTTGGTTAGACTGTAGACTTTAAAACTATAGTTTTAGGTCACAAGTTTAAACACCGATGTGTACCAGCGCATTTGTTTGTCAACACCTATTGCCTCAAAGTGAATATTGTGAAAGACAACTGTATCATGTACCATATGTGTTTTTATATTGGGTATGTGGGTATCTTGGTAACAAGTTTTTTTCTGGTACCTACACTATAAGCTAGAGAGTATATTAGAACAGCGAGTAAAAATTATAAATTAAAAAAATGGATTAGAGAAAATTAACTTTTATTTCTTTATATTTCCTACAATATCCCTACAGAACATAGTGTCCGACTTGGTTAGACCATAGGACTAATAGTACAGTTTTAGATCTAACTTCAATTGCCGGTGTGTACCAATCAGTTATTGTTTAATTAATGTTCTAAAAAAAATGTTTGACAACACCACGGAGTCAACATATTGTGTCTATACAAATACCATTATGAGCTTGCTACTTGATTTGTAGACTGAGAATACCATTGGTCATGATAACTCATTGACACTAAACCATCCGCAATGTACCCAGAGACCATCTAAACTAACATACTTAAGTATGATCATTGGTATTTTACCAATGAAAATATTTTTTGATAAAAAAGATTAACATTACTCCAGCCTAAACACTCAACCAAGTTTTCTTGAATAAGAGGATTAATGTTTCTGTTATTTTACATATAATTTCATTTTCAAAATATTAATTTATTCTATAAACTTAACAATTACTTAGGTGTTTTTAAGTTGGTATGTAGATTAAATAAATTTCAAATCATTATTGATACACTCGGGTAACTTATAAAATATAATTAACTGCCATATAGTATGGGCTACAGTTTAAAATTTTAATCCTGGATATGTTAAGTCTATATTTATGGAGTGTATTAATATTGTGTAGATATCTAAAAATATACACATGTCATATATTTTTTGTAAAATAAATAGAACCTATATCACTAATATTTACCCTATTCCTCCTCAACATTAAACCTTATTTCATTCCCTACATATGCCCAGTTACCTCATTTAACTTCAAAAAGTGTAGGTATATAAATTTAGATTATAAATTATGTATTGGTAATTAAATGACTCAACTTATCCTATGTGTGTTTTATATTTATAATTCTTTCTAAATATATCCTTAGCATTATACATTACTATTAACTTAACAATAAACTTTTATTATTTTTTATAAAATTCATTCTTATACCTATATGGTTTCAAATTATAAGCATCAAGACTGTGTTCCTGAAGCCATATATTTATTACCTATGTTTAAAGTGTTTTCTATTTGAGTGTCAATATTCTCATATAACTTTCATTTTTAATTAAAATTGATATACTTATGATCAGCAAACAGATTAAATTGGAATGGTAGTATCCTTCAAGTTGCTTTTTGGTAGGTTGTTGATGTAAATTAATAATAATAGGTACACTACTTTGTAGGATGGAACATGTTATATTTGTTATCTATTAATCTGTACCTTTTACCATATGTGGTTGTTAGTTAGGTACCTCAGCTTTAGAAGTTTAATGGAACATATCCAAGGCAACTTTATTATATTTCACAAAGGGACTATAAACTTACCTACTTACTTATAAAATATAATAATGTATTAGGAGCATTGTTTTTGGTACCTACACACAGAATAAGCTTATAGCTTAGTTTATGACTAGAACAATTTATGTAAAGAAAATCCTACTTAATACCTATGATTGTTGTTAATCTGGGCCCTTGTTTGAATTAGGTCTTTCAAAGGCACTCTTATGGTGATTAGATATTTATAAAAATAATCTTGCCATATTTACAAGTAATATTGACAATTCCTATTTTTTATTCTAAAATCAGTCTAAAAACTTGTCATATTAGTTTATTAGGATAATCTTTTGAAGTTGTCCTTAAATTCGACACACCAATATCCTATATAAAAATATCCACTTTATTTTTAAAACTTTGGGACGATTTTTTATTGAAGCAGTAATAATTTATTAATCTATTCTCTCTGTAGTAACAACTTTAATAAAATTCGGACATACAAACAAACATTCCTATGATAAAATCTTTAAAAAAATGTATAAATCAAACAAGCCGTGAGCCTATTCCAGATAGAATTGAAAACGTCAACTTTTTTTTGCGTTGTCCTTACGGAATATGGAAAATTTGGTGATTTCTCTACCAATCCTATACAAACAAATGTCAAATATTTTCCAGAGTGGGTGTGGCTTACTATAGATTCTATGGAATTGCCACTTCTCTACCAATTTTTTCGTCCGATTTAGTCCGTCCGTCCAAAGCCTACTGGCAACTGTCAAAATTTATACCTAATTGACTGAGAGCGATTCTATCGATGGAATGGAGTGTAATTTCTCTAAGGCCCCTGGATGCTGTAAAAGACCATAGGGCGTTGGCGCGTATAAGCTTTGGAGGCAAAAGCTCCTGCATGCAATATGTTCGCAGTGCTATATCAGCCAAGCAGGCATGGTATAAGCTTCGCGAAGTATTTAAGGTTGGAGGCTTATTTCGATGTGTACATGACACATCTTTCCATCTACTACGCCAGCTTTATCGATCCAGCTTCAACGAGTATAGCAGTATGAAGACCTACATTGAAGGTATAATAATGACTTTGATTGAGCAGTTGGCAGCCAGTCTTGGTGGAACCCTGAATAGTAAAAAACTACAGATGCGGCTGTTACAGGAGGAGTTTAGAAAAGGTAGCGGTGAAACATCTGTAAATGAAAGTGGATTTAATAGTCACAAAAAAATTAAATGTCATCATTGTTTAAAAGTGTCATACAAGTTAAGTGCTTTCAAGTTCATGAGTGACAAGCTCCGAGCTTGTACGGTGGCCGCGTTGCTCCATGGTGACAAGTGATCTAATAGATAGTTTTATATGCATCTGTATGTCTTAGTGTAACTATTAATAATGATTGGATCATAGATTCTGGTGCAACCAATCATATGAGTAATGACAATAAGTGGTTCCATAGTTTTTAAAGAAAATAAATAATATTAATGATGTAGCTCTTGCAAATAACAAATTTTTAAAATGTTTAGGTTTGGGTGACTTAACTATTAAAATAACAAATGATATGATTCAAAATGTAACAGATGTAATGTTTATACCTAAGCTCTCAACTAATTTAATATCTGTGAGTAAATTAAGTGAGAAGTCTCTTAACTGTTAAATTCAGTCTAGAAAACTGTTTAATTTTTGATAAAAATAATAAAATAGTTGTGTCAGCTAATAAAATTGGTGGCATTTATAAACTTAATGGTGTCATCGGTGTGTGCTCTAATTTTGGTTCACAGGTATGTTCTTCTATTGTCCAGTCAAAGGCACAGGAGTGTTATGATATGGAATCTGCTCTTTTGGAGGATGCAGTCAAGTGGTACAGATGTCTCTGACATTTGAGTTGCAGTTGTATGTTATGTTTGCATGGCAAACTTACTTCTGGTGTTGTTTCTGACACCTCAGCATGATGGTGCAGTGGATAGCTGTATTACATGCGTTGAGGGGAAGCAATTAGTGAAGAGGTTCCTTAAAGGTACTTCGAGACAAACTGAGTAGTATGTCGTTGCAGCTCATTTATTCAGAATTCATTGTGTGGCCCGATGTCTGTGAGCAGCTGGGGAGGTGCACGTTACCTGTTGACATTTACCGATAACTACACTAGAAAAACCTTTGGATATTTAATAAAGTTTAAATTTGAGGTAATGCCAAAGTTTATTAATTTTAGAGCTATTGTTGAAAAACAGACTGGCCTGCATATAAAGTATTTACGTTCTGATAATGAAAAAAAGTATTGTAATATCAAATATGAAGAGTATGTCAGCAGGGATGGTATTCTTCATGAAATAACTGTGCTTCAACAGAATGGAGCTTCTGAAAGATTTAATAGGACAGTTATTGAGAAACCGTGTTGCTTGTTGTAGGATTCAGGCCTAGGTAAGCGTTTTTGGGGAGAAGCTGTGTTGACAGTATTTATTTTAAAGAAATTGTTGTCCCCCAAATAAGCTGTACCTGGTATGACACCTGGACAGGGTTCAAGGTGGACCTTAGTCATTTAAAAGTTTTTGGGTGTAAAGCTTTGAGTTTGATTCCAGATTAAATAAATACCAAATCAATACATTGTATTGTGGTTTTCTGTGCTATATATATACATTGTATTATGTGAGCATTGTAAAGGATATTAATCCATGTATTATATTGAGTTTGGCTATGCTATATATACATTGTATTATGTAAGCAATGTAAAGGATATTAATCAATGTATTATATTGAGTTTGGCATGCTATATATACATTGTATTATATGAGCATTCTAAAGGATATCGGTTGATAGATACGAAAAAGCCTAATAACATGAAGGTAAAAACCGTGCCCATCCGCGTGCGCGGGGCGCGTTTTTTAGCTTCATGCCTAATAAGGTTATTGTGTCAAGAAATGTAAAGTTTTCTTTTTTTTTGAGGATAATTTTGATCACAAAAAGGACAATGAAAAGTTTTCTGTTGTTTCCATAGAAATACACAGGATGAAATAATCCCGTGTAATGTACCTACTTCTAATTCAGATGGTTTTATGTCTTTAATTTCAGATGAAGTTTTTGATAACTTTGAGAGTCCGAGGAATACTGTGGCGAGATTCCTGCTCACCTGACAGTCCAGCAATTGCTGCAGATGTGTCAAACCACAAGACATTTGTTCGAGGGGAAGGTGAGATTGTAGGTGAACCTGTCATTAGTAGCGAACAATCTGTTTGTGGTTTCCGGAATGTGAAGACATTGAGGTATTGTGATTATGACTTATCTATGGTACTTAAAAGTTGTGATCTGGAGCCTCAGTTGTATTATGAGGCTGATGTTTGACTGTAATAATAATGAATGGGAAACAGTTATGCAAGAGGAATATAACTCTTATTAATAACAATGTTTGGAAATTAGTTGATAGACCTGACAACAGTAGTGTCTTAAAGTGAAAGTGGGTTTATAAATTAAAAAATGATAATAATTGTAATAAATTTAAAGCAATCTTAGTAGCTTGTGGGTTTGCACAACAATATGGTATAAATTATACTGAAACATTTTTACAAGTGGTATGTATTCCACAATGAGAATATTGTTTTGCCTAGCTAATTAATATGCCATGGGACATTAATTATATAGATGTTACAACTGCCCTTTTGCATTCTAATTTAGACGAATGAATATATTTGGAACAACCAATTGGTTTTGTATCCAATAATAAAGTAAGTTTGTTGTTAAAAAGCATTTATGGTCTAAAGCAGGCGAGCAGAGTTTGGAACCAAAGAGTTCATGAAGTTTTAATAAAGGTTGGTTACTTGCAATGCAAATGTGAACCATGCATTTATATTAAAATGGTATAAAATAAATTACAATTGTTACTCTGTATGTAGATGATTTCTATTTGTGTACTAACTCTTTAAATTAAAAGCTTAATTTATATATACAATAAAGAGTTTAGTTGTAGACCTTTTGAACAATAATTTAGGTTAGTATACAGAGATTGTAAACTTGGTAATAGAATACTTATTTAAAATATTATTTTGACAGCATTTTTAATTGTTTTGGCATGACTAATGCTAAAAGTGTGTCAACTTCATTAATGCTTAATAATAAATTGTTTTATGATAATTGCTCTCAGGTGGAAAATAATATTTATTCATTTAGAGAGATTATCAGTTCATAGATGTACTTAAGTGTATGCACAAGACCTAACATTTCATCATATTATATATATAGTCAGTTGAGTCAGTTCATGTTTTGGTGGTGAGCATTGGCTAGCGGCAAAGCAAATATTATGCTATTTAGCTGGTACTTTAAATAGTGGTTTAGTTTATGTCAAAGGTAGAAATATGAATGAATCTATATTTGCTGATGCTGACTGGGGCAATGAGCAGACCAGAGGTCATATTTGGATATTTGGTTCAATTAGGTGACTATACAATAAACTGGGAGTCTTGTAAACAGAGGTGTGTTGCTCTGTCTAGCACGGAGGCTGTATATGTTGCTATTGGTGATGCTAGCAAAAAAAGTTTTGTTTTGTCAGAGATTTTATGTATGAAATTTATGATAAACAAGTTTTATGTAATTTATATAATGAACCAAAGTGCTATTAGACTTCTTGAAATCAAAGAATACTGTCACAAGAAAACTAAACATATTGCTGCCTATGCTATCATTATGTTAAAGATTTAATTAACAAAAAATATATATGTTTATATTGTTTGTCAACAGATAGAATGATAGCGGATCTCTTAACAAAGCCATTGTCTAATGAGAAACATAATAAATTAGTTGATAATATTAATATGTTTTAAGAAACTTTGATAGATATGTAGTAATTTTATTTATTTGAAATGTAGTGAATATTGTGGTTACATTGTGGTAACACATGGGTTCATTTTGAGTATGAGGGGAAGTGTTATTTTATATTATTTATTATAATTAAAATATTTGTGTACATACTGTAAATGAACGCTAATATTTATTGAATCTGACAACACTAAGTTTGAAAAACTATAAAAGAACCATCAAACTTGTCGCTCTCTCTCTTGCTTTGAATCCTTTCTACGGAACGTATTGTGCTATATTGTGTAAAGTAATTAATAAAAGTGTCTTATGCTCCATAATTCTGCATTTTATTAACATCCATATCGACCTGCTTCCACGAACATATCTAAAATAATAATATAATAATAACGGTACTTAAATATTGTAAAATAATGCTCAGCATGTTGTTCTGCCTAAAAATGCATTTCCTACCAACTAAATGCTGCTAATCTAGACAAATGCTAACTTATTTATAATAACATATCACACCATTTAAAGTAGTTACAAAAACAGCTAAATCTTTGTAGCAACAAACTACTTGATTAGGTATTAAATCACTAATAGTCGGGCTACAATTCGATGTGAAGAAATTATAATGTATTTAGTTACAAGACGAGATACTTACAAATCAAGAAAACAACAACTTTACTGCATGTTTCCGTATCTATGTATTTTTTTCCGTCGTAATATTATTTGGTGTACCTACTTATTTTATTATTAACTTCTTAATAAAACACCATAAATATAATATTTCGTTACATGTTTATTACGAAATTTCCAAAATTTTGCTAAGTACAAATGACAGCTGCTGTCTGGAAAATAGTGAACGAAATGACCGGTTTCATTCTAATTTATATTAGAGAAATTTCATTCCATTGGCCTTCAAGCCAACTGTAAGCGTGAGCCAGAATCGCCAATTTGGGTAGAGAATAAAAAGCGAGAGGCTTTCTGGCTTAGGAACGAATGAAACCGGTCATTTCGTTCACTATTTTCCAGACAGCAGCTGTCATTTGTACTTAGCAAAATTTTGGGGATTTCGTATTTCATAAACATGTAACGAAATATTATATTTATGGTGTTTTATTAAGTAGTTAATAATAAAATAAGTACACTAAATAATATTACGACGGAAAAAAATACATAGATACGGAAACATGCAGTAAAATTGTTGATTTCTTGATGATGTAAGTATATATTTTTTGTTTATATTTTAAGAACTTTTATATTTTAACTAATCTCGTCTTGTAACTAAATATATTATAACTTCTTCACATCGAATTGTAGCCCGACTATTAGCGATGTAATACCTAATCAAATAGTTTGTTGCTACAAAGTTTAAGCTATTTTTGTAACTACTTTAAACGTGTGTGATATGTTATGATAAATAAGTTAGCATTTGTCTAGATTAGCAGCATTTAGTTGGTAGGAAATGCATTTTTAGGCAGAACAACATGCTGAGCATTATTTTTCAATATTTAAGTACCTATTATATGCTGTAGGTACATGAAAAATCTTCTTCAATATCTTACAGAATTAGATGAGAGTATATTCGTTAGTTTGATTCCCACACATGGCCTACATATTGTTATTAATAAATGTATGTATTAAGATACTATTTTTGATTTAAATAAATGTCTTTGTTATAGGTGTGGCTAGACACAAGTGGAAAGTAAAAAAAAATGGAGCTCCTAGCTAGAGTATAAAGCATGAATGGACAAAAGTGCCCTATAAAAAACTAATTTACAAAAAAGGGGTAATTAATAGAGCAACTAAAGCAGTAGTTGGCCAACATATTGGAAAAGCTGGCCTTCAGTTTATATTATTGAATTAAAACAATGGATTAGAGAATATCAACATTTTTTCCATTTATATTTCCTATAATATCCCTACCAAACATGCTGCATTACTTGGTTGGACTGTAGACTTAACTACAGTTTTAGGTCACAAGTTTAAACACCGATGTGTACCAGCGCATTTGTTTGTCAACGCTTATTGCCTCAAAGTGAATATTGTGAAAGACAACTGTGTCATGTACCTTAAGTGTTTTTGTATTGGGTAGGTGGGTATCTTGGTAACAGCATTTTAGTATTTATCACAAAAGAGGCTATAAACCCTACATAAAAAATACAATGTATTAGTTTTTTTTTTCTGGTACCTACACTATAAGCTAGAGAGAATGAAGGTAAAAACCGTGTCCGTCCGCGCGCCGCTACTGGAGTAAGCATCATTCAATTTGTAGAGTGTCGCGCGAGTGACAAATTTGTCACTCACACACACTTTCACATTTTTTACATCCTCAGTCTGATTTGTGCGTTCGGCGGAGAAGGTGGAAAAGAGCTCCGCTTTTATTGTTGGAAAAATGGTTAATTGTGCATTAAAGCTGTGTAAAAACTACTCTTAAAAAAAGTACCTAGTGTCACGTTTTTCAAGTATGTATTTAACATGTTTTTCTAATATTAAACCTTAATAAAAGATAATAATAAATCCATAATTAAAATATCAAAATCTGACGGTAACTGTCAAACTATGTGCGTCAGTTAGCAAGTTGAAGAACTAGTGATGTGTTTTTATTTTTAATGAGAATTTAGATACTTTAAAATAATTTATAATCATTTAAATTTAATTTAATCAAAAGGTATGGCGACAACAGAACCGTCCAACGAGGTTTGTCAGTTACAATTTAGTGATGTGATTTTATAGTTGATAAACTCGATTTTTGTAAATACTTTCATGGTTATGAGAATTATACAATTATTGTTTTTTTTTTATATAATACTAATTATATTTTCTATACATACAGTTTCCCGAAAGATTCGGCATTAAAACGTAAATGGGTAGAGGCAATTAAAAGAGAAGAAAATTGGTTACCAACAAGCATACCCGTGTATGTTCAGTACATTTTGAGGAATCAAGCTACGATTTAATTATTTTTCGCCTTTTGTAGTTTGCATCGACTTTTATAACTTCCTCTTGGAGGTCGGTCGAAAATGTTGAGATTGCGTTTAGTAGGTAACATGTAGTTGTGCATGTGTCATTAAATAAAGTACCTAGGTATTTTAATTTATTATAAATGGGAAAGTGTCTATCAGGAGGAATTTGAAAGGATGTACTTTGGGCTAATATGAGGTTCTGCTGATAAAATCTAACAACTTTTTCTATGGAACCATATGTCACAAATGAAAAAAAAAATTTACTTCCCCATACAAATTGGTCATTTTAACGTTACTAGTTTGTATGGAGAAGGCCATTTTTTTTTCTTTTGCGATACATGGTTCCATGGGAAAGTTGTTTAATTTGATCATATTAGCCCAAAGTATATCCTTTCAAAGTTATTGAGTCTATTCAAAACATCGCGACGAGCTAGCCGCTTGTTCGGTGTAGACTCATACCATCGGCTACGACGAGGTGGGATTAAAACCCCTCCGCTGGTTACCTTGGGGCCCGTGATGATATGTGTGTGTATTACAATTGTATATCGATAAATAATAATTAATTTTTGCTGATCTCTATAAATTCAAAATATTTGGTTTATATCGATAAGTTATAATATTTGTTGTCGGTGGCAACACTATCGAAACTATTAAGCATGCAATTTAATATTTAAACAATACACTTCATAGACATTCATGTTTGACAATAGCTAATTTGTGTCTCATTTTTTCAAGCAGTTTTTTAAGTGTCAGACGCGTTGAGCTGCCATTTGAAGCCACACCTTTTTCCCCGTTCTTCATTTGTTCACCTCAGAAATTGGCGACACCGGTATCGTACTATTATGAAACAATTTATGTATCATGCTTACTCCATTGGCGCGGGGCGCGTTTTTCTAGCTGCATGGCGCGTTTTTTTAGCTTCATGCTAGAGAGTATATTAGAACAGCGAGTAAAAATTATAAATTAAAAAAATGGATTAGAGAAAATCAACTTTTATTTCTTTGTATTTCCTACAATATCCCTAGAGAACATGGTGTCCAACTTGGTTAGACCATAGGACTAACAGTACAGTTTTAGATCTAACTTCAATTGCCGGTGTTTACCAATCAGTTATTGTTTAATTAATGTTCTAAAAAAATGTTTGACAACACCACGGAGTCAAAATATTGTGTCTATACAAATACCACTATGAGCTTGCCACTTGATTGGTAGACTGAGAATACCATTGGTCATGATAACTCATTGACACTAAACCATCCGCAATGTACCCAGAGACCATCTAACATACTTAAGTATGATCATTGGTATTTTACCAATGAAAATATTTTTTGATAAAAAAGATATAAAACATTACTCCAGCCTAAACACTCAACCAAGTTTTCTTGAATAAGAGGATTAATGTTTCTGTTATTTTACATATAATTTCATTTTCAAAATATTAATTTATTCTATAAACTTAACAATTACTTAGGTGTTTTTAAGTTGGTATGTAGATTAAATAAATTTCAAATCATTATTGATACACTCAGGTAACTTATAAAATATAATTAACTGCCATATAATATGGGCTACAGTTTAAAATTTTAATCCTGGATATGGTAAGTCTATATTTATGGAGTGTATTAATATTGTGTAGATATCTAAAAATATACATATGTCATATATTTTTTGTAAAATAAACTACTTATATTTTATGTAAAATAAATAGAACCTATATCACTAATATTTACCCTATTCCTCCTCAACATTAAATCTTATTTCATGCCCTGCATATGCACAGTTACCTCATTTAACTTCAAAAAGTGTAGGTATATAAATTTAGATTATAAATTATGTATTGGTAATTAAATGACTCAACTTATCCTATGTAACATAACATAACATATCATCACGGGTGCCTTACGGCGCCCGAGACCGCCTAGATGGCCCCAGGGTACCCAGCAGAGGGGTTTTAATCCCTCCTCGTCGTAGCGTCGTAGTCGTAGGGTCGTAGTATAATTCTTTCTAAATCTTGCCATATTTACAAGTAATATTGACAATTCCTATTTTTTATTCTAAAATCAGTCTAAAAACTTGTCATATTAGTTTATTAAGATAACCTTTTGAAGTTGTCCTTAAATTCGACACACCAATATCCTATATAAAAATATCCACTTTATTTTTAAAACTTTGGGACGATTTTTTATTGAATCAGTAATAATTTATTAATCTATTCCTCTGTAGTAGCAACTTTAATAAAATTCGGACATACAAACAAACATTCCTATGATAAAAACTTATAAAAATGGATAAATTGAACAAGCCGTGAGCCTATTCCAGACAGAATTGAATTCGTCTACTTTTTTTTCTGTTGTCCTTACGGAATATGGAAAATTTGGTGATTTCTCTACCAATCCTATACAAACAAATGTCAAATAATTTCCAGAGTGGGTGTGGCTTACTATAGATTCTATGGAATTGCCACTGCTCTACCAATTTTTCCGTCCGATTTTAAGGCCTACTGACGACTGTCAAAATTTATACTTATTTGACTGAGACTCAGTTCTAACGTAATAGTGTAAGCCACTGTGGTAACAAAAAACTCCAACTACTAATCGCTTTGGGTTGAAAAGTTAGACCTAAATATAATTTGTCTGTTCGTACCAAATAGATATTTCTCCAAAATAATTGTTGTCAAATCCGACGTTTGCCCCAAATACGTCTTATGGACCGAAAAAAATACTACTATACCTACTGTACTTTTCTTACTAATAATTTATTTATAGGTAGATTTTTATATATAATTTAAGAAAGAAATATTGACAAGTTCAACGATTACCTATTGCATTAAGAATTGGTTATTATTTGGAAAATGAAAAAAACAATATTTATCGCTCACTATGCCGGCTAAATGTCTATTATTGCAATATTAAAAATATTATTGTATTATTGCAATTACGAAATGGGGGGCGACAATGACGAGTTGTATTACGATTATATTTTAATACACTCGCTGCTTTATCGTCAATCCAACTACCCATTTCGTAACCGCACCCTGAAAGACCTCGATGCAGTAGTCTCCTGAAAACCGGAACTATACTTATTAACCCATCTATAAACAGTTACTCAAGTTGTATTATGATTATTATGAACTCAGAACATCGTGCTCACCGGACACGTTACTAACCACCACTATTATAATGGAGTTGTCAAACGAATGCAGATATTTTTTAATTAAAAACTCATTTGGTAGACACCGGTGTTTGAACCGTGGACCCCATAACCGTAGTAGGTACTTTACATATACCACATATACTTATTTCCACGTTTCTGAGCCCGGCCAGCCTCAGAAACGCGGATGTTCTATCTCTGGGCCATTTCTAAAGTCTCCAAACATTGCCGCCATTTCGAAATTAACGGAATTCCATCGATTTTTATAAAATGTTTTTACACAATTCACAAATAAGCTACTTTTGTAAAATGACATTAGAACTAAAGTAAAACTTTTGAGAGAACGTTGATATCAAGTTAAACTAAACGTCAAATATTAATAGAATACCATTTAAAAAACCTTCCATACACGATTGGAATAGTAGAATACCTAATTTGTCAAAAATCGATACAACGTTCAGTTGATATCCAATCGATGTACAATTGACAGCTAATTTTGTTAGTAGAATATCAAAAGTATGAAATGACGTATAAGCTTAGCCGTTGATATCCAATCCATACAACGTTGATTTAGCGGAATTGAGCCCCTGGACATATTTACAATTAGTTAGATATTTTTAACAACTATTATAAACAAACATACTATTATTAACAACGTCATCTAACAACGTTTGCCAATAGTATAGAAATGTTGACTCTTTTTATTATTTGTTACTAAAAAGTATGATTTCGAATTAATAAAAGTAATACCATAAATAATAATATAAAACTATGTTTATATGATAATATGTAAATATTTTTATAAATTACTTGAATAATACTTGTAATATTGACTACAATAATTAAAAAAAATAATAATATTAAATATATTTTATAATTAATATATATGTTATTAAATAAATTAAATACAAATTTGTATGAATATATTAGTTAAATGTGTAACAAAGTAGAAATTATGATATGGTAGACTAATTAACACTAACAGAAACTCTTCCAAAAACCCTATCAAGATCAAACTCAGTATTCATACTCAGTATTTATCTGTTTTGCCCATTCTCCTTTCTAGCAAAAATTTTACCGTGTCTTGTCCACACATATCTCCAATTTAGACGTGTAGCTATTTCCCGGGACTTCTGGAACAACTGGCGGTTTAACCTGGTGAGACGCTCGTTAATGTAAAATGACCGTACAGCCCCCGGAAGACCCAAATTCTCAGTCGATAGGTTGCGACTTACTCGAGCAGCTTGAAGTATATCATCTCTTAATGTTCGTCTTGTGAATCGCACAGCGAGCGGGCGAGGACGCGGTGGTGCACCGCCTTCTGAATATTTGCGTGGTGGACCAATGCGCTCTGCACTTACTATATCGCGTTCATCTAGAGGAACACCAATTTTATTGGCAATAATGATAACGTCATGAATATTTCTCTCGCATTCTACTTCTGGAAAACCTGCTATTTCTATGTCATTAGAGAGAAGTTCTTGATCTCGTTCTGATAACTCGTAACTTTAGCTGGGAGACTGTTTTTTCTAGGTCTGAAATATCACAACGCTGATCCTCATTAATTTTGAATTCTAGGTTTTCAAATTTATTTTCAAGCTTCTCAATGCGTAAATTTTGGTTTGAAATAGTTGTGGTTAGATCAATTAATGTTTGACGAAACATGCTTATTTCAGTACGAACAGCTCTTAATACATAAAAAAAAAGAATTTAATTCTGTTGAAACATTATTGGTCGTCATATATTTATCACTAAGAAAATTATCCACAATCAAATCACAATTGATATCATTGTTATATACTTGACACTTGCTTTTTCTTTGAGGCAATAGGCGTTGACAAACAATTACGCTGGTATACACCGGTGTTTAAACTTGTGACCTAAAACTATAGTTTTAAAGTCTACAGTCTAACCAAGTAATGCACCATGTTTGGTAGGGATATTATAGGGAATATATATGAAAACTAATCCATTGTTTTAATTCAATAATATAAACTGAAGGCCAGCTTTTCCAATATGTTGGCCAACTACTGCTTTAGTTGGTCTATTAATTACCCCTTTTTTGTAAAGTAGTTTTTTATAGGGCACTTTAGTCATTCTTTATGTTCTAGCTAGGGGCTCCATTTCTTTTTACTTTCCACTTGTGTCTGGCCACACTTATAACAAAGACATTTATTAAAATCGAAAAAATAGTATCTTAATACATACATTTATTAATAACAATATGTAGGCCATGTGTGGGAATCAAACTCACGAATATACTCTCATCTAATTCTGTAAGATATTGAAGAAGATTTTTCATGTACCTACAGCATATAATAGGTACTTAAATATTGTAAAATAATGCTCAGCATGTTTTGTTCTGCCTAAAAATGCATTTCCTAACAACTAAATGCTGCTAATCTAGACAAATGCTAACTTATTTATCATAACATATCACACACGTTTAAAGTAGTTACAAAAACAACTTAATCTTTGTAGCAACAAACTATTTGATTAGGTAGTATATCGCTAATAGTCGGGTTACAATTCGATGTGAAGAAATTATAATGTATTTAAACTTTGTAATTGTAAACAAAAAATATATACTTACATCATCAAGAAATCAACAATTTTACTGCATGTTTCCGTATCTATGTATTTTTTTCCGTCGTAATATTATTTAGTGTACTTATTTTATTATTAACTACTTAATAAAACACCATAAATATAATATTTCGTTACATGTTTATGAAATACGAAATTTCCAAAATTTGCTAAGTACAAATGACAGCTGCTGTCAGTGTTGCCACCTTGATTTATGAAAAGGAGCTAATGGCTAAAGGAACTAAAGGCTAGATTTTACAAATTCAGTCTTGAAAAGTGGGGCTAGAAAGGGCTAAAAATAAAAAAAAAACTTTTAGTTAAAATAAAATTTTAATCAACTTGAATGAAAGTAAGTGAATAAATTATCTAATAATAATCGAAACACAATGTCATTGAAAAATCAAATAACTTAAATGTTAGGTACCCAGTTAACAATAAAAATCATCAAAACACAGGCCAGATATCAATAATCACTATTCGAACGCAGATGTTGAACGAATTTTCAGTTCTATTAGGACTAGAACGACACTAAATGGACTAGAACGGCAGATACCAATCAGCCATCAACTTCTGCTGCTTCGCTAGATGTAATATTGATAAATTTTGAAGAAATTTGGTTAACATTGAAAATTATTAAGTTAATGATTAAAAATCGGAATCATCCTCAGAATCTGCCAAGATTACATTTACCGAAGCAGTAGAAGTTGATGGCTAATTGAAATCTACCGTTCTAGTTAATTTAAATGAGTATTTGCTATTGCTACCAGTCTTTTTTATAACCTCGATAGGTACATTGTGTGAATAGCAAGATTCTTTTAAACTTTTTAACCCCCATCGTATGTATAACATTGATGTAATAGTTTTCAGACCCATTTTATTTCTAGTTTTAGTCTTAATAATGTTCATTGAACTAAAAATGCGTTCAACATCTGCGTTTGAATGTGGCAAGGACAAAATCATTTTTGCCAAATTTCTAAGCTCTTGAACATCCCAGTAGCATCCCTGCATTTAAGAACTTCACACCAAAAAGCTATGGTATTATCTTTGTTCTCCCAGTCATGTTTTCCAATGTTCCTATATTGTGATAAAACTTTATCAATTACTTCAGGTTTGAGACAAAATGCCTTGGAAAGTTTAATGACATTTAGAAATATCTTGTTGTCTTTCAAAGTTTCTTTAACAGAAAGAGAGGTCATGATCTCCAAATTTTTAAAATTTACTGGTAGTCGCTGCTGCAATTCACTTATTAACTTTAACGTGAAATGAATGCACCTTTCTTTAAGTGCTTGTTTTTCTGTGTTTTCTAGGTTTCGTGATTATTTTAAGGACTCTTCAAATAGATATCCCATATACGGATTTGGATCGAGGTAATCATTGACTCTTCGAATGTAATAGTCTACTTTGGAATTTGGATTAATAATTTTATGGCACAAAGTCTCAATAAGCCTTTTTAGTTTATCTAGTAGAAGCACCGGATCCGTGCCTTTGCCTTCAAATATTTTCAATGTTTGTTGGACATCGGTAAGCACTGATTTTAAGTAAATCAAGTACATTTTATTCCTTTGGTCTTGAAACATAGAATAAAGCATCGTGGCTGTGTAACAGCTTTCTGCTATCTGTGACATTTGAAAATGTAGCTTGAGTTCATCCCATTGATCAAGAATACGAACTACTGCTGGTTCGATAGAAATCCACCGAGTTGCGCACATCTTCAGGATTTTCAAAGGCTTTTCACCTAAATTTATGGTTACGTAAATTTCTTTATATGCCTGTTGTCTTGATGGGGATAGACAAAACCAATTGTATGTCTCTCTAATTAAAAACTCAATGTTTCTTGGTATGGTTTCTTGGGAAGCATGCGAAACTGCTAGCTGTATAGAGTGACATAGGCAGGTCGTACTCCTCTTTGAGAATCTTAAACACTCCATTATTTATACCCACCATTACAGAAGTGTTATCGGTTCCTATTCCCATTAGATTTTTAATGTCTAAATTCAATTCACTAATTAGACTTATGACGGCATTCACGATAGATCTCGCATCAGAGGATTGCAGTTGTTGAAGACCTAGAAATATGGAAACTATTTCACAGCGTTCTTCGCTTAAGTATTTAATAACGACTCCCAACTGTTTCGTCACAGATATATCCGTTGATTCATCTAGAATTAGGCTGTAAGGACTTGACCCAATATCTTTTATCAATAATTCTTTAAAATAAGGACTCAGAACTTCAGTTATAATATGGGTACATTTAGTACGGTGTAACTTAATTTCTTTTTTTCCTCGTCCTTTGGCACAGTCACAACTAAAAATTTCGTTGCATAAATTAGTGAGTTGGTCAATACTATTAATAGAAGAGTGTTCAGCAATATATAAGCTAAGGTAAATGTTTGGGGTATTCCCCGTTCATTCCACCGGCAGGGTTACCAACTACTAAAAATATACCAATCACTTAAAACATACTGCCAATTTTCATTAAGGAGCGTATTTATTTAAATTCTTCTCAGTAAAGATGGTAAGATTGAGAGGTTTATGTAAGTATGTACAAAAAGAGCTAGATTGCCCTTTTAGGGCCACTTAATTAAATCTGGAGAAATCTGATCGTAAAAGGGGCTAGATCTAGCCCCAAAAGGGCTAAGGTGGCAACACTGGCTGCTGTCTGGAAAATAGTGAACGAAATGACCGGTTTCATTCGTTCCTAAGCCAGAGTGCCTTTCGCTTTTAATTTTCTACCCAAATTGGCGATTCTGGGGCCTTAGAGAAATTTCATTCCATTGGCCTTCAAGCCAACTGTAAGCGTGAGCCAGAATCGCCAATTTGGGTAGAGAATTAAAAGCGAGAGGCACTCTGGCTTAGGAACGAATGAAAC
The DNA here is from genome assembly GCA_947458855.1 of Monopis laevigella. Classification (NCBI taxonomy): domain Eukaryota; kingdom Metazoa; phylum Arthropoda; class Insecta; order Lepidoptera; family Tineidae; genus Monopis; species Monopis laevigella. Next base: position 26,291,576 of record OX381585.1, read on the forward strand.
CGGTCATTTCGTTCACTATTTTCCAGACAGCATTTGTACTTAATTTTGAAAATTTCGTATTTCATAAACATGTAACGAAATATTATATTTATGGTGTTTTATTAAGTAGTTAATAATAAAATAAGGACACCAAATAATATTACAACGAAAAAAAATACATAGATACGGAAACATGCAGGAAAATTGTTGATTTCTTGATGATGTAAGTATATATTTTTTGTTTATATTTTAAGAACTTTAATCTCGTCTTGTAACTAAAACTTCTTCACATCGAATTAAAGCCCGACTATTAGCGATGTAATACCTAATCAAATAGTTTGTTGCTACAAAGTTTAAGCTGTTTTTGTAACTACTTTAAACGTGTGTGATATGTTATGATAAATAAGTTAGCATTTGTCTAGATTAGCAGCATTTAGTTGGTAGGAAATGCATTTTTAGGCAGAACAACATGCTGAACATTATTTTACAATATTTACTATTATATGCTGTAGGTACATGAAAAATCTTCTTCAATATCTTACAGAATTAGATGAGAGTATATTCGTGAGTTTGATTCCCACACATGGCCTACATATTGTTATTAATATTTTTGATTTTAATAAATGTCTTTGTTATAGGTGTGGCCAGACACAAAAAAAAAAATGGAGCCCCTAGCTAGAGTATAAAGCGACTAAAGTGCCCTATAAAAACTAATTTACAAAAAAAGCGTAGTTAATAGACCAACTAAAGCAGTAGTTGGCCAACATATTGGAAAAGCTGGCCTTCAGTTTAAATTATTGAATTAAAACAATGGATTAGAGAATATCAACTTTTTTTTCATATATATTTCCTATAATATCCCTACCAAACATGCTGCATTACTTGGTTGGACTGTCGACTTTAAAACTACAGTTTTAGGTCACAAGTTTAAACACCGATGTGTACCAGCGCATTTATTTGTCAACACCTATTGCCTCAAAGTGAATATTGTGAAAGACAACTGTATCATGTACCATATATATTTTTGTATTGGGTAGGTGGGTATCTTGGTAACAGCATTTTAGTATTTATCACAAAAGTGGCTATAAACCCTACATAAAAATACAATGTATTAGTTTTTTTTTTCTGGTACCTACATTATAAGCTAGAGAGTATATTAGAACAGCGAGTAAAAATTATAAATTAAAACAATAGATTAGACAAAATCAACTTTTATTTCCTACAATATCCTTACAGAACATGGTGTCCGACTTGGTTAGACCATAGGACTAACAGTACAGTTTTAGATCTAACTTCAATGTCCGGTGTGTACCAATCAGTTATTGTTTAATTAATGTTCTAAAAAAAATGTTTGACAACACCACGTAGTCAAAATATTGTGTCTATACAAATACCACTATGAGCTTGCCACTTGATTGGTAGACTGAGAATACCATTGGTCATGATAACTCATTGACACTAAACCATCCACAATGTACCCAGAGACCATCTAAACTAACATACTTAAGTATGATCATTGGTATTTTACCAATAAAAATATTTTTTGATAAAAAAGATATAAAACATTACTCCAGCCTAAACACTCAACCAAGTTTTCTTGAATAATAGAATTATTGTTTCTGTTATTTTACATATAATTTCATTTTCAAAATATTCATTTATTCTATATACTTAACAATTACTTAGGTGTTTTTAAGTTGGTCTGTAGATTAAACAAATTTCAAATCATTATTGATACACTCGGGTAACTTACAAAATATAATTAACTGCCATATAGTATAGGCTACAGATTAAAATTTTAATCCAGGATATGTTAAGTCTATATTTATGGAGTGTATTAATATTGTGTAGATATCTAAAAATATACACATGTCTTATATTTTTTTGTAAAATAAACTACTTATATTTTATGTAAAATAAATAGAACCTGTATCACTAATATTTACCCTATTCCTCCTCAACATTAAACCTTATTTCATGCCTTGCATATGCACAGTTACCTCATTTAACTTCAAAAAGTGTAGGTTATTAATCTAGATTATAAATTATGTATTGGTAATTAAATGACTCAACTTATCTTTTATTTTATATTTATAATTCTTTCTAAATATATCCTTAGTATTATACATTACTATTAACTTAACAATAAACTTTTATTATTTTTTATTAAATTCATTCTTATACCTACCTATATGGTTTAAAATCTTCTGAAGCTATTTATTTATGACCTATGTTTACAGTATTTTCTATTTGAGTGTCAATATTCTCGAATAACTTTCATTTTAAATTAAAATTGATATACTTATGATCAGCAAATAGGTTACATTGGAATGGTAGTACCCTTCAAGTTGCTTTTTGGTAGGTAGGTTGTTGTTGTAAATTAATAATAGGTACACTACTTTGGGGGGTGGAACATGTTATATTTGTTATCTATTTATCTGTACCTTGTGGTTGTGTTAGTTAGGTACCTCAGCTTTAGAAGATTAATGGAACGTTGGATATGTTCCATTAATCTTCAGGCACCTTTATTATATTTCACAAAGGGACTATAAACTTACCTACTTATAAAATATAATAATGTATTAGGGGCATTGTTTTTGGTACCTACACACAGAATAAGCTTATAGCTTAGTTTATGACTACAACAATTTATGTAAGAAAATCCTACTCAATACCTATTATTGTTGTTAATTAGGCCCTTGTTTGAATTAGGTCTTTCAAAGGCACTCTTATGGTGGTTAGATATTTGTAAAAATAATCTTGCCATATTATACAAGTAATATTGACAATTCCTATTTTTAATTCTAAAAACTTATTATTAGTTTATTAAGATAAGCTTTTGAAGTTGTCCTTAAATTCGACACACCAATATCCTATATAAAAATATCCAATTTATTTTTAAAACTTTGGGACGATTTTTTATTGAAGCAGTAATCATTTATTAATGTATTCTCTCTGTAACTACAACTTTAATAAAATTCGGACATACAAACAAACATTCCTATGATAAAAACTTTAAAAAATGTATAAATCGAACAAGCCGTGTGCCTATTCCAGAAAGAATTGAAATCGTCTACTTTTTTTTCCGTTGTCCTTACGGAATATGGAAAATTTGGTGATTTCTCTACCAATCCTATACAAACAAATGTCAAATATTTTCCAGAGTGGGTCTGGCTTACTATAGACTCTATGGAATTGCCACTTCTCTACCAATTTTTCCGTCCGATTTCAAGGCCTACTGACACCTGTCAAAATTTATACTTATTTGACTGAGAGCGATTCCATCGATGGAATGGAGTGTAATTTCTCTAAGGCCCCTGGCTCACGCTTACCGTTTGTTTGAAGGCCAACGGAATGAAATCAAGCCAACGGTAAGCCAGAGCCAGAATCGCCAATTTGGGTAGAGAAATAAAAGCGAGAGGCACTCTGGCTTAGGAACGAATGAAACCGGTCATTTCGTTCACTATTTTCCAGACAGCAGCTGTCATTTGTACGTGATTTGTACTTAGCAAAATTTTGGAAATTTCATATTTGTTAAACATGTAACGAAATATTGTATTTATGGTGTTTTTTTACATAGTTAATAATAATATAAGTACACCAAATAATATTACGACGGAAAAAAATACATAGATACGGAAACATGCAGGAAAATGGTGTATTTCTTGGCGATGTAAGTATATATTTTTTGTTTATATTTTAAGAACTTTAATCACGTCTTCTAGCTAAATACATTATAATTTCTTCACATTAAGTTGTAGCCCGACTATTAGCGATGGAATATACCTAATCAAATAGTTTGTTGCTACAAAGTTTTAACTGTTTTTGTAAATACTTTAAACGTGTGTGATAATAAATAAGTTGGCATTTCTCTAGATTAACAGCATTTAGAGTTGGTAGAAAATGCATTTTTAGACAGAACAACATACTGGGTATTATTTTACAATATTTAAGTACCGAAAGCGGCTGCATTACAAACGCCACTTAATGCCTACATACACAACGCCAAGAAGACCTTTTTTTTTCGGAGGGTAGGAAGAAATTAATAAATACGTTTTGTTTTTCTTCTCTAATAAATTTAATTATTTTACATACAATTTACATTATTTTGCATTTTATGAAGGCATAATATACTAAGTCACTTCACTGCCTATATTTTTCATTATCACAAGTTAATTATTGAACAATTTGGACACTATTAGACTGACTGAGGGACCAATGTCAACACTCCATAGTTTGGAAGAGAGATTCGAGACAGCTATGAAGTCATTTGAGGACCGTTTCACTACTGCATCCACCAAACCACCTAGCAAAGGAGTTCCAGACGTTCAAGGAATTTGTTTGGAATTTGGAGATTTGTGCCCTTAACAAAGTCAATGTATGACTTTGTTAAGGGCACAAATCTCCAATATTGCCAGTGTGACAGAGGATCTCGAAAACAGGAGCCGGCGGAAGTTTTTATTGTTCAAAGGTGTGAAGGAGGATACTTCACAGATAATCTGTGACCTCGGGTCTAGCAGGCTCAGGCAGATAGTTGAGAGTAAAGATATCGCTTTTAGCTACAGACTAGGCAAAGTTGTTAGCCCCGACAAGCCAAGACCCATTCTTGTTAAGCTCCGGTGTTCTGATCTGCGGATGAAGCTTTGGCGCTCTAAAACTCTGTTAAAAGGTTCAGGTGTTTCAGTTGCTGAGTTCTTGACAGCAACTCGGAGACAATTTTTTACAGAAGGACGTCGGTTGTATGGATTGAGTAACTGCTGGTCCCAGGATGCTAAAATCTACATCAAACTGCCCAATGGATCCAAACTTTGTTTTTACAAACTTTACAGTCCATGACCCAATTAAAGGATTTGGCTGTTGTTCACCCACCAAGCCAGCCAGAAACTCAAAATAAAAAGTTTCGTTCAGCAAGATTGGGTAAAAAACAGTGAGTTGAACTGTTTGTTAACTTCACTCCTGAGCACTGATATTTTCTATTTATTTATTAATTCGTTGTAAACATAGGCACTTTCTCATATATATATACATATAATTTGTTAAATGTATTATGCACAGAGCCACAGATAACTTGGAGGTATTTTGTAAACAAATGATCAACTCAATTATTATTATCATTATCCAAATTATTAGGTTTTTTTTTAGTTACTAGTATAACAAAATACTCTTACACAAACTAATGTTTTAATTTTTATTATTACTATATAGTATATTTTCATAATGTTTGTTTGGCTTCTGCGCACGGCGCGCAATTTTGCCAAATCAATTTTATACTTTTTAAATTGATTTTATGGCTTTGGCTTAGTGCTAATTTCACTATGATTATTTTTCTTTTTTTTTTCTTTTGATGGCTATGCTGTGTTTGCACGAATTAATCTTGTATATTTTGTCCATTTTATTTCTTACTTCCTTATTATTCCTATTTATAAGAAATGTTAAACTAGTTAACCGGCAGATTGAAGTGATGAAAATTTATGCTTTTATTTCTAAATATTTATATATATATATATTTGTATTTTTGATATACCTATTTATTTATTATATATTTATATCTTTTATTATAAACTATGACATTTTCTTCTTCAGATGATGACTCAATGGCTTTTTTTTTCTTGTAACTCATCTAGTACGGATGAATTTGATGTCAGTCAGAGCGATGTCCTCCTTGGCGATGCAATACATACTACCTTCTCACATTTTCCCAAAAATTTGAATGTTTGTCATATTAACGCGCAGAGTGTTCCCAGTCATTATGCTGATCTCCTTACCACATTTGCTAGTGAACATCTTCATGCTATCCTAATCTCTGAATCTTTTCTCAAACCAACACTTCCGTCTACCTCCTTTTCTCTTCCAGGTTTCGTGCTGATTCGCAACGATCGAACTGGTAAGGCTGGTGGTGGTGTCGCAATCTATCTTAGATCTAATCTTACTTTTAAAATTATTTCTCAATCTCCTTCCAATTATTCTCGCTCCTCTGAATTCATTCTCATTGAAATAGATTTAAATTCTGTTAAGTTCCTCCTCGGAGTGGTATACTCTCCCCCTACTATTGACTACTTTGATGCATTTGAATTACTGCTCGAGCAACATTTACCCTCCTACGAACATAATCTCATCATGGGCGATTTCAATACCTGTTTATTAAAAGACGACTCATGCAGTAAAAAACTCAAGCTAATTACTTCTTCGGTTAATGTTTCTATTCTTCCATTGAATTGCACTTTTCAAATAAATGACTCCTCTAGCTTTCTTGATCTCATCCTCTCAGCGAATCCCCACAGAATTTCTTCTTTTGGACAATACTCAGCTCCAGGCTTCTCTCACCACGACCTAATATATGCTTCTTACAAAATTAAAACTCCTAGATTTAAACCTAAGATCTTTCTTCAACGTAACTTTGCCAGGATGGACCCGGACCTGCTATTGGCGGATGCTGCTGGCATCGAATGGCATAATTTGTCAATAGGGGATTCTGTAGACGAAATGGTCTCAACTTTTAACGAACTATTATTAAAATTGTATAACAAACATGCGCCCATACAATCCGTGCGCATGAAGAGACCTCCGGCGCCCTGGCTGGATGATAAAATACGAAAGGCCATGAGATGGAGAGATTCTTTGAAGAGGAAAGTTAGGAAAGACCGAAGCGAACTGGAATGCATTCAAGTGTGCACGGAATCGCGTGAATCAGATATGTAGGAACGCAAAACGCCAATACATTCATACTTTCATTAGCTCCTCCACCCCCCAAAATACTTGGATATTTCTTCGTACTCTCGGTTTCGGTAAACCTAAATCCGATAGTTTCGTCCCTTCTGATATTAACAGCCTTAATCTATACTTCTCTTACCCCTCTACTCCTTTAGACCCCGCTAAAAAATCTAATGTCATCTCACAAATAAGATCCGCTTCTGCCCCACTTCAATTTGAACTGCAGCCTGTGACCACAGGTGATGTAAAGAAAATTGTTAAATCTATAACTAGTAAGGCAGTGGGCTTTGATGATATTGGTCGCGCCCTGATTATTCCTATTATTGACATAATTCTCCCTTCTATTACATTAATTATTATTTCATCTCTCTCTTCAGGACATTTTCCCACTACTTGGAAAAGTGCGCATGTTATTCCGATTCCACTACTTTTAACGATCTACAACCCATTTCTATTCTTCCTTTCTTATCTAAAGTCCTGGAGCACGTTGTTCACAAACAATTTACTAACTTTTAAAATAGTAATGCATTATTGAATCCGCGATAGTCTGGCTTTCGATTGTCTCATAGCACCAGCACTGTTCTTGTAAATATCACTGATGACATACGCCGTGCTATTGACGAAAAAAAGTAACACTGCTTGTTCTCCTAGATTTTAGTAAGGCCTTCAACTGTGTCGATCATGATATTCTTATCGCTATTTTGCGTTCACTTAATATTTCTCCTACTGCGACACAGTGGTTCAACTCATATCTTCGCGGACGCAGGCAGCGCATTCGGGTGGACAATGTTTTCTCTGATTGGTGTTTCCTCACTGCTGGCGTCCCGCAAGGTGGCATTTTATCTCCTTTGCTCTTCTCGGTTTTTATTAATGCCATGGCCCAAGTAATTAATTTCAGTTCCTATCATTTGTATGCTAATGACTTGCAACTTTCGCTGCACTTTGATATTTGTGACATAAATGTTGCCATTACCAGGGTTAATCGTGATTTGGAGGCTATTCGGGTTCGCTCGCAAAACCTTGGTATTTTAGTTAATCCTTGTAATACCCAGGTCATGGTTCTTGGTTCTAAACACATGTTGAGTAGATTGGATGTGGAATCAATCTCTCCATTAGTATTTAATAGCATACCTCTTCCGTATTTTCGCCAGCATGCATTCGCTCAAGCGGTCCCAGTACCTCATTCCATTTAAGACAAAGATTATGTTAGTAAATTTACTTCTTTTCCCTATTTTAGACTATGCTGATGTATGTTACTCTGATCTGACTGAAGACCTACTCAATAAACTCGACCGCCTTCTTAACTTGTGCATACGCTTTATTTTCGGCCTGCGCAAATATGACCATGTATCTATTTACCGCAAACAGTTAAGATGGCTTAATATACGATCACGTAGATCAGTGCACATGCTTTCTTTCCTTTATAACATCCTCTATAATCCTAATACCCCTTCTTACCTAAAATCTCGATTTATTTTCCTCTGTGATTCTCACGATCGTCCTCTTCGCTCCTCTGTTAATAACCAATTAAAAATCCCGTCGCACATCTCCACCAAATATTCCGATTCTTTTACTATGTCAGCTGCTCGTCAATGGAATTTGCTTCCTCTGTGTATAAGACAGGCTCCAACCATCGGTGTATTTAAACGTCTACTCACCACTCATTATCTGAATAAGTAACTGCCAATTTTTCCTTTAGCATTTTCTATTTTGATATGTACTATATGTATTATATTGTATGATTTATATAAGTAGTATATTATGTATTGAGTGTATGTTTAAGTATTTACATGTAATATTTAAGTAGTTTATATACTATTCGCTATATGTCTTTTAAATTGTTATTTATTTGCTTTTGCACCCTATGCATAATCTTCCACTCTCTCAAAGGTTAGCTGGTAGAAAATGCCTAAGGCATTAAGTTCGCCTATGTACAATTTTATTTTGTAATTTTGTGCAATAAAGTATTTTAAATAAATAAATTAAATAAGACCGTCATAGAATGGAACAGTGAATCTAATGAAGCATTCGAAGCCTGCAAAGCTAGCATATCAAAGGCAACTCTGCTCGCTCATCCATCACATAAAGCTGCATTAGCAATCTTCTGTGACGCGTCAGACAATTCTGCTGGAGCCGCACTTCATCAATTTGTGAAAGAAGAATGCATAGGCTATTTTTCCAAGAAGTTCAATGATGCCCAACGAAACTACAGCACGTTCGATCGAGAGCTACTTTCAATCTATCAATCAATCATCTACTTCAGAAAAATAATCGAAGGACGTGACGTCATCGTGTTCACAGATCACAAACCACTCACTTACATTCTCCAAAAGCCACCATCAGTCACAGAAACACCGCGGTGCGCAAGACAATCTATGTTTATCAGCGAATTCACAACAGACATTCGTCACATCAGCGGCAAAAACAACGTCGTTGCCGACGCCCTAAGTCGCATCGAAAGTATATTTTGCCCATCTATGCTAGATTTCGTGCAAATAGCACATGAGCAAGAAAGAGACAGAACCATACAAGAGCTGGCACAACGAAGCAATATAACTTTGAAGAAAGTAACACTGCCGCAATCAGCAACACAAATTTACTGCGAAACATCATCGTCCAATTTTCGACCATACCTACCAGAATCATTCAGACGAACAGCATTCGACGCCGTGCATAATATCAGTCATCCAGGAGTCAGATCAAGTCGAAAGCTAATGTCACAGAAATATTTCTGGCCTTCAATGAACATTGACGTTGGAAATTGGGCTAAACAATGTGTTCGAAGTCAAGAATGCAAGATACAGCGTCACACGAGGAGCTCCCTAATGTCATTCCCACCTGCTGATCGATTTCAACACATTCACATCGATATCGTCGGGCCACTTCCTACATCATCTCAAGGTCATCGTTACTTGATTACAATCATCGATCGAAAAACAAGGTGGCCAGAAGCGATACCTACCGAAGATATCACAGCCGAAACCGTCGCAAAAGTTGTATATGAAAATTGGATCACTCGTTTCGGTTGCCCAGAAACGCTGACTAGTGATCAAGGTCGTCAATTCGTAAGTGAACTATTTGCCAAACTAATGAACACCAAGACTCGTACGACACCTTATCATCCACAAGCAAACGGCATGGTCGAGCGATGGCACAGAACGCTCAAGACTGCATTGAAAACCAAACTATCGGAAAGAACAGAATGGATGACCGAACTGCCCACGGTTTTATTCGGACTACGAGCTGCCGTACGATCCGATACCGGTGTCGGTGCGGCAGAACTAACATACGGCCACAACCTTCGGCTGCCTGGTGATTTCTTCGTTATACAACAACCTGAACGAGATATGGACCACAATTACGTCAGTCAATTACAGAACACCATAAACGCACTCAAACCATTTCAGGCACAAGCACAATCACACGAGAACAATCTGCCAATATTTGTGCACCCAGCCTTACATAAATGTGAACAAGTATTTATAACAAATGATGCCGTAAAAAAACCATTGCAACAACCCTATGAAGGCCCGTACGTAGTGATCAAACGGAATGACAAAACTTTCATTCTGCAAATACCTGCAATTACCCACACGCAAGGCAACTATTTCTATCGACCGTCTCAAACCTACGTACATCGTCAACGACTACCAGTCTGCATCCAGCAGCAGCGCTCACTCTTTAAGCAACATCAATCATTCTTCAAGTAACAACACAGACGGAACAAGCAGACCAACGGAACCAGCATCTATCTTAAAATCAAGTACCACGGTTACCAGATCTGGACGCATAAGCAAACTGCCGGTATGCTTCGCTTGAGGGGGAGCACTGTAGCAGCACAACTGACAAAGTGAAAGAAACAAGTGAACGTCCTGAAAAGGACGAGTTCCGCAATAGTAAAGAAACAAGTGAACGTCCTGAAAAGTTCGAGTTCCGCAACAGTAAAGAAACAATTGAATGTCCTGAAAAGGAAGGTTATTCGTACATGTTCTCAAAAGAACATAAAATTATTGTGTGGGTAGTTCATAATTTTCTCTCGCAAAGAAGATCCATCTCGTGATTGATGTGGTAGCGCCGTCTCCAAGTTGAGGATTCAGCGTCGCCGTGTCGTTTTGAGACCGCTCGATCGCCCCGACAGCCGCCGATTCACCCGCAGCGTAGTTGGCGTTCACAGCTGCACTCAGCATCACATGGCTCCTCTCGGGTCGACGGCCGCTCGGTAAAAGAGCGCGCGCACACGCCGTGCTCGACTATATGCGACACCCGCGCCATCGAGTACTGCGGAGGGGAAGCTACGTCATCGGCATTAAGGCGGGGACGTTTCTTATTGGAAAACTATTTTAAATTATTATGTTTTGTTTACATTTGTTTTTAATAATTTTCTTTTATAAAATCATATATAAATACGAAAAATAAATAAGTAGATTCATTCAGTCACTACCAACCAAGAGTTTCACTTCTAAACCTACAAGTACACTAGATCCCTAAATATAATATTATATATATATGCTGTAGGTACATTAAAAATCTTCTTCAATATCTTACAGAATTAGATGAGAGTATATTCGTGAGTTTGGTTCCCACACATGGCCTACATATTGTTATTAATAAATGTATGTATTAAGATACTATTTTTGATTTTAATAACTGTCTTTGTTATAGGTGTGGCCAGACACAAGTGGAAAGTAAAAAAAAATGGAACCCCTAGCTAGAGTATAAAGCATGAATGAACTAAAGTGCCCTATAAAAAACTAATTTACAAAAAAGGGGCAATTAATAGACCAATTAAAGCAGTAGTTGGCCAACATATTGGAAAAGCCGGTATTCAGTTTATATTATTGAATTAAAACAATGGATTTGAGAATAACAACTTTTTTTTTCATATATATTTCCTATAAAATCCCTACCAAACATGGTGCACTACTTGGTTAGACTGTAGACTTAAAAACTACGGTTTTAGGTCACAAGTTTAAACACCGGTGTGTACTAGCGCATTTGTTTGTCAACGCCTATTGCCTTAAAGTGAATATTGTGAAAGACAACTGTATCATGTACCACATGTGTTTTTGTATTAGGTATCTTGGTAACAGCATTTTAGTATTTTTCACAAAAGAAGCTATAAAAAAAACAATGTATTAGTATATTTTTTATATAATTTTTTTCTGGTACCTACACTATAAGCTAGAGTGTATATTAGTAAGAGCAATATATTAGTACAGCAGAGTAAAAATTATAAATTAAAACAATGGATTAGAGAAAAGCAACTTTTATTTCTTCATATTTCCTACAATATCCCTACAGAACATAGCACTAACACTTGGTTAGACCATAGCACTAACAGTACAGTTTTAGATCTAACTTCAATTGCGGGTGTGTACCAATCAGTTATTGTTTAATTAATGTTCTAAAAAAAATGTTTGACAACACCACGGAGTTAAAATAGTGTGTCTATACAAATACCACTATGAGCTTGCCACTTGATTGGTAGACTGAGAATACCATTGGTCATGATAACTCATTGACACTAAACCATCCACAATGTACCCAGAAACCATCTAAACTAAACAATAACCTTTTATTATTTTTTTATTAAATTCTTCCTTATACCCATATGGTTTAAATTTATAAGCATCAATACTGTGTTCCTGAAGCCATTTATTTATTACCTATGTTAAAAGTGTTTTCTATTTGAGTGTCAATATTCTCATATAACTTTCATTTTTAATCAAAATAGATATACTTATAATCAGCAAATAGGTAACATTGGAATGGTAGTACCCTTCAATTTGCTTTTTGGTAGGTTGTTGATGTAAACTAAAAATAATAGGTACACTACTTTGTGGTTGTGTACCTATATGTAGTGTTAACAAATATAACATGCTTCATGCATGTTATATTTGTTATCTATTAATCTGTACTTTATACCACATGTGGTTGTGTTAGTTAGGTACCTCAGCTTTAGAAGATTAATGGAACATATCCAAGGCACCTTTATTATATTTCACAAAGGGACTATAAACTTACCTACTTACTTATAAAATATAATAATGTATTAAGCATTGTTTTTGGTACCTACACACAGAATAAGCTTATAGCTTAGTTTATGACTAAAATAATTTATGTAAAGAAAATCCTACTTAATACCTATTATTATTGTTAATCCAGGCCCTTGTTTGAATTAGGTCTTTCAAAGGCACTCTTATGGTGATTAGATATTTATAAAAATAATCTTGCCATATTTACAAGTAATATTGACAATTCCTATTTTTAATTCTAAAATCAGTCTAAAAACTTGTCATATTAGTTTATTAGGATAATCTTTTGAAATTGTCCTTAAATTCGACACACCAATATCCTATATAAAAATATCCACTTTATTTTTAAAACTTTGGGACGATTTTTTATTGAAGCAGTAATAATTTATTAATCTATTCTCTCTGTAGGAACAACTTTAATAAATTCGGACATACAAACAAACATTCCTATGATAAAAACTTTAAAAAATGTATAAATCGAACAAGCCGTGAGCCTATTCCAGAAAGAATTGAAATCGTCAAGTTTTTTTCCGTTGTCCTTACGGAATATGGAAAATTTGGTGATTTCTCTACCAATCCTATATAAACAAATGTCAAATATTTTCCAGAGTGGGTCTGGCTTACTATAGACTCTATGGAATTGCCACTTCTCTACCAATTTTTCCGTCCGATTTCAAGGCCTACTGACACCTGTCAAAATTTATACTTATTGACTGAGAGCGATTCCATCTATGGAATGGAGTGTAATTTCTCTAAGGCCCCTGTATCACTGTTAAGTGCATTATCTAAAATCCTTGAAAAGGTCGTAAATAAGAGATTATTAAACTTTCTAGAAACAGAAAAATTACTTTCAGAAAATCAGTTTGGATTTAGCAACAATAAGTCTACAGAGGATGCTGTCTTGACTCTAACTGATCTAGTTCGCAGTCACCTAGATAAGAAAAGTCTTGCTGTATTCCTGGACTTAGCCTTCGATGACCAAGACCCATCCTATTGAAGAAACTTGAGTTACTTGGTATTCGGGGAAATTCTCATCGTTGGTTTGATACGTACCTTACAAATAGACAACAATTAGTTAAGCTTGATGGTTATCGTAGCGAGCTAATGTCCGTTGATTATGGAATTCCACAAGGTAGCGTGTTAGGCCCGACACTTTTCTTGATCTACGTAAATGATCTCTGCTTACTGAAGCTCCAGCAAGCATCCATTTTTGCCTTTGCTGATGATACAGCGTTAGTTTTGTATGGAAATACATGGGAATCTGTGATATCGATAGCGGAGTCTGGTATTCACAATACATGTATTTGGCTGCAAAAAAACCTACCGATATTGAATGCAGAGAAAACAAAAGTGATAGGCTTCGCTATTTCCTCACGTTCTGCACCTAAAGAAAAACTGAACATAAAACTGCATTCATACCAAACATACCCAACTTGCAATGGATGTCCTGACTTGGAACAAGTTGAATATGCCAAATATCTGGGAGTGTATATTGACAATGAACTCTCATGGAAGAAACAAATCCAAGCAACTACTGCACGAGTTAGGAAATTGCTTCACATTTTTAAAAACTAGGAAGGGTCGTAAGGGACGAAGATATTCGAAAAATGGTTTATTATGCCCTTTGTGAATCTGTTTTATCATATTGCAATATATCCTGGGGGATTGCAGACAAATCGTACCTAATTTTACTTGAACGCGCACAAAGAGCTATTCTCAAAGTTGCTTATAGCAAACCTAGGCGATATTCAACTGAAACCCTTTACCTTGAGTGCAAAGTCTTAAGTGTACGGCAACTCTTCCTACAAAATTTAATACTACGTTTTCACAAGGTCGCCCTGGATTGGAATAAAGTTGAAGGCAGGCAGAAGCGCCACCTCATTTGGAAATCATGTGAAACTCGTACAAGTTTTGCCAAAAATCTTTTAAATTTCTAGGTCCATACTTTTATACAAAATTTAACAATTCCCATAATCTACTAAATTTAACAAAGAAAAAGTGCAAAATGGTAATGCACTCCTGGTTCATAAAAACAAACTACACAGACACTGAAAACCTCCTAATAATATTAAGATAGACTAAAAAGTAAAGGTATTACCGACAAGATATAACATATATATATACAACACACACATCCACAATTTCTTTGAATTTTACTTGTATATTTATAATATATATATAGTATTATTTAGCTATGGATAAATTATTCATGATTTTTTTATTTTATTATTATTTTTATATAGAAGATTTTTATATACTTTTTTGCATGATACAATTTAATTAATTTACATCATATTTTGTTTTTTGTTATATAAATGTAAAATGTTTTAGAACTAAGTATCTACCTAACATACATAACTTTATATATATTTGTAAAAGATTACTGGCTCCCACAACACAGAGAATCCTAGCGTGGGTCCCGGTGTGAAGTTAGCAGCCAAAAGTTAGCAGAAATTATAATCCGACTGATTTAAAGAGTCATTTCAAATTTATGATAACTTGTCTATGGGCGACTTTGCTGAAATAATTTTAACCATGCTCAAAGCTTAGAGACCGCCACCACCCTCTCTCCATATCAATCTGTAGATGGTATCTCGCGTCGGTCATGGTCAAAATCTCAAATTAGAAGATTCCAGCGGCCAATTTACACTTTTGATAACTTATCTATGGGTGACCTCTGCTGAAATGATTTTAACCATGCTTAAAGATTAGAGGCCACCACCCTATCTTCATATTAATCTCCAGGTGGTATCTCGCGTTGGTCATGGTCAAAATCTCAATTTAGAAGAATCCAGCAGCCAATTAAAATTTTTGATAACTTGTCTATGGGCGACCTCTGCTGAAATGATTTTAACCATGCTTAAATGTTAGAGGCCACCACTACTCTATCTCCATATCAATCTCTAGGTGGTATCTCGCGTCGGTCATGGTCAAAATCTCAATTTAGAAGAATCCAGCAGCCAATTTAAATTTTTGATAACTTGTCTATGGGCGACCTCTGCTGAAATAATTTTAACCATGCTCAAAGCTTAGAGACCACCACCACCCTCTCTCCATATCAATCTGTAGGTGGTATCTCGCGCCGGTCATGGTCAAAATCTCAATTTAGAAGATTCCAGCGGCCAATTTACACTTGTGATAACTTATCTATGGGTGACCTCTGCTGAAATGATTTTAACCATGCTTAAAGGTTAGAGGCCATTACCACCCTCTCTCCACATCAATCTCAGGTGGTATACCGCGTTGGTCATGGTCAAAATCTCAATTTAGAAGAATCCAGCAGCCAATTAACATTTTTGATAACTTGTCTATGGGCGACCTCTGATAAGATAATTTTAACCATGCTTATAGCTTAGAGACCACCACCACCCCTCTCTCCATATCAATCTGTAGGTGGTATCTCGCGTCAGTCATGGTCAAAATCTCAAATTACAAGAATCCAGCGGCCAATTTACACTTTTGATAACTTGTCTATGGGCGACCTCTGCTGAAATAATTTTAACCATGCTTAAATGTTGATTATTTCAGCAGCCGTCGCCCATAGACAAGTTATCAAAAATTTTTTTTGGCTGCTGGATTCTTGTAATTTGAAATTTTGACCATGACCGACGCGAGATACCACCTACAGATTGATATGGAGAGAGGGTGGTGGTGGTCTCTAACCTTTAAGTATGGTTAAGATCATTTCAGCAGGGGTCACCCATAAACAAGTTATCACAAGTGTAAATTGGCCGCTGGAATCTTCTAAATTGAGATTTTGACCATGACCGACACGAGATACTCGTACCACCTACAGATTGATATGGAGAGAGCGTGGTGGTCTCTAAGCTTTAAGCATGGTTAAAATCATTTCAGCATAGGTCGCCCATAGACAAGTTATCAAAAAATTAAATTGGCTGCTGGATTCTTCTAAATTGAGATTTCGACCATGACCGACGCGAGATACCACCTGGAGATTGATTTGGAGATAGGGTGGTGGTGGTCTCTAACATTTAAGCATGGTTAAAATCATTTCAGCAAAGGTCACTCATAGACAAGTTATCACAAGTGCAAATTGGCCGCTGGAATCACCTAAATTGAGTTTTTGACCAAGACCGACGCGAGATACCACCTACAGATTGATATGGAGAGAGGGTGATGGTGGTCTCTAAGCTGTGAGCATGGTTAAAATCATTTCAGCAGAGTTCACCCATAGACAAGTTATCAAAGGTGTAAATTGGCCACTGGAATCTTCTAATTTGAAATTTTGACCATGACCGACGTGAGATACCACCAACAGATTGATATGGAGAGAGGGTAGTCGTGGTCTCTAAGCTTTTAGCATGGTTAAAATTATTTCAGCAGAGGTAGCCCATAGACAAGTTATGAAAAATTTTAATTGGCTGCTGGATTCTTCTAATTTGAGATTTTAACCATGACCGACGCGAGATACTACCTACAGATTGATATGGAGAGAGGGTGGTGGTGATTTCCAAGCTTTGAGCATGGTTAAAATCATTTCAGCAGCCGTCGCCCATAGACAAGTTATCAAAAAATTTTTTTGGCTGCTGGATTCTTGTAATTTGAAATTTTGACCATGACCGACGCGAGATACCACCTACAGATTGATTTGGAGAGAGGGTAGTCGTGGTCTCTAAGCTTTTAGCATGGTTAAAATTATTTCAGCAGAGGTAGCCCATAGACAAGTTATGAAAAATTTTAATTGGCTGCTGGATTCTTCTAATTTGAGATTTTAACCATGACCGACGCGAGATACTACCTACAGATTGATATGGAGAGAGGGTAGTGGTGATTTCCAAGCTTTGAGCATGGTTAAAATCATTTCAGCAGCCGTCGCCCATAGACAAGTTATCAAAACATTTTTTTGGCTGCTGGATTCTTGTAATTTGAAATTTTGACCATGACCGACGCGAGATACCACCTACAGATTGATTTGGAGAGAGGGTGGTGGTGGTCTCTAACCTTTAAGCATGGTTAAAATCATTTCAGCAGGGGTCACCTATAACAAGTTATCACAAGTGTAAATTGGCCGCTGAAATCTTCTAAATTGAGATTTTGACCATGACCGACGCGAGATACCACCTACAGATTGATATAGAGAGAGGGTGGTGGTGGTCTCTAAGCTTTGAGCATGGTTAAAATTATTTCAGCAGAGCTCGCCCATAGACAAGTTATTAAAAATTTTAATTGGCCGCTGGAATCTTTTACTTTGAGATTTTGACCATGACCGATGCGAGATACCACCTACAGATTGATATAGAGAGAGCGTGGTGGTGGTCTCTAAGCTTTGAGCATGGTTAAAATTATTTCAGCAGAGGTCGCCCATAGACAAGTTATCAAAAATTTAAATTGACTGCTGGATTATCTAAATTGAGATTTTGACCATGACCGACGCGAGATACCACCTACAGATTGATATAGAGAGAGGGTGGTGGTGGTCTCTAAGCTTTGAGCATGGTTAAAATTATTTCAGCAGAGCTCGCCCATAGACAAGTTATTAAAAATTTTAATTGGCCGCCCGAAATCTTTTAATTTGAGATTTTGACCATGACCGACGCGAGATACCACCTACAGATTGATATAGAGAGAGCGTGGTGGTGGTCTCTAAGCTTTGAGCATGGTTAAAATTATTTCAGCAGAGGTCGCCCATAGACAAGTTATCAAAAATTTAAATTGACTGCAGGATTCTTCTAAATTGAGATTTTGACCATGACCGACGCGAGATACCACTTAAAGATTGATATGGAGATAGGGTGATGGTGGCCTCTAACCTTTAAGCATGGTTAAAATCATTTCAGCAGAGGTCACCCATGGACAAGTTATCAAAAGTGTAAATTGGCTGCTGGAATCTTCTAATTTGAGATCTTGACCATGACCGACGCGAGATACCACCTACAGATTGATATGGAGATAGGGTGATGGTGGCCTCTAACCTTTAAGCTTGGTTAAAATCATTTCAGCAGAGGTCCCCCATAGACAAGTTATCAAAAGTTTAAATTGGCCGCTGGATTCTTCTAAATAGAGATTTTGACCATAACCGACACGAGATATTACCTTCAGATTGATATGAAGGGAGGGTGGTGGTGGCCTCTAAGCCTTAAGCGTGGTTAAAATTATTTTAGCGGCGGTCGCCCATAGACAAAATATGAAAACTTTGAAATGACTCAAATCAGTCGGGTTATAATTTCTGCTAACTTTTGGCTGCTAACTTCACACCGGTTAGCGTGGGGGCCAGGGTTTCTTCAGAACTACTGTATTGTAAAAATATTTTGATCAATAAATAATTATTATTAATATTTGTTATATATTTTGTGTTAATTTTACTGTATGTTTTCCTAAATAAATAAATAAAAGAAATAAAAATATTTCAAATAAATTTTATCGCTCGTTCGTATCAATGTTTCTTTTAATCGGTTACAAATATTAATTTTATATTTAATTTGATCTACGTACACCTATAAGTAAACCTGTTAAAAGTAATATCATCAATAATCGCCTTATATAAGTATAATAGTTGAGCGAAAGTAAGTAAAATTAATTCAGCCATTGAAAGTGTTCTTCTGTTTTCTTGGTCGAAAATCCATCTACATATCATATTCGGTAACGAGTATGAATATGTTGCATTTATATATATATATATCTTCACGGGTGCCTTACGGCGCCCGAGACCGCCTAAACGGCCCCAGGGTACCCAGCGGAGGGGTTTTAATCCCACCTCGTCGTAGCCGATGGTATGAGTCTACACCGAACAAGTGGCTAGCTCGTCGCGATGTTTTTGAATAGACTCAATAACCCATCCATAAACAGTTTCACAAGTTGGTATAGTGAAACCGGGACCGACAGCTTAACGTGCTCTCCGAGGCACTATAGTGGTGTTGTCAAACAAATGTACATAATTTTTTTAATTATAAACTCATTGGTACACACCGGGATTCGAACCAGGGACCTAAGTGATTTTAAGTCCAAGGTCTAACCAACTCGGCCACCTCGTATATGTTGCATTTATTATATAATATATATTTCGTAATCAATAAATAAATAATTGACAATAAATATTAAAGTTATCAATTCTCAATCTACGCCCTCTACCGAGTAAAGAAACAAATCATAGTCCGACATACACCCACATAATAAATAACTAATTTGCACCTTATGTGTTGTATAATAATATTCATAACATATAATTAGGGGCTAATTAAGTATCTGTAAAGGCTAAATTACAGATACTTAATTAGCCCCTAAAGGTACTTAGCTTTCACTGCGCATTGATCCTGACGTCCTCTAGTCCGTCCAGGCGAAGAAGTAAGAATTTAACATAAGACTACATGTGCCGGCGAAGTCATAACTCGAAATCACTCGAAATGAAAGAAAATAGGTGGCAACCAATTTCCACAGTCTATGTGCTACAGAGTGTTAAAAGACTCACGAACGTGTCATAGACAAAAGACAAATTCCTTTAAGCTTGGTACTCGCTACATTTCTAGTAACGTCGCGACACTCCCGCCGGACTCTAGAAGAAGAGTCGCAGAAAAGGCGGTCGTCCATTGTTGTATCTTCACCAACATGTCATAGACAAAAGACAAATTCCTTTAAGCTTGGTGCTCGCTACATTTCGCGTAACGTCGCGACATCAGACCCAAACGACCTCGAGGCTTTAACACCAGGGGCCTTATTCCGAGTTTGCAACCGCTAATCACGACAAGACGTTGCGCAAACTATAAATATAGAAATATAAGCTCTATTCCAATGGTTATATAGTATGTATTAGGTTGGCTATAATAATGCCGTCATCTTGAAATACACGAATTCTTCGCAAGTTAGAACATGTATGGAGCATTGGAATTTCAACTTTATAATTAATAGGATAGAACTTACATTTCAATACCCGTACTTTACGCAAAATGCGCGACGGTGAACGTGTCAAAACTCGGAATAAAGCCCCGGGTCATTTTTTGATAGGGCAGCCACTTGTCGCCTTGCCTAAATACTCTTTTAGAGATGTGAAGTGTACTCGATTGTCGCGATTTGAATTGATCCAGCAGATGACCCAACATTTCTGGCATCGCTGGTCGCTCGAATACCTTCACTTATTGCAGCAAAGCGTGAAGTGGACTGATAAGACGGACCCTCCAAAGAGGAGACCTCGTCCTGGTTAAGGATTTTAACCTGTGCCCATTGCATTGGAGAAGGGGGCGCATTCTTAACTTGGTTCCAGGAGCGGATGGAGTACCTCGTTTTGCTGAAGTTGGAAATTCCGTTTTGAAGAGAGCGGTGGCAACACTCTCCCGTTTGCCCGTTGTGTAGCGTATAGATTCCTTCTATCCGGGTCGGGGGAATGTTCGATTTAGATAATACTCTACGGACGCTAATCTGTGGTCATAACCTATGTCACTCGGTCAGAGTAAAATGGTTTAATTTTTTTGTTTCTATTGTGAATAGAGTTTTTATTCCGTAAGATAATTTTTGTGCGGCCTTCTAGAATAAATTGAAATAGGTAGTGTATTGTTCGCCATGTATTAGGCGCCTACAAATAGTGATTCAGATTTGTCGTGTTGTATTGGTGATATTGTGTCTGAATAGAAATTGTTATACCGTGGCATTAGTGGTTAAAGGAATCGAAGTTATTGCATCCCTTGGGTACCCAGGGATCTCGACGCTGAAGCACCACAACAAGCCATTCGGTAAGTTTAGTTTTTAAGTTAATAAGCGGTGCGTATCGTGTACTCGTGTGAGAAGCTTGGACTGAATAGATTTGTTTCCCGGCTTCTCGCACAATGTAATAATATTCATGATATGATAACCATAGTTATAAGTAATATTTTTTCTATACTTAATAAAATAATGAAAATTGTATAAATAATGTGTAATAATACTTACCCAATTTAAACTAATAATGAACAAATATTTAGTGAGACAATGTACTTAGCAAACCATGGATTCACCGTGCGGGTGCCGGGTCCATCGCGTGGTTGAAAGGCAGGGGAATGAACTTCAGCGTTCCCGGACTTGAGACCGCGAAGTAGGTTTAAAGGCCTTTTGAACTCTCACCTGCACTGTGTTCACTACCCTCTCTACTCAACCAAATATTATATGATCCTGTTAGCGCCATCCTGGAAACACGCTCCATAAAAGTTCCGACGGCTGTTCTCGGAAGGCCAAGATCCTTCAATAGACGGTGCAAAGACTTTGCTGGAATTCCTCTTGCACCAACTTCCACTGCATAAAGTTGAATTTTAAATCCGTTTCTAGTAATTTCGTTTGTGAGATCAAAATATTTGTTCGACTTGATGTTGTGGTCCTTAGGTATGTTTGTTTCCCACGGAACGGTGAGTTCTATAAGTATTACTTTCTTCAAGCACCGAGAGTACACCAGTATATCTGGTCTATAGGCTGAAACTGCTAGTTCGTCTGGAATCTTGTAATGTATTTTAAATGTATCCATGAATATTTTCCAGTCTTGTGCTTTGTCCAGGATTGAGAAAGGTTTACTTTGAGTTTTCTTGAGTTGTCCCTCCTTTACAAAAGTAGTCAGTCTTTCATTTGTTGTTAATCCTTTTCTGGCTCTAGCAATACTGAGACTTACAGCTTCACGAATAATTTCTAGAACTTTATCATGTCGGTGCGAATAATGACCTTTTTCAAGTAGAGTTTTGCACCCAGCAAGTATATGTCTGGCCGTCCCTACAGCAACACCGCACAATGTACATGACTTATCTGTTGCCTTCCCCCATCTTACCAGATTGCTCTGGTCAGGTAGGGACATTTGAAAGGCATTCAGATAGAACTTAATAAGTGCCGGAGACCAATCGTACATGAGTGTGCGCCATTTCAGGGCTGGAGGAATACAAACTTCCCCCAAAGTAAGCCATTCATTCTGTACTTCTAGGGTCATCGCGTGAACTCTGTAGCCATGCTCTTCATCTTCCCTAAGAAAAGATTTAATAACATCTTTATCACATTCCTTTTTCTTCCAACCTAACCCCCTTTTGCTGATCTGGGCACCGCTCATAAATGATTTATGAAACTGAAGTCTTGACTCCATCTCAGAGGCCAATGAGTCTTTTGGGAGAGATGCAATCAGATTATCCCGAGAGTTACTCAGGATTTGTTGCTTGGTTACACGTAGATGTTTGTACAACTCAGATGGTTTTTTAAAATTCATCCCAAATTGTTGCTGTCCCCTGAACAGCGTAGAGGAGTCAGCGCCCTGAGCTAATCCAAGCCAAGACTTAAGTTTTCTTATGACAGTTGCATCCAGATTTACCAAAAGAGTTTTGTTGAAGTCGTATACAAGAAAAGGCCATGTTAGACGAGATGTTAGATAGTTGTCATAAATCCAAGCTTTCTTGACATTACTAATTGGCTGTTGATCTACCTTGTTGATGTCGTTAATAAAGCGTTCCACAACCACATCTAAGGATGGTGTTCTTCCTTTAAAATCGATCCTTCTGCCCAGAAATTTGAAAGGCATGGCTTCCTCTACTGGGGCTACTTTCTGCCCTGCTATGAATAGTTCTGGGTCGTATGACGTAAACCTAGTATTTCGTCTGCCCAGACACAGACAGAAGCATTTTGATGGTTTTGTTCTCATGCCGTTCGACCATACACAGAATTCGTCTACCAGAGTAAGCAAATTCTGGCATTGTTTTGGATTGCGTGTTAGCACTGCTAGGTCGTCTGCAAATGCTAAGATGGACTCCGAATATACATTATTTAACTTAAATCTATATCCCCACTTCTTTTCACTAGTTTTAAGTTTGTCAATTAAGATGTTAATAATAATATTGAAAGCTATTGGTGAGAGGCAACAGCCTTGAAATAGCCCAACATTATATTTAAGAGGATCTGTGAACCCATCTTTATTTGTAATGACAAATCTTAAGTTCTTATAATAATTAGCAATTATATCCATGATCACTGTTGGGAAGTTATACCATTTTAGGGCAACTTGTAGCAATTTATGCTGGACCGATCTAAAAGCATTTTCCAAATCAATCCAGCAGACACTCAATTGACGCTCGTGCTCCCTGGCATCCTTCAAACATTCCGAAAGTAAGGTGTTGTGTTCCAAACAACCAGAAATTCCCGGAAGAAATCCTTTCTGGTGCTGGGATAAAAAGTACTTGTTTGTGATCATAAACCTCGACATTCTTGCTTGAAGTATAGAAAAGAAGATTTTGGACATAGTGTTTGTTAACGCAATAGGTCTTGTATCTTTAGGATCAGTAACCTCAGGCTTTTTTGGTATAAGAACAAAAGCTGCTTCTCCGAACACAGTCGGTACTTGTTTGCTTGACCATATTCTACAGTAGATGTTATGTAAACACTTGCGAATGTGAGGACACTTTTTATATACAATGTAGGGTATGCCATCCGGACCTGGTGCTGACTTTACGCTTTTCTTCTTCACTTGCTCCTCAGTCTCTTCAATGCTTGGTGGATTGCATTGAAAGTCTACTGCAGGATTATGCGGTCGTGTTGAAGGTGGATCCGGGTATGCTACCTCTCTTTGTGGCATTGCATAAGTCTCACTGAAGTGTTTATAGATTTGTTCTTTGGTCAGCGAAAGTCTTCCACTATTTTCACTGAAAATCTTCTTAGCATAAATAAAAGGGTTTTTGTCAAATCTAACTTCATGCTGGGCTCTATTAAATTGATTTTTATTATCTTGTATCTGGAGACAAATTCCCTGGATTAATTTGAGAATAGATCTTAATGCCCTGGCTAACTTGTGGCACAGGTTCTTGTCTCCCATCGCTTTGGCCCAGCGAAGTTTCTTTATGAGCTCCCTCTTTTTACGCCTCATTTTCAGTTTAAAAGCATTTTCTTTCTTGGTATATGCATATGTGGATTCCGGAGGATAGTGCTCCACAAAGTAATTGTATACCGTAGACTGGAAGGTTTGTACCTGGCTGTTAATATCTTGCTTGGAACCAGGGCTATCGAGCAAGACTGCCAAATTAAGATCGTGCACCTTCCAAGTTGATTCTTTAATAGGGGGGATGCTAAGACGCGTCCTGATGTTGATGGACTCCTGGTTGGTTTCACATGTAGGTGTACCTTGGGACATATGAGAGTCAGCTCTATCCGCAGTACTGACCGAAGAACTTACAGACGACTGTCGTGCTTCGCTTCCTTCATGTAATTTTAAATGTTTCTTGAACCAGGCTTGTCTCTTGTAAATTTTCCCGCACGTAGGGCATTTCAGTTCCGTGTTCTCGCCAAGGTCGTTGTTTAAAGACTCCTGTGGACAGTTCTTCCGCCCCCCCTCTCGGACTGACCCGGGGGTATTATTCTTTTTTAATATTTTTTTTTTAATAATAGTCATAAAAATCTGTAAAATTTTATATGTTTCTAATTAATGAATGATGTGGACAAGGTTGATTACTGAAATAATTGACGCTTGGGGAAACTCTCAGGATCTCGTTGGCGTTTTCTGTGATCTGTCTAAAGCGTTTGATTGTGTTGGCCATCAAACTTTGTCAGATAAGCTGAAATTTTATGGCATTTGCGATTTAGCTTTAAATCCAATAAAGTCCCACCTTTCTAATAGAACTCAAGGTGTTAATATTGATGGTTGTGTAACCGCCGGAACCCTTGTAAAGATGGGTGTCCCTCAGGGCTCAATTTTAGGCCCATTCCTGTTCCTAGTATACATCAATGATCTTCCACATATGGTACAGGAGATGGCGCAGATAGTGCTATTTGCTGATGATACATCCCTACTTTTTAAAGTTAGTAGGAAAGATAATATATTATCGACAGCAAATGACACTCTGGAAATGGTTTCAAAATGGTTCACGGCAAATAATTTAGTTTTAAATGCAAAGATGACTAAGTGCCTGAAATTTACGTTGCTTAATGTATCTAATATCAATGCCACAGCGAAGATAGGTGGTAGCCTGGAATTTGTTGACTCCATTGTATATTTTTCAAAATTTTCGCACGACAACAATCCGAAAAATTTTAGTTCAAAGGATTTAATTTTTTGAATACAATAAGTTACGTCGGAAGTCTTATTTTGAATAATTTGGTATAATTTATCAGTTTCGGCAAAAAAAACATGAAGCAAAAAATTGAAATTCAAAATCTTTTAAACTACTTAATAACACCGAAGCTTCAGTTAGGGTTTCCCCATCCCAAGAGCTATCATTTTCTGCCATTTCCTTAAAAATATTAATTAAATATGAACTAGAATTAAAAATTACATTAACTGTTCGCGAATGATAAGTCCAATGAGTTTCAGTGACGCGAGGATTTTTTTTAAATCGGCATAATTATTATAAAATGCTTGTCTTTTTGAACTACTATTAAAAAAGTTGCCCAATAATTTAATAATGTGGAAAAATCGTTTAGTTTTATTAATGCGCTCACAGGATTTAGAAAGAACTAAATTTAAAACATGCGCGAAGCACCAAACATACAATGCATGCGGACATTGTTGTCGAACTAAGGACAGAACACCATTTAGTTCAGATGACAGAACGGCTGCGCCGTCGTAAGTTTGACCTATTAATTTTGGTAAACAGTTAAAATTGGACAAAACTTCTAAAAGTTGCAGTGCAATCGGAACTTACATCAATATATTTAATAAAACGATCAACGAGCTCAGAATTATGAAAATATCTTAAAATAAATACTAATTGTTCCCTACCGCTTACATCAGCACCCGTAGCACGGCCAAGCCAAGACAAGAGATAAAGTCGCGAGCGGACGTCAAACAAAACATTTTTTTTATATCAGCCAATCAGGTGAAACTTTGCAGCGCTCTGATTGGTTGATATTAAAAAATAGTTACTTTTGACATTGGTTCGCGACTTTATCTCTTGTCTTGGCTAGGCCATGCTACGGGTGCAGGCGTTTCATCCACCATTACCGCGACAAAATCGGTAGCATTTATCTGCTGCTTTTTTCTGTCATTACAGCTGCTACGCTCCAGATCAAGTAATTTTGAATACGGTTTGATAATCCTCTGAACGAATTAGATGAAGTCGCTAAATGATTTTTTAAAATCATATCTCGCGATCAATTCTACAATTTCTAGAAAAATACCTTTATTATTCGATGATGCAGATTCATCATGTCCGCGAAATGATAGCTCTTGTTTTCTCAAAAAGCAAACGAAACAAAACAATCTATTTGTTTGACTACAACCCGTCAACCAAGTAAATAATTCGTATTGTTTTACATTAAATGATCTATTTATCTTACGCTGACCGTTTTTAAATCCAATACCGGCACACAACGACCATTTGTAAGAACTTGTCTTTTTTCTTCAAAAGAATTAAAAACTTAAAATTATTATTTTTTTTCTAAACAAAACGTACTGCATTCACATTCCATTTTTAATACCTAAAGAAATTCAAATTAGATCTTTAAAAAACTCTCTCCACAATAAAAAGAATCTCACGCGTACCGATTGTGAAAACAAACTAACAAACTACATAAAAAATCTAATTTCTTCCGTGAAATCAAATGAAGTCCGTAATAATTACGAGTTTATTATAAACCAAAAAAAATAATATTATTATACATTTTCCTAATGAGGAGTTTTCTTTTTGCCGGTTCCAAAATATTCCACTAGATAGCAGCAGGAGAGATATCCACAAAAACTGCCAAAAAAGGCTGTTTCTATACTTGAGTAGTCTATTGTTTTTATATAATATAGACTCTAAATTCTCTATGAATGAAAACTAAATTTTGGTATTGCAAGACGTGTTATATTTTTACCATATTTTGTCACTTTTATATGTATCTACTTACTCGTTATTCTTGCTGTCTAAATCTTTAATAGATACCCTGTCAAGAAAAACTTCGTAAAAAATACTATGGTACCTTAGAAATTCAAATTTAATTACTAATATGATGATATTTAAAAGAAAAAATATTGCTTAAGATGGTGCCGTAAGGCAAAGTGCTCAGAGGCTCTACCATGGGTTTGCGCATTGTAGAAACGTAACGTATTCATTTACGTACACGTGAGTAACAACCAATAGGATCGCTTTATTCAATCCTGTTACCAAAAATAAAGCGATCCTATTGGTTGTTGCTCACGTATACGTAAATGAATACGTTACGTTTCTACAATGCGCAAACCCATGGTAGAGCCTCTGGATATTAGTGTACAAAGTTAAGTAAATTTTACAAATTATTCGTATAAAAGTATTTGTTTTCCTATTTACCCTAAATTTTGGGTGTATTTTATATATTACCGCTATCTATTTTGACAGTTTTTGTAGATAGCGACTAAACGCCATCTGTTGCGTTAAATAATAACTACTGGAAAACTCCTCATTATAAATCATATTTAAAAATGTTC
This sequence comes from Monopis laevigella, assembly GCA_947458855.1. Lineage (NCBI taxonomy): Eukaryota > Metazoa > Arthropoda > Insecta > Lepidoptera > Tineidae > Monopis > Monopis laevigella. The sequence continues at coordinate 26,319,620 of OX381585.1, forward strand.
AGAAAATTAAAAACCTAAATTTATGTTTATAACGTGATTATAATTATGTTGGTGTCATTTCAATTTCGCGCAAAAGTTAATTATACCTATATTATCCGAAAAGACAGTGTCTTAAGGCGCTCGGTACATTGCTGAGGCTCTCTGTATGTGCGTGTAGTTTACTATCTTTGTATTTCATATACAGACAAGGTTTTTACACGTTTTCTATGTGTGCAAGCTTAGACAGTTTAGTTCAACGTCTTACATACTTTTATGCATGAGGGCACGTTTGTCGAATTACAAATTAAATCTAATAGTTGCCAATAGATGGCGCTTTTCTTATATTTTATGAATAGTTAACATAAATTAAATGTTTTAATAAAATATCTATTATTGTGCATTGTGTCAGGGTTATCAGGGTAGACAGTGTATTTTTGTCTCTATGAGATGCACACCCCTTCTACATATTTAATAAGTTATTACATATGTAGAATGTACCCTAGTTGAAGAATCAATATATAATAAAGAATCACTAAAATGCAAAGAGCGGAAGGATATTGTAAAACTATCAGTTGAACGTGTTTGTGAGATCTCATGTACGGAGATGGATACTTATATTATTCTATGCATATACAGACCCCCCGCCTCTGCATTATCTAAGTTTATTACTATAATGGAGGATGTCCTGTCAAAAGTATATGACTTAAATAAACAAATTTTTATATGTGGGGATTTCAATATAGATATTTTAATAAATAACAACGACAAATGTAAACTAATATCATTGTTTAATTCCTTTAATTTAAATAATGTATTCATGGAGCCAACTAGGATCACTTCAACTAGTCGGTCTTGCATAGATAATATATTTACCAATTGTTCACTCTTAAGTAATTCTGTTATTACAGGGGCCTTATTCCAGCTTGCAACCGCTAATCACGACAAGACGTTGCGCAAACTATAAATATGGAAATACAAGTTCTATTCCAATGGTTACATAGTATGTATTAGGTTGGCTATAATAATGCCGCCATCTTGAAATACACGAATTCTTCGCAAGTTTGAACATCTTATGAGCATTGGAATTTTAACCTTATAATTAACAGGATAGAACTTATATTTTAATATCCGTACTTTGCGCAAAATGCGCGAAGGTGAACGTGTCAAAACTCGGAATAAAGCCCCAGGTGTGCGTTCTGACCATAAATGTTTGTTGGTTAGCTTTCAGTCTCTAATTAAACCCATAAATAAAATTATTAAGTACAGGCCGTTAACAGTTAATAGACTCAATTATTTTAATGACAACATAATAAAGCAAATGTCCAGCTTCATATATAATATTAATCAGCCAGATATTACATACGCGAATCTACATAAAATAATAGATCAAGAATTTAATAAAGTATGTCAAATAAAAATCAAAGAAAATTAATGACAAATTAAATTTTGCTATTCGGGCCACAAAGGGTATTAGAATAAGTAGGGATACACTTTATGATCTATATGACAAAAGATCATACACATCTGACCAAAGTTCCAAAATTATGTTAGGAATTATTCAAAATTATTTAAAAAAGTTTGTATCATAGCAAAATCTATTTATATTGGATCTAAAATCAAACAGTCAGATATTAAATCCAAGTGTGTATGGAAAATGATAAACACTGAAACTGGAAAAAATCTAATTAGGCAAAATAATATTTCAATTATTTACATAATGGAGGAATGATATGATATCGGATAATTAACAAGTTGCTGAGTTATTCGAAGATTTTTTTACTAATATTCCATTACAAATCACAAACAGTATTAAATCATCAGCTAGTACTGCTAAGGAATTTTTAAAACAATATATTAAAATACCAAAAATACCAAATTTTACTTTTAAACATGTCACAAATGAGGATATTCTTAAACACTTTAAAATGTTGAATAAGAAGCAAACTGAAGATTTATGGGGGTTGTCGGTCAAAGCTATAGAACCAATCATTAATACTATAGGACTGGTACTTGCTGATATTTTTAATGGGTGTGTTAATGAAGGAATTTTTCCCGACCTTATGAAGAATAATAAAATAGTTCCCATATTCAAGTCCGGCTGTAAGACAGATCCAAATAATTATCGTCCTGTTTCTGTCCTGCCAGCCTTAAGTAAAATATTCGAAAAAATAATTCTCGGTCAACTGTTAAGTCATTTTAATACAAATAAATTGTTACATGATCAACAATACGGGTTTACAAAAGGAAGAAACACAACAAATGCCGGTACAAGTTTGATTGCGGAAATAATCGATGCTTGGGAAAATTCTCAGGACCTCGTTGGTGTTTTCTGTGATCTATCTAAGGTGTTTGATTGTGTTGATCATCAAACTTTGTTAGATAAGTTAGAATTTTATGGTATTCGCGACTTAGCTTTAAATCTATTAAAATCTTACCTTTCTAATAGAACTCAAGGTGTTAATATTAATGGCTGTGTATCCGAAGGGGCCCTTGTAAAAATGGGTGTTCCGCAAGGCTCAATTTTAGGACCATTCCTCTTCCTAGTATACATTAATGACCTTCCACATATGGTTCAGGAGATGGCGCAGATAGCGCTATTTGCTGATGATACATTTCTACTGTTTAAAGTTAGTAGAAAAGATAATATATTATCATCAGCAATGACACTCTGGAAATGGTTTCGAAGTGGTTCACCGCGAATAATTTAGTTTAAAATGCTAAGAAAACTAAGTGTCTAAAATTTACGCTCCCCAACGTAACTGGTATTAATTACACAGTGAAGTTAGGTGGTACTGATCTGGAATTTGTTTACTCTACTGTGTTTTTATCACAGTCGATTCCAAACTACAGTGGAAAGCTCACATAAATACTCTATCCAATAGATTGAGCTCTGCTGCATATGCAGTCAGAAAAATCAGACAATTAACTGATGTTGCAACAGCCAGGCTAGTGTACTTCGCCTATTTTCACAAGATAATGACGTATGGTCTTATAATGTGGGGATCCGCGGCAGATTTTGATACTATATTTATTTTACAAAAGAGGGCTATTCGGGCAATATATGGCATGAAAGCTCGTGATTCTATCCGGGAAACATTTCCTATGATTGATGTATTAACACTACCATCTCAATATATTTATGAGAATTTATTGAACGTCAAGAAAAACTTAAGTATGTTCAGTAAAAATGGCGACAGGCATAATTTAAACTTAAGAAATATAGATAAAATTGATATTCCAAAGTTTTGACTGCAAAAAACTAATAAATGTTTTGTCATTAACAGTATAAGGTTATTTAATAAATTACCTAAAAGTATTATAGATTTAAGTGAAATAAAGTTTAAAAATTGTATAAAACAAAAATTAATCCATAGGGCATACTATAGAGTTAATGATAAAGATGTCTGGACCCGTTCTGATCTGCAATTGAGGTCTCACAACTAGTATTGCCTTTTCAAATGAGTACCCTAGTAGGTATGTTAAATCTGATATTGTAATAACTTATTATTACTTAATTTATTTTTTATTATATTTACATTTTATCTTTGGATAAGGTATATCTTATGATTACTTATTTATATTTACATTATGCAGGTACTCTGTTATTATATATTATTATTTAGAAAAGTGCCTGTACTTTTTAGTATTTGCAGTGCTGTACATTGGTACAGCAACCAATTGCTATACTGTTAAATAATATGCCATAGGGTGTTTTGCGCATGCTTTTAGTAGGGTTACAGCATTCTATGTATGCTGCGATATGCATATCGGTAACTCAATGGCTATGTTCCTCTGTTAGTTTGTGTGAAGCACCAGAGTTTTTTACTTGCTGGTACCTTTTTCTCCGGGGTGTCTCCGGAGGGATCGACTTTACAACTAGTGTTTACGCCCTTAAAGATACCGATCCATATAACTATGTTAATGCGATTGATGGTCATTTAAAAATATCTACAGCCAATATAATGATAATATAATATAAGAACTAATATTTAAGGCGTGGTTACGGTTGGTGAGGTCGGTCGCTTCGGTGGCACCCTTGTATGGCAGATGATAATCGGAAGGTCAATGGAATCAGCTAATCACCTAGTCTTACACTAGTTGGTTATGTAGCGTGCGTCCGGTTGGTTGGTTTTTTTAATACTTTTATTTATGACACCTTTTATTAATAAATCTATAATGGTTATATATATATATAGCAGCCTAACTAACCAAACGCACTCTAGACCTTATTGTTAAAACTTTTTTTAACGTTTTTTTTTTTACTATTCATAAATATCTGTAAAGATTTACATGAAATAAAATAATAATAATAAATAGTTTAGTATATTAATACTGTAATAATTTAATATTACATAATTTATTTTCATTACATTATGTAAATTTTGAATTTGGATAAGGTAATTATTGATGATTACTTACCTATTTATACTAATAGTATACTGTGTAGTTCTGCACATTGGTACAGTAACAAATAATCTGTCATAGGGTGTTATGCTGATCAGTGGGGTGCACCTGGAGTACGCTACTATATATCCGTGCCTGGCGTTAATATGTTGACATGTCCAAAATGGTGATTTTACAGGGCGTCTTTAAAGTTTAACCTTTTCTGGTAAAACCATTTTTATACCAAATTTAAATGTTTTACTTGAATTCATCATATTATTGGGCAATATTTCAAATAATAATTAGAAATATATCAAAATATATCTAGTTTTTATAATAATAGACTTATCAAGTTGTTCACCAACGAGTTATCCACATATTCATGTTAAATTGTTAGTTAATAATAAAATATCACAGAAAACATCATTAATTTACACAAAAGTCTACATTACTAGAAAAAATAGTAATAGAAGAAATATGATTCTTAGCATGGTAACACTCGTTTACTAGAAATAAAATAATTTGATACATTTTTTTTCAATTAGCTTTTAATGATTTTTCAAATATTCTCATTACCTTTATTTATGTTACAATTGGAGTGAATAGGTATATTTCTAGTGAACAGACGGACCACAAAGTGATCACAAATATAAGGGGTTTATCTATTTTTTAAAAGATACGGAATTTGTAAAAGTTTGAACATAAATAAATTAAAGGTATATAATTCTTTGTTTAAAATTTATCAAGCTCACAATATTGATTTTTAACATTATGCATATGTCTACAACATTTCGTTTAATTATTTTATTGCATTTGGAGGTGTTGACAATTTTGTTAGTTACTTTTTCTTCCATAATACTCCACACCATTTCTATCAGATTCAGTCGGTAACAGTTTTTTATTTCGTTATTGCCAGCAGAATGTATGTGGTAGACGAGTTGTGTATGGTCGATAGGAATGAAAACAAAACAATAAAAATGCTTCTGGCTGTGTCTGGGCAGACGAAATACAAAGCTTACATCATACGACCAAATGGAGTCAAGACTTCAGTCCCATAAATCTTTTGTAGACGGTACACAGATCAATATAAGAGGATTTGGTTGGAAGAAAAAGATGTGTTAAAGATGTTATTAAATCTTTCCTTAAAACGATGAACAGCATAGCTACAGAGTTCGCGTGATGAGCCTGGAAGTACAGAATGAATATCTGTCTAAAGGGGAAGTTTGTATTCCCCAAGCCTTGAACTGGCGCACACTCATGTACGATTGGTCTCCGGCACTTATTAAGTTGTATCTTAATGCCTTTTAAATGGGGGAAAGCAACAGATAAGACATATTGGTTATGCGGTGTTGCCGTAGGGACTGCCCGACATATTACTTATATACTTGCTAGGTGCAAGACTACTTGAAAAATGCCATTATTCTTGCCGACATGATAAAGTTCTATACATTATTCGTGAAGCTGTAAGTCTCAATATTGTTAGAGCCAGAAATAGATTATCAACAGATGAATGATTAACTACTTTTGTAAAGGAGGGAAAACTCAATAAAACACAAAGTAAACCTTTCTCAATCCTGGCAAAGCACCAAACTGGAAAATATTCATGGATACATTCAATATTCCAGACTAACTAGCAGTTTAAGCCTAATAGACCAGACATAATGATTATATCTGGTCTATTGACTCTCGGTGCTTGAAGAAAGTAATACTTATAGAACTCACCGTTCCATGGGAAATAAACATTCCTAAGGACCACACCATCAAGTCGAACAAATACTTTGATCTCACAAATGATATTACTAGAAACAGTTTTAAAACTTAATGTAGTGGAAATCGGTGCAAGAGAAATTCCAGCAAAGTCTATTGAGGGATCTTGGCCTTCCGAGATCAGTCGTCGGAACTTTTATGGGACGTGTTTCCAAGATGGGTAGTGAACATAGTGAAAGTTACGAGTTAAAAGGCTTTTACACCTACTTCGCGGTATTTAGTCTGGGAACGCTACAGTTCATTCCTCTGCCTTCCAATAACGCGATGGACCTGGCACCCCGCGCGGAGAATCCATGGATAGTTAAGAACATTGTACGAGTATCTCCTCTTCCATGAAAGTGAATGTGCATGAATGTTATGGAAAATAAAGATTAAATAAACCTAATGGTTAGGTTTCAAATATGTCTTGTCTGCTACTTTTGTTTTGAGTATATTTCCTCCGGCTATTCCCACAAGGAGTGTTATTACTGAGCCCAGTCTATATATCTGCAATGAGTTGGCTTGAGTATGTGAATGTTTCAACTGATCTTGTTATCTTTTAATCTAGTTTTATAATTTTCACAGAAGTTGAAAATACGCTGTCATTGACGAAGCCTCCTCAATAACTCGTCTGACTTTGGAATACGACTCTCCTAGAATAAGAACTATTGTTAAGACAGTCTATATCTATGTTCCAAATCTTTACATTTCGTTATTGGTTCTTAATTAAATAATGCAATTTGTGAAAATTATATCTTATTATATAATCACACACTCAAAAATTATGTTCAATTAAAATGTTTCAAAAATGAGACAAAGTTTTTTTTCTGTTAGAAACAACTTTAAAATTGACTTATAAACAATATTAATTACATATGCAATATGTAGTTGATTAAATTAATTGTATATCATTAGCTCTTACTATTAAATGCCAATAAATATTGAATATAGTTACAATAATATCAAATTAAATAACTAAATAAAATAACAACTACATAAATAACAAACAAGTGTTGTGAAAGTGCGAAAACTAAGAAGTTTGTATCATCATATAACAGCCGACAAAAACTTGTAACATAATTGTTGTGGACTTGAAAACAATACATTGCAAAAACAATAAATTGATGTATATAACGCACAGCAAGTACAATTTAATATACGAGTGCATTTGAATGATTGATCTGGATAAATTTATTACGTTGAGTTAATTGATCAATAACTTTAAAAGCGACATCTAGCGGTATTAGCAAATACTACCATAAGCATCAGAACACTATTTCATAATTTCATGCTAAATTAAAATTGTGGTAACTCAAACAAAAAAGCGACATCTAACATAGTAAAAGAGTACCAAATACAAAATATTATAAGTTAGCTAAATTTTTCAAAACAATTGAAACAAGACTGGTGGCCTAGTGGTTTAAGCCTTGAGTAAATAATCCGGTTGGCGAGGTTTCGATTCTGCCCCCTGACCATCTTAGTTTTTTTAATCAAAAAAAAAAAATTAAGTCGGATTGCTAATTTTAAATAAGTATAATAAAAAAATTAAAAAAAAATGGAAATTGAATCATTAAAAATAATACTACAGAAAATTCAAAGAGATCTCGAAGAACAAAGATCTACTATAAAACAAACAGGCGAAGAAGTAACTAATTCTATAAACAAAACAATAGACGAAAAATTCAAATTGTTAGATGAAAGATATTCAACCTTAGAAGCAAGATGCAACCACCAGGAACGGAGAATTGCGTTTCTAGAAAAACAAACAAGACATAGAAATTTAGTATTTTTCGGAGTAGAAGAAACGGAAAAATCCTATTCCAATCTAGAAACGATAATCATGAAACTATTAAAGAACGATTGTAAAGTCCAATGCGAAGCTAGAGATTTACAATCTCTAAAAAGGATTGGCAAACGATCTACTCAACCTCGGCCAATTGTTGTACAGCTTTCGACACTTGGGAAAAAGATTGAAATTTTGAAAAATAAGAAGAATCTCTCTGAATCTAACTATTACATAAAAGAAGATTATCCCAAAGATATCATAATAAAGAGAAAAGAATTACAAGAAGAAGCCAAGATAGAAAGAGAAAAAGGTAACAGGGTTATAATAAAGTACGACAAATTAATAATACAAAAAAATAAAAAGGAAGATGATGTAATAAAAACTAAAAAGAGAAACCTTTCGGTCTCTCCTGGCAATACGCATAATAAACGAGAATATAATTTACAAACCATGAAGAAAAATAAATTATCACAAAATCAAACCCAAAAACCACCTATTATTTTGGAATCTAACAAGAAAACTAGTATATTAAATTATGTACAGAAGAAAACGCAAAATAATGAAACATTAATTAATAATTAGCAACGAGCGACCCCTCTGCAGACTTCACTCCCAGTACGGCTGGTCCCCGCGGGAGTAAACGACCAAAACCCTCCTAAATATTTCGAAAAAATATACATATGCACATATAATGTTAGATCACTCTACTCAACAGAAAGAATGTTAACTAAGAACTAAAAGAAGCTATAGCAAATATAAAGTATGACATTATTGGTTTAGCAGAAATAAGAAGAATGGAAAACGAAGTTATTGAAGATGATGAGCATATTTTCTACTATAAAGGCGAGACTCAAGGCCTATATGGAGTGGGATTTTTAATCAAAAAGAAACTTAAGAACAACATAGACACTTTTATCGGCATATCAGAAAGAATATGTATATTAAAATTAACTTTTAAGAATTTCAATCTCACAATTATACAAGTATATGCACCGACCTTCAACGCGAAAGACGAAGAAATTAAAGAATTTTATGATCTACTTAACAAAGCTTATAGTTTGGCAGGAAAAAACATAATTTTAATGGGAGATTTCAACGCAAAAATAGGTCAACGAAAGCCATCAGAATACTCAATAATGGGAAAACATGGATATGGGAAACGTAACCCAAGAGGAGAAAAACTAATACAACATGCACAAGAAAATAAGCTTACAATTCTCAATTCTTTATTTAAGTCTAAAACTAAAAATAAATGGACATGGCGATCTCCAGATTCAAAAATAAAAAACGAAATTGATTTTATATTGACCAACAAACCATTTTTTTTCCAAAATTTAGGACTAATACACAGTATAACATTTCCTAGTGACCATAAACTTATTAGAGCAACAATAAACATTGAATCAAACATAAAAAAAACAAGGAAAAAATTTAATGCTTCCCCAAAAACTTTTAAAACGATTGAAGAAGAAGAAAAATATATTAAAAAACTTAAAGAAAAGGCACATAACCTGATCCCCAAGGAAGCAGACAACGTCGAGTCATATTACAACAAAATATCTGATAGTATAAAAGAAAGTATCGCCACCATAACACCATCTAAATCAAAAAAAAGAAATGAAATTCTTAGTGAAGAAACAAAACTTTTAATAAAACAACGACAAACTCTACAAAATGCAAAATCAAAAAACAAAGTACAAAAAGAAAACTTAAAACAATTATACAAAATAACAAAGAAAAGCATTAAAAAAGACTATTCAAATTACAAAATAAAAACAATAGAACATTTTTTAAATTCTACAGGAAGCTTCAAAAAAGCATATAAACAAATTAATAATAACAAAAATTGGATACCGAGTTTAAACTGTAACAAAAAGGCACAATCAAGAAAGGAAGTAATTAATACTGCTACAGATTTTTATAAAACATTATACAGCAAACAAAATAACAACTTACATCGTAACCAAATTACTGAAGGAATCAACAAGAACAAAACTAAAAACAAGTAATGAATTACAAATATTTCAAGAAGTAGACATCTACAAACAAATCACAAAACTAAAAAATGATAAAAGTCCTGGCCCAGATGGAGTGACAAATGAAATATTGAAGTTATCAGCTCAGTATTTAGTTTCTCCTATAACACATCTATTTAATAAAATTCTTGTTGAAAAAACGGTGCCAAAATCTTGGGCGGAATCCCATATAATACTTTTATATAAAAAGGGAAACCCAAATGAAGTAGATAATTATCGACCAATAAGTTTATTGCCGTGCATTTATAAACTGTTCGCTTCATGCTTGGAAAAACGAATAAGTCCAAATATAGAAAATCATCAACCGATAGAACAAGCAGGATTTCGAAAGGACTTTGGCACTATAGATCATATTCACACCGTTGACCAAATTATAGAAAAATTCTCAGAATATAACAAACCACTTTATGTAGCATATGTCGATTATACAAAGGCATTCGACTCCATATCACACCAAAGCATTTGGGATGCATTAATATCAAATGAAGTACCAATAGAATATATAACAATTCTGCAAGATATCTATAGTAAAAGCATAAGCAGAGTAAAACTCGATAAAATTGGCCCATTAATAAAAATATGCAGAGGAGTAAGACAAGGCGATCCTATTTCACCAAGAATCTTTATATCCGTCCTGCAAAATATCATGCAAAACTTAAATTGGTCAAATAAAGGGATTGTCATAGACGGTAAAATGCTAAATCACCTTCGTTTTGCAGATGATATAATTATATTATCAAACACAGCAAAAAGCTTGCAAAATATGTTAGAAGAACTGTGTTTGGTAAGCTTAAAGGTAGGACTTGAAATGAACATGTCGAAAACGAAGCTAATGACAAACAGCAAAAAAATTCCAGTGAAAATACAAAACAAAAATTTGGAATATGTTGACGATTATATATACCTGGGAAAATTATTATCTTTTAATAAAAATAGACATATCGAAGAGATAAACAGACGAGTAGCAAAAACCTGGAATAAATTTTGGAGCAACAAGGACACATTCATCTCATCTTTATCTCTTAAACTGAAGAAGAAACTAATGGATTCTTGCCTTCTGCCTTGCTTTACCTATGGGTGCCAAACATGGATCTACAATAACTCAACTAGGAATAAAATCCAAAAATGTCAACGAGCTATAGAAAGAAAGATCTTAAGTATAAAGGACAAAATAAGAAACAATATAATAAGAAGCAAAACTAAAGCAATTGACGCAGTGGAGTACGCTCAGGGACTAAAGTGGAAATGGGCAGATCATGTAGCACGTATGGACAAGGCTAGATGGACTAAGATAGCCACTTTCTGGAAAGGTCCAGAGGGAAAGAGGAAGACCAGCAGAAAGATGGTGCGATGAAATAGTCCAAACAGCTGGCATAGACTGGATGCGTTCAAGCCTTAACAGAGAACAATGGTCCAAATTGGAGGAGGCCTTCACCCAAAGAGGGGTCCTTAAAAATTAAGTTTTTATTTTTTACTGTAAATATAAATGTATAACAAACTGTTTTTTTTTAAGGAATAATAAAAAGGCTTTTTTATTTTTATTTATTTATTTATTTATATCATTAGCGAATCTGATTCTCTTTTTTCTTTAAAACAGTTACCCTAAAGGTTCGGCCAAACCAACGCGGTGGCGGTGGCGGTGGCGGTGGCGGCCGCGGTTGTGATCAGTTACTGCAGTAGTACTTGTATCGACGGGTTCAAACCAAACGCGTTCTGCGGCCGCCCGCGCGATCCGTACAGAGTCTGCACGCGCGATCACTTGCGGCCGCCAGTGTTGCCAACTTAGTGGATTTTCCCCTAAAACTGGTTGTTTAGACCAGTATTTCAGCGGGGAAATTTTGTTTTAGTGGCTGGTGGTTTTTCTTAGTGGTTTTGTTTAAATCAGTTAGTAAGGAGCAAGGCATTTAACCACTAAGTGAAATTTCTTTAGTACTATAATAATTTGTGATGAAAAAGCAACACTAAAAAGAGACAAAGATGTACCTACCTACCTATAGAATTCAGCTTGCGAGAGAATAAGATAAGAATACACTCAATTTAAACTGAACCATGAAGCCGATTATCATAAGTCTTTCCAAATATTAGGAGCTTTTTTGTATGGCCCGCCGCCATACAAAAAAACTCAAAACAAAAAGGAAGAATATATGAGGTTCTACTGATCAATACGAACTTTCCCATGGAACTATGTGCCGCGAATGAAAAAAAAAATTGCCTTCTCTATACAAACTAGTAATGTTAAAATGACCAATTGTTGGAGATATAAATTATAAAAAGATTAATTTCTGGGAGAAATTATGATAATGATGACGATGAAATAGAAGATTTTTATTTATATTTTTGACTTTTTTTACGTTTAAGGTAAATGTCAAAATAGCAGATGTAGAAATCAGTATTTTGTGCTAATTTTAAGCTTTCGTTTGCAGTTCTAACAAATGTTAACATAATCTAAATAAAACGCGAAAACAGCTGGTTTTTATGCTAGCGCGAAATACCACGCACCCTATTTGTACACTGCACGCAAATAGTTTCATGCGATTTGATTGGTTATCATGTCGGAGACAGAAAAAAATATTGCTGAAGTGCAAAAATATAAAATATTGTTCGATTCATCACACCCATATTATAAAAATAACCGAAAAAAAGATGAGATTTGGGAAAAAACAGGAGCCACTATGGAAATGGACAGTAAGTCAATATAAATTTACTATAGTGACACACGCTTTGGATAGGATTCTCCACACTTCCAATTAAACAACGCGTGCAGTTTTTAATAAAAGTTTAATCATGAAAGAGTTAAACATTATAAATACACATAACTTAAATTAATAATAACAACAAAATACACATAAAGTTCAATATTAAACGTAATTAAAATACGAGCAACGATCGTTAGACGCAGGTTCACACTACAAGCGATTTCACGCGACTGCTGGCCACCGGACGCCGGAAGGCGGCGCAACCAATCACAATTTCTTATTATTTAAAAACACTCACTGTGCAGTCGGCGCATGCGCCAACGTGAGGATGCCAACTGTGGCGGATCCACCTCCCCGATATCTCGGCTGCGGAGGGAACACACCACAGAGCAAAGGCACGCACAACCAATTTTGAAACCTGTAGAAACCCTTTTGCCAAAACATTTATTTACATATATAGCTTATTACAATACCTTTACATGGGTATATAATAACCCTATATACATATAAACACCTGGCCGTTAGCGCAGTATAACGGCCAAAAACCTACCTACAATAACCGATTATGTTAGGTCTCGGAGCCCTCCAGACGCATCGGGTCGTCGGGTGAACCCCGGGTGTATACCTCCCTAGAGGCCCTTAGGTCTAGACCCAGCTCACGTAGGTCTAGACAGCCTAAGTGTCTGGGCATTGATGCTACATGCATCCAAAGTACGGACCTAGAGAGTTGCCGACCAATCTACCAACGATTGGTATGGCGCCGGAAAACAATATTATTGTCGACAACTCCCTAGAGCCATTAAAAATCACCTGAGGTACTGTTATACCACAATAACGGGACCTCGAGGGATTGCCTTTGTGAATGTGTTAGGAATTTACTTGGGGAAAATTACGACACCAAGATATAATAACATTTATTGTTCTGTTGGGCTCAGAATCCAATCCGATTCTACCCAGACCACTACCTTTTACATAGTAGGTCGTGGTGATACACAATATGTATAAGAATCATACTCGATTCATACAAAAAACACAATATTCATACAAAAAAATACACATGTTATAAAATTCTTATTATATACACAATGGGGATACTAATAGGGCTTTATATGCGCGTTGCAACATCTGCCTACCCCTAAATACCATGTTATATACATTTAAGACACATAAATATTTAGAATATTTCAATGAAAATAGTGCTACGCCCACTTGTGCGAACTGCACGGCGCTATCTTATTGTAATGGTCTGTCAGATACCCAAGTATTTTATTGTTATTATTTATTTTATTAAGACTTTATTTTGACCTTTTATCGCCTTTATCATGGAGAGTGCTCTGAAGAACTTTTTAAACTCATTCCTCCTTCTCCTTTCCGGTATAGGACTTCACGAGCGGGTAACAAAATGCATGCATATACTGTGGCAGATATACCAACCCGCACTAAAAAATTTGGTGATTCGTATATCTGTCGCACTATTAAAATGTGGAATGCTCTACCTCCTCGCGTGTTTCCTTCTTTCTATAATCTCGAGTCCTTTAAACGAAGCGTGTATTAAGCCGGCATAATAGGTGCAATCAACGGTTACGTAGATCGTAATTGTTGGTTGCATTTGTTCTTGGACCTTCATACTGCTTTCCATCAGGTAGATGTCAGGTCACATGCCGAGCTCTCATAAAAAAAAAAAAAAAAAAACTATTTTACATGTTTTTTCAACCGAAACTGAGTTTCCGCAAGACCAACATGGAATTACCCACTACAATACCTCAAATTTTTCAATTTATTAACATATTTTTATGGATTAAAATAATTAACAAAATGTTCTCTTACGTTAAATGCGTAGTTACTACTTCTTTGATTATAGTTTTCAATATTTATAAATCCATGAATTTGTTCATCTCTAGGGGGTAACAGATATTCATATTGGATATTATTTGCGTCGCTAAGCAAGTAATTGTGTAATACACATGCTGACTTTATAATATTATTTATAGTCGTGATTTGTGCCTCCATTGGCCTGTAGAAAATTCTCCATTTTTGGGCTAATATGCCAAAGGAATTTTCGACGTCTCGCCTTGCTCTACACAATCGGTAGTTGTAATTGGTTAATCTGCCATTATACCTTGATTGTCTATAAGGAAATGGCCTCATCAAATTAGAGTGGAGTCCAAAGGCTTCGTCTCCAATTAATACACAGGGTACAGGATCTTGACAGCCAGGGAGCGGTCTAGGCTCTGGCGTATTAATTGTTCCACTTTCTAGACGACGCCCTAAAGCAGATTCCTCGTAAATTCTTCCATCGCTATTTTTCCCGTAAGCTCCAACATCAATAGCTATAAATTTATATTCTGGATCGACAACAGCTAGTAAAACGACGGAAAACTTTTTCAAATAACAAAAAAAATCGGATCCGCTATTGGCAGGGCACTTAATAGTAACATGTTTGCCGTCAATAGAACCCAGGCAATTGGGGAAATTCCAAAGTCGATTGTAGCCTTCTACAGAAGCCTCCCAAGTTTGTATTGTTGGTTCAGGCATATATTTCGGTTGTAGTCTATTGCAAATCGCTTTACATACTTCCTTTATAATAGCACTAACAGTTGAAAATCCCACTCTAAAACTATGTCCAATTGTCTTATATGAATCACCTGTAGCCAAATACCTGAAATAAATAATTACTTCATTGTTATTAATTATAACTAATATATAATTATAAATAAATAATCATCAAGTATTATTTAAGTAATTTAAAAAGATATATAGGTAATATTGTTAGAGTTTAATGTTCGGTTTTTCGAACTATAGACGTTCTTAAGTTTTTCTTAAATTATTATTATTGAAAATATTACGTCACGTGACATTCTACCAATCATATATCTATATAATTAATAAATAAAAAACTCAAGTATGACCATCGTTTAAAAAACCGTGCGTCCTTCAGCTTAAAAACAAATTTATGCAGGTAACCTTACATAAATTCGCTACTTATTATATTTTTATTTAATTAGGTGACACTGTGAAAAAAAGATGGAAGAATTTAAAAGATTGCTACACAAAACACTTGCGATCAGAAAAAACACATACTGGACAAAAGGCTAAGAAATTAGATCGATACAGAACGTGGCCATGGGCACAACAAATGTCTATATTCAAGAAATTTTTCCAGTATTCTCCTACAGAATCTAACATTTATTTTGACAATGAACGTATTACGCCAGCCGATATTAATACAGAAGAGCTACAAGAAAATATACCTCTAAATATAACAGAATTACAAAAATCATTCGATAATACTCAATCAGTTTAATGAATCTTCCAGAGTCATCTTATAATTACAATAACCCTTCAATGGAGATTGATAGGCTTATGCGAGCTAATAGCAACAAAAATACACAGGCGTTATCTTCATCTTCACAGTATAGTACTTTGGCTGAAAATTTGAATATCAGGGCAACAAGTACTATGTCAAGTTCTATCCAACAAGATGCAGATCATAATACATCCTTCAGATCCGAAGAGCCATCTACAAGTAATCAATCAATTCGTAGTAGAAGACAAATAAGATCTACACGATTATGTTCTTCAGAGTCATCAACAGATAAAGTGTTGGCATATTTGAAAAATCGAACACACAATACACCAAAATATGATGATATCGATTTAATTTGCCTAGGATATGCGAAAAAGATAAAAAATTTTTCGCTGAGTAGGCAAACAACAGTCAAATACGACATGGCTAACTTAATGATGAAACACGAATGTGAGCGTTCTCCATTGAGTGATATTTCCATCAATCAGACTGCTTCAGATTTTTACCGTAATTTTACAAGCGACGATAATGAAGATGACAAATAAAAATCTTACCTTAATGTGATGGCAAGACGTTCTTCTGGTAAAATTGGCCGACGATAATTTGTAAACTCCTTTGTGATATCACCTTTAATCATGTCTTGAAGATTATCAAATAATTCCATGGTCATTCGATAGTATAAGTAAAAGCGTTCTTCATCTTGACGTAGTTTCGGATGTAATGTGTGAAATTCACCTTCAAACTCTCTGGTTGTATTAATATTATGTACACAAATCATTGACTTTTTTCTAAAATTTTAAATTAATTAATAGGTAATATCAGTGAACAAAATATTTTTTACTCCAAATATACTTAAATACCTACATCCTATCCTTTTCGTCGTCTGCAACAATTGCTGCTAGTAAAAGAATTTCGTCTTCAAAATCATCTTCCATATTTAGTTTTGTGACAAAACTAAATAGCAGACGTTACTTCGCCCGGATCAAAGACTAAATAGAATATGGCACGGATGCAGAGTGACTGAACGCGTAGATCGCGTAGTTTGTGTCAGTTGGTGTGTCATTCACATATCTGCGTTCGGGCGGAGTCTCTATTGAATTTTATGATAAAATGGTAGATGTAACCAAAACCTTGTATTTTATGTAAAAATATCAGTGAACAAAATATGTTTTATTCCAAATATACTTAAATACCTTCATTTTATCCCTTTCGACATTTTCAATAAATGCTGCTATACTCTGTAAAATTTAACTTGATCGATGACAGAAGCCACTGCGTTTAAAAAGACAGTTCCTTCTTTTAAAGCATTTATTTTTCATTTCAGACGTTGCTTTTTAAACTAACTAGGGTTGGGCAAATAGCTAAATTGCATTTTTTTTATCGATATATATATAGGTAGATAGAAAATAATTAAAAAATAATTAATTATTATATTGTAAATGTAGTTTAATTACATATGCTGGGGTATATACCCCAGCCGAAAACTAACCGCAAGGGGGTTGATACCGACTGACCGCGACAAGTACCCAGAAAGTAGAGTCCCTGCCCCGGTAACAGGATCAACTCTAGCCGACTCTCGGCCTCTCCGAACCCCGGTTGTTCGGTGAGGCCGATCACTACTACTGTTGTCGGGCACAAGAGTAGTAGAAGTCGATGTCATCATTTTCAGACTCACTATCGCTGGAAGAGTCTCCTATATTAAATATTAATTCATTGTCTCGAAAATTCAAACTTTTACTATACGATCTTTGGTATATATTTTTATCGATTCACTGGATTACGTATGACCTACCAGTTTCAATCTTCAGATTAGCAATAGTATCGAATGGCTATTTTGTTATGTTTTCATTACAACTTAACATGCGTAACACCATCCGCATTAGAATCCTAAATATTTGTAATTAATTTGATGCTTATTTTTTCATGTTATCGAAAAAAATATCGATATTTAGTATCGACAGCATCACATCACTAACAATAAATGTCATAATAGCTGTCATCGATTAAGCTAAATTTTGCGGAATATAGTCATTCGAAATCGTACGCAAAATATACGATCTTTTCTAATGTTATAAACATGAAAAAAAAAACACATTTTGTCGATATAAAAAATCAATGACAACAATCAGTGACTGGAACCTGGTTGGCTCAGCGGTTGCCTTGCCGCGACATCGAGGTTCGTGGGTTCGAGTCGGATTGGACTCGAACCCACGAACCTCGCTGTCGCGGCAAGGCGTTTACCACGATTTTTTTCATTGCATTTTTATCTATAAAAAAAATATATTAAAAAAAAGTAAGATTAAAATTGTTTTATTGAAATTTTAAGTACTATTATGCGTACTATTTTTTTTGTAGATTTATACCCAAAATACGACTTTTTCTAGTATATGGTACGATCCCTTAAAAAATAATATTGTTGGCAACACTATAGATCGCGTGTTTGGTGTGAACGGCTGAGATCGCCACCGCGGCCGCCACCGCCACCGCCACCGCGGCCGCAGATTGATCGCGTTGGTCTGTGCGTACCTTTACTGATCGCCACCGCGGCCGCCACCGCCACCGCGTTGGTTTGGCCGAACCTTTACTTGACTACGCATAGGTTTCTTCAATACTTATTTACGGAAATTTTAACGAAAATCGAAATTCAAATAAAATAATGACAGAGTTTGACGTTTGTAAAAACGTAGTTGCCAGGTGAAATAAATAAATATCTATTTATTTATTTCTTAATTAGGAGAAACCAGAAACTGATCTACATATACCTTATAACTGTCATAGGAAGCCTATGGACTAATAAAAAAAAATCCTACATGTCGAGTTGTCAACATATTCACGCCAGGCACGGATATATTATAGCATAATAAGTCAATCAATAGATGTGAATCCTCTTTTAGTTTGTGTGAAGCACTAGAGTTTTTTACTTGCTGGTTTCTTTTTCTCCGGGGTGTCTCTGAGGGGATCGACTTTACAGGTAATGTTTATGCTCTTAAAAATACCGATCCTTATACCTTTACTTATATGTAACCAATTGGTTACTTACCTTTTATTTACAATAAATATTTAAGGCGTGGATATGGTCGGTAAAGTTGGTCGCCTTGGTGGCTCTCTTGTATGGCAGATAATGATTGACAGGTCAATGGAATCAGCTAAACGTAAAAACCACCTAGTCGAACACTAGTTGGTTATATAGTGTCTGTTCGGTTCGGTAGTATTTTTCATATTAAGATTTCCATTCGCGTTTAAGTTCTAAATCTGATGAAATTGATAAATATTTGTCGTTCTTTTGTTAATGAATAGCTGCCTAACCAAACGCACTCTAAGACCTCATTGTTAAACTTTGTTTTTTTTTGACTATTCATAAATATCTGTAAAGATTTACATGAAATAAATGATTTTGACTTTTGATTGTTGTATTTTGATATCTTGAATGTAATGGGGTTTGGGTAAGTTAGTATGGACCACTGGCATGTTTTTTTTTCTCAGCGGCCACTGAAATAATTACTAGTGTGTAATAGTGCTACTTATGATACATACAACTGTGGAAATACTTTTGTTGTAAGTAAATAGAAATGACTTCATTTTTGATCTCAACTCGAACGAGAACTCACGGTTTCGGAGTCGGTGGTTACCCCCCTGTTTCTTATTATAACATGAGCGTTAGATTGTCAAAGTAACGAATTCCGTTATTAGCGCTCTCTCCTCCAATCAGCGAA
This sequence comes from Monopis laevigella, assembly GCA_947458855.1. Lineage (NCBI taxonomy): Eukaryota > Metazoa > Arthropoda > Insecta > Lepidoptera > Tineidae > Monopis > Monopis laevigella. The sequence goes on from OX381585.1 coordinate 26,339,266, forward strand.
GGTTAAAAAACTACTCTGATTGGAGGAGAGCGCGCTAATGGCGCAAATCGTAATTTTGACAATCTAACGATCCCCTTATAAGAAACAGAATGTAAGGTACTTCGTATAACTAAAACCGATTATATAAAAAAATAATGAAGTCAATTCTATAAAGAAGGCCTCAACAAAATTATTTTATAATATGTCACATAGGGGAAAGGGGGGTAACCCCGGCCGGCGGGTAGCCTCGGCCAGAGCAAATAATCGTACTTCGCTGGACGTGACCTTGAATTTCGTGTGATTTCTGGGTGCGTTCACGAGACATTCTACATATGCCGACAGTTGAAGTCGATTGACCGTTGCGTTCAGACGTAATTCAGTGTATTTTGTTTTGGGTGAACTGGGACCGCGTTACAATAATTATTTCCGAAACCATATTTAATGGTTAAAGGTATGTAATTGTTTATTTTATGTGGTTTACATATTGCAATACTATTCTATTTTGTATATTTCAGTTTCTATTAATGTTTAATTATCTGTTTTTTTAACAGAATGTTTTTTTTGACAAAATTCACGTCGGGTAACCCCGGCCATCAGTTTTGGGGGTAACCCCGGCCACATTCTGATGTCTATTATTCTAAATATATTTAACCTCACAGTCAAAAATCATTTGTTGCAGTGTTACAATGCCGAGATTTAAAAATAGAACTACAAATCGAGGAGACTGGAGTGAAGAAAACATGAAAAACGCAATTCAAGCCGTCCTTGACAAAAAATGTTCTGAGAGAGCTGCCGCAGAACGATACGAAGTTCCACGTACTTCTTTGCAGGATCGTATCAAAGCCATGAAACAAGGTCATGAGATTAACCTCAAGCCAAAATTAGGACGTTTTCAACAAACATTTAAACCTGAGTTTGAATGACAACTTTGTGAGCATGTCATAAATCTAGACAACCGTCTCATACCTTTAACAAGAAGCGAGTTTTTGCGCCTTGCCTTTGATTTGGCAGAAAAAATTAAAATTCCTCACAGGTTTAACAAGGACAAGCGAATGGCTGGAAAGGATTTTTTCTGTGACTTCAAGAAAAGAAATCCAGATATAGCACTAAGAACTCCTGAGGCGACAAGCTTGATGCGTTCTACAGGATTCAATAAACCTCAAGTTGATAGGTTTTATGACCTCCTCTTCAACCTGTATGAACAATTTCAATTTCAAGCTTCTCAAATTTATAATGCTGACGAGACAGGAGTCTCGACTGTCCATAAAAATGATAGAGTTTTGTCAGTGAAAGGTAAAAAGCAGGTTGGGAAACTCACTTCAGCTGAACGGGGACGTAACATCACTGTCATGATTTCTATGAGTGCATCTGGTCACTTTGTGCCCCCTATGTTCATTTTCCCCAGGAAGAAAATGGATAAAAATGGCCGGCTTATGATTGGGGCACCGCCAGAAAGCATTGGTATTGCCTCTGAAAGCGGTTGGATGAATGCAGAGATATTTCTCCAGTGGCTTAAACATTTTAAGAAACATGTCCATCCGTCTGAAGCCCACCCCGTTCTACTAATTTTAGATGGACACAATAGCCACAAAGAGCTGAATGTTATTGAATATGCTAGAGATAATCACATTCATATGCTGAGCACCCCGCCCCACACGACACATAAGCTTCAGCCATTAGATCGTGTGTTTTTCAAGCTTTTTAAACAGGCTTACGGATCAGCAAGTGCATCTTGGATGCGTCAGAATCCTGGTGCTCGACTAACAGATTATGACGTTGCTGGACTGACAAATATAGCGTTTACCAAAGCTGCTAGATTAGAGATAGCCCAAAGTGGTTTTCGTTGCACAGGTATCCAGCCCTTTAATAGAGACGTGTTTTCAGACCTAGACTTTTTAGGTTCTGCTTTAACTGATATACCGATTGAAGATAGATCTAGTCAAACAACAGTACAGGCTCCTAGTCTTGCAGCACAAGAAAATGAACAAGGACCGTCGTCTCTATCTGTGTCGTCAGCAGCCTTCCGACTTCATAGAGCAATAGCAACTACGAACATTGACCCAATAGCTAGCGTTCCAGCTGTGTCTTTAGAAACCTTACAAGAGGCAGGGCCAAGTTCAAGTGTTGATATTGGGAACATTAATGATGTGCTTAAGGTTTTGTCACCTCTACCAGATGCCTCAAAGAAAAGATTGACAGCTAGGAAAAGAAGAACACAAAAAAGCGAGATTTTGACATCTTCGCCTTATAAAAAGGAATTAATGGAGAAAGCTAAAGACACTAAAGGTGTGCTAAAGATAAAAAGAAATATGAAAATGCAGGTGAAAACGAAGAAGGTTGCACCTGATCTACATTCGCAACATCAGGAGACGGAATGCATCATTTGTGGTGAAACATTCGATGAGGATTGGATCCAATGTAAAATATGTCAAGACTGGGCTCACGAAGCATGCGTAGATATAAATCCATCCGATTTGTACTACAACTGTGATGTATGTGTCGCTAAAAAACGATTTGGTCACTAATACGTAGGGTGGCCGGAGCTACCCGCGACCAAAAACATATCAAAATTTGATTAGTATTTGAAGTGGCTTTAATTAGAATTTGATAATATGTTTGTTCAAGTTTTCAATATTTATCGTAAATAAATATAATGTTAATTATTTTTTTGTAATTTTCTTTGTATTCCTCTTAATAAATATAGTCTTAACATCAGGAACAAAATATTGGCCGGGGCTACCCCCCTTTCCTATGAAACATAATATGTTAGCATATTTTATTTGTGTAAATAATAGCACAATTAATACGAAATTGTCAAATTTATTTCATAAAAGACGAACTTACAATATATATTAGATCACAGGTTACCATGGTTACTGAAACAATTTTGTTAAAAGAGCGACATCTTGCCTCTTAAATGTCTTTTATCTCTATCGAATTCTAAGATTTATGGCGCTATAAAGCAAAATACAAGCAAGTTGAGTTGAGAGCTGTGTACTGTTGTTCGGACGGTGACAGCCGTTCTGCTAGGGAAGACCTTTTAGAACTTCCATGGGTGGAGGAAGCACCAGCAGCGCCACGCCGGAGCCCGAGACGCGGACGCGGATACCCGCAACGGGCAGGCACGCGCCGTCACCCGCGACGGGCAGGCGGGCCGCGTCGTCTCGTCTGAAACAATGAAGAAATATTATTTATACTACACCTGCTCGGAAAGTAGGTTCTTACTTGCGTAAGAATAGGTCAGAAAGTACGTCTTTGTAGTCGTACAAATATGCGGGAGGAAAAAGTGTATGAAAATCCATTGTTAACGTGCTTAAGCGGGAGGAAAAAGTATATGAAAATTCATTGTTAACGTGCTAGTTTTTTTTAATTTTTTTTTCTTCAATTCTTCCAAATTAGGAAAGGCAAGGGTTCAAAGCCATACAGCCTAGTTTTTTTTTACAAGTTCGAAATTTTAATCAAAATAAAAGTATTGGTTTATTGGCTGTTTACTTTCTTTGCATTTTTGATTTATTAAGTTTTAACAACTGTAATAATTTTAATATAAACTTTAATTAATAGAGATTTTATTTTTTATTTTCCTCGTAGGTGTAGTATAAAGCACTATGTATCACTCGGCGAGAAAGTGCGATTCCTAACTCGAGCGAATTAAGGCCCTCCGCTTCGCGTCGGGCCTCAAACTTCGCCCTCGTTAGTAATCGGTGACTTTCTCCCCTCGGTGAACAATGTACTATTAATAGTAAACTCAATTTGTAAGCACGTTCAATTTATTCATTTAAAATCCTTTTTGCACAACATTGTACCTAGGCGAGCCTAATGCCTTAGTCAGGACAAAAAAATTAAAAGAGTGCTTCTTTTTGAGTCTAGAAGCAAATTAACTATTTTGACTTTTCTGAAACTGAAAATGCTTGTTACCAACTCGAAATGTCAACCGCAAGTGAGATTCAAGATGGCGGCACCCGCCGCGCTTTTGGTTACAAATTGTAATTTATCTACAAATGGTATAACGTGAATACCTTGGTCTAACGGCCTGTCGTTGGTCTGGGATGCGACCCGTGCCGGTACTTTAGCTACAACCCATATTTAAATGTCTATAGCAGTGCAACGTGGAAGTGCAGCCAGAGTACTAGGTACTTTAATCAAGAAATTTTCTTTGATAGAGATTTTGAAGAAAATGTTATCTTTTCTCTTCTATCTATTTATTATTTCCCTTATCTATTCTATTATTATGTGTTTTTGGTAAACTAGAGCAGTTTTACTAGTTTGGTTCAAATGAAGCGCGGAAGTGAGATGTTCAGGATGGCCGGGAGCACATGTCGTCCTTCAAACATTATCACTCACCTAGTTTACCTACTTTTATTTTATTTATTTATTTAGGAAAACATACAGTAAAATTAACACAAAATATTTAACAAATATTTACAATACATAACCCAGTAAGGTTTTCACAAAAGTTATTTAACAATTATTAAGCCTTGAAAAGATGTAAAATACAAGTAATAAAATGATACTTACCTACTTTATTTAGTAAATGCACTCAATATGTCTTTCTTAAATCTAGATAACGAAGTTGTAAATATATCAAGGTCCTGAAAAGATTTATTATATTCCCGACTGCTCTCGGCTCTATTTATAAAGTTACACATTTGGTAATTAGTTTTACACCCAGGAACATGAAACAAATATATAGAGCGCGTACCAACGGTCTTGCAAGTTAGTCCTATCTTGCTCACAAAATGTTATAAAGTAGAATTTGATCTTTACATATACGTCGATGTTCAAGAGATTGAAGTTTAATGAATTTTCGCTGATTTTTTTCAATTTCATTTACGTGTACTTGATAGTGTAGGGGCACCAGACCGACGATGCATATTCAATGATCGGTCTTACAAGCGAGCTGTATAAAATAATTAATGTCTCAGGCGAGCGAAATTCTTTAGACATTCGCAGTACAAATCCTAAAATGTTGTATGCCCTCGGTACAATATAGTGGAAGTGAGTTCTAAATGAAAAGTCGCTGTCCAAATACACCCCCAGGTCCCTCACCTCAGTCACTCTGCTCAATGAGTTATTAAATAATGTATAATTATATGAGATAGTGTACTTTTTACTTTTTTTATAACTTGACACTTTTTTACATTCAAATAAAATTTGTTACTTATACAGTACTGACATACTCTATGTAAATCATCTTGTAAGTCTTTACAATCTTGTTTCGAATTAATACTTTTAAATATGTTTGTGTATAGTAATATTTTAGAATATTTAATAACACTAGTTACATAATTGATTGAATCAGGCGTTATTTTGCGGAATTCCGTTATTTTATATAATAATATAGATGTAACATTTACTTTATTGCAAATTCTTCCGCTAGTTAAACGACGACTTAAACGACGTGGACATGTTTCGCTTCTCCACGAAGCATCTTCAACTTGATAGCTTTCTTATTGATTTAAATAAAAACATCCAAAAATTCAGTTTAAATTGGAAAAAGAAATTAATAATTCAATCAATTATAAAATATATATATATATATTGTGCATTATATAGCTTTTGTTGATACCCGTTTGTATACCTATTGTAAATAAATAAATAAATAAATTTTCTCGATTTAAAAATTTCAAGATTTGATAATACTCACAAATTTAAAATATATCGTAAACCTACACATACAGATACTACTGTAGTGTAATTAGTATGTAGTAAAAGGATTTAAAACTTAGAATAAAGGCTTGATCCTTTTAAAGAAATGCTAGGATGAAATGTTGTTTTTATGTTGTTAAGTGTTCCATTAACAAAAATGTTGACATACCAACTTAATATGTTTCTTTACCAAACCAAATTGGAATTGTTAATATCAAAATCTAACATTACAGCAATGATTTTGTGTTACTTTTTGACAGATGTCTATATACATCTAGAGGGAAGGTTCCAAAATTCATATATATTATTAACACATGCAATCTCTTGGCAAAAATAAAGAGACGGAGGTACATTATTTGTGTATATCCCTTTTCACTTTTTTAGTGTAAAAATGTAGTAAAGGCCTAATTTTAATTATTTAATAATTAATATAAATAAACTTTTTCTTGTCAAAAAGTAACATCAAAAGGTAGCCTCAGTCTTTTCATATTGACTGCTAAAAAACTAGAATGGTTTAAATGTAAGGATTGGTGGTGCTAGTTTATGATGTTATCCACATTAATAAAGTAGGTAATGCTAATTGGGTTTTTAATCTCTTTTTCACATGACAGATTTATCTAAATTATGTCTGCAATGTTCAAGGACTCAATATGGACGATGGTATTCCTCCAGAGGATTTTTGGTCATACAAACATATGCTATAGTTGTGGTTTTTCAATGTTAAGGTCAAGAAAAGCCTCACATGCTATTTTAGATAACTCAAATGTAAGATATGTATTTTTTGAAAGGATACCAACATACCAGGTATGTAATAACTTAATTAGTACTGTTCGGTTTTGTATTTCCATAGGCTTTTTGTCAGTAAAATAAGAAAACCACTTGATTTTAAATATATATTAATTAATGAAAACACATTTCGTCCGTACTTAGACCGAGAGAATAATAAACAATTGAATATATAAAAAAGTAAAAACATGTGGGTATTATTAAAAAAGGCGCGATCTCAAACATGCCGCCCGACGTTGAAAGCTTCTTTCAAAATGAAATATCGAGGGGGCATATCTTGCTAAAGCTGCGTCGCACGATGCCTGTTGAGGTCCTAATGTCGGCAACTCTCGCCACACCATCGCTTCCAGGAAAGACATCTACGACTCGTCCAAGTTTCCATTTTAGAGGGGGTAAATGGTCATCCTTTATGACCACAAGAGTATCCTTGGCGAGCTGACCATGAGAGCGAGTCCATTTCGTCCGTTGCTGCAACTCCGAGATGTATTCTTTGTACCAACGGTCCCAAAAATGTTGTCGAAGTTGTTCTATTCGTTGGTATCTATCCAATCTACCAGTAGTTTCATTCATCAGACTCGGCGCTGGTGGCGACGTAAATGGTCGTCCAATTAGGAAGTGAGCAGGTGTCAAAGGTAGGATGTCATTCGGATCCGATGAGAGAGGAGTAAGAGGTCGGGAGTTTAGGACAGCTTCTATCTGAAATAAAACAGTGCAAAGCTCCTCGAAAGTGAGATGGCTGTTACCTAAAATCCTGACTAAATGACTTTTAGTAGATTTTACTCTTGCCTCCATTAGGCCTGCAAAATTAGGAGAGTAAGGCGGTACAAAATGAAATCTAATGCAGTCTTTGGCTGCTAATTCACACAGTTCATTTTGATGTGTTTTGAAAAACTGTTTTAACTCATTGTACGCGCCTACAAATTGTGTACCATTGTCTGAAAATATATCAGTAGGTATTCCGCGACGACTAATAAATCTATGCAAAGCAGCTATGTATCCATTTGATGACAGATCACTGACGAGCTCCAAATGTAGAGCTTTAGTGGCAAAACACACAAACACCGCAATATAAGTTTTTATTAAACGACTCCCGCGACCCTTTTTAGATGCAGACATTATAGGACCTGCGTAATCGACACCAACCCTTTGAAATGGGTAGTCACAGTTCAATCTAGCCGCAGGTAAGTTGCCCATTATCGGTGATACTGTAGAACCTCTCATACGAGTGCACACGACGCACTTATGATAACAATTCCTGGCGAGGTTTCGTCCACCGATGGGCCAATAGGTCTGTCTTATAGAATTTAACATAGCGTGAGGGCCAGCATGTAAGAGACGATAATGTTCATGCATAAAAATTAATTTAGTTAAATGATGATTTGAATGTAGTATAATTGGGTGCTTTTTACTATAATTAAATATTGAGTTTTGCAATCTGCCACCAACTCTCATTATGCCATTATTATCAAGAAACACATTAAGTTTATTTAAACATGATTTTTCATTATTTAAATTTGGTTTACCTTGTTTCAGTATTTTATAAATTTCATAGCTTGCAAAACTTTCGCTCTGTGAAATTTTTATTAATAACTTCATTGCATCATTTAATTCATTAGTACATAAGAAACTAATCAATTTATTATTTTTAGTATTAGGTTTAGTGTTAGTTTTAGTGGACTGTATAATATTATTAACGAACTGTAGCACATACGCTGTGATTCGTTGTAAAGTTTTTAATTTAGAATAATTATTTATAGTAATAAAATTTGTTTTAATGTTTTGATTATTATTCAGCGAGATTGCTGCTATTTCATTATTTAAATCATTTAAGTTTTTATTAGAAATAATATTAGGAGGCCAACGTTCTGGTTGCAACTGTAAAAAGCTTGGACCTGACCACCACAGCTGCGATGACAACAGGGAGGCTGCATCGAGACCACGAGATACATAGTCGGCTGGGTTATCGCTTGTAGGTACATGCCGCCACGGTTTCTCATTGGTAATGTCTAAAATATCTGAAACCCGATTTCTTACAAAAACTTTTAATTGTGACGGACACATTTTAAGCCAGCCAAGGACAACTGTGGAATCAGTCCAAAATACACAGTCGTCAGTAGGTATTCTTAAAGCCTGTTGCACCTTTCCATATAATTGCGCTCCGATTAAAGCCGCACACAACTCCAATCTTGGGATGGTGACAGGCTTTAAGGGGGCTACCCGGCTTTTTGATGCCAATAATTTTACTGTAATATTATTATTACAAATAGTGCGAACGTACAAACACGCTCCGTATGCGGTTTGCGACGCGTCAGTGAAGATATGAAATTGAAATATCATAGACTCATTACCTGTGACTTGTCGAGGTATTTTGAGTTGATTAATATAACTTAAACCATTCATAATTTTATTCCATTGGTCGACTGTGTCTTGGGGTAGCGGGTCGTCCCAAGAGACCTTATCTAACCAAAGTTTCTGTAAAAGAATCTTACATTGAACGACACACGGGGAAAGTATTCCCAATGGGTCAAATATTTTGCCTGTAATTGAAAGTATAGATCTTTTAGTAGGAGTTGTAGGTTTAGATTCGCTATTAAAAGAAAAATGCAAAGTATCTGAGGTACTTCGCCATCGTAATCCTAAAGTTTTTGAGTTATCTAGACCGCTTAGGTCTAATTCTGCCGATTCTGATGAGTTATTATAATTATTAATAAGATATGGAATGTTAGACTTCCATTTACGAAGATGCATACCGGCTGTTTTTAGGCAATTATTTACGCCTTCAATTATGTGGTTTGATTCTTCTTCATTGAAGCTGCCAGATATGTAGTCATCAACATAAAAATCATGGGAAATCGTATTAGAGATAACTTTATCATCACACTCACTTGCTAGCTGTTTTAGACATCTCACTGCCAGAAAAGGTGCACTAGCAGTACCGTAAGTAACTGTGTTTAATTGATAGGTGCCGAGGGAGTCACATGGATTGTTTCGCCATATAATATTTTGTAAATGTCTGTCGTTGGGGTGCATTATTACTCTGCGATACATTTTCTCTACGTCACTTGTAAATACAAATTTATACATACGAAAACGCAGCAGAATCGACACCAAATCGTCTTGAATAGTGGGTCCCACTAGCTGAATATCATTGAATGATACTCCAGTACTAGTCGGGGCACTAGCATTAAAGACGACTCGCAGCTTCGACGTCAGGCTACTCTCACGCAGCACGCCGTGATGTGGCATGAAATAATCTTGTGATGAATTATAATTATTAATTTTAGACATATCTCCCAACTGTTCATATTCGTTCATGAATGCAGTGTACATAGATTTTAATTTAGGATTAAGTTGTAACCTACGCTCCATTGACAGGAAACATTGTTTTGCCCGTTCGTACGAGTTACCTAGTTTTTCTGTTGAGTGTTTTAATGGATATTTAACACAAAATCTGCCATCAGCTAAACGTGACGTGTTTCTGACGAAGTGTTCCTCGCAGGCTCGTTCCTCGTCAGTAAAATAAGCTGAGGCAGGTTTTATAGTGGCCTCGTCCAAGTGCCAAAATAACTTTAATTGTTCCGTTATAACATCATTAGACTGTAATAAATTGCATTTATAGTGTTAATATAATTACTGGGACAGTGCCCTAAAACCAGCCATCCTAGCTTGGTTTTTTACATAATAGGTATGTTTCGCCCTAAATCAATCTTGCCGCTGCATAATAAATCCCAGAAAATGTCCGCGCCGAATAATAGGTCGACTGTAGCCGGTACATAAAGTCTGGGTCAGCTAGAACAAGATTGTTTAAATATTTAATAATTTTAAATCAATTTCAAAAGACATGAAATTTTACTGGTAATAGACGGTAACACATAGTATTGTGTTACCATTACCATAAATCATCAGAAATAGATGATATAATAGCATTACATAAATTATTTAATTTAACATGACCATCGTTTATAAATGCCAGTTATGATTTTATCGATAGCTAAGTTTTTTGTACAAACTTTCAGACATAAAACAAGACGTCCTACCGCTCTATCAAGAATGGCAAGAACTAAATGTGAATTATTTTTGTAATCGTAAATACTATGGCTGTCGAAAGTAGTATCTGACCACTGCCATGCTTCCGCGCAGTCAGTGCTTAAGGTTTCTGAGGCATCGGTCGCTGACGTACATGGAATAGAATTGGTATTGACCATGTTCTCTGTAGACTGACTACTGGCTGTAGCAGATGGCCCCCCTAAGTGTAAAATAGTATTATGACGTTTATTACGACAACCGCCGCGCTTACACACCCATGAAAAGTGACCGGGTCTGAGACAGTTTCTACATATTTTATAGTTACACACCTCTTTGAAACGTTGCTCGTTAGTCAATGCCAAGAAGTGTTCACATTCATACAACCAATGACTGCCGTTACATTTTGGGCAAGACAAATTATTATTTTTATTTAAATTGTCATTATTTGTATTTACTACATAGCCTTTTTCGCGCCGTTTTACATTTTGTGACGACACTATATTTGAACGTTGCGATGACGTCGCGCCTACGGTTACGGTTTCTAATATTTCGGATCTCATTCTGAGAAAACAAAGAAAATTATAAAAGTTTACACTATTTAAATTGGGTACATGCTCCTCCCACTTACTGCGAGTAGCATTATCTAACTTTGTAACCGCTATATAAATCAATAATGTTTCCCATTGATTAACGGGTTCCTTAAGAGATTCCAACGCTCTTATGTTACGGCTGAATGTATCAACAATATGACGTAATGACAAAGATGATTCTTTGGAGGCAGATTGCATATTAAAAATATCAGAGATGTGGTTATTTATTAAAAGACGCTTATTATCATATCTCTCGCACAATAAATTCCAAGCTATAATATAATTTTTACTAGAAATTTCTAAAGATTGAATTACTAGCGCCGCAGCGCCCTCTAGTGAGGCACGAAGGTAATGAAACTTATTTACATCATCGATTATGTTATTATTATTAATTAAGCTTTCAAACGTGTCACGAAATTCTAACCAGGAATTGTACGTGCCATTGAATTTAGGTAAATGAATGGTGGGCAACTTACAGTTAACTTGTTGACGTGGCTTACTTCCTATAACTGAACCGGTGTCGCTTGGGTTGTTCTCGCTTTCAGAATCTTTCAGGTATTTTGCCAATAAAGTCTTCGCCTTAGCGATAAATTGATAATAATTCCTTTCGTATTCAGTGCGCTCCAGCATCATAGTTCTGTCATCATCAAATAGGAGTTCAAGCTCCATTTGTATGCTTCCGAAAGTAATAAATTGTTGCTGCAAAGCATCCATTCTAAGTTGAAGTTCATTGACAATAAATCAGATAAATCTGATTGTTCTAAATTTTGTAAAAACCCTGAAAAAGTTGTTAATTGAGATTTTATAATATTGCGTTGTTTAATAAGCTTTTTGATTTCTAATTCAGACATTGTGATTAAAATAGATAGAAAGGATTATTAAAATAAATTAATAGATGTATGTAGGTATACCCTTTGTAAAGTCTTATTTATTATATAAATATGACTAGGAAATGAAATGAAATAATGTCATATTTAATCAAATTTAACTATAAAACAAAACTATTTTAATTTATTTTATAACATATGTATTTTATTTGTAAGAAATAACTAAAACTATTGAGAATGCATGGATGCCCTTTGCCCTTTGTTCATACCGTAGACAATGATAATAGGTAACTATAGTTGTTTAATTCAAGTTGTTATAAAATTGCTTACCGCTTTTGATACACTGTGAAAGTGAAGATAGGTAAATAATGCTATCTGTAGATGAAGTTAGGTTATGTATTAATAAATTTTAAATTAGGTATTAAACTTTTAGACTTATTGTAAATATTATAAACTTAAATAACTATTTGTACAGTTAAATATGTTCAGAAATTAGTATCAAAGATTTAATATTATGTAGCAATTTAGAAAATAATAGGTAATTAGGTAGTTTTGAAAGATAAGTGAAATACTACCAAAAATGTTTTACAATAAATTAATTAGCAGGTAGGTAGGTATAGTTAAGTATCTAAGTATATATTTTATGATAAGAATTCACAAAATTTTCTATATAATAGAAAAAATGCTAATTTTAACTAGGTAAAAATAAGTAAGTAGATTTTATTTCTGTAATTAAGTTTAATGTACTAGTTTTTAACTGTTTATATTTAGCCACCAAATAAGAACTTGCACTGCTTTATTATATGATAAAATATAGTTTAATGAATAGTATGTAATGGAAAAATAAAGGAATGGACTTACATTTTTGTCTCTTTATACTTATTACAAATACATTTCAGCATATTCCTTATCTCACTTGGAATCCTTAGAGTATTTAGCAATCCTTGAATGTATTCATTTATACTATTGATAGGTAATTCTTGAACTTAATGTAGAAAATCGTATGCCATAAGATTGTTGGAACTGTAGGTTGGTTTATGCCACGTTATTATAATAATCTTCTGCCGCATTCCGCTGGTGAATATGAGAATATAAAGTGATAATATTCTTCGGACGACACGGGAAGTTGTTTTAAATATTATAAATTTGATCCATCTTCAAATTTCGTGGCATAATTATCGGTAAAGTAGACGTGTCTTCATTGACCTTTGAACTCCAGTGGCTTTCTTCAAGCGCATATTTATTTTAATATTCGGCACGGAGGTCCATGTTCGGTTTTGTATTTCCATAGGCTTTTTGTCAGTAAAATAAGAAAACCACTTGATTTTAAATATATATTAATTAATGAAAACACATTTCGTCCGTACTTAGACCGAGAGAATAATAAACAATTGAATATATAAAAAAGTAAAAACATGTGGGTATTATTAAAAAAGGCGCGATCTCAAACAAGTACAAGGAGTAAAGACAGTAGAGTTGAAAATGATTTTTGTAGAATTTATTTGTTTAAAAAAAATGTTATTTTTATTTTAGGTGTCATTTTTTACTCATGTGTGTCACAACTGCTGGAGGAGTGCAGCAATAGACAATGACGCTGGCATCATGAGTAAAATGTTTAGGAATGAACAAATGTCCAATGTTATTATATTTTAGGGAAAATGATGTATTCCTTCTTGATAGAGGTTTTAGAGATGTTGTAGAAGAACCGGGAGATCTGGGGCTTAGAACACATATACCTGAATTCTTGCAAGGGGGGTGAATTTCAATTATCATCACAGCAAGCAAATAATTTAAGGTGTGTGACATTGTGTAGATGGGTAGTTGAGGTTGGAATGGGAGATTAAAAAGATACTTTAAATTGTTCAGGCAAGATTTTTTAAATAATGTGCATTTCATGGAGGATTTTAAAATAGCAGGAGCATTATTAAACAAATTCCATCTGGTAATCACAGACTCTCCCGATGCAACATACATGCTAAGTAATAATCTTAATAGAAGGCATGTCATATTTGAACAAATTCATAGTGAATTACCTAATTTGGAAAACTTTCCTCTTCTTGATTTAGTAGAACTACGTAAAATAAGTTTGGGAATTTACCAGATAAAGCAAGCTAGGTCATATTGTGGTGAACATTTGAAAAGACATGGCAGCTTTACACTAGAAGTATCAAATTATTTAGAAAGGTTGAATGCACCTCCTTCAGAATTAAGTGGAGACAATTATTTGTAAAGAGGTCGCATTCATTCTTATGTGTTGGTGAGCAATGACCGAGATGTTGCAATACAGCCCAAGCTATTGTAGGCTGTAACAGTATTGTAGGTATGCGCACGGTGGGTCGCTGTGCACACGTTATGAGCATTTTATGGTTCCTTGGTCATGCTCGTCATGATATAAATTAGATGATACCTCCTGCCCCATTCGATCGTATTTTAGAAAATGAATATGAATGGTAAAATAAAATTATAAATACAATAAAAAAAACTTGTTTTAATTATTATATTACATTTACTGTGCCTACTAGTTTTGTAATAGTGATTGTATTTTTAGGCAAGTATCCATTAAAGTGAATGTTTAATGTTGGTTGAGTAGAGACAAAATGTTACGCTTTTAGTACACCGACGTGTTCGTAGGCGGCAGCGAAATAGAGAAAAAACTGTGTTTCGCTATTTCGCTATATGCTATGTCTCATTACATAGACGCAGACGTTTCGCTAGTAGTGTTTCTCATCGCAAGGCGGCACAATGCGTTCTGTCGGGACGGACAGATTTTCGCATAATGGAAGCCAAAATATTGAAATATTGTTGAATTTAATTCGAAACTATCCCGAATTATATGCAGTTTAACGCGTAGATTACAAAATAGCGTATAAAAAAGAGGTGGCACGGAGACAAATTCAAGAAAGTTTGTTTTATGCGCCCCGATTCAGCGCTTTATCTTTAATTCCGAAATCAGCAACAATAACTCTTCCTTTTAAAGCGATGAGAAGCGAGAACAAGAATCGTCCAACACCGCTCGGTAATTATTATTTTGGTTCTTTTAATAAAAAAGTGTTAAGGAAAGGTAATAACTTAACACGATAATTATCAAAAAGCAGCTGTTGTCGTATCTTCATAATACGCTAGTTAAAACTTCGCTTTTCAACCACCAAAAATCCGCTATAAGCCCATACTACGTTTAATACAATAATAAGTATTAATTTTCTTTACACATCTATGTGATCTTTGCTTCCCGACTTTAAAAATATTGACCGCCATTAAAAGTTTCTTTTTTAAAGATAATTCGGCTTGGATTCCTTTTAAAACAGGCCGCCGCTCGATAGTTTAAGGCTGTATTCTGAAAATCTAGAACTACAAAACTAAAAATGTTTGTTAAAAAAATTTACTCGATACTCACAGACAACTATTATTATGCAAATAGTAACTCTTTAACTTGAAATGTATGAAGAGATTAATATAGTCTCCTATATATTATTTCAATAAAAAATGTATTTATATTTTCCAAAACATGAAAATTTTGTACTTTTTAACATCTCTGCAAGCGACAAAACTACAACAATTTATAGTGGTAAAAAAATAAATATCAATAGTTTATTATGTATTCTAAAAAAGTATAGAGAGATTTTTGCAAGTTTAATAGAAAATTATTAATTAAATAATTACAAAAACTTGACAGACAGAAATCTTCATACAAAATCCATGACAGGCCGTCATTGTGCGGGCGATCCCGTCTGTGAAAGGTGGCTCCGCGTCGCTTTTCTCTATTTCACTATCGAAACACTAAATATTCACTGTTGGGAATTTTATAAGACAAGTACATATTTATTTTGATTATATTCTATGTTTTTACACCTTTTAACACGATTAACTACAGATTCAGCTAAAATAAATATGCAATTTTCACCAACTGTCACTGTCAGTATAACCTTACAAAAAAAAAAGACAGACTATCCGATGTAACTAAAACTACGCAACAGCTATTTAATTTGGTCGCTTTTATATTTTGAATAAAATGTATCGTCGGGCGCACATTATTTTACAATTTTTAAACATATTTTACCTATTTATTTTAAATGTTATTTTTTTAAGAAAGTTTTTTTTATATATGTCCAAAGCAAAGCTCAATAGGGTTCCATCCATTATCCAAAAAAATATTTTTATAAATGGCAGAGTAGTTCAACAATTTTATTATCTACATAACATTTAAATACTAACATAGTAATGTATTGTCTTATTTTATAATCATTAATATTATTACAAAATCAAAGTGTTTTATTATTTTAGGATGTGTGACTGTTTGTATCTAACTCATGACAAACATACAATATTTATGAATAGGGACCAATACGATGTAATTTCTATAGAATTAGACCGATTTACTATGGCCGGCCAAATGATGCTGTTACCAAATGGGCGACGATAAAAAAGAACAATACGAAATAATAATAAATAATTTCTAGTATAGAATAATTCGAACTATGTTTTAGAAACTGGCGGTGGACAATTTCTAAAACATTGTTTGAATTATTTCACCCTAAGTATAAAACTAAAATACATATTGAAGATATTACGCTAAAAAATAATTATTATCATTCCACATGATTGTGCCAAGTCTCTGAGTTTTCAACAAATTTACTGCTACTGCGTTTTATAACTACCTACACCATGAAAGGAGACTACCGCCTCGATAATCGAAAAAATCCACGCCTAATCTAAATCATAACTAGCCATCGTTCTCTATAATCAATCTATATTTTTTGACGGATAATAAACATGGTAACTACTAAAGTACGGATAGTTTATATGATATTTGTCGGTAAATGTAAATAATCATTTTTCAGGTATTTATTGGTGAGACCACCTACTAAGTATGACAATACTTCTATTAGACCGAGAGCTCGTGTCCAATACAACTATAATAATAGTAACCAATATTTATTTTTAAATAGTGACAGCTGCTTTTATAAAATAATATTGAATTTTTACAATATTTAAATAAAAAACATTTTCCAACGCTGAAAAGATTTTAATATTTATTTTTTACAATTTTATACATATACCAGCGGCCACATTCTGTTTCTTATAACGCGAACGTCAGATTGTCAAAATAACAAATTCCGCTATTAGCGCGTTCTCCTCCAATCAGAGTATTTCTGATTGCAGGAGAGCGCGCTAAGAACAGAAATCGTTATTTTGATCTTGTAACGTGAGCGTTAGACGTTACAAGAAACATAATAAGTAATTAAAGTTTATAAGAATTATTGATGAAAGTGTGTATGGGTGTAATATGTGTAGTGCACGTCTGTGTGTGTTGTGTGTATGATGCGTGTGTGTAATGTATAAAGAGTATATTTTTGTAGGCTATGGTGTAACAGTAAGGTCAATTTTATGATAATATATTATGTTATGTCAAAAAAACGATAGACTAATTATTGAGAATGGACATAGGTATAATATCTAGGTGATCAAAACCGGTAAACAGAAGATATTTTGTAAAATGAAAGAACGTGGTACTTAACTTGCATAATTTAGTACATGCTGATTTTAAATGTCAATTTTCGTTTTATATTTTCCTACGTATCTTTTTATATTTAAGCCTTATGAGTGTTAATTAGAGACCAGTTCAAAACAAACGGACAGATAATTGATATATATAATGTAGAGATTATGGTTGCTTTTAATACCCTGAGTCTAGGTACCCTGAGTCCCTGTAGAAGTTATGTATATATATATTTAAATGTATGTGTTTCTAAGTTATTTTACTATAAAAAACTTATTTATTTAAAATAACATATTTTACATAAAATTATTCCAATTAGGTAACTCCGGAATATTTTTAAGGTACGCACAGACCAACGCGATCAATCTGCGGCCGCGGTGGCGGTGGCGGCCGCGGTGGCGATCACAGCCGTTCACACCAAACACGCGATCTATAGTGTTGCCAACAACATTATTTTTTTAAGGGATCGTACCATACACTAGAATAAATCGTATTTTGGGTATAAATCTACAAAAAAAAATTAGTACGCATTAAAATTTCAATAAAACAATTTTAATCTTACTTTTTTTTAAAGATAAAAATGCAATGAAAAAAATCCTGGTGTGTTGGACATGAACCCACGAACCTCGCTGTCGCGGCAAGGCGCTCAACCGCTGAGCCAACCAGGTGGGCAAATCTCGCGCTTTCGACATTCATCTCGATTCGATATTTTTGAACGAAAAATGGCAAATTATGTCATTTTTCATTCAAAAATATCAAACATTAAACAAAATAAATAAAGAATATTAATTAATTAATAATAAATATTTAAATATTGAACGAAAAATGACATAATCGAGATGAATGTCGAAAGCGCGAGAATTGCCCACCAGGTTCCAGTCACCCCTCACGAATTTTGTCATTGCTTGTTATCTACTTATACACAGACGCACTCTATTAGCTTTCTTATATTAACTCTATACAAGTGAAGTTAGAAATCCTAGTTTCTAATACTAGATGGCAGAGGAATCTGTTTTTATTTTTACTTTTTTCAGTATTTTATTTTTATACATTTTTATAAATTCCTTATTAGGATACAAAACCACTAAGAAAAACCACCAGCCACTAAAACAATTTCCCCGCTAAAAGACTGGTCTAATCAACCAATTTTAGTGGAAAATCTATTAAGTTGGCAACATTGGCGACCGCAAGTGATCGCGCGTGCAGACTCTGTACGGATCGCGCGGGCGGCCGCAGAACGCGTTTGGTTTGAACCCGTCGATACAAGTACTACTACAGTAACTGATCGCCACCGCGGCCGCCACCGCCACCGCCACCGCCACCGCCACCGCGTTGGTTTGGCCGTACCTTTAATGTAGATAGATGGGTAAGTAGATTAAAGTGACGCAGACCCCAATCCTTAGTAATGTCAATTCATATGACAGCATTTTTTTAAACAAATACTTAGACTGGCTGAATTGGTTCAAAAAAAAAAGTTTTGTTTAATATAAATTCTTAGTTTATTACAAAGCGGAGTCTAGTAATAGTCACTCTTACCAATGCCTTATAATAAATTTAAACTGTTAAAATTAATACATATTAATAAAATATACCGGTAATATCACACTTTGTATGCATGTCTGGAAATTATAGTAATACATCAATTTTATTGAAACATTAAATCCCCGCATATAAAATTACATTTTTTGACTATTTCGACAATACATTACTTAAAATAAAATAGTAAGATTTCTAAAATAATAAACTGTCACATTCCATACAATGAAATTTCAACAGAGTGACTTTTGGGCTCAACTGTCCACAGTTAGAATAAATTGAAGAAATAATCTCAAACATTTTTGAGTGAAATCTGACAGAAGGTGATGACGTCACATATACGAATTCCCCCTTAAGGCTGTATTCTGAAAATCTAGAACTACAAAACTAAAAATGTTTGTTAAAGAAATTTACTCGATACTCACAGACAACTATTATTATGCAAATAGTAACTCTTTAACTTGAAATGTATGAAGAGATTAATATAGTCTTCCATATATTATTTCAATAAAAAATGTATTTATATTTTCCAAAACATGAAAATTTTGTACTTTTTAACATCGCCGCAAGCGACAAAACTACAACAATTTATAGTGGTAAAAAAATTGATATCAATAGTTTATTATGTATTCTAAAAATGTATGGAGAGATTTTTGCAAGTTTAATAGAAAATTATTAATTAAATAATTACAAAAACTTGCCAGACAGAAATCTTCATACAAAATCCATGACAGGCCGTCATTGTGCGGGCGATCCCGTCTGTGAAAGGTGGCTCCGCGTCGCTTTTTTCTATTTCACTATCGGAACACTAAATATTCACTGTTGGGTATTTTATAAGACAAGTACATATTTATTTTGATTATATTCTATGTTTTTACACCTTTTAACACGATTAACTACAGATTCAGCTAAAATAAATATGCAATTTTCACCAACTGTCACTGTCAGTATAACCTTACAAAAAAAAAAGACAGACTGTCCGATGTAACTAAAATTACGCAACAGCTATTTATTTTGGTCGCTTTTATATTTTTAATAAAATGTATCGTCGGGCGCACATTATTTTACAATTTTTAAACTTATTTTACCTATTTATTTTAATTGTTTTTTTTTTTTTTTTTTTATATATGTCCAAAGCAAAGCTCAATAGGGTTCCATCCATTATCCAAAACTTTATTTTTATAAATGGCAGAGTAGTTCAACAATTTTATTATCTACCTAACATTTAAATACTAACATAATAATGTATTATCATATTTTATCATCATTAATATTATTACAAAATCAAAGTTTTTTTTATTATAGCATGTGTGACTGTTTGTATCTAACTCATGACAAACATACAATATTTATGAATAGGGACCAATACGATGTCATTTCTATAGAATTAGACCGATTTTATGGATTCATTTGGCCAATGATGCTGTTACCAAATAGGCGGCGATAAAAGAGAACAATACGAAAAAATAATAAATAATTTCTAGCATAGAATAATTCGAACTGTGTTTTTAGAAACTGGCGTGGGCAATTTCTAGAACATTGTTTGATTTATTTTACGCTAAGTATAAAACTAAAATACATATTGAAAATATTAGGCTAAAAAATAATTATTATTATTCCACATGATTGGTGGAATGCCAGGTCTCTGAGTTTTCAACAAATTAACTGCTACTGCGTTTTATACTACCCACACCATGAAAGGAGACTACCGTCTCGATAATCGAAAAATTCCACGCCTGATCCAAATCATATCTAGCGACCGTTCTCTATAATCAATATATATTTTTTGACGGATAATAAACGGATAGTTTATATGATATTTGTCTGTAAATGTAAATAATCATTTTTCATGTATTTATTGGTGGGTATTGTCATACTTATTAGGTGGTCTCACACCTACTAAGTATGACAATACTTCTGTTAGACCGAGAGCTCGTGTCCAATACAACTATAATAGTAACCAATATTTATTTTTTAAATAGTGACAGCTGCTTTTATAAAATAATATTGCATTTTTACAATATTTAAATAAAAAACATTTTCCAACGCTGAAAAGATTTTTTTATTATTTTTTTACAATTTTATACATATACATACACACCATAGTACTCTTCATACATTACACACACGCACCATACTATACACACAGACGTGCACTACACATATTACACCCAAACACATTCAGTTTTATCAATAATTCTTATAAACTTTAATTACTTACCTACCAGCGGCCACATTCTGTTTCTTATAACGCGAACGTCAGATTGTCAAAATAACAAATTCCGCTATTAGCGCGTTCTCCTCCAATCAGAGTAGTTGTTAACCTTTTCTGATTGGAGGAGAGCGCGCTAATAACAGAAATCGTTATTTTGACAATCTAACGCTCACGTTATAAGAAACAGAATATGGCCGCTGGTAGGTAAGTAATTAAAGTTTATAAGAATTATTGATAAAACTGAATGTGTTTGGGTGTAATATGTGTAGTGCACGTCTGTGTGTATAGTATGGTGCGTGTGTGTAATGTATGAAGAGTACTATGGTGTGTTACACCATAGTACTCTTCATACATTACACAAAGGTCAATTTTATGATAATATATTATGTTATGTCAAAAAATGATAGACTAATTATTGAGAATGGACATAGGTATAATATCTAGGTGATCAAAACTGGTAAATCGAAGATATTTTGTAAAATGAAAGAACGTGATACTTAACTTGCATAATTTAGTACGTGCAGATTTTAAATGTCAATAATTGTTTCATATTTTCTTACGTATCTTTTTATATTTAAGCTTTATGAGTGTTAATTAGAGACAAGTTCAAAACAAACGGACAGATAATTGATATATATATAATGTAGAGATTATGATTGCTTTGAATACCCTGAGTCTCGGTACCCTGAGGCCGTGTACCATGAAGTTATGTATATAAATTTAAATGTATGTGTATCTAAGTTATTTAACTATAAAAAAAATAATTTATTTAAAATAAAATATTTTACATAAAATTATTCCAATTAGTTTATTACGGAGCGGAGTCTAGTAATAGTCACTCTTACCAATGCCTTATAATAAATTTAAACTGTTAAAATTAATATATATTAATAAAATGTACCGGTAATATCACACTTTGTACGCTTATCTGGAAATTATAGTAATACATCAATTTTATTGAAACATTAAATCCTCGCATATAAAATTACATTTCTTGACTATTTCGACAATACATTACTTAAAATAAAATAGTAAGATTTCTAAAAGTAGATATCTTAAATAATAAACTGTAACACTCCATACAATGAAATTTCAACAGAGTGACTTTTGGGCTCAACTGTCCATAGTTAGAATAAATTGAAGAAATAATCTCAAACATTTTTGAGTGAAATCTGACAGAAGGTGATGACGTCACATATACGAATTCCCCCTTAATTGTTTTCTCTGAAACGCACCTGTCGAATTTCGTATAATTTTCAAAAAGTGAAGATATTAAATAACTTAATATTTGTGTAAAGTTTTCTTTGCGGGGAGATGAAGAACTACTGAGAAATTCATGGGCCTCCCATACAAAAACGGTTGATCTCATTTAAAGAATAAATTTACAAGAACTTTGTATTAATTATTATAAAATACTTTAAATCACCTATATATGAATATATTTTATTTATTTATTACAATACAATTTTACAATATTCAGCCATCTCCCAAACTAAGCTTATCACTTGTATCTCAGGAGCTGGGTTCACTTCCTCGTACCTACTTACTCCAATTAAATATAGCTATAATCTAAACAAAAAAAACAATAAAATATCTCACAGTTATCAACTACCTATATAATAAAAAAGTTAACACATTGCAAATTCACGGCTTATCAGTAGATGGATTGGCGCTAGTAACCGGTTAGTATTGTTCCAGCTACAATGGAATTAATGAATGAGGCATGCTGTGAGCTATACAGTACGTTACAAAATTACTAAATAATACTCTTTACACATTGACTAGTATTACAAAGGACAGATATATTATTAAATTAAAACATTTGCGTATGATATATTATATGATAGAATAACATACATATATGTAGGTATATGTACACACACATATACCATGATTTTATTCCATATTTATTACAATTTTATTAGCTATATTAGTAAGTAGGCTTAACCTGTAATTTAGTTTTAAGGTTGCAATAGTAATACATAATTAGCTTGAATTAGTATGTATATATACATGGTGAATTTGAATGGGTGTACTTTGGGCTAATATGATGTTCTACTGATTAATACGAACAACTTTTCCCATGGAACCATGTGTCGCAAATGAAAAAAAAAATTGCCTTCTCCATACAAACTAGTAAAGTTAAAATGACCAATTTGTATGGGGAGGCCATATTTTTTTTTCATTTGCGACACATGGTTCCATGGGAAAAGTTATTCGTATTGACCAGTAGAACATCATATTAGCCCAAAGTACACCCATTCAAATTCACCCTGTATAATAGGTACATTAATTAGATATAAGTGCGATATGTATATGCATATTAATTGGAGCACTTTATATATAATAATTATATTATATATAAGTAACTTTAATATTATTTATTGTTATTATGTAACTGCATATGTATGTCTGTTTGTGTGTGTGTGTTTGTAAGTAAGTATGTGTGTGTGTGTGTATGTTTGTAAGTGCGGCAGCGTGGGGGTATGTATGTGTATATATGTTAGTGGTTGGTAAGTTTCTATTTTACTACTTTTAACATATCTTCTGTGTCACTATATGAATATTTCTTTAAAAGTTTGATTAATACTTTTTTGCATTTTATTTTTGTCATAGTGTATGTTTTTATTTAATTTATTATATAAATATACACTTAAGAACGGAAAGAATTTACGTATAAACGAAGTTTTAATAGTTTTACGATATGGAAAAATTAAGGGGTTCCGATTTACAGTCAATGAAGGGTCATATACTAGCTGAGTGTGCTTCTTGAGGATAATATTTAATACAAACATCTGGCGAACATTGAGAACTTCACATTCTTTGTAAAGTTTAAGAGTAGGGTATCTAATAGGAAGATTTTTACTAACCTTTAGGACCGCTCGAACAGCTCTTTCCAGTGGTAGCATAGTTGTTAAGTTACTACCACCCCACACAGTAATGCCATAGGTTACCAAAGATTGGCATAAAGCATAATATATTGATTTTGTTAATTTTGGTTCTGATATCTCACGTAAATTTCTAAATATATATATATAAGTTTTCTAATTCTTTTTTTTAATGTCTCTATATGTTTGTTAAATTTTAAATGTTGATCTAAATGGATGCCCAAATATTTGGTAGAATCTGATCTAATAAGTGGGGTGCAGGAACATGAGTTTTTACCGCGATCACAATTATGTGCCGTAATTTTATAGATATTATTTGATGGCTGGGTATTGTTTCTTATTGTAAAGGATAAATAGATTGTTTTTTTTGCATTTAATGTTAACAAATTCTCACTTAACCAGGTTGTAGTGACATCGAAACCTGCCTGTGCCACATCAAAGACCTCTGTCCATGTTTTTGCTCTAAAGCATAATGCTGTGTCATCTGCAAAAGACACAATTTTACCTTGCTTAAGAGACAACCGACAGAGGTCGTTGATGTAGACTAGGAAGAGAGTTGGACCCAGTATACTTCCTTGGGGGATTCCATAGTGTACCAGGATGTCTGTGCTAGTATACTCATGAATTTTTACACATTGTATGCGATCCGATAAGTAATCCCTCATCAGTTTTAGCTGTAAACCTCTAACCCCAAGTTTTTCCAGCTTATTCAACAGAAGGGGGACGGAAACTGTGTCAAAGGCTTTTGCTAAATCAAGAAAAATTGCAACGCACTTGTTACCATTGTCTAAGTTATCAACAATAAAGTTAGATAAATCATGTATAGCGTCTGGAGTAGATCTGCCACTTCGGAAACCATGTTGCTGATTTGATAGTAGGTTTAATCTCTCTAAGTATTTAATTAGTCTAGTATTAATAATGCGTTCCAAAATTTTTGACATAGATGTTAAAATAGAAATAGGCCTGTAGTTATCGACACAGGCCTATTTCTATTCCGGTGTGTACCAATGAGTTTTTAATCTAAAAATTTATGTACATTTGTTTGACAACACCACTATAGTGCCTCGGAGAGCACGTTAAGCTGTCGGTCCCGGTTTCACTATACCAACTTGTGAAACTGTTTATAGATGGGTTATTGAGTCTACTCAAAACATCGCGTCGAGCTAGCCACTTGTTTGGTGTAGATTCATACCATCGGCTACGACGAGGTGGGATTAAAAACCCCTCCGCTGGGTACCCTGGGGCCGTCTAGGCGGTCTCGGGCGCCGTAAGGCACCCGTGATGATATATATATATATATATAGTTATCGACACAGCCTCCATCGCCCCCCTTAAAAATGGGTCGTATGATAGACTTTTTAAATGCTCTAGGAAAGACACCTGAGGATAAAGACAAATTGCAGATATGTGTAATTGGCTGGACTAATTCGTTCTTATATAATTTTATTATATTAGTGGAAATGCCATCGTATCCCACAGCACACTCTTTTTTGAGTGAAGCGATTATATTTTGAACTTCCTCTAAGTCGGTATCTTCCAGTACGAATGAATTTAACATTGTATCTTTTGTCAATAAATTTGAAAAGTCAATATTGGTACATTTCTTTCTAACTTTCTCTGCTAAGTTTTTACCCACATTTGCAAAGAAGTAATTTGCTTTGTTCACTGAGAGAGATGGGCTTTCCGCGGATGCTAGCAAGTTAATAGATTCCATATTTTTTTACTATCAGTTCCTGCTTTTCTTAACTCTTCTCGATCATATTCCCTCTTAAGTTTCTTGAGTAATTTATTGCAAAAGTTTCTATATCTAATATATATTAACTTACATTGACTATCATTTGGCGAAGATTTAACATTATTATGTAGTTTATCTCTTTGTCGTATACAACGTAAAAGCCCCGGTGTCATCCAGGGCTTTAATATTATGTTTTTCTTGTTGGCCTTATAGTATGTCTTATTATTATTAATGGCTTCTTGAATTAACTTGATGAATATGTCTGTAGCTAAATTAGCATCTGTCGTATCATATATATCTGTGAAGTCTAAGGATTTTATAGAGTTACCCAAACCGATGTAGTTTATTTTAGTTTTAGTGAAGTTACTGTTATATGTTTTTTTTTGTTCTAATTTTAGTGATAATAATACCGATTCATGATCTGTTATCGAAGAAGTTAATACAAGGGTTTTGGCAGGACACTTAGTTTTAAGCATGACATGATCCAGGCAACTATTATGTCTTGTAGGTAATTGGTGTGCTGGTAATAGGCCATGATACGTAATTAGTTCTAAGTATTGTGAAGTGGAATTATTATTATTTATTATGTCTATATTAATATCACCTATGACTGTCACGTGTTTATGTTTTGGCAATTTTTTTAGAACTACATCTGGATGATCACAGAAATCATCTACATTATTATTATTTGATGGCGACCTGTATATAGCTACAACAGCCAAGTTATTGTTAACTTTAATAAGTAAACAGTTTGCATTGGGTATGTAAGGTTCTTCAATGATGATATTTAGGTTACTTTTTGCATACACAACAATGCCATCATTTTGGTTGTATGTGTGTTCTGAAGAATGGTAGTCATATCCAGGTAAATGAGGGATAACTGGACAACAGGATAACCAACATTCAGTTAAAACTATAATGTCACATTGCAGTTTTAATCGTTTTAATAAGGTGAGGAGGCTAAGGAAATTTCTATTTATGCTCCTAATATTCTGTGTAATAATATTAATAGTGGATTTATGATCCGGAATAAGGAGACAGCAATCGTCTGGCGAACAAATAACTGATTCCGATACAGTGATACTGTCGATGTCTTGAGTTATTGTGTCAAACCTGCCTTCTTTTATAAATAAGAATCATATTATTGTCTGTCATTAATATTTCAAGGAGTTTTATAAGACTATGGTACTGAATTTGCTTTAATATATGTATATAGTATGTTATTTTAATATAGACAAAATGTAATTGCATATTAATTGATAATAATTTATTGCCAAAATAGTTTAATTTTTTCTACCACGGGTTTATTAGTTTCAGATTTCGAGTTCACTCGAAACACATCTCGAATATCTGACCTTTGTATAGAGGTAATTAAAATCTTGCCTGTTTCAACAACAATATTCGATAGCTTTTCTTTATTTTCTTTTTGTTGCACTGGAATATTTTTAATTTCAATACAAGTGGCACGTCTGTTCCCTTCAATCATGTCCAATTTAGACTCGAGTAGTTTTATGATCTTTTGGTCATTACGTTGAGCTTCTTCTAGGTAGTTAATTTTTTTTAAGGCATCGTCATATTGTTTGCTTAAATACTCGATTGAATTTTGTATATTACTATAGTTTTCTTTGTTTTGATCTTTGATTTCAGTCATTGTAGATAAAAGTGTTGAATATTTAATTTCTTGTTGAGCTGCCCACTTGTTAAACATATCTGTGATAGCATCACCTGTATATTTTCAATATCGTCGCGCTTCCTTCGCTTTATGTTGCGTGTGGATAAAATGCCTATTTCAGTTTCGGTTACAAGGGCTATGTTTGAATCTGAACGGTATACTTTCGTTCGCTCACCAGTGTCTAGCTTGGTTGGTGGACGCTTTATCATTTTTATTTTTATGAAACTTTTAGAAATCAGATCAAAGTCAGCAGTCACCAATACGTAATTAGTATTTCTAATGAAATACAAACTTTACAAACAGCCTGTATGTGAGTGTACCAGGAGCACAGCCGTAACAGATGGTATAATGTTGCGACCTTCATTCATTAGTTCAATGCTTAAAACTCATAGTTTAACGCGGTAATTTTAAATTAGCCAATTAGAAGTGTCCACGCACCTGATTTGTACAGCTTTATTCCGTCACAACAACTGGTTTTACTACGCCCTCCCGAGAGTACTTTCGAGTAGTGGATATCTCTTATACTTTCTGTTGTCCTATTATTTTTAGTTACTTTATTAAGTGGTAAGCATATACGTGGTGGCCTAGTTGGTTAGACCTTGGACTTAAAAACGCTTAGGTCCCTGGTTCGAATCCCGGTGTGTACCAATGAGTTTTTAATCTAAAAATTTATGTACATTTGTTTGACAACACCACTATAGTGCCTCGGAGAGCACGTTAAGCTGTCGGTCCCGGTTTCACTATACCAACTTGTGAAACTGTTTATAGATGGGTTATTGAGTCTACTCAAAACATCGCGACGAGCTAGCCACTTGTTCGGTGTAGACTCATACCATCGGCTACAAAGAGGTGGGATTAAAACCCCTCCGCTGGGTACCCTGGGGCCGTCTAGGCGGTCTCGGGCGCCGTAAAGCACCCGTGATGATATATATATTTATACTTTATTAAGTATGTTTTAACTTTAGATTATTGTTTAATCCAAATTCACGTCTACTTTCAATCGCAGTCCGAGGCGGAATTCTTTAATTATTTATCTTAAATGTGAACCGTATATGAAACAACTAATAAAAAATTAGTAACTATTTATATGGGTATTTGTTTTCGTTTATTTTACTGCCTCTATTTCTGTTTACTGACAAATTTATAGTATAGGGCCTAATTCTACTTAAAATTAATGATTAATACTTTTTTTTGTTCATGGAAGTCAAAATTTAACTTTTTTTTCTCCCATACAAAATGTGTCAAATTTTGCCTTTGATATGCAGTTAATATTGAAACATCTAACAATAGATTTTTTTACCCTAAATATGAACTAAACTTTTTACTTCAATTCTTATATGTAAAATAATGTTATGTTACAAAAGTATTTCAAAGGTGTAAAAGTGACTGTTATCGTATAGGTAGGTATATGTGACTGTTATCGTATAGGTAGGTATATGTGACTGTTATCGTATAGGTAGGTATATGTGACTGTTGTCGTATAGGTAGGTATATGTGACTGTTGTCGTATAGGTAGGTATATGTGACTGTTATCGTATAGGTGGGTATATGTGACTGTTATCGTATAGGTAGGTATATGTGACTGTTATCGTATAGGTAGGCATATGTGACTGTTTTGGTATAGGTAGGTATATGTGACTGTTTTCGTATAGGTAGGTATATTTATTTTATTTTATTTATAAAGCACACAAAACAAATAACAATCAAATACAGTTTGTTTACATAGTAAAGATAGCTTAGCCTAAATTGTCATCCAAAACATGTGTACATAGCATGATCGACGTGTATACATAATTAATTATTTCAACAAATATTTCCCTATCTCTTTAGCTTTTCTGTTTTTTTTTTTATATGTGACTGTTATCGTATAGGTAGACATATGTGACTGTTATCGTATAGGTAGATATATGTGACTGTTGTCGTATAGGTAGGTATATGTGACTGTTATCGAATAGGTAGGTATATGTGACTGTTGTCGTATAGGTAGGTATATGTGACTGTTATCGTATAGGTAGG
Source organism: Monopis laevigella (assembly GCA_947458855.1). NCBI lineage: Eukaryota > Metazoa > Arthropoda > Insecta > Lepidoptera > Tineidae > Monopis > Monopis laevigella. The sequence goes on from OX381585.1 coordinate 26,368,679, forward strand.
TATATGTGACTGTTATCTTATAAGTAGGTATATGTGACTGTTATCGTATAGGTAGGTATATGTGACTGTTGTCGTATAGGTAGTATATGTGACTGTTGTCGTATAGGTAGGTATATGTGACTGTTATCGTATAGGTAGGTATATGTGACTGTTGTCGTATAGGTAGGTATATGTGACTGTTGTCGTATAGGTAGGTATATGTGACTGTTGTCGTATAGGTGGGTATATGTGACTGTTATCTTATAGGTAGGTATATGTGACTTTTATCGTATAGGTAGGTATATGTGACTGTTATCTTATAGGTAGGTATATATGACTGTTATCGTATAGGTAGGTATATGTGACTGTTATCGTATAGGTAGGTATATGTGACTGTTATCGTATAGGTAGGTATATGTGACTGTTATCGTATAGGTAGGTATATGTGACTGTTGTCGTATAGGTGGGTATATGTGACTGTTATCTTATAGGTAGGTATATGTGACTGTTATCGTATAGGTAGGTATATGTGACTGTTATCGTATAGGTAGGTATATGTGACTGTTATCGTATAGGTAGGTATATGTGACTGTTGTCGTATAGGTAGGTATATGTTACTGTTATCGTATAGGTAGGTATATGTGACTGTTGTCGTATAGGTAGTAGGGCTTTCGAATACCGGATTTTTTCAATACCGGTATAAATACCGAATATTTTTTCTCAATACCGGGATACCGGTATTGAAATAAATTACGATTTTTTTTTTAGATTTGTCTTTCGTTTTGGAATTAGGTATTTCTGTAGAAGAAATTTTCTCGACTAAATGAAAAAATCAAGTTTTTTATTTAAAAACAACATTTATTTATATTAAAATAATATTACGTGTCAGTCAGGTCAGTCTTTTATTTATAAGATAATTCGTGTTATACAAATGATGACCAAAATTCCGGCAATAACCAGTTTAATCTGTTGTCACTTGACGATGAAGCTCTACTTACAGTTCTATTGGAACCGCCGTTTCTTAAGTGGGAGACCTTCTCTATAACTTCGTTAGGCCGACCACGTCTCGTTACCACCGCCCATACAGATTCAAAAACCGTTAAATGACCTAGTCATGAATATTACAATATAATAATAGAATTAATATTAATATCGCTAAATGCGCTCAAATGATATTCTCTCCGAACAGGAATATTATCAAACACGATTACAACATTGGTGGATCTATTATTGATAAAGTCGATGTAATGCGCGACTTGGGCGTACATTCTCTCGTACATTATCATCGACTCTAAATTGATTTTTGATCAACACATTGATGCTATTACGAACAAGGCTTACAAGAATCGGGCTTTGTACTGAGTTTGTAAGGGGTTCAGCGATATTCACCGTCTTAAATTAGTGCATTATGTGTACGTACAAGGTGTCCTCGAATATGCGAGTGTGATTTACTCACCTCGGTACTCGAAATATAAGGAGAGAATCGAGCGTATACAGTCCATCTTTCTAAAACATCTTAATTTTAGAACAAGAACAACATGTACAGAGTACAATGAATCATGTTGGAATCATCACCTTCTTCCCCTCGATGCCAGAAGCCAGAAGGACAGGGAATTTTAGCAGCTTGTAGAGTACGCCGAATTATGTCATTGAGGGCATTATGACGAGAAATACGACAAGCGCTTTTATTGCAACTGAGACCATGATAGCCGAAATTATCTACAGTGGCTCCGCAAAAGCAGCTATGTGGAATGCAGACTTCAATGCCGCACCGAAGTGCGACCGAAATTCGCAAAGTTTCCTTATCTAATAAAGTACCGAGGGAAGCAATTGGAGTTGCATTAAGCCACGCCCCAGAAATTAATTCGAATGCGGCTAAAAGACGAGCTTTACTTTGTATATTTGGAACATTATTTAAAAGTTTATGTTTTTTGGACTATATTTATAGATAATTGGCTTTAGTAACTTACATTTTTAAGTCATATCCAGCGATAAAGTAAGTCAAACTACTGAGGGTAACGCGTGAAAATCCACTACTCATTGTTTTTTCACGACTTTAGAATGACTTAGGTTATTGCGTGTAACCTTAAAGTCGTTAAATCATTAAAATACCGAACATTCCGAAATGAAATAAATGGGTAAAAATATTTGTGTATCACAGTGATAGTTTATTACTGTGTTTTATACAAAAAAAAAAAAATCACTAATACCGGGATCCCGGTATTGGACATTTTAATACCGGTATTGAAAACGCCTGAAAAAAGTCCGGGATCCCAGTATTGGAAGCCCTAATAGGTAGGTGTTACATTAGTAGTTACGTAGGTGGTGTATTATTTAAACATTCCAACTAAGGATTAAAACAGTAGGTATATGTGACTGTTGTCGTATAGGTAGGTATATGTGACTGTTGTCGTATAGGTAGGTATATGTGACTGTTGTCGTATAGGTAGGTATATGTGACTGTTATCTTATAGGTGGGTATATGTGACTGTTATCGTATAGGTAGGTATATGTGACTGTTATCGTATAGGTAGGCATATGTGACTGTTTTGGTATAGGTAGGTATATGTGACTGTTTTCGTATAGGTAGGTATATTTATTTTATTTTATTTATAAAGCACACAAAACAAATAACAATCAAATACAGTTTGTTTACATAGTAAAGATAGCTTAGCCTAAATTGTCATCCAAAACATGTGTACATAGCATGATCGACGTGTATACATAATTAATTATTTCAACAAATATTTCCCTATCTCTTTAGCTTTTCTGTTTTTTTTTTATATGTGACTGTTATCGTATAGGTAGGCATATGTGACTGTTATCGTATAGGTAGATATATGTGACTGTTGTCGTATAGGTAGGTATATGTGACTGTTATCGAATAGGTAGGTATATGTGACTGTTATCGTATATGTAGGTATATGTGACTGTATTCGGATAGGTAGTATTTTTAATATCCCAGGCCTACGACTTATTCAAAAGCCATAACAAAAAACTTAAAAGTATACTTTTAGTATTTCTATTCGATTATCGATTGGCTCTTTGATAAAGCCCCCGGGGTCTTAGAGATAATTCGGGCGAGGCGACGTGTCGCGTCGCCTTCAATCAAAACTGTATAGGCTTTGACAGTGGTAAGTTTGTAGGTAAGTGGGTAAGGCGTAATGATCTTTGTCTATAGATTTGTTGGACCTGTGTCCAATTTCTAAGAGGCTGCAAGGTTATTTTTATTTGATTTACTTATTCATTACAAAATCATTTGAATTTTAGGGTTCTGTACCAAACTATATAGGTACTCATAGCTACCTTAATATGTTGGTCGGTCCATTTTCCTGATTGTTACATGGCCAAATTGTCTGTCTTCAAGGCCCAATGCTTAAAAAAATATCAATCTGTACCTGTAGTGTGAGTTTTAATTCCATAGTAGTTTACGTTAACTGTTGCGTCCATCGAGCACTCTCCGCCAACCAGAACATTTCACTTACCTAAACATTTAAAATCATCCTATCTGATTGGTGGAGACACTCACACTAGAGGCACTGGTTAATTATAGTTTTTAAATCACCTCTAAGGCCCCTTTTATGGCTTATGTAATGAATACCACTGACTTAACCCCTGCTTAAGGCTCAAAGTACGGGATCATAACCAAACTAGAAAATTTCTGGGCAGAAGGATCGATTTTAAAGGAAGAAAACCATCCTTAGATGTGGTTGTGGAACACTTTATTAATGACATCAACAAGGTAGATCAACAGCCTATTAGTAATATGAAGAAAGCTTGGATTTATGACAACTACCAAAACTCTCGTCTAACATGGCCTTTTCTTGTATACGACTTTAACAAAACTCTTCTGGTAAATCTGGATGCAACTGTCATAAGAAAACTTAAGTCTTGGCTTGGGTTAGCACAGGGCGCTGACTCCTCCACGCTGTTCAGGGGAAAGCAACAATTTGTGATGAATTTTAAAAAGCCATCTGAGTTGTACAAACATTACGCGTAACACAGGAACAACTCCTGACTAACCCAAGCCAAGACTTAAGTTTTCTTATGACAGTTGCGTCATAAGAAAACTTAAGTCTTGGCTTGGGTTAGCACTGCACCCGTAGCATGGCCAAGCCAAGACAAGATATAAAGTCGCGAGCGGATGTCAAACAAAACTTTTTTTTTATCAGCCAATCAGGTGCAACTTTGCAGCGCTCTGATTGGTTGATATTAAAAAAATAGTTACTTTTGACATTATATCGTTCGCGACTTTATATCTTGTCTTGGCTTGGCCGTGCTAGGAGTGCAGGGCGCTGACTCCTCCACGATGTTCAGGGGACAGCAACAATTTGTGATGAATTTTAAAAAGCCATCTGAGTTGTACAAACATTACGTGTAACAAAGGAACAACTCCTGACTAACCCAAGCCAAGACTTAAGTTTTCTTATGACAGTTGCGTCATAAGAAAACTTAAGTCTTGGCTTGGGTTAGCACTGCACCCGTAGCATGGCCAAGCCAAGACAAGATATAAAGTCGCGAGCGGATGTCAAACAAAACTTTTTTTTTTATCAGCCAATCAGGTGCAACTTTGCAGCGCTCTGATTGGTTGATATAAAAAAATAGTTACTTTTGACATTGGTTCGCGACTTTATATCTTGTCTTGGCTTGGCCGTGCTAGGAGTGCAGGGCGCTGACTCCTCCACGATGTTCAGGGGACAGCAACAATTTGGGATGAATTTTAAAAGGCCATCTGAGTTGTACAAACATCTACGTGTAACAAAGGAACAACTCCTGAGTAACTCTCGGAATAATCTTATTGCATCTCTCCCAAAAGATTCATTGGCCTCTGAGATTGAGTCAAGACTTTAGTTCCATAAATCATTTATGAGCGGTGTCCAAATCAGCAGAAGGAGCTTAGGTTGAAAGAAAAAGGAATGTGATAAAGATGTTTTTAAATCTTTCCTTAGGGACAATGAAGAGCATGGCTACAGAGTTTACGCGATGACCCTAGAAGTACAGAATGAATGGCTTACTATGAGGGAAGTTTGAATTCCTTCAACCCTGAAATGGCGTACACTCATGTACGATTGGTTTCCGATGAGTGTATTATGTTCTATCTCAATGACTTTAAAATGTCCCTACTTGACCAGAGGAATCTGGTAAGATGGGGAAAAGCAACAGATAAGACATGTACATTGTGCGGTGTTGCTGTAGGGACTGCTAGGCATATACTTGCTGGGTGCAAAACTCTACTTGAAAAAGGTCATTATTCGCACCGAGATGATAAAGTTCTAGAAATTATTTGTGAAGCTGTAAGTCTCAGTATTGCTAGAGCCAGCAAAGGACTATCAACAAATGGAAGACTAAATACTTTTGTAAAGGAGACAACTCAAGAAAACTCAAAGTAAATCTTTCTCAATCCTGGACAAAGCATAAGACTGAAAAATATTCATGAATGCATTGAAAACACATTACAAAATTCCAGACTAGCAGTTTCAGCCTATAGACTAGACATACTGGTGTACTCTCGGTACTTGAAGAAAGTAATATTAATAGAACTCACCGTTCCGTGGGAAACAAACATTCCTAAGGACCACAACATCAAGCCCAACAAATATTTTGATCTCATAAACGAAATTACTAGAAACGGATTTAAAACTCAACTTTATGCAGTGGAAGTTGGTGCAAGAAGAATTCCAGCAAAGTTTCGCATCGTCTATTGAAGGATCTTGGCCTTCCAAGATCAACTGTCGGAATTTTTATGGAGCGTGTTTCCAAGATGGCGCTAACAGGATCATATATTATTTGGTTGAGTAGAGGGGGTAGTGAACACAGTGCAGGTGTGAGAAAATTTTCTTTTAAATGTACTACAAATTTTACAGAAGATGACCGAGTAAGCATTTGTAGAAAATACTGGAGTGTGGACTATACCAGCAATAAGAAGTTTGTTTTGGTATGAATTAAAATTCATCAGCCAAAAACAAAGCGTATAGTTGAAGCGTTGGGAAAGCGATCAACTGAACAATAAAACACAAAAATATATTTCCTTAATGACACAAAGCACGAAGTTTATCAGAACTTTTTTTGTAAAACGTTTTGTAAATCGATGAATATCTTTATAGTCAAGCTTAAACTAAACCTAACTACTTAACTATCTACATATAAATACACACACCCACACCAACACTCACTTCCACATACACAAACACACACACACAAAACACACTACTTGTGATAAACTCAACTTTAATTTTAAGAATATTTAATTAAATAATAAAGCTTAATAATACAAAATGTTGTTTTTTTCATACATAATTTAAATAATTATATTTATTAGAAAATAAAAGAATCTTTCCATCATTGTGTGGGTTGTGGATTGACGATTGACCTAACAAGCCCTAGTGTCAGAGTTTAAAACCGCCTGTAACATGGCTAATGAAAAAAAACCATTTGAACAGTGATTGAAATCGACGGTGACGGTTTAACGTGTCTTTGAAGCACGGAACCATTTTTTTCTTATCGGGGTATTAAAAAATAACAAGTTTCATTTAATTTTGATGACTTGACCTTGCTTTTGGTATAAACTTTATAAAGTTTAATGTAATCAATTAAATATTAAAAACCCATATATTGTTAATTTTTATCTACTGGTAAAACCAACTATTATTTACATTTTTGCCAATAACTTCTACGCAGTAAGTAAAATATTTCATTTTATGAGCTAGTATGAACAAACATGCTGTTATTTAACTTGGAAATTAGTTATTAGCTGCCTTCCTATAATACCTTGTAAAATAAGTTGTGATTTTGGTTCAAGAAGAAAAACCAATTAAGTAAGTCACCCAAAAAAGTATTTAGCTATTTTAACAATATTGTAAGCTGTAATTCTTTAATTTATATAAATACACTTAAAGTTCATAAAATTTTCTACCCAGCTACTTGCTCTTATATCTCTCAATGTCTTGACAAATATGTGAGAAAAGACCACACTTTCAAAACGCAATTCCTCAAAATATAAATTGTGCAAAAATGGCTAACTTAGTTGGTTTTGGTTCTAACACGGCGATATACAACATACACATCCACAATTTCTTTAAATTTTATATATTATTATATATTAATATAGTATTATTTAATTGCTATTATATTATATATAAAAGAAAGATTTTTTTATATACTTTTTGCATGATACATTTTACAAAAACTGTTCCCACTCAGTACAATGATCTACGACTTATTCCAATTCTCCCCTTCTTGTCTAAAATCTTAGAGCGTGTTGTTCACAAACAACTTGCTACCTTCCTTAGTAACCAAAACCTCATGAATCCCTCTCAATCAGGCTTTAGGCCATCGCACAGCACCACTACAGCTCTGCTGATGACATCCGTCTGTCGATGGATGAGCGCAAGTTGACCCTTCTCAATCTCCTCGATCTCGGCAGTGCTTTTGATTGCGTTGATCACGACAAAGTCAAAAATATTTATTTCATTTAAACCTTTACAGGTATTTATGCATAGTCAAAAAAAAAAAAAAAATTAGTATAAAGTCAGTATATAAAGTCTAAGTGTGCAATTGGTTAGGCTCTTGCATACATAAAATAATTAGAAACCAAACCGAACACACACCACATAACCAACCAGTGTAAGACTAGGTGGTTAGCTGGTTCCATTGACCTGTCCATCGTTATCTGCAATGCAAAGGTGCCACCGAGCCGACCCACCTAACAGACTATATCTACGCCCCAAATATCCACTATAAGTAATAATTAATATAAAAGTACAAAAATGTATCAATCAGAGCGCAAACACTGACCGCATGTTGGTCCCCCAGAGACACCCCGGAGAAAAAGGCACCAGCAGCTAAAAAACTCTGGTGTTCCACATATGTACCTGACCATCAGGAGATATGCTTATTTATTAGCTTATATTTACGACATTCTCCAGGCCTCACTTCGCTCTCTTAATATTTCAGACTGTCATACAGTGGTTTGACTCCTATCTTCATGGTCGCACGCAGCGCATTCACTCGGATAATAAAGTCTCTGACTGGTGTCCGGTGACGGCTGGCGTGCCACAATCGGCGTATTATCTCCCTTACTCTTTTCAATATTTATTAACTCCGTAACTCAAGTAATTAAATTTAGTTCCTACCATCTATATGCCGATGACTTGCAGCTTTCATTACCATTCGGTATAGAACACATTGACGACGCAATATCTAATATGAATACAGATCTCGATGCTATACATTCACAATTACATAACCTTGGTCTATTGGCTAACCCGGGTAAGACGCAGGTCATGATCGTCGGCTCTAGGCATATGCTGAACAGATTGGATTTGGACTCACTCTCTCCATTAATTTTTAATAATACTCCGCTTCCTTTCTGTCAGTCTGTGCGAAACCTCGGCCTTTACATGACTTGTGACTTGACATGGACTTTGCTGATGTCAGAAATTAGCAGAAAATTTTTCGCCAGTATGCATTCGTTAAAGAGGGCCCAGAACTTCATTCCTTTTAAGGCTAAGATTATGTTGGTCAGTTCTCTGCTTCTTCCTATTATTGAGTATGCTGACAACTGCATTATAACATAGAAGAGCTACAGAATAAACTCGATCGTCTGCTTAACCTATGCATTCGCTTTATTTTTGGCTTACGTAAATACGACCATGTCTCCAGTTTCAGAATTCAATTAAAGTGGCTTAATATCCGATTTCGCAGAACTGTTCATCTTCTGACCTCTCTCTATGGTATCCTCAATAACCCCTTGCCCCTTCTTATTTAAAGCAACGTTTTCAATTCCTGGGTGACTCGCACAACTGTTCACTGCGTTCTTCATTTAACAACCAGCTTAAAATCCCGTCTCATACTTCTACAAGATATTCAGATTCTTACACTGTATCCGCAGCTCGCCAGTGGAATAAATTGCCTTTAGTCAATATTTTTATAATCTTTAAATATTTTTAAACAACTCTTGATCGCGCACTTCCTCAACAAACAGAACAACAGCTGATCAACAGCGTATATCTAGATGTCTTTTGTGTGGCGTTTTAATATCTATTTTCTACTTTATTTGTGTATAGTATACCGATATGTATGTTTGTATATGGATATATGTATATGGATATATGTATATGGATATATGTATATGGATATATGTATATGGATATATGTATATGGATATATGTATATGGATATATGTATATGGATATATGTATATGGATATATGTATATGTGTGTGTAGGTAATGTAACAGCCGCGGCTGTTACATTACCTACCTAACATATAACTATACATAACATAACTTTATATATATTTGTAAAAGATTACTGGCTCCCACAACACAGGTAATCCTATCGTGGGGGCCAGGGTTTCTTTAGAATTACTGTAAAAATATTTTGATCAATAAAGAATTATTATTATTTTCAGGTTACTGAATTGGTATAATAGTTGTTATACTAATATTGCTATGTTACTTTAAATTCATACTAAACGCATCACAAGTTAATAATTATTTTCAAAATTTTTTAAATCAACGTCCGTAGCAACCGGGCGTCTCACCGCACACGTCGCCTGGTACGTACTCACCGCACGCACACGTCGCCGCGTCGCCCGGTCCATACTCACCGCACGCACACGTCGCCCGGTCCGTACTCACCGCACGTACACGTCGCCCGGTCCGTACTCACCGCACGCACACGTCGCCTGGTCCGTACTCACCGCACGCACACGTCGCCCGTTCCATACTCACCGCACGCACACGTCGCCCGGTCCGTACTCACCGCACGTACACGTCGCCCGGTCCATACTCACCGCACGCACACGTCGCCCGGTCCGTACTCACCGCACGCACACGTCGCCCGGTCCATACTCACCGCACCCACACGTCGTCCGGTCCGTACTCACCGCACGCATAGGTCGCCAGGTCCGCACTCGCTCGCCGAGTGCTGCGAGAACCTCCAATCTTCTTCGTCGGTTGCTACTTCTAAAAATAAATAATTATAGAAATGTGACTAAAAATAAGGTTATTGGCAACAAAAATATCACACATTTACATGCTAGTAAGAGTAAAATACCCTTCCTCCATGGCGCCCTGTTCAAATCAGTAAGTTTGGTTGTCGCACCTTGTATTTTTTACCTAAAATTGTTGATAACTTGCACCACCTTTATTATTGTTTATTTTTATTACTATTGTATAGATTCCTTCTTCCGGGGCGGGGGAATGTTCGGTATTGATAATACTCTATGGACGTTAATCTGTGGTCATGACATTGACAGTGTGAAAAAGAGGGTTTTTGTTCAGAGATAATTTAATTTGTGCGTCCTTCTAATTTATATTGAATTAATTGTGTAGTGTTTCGTTCGCCATGTATTTAGGCGCCTACAAATAATTGTCAGATTTGTCGCGTTGTGTTGTTGATATTTATTATATATTTGTTACAACGTAGTATTGCTGTGTCTGAATAGTAATTGCGTGGCATGTTAGTGGTTAACGAAAATATTGCATTCCTTGGATACCCAGGGAACTCGTCGCTGAGAGCCACAGGTAAGTTTATTTTTAAACTTATATAGTGGCGCGTATCGCACCCGTGTGAGAATCCTGGACGAGTTTTGTTTCCCGGCTTCTCGCACAATAAATGATTTAGTAAATGCAAACAATCAAACGCATTTTATTTGAATTATAAAACTGCAGAACCCATTTGTTGGTTGGAATAATATTGGTGTCAAATACATGACGAATGACATAAACATTTTTTGTTATTTATTATAAGAATATATATATATATATATGGCTGAATATATACCTGTGTGGGCGTGCGTCTCCTGCAGCGACGCGGGTACGCCGCCGCGCACCAGCGCCGCCGTCCCCTGCAACACCAGACACGCCACTATAACACCAGCCACGCCACTATAATGTGGAGTTGGACAGTAAATGAAACACTTTCGCTCCACTTATTGCTACGCCTTAAAACTAACACCTCACGATAATACCAGCCACGCCACTAAAACACTAGCCACGCCACAACAACACCAGCCACGCCACTATAACACCAGCCACGCCACTATAACACCAGCCACGCCACTATAATACCAGCTACACCACAGCAACACCAGCCACGTCACTATAACACCAGTCGCGCCACTATAATACCAGCCACGCCACAGTAACACCAGCCACGCCACTATAATACCAGCTACGCCACAGCAACACCACACACTATAACACCAGTGGGGTGATTACGCGTCTTAAGTTCGCTCAATCGTTATGACGTAATTTTCTAATATTTTTTGGAGCCATTGTAAAGAAGCCAAGCTTGATCTACGTCAGAATGACGTCATAACGATTGGCGTGCGAGCGAACTTAAGACGCGTAATCACCCTGCAGTCACGCCACTATAATACCAGCCACGCCACTTTAATACCAGCCACGCCACTATCACATATACAGGGTGACTTTGAAAGGATGTACTTTGGGCTAATATGAGGTTCTACTGATCAATACGAACAACTTTTCTTATGGAACCATGTGCCGGAAATGAAAAAAAATATTGCCTTCTCCATACAAACTAGTAATGTTAAAATGACTTTTTTCATTTGCGACACATGGTTCCATGGGAAAAGTTGTTCAATTTGATCAGCAGAATCTCATATTAGCCCAAAGTACATCCTTTCAAATTCACCCTGTATATATTGGTGCATTTTTATAAATTTCTTATAGTGAAACTAAAACTTTTAACTTCACTCATAAAGTTATTAGAAGAAAAGCTAATAGAGGGCGTCTGTGTATAAGTAGACCACAAGCAATGACAAAATTCGTGAGGGGTGACTGGAACCTGGTTGGCTCTCGGCCTTGCCGCGAAAGCGAGGTTCGTGGGTTCGAGTCCCGTCCACCAGGAATTTTGTCATTGCTTGTTATCTACTTATATACAGACGCCCTCTATTATATATAGATATTACTCTATGAGTGAAGTTTCTAGTTTCTAATACTAAATGGCAGAAGAGTCTGTTTATCGTTTTTACTTTTTTCAGTATTTTAAGTATTTTATATTTATGCATTTTTATAAATTCTGCGAAATAATGCGTTAGTGAAAAAATGCTAACCAAACACCAAAAAGTGTATTGCGCTTTTCTAGACCTTGAGAAGGCTTATGATCGTGTGGGTAGAGAAGAGCTAGGAAGCAACTGGCGATGTTTGGATTGGGGAGCCAAATGATCCGAGCACTGAAACCTTTTTATAAGGCTTCCAGCAGCCTTAGCACGGCCAACCCAAGACGCGACACGGAGTCGCGAGCAAACGTCAAAACGGTGTGGCGAGACTTTTGCTAACACGGGTTCCCAAGACAAGATTTCAAAATCTTGCTATACAGTATTAGTCTTGTTTTCATTCACTCTTCTCAGCATGGGTGCCCAAGCCTTAAAGATTTGTCACATCGTTAAAGACTATTATGGCTGGTTTTTATCACGTTCGGCCTTAGGTGGTGACATAGAAATCTTGCTTGAATTTGTTTGATTATTTTGGGAAAGTAGTAATTTGGGAATATTTTATTATGAGAAAGTGGGAATTAAAGGAACACGGGAAAATTGAGGAAAATTTTCATTAATAAAATGTGTGAAAAATTCCAACTTTTTTATAAAGTAGGAATATGTCCCACTTGATGAAAAAATGATTTTTTAGTGGAACAAGACTCATTTTTCATAAAGTGGGAAAAAATCCCACCTAATGAATAAGCGGGAAAATTCCCACTTTTTCAAAAAATAAGAATTATTTTACACACTTTTTTAAATAATAAGCTTTATTCCTACTTTAAGTTGGACTTAAAAATAATTCCCACTAAAAATATTTTTTTCGTCAAGTTGGACTTATTCCTATTTTTTTAAAAGTGGGACTTTAAAATAATTACTGCAAAAAAATATTTTTTTCGTCAGGTGGGAGTTTTCAATTTCACCATGACTACTTTTTCAAAATTCACACGTCATAGCATACTTTTTCTTATCCACCTTTACATTGACTACTTTTTACAATTCCCACGTTCCTAAAATTCCCTCTTTATGATAATTTTCCCGTAATTCCCACTTTTTTTTACTAGAATTTAAAAGGTAAAAAAAAGATAAACATTGTCGCGGGCGGCGCGAGAGATTTATTACACCTCAAGCAAGACAAAACTCATGTCAAGAGTCTTGTCTTGAAGTGGCCGTGCTGCGACTGTAGAATAAGACTGATGTAAAAGATTGTCAACGGACACGCTCTCATGTCTTGTTTTGGATGTGGCCTTGCTACGGGTGCAGTGCATGTGTTCGAATTACCGGGACGTTATCCTACCGGTTTGACATCTGTAGAGGTGTCAGACAAGGGTGTGTGGTGTCACCGTGGCTCTTCAATCTTTTCATGGACGGCTGTCTGAAAGAGTTGCGTGAAAGAGATTGCGGTGTGAGAATGAATGAGATGGTAATCATATGTCTCTTATATGCCGATGATCAAGTCATCCTTGCATATATGTGGTATCACTTAGTGAACATTCCTATTTTGTAGTCTGGCAACAAACAGTTAATACAAGTATGGTGATCGCACTGTCTTGTTTCAATTGGCGTCCCACATATAAAATCCTTTATTAATTTATTAGCAGTGCTCAGTGTACATCAACATAGATAAACATTACAATCGGCATATGAGCTACAACAAATGGTAAAAATTATGGACGGAGAATTAGAAAGGAAGGCATGAAAGTGAATGTGGATAAAACCAAAGTTTTGGTTTTGGAGAGAGAGGATGACATGTCAGAATGTGAGATAATGATAGATAGTAAGAAAGTTGAATAAGTTAAACAATTTGTTTACTTGGGAGGTGTGTTTAAAAGAGATGGTAAGTGTGTGGAAGATATTGAAAGTCGAGTGCAAAAGGGTAATGTAGTGAAAGGTGCCTTACACAGCATATTAAGCAGCCAAATTATGTCTAAATAGTCTCGAATCGCTGTTCACAAAGCCGTGCTTGTTCCTACATTAATGTAAAGAAGTGAATGCTTGGTATGGCAGAAGCAACTTGAAAGTAGGATTAATGCCGTAGAAATGCGGTCATTAAGGACTGTTTGTGGAGTAACAATTGCCGATAGAGTGAAGAATACAGTTTATATGAAGATTTATGAATATTTATTTATTCGAAGTTTTAGAAAAACATGACAAAATATATATAAGTATTAGTTTTGTTCATATAGAACCCTAGTCACCACACTAGGATTCCCTGTGCTGTGGTGACTATAAGGTGACTATAATAGTCTCTTTCCAGTTTCAAGTAAACGGTCTACTACAAATTAACAATTTCTTTTTTAGGTATACTACAGTTTCGATATTAGAACAACTAAATATGAAAAAGATAATAAATAACACAAATCAAACGAAAATTAACACAAAATAATCAACAACCAAAAGTATTCGTAAATACCCACAGTCTATAGAAAATACTGTAATGTATGGCTTTGAATAACCAAACGCAATGGAACGCATTAGGTAGAAATTGTAATAAGTTGCAATAACCATACTCTACTACTACCTGTCTGTACTTATGAAGTGAAGCAAGTCACATTATGTTAGGGGTGCATGCAATGCCAAACATTTTGAGATACAGACTTTTCAAAGTAAACCAAATCATAATCGAGAAAGCCATACATTGCTGAAATACATTAAACTGTTCATGCCTTTGTTTTAATACAATACAAATACAAAGTGTTAGTATATAAACAGTTTAATAAAAAAGTGAACCAACAAATTATTAATAAGGAAACAACAAATATAAAAAATAAAATAAAAAACTGATATGTTTATATACCATAATAACAATATGATTAATTAGGTATATAAAATACTAGCGGCCCGTCCCGGCTTCGCACAGGTTTGTATAACTTTAACTATATGCTCAGCGCACGCCACGGAAGGCCTCAGAAACGATACTTTTCCCCCGTTTTTAAAACATTTTTGGTTACTGCTCCACACCTATAGGACCTAGCGTGATATTATATAGCCTATGTTACTTCTGAATAATGCAGCTTTCTAATGGTGAAAAAATTATTGCAATCGGTCCAGTAGTTTTTGAGTTTATTCATTACAAACATACAAAAACACAAAAATACAAAAATACAAATCTTTCCTCTTTATTATATTAGTATAGAAAAATAAAAAACCTAAGAAAAGAACAATTACAACTTTTAAACTAATCATGGTTACTGCCGGTGAGGGAAGTTGGTGAATATATGTAGATAACTCTTATTATATTGTGTCATGCTAAAATTTATGTGTCTTCGTGAACTCATGGTATTTGGTTTGAATACTGTTAATTAGTCTACGTGTAAAGTAGGTTTTGTTGAATGTATGCAGGTATTTAGATGTAAGTATGCAAGTGTGTTTAAGTAGATGATGGTGTGTATGTGTGCATGCTCGTTTGTGGTATGCGTGTGTGGTGTGCGTGCTTGTGGTGTCTGTTTGTGTGATGTGTGTGTGTGTTGGTGTTTGTTAAGTTTTAACCAATTGACTAACTTATTATATTTAGAAATGATTCTGTATTCTCATAATTTAAGTTTTTGAACCAATTTCGCATTAATCCTTTGGCAACTTGTTTTGTTTTGTTTTTAATATTTAGAATAGAATTTACATTTGTGTATAGATAGATTCATTCCGAGAAATTGAAATGCTTTTTGACCAAATTTAGTTCGACATCTTCGTGGCTTCAAGATGTTTCGTCTTTTTGTGTCTTGATCAAGCGTCGAAATTGATTGTGAATGATGCGCAGTATTATAAATTCTATGTACAATTGCCTTACACTTAGAACCTTAGATTTCTCGTACAATAATTATGTTGGATAGCGGTATGGTTTACTTATACTTATTCAATGCTAGCGAGTTCACTTGTTTCGTTACCGATCTTGACTCTTTGTTGTCTATTTGATAGATTAAACTTTAGCCAGTCTAGTGCTACACCTCTGATACCTAACAACTCTATTTTTTTAAGCAGAATCGTTACGGTAAAGTCTTAAGCCATGTCCAGGAACCAGGAACACCACAATGCATTTTTTCTCGGATGACATCATTTAGTGCGATAACTGCATCTTGTGTGGCCTTTTTGCAACGGAACCCGAATTGGTTTTTAGAAAGTAGGTTTTCATTTTCAAGGAAGCTTAGAAGCCTTTTATTAACGACCTTTACATTTTTTTTTATATTATATAAAAAAAATAGTATCGACCAATATTGTTATTGAGTGTTATTAAAATATAACGATATTTTAATAACACTCAATAACAATATTGGTCGATAATGTGGATGTGCGAGCGTAAACAAGACGTGTTTTGACTGAGTCTTCAATTTGAATTACTAAAAATAGTAAAAGGAAATATTTATGAACGTTTTATACATAATAGAGTTTGAAGACCTACTTACAACTTTACTCAATTTATATAGAGCTATATTATTTGTCAATAATAATAATATTAATAATAATAACAATAATAATAATATGAATTGTGAAATTAATAGCACTCTGTCATCAATTATAGAATGGTTAAACATAAATAAATTAATTCTAAAACCAAAATAATGAATTTTAGACAAAGAAACAACATAGCGACTAATTTTAATATAAAGTATCTATGAGTAGGTATAAATGAAACGGACACTGCGAAATTTTTGGGAGTCCGTATAGACAGTAAGCTAAATTGGATATATGTCTATTTGATATTATGTAAAAAAATAAACCAGCAATATATATTATCATTATTATTATTGACAAATAATACTGTGCCTTCATCAGGGAACAAAGTCATTGGGTGTACAGTTGCTTGAGGTAGGACATTAATACATATAAGAAACAATAAAGGCCCAAGCACGCTACCCTGCGGAACCCCACGTTATACTAGATTAAATTTAGATTTATAGTATGTTTCTTTATTTATTTATTTATTTCATGAGACATACAACGGATTACTAACATTATATTTACAAATTTCATTTTACATAGTTTTGGCCTAGTCTGTAGCCCTAAATGTATATATACAATAATTTGCTTACAAAATTAACTACCCGTGCAAAATAAACAATAATATAAAACAATTAATTTCTAAAACATGCAACATAGATAATACCTTAAAACTAGCTATCACTTCTACAACTTAAACCATAATTGAATAAACCTAATAAAACCACAATCTGAAAAAATAAAATAAAAAATATATACTTATAATAAAGAATGCATACACATATACACACATACCACATCCTCACCCCCAGAACTTCGCGCAAATGACATTCTATGATATCACTTACACAAAATTCCAAAGATAAAAATGTAGCAGTGCATATACATACATATATACACAAAACATACATACAAATAAATATACACACATAATTACCCAATTAATATTAAAAATAATAGTAATGTAATAATAATAATATATAATAAATTAGTTACTTATAATAAAATTATTCGCTTAACTCCAACTTGTTCCTCGGATACACTGTTTAAATCTATTAAGACGCGAGTCAAATACATCAATAGAAACTTTATTATTCGATAACTCATTGTAATTTCGGCACATTCTTACAATAGGGTTATAATATGAAGTATTATTTTTATAAGTTTGTAATTTAAAGACTCTTTGTGAGTTGTCTCTGGCCCTATAGCGGGTACCCAGGGTTACAGTCGCTAAGAGGGGAGGCGAATCCAGTTCAGAATGCAGAATTCTATGAAGGCAAGTCAGATGACTATGTTTACGTCGAATTTCAAGAGATTTCATTCCAATTTTTTTCAACCTGCCCTCATAGGACCCGGCACCCCGACCAAGGCCAGCTCTAAAGCAAATCATATTCAGACATTTTCGCTGAATACGCTCAATGCGTTGACAATGGATCTTATAAATAGGAGACCAGATTACCGCATTATATTCCAAAACGCTACGGACTAAGAAAAAGTATAAGAATTTCAAGCATTGAGGATTTTTGAATTTTTTTGTAGTTCTGTAAATAAAACCAAACATCTGATTTGATCTATTTATAATGTGATCGTAATGTGGCCGAAACGACAACTTCTCGTCAAATAGAACCCCCAAATCCCTTACAACTTGTTTACGCTGCAACGCCTGACTGTCTAGCCGATAGTTCACAAGAGTTTTATTGGTTTTCCAAGTAAATGATACAACAAAACACTTATTAATGTTTAGGGACATCCGATTCAGGCAACACCACGAAGACAAAGTATTCAAGTCCTTTTGTAAAATTAGGGACGCATCACAATTATCAATATTCTGAAAAATCTTCAAATCATCGGCATACAAAAGACATGGGCTTTGGAGACTCTCTGCCAAGTCATTAATAAACATAACAAACATCAATGGACCCAAGTGTGAACCTTGGGGTACTCCCGAGGTCGTGATGATAGGCGCGGAAAGGTGACCCTTAATAGCAACTAGTTGACTTCTATTTCTTAGGTAAGACTCTAACCATCGAAGTAGGTTCCCATGGACTCCATAAGCAGAAAGCTTTTGGCAAAGAATAGTGTGGTCAACCTTATCAAAAGCCTTGGAAAAGTCTGTATATATGGCGTCAAACTGTTCTCTTCTGGCAAAGGCTCCACACAAAAAGTTCTTATACTCAAGGAGATTACTTGTGGTCGACCTATTAGCCACAAATCCATGCTGCTTAATAGAAATCATAGGTTTAAAATGATAATATAACAAATCGTAAATTGTGGATTCAAATATTTTAGCGTAACATGAAAGAATACTAATAGGCCTGTAATTTTCACAAGCTGATCTATCTCCTGCTTTAAAAATAGGAACTATATGCGCCGTTTTCCAGAGTTTAGGAAGAATACCTGCCTGCAATGACTTATTAAAAATCACACATAAAGGCCCAGTTTCTGTTTTTAATTGTTAAGTTATACGAGTGATTTGAGTAGCTTGCAGTCTATTTGTAAGATATGATTTTAAAAGATCATTTGTAATTCGTCTTATACCATAAATATTAAGTTTTTCCAATAATAATGCGTGATCCACACGGTCAAACGCCTTACTCATGTCCATATACATAGCAATAGTAGGTTTATAAAACCTACTATTGCTATATATCCATATTTTTCGTGACAGAGTAAATAAAATCATATATAGCTTTATTTATTGTTTTCTTTTTCCTAAACCTATACTGTTCTGGAGTTAATAAATTATTCAACTCAAAATAACTATATCATTTATTATATATTACCTTTTCGTATATTTTAGAGATTATTGGAATAAGCGCAATTGGTCTATAACAATTCATACTAGATCTATCATCTTTTTTGAAGATCGGTTTAACAAATGCTTTTTTAAGCATGTCAGGATAAACTCCATATTCTATGCCTAAATTTATTAAGTGACACAAATCTTCTGAAATGACACATGATACATCCTTAATTTTAGTGGTGGTAATTTCATCATACCCTGCGCTATTGGTATTGTTTAAAGATTTAATTATATTGGTGATGATCGATGCGGCCACAAATAATGTCGTAAAGAAGGGACATGTCGGTAGAAAGTTCGTGTTTCATCTAAATTCAGCAAATTAAAATGGCGACAATTGTCAACGTATGATATAAAAGAGGTTTTAGACCTAAAATTAATATATCTTATAATCTTTCTTTGTACGCCCTCATACTATTTTTATATTTTATATAAAATGGTGACCACACTGAACAGCCATACTCAAGAACACTTCTTTCATATGCATAATATATAATTTTAAAAGTGTGAATATTTACTAAACTCTATTATGTATAAAACGTTCATAAATATTTCCTTTTACTATTTTTAGTAATTCAAATTGAAGACTCAGTCAAAACACGTCTTGTTTACGCTCGCACATCCACATTATCGACCGATATTGTTATTGAGTGTTATTAAAATATCGTTATATTTTAATAACACTCAATAACAATATTAAAATATCGTTATATTTTAATAACACTCAATAACAATATTGGTCAATAGTGTTATTAAAATATCGTTCTTCAAAAAAGATGATAGATCTAGTATGAATTGTTATAGACCAATTGCGCTTATTCCAATAATCTCTAAAATATACGAAAAGGTAATATATAATAAATGATATAGTTATTTTGAGTTGAATAATTTATTAACTCCAGAACAGTATAGGTTTAGGAAAAAGAAAACAATAAATAAAGCTATATATGATTTTATTTACTCTGTCACGAAAAATATGGATATATAGCAATAGTAGGTTTTATAAACCTACTATTGCTATGTATATGGACATGAGTAAGGCGTTTGACCGTGTGGATCACGCATTATTATTGGAAAAACTTAATATTTATGGTATAAGACGAATTACAAATGATCTTTTAAAATCATATCTTACAAATAGACTGCAAGCTACTCAAATCACTCGTATAACTTAACAATTAAAAACAGAAACTGGGCCTTTATGTGTGATTTTTAATAAGTCATTGCAGGCAGGTATTCTTCCTAAACTCTGGAAAACGGCGCATATAGTTCCTATTTTTAAAGCAGGAGATAGATCAGCTTGTGAAAATTACAGGCCTATTAGTATTCTTTCATGTTACGCTAAAATATTTGAATCCACAATTTACGATTTGTTATATTATCATTTTAAACCTATGATTTCTATTAAGCAGCATGGATTTGTGGCTAATAGGTCGACCACAAGTAATCTCCTTGAGTATAGGAACTTTTTGTGTGGAGCCTTTGCCAGAAGAGAACAGGTTGACGCCATATATACAGACTTTTCCAAGGCTTTTGATAAGGTTGACCACACTATTCTTTGCCAAAAGCTTTCTGCTTATGGAGTCCATGGGAACCTACTTCGATGGTTAGAGTCTTACCTAAGAAATAGAAGTCAACTAGTTGCTATTAAGGGTCACCTTTCCGCGCCTATCATCACGACCTCGGGAGTACCCCAAGGTTCACACTTGGGTCCATTGATGTTTGTTATGTTTATTAATGACTTGGCAGAGAGTCTCCAAAGCCCATGTCTTTTGTATGCCGATGATTTGAAGATTTTTCAGAATATTGATAATTGTGATGCGTCCCTAATTTTACAAAAGGACTTGAATACTTTGTCTTCGTGGTGTTGCCTGAATCGGATGTCCCTAAACATTAATAAGTGTTTTGTTGTATCATTTACTTGGAAAACCAATAAAACTCTTGTGAACTATCGGCTAGACAGTCAGGCGTTGCAGCGTAAACAAGTTGTAAGGGATTTGGGGGTTCTATTTGACGAGAAGTTGTCGTTTCGGCCACATTACGATCACATTATAAATAGATCAAATCAGATGTTTGGTTTTATTTACAGAACTACAAAAAAATTCAAAAATCCTCAATGCTTGAAATTCTTATACTTTTTCTTAGTCCGTAGCGTTTTGGAATATAATGCGGTAATCTGGTCTCCTATTTATAAGATCCATTGTCAACGCATTGAGCGTATTCAGCGAAAATGTCTGAATATGATTTGCTTTAGAGCTGGCCTTGGTCGGGGTGCCGGGTCCTATGAGGGCAGGTTGAAAAAAATTGGAATGAAATCTCTTGAAATTCGACGTAAACATAGTCATCTGACTTGCCTTCATAGAATTCTGCATTCTGAACTGGATTCGCCTCCCCTCTTAGTGACTGTAACCCTGGGTACCCGCTATAGGGCCAGAGACAACTCACAAAGAGTCTTTAAATTACAAACTTATAAAAATAATACTTCATATTATAACCCTATTGTAAGAATGTGCCGAAATTACAATGAGTTATCGACTAATAAAGTTTCTATTGATGTATTTGACTCGCGTCTTAATAGATTTAAACAGTGTATCCGAGGAACAAGTTGGAGTTAAGCGAATAATTTTATTATAAGTAACTAATTTATTATATATTATTATTATTACATTACTATTATTTTTAATATTAATTGGGTAATTATGTGTGTATATTTATTTGTATGTATGTTTTGTGTATATATGTATGTATATGCACTGCTACATTTTTATCTTTGGAATTTTGTGTAAGTGATATCATAGAATGTCATTTGCGCGAAGTTCTGGGGGTGAGGATGTGGTATGTGTGTATATGTGTATGCATTCTTTATTATAAGTATATATTTTTTATTTTATTTTTTCAGATTGTGGTTTTATTAGGTTTATTCAATTATGGTTTAAGTTGTAGAAGTGATAGCTAGTTTTAAGGTATTATCTATGTTGCATGTTTTAGAAATTAATTGTTTTATATTATTGTTTATTTTGCACGGGTAGTTAATTTTGTAAGCAAATTATTGTATATATACATTTAGGGCTACAGACTAGGCCAAAACTATGTAAAATGAAATTTGTAAATATAATGTTAGTAATCCGTTGTATGTCTCATGAAATAAATAAATAAATAAAGAAACATACTATAAATCTAAATTTAATCTAGTATAACGTGGGGTTCCGCAGGGTAGCGTGCTTGGGCCTTTATTGTTTCTTATATGTATTAATGTCCTACCTCAAGCAACTGTACACCCAATGACTTTGTTCCCTGATGAAGGCACAGTATTATTTGTCAATAATAATAATGATAATATATATTGCTGGTTTATTTTTTTACATAATATCAAATAGACATATATCCAATTTAGCTTACTGTCTATACGGACTCCCAAAAATTTCGCAGTGTCCGTTTCATTTATACCTACTCATAGATACTTTATATTAAAATTAGTCGCTATGTTGTTTCTTTGTCTAAAATTCATTATTTTGGTTTTAGAATTAATTTATTTATGTTTAACCATTCTATAATTGATGACAGAGTGCTATTAATTTCACAATTCATATTATTATTATTGTTATTATTATTAATATTATTATTATTGACAAATAATATAGCTCTATATAAATTGAGTAAAGTTGTAAGTAGGTCTTCAGCATTAAGTGCTTGCCATGGTTACGTAGCATCCATATTGAGATATGCCATAATATTTTAGGGCAATTTAACTAACAAGGATGCGGTATTTAGAGGCCAGAAAAGATGTATACATGCGATTTGTCATCTTAAACATATCGAATCGTGTAGACCGTACTTTGTCGAATTAAAAATATTAAAATTGCCTGCTTTAGATATTTACGAGTGTGCTACCTTTGTGACATTAATTTATTTAAGTTTTGTGATTGAACTCGCTCTAAAGATAATATAATTTTACCCTCGCATAAAACAACCCTTTTTAATCAAAGTGTTTTTCGTATGGCACCTCACATATTTAATAAATTACCTAAAGATATTAAACTCATTGATAATTTAAATATATTAAAAAAAAAAACTATATTGTTTTCTGAATAATAAATGTTATTTTAGAATTGAGGAATATTTAAATAATAAAAATATGAAATAATAATAATTAAATAAATACCTAGCTCCATTATAATATTTGTATACTGTAAAGTAGAACATAAGTAATCTAAACTATTATAACATCTCTGTTGTACCTTTTGTTCACAAATAAATAATTTGATTGATTCTAATGGGTCACCGTCTTTGTATATTGGGCACACCTCGGCTATTTTAAATGAGTCTGGAACCAAACCTGTCATTATGCTAAGGTTGCAGATATAATAAGGGGCTATAGGTTCCGAAATAATATGTTTAGATGCCTTTAGAAAAAAATTGCTAATGCTGTCGTGTCTACATTATGTTTTTAATTTGTTGTTGTTTTTATTGTTGGTGATAATTTTATGAATTTCGATAATGTTTGTTGGTTTTATGAAAAAAGAATTAACTGGTCTGTTTGAAATAAATTTGTTTGTTGTTGTAGCGACATGCCAACAAAAGTAAAGAAACAAGAGAAAATCCTGAAAAGAACTGTTTTTTTTTTATAAACTTTTTATATATTTTTTTATTTTGTATAAATAGTAGAGTAATTATTAATTAAATTCATTCAGTATTAATCACTCGAAAACATCAAACCAATAGTTTTATTTCACAAACACTCAAGTACTCAAGACCCCTAAATTGTTAATAGCTCTTCTTCTGTCATTTTAATGTTATCAAGTATATTGTATGCAAATTTTTCTCCTATATTAGTGAAACAGGTATTAATTTTGTTTAGCGTTTCTGTTTTATTGAAAGATGTAGATTGTATAAGTTTAGTGTTAGATGTTATGTTCGAGCCCATATTCTTTTTATGCTATCTCATGTCTTCTTGCAATCACCTTTGCTTTTTTCTAATATATCTCTATCATATATTTTTAGGTTTTGCAGGATGTTATTGCAGTTATTTCTGTAATGTTTATATTTATTCTTTAAAATTAAGTCTGTATGATTGTTTTTAAAGTGAAGGTGCAACCTATCTCTTTTTCTTATACACTGTAATAGACTCGGTGTAATCCACGGTTTAGTGATGCGTTTAGAGCTGCTAAGTATAGAAGTAGTTCTATTGTTTTGAACACAATTGTCAATTATTTTAGTTATTTCCTTCATTGCTTCATTTACTGTATTTAACTCATAAAATTCATCCCAATTAACCTTTTCTAGTTCTCCAATCACTGCCGTTATGCTCACATTATTTTTGGTACAACGAGGTTTCGTAGTATAGCTATGTGATCTTTCAACAGAAAAAGTAACTAACTACGTTATGGTTTGTGATGTCTGAGGTGCATACGACAGTTTGTGCTTTCAGTTTAGTTTTTAGAAGCACATGATCAATAGAATTAGCACCATGGGTTGGAAGATAACGACTAGATAAAAAACCACAATGACCAATCAAGTCAAGATATTGTTCAGAATTTTAGTCTTTATTGCCATCCTTTATGTTATGCCTATGTTCATATCCCCAGTTATAGCACAGGTTGCACCCTTCATTAAATTCATCGTGCTTTCTAATGATTCGCAAAAGAGTCAATTTTCTTAAAGGACGGAGATCTATTAATTGCGGCAATTGATATATAATTGTCAATATTGATTAAAAGACAGTTGCCCTCATTAAATGGAGGTTCTTTCACTATTGCATCGAGAGAAGATTTTACTAATACTATAATTCCATAATTTTAATTAATAAAATGTTTGGTGCTATAAAATGAATAATTGTGTAAGTTAATATTTGTCATTTGTTTCTTTAATTTAGCCGATATAAGAAAGTTAGTAAATTGTCAAAAATTTTCTTAACACTCCAATATTGTATGTTACAACTGTTAATCTATCTGTTACATCCCCTAAAAACTGCACACAACTCTCTGGCTCATTAATTTAATATTACCGAAGATATTAGTTTTATATATATCATTAATTACTACGTGACTAATCATTGATTGTACATTGTTAATCTAAATAAAATAAAACAAAACATATCCTCGGCTGAATATATACAAAGTACGAAAAAAAAGATCTAAATTAGCAAGAGAGCGTGCATTTTTTCTATTTTTATTCACAGTCGGAGACAGTTGCGATTTTTTGTAAAGTTGAATATTAATTTTTATAAATTCCTTATTAGGACAATTTTATATTAAATTTTTAAAGATATAAATGCAATGAAAAAAATCCTAGTGGGTGGGACTCAAACCCACGAACCTCGCTATCGCGGCAAGGCGCTCAACCGCTGAGCCAACCAGGTTCCAGTCACCCCTCACGAATTTTGTCATTGCTTGTTATCTACTTATTAAACACAGACGCCCTCTATTAGCTTTCTTCTATTAACTCTCGAGTCGAGTTCGGATTGTCTTTTCCAGTTGTGCGTGATATGTGTGATTTGAAAGACGATGTAGTCACAAGGATTGAGAAAGGAATGCTCCGGTGGTTTGGGCACATTGTCAAGGAGATTTATAAATCAAAGCTGAATGAAAGAATAAGGCGGGGACAACCCAGAAGAATGTTCCTTGACCAAATCGGGGACATTCTCAAAAATGCTGGGATCCGTAGTGCCTATAACCGTAGAGCTTGTATGAAGAGAGTGGTAGATGTGAAGGAAGCGAGAGAGTTGTGCCAGGATCGTTGTAGGTGGCGCTTCCTTGTTTCTGCCTATCCCCGTGGGAAATGAGCGTGACAATTTTATTGTATTTATTTATTTATTATGGTCAGGATAACGTTTCGCAAAGCGGAGACCTAACGGAGAACGAGCAAGCGGCCGCGAGTCGGTGCGGAGGTTGGTGGAACTGTGCGATATTGTGTTTAGTTGCCAAAGCGATATCTAAGCGAAACTTTGTTTGCTCTGCACTTACCAATTTCGGAATGAACATCGCACACACCCGTGTCATTTCTAAATTATAAGTTAAGATAGTTTTCGGGATTCCGAGATCATCTTCTACCTCGCGCACAGTCAAACGGCGATCTTCTGCAATCGCAAGTCGCACGCGCACTGCCACCAGGCGGGTTGTTTCACCCCCAATGGTCTTCATCATTTGATGATTTGAGACGTCACAGCAGCCGAAACAAACAAATTTTACGGTTGTAATATACTTCTAACCATGCAAACGAAGAGATGGAACCTTTGTTTGTTTAGTGTGCTGTGACGTCACAGCAATGGTGTGCTAGTGATGCGCCGTTTTCGGATACATTAAAGAATGATAAATGTTAATGCCTTTTTTCAAAGGATTATCACATTTATTTTGAAGTATAATATATTTTTTAGGGTTTAATAAAGTAAATACTATCAAACGCAGCAATTAAAAAAATCATGCATATTTTCTATTGAGTAGTTAGTTAGGCTGTTGGCGTTGATGCCCCGCAGAGGGCGCTCGAACACTCGAACAGCGATCGGACAAACCTTGTTTTATAAATAATGTGGGCCTCTGAATACTACCTTGAGGTACACTCCGTACACTATATTGCTTAAAATAAAACGATGGTCTAAAATTTGCACATTTTGTCCCGTGCTAACAAGAAACTGGCAAATAGATACAATGGCCGTCCTCGAGCACCCGCCTGAAGGCAGCAGCAAACACTTTTGATATGTGTAAAAGATTCAGTGCATGTCTTATGTGTGAATATTCAGTTGACTTATTCGCTCCAAAACAAATCGCATCGATGATTTGTATCTTTGTTATTTCATTCTGCGTTGTTGGGACCTTGTGTTACTGCCGCACGCCACACGCTTATTGTTGTATATTATGTTCTATTGCTAATCTTATTATGGTCAATCCGTGCGAGTAATGGGTTTGCCCTATACAGGTACTTGTATTAATAATGTCTGCAATATTTTAAGTTTAATTGGTTTACGAATATTGTTGTATGTGAATGCGTGTGTGTGTATGTGTGTGTGCTGACCTGGTCCACGCGGCGCAGCAGCTCGCTGGGCCGCTCCGCCCGGCGCGACCACGGGATCTCCCGCACCACGCTTCTGCAAACAACGTATAACAAGACGAACATCAAAATACTGTCTCTAAATTGGTTTATCTAGAGACGTTTTATCTCTCACGGTGTCGGGCAGTCTCACCGTTTGTGCACGCGCTGGCTTTGGAGCAGCGCCCGCAGGCCCAGCAGATGCTCGCGGCCGCGCTCCGCCCCGCTGCGCTCCGCTCCGCCACGCTTGAGGCCGCGCCGGGGCAGGCCGCGCGCCAGCCGCGCCGCGCCCGCCGCCACCAGCTCGGCGCCGCTCAGGAGTCTCATCTCCTCACGCGTCATGTGTGGTGACCACCGGCCGAGAGAATACTTGACCCTGAAGTATAAAGTGTTACAGCATGGAGCGACATTATCTCTTTAATATTCGGATTTATTTATTATTGATTTAGCTTTTCTTTATTAACAAAATCATATACGAGTAGGTACTGTAACCTTCTCTATTGTAGAGTAAGGCTACTACTGGCCATTTAAATGTTAGTTATTTTATTTGAATATTTATGACATTTGTGACGGGGATAGAACAAATCGAAGGAATAAAAGATTAGAAAGAGAGGTCAATAGAGACACACGATGAAAGTGTGATTTTATTAATTTAATATATAAACGAATAGAAACCGCGATTAATCCTCACAGTGAGTTTATATAGCTTTGTAGGAATATTATATTCTATAGGGAATTGAAAAGAGTATAAATGTACTTATAAAAGGTATAAAGTGGTTTCCAAGAAGGATCTGCAGGGGCGGGCATCTCATAGAGACAAAAAGACACTGTCTACCCTGATACAATGCACAATAATAGATATTTTATTAAAACATTTAATTTATGTTAACTATTCATAAAATATAAGAAAAGCGCCATCTATTGGCAACTATTAGATTTAATTTGTAATTCGACAAACGTGCCCTCATGCATAAAAGTATGTAAGACGTTGAACTAAACTGTCTAAGCTTGCACACATAGAAAACGTGTAAAAACCTTGTCTGTATATGAAATACAAAGATAGTAAACTACACGCACATACAGAGAGCCTCAGCAATGTACCGAGCGCCTTTAGACACTGTCTTTTCGGATAATATAGGTATAATTATCTTTTGCGCGAAATTGAAATGACACCAACATAATTATAATCACGTTATAAACATAAATTTAGGTTTTTAATTTTCTGAACATTTTTAAATATGATTTATAATTAGGAAAATGTATAATAATTTTTTTAATCTTACTTTTGAAGAAAAAAGACAAGTTATTACAAATGGTCGTTGTGTGCCGGTATTGGATTTAAAAACGGTCAGCGGTAAGATAAATAGATCATTTAATGTCAAACAATACGAATTATTTACTTGGTTGACGGGTTGTAGTCAAACAAATAGATTGTTTTGTTTCCTTGCCTTTTATTCTCTCTCTCTAACCATAGCAATGTTTGGAATAGTACTGGTTATGTAGATATGCATAATCTTTCGGCTGCAGCTAAAAACACGAACAATCCGAAAAACATTTATCTTCTTGTTATAATTTGCAAATTTTTGGCAAAAATCGTATTGAACCGTGCTTAAATTCACAGTTAAAAATAGACATCGATAGACACAACGCAAAAGTAGACCGTAATAGAGTTATTTTTCAGCGCTTAATTGATATCGTTTGCTTTTTGGGAAAACAAGAGCTATCATTTCGCGGACATGATGAATCTGCATCATTGAATAATAAAGGTAATTTTCTAGAAATTGTAGAATTGATCGCGAGATATGATTTTAAAAAATCATTTAGCGACTTCATCTAATTCGTTCAGAGGATTATCAAACCGTATTCCAAATGACTTGATCTGGAGCGTAGCAGCTGTAATGACAGAAAGAAGCAGCAGATAAATGCTACCGATTTTGTCGCGGTAATGGTGGATGAAACGCCTGATGTAAGCGGTAGGGAACAATTAGTACTTATTTTAAGATATTTTCATAATTCTGAGCTCGTTGATCGTTTTATTAAATATATTGATGTAAGTTCCGATCGCTATGCTAAAACTTTGTCAAATATTATTTTAGAAGTTTTGTCCAGTTTTAACTGTTTATCAAAATTAATAGGTCATACTTACGACGGCGCAGCGTTCTGTTATCTGAACTAAATGGTGTTCAGTCCTTAGTTCGACAACAATGTCGTGCATTTTTTTTTTTCGCTGAAACTCGTTGGACTTATCATTCGCGGACAGTTAATGTAATTTTTAATTTTAGTTCACATTTAATTAATATTTTTGAGGAAATGGCAGAAAATGATAGCTCTTGGGATGGGGAAACCCTAACTCAAGCTTCGGTGTTATTAAGTAGTTTAAAAGATTTTGAATTTCAATTTTTGCTTCATGTTTTTCATAATATTTTATGAAAAACATGAAGCAAAAATTGCCGAAACTGATATTTTATACCAAATTATTCAAAATAAGACTTCCGACGTAACTATAAAACATATTCAAAACATTAAATCCTTTGAACTGAAATTTTTCGGATTGTTGTCGTGCGAAAATGACATAAATTTATATACTCGAATAATAACATAAACAAATAGGTATTAGTTATAATATTCTCTTAGAGCCAAGTTATTTATTACACAGAAACGTTATATACATTACATATATACAAATCATTAACTTGTCAAAATTATACAATGGGATTCTTCCACGCAGTATTTAGTTAAATTGTAATGTAACGTAGATTGTGTTTGGGTGGGAGCTTTGGGTCTTCATTAATAAAAGATATTATTAAATTTGGACACTTGTTCACCATTTATTATTTGTTTCTGACTCCGTCAAATTGACTTTTACATTTTTATAATTAGTTTTAATTTAGTTTTAAATATTATTTGTTGCCGTTACCAACATATTGGGGGCCTTAGATAGATTCATTATCTATATAAAAACAATTAGACACATGAATAGTAAAATTAAATCGTTAAATTAATATTAGGTTTTTTATAAGGAAAACCCATTTTCGTAATATCAAAATACGTATTAGAAAATTAATTGTTATCTGTAGGTAGCAAACAAATGCTAGACAGCGACCTACGATATATTTTTTTATTAGAAGTCATTACATCAAATGCTCTAACTTTACCATCATGTCCAGGAAATACCTTAAATATTCTTGCTAATGGCCAATTCAAGGGTGGTGAATTAGGTTCGCGTAGAATAACTAATGCACCAACCTCAATATTGGGTAAATCATCGCGCCATTTCGGCCTGGATTGAAGGATACTTAAATAATCTTTATGCCACACTCTCCAAAAGTCCTGAACAACCTTATTACATTGTTGCCAAAATTTTAGCCTATTGGAAGGTGTGTTATATAAATTATCCTCAGGATATGAAACTAAAGCTGTACCAATCAGGAAATGCCCAGGTGTTAAATATGAAAAATCGCTAACCTCTGATGACTGAGGCAGGAGAGGCCTCGAGTTTAGTACTGCTTCAATTTGAGCTAACACAGTGTTTAACTGTTCGTATGTTAGCTTGTCTCTAAACACAATACGTTTGAGATGAAATTTCATGCTCTTTACAGCAGCTTCCGCAAGACCAGCGAACACGGGTGAGTAGCTTGGCACGAAGTGAAATTGTATGCCTTGTTGAGCTGCATAATTTTGCACCTGTGTTTGGTGGTTACCAGATGCGTGAAGTTTGTACAAATCAGCTAAGTGGTTACTCGCTCCTCTGAAACAGCCGCCGTTGTCACAAAATACCTCTGCGGGCAACCCTCGTCTCGCTGCGAACCTTTTAAAACACGCAAGGAATGCGTGTGTGCTTAAATCTGATGATAGCTCGAGATGTACCGCTTTGGTTACGAAGCATACCATCACACACACATACCCCTTCGTAATGAGAGCTCGTCTTACCCGAGAGTTTATAATATCAATCGGCCCAGCAAAATCGATGCCAATTCTTTGAAATGGTCGGCATTTCGTGACTCGCTGTTCAGGAAGGGAACCCATTAACTGCTTTGCTGCGCTGGCCTTCAATCTAAAACATTTTATACAATTATGTGTTACTGTTTTTACTTGTCTGGTACCATTTACTAACCAGTATTTTTCATTTAAACTTGACAGTAACAATTTTGGACCAGCGTGTAACAATCTAGCATGTTCACGTAATATAATAAGCTTAGAAGTTCGAGAATTATTTGGTAAAATAATAGGATGTTTTTTAGAATATAATACATTATGAAGACGTCCGCCTACACGGAGTAAACCATCTTTATCTAAAAACGGATGAAGAGGTCTCAAAACACCTTTGATAATTAAACTAGATTTAATTGCATAAATTTCCTCTTTAAAATGAACTTCCTGTTCATGTTTAATTATTAACAATAAAGATTTTTGCAGCTCTGAGCTGGATAGAAAACTATTTATATTTTTTGTATTATTTTTGTTAATATTGTGAATAAATCTTAACATAAATGCAACAACACGTATCATCTTTGTAATATTAGAGTATTTGTCTAACAATTGAAAAAAACTATTATTCATTCGCGTTAGTAAGGATACTGTATTGGAGAATTCTGAACCTATCTTAAGCTCAGGTAAGTTCCCAAGCAATGGTTTTTTAATATCGTGTGTAAAATCATACTTACCATTTCGTAAGAATTGTGGTCCGTGCCACCACAAAGAGTAACTAGGCAGGACTTGAGGTTCCACTCCCCTGCTGATAAGATCGGCGGGGTTGTTTTCGCTGCTCACATACAGCCAGCTCCATGAAGCTGTTTGCTGTGAGACCACACTTACTCTGTTCGCAACATATGGTTTCAATAATGTTGGATTTGTATTAAGCCACGCTAATACAATTGTAGAATCGGAATAAAGATATATGCCTCCAATTTGAAACTTGAGGTTTAGTATATTGTATACTTTATTCATTAGTGCTGACAACAATAATGCAGCATTTAATTCTAGCCTCGGTACAGTCAAAGGCTTTGCCCGAGGGTTGATTCGCGACTTTGAACATAGTAAGGATAGTGTCGCCTTACCTGTTATGTCGACCACTCGAAGGTATATGCAACAGCCATAGCCGATGCAACTCGATGCGTCTGCAAACCCGATGAGCTGTACTAAAGTCTTATTGTCCGGAACTCGGATATTTCTATTTATATAAATAGGTTGTAATTTTGACAACCCTTTCGTAAACTCTAGCCATTCTGCTGTGATATTTTCAGGTGGTTTAGAATCCCAATCAATTTTTTCTGCCCACAACTTTTGCAAAATGTGCTTTGCCCTAACAATGATTGGACTAATGAACCCTAACGGATCATAAAATCTTGCAATATAACTCAAAATATTACGCTTTGTAACTATATCACAATTGTATATATCAGGACATGTGATTGTGAAACAATCTTTTCTCATATTTATTGTTAACCCTAATGCTTTCAAATTAAAATCATCTTTTTGCAAGTCAAGCTCGTCAAAGTGTTGTTTTTCAGCAGGAATGTCTGACAAAATCTCTGTACAGTTTGATGCCCACTTATGTGTTTCTAAACTAACAAAGCTAAGCATATCCCTTATCTCGTTTTTAGCCCTAATGACTATAGAAATATCTGAATTTGAAAACATAATATCATCTACATATGTACAGTTTTTTATTATAAAAGAAGCAAGTGGATAATCTTGTTCCTTGTTGTTAGCAAGTTCTAATAAACATCTTGTTGCTAAAAAAGTTGAGCTTTTGAGTCCATAGGTAACTGTATCTAAACATATACATTTTATACTGTCATCAGCATGTTCGCGCCACAAAATATTTTGTAATGAAGTAAACTTTGGATGAAGCATTATATTTCTAAACATTTTTCTAATGTCTGTAGATAGAGTAAAATCTCCAAACCTAAATAATAACATAATCTCAAAAAGATCTCTTTGTACTGTTGGTCCGCTTAGTTGAAAATCATTGAGAGATACTTTCTTATTTGTTTTTGATGAGCCATCAAAAACAACCCTTGTAGAGGTGCTTTTGCTTGCCTCGTTAAATACCGCATGATGTGGTAAAAAGTATATTGCATCATGAGTAAAATTATAGGATTGCAAGTTTACATAATGACCATGACCAAGATTTACATACTCATTAATGAAGTTTGAATAAGTATGTAACAAATTTTTATTTTTATATAATTTCTTCTCTAAAGATATAAATCTATGATAAGCTGCATCAAATGAATTGCCAAGGGCATCATTCATTTGTGATAATGGTATTTTTAATGGTAAATCGACATAATATTTTTTATTTATAATTTGAACTGAAGATTTGAAAATCTCTTCAGCCTGGTCATGTTCAGTTAAAGCTTCGTTATAAACTTGTGGTACGCTTTCAGTTTCCCAAAACTTTGATAGAGCATCTGTTACATCATCATTACATTCAAGACAAATTAATGAGGTTACCTTATTATTATTTTTTGTAGTAGGTTGTCGAAAAATAGAGCCTGCGATGATGTGTCCAAACCTTGTATTAACAATGCATGGTGTAGATTGGTTGTTGATCTGACGCTTTTGCAGGTTAGGTTGAAGCGGCAGCATCGACTGAAAAAACACATCAGCTCCAATTAATAACTGGATGTCGGCTGGAGTGTTGTACTCGTCATCTGCTAATAAAAGATTTGGTGGAATATTTAACTTTGACACATCAAATTTTATTTGTGGGAGTCTGCAGGTAATGTTGTCGACAACCTGACAATTTATTGTTGTCTTGTATGGTGATGTAAGTGACATGATCTCTAATGGTAAGGAAAAATGGGATTTGTTACTAGTATTTGTGACACCTATAATATTAATACTGCTT
Organism: Monopis laevigella; assembly: GCA_947458855.1. Taxonomy (NCBI): domain Eukaryota; kingdom Metazoa; phylum Arthropoda; class Insecta; order Lepidoptera; family Tineidae; genus Monopis; species Monopis laevigella. The sequence goes on from OX381585.1 coordinate 26,402,773, forward strand.
CGTTTAGGTGTCATCCCCAACAGCTCTACAACTTTGTTTGTCACCAGTGATATCTGTGAAGCAGAATCTAAAATTGCTTTCACCTGGAGATTGCTGCCGTCAGCTTTGCGAATGCAGATTTTGGCTGTTGGAAGTAAAACATTAGTACTAGTTAGTTTATTGCCGGACATCAATATGACCGGATTAGGCTCATTCTCGAAATGGACCAGTGTGTTATGTTTTCCCTTGCACTGGCCACATTTAAAATGATATTTACATTTTCCTTGATGTTTGTTTAAACATATCTCGCATAAACAATTAGCCTTAATAAAATCTAGACGTTCTTTAATAGGTAACAGTTTAAAGTTTTTACAAAGAAATAATTTATGTACAGTAGACTTACAATAGTTGCAGGCACGTATGTTTCCTGTAGTGTCCTTTGTTGTCACACTCATGGACGCCCTTCCAGGAACCTTGTTCTTAATTGAAGTCGCTGGCGGCTCAGAATTCTCCATTGCAAGCGCTCTCTTTTCCAAGAAATCAAGGAAAAGAGAGACACTTGGCTGGGCCCCAGGGTCCCTTTCCATCTGGTAGGCTCGCACGGTGTAGGTATCTAATTTTTTAATAAATATACATAATAAAATTGAATCCCACGTTGATACATTGGATTCAATGTTTTGCAACGCAGCAAGTGTCTGCTTTATGTTGGATACAAATTCTCTAATATTTATTGATGAGGATTTTACAATTGGATTAACATCTAAGAGGTTATTTATATGATCATTTACAATTTTATATTTATTATAATACCTATCATTCAATAACTTAAGAGCTAACTTATAACTATCGTTACATAATGGTAGGTTTTTTATTAAATCTAATGGTTCTCCTTTTACATAGGATCTTAAATAATAAAGTTTTTCGATAGGTTCAAGAGAACTGTCGTTATTAACCACAGATTGAAAAAGTCCGATAAAAGGTATGAAATCACTATATTTTCCATCAAAAGTATTAATATGAATGGCTGGTAATTTTGTCTTGTTAAAAGTAAGAGAAGTTTTCTGTACATCTTTGGAACTAGAAGTTTGTCTCGTCGAAAGTTCCTTATTTAATGTAGATAATATCAGGTAATAATTATTTTCTACCAACTCAATATTTTCCTCGTCACTCTCTGTTATATACAAAATTTGTTTATTAAAGCTTTCGTACTCACCAAATGATTTTATGAGTCTATCTTTCTTTATCTCTATTTCCTCTGCTGATACTTCATTCAGCTTATTGTTTTCGATATAGTTTAACAACCGCGTAATTGAAGCTTTTTCATAACCCCTATTTGCACGCAATTGTTTAAGTTCTTCCATTTTAGTAAATTAACTTAGAATGTAGAAATTTTATTTACAAATTATACAAAAATAACAACTGAAGTTCAAATTTTACAATATTCGTTTGTTTTGAATTTGATTATGACAACAGTCGAATGAACGAATGTATGAAGCGTTTTTGGAATGATTCGCTGAACTAAGGAGCGAATGAAAACTCTGTCGGTCTCGTAGACGCCTTCCCCCGCTATGTGAAGAAAGAGATCGCAACACAATTTATGAGCGAGAGGGAAGTAATCTTTCTGCGACATACGACACGACTAGCGACGATCCTCACCGAATGACGACGACGACGCTTTTGTGGACCAAATAAATAGGAATTGTTTGATCTCACCAAATTGCTGGATTCTTGACTTCTTTATGAATTTCCAAGAGCCAGAGTTTTTTGTAACCTTCGGGCGCCAATGTTTGGGTGGGAGCTTTGGGTCTTCATTAATAAAAGATATTATTAAATTTGGACACTTGTTCACCATTTATTATTTGTTTCTGACTCCGTCAAATTGACTTTTACATTTTTATAATTAGTTTTAATTTAGTTTTAAATATTATTTGTTGCCGTTACCAACAGATTGAAGTTGCCGACATACACTCTGGAACGTCGCCGTCCGTCACCGCGCGTACACCGTCGCCGCGCCGAGTCCTTGCGTTCACCGTTGTCGCCGCGCCGAGTCCTTGCGTTCACCGTCGTCACCGCGCCGCCCCGAGTCCTTGCGTTCACCGTCGTCGCCGCGCCGTCCCGAGTCCTTGCGTTCACCGTCGTCGCCGCGCCGAGTCCTTGCGTTCACCGTCGTCGCCGCGCCGAGTCCTTGCGTTCACCGTCGTCACCGCGCCGCCCCGAGTCCTTGCTTTCACCGTCGTCGCCGCGCCGCCCCGAGTCCTTGCGTTAACCGTCGTCGCCGCGCCGCGCCGAGTCCTTGCGTTCACCGTCGTCGCCGCGCCGAGTCCTTGCGTTCACCGTCGTCACCGCGCCGCCCCGAGGCCTTGCGTTCACCGTCGTCGATGCGTCGTCGTCGTTGTGATGTTTTTATAAAAAATATAACAACAACAGTATCAAAACTTTCGTGTTAAAGTTTTAACACTGGCTCCGTAGATTGTACGGCATATTTTATTAACTCTTGTAATGACAATTATTGTTCATAAAGATTCTGAGATGTTTAGTTGCAAATATCTCCCAGTAGATGTCGCCTGCAATAATCTTTGAAATTTAACTAAAATTCCTGTCAACAGATGGCGTGCCCGATCGTTGCACGAGTTAAGGTTGACGAACCCCTTAATATTAGCTTTTATTAGCTGTAAACCTCCGCACATTGGTCAGCAATAAGCTTACACGTGCCGAGGTAAAATAGAATAGGTTTGCTATTAATATTATATAAATATAGAGACATTTTCGATAATCAATCAGAATTTGTATTTTAATCTAAGTGAATAATTGTGTGTTTTTATTGTGTTTTAAATAAATAAATATATTTTTAAATAACTCAAGTGTCAAGAACTTAATTGGCGCAGCCGGTAGGATCCCGTAAGTCTTTGGATGTTGGGTAACATGTGTAACATTTCTAAACACTTAACTCCAAGACGAACGTTTTAACGTTTAAATCGGGATCTAAGTGTCAAGAACTGAATTGGCGCAGCCGGTAGGATCCCGTAAGTCTTTGGATGTTGTGGCTGGATAACATTTCTAAACACTTAACTCCAAGACGAACGTTTTAACGTTTAATCGGGATCGCCGAACAAATAAATTTATTAAGACTACGAGTTACGTGGAGACTTCGCAGCACTTCGGACACTACCAGCTAGGGCTTCCAATACCGGGATCCCGGACTTTTTTCAGGCGTTTTCAATACCGGTATTAAAATGTCCAATACCCGGATCCCGGTATTAGTGATTTTATGTTTTTTTTGTATAAAACACAGTAATAAACTATCACTGTGATACACAAATATTTTTACCCATTTATTTCATTTCGGAATGTTCGGTATTTTAATGATTTAACGACTTTACGGTTACATGCAATAACCTAAGTCATTAAAGTCGTGAAAAAACAGTGAGTAGTGGATTTTCACGCGTTATCCTCAGTAGTTTGACTTACTTTATCGCTGGATATGACTTAAAAATGTAAGTTACTAAAGCCAATTATCTATAAATATAGTCCGAAAAACAAACTTTTAAATAATGTTCCAAATATACAAAGTAAAGCACGTCTTTTAGCCGCATTCGAATAAAATTCTGGTGCGTGGCTTAATGCAATTCCAATTGCTTCCCTCGGTACTTTATTAGATAAGGAAACTTTGCGAACTTCGGTCGCCCTTCGGCATTGAAGTCTGCATTCCACATAGCTGCTTTTGCGGAGCCACTGTAGATAAATTCGGCTATCATGGTCTCAGTTGCAATAAAAGCGCTGGTCGTATTTCTCGTCATAATGCCCTTAATGACATAATTCGGCATACTCTACAAGCTGCTAAAATTCCCTGTTTTCTTGAGCCTCCTGGAGTCCGACGGCAGGCACCCTGACTGTCTTACACTGGTGCCGTGGGCCAATGGAAAGTCCCTAATCTGGGATGCCACTTGCGTCATTATAAATGTCTATATTAATAAATTTAGCATTATACGGCCTGGCTAATCTCGGCAATGTTGAGTTTAGTCTCCTAATCACTTAAGACTCCTGTCCGTCGAACAGGAGTTTTAACTGATTCTTGGCCAACCAATTCCTTAGAGTCCATCCTTCCATTAACTATATCGTATAAGAACAGCATATCGAGCAACTGGCTTCTGGCATCGAGGGTGATGATTCCAACATGATTCAGTGTACTCTGTACATGTTGTTCTTGTTCTAAAATTAAGATGTTTTAGAAAGATGGACTGTATACGCTCGATTCTCTCCTTATATTTCGAGTACCGAGGTGAGTAAATCACACTCGCATATTCGAGGATACTTCGTACGTACACATAATGCACTAATTTAAGACGGTGAATATCGCTGAACACCTTACAAACTCTCAGGACAAAACCCGATTCTTGTAAGCCTTGTTCGTAATAGCATCAATGTGTTGATCAAAAATCAATTTAGAGTCGATGATAATGTACGAGAGTATGTACGCCCAAGTCGCGCATTACATCGACTTTATCAATAATAGATCCACCAATGTTGTAATCGTGTTTGATAATATTCCTGTTCGGAGAGAATGTCATTTGAGCGCATTTAGCGATATTAATATTAATTCTATTATTATATTGTAATATTCATGACTAGGTCATTTAACGGTTTTTTAATTTGTGTGGGCGGTGGTAACGAGACGTGGTCGGCCTAACGAAGTTATAGAGAAGGTCTCCCACTTAAGAAACGGTGGTTTCAATAAAACTGCAAGTAGAGCTTCATCGTCAACTGACAACAGATTAAACTGGTTATTGCCGGAATTTTGGTCATCATTTGTATAACACGAATTATCTTATAAAGAAAAGACTGACCTGACTGACACGTAATATTATTTTAATATAAATGAATGAATGAATAAATGTTTTATTTATTTCACTTAATTTAGCCTAGGTACAATTAATTATACAAAATTAACATAATCCGGCATAATGATGCCCTGCAAAATAAATGCTAAATAAATGAAAAAAAAAAATATGTATAACAAATGCACATAGCCAAACAATTAGGTAAGCAACCAACCACTAAACTAGGTAACTAACTGCCTGTATCTCAGTGGTTGCATTCCTTTCCTCGAACATATATAGATCATATTATAAGCTAAGTAATGACAGAAATATTAAGATAATGGAAGGTATATGATGGCGTTTGTATGCAAGTATGCATGTGTGTCTTAGTGTGTGTGTGTGTGTGTGTGTGTGTGTGTGTGTGAATGTGTGCTGCGTGTGTGAACGTGTGTGTCTGTGTGTGTATGAGAAGTTTATGTATTATGTGTATTATATTTTATCATATTATTATTATTTTTTTTATTAATAAATGTTGATTTTAAATAAAATACTTATTTTTAATTTAGTCGAGAAAATTTCTTCTACAGAAATACCTAATTCCAAAACGAAAGACAAATCTAAAAAACAAATCGTAATTTATTTCAATACCGGTATCCCGGTATTAATACCGGTATTGAAAAAATCCGGTATGCAAAAGCCCTACTACCAGCCGTTCGAAATCACAGCTTTGGGTCCAAAGAACTTTGCGGCACACATTATACAAATTCAAACATGAGACAAACTCCTATAGTACTGTGAGTAAATTTTTCACCAATCCGTTTTCTCATCCCTTCCTTAACCAAATTATATATCTGGTTAAAATTATTATGTATATACTATAATCAATAGATTAAAATCACTGTGACAATAGGTATCTTTAGGCATTTACATTTTGCATAGAGATAATAGTCTTTAAATTAGTATTTAGTAACTTTTTTATTATATATAAAAATGGAAAATATCAATAGGTTATTATTCCAGTGTTTAACAGCGACAGTAGGTTACTACCACTATTTATAAAAAAGTGCGAGTATATACTCCAGAATTACGGGAGTGGTATTGCTCAAAATGAGTATTTATTCCACGTAGTTACTAGTAGGTTAACAGGCGAACCTCGTTGGTGAAAGAGACCAAATTCAAACGTGGGAGGAGTTAAAAACACTTCTTAATCAACAGTTTGGCGACCCTAGGTCGGAGGAATGCCTAGCTCTAGAATTAGAAAATATTAAAAATTGAAGGAATGAATCTTATGTGGACTTTTTTTTTTCATGCAAGGGGAGGAAAAAATATAATTAAATTGTAATAATATTTTAAACTTACCGCATATCGTAATTGGATACAGGTAGCACTAGGTCATTTATTAGCCCAAAGTTAGTAAATAAATATTTTAATAGTTTTAAGAAATACGAACCGTTTGACGTAATTAGTACTCATGCGACGAGTAAGCATAATGAAGTTGTTTTTATAAAATTACCTAGCATTTTTAAGAGTAAAATAAAACATAAATTTTATATTTACAATGTCGACGATAGTTACGACGGCCTTATTGGTAGCGAACTATTATAAATTTTAGAAGCGTCTATAGACATGAAAAATCTTATTTTGTCTACAAAAAATACACAAATACCGTTTATTTATTCACCTCATTCAGGGAGAGAGGTATACAATCTGCCTCCTCGTTGTGAAGTAAGGGTCAAATTACTTAAATATTTTGAATGGCAGAAGGAGTAAAAATGCCCTTCGCTATAGTAAAATGTATAAATGGTTTCGCATCACAAACTCACTGTTACATCGCCCTTCACCCTTCAATGTGGATTTTTTAAAATTGTAGTATTGATGAATTGCTAAGGGAAAATTTAAATAAATTTAAATTAGACCATATGAATGAAAGAAACACGCAATCCTTATATTCTTCACACAAACATTTGAATGTTTGTGTAGAATATAAGGATATTTTTTATTGTGAACATTTACCGTTATCTTTTAGTAACGGAGTTAAACATAATATTAGGACTAAGAACGAAGACCCAATAAATATAAAAGGTCATCGTTACCCTCCTGTTCAAACCAAGGAAATTAGGAAACAAATAGAAAAAATGTTAAAGGTTAATATCATTGAAGAGTCGTACTCTGCATGGAGTTCTCCAGTTCACCTAGTCCTAAAAAAACTAGACTCATCAGGTGAACAAAAATGGAGAGTGGTTATTGATTATAGGAAACTAAATGAAATTACTACAGATGAATATAGACTACCGAATATCAATGATCTTTCTGACAAATTAGTTATTATTATTATTATTTTAGGACATTAGGTTTAGCTTCAGGATATAACTAGAGGTCAGAAAAGAGGATAAAGCCAAAACAGCGTTTAGTACACCTTTCGGACATTATAAATTTAATAGAATGCCGTTTGGATTGAAAACCGCACCGACTACTTTTCAGAGAGCAATGGACAACGTCCTAAGAGGTCTACAAGGATTGCATTGCCTTGTATATTTAGATGACGTCATAATCTACTCTAGAACCCTCTCAGAACATATTGCTAAACTGAAATTAATATTTGAGAGGTTTAGAAAAACTAACTTAAAAATCCAATTAGATAAGTCTAATTGGATTTTTAAGTAATTAATTAATAATAACAACAGACGCATCAAACTTTGCTATCGGAGCAGTGTTATCACAAGGATGTATTGGGAATGATAAACCTGTAGCATACGCAAGTAGGGCTTTAAGCGATACTGAAACCAGATATAGTACCATAGAAAAGGAACTTTTAGCTGTAATCTGGGCAGTAACAAATTTATTATATATACAAATCATAGGCCGTTAGCATGGCTGTATTTATTAAAAGAACCTAACAGCAAGTTAACACGCTGGAGGTTAAGATTAGAAGAATTATCATCATCATCGTCATGCCAGCCTTTCGCGCGTCCACTGCTGGACATAGGCCTCCTTCAAGGATCGCCACAATGACCGGTTCTGCGCTGCCTGTATCCATCGGCTTCCCGCGACCTTTTTCAGGTCGTCGGTACATCTTGTCCCCACAAGATGGACCACGAGGCCTGCCTCTGCTGCGTCCTCCAGCACGTATTAGAAGAATATGACTTTGAAATTGAATATAAAAAAGGGCAGCAAAATACAAATGCCGATGCTCTTTCTCGTATAAAAATTAACGTTTTAGATGATTTAGAAGAATTATATTCAACTTCTGTTAATATAGATGTAAATGATGACAGACTTAAGGACATTTTAGAGGAATTGAACTCAGAATTCGTAACGGTTAGGAAACCTAGGAAAAACCCCATAATTGCCCCCCCTGAAAACGATAGCGAGGAAAACGAACCAGAGCTGATAGAAATCTCAGACGATGGAATCACTGCTAACTGAGTATCAAACAGGGAACATGAGGGAATACCTATATTAAACGAGGCTATAGACCAAACCAAAACAAATATTAGTATATACCTGGTTTGCTGATAAAATTCCAGTCAAAGACATATCTCATAATAAACAGAAAATTTTGAAAGTACATATGCCCTTAAATAATGAAAAAATAGTTAAGGAATTTTTGAAAGAATACGTAGATTTTAAATACAAATATTTTATTTATTTTGAAGATGTAGCGTTTAGGAAATTTTTTACAAAGGTTTTAATTGAGTTATATAGAAAAGGAGCTTATAATTTAATAGAATGTACAGAACAAGTAGTAAATTTAACTGGTTCAGAACGTGACAAAAGGATGTAGTTATTAAATATCATGAAGGAAAAACAATGCCATAGAGGCATTAGAGAAACTTTAACACAAATTATAAGAGAATATTGGTGGCAAAATATGAAAGAAACCATAGCAGCCATTATCAATGCATGTGAACTGTGTAAAAGAATGAAGTATGAAAGGAAGCCTATAAAAGCCGTGTATACAGTTAACGCAAAATCAATTTTCTCTATTCCAAGAAATATTTATAGAAGGAAGGTATTATTTGATTTTAGTAGTTTTAGAAAATTAGGACCAGCTATAAATATTCCAAACCGTAGTACACCTGAAGTAGTTAGAGCATTAATTAAGTATTTTAGTATGTATGGATTACCCAAGAAAATTAATAGTGATTCAGGCACTGAATTTAATAATGAATTAATCAGGGAACTTTTAAATTTATATAAAAATGAAATTCATGTGCCAAATAACCCAAGTTCAATGGCTATAGTAGCACGTTTTGTCACCAAAATCCTATACAAATAGAGAAGTTTAAACTACAGAAAATAACTAGCTATCATTGGTTACTATATACAGAAGAAAACATAATTATTACAGAACATTGTACTGAAGAAGTGTATAAATATAATGTCCAAGGAACGTATATGATGGCAGCTAAACCACAATGTAAAGTTCAAGGAGGAGAAATTTTTATCAACACTCAATATAATGCATCAGTTATAAAATGCATTTTCCAATCGTTGAGATGCAGAGTCTACAGATGGAGATCAAGACAGAGCAGAAACAGTTGACCTTCGGGACGTCGACTTTCTCGATATTCTGGATGTTCTCAACAGTGCAAAGTTTAGTGCTAGTGAAATAGAGTCTCATTTTAAAGTGAAAAGTGTAATAAGTGTTTGGACAATAAGTTTATATGTAATTGTATTTTGTTTTATAATTTGTTTAATTGTTTATCCCAAAAATTAGGGGTGCATGCCAATTTTCGCAGATTTTTTTTGTGATGGAAACTTTAATGTTTAACTAATTAAATTTTGACAACACGGAAATGTCTGATTTTTTTTCTTATTTTCACACAACCCATTGAGCCCACTCGGCCGTTGTGAATTGCATGCCATTAATTACGATACCTTTTGTTACAAAGGCAGGCAATATAATATTACGGAAAACTACTAAAATTCTTTACAGAAAGAAAAGCCAAATTCTTTACAGAAAGAAAAGCCATTTTCTTTATGACGTTCAAGCGTGCGGCGGTCAATAACCCCTCTATCTTTCATATTTTAGGGTTAATCATTAATTCTTAAAAAAGCATGCAGTAGCAAATGGGAGAACATTTTCTGTCATCATCTCTCAGTCTAATAGTATTTAGTTGTGTAGAGAGGGTAGCGAACAGAGAGAAGGGAACAGTTAAAGGCCCTTTAATCATACTTTGCATTCTCAAGTCAGGGACACGGCAGTTCACTCTCCTGCCTTCCAACCAAGTGATGAACCCAACACCTGCACAGAGCGTTCAATGGATAGCTAAAACACTGTCTCTCTCTTCACAAATTACACATTTGTTTTTTTCTTTTTCCCAAGAGATTGCAAAGGTAATTATTACCTTGTTGCCTCACATACTAAACCTAACCCTGCATGGGTTAGGTTTAGAGTATTAGGTTTTGGGTATTGAAGAGTAATGTAAATGCTTTTTCATTGCGGTTTTTATTTATATATATATATATCTTTTTTATATCACTAAAACTACTGGTTTCCAAAACAGGATTTATGATATTTGATATTCAAGTGAATTAGAAATATTACAAAAAATACTTCCCTGCAATATACATGACCTGAACAGGCTCAGCGCAACATACATGACCTAGACAGGTAGAGGCAGATGTTATTGAATACTTACCCAATCCCTAGTTTGGTTGCCAGCCACTTATAACTTCATTTAAACAACATTTACTATACTACACCATATACAACTCAGCTATTTTCACTTTGATTATTCGGTCAGTGGGTATCTTATTCAAATAAAATATAATCTTGTAAATAATAGATAGATTTTGTAAAAAACAAAACTGTTTATTAATAATTCAAAACAACTCAAACTAGAGGTGGGCGTTACGTAACGTAGATAGTTACAATATAGTCGTTTGTTCTTAAATAACTAATAACAGTTATTATATTTGTAATAACTATTTAATTATATACGTGGTGGCCGAGTTGGTTTGACCTTGGACTTAAAAACGCTTAGGTCCCTGGTTCGAATCCCAGTGTGTACCAATGAGTTTTTAATTAAAAATATTATGTACATTTTGTTTGACAACACCACTATAGTGCCTCAGAGATGATATTAGATCATAACATCGAATTCTACCAAAAAAATGCAATTGTCAATAAGGTCGAAAATCCTTTAACAAAGCTGAAATTACTTTTATTGGCTAGATATCATCGATACATATCGTTTAAGTACAAACACTTTGGGTCTAGGGCCAGGGGTTAATAAGTTATAATAAAAAAACGTTTTGACATGACATTTCGCCAGATTACACCAATACCATAACTATGAGTCCAAAAACAAAATATAAGCCATGTGGATATAAGAGTTATTATCAAAAATAAAATAATGAAAATTGTATAAATAATGTGTAATTTTAATAATACTTACCCAATTTTAATAGGTACTAATAATGAACAAATATTTAAATAATAATAATAGTTATAGAAATCTGTAATATTTTATATGTTTCTATTATTATTATTATTATTTTTGGTGCATGGCTTTTCGCTTGACGCGTAACTCTGCCAATGTCAAGTTGTTGAAAAGGCACATAGGAGTATAAATATGATATTACAATTATTATTGTTTTATAAAAAAAAAAAAAAAAAGTCAATAAATATTAGTTAGGTTAAACATTTAACACTAGGTATAAACAGTACAATACAAACAAAGAAATTCAACATAGGGGAACACAAGGGCCCGTGGACAATACAGGACGGCACACAGATCTGAAAAAGAAACATATATTAGATATATAAAGTAGTTAAACATTTAATTTAACTTCTATTATATATTAAGGCACAAACTTATACAAGGGGCCCCTGAAACTAATAAAAACCGGATCCAGCGGTCCAGAAGTAAATATTCATAGGAAGTATAATAGGAATATATTTATAATCAGAATCTTAATTTGAACTTTTTTAAATATTTTGCTATAGCCAGTATTCCATTATAATTGGGCAGTGATAAGAGAGTAGTTGAATTGGTGGGACGAGGGATTATGGGTGGAAGAATATCATATAGGGAAATATTCTGATTGGGACAACCAAATAGAGAGTGTTCTAATGTTCCCAGATCTGTCCCACAGTCACACAAGGGGCTCTCTCTAACCCTGATTATATGTAGGTGGCAAGGTAGATTATTATGGCCAAGTCGAAGTCGACAGATAGTAGAGGTGATTTGTCTAGAAAATTGTTTTAGTGTAAAAAACCAAGGTTTAGTGAAAATGGTAGGTTGGATTGATCTATAATGTTTAGCCTTAGTGGGGTCAGAATTCCATATACTTTCCCATGAGGCAACTTGATCTCTTCTAGCCATAGGGATCAAGTCCTGCGGGTACAAAACAAAATTGTCCATTGAGCCAGTGGATGAAGCCTCCTTGGCAAGTAGGTCAACAGCCTCATTGCCCACTATACCGCAGTGGCTTGGAATCCACGCCAGTACAATGTCCAGTCCAAGACAGCTGCATTGCCATAGTTGGTGCTTAATTTTCAGATTTAGGGGATGGAGGTTTTCACAGAAGGGGTTGGCCGAAAGTGCTTTCAAGCAACTCTGAGAGTCAGAGAATATTATGGATTTTTTAATATTGTAGGATTGGACATATTTTACAGCTTCTAAAATAGCAAGAGACTCCCCGGAGAAAATTGATGCTTGAGGAGGACTTCTAAAATTTAAAATTATGCTGAGCATGGGTATCCACACAGCTGAACCCACAAACGATTCCAGATCAAATTTTGAGGCATCGCAGAATATTGATAGTCTATCCGACCAATGCCTTTGGATTTCCCTATTAAAAATGCTATCTGCTCTGGAAGACTCCTTGTCAATGTCAAAATATACAACTTTGGGGATGAGTAATAATGCCTTATATGGATATTTAAAAGTGGGATACCAGTCGGAGGAATAAATGGGATATTTGAGCTTAACAAATTTAAGGTAACTAACTAACAGGGATGGGTTATTTTTGTTTCTCCAATATGGAGAATTTAAAAGATTTAATAATGATTCCAATTTATGCATAAGAGGATGAGAGGGGGATAGAGAGATTTTGTAAAAAAAGCGGTCTGATAGGTATTGTTTTCTTGTGCATAAAGGAGGTTCGGCACATTCATTTTGCAGGGCAAGAATGGGAGTTGATTTCATTGCTCCAAGGATGATTCGAATGCTCTTGGCTTGGATTCTGTCTAATTTGTTTAAGGATGCTTTATTACAGGGGGCAAAGAAGAATGAAGCATAATCTAGATTGCTTCTTACAATAGAATTATAAAGTAGTTTTTGGGAGTAAGGGTGTGAACCCCACCAAACTCCAGAAAGACAGCGTAGGACATTGATAGATTTTTCACATTTTTTAGATACATAATCAAAGTGGGGGATGCCAGTCATTCTAGAGTCTAAGACCGCTCCCAAAAATCTAAAGGCTGAGAGTTGGGGAATGGGGTGATTATTTATTCTAATATCTAGAGAAGGAAATTTATACTTTCTTGAAAAAGGAACCACGGCACATTTCACGGGTGATAGAGAAAGACCATGGTCTGAGAGCCAATTGGAAAGATAATACAAAGCTTTATTCAAGAGGGATTGGGAATCTAAAATATTTCCAACTGGTGAATACAGAGCCAAATCGTCGGCATACTGTAGAATATTACAAAATGGTTTAACCGTAAGGTGGAGATCATAAGTGTAAATATTATAGAGAAGCGGGCTGAGCACAGAACCCTGAGGGAGGCCTCTTCAGACAGTACGCGGGGCGAGGTGGTGACCCTGGTATCTAATAGATATTGACCGGGCAGATAATAAGTTGGATATGAGTTGAACAGTCCTCACTGGAATGCTCAGCTTTAGCATTTTCTGCCTGAGCAGAGGAAGAATGACGTGGTCATATGCCGAACTTATATCAAGGAAGACACCCACTACAGAGTCCCCCCTTGAGAAAGCACTACGGATGTCTGTTGATATAATACCTAAACTGTCGTATGTACCCTTGCCTTTACGGAACCCAAATTGGGAGCTGTCAATAATACTTCGGCTTTCAACATACCATTCCAGACGATTTTTTATTAAATGTTCTAGTATTTTACAGAGCACTGAGGAGAGGGCAATGGGGCGGTAGGATGATGGAAGGGTAGGATCTTTATTGGGTTTGGGAATAGGTATAATAATTTGGTTTTTCCATGAGGTAGGAGGGAAACCATTAACAAAGATTTTGTTTAAAATTTTAAGGAAAATATTTTAGAAATTGAGACTAGATTTTATAATAAATGAATATGGAATACCGTCACAGCCAGGGGAAGAATCCTTTAGCTTAGAAAAAACAGCTACTAGCTCCTCTCTAGTAAAAGGGTCATCCAAGGGGTCATGGAGATTTAAACTTCTTGGCAAAGGAGGGAAGTTATCCAGGGATGGGTTATGAGGAGGGGACATGGCATCTGCAAACTGCAGCAACCAGCCTGAAGAAATATTGGAAGAGACAGAAGTGCTAGAAGACAATGAACCACGAATTTTTTTAATATTTTTCCAAACCATTGAGGATGGGTAATTAGGGGAGAGGTTTTCACAGAACTTATTCCAACCAGATTTTTTTTTAAATGATAGTAGTCTTCTTGTTTCTGCAGCTATTCTTTTATAATTAATAAAATTATCCATTGTCATTGAGATGTTATAAAGCCTTTCTGCATGTTTACGGTCCTTAATCTTTTTAGTACAATCTGCATCCCACCATGGGGGGGACAAGACTCTATGAACTTGAAAGGTTTTTTTGGGTATGGAATCATCTGCTGACGCCACTAGAGAAGCCAGGAATAGATCATACTTTTGTAAATAATTATTATCAGTAATTTCCGTAAATAGCTTAGATTTTTGATCAGTTAGAGAAGAGAAAAGCGACCAATCAGCTTTATTAATCTTATATTTCAATAAAGGTTCAAAGACTACTTTAGTAGGGCAGGGAATATGAGATGAGATTAGGATGGGGAAGTGGTCACTACCATAGGACTCTGGAAGGACGGACCAAGAAAAATTTGGAGCAAGGGAAGGAGAGCATAATGAAAGGTCTACAGCACTAGATTGTTGGTTGGGGTAAGCTCTCCGTGTTGGAGAACCATCATTAAGAATAACCAAATTCTTAGTGTCAATGAGGTCCATAAGATCCAAACCAAAACTATCAGCTGAACGTGGGCCCCAAAGAGGATGATGGCAATTAAGATCCCCAAGAATTAGAAGGGGGGAGGGAATAGAGGCAAATAGGGACTCCAGGATAGGAATATGAGAGGAGTTGGGATATGGGATATAAAGAGAGACAATAGATAAATTTAGTGTTCTAATAGCGACTATATTAAGCTCAGAGGGATGAAAAGGTAGATTAATTTGATTGAAAGGAATATGTTTTTTAATAAAAATAGAAGAACCCCCGTAGCCATCAGCCCTGTCCTCTCTCACACTGTGAAACCCGGACAGGGCAAACCTGGATCCTGGCTTAAGCCAGGTTTCGCAAATGGCCAAAATGCTAATTTTATATTTATTTATTAAATAAATAATATCAGACTTTTTATTTCTGATACTATTCGTATTCCACTGCACAATTTGTGTCTGGGCCGTTTTGTACTATAGAAAGAAGTTCATTAATTTTTTTGGAGATATTGTTCGGTAAATTGTTATTGAATTTATTGTGGCACATGCTTATTAAAAGTGATATTAAGATTTGTAGAAGGTTTTCACTAGAAGAATCCTCCTTGTTGGGCTTTAAAGCACAACCATTAGAAGGAGGGGGGGGGGTCATAGGAACCAATGATGGATCTGTGAGCCTCCTGATCATAACCTTTAGATTGATAAGGTTTATGAGACCTAGGGGGTAATAGAAAAGTTTTCTTATAAGATGATTTAGAGTTTATGTTTGTGGGTATAGATGGATTTGCAGGTGAGGGCACATTAGTTTTTGATGCATCAGCATAACTTCGAAAAGGGAATTTGGCGGTGGCCTCAGCATAAGGAATGTTATCCTGAGACATTACGGTTTTAATAGACTTTTGTCTAATATGCTCAGGACAGTCCCTGAGTGTAGCCATATGCGATCCACGGCATAAAATACAAACAAATTCTTCAACTGATATGTCACAAGATTCTCCTAGATGGGGCTGGGTACATTTGTAACATCTGGGATTCGAACGGCATTGCGCTTTGATATGTCCAAACCGGCAACACTTTAGACATTGGATTGTAGGCAATATGTATGGGGAGACTGGAAGGGAAGAATAGCAATAATATACTTTTTCATGGAGAATTTGTCCTCTGAAAGTAATCACCACAGTTTGTGTAGGAGTCCATACCGGCTGATTATCTACAAATGTTTTTCTGTTAAGTCTCCTTGCTTTTAAAACAATTCCACAATTGGAGGGTAGAATTAAATTTTCCACTAATTCTTCCATGGGAACTTCTTGTGGCACTTCTCGGATAACCCCCATTCGGGATATTTGAAAGGTAGGAATGGAAGCTGAATAATTAAGGGATTGGAGAGACGGCAGTACTAAAAATTTGTTGGCATCTTTTGGAGTACTAAATTCTATGGATACTCTGTTCCTACCTACCATTTTCACTCCACCCAAGACTACATTTTGAACATTAGAGTGTACTAGGAATTGTCCAAATTTGATCCTATTAATAGTCAAACCAGAATCCGGCGAGGACTCATCGCGCGTGACATGAATGATAAATGGACCGTTGTCTGAATCAGAATATTTTCGATTTTTGGGTTGGATGCTGGGATGGGAATACATTGTTTGGATAGCTGACGGAGTATTCTCTGGGTCGATTATCAATTTTTTAGGTTTATTAGGGGAGTCGTTAGAGGAGTCTAAAATTCTTTTACGACTTGGTGGATGGTTTTCTTGCAAAGGTGAGAACATTATTGGGGACAGGAAGGAGGAGTCGGAATCCATCTCGGAAGACTGAGGAGGATCGGGAGGTTTAGGGGGAATCGGTTCCATATTACACAATAGGAAAAAAAGAACAAAAATTACAAACCCACAACACAACACGATCACATAGGTTAGTAAATTAACACTTAATGACTTTAGAAAAGAATTATGAGAAAAATTAAAAGAAACTCCACAACGTGTGCGTTAACCACAAACGTCAACTGCAAAGTCCTATATGTTTCTAATTAATGTGTATGTATTGTTGTATTTGTGTATTTTGAATGTTTTTTTTTTTCGTAGAATAAATTATATACCTACTACTTACTTAAGATTTGCACGCCGAAACCGGTAAAATATGCTGTACTATTACACAGTACAATTTAATATCTATATATGTAACCATATTTTAAGGCAAATAAAGAGATTTCATTTCATTTCATTTCAAAACAAAAATTTAATACTTTTATTTTTTAAAAAAAAACTAAAACAAGATAATTTTTAAATACAACTACAAAAAACCTAGAAAGAATGCGTCAGTCGGCGTCACGGAACGTAGCGCAACCAATCACCGCAATAGCGTGAACATCATTAACCACCTCGTCGGAGTGCAACGACGATATTTTAAAAACCGATACAAGAAAAAGAAACTAAAACGAGGATAGCAACAAAAACTCAAAAAAAAAAACAACGACAAAAACCTTAGAACGAATGTGCAACCAATCACGAAAAATCTACTATAACAAAAATCACTAAATATCACAATCACGTGAAGTAACAATAACCACCACGTTACAAGAGTTTCCATCGTTACAAGTTACAATCGTTTCAAGCATTTCAACAGTAATATCCATAAAGATAGGTACATTTGTTCCGTCCGTTTCAATCACAAGTTGTGGAATGTCGGCAAGCCGCGACATAGCGCAAAGCGGTGATATAATGAACTAAGTAAACCAATTTATAACAACTACTACAGAGAGATGGCGCTAATAAATTAAATAATGCAGAATATAAGTAGGTTGTGGTCAATAAAACTCTATTTGTCTTTTGGATGTTAAAGTTAAAAATTGATTAAAATAAAAAGATATGTAAAAACATAATAAAAATATGAAATTAAAAAAATGAAGTGCAGAAGCGGGGATGGAACTGGCGTTCTGTAATTGTTAAGTTATTTAGATAGAATAGAATCATGTCGCCATAAAAAAATTAAAATAGATAGAAAAATTTAAATAAAGAAAATTTGTTAGATAAGTCACAGAAGAAATAATTGTACAATGTAGATAATTTTTTTGACTGCTGTTATAGTGAATAAGTTTTTATATTAAAAAATCATTGGTACACGGGTAAAAAATCATTGATTTGAGAGTAAAGTAGGTACAAAAATTAAAATTATTTTCGAGGCACTACGCTTGTTAATTTTTTTTTTGCTTTTCATTAGAATTTTTAATAATAACTATAAATAGTTACATAACGGGTGATTAACAAAAAGAAACGAAGCCGTTACGTTACAATGTAATCACGTAACGACCCACCACTAACTCAAACAAAAGTCAAAACTTATTTTTTTCCACTGTGTGGAAGGCAAAGATCTTTCGACCATTAAGCTTAAAAGTCAAAACTATTTTATTTTATTTATTACAATTTTACCTTGGGGAAGGCAAAAGGTAGTACCCATACAGCCTAGTCTTTAGTATTTTCCTTCTTCTATTTCAATCTAGTCTTCGTTTTTTATTATTTTATTTATACTTATAAATTCGTATAAGAGGGGCCTACGCTCATCAGCTTTTCTTCCCGAAGACCTGTCGAACAGTGGCGGGAGAGCGTGCACCCTTGCGACAATTGATGCATTTACACAACACAAATTTCAACCATATTGTTTTATTTGTATCTTCCATACAGTCTTATAAAGGGAATGTACTTGATACTAGTATATAGTGGTTTAAATTATTAGATATTAAAGTATATTTCGTGTTTTCATTCATTTATTAAAATGCTTTAGTTTAAGTTGATTATTAAATAGTCTCATAAGTCTATAACGGGAATAATGATGCTGGTGTATAGTTACAATATACACTGTATACTTACTAATGTATTAGTTTAAGACTCCACTGTACAATCGTTTATTGTTCACAATAAAATAAAAAATTCCAATAAAGGCATAGTCTTAAGTATTTTTTATCAATAGTAACTTAATTTTTTTTAGGTGCAATTTTTCCATCTAGGATTTTTTTCAGCTTTTTGATATACTATTAATAATTTGTCTATTAGAAGCATTCTTTGAATATTGAAAATCGGACAGTTAAAAAATATATGATGTAGGGATTGTGGATCACAGTTACAGATATGGGCATAGAGGCGAACTGACAATTTTCATGCGATGTAAATGTTCGTTGAATGTGCCATGTCCTAATCCTACCAGCAATAGACGGATGGCTAGATAGAAAACACGGTCATATTACATATAGATTAACGCAGATAATGACCGGACATGGTTGCTTCGGTCATAACCTGCACAAAATAGGACGAGAACCGTCACCAGCTTGCCAGGAGTGCGGCGCAGCTGACGACACAGCGCAACATACAGTTGAGCTGTGTGCACTAATCACGCCATCAGCAGATCTGCCATCGCACTACAGCTTCTGATGGGTATTGTCGTGGACAGGATCCGCCTACTGGGACTGACAGTTGCAGTAGGCAAAACGGAGGCGATCTTGTTTCACGGCCCTCGCAGAGGTCCTCCACGAGGAGCGCGGTTGAGGATAATGGGGGAATATATCGATATTGGGGCCGAGATGAGGTACCTTGGTCTCACTCTCGACGGAAGGTGGAAGTTCGGGGCACATTTTGCCCGGCTCATCCCCAAATTAGTCGATGCAGCAGCGGCCCTTGGTAAGCTGCTACCAAACAAGGGAGGCCCCCAGTCCCTATGCAGGCGCCTTTACTCCAGGGTCATCCGGAGCAAGGCCCTGTACGGGGCCCCTGTCTGGGTGGACGCCCTTACAGGCTCCAATAAGACCCTCCTACGCAGGCCGCAGAGGGTTATCGACCTGCTGTGGTGTAGGGGGTACCCAACCGTGTCCTGGATGGCCGCCACCTTGCTAGCCTGCGACCCGCCCTGGGAACTCCAGGCAGAGGTCCTCGCGGAGGTGTATTCCTACCGCGCGGAACTGAGGGCACGGGGAGAGTTCCCAGACTACAGACAGGTGGAGGGGCTGACGGCGGCGGCACAAGCCGCCCTAATACCAAGATGGAAGGCGGACATCAAAGCCGCCACCGCCAATGTCACCCTAAGGGCTATCCTGCCAAACTTTGAAAGGTGGGTGGCCCGAGAGGCGGGATCCCTGGACTTCCACGGTGCAGGTCCTCACCGGGCATGGCTGCTTCGGAAAATACTTGCACCGTGTGGCGCGGCGGGAGGAAATTCCCCAATGCCATGAATGTGGCGCACTAATGGACTCAGTGCGTCACACCCTGGAGGAGTGTCCGGCATGGGGACCCCAGCGGCAGGAACTGGCCGCTAAACTGGGTGGGAACCTCTCATTGCAAATCATCATATCCAAGATGCTTGACAATGAAGGGTCCTGGAAGGCAATGACCTCCTTCTGCAATACAGTCATAACGCAGAAGGAGATCGCGGAGCGGGAACGGGAAGAGAATCCCGCCGCTCCTGCGATACGAATAAGAAGAGCGGGGCGGGCCCGCCGGCGATTTGCGCACCTACTGGCCCCGCCCTAAAGCATCGGTCCCACTGCCGATGCAAGGAATTAGAACGCTCTACAACGCGCTAGGGCGCTACCCTAATGTCCTGCTTTAACAGCCGCGGGGGCAACAGTAGAATGCAGAATTGCGACCCTGTTGCCCTCTTATAAAGCGGAATGGACGGAAATTCGCTGGGGTTTTAGCCGGTAGGACGGGGTCTTCTGCCCCGGGAGTCCGTCATAACCGCCCCGATCTACTCGGGGCGGTAGTCTCATTTTTACAGAGTAAACGTACTATCTCTTCGACCTCATCGTTGCTTTCCATCAGGCAAAGATTGAGGTCAGCTAACTCTGACTCTGCGGCTGACTTTGTTTATAATAACATAAACAAAATATACCCTACCCCTATCAATTTAATTAATTGAAACAGGCGGTATTTTGCGGAAGTTCATATTAAGTTATAGTTAAAATAATATTTTTAATTGTTTAAGCAATCTTCCGCTAACCGCCCCGATCTACTCGGGGCGGTCGTGGTGGGGGGGAGTAGGTAATAATTGGGGGAGCTCGATCAATGAAAATCGAGTTCCCCACAATTATTCCTGTTGAATGATGATCAATTCAGTATTCGACTAACCATTATATTGATGAATAATGAATCAATTCAGCATTCAACCTACTATTATATTGATGATTCGTGAATCAATTCAGCATTCAACTTACTATTATATTTATGAATGATGAAATCAGCATTCAACTTCACTATTACTATTATTTTTATATTCTGGATTAAGAAAGTTCCAAGTCTCATATAATTTGCTGAAAGTTGAGTTCAATTTATATTACGGTTGAATTTATTCATTATCAATCTTAATTTTCAATTATTGCTATCATTCATTATTATCATTCATTATTATCAGTCATTATTATCATTCATTATTATCATTCATCATTATCATATTTGTAAAAAAAAAAACGAAGATATTTTCGGAATCTTCCGTTTCACGACAATATTTATACTATTATTAATAAAATCAGATTATCAATCTGCAGAAGGCAAAAGTTATTTAAAAAAATATAGAATCAATTAAAAGCAGTTATAAATTGTGTTTGAATAAATAATGGATTTATGACGGACTTATTAGTAATATTTTGATAAGCCGAATATGGTAATCAGCTGCATTCCATTATGATGAATAGTTGAATACTTTATTTTATTTATACCTGAGGAAAAAGGCTTGGGTGGTCTGTTTTGTACAACAAAGTTTTAGAATAAAAGATTCTTGATATTCTTATTATTATTATATATTAAAGAAACACAATATTTAACATACAGTTATTGAGAGAAAGTAAATCAAAATACAAAACCATGACATCTTGCTCAGACATCTTGCTCTGAACACGACACTCGCCTACACGTGCCCATTTTTTTCTCTTAGTCTATTCACAAAATGGCTTTCATAATTGCCAATCAATATTGCCAATGATAAGATTTATAATTGATATTGTAATTAACAATTCAAACATCTGATTATAACTAATATTATATAAAATTATACAAAACAATAACTAAGTTGAAACAATAATTATGGATTTTTAACAGTCGGCCATCCTGGATCAGTGTCTGACCCAGACACAAATTCGTTAATTTGGTATAGGTATACCAAATATTAATTCACAAAAGGAACATGTAATCTTAAATATTTATATTTTAATTATGGTGTACCAATGCAAAAAATATATGTAAAATTATATTATGTATATGAAATTAATATTTTGACAATGATACAAGACTTATAAATTATAAATGACAATTTATAAACAAACAAAAAAAAATACTTTAGGTGCCTTCGGCCATCCTCTGCAACGAATGACCCCATTCGATAACCATAATCATAAAAGTGAGTGTGGGACTATTAACTATGTAGAATAACTACATTATTACATGAGCAAAAAAATCAATGAAAACTTAAATTAACACTAAATATTATCCATAATAATATTATTAATATTTACTTCACAGTGATAGTCAAACGTCTTTTGATAATTACACATCAGATGTAAACACTGGTTTAAATAAACTTTCTTTCTCTTATTACATCTATGTTAATTAAACTCTGTATATATCAATTTAACACTTGCCACTGTAAGACACAAATATATCTCAAGCACTTGCACATACGGCTTCAACTCATATGAAAGATTCCAATAGGCACCACTTGCACACACAAGGTGCTGTGGCCTCAACCCATTTAAAATGCTCCAGTGGGCACCGCTTGCACACACAAGGTGCTACGGCCTCAACCCATGTGAAAGGCTCCAATAGGCACCGCTTGCACACACAAGGTGCTACGGCCTCAACCCATGTGAAAGGCTCCAATAGGCACCGCTTGCACACACAAGGTGCTACGGCCTCAATCCATTTGAAGGCTCCAATAGGCGCTGCTTGCTCAACTCGGATGCTACGGCCGCAACGGGCCCAAAAGTCCGCCGAGTTCATATAGGAATAGGAAGGAAATATAAAATTAACACTCTTATCAATCTAACACGAATAATACAAATTTATAAAAATATAATATATTAGTTCTAGAATGTGTGTCTACATATTAACTACTGGCATCATCGTCGCTTTCAGTTTCTGATTCAATCAAATTCACCCATGGTTTAATTTTATCAACTGAAAAAATATTTTTGTAGTTTTTCTTCGCATATCCTTCAACACTACTAATTTCATACCTGTCGTGATCAAGTGCAGCAGTAACCCGATACGGGCCACTAAATGCCGGAGTTAACTTTTGACTCTCACCGATTGTCTTAGTGTTTTTTTGGACCATTACCAGATCACCAATGTTGTATATTTTAGCCTTACATCTCTTTTGGTCATATCTTGTTTTCATTTTCTGCTGTTGTGCTATAATACTTGTAGTAGCTTCCTCACGAAGTTTTTCAACTTCTGTTGGAAATCTCCCAGAAGAGTTTAATTCATGTAAATGGCCTTCGTTCTCATTTACTGTTGTTTTACCAAAAATTAGTTCACTCGGACATTTTCCCGTACTTTGGTTTATAGTGTTATTAAGACTCCACTGCACTCGATTAATCTTAGTATCCCAATCTCGATCGTCATTTCCGTGGCACAAAGCTGTAAGCGATTCAAAAATAGAACGGTTGTATCTTTCAATTTGTCCATTCGCTCTGGGTGTAGCTACCGCATTTAAAATATGTTTAATCCCCATCGACTCTATGAATGTTTTAAATTCATGTGATGTGAAGCTCGTGCCACGGTCAGATATTAAATTATGTGGAGTACCAAACAGCGCAAATACATCTCGAAGTACAGCAACTGAAGTTTTACTTTTAGTATTTTTGACAGGCCGCAGGACGATGAATTTTGTGAAACTGTCAATGATTCCGAGTATATAAACATTACCATTTCGACTTTTTATAAAAGGGCCTAAATGATCTATATGAAAACACTGAAAGGGAATGTTTGGTTTTGTTATAGGGTGTAAAAAGCCTTGTTTTTTCCCACCCGGCTGTTTCGCATGAGCACAGGGAATACAAGCCCGTACATACTTTTTTATAAATTGGGTCATTCTAGGAAACCAATAAATCCTTTTTACTTTGTCTAAAGTCTTCTCGCAAGAAAAGTGCCCAGCTTCATCGTGACATTGTTGCATTATTTTCCATCTTGCATCCCGAGGGACAGCCCATCGTAATTCATCGTTTATCTTACGAAATATTTTACCTTCTTTTAGTTCATAATTATTACGTATGTCTTTAGCTTCTTGGCTTTTTGCATCTAAAACTGCCTTAATATGACACAGTCTTGGATCACTCATTTGAACGGATTGTAGCCAGTGAACCTCCCCAATCTGCCACACCGATTGTGAGTACGCCTCCGAGATAGGTATTGAATTGCGGCTAAGTGCATCTGCGTGAGCTAGCTGAGCTCCCGGTCGGTACTCAATAGTAAATGTAAATTCTTGAACTAAAAGCCACCATCGAGCTATTCTAGGTATCAAATCCCTTTTTGTCAATGTAGTGCGCAGAGCATTGCAATCTGTTACAACTTTGAATTCTATACCCAGGAGATAAACCCTAAACCTTTTTAGTGAAGCAACTACTGCCAGAGTTTCCAATTCATAGGAATGGAAGTGTTGCTCCTCTGGGGTAGTCTGACGACTAAAGTATGCCACCGGACGAAACGGAGAATTATTTGTAGAACGTTGGAGAATAATACCACCCAATCCAGTAGAGCTCGCATCAGTATGCAACTCGGTCTCGCAGATTGGGTTAAAAATTGATAAAACTGGCCGTGTTGTTAAAATAGTTTTTAGTTTAGAAAAAGAATTTATTTGATTTTCACTCCAGGTCCACGGAACATTAGCTTTTGTCAAATAAGTCAAAGGCCTTGCAATAGATGCAAACCCTGGTACAAATCGTCGAAAGAAACTGCATAGGCCAACAAATTGTCGTACTTCATGAACATTTTGTGGTGTCTTAAAACCTAAAACAGCTTCGATTTTCTTTTGTCCCGGTCTTATACCTTTTTGAGAGATTTCAAAACCTAGATAATCTATAGTTGTTTTAAAAAAATTGCATTTTTCCAGATTTAATGTTAAATTAGCTTCCTTCAGCAAATCAAGAACACGTTTTAGTTTATCCATCCCCTCCTCTATCGTATTGGAGGGAATTATAACATCGTCCATATAAGCTAGTATTCCTGGTATATTTCGTTGTTTTAACAATTTTAAAATGAGCCTTTGGAAGACTGCTGGCGCATTTGTCAACCCAAAGGGCATACGAGTATACTCATAATGCCCATCGGGCGTTATGAATGCCGTTAGATGACTGGAAGTTTCGGAAACCAGAACCTGATGGTAGCCGGACGCTAAATCTAATGTGGTAAAGTAAACTTGCCCAGACAGTCCATCAATCTGATCATCGATTAACGGCATAGGAAACCTTTCCTTTACAGTTTTACGGTTAAGTGCCCTGTAATCAACACATAGCCTCAAATCCCCGTTCTTTTTTGCCACTAGAATTATTGGGCTTGCATACTCAGACCTGGACTCCCTTATTATACCGTTAGATAGCATATTGTTAATTATATTATTAACTTTTGCGCGCTCGGATATAGATAACCTATATGGTCTATATGTGACCGGGATGTTATCCTTTAACTCAATATTCATTTCAGTTAGGGAAGTTTTTCCTAATTCTTCTAACGTAAATGCAAAGCATTCACGTCGGGCATTCAATAATTCACAAAGACGCAGTTTAATATCCTGATCTAGATTTTTATCTACATTTATTTCATCCAGGTTAATGTGTATTTGTGACTTATCCTCGATTGTTATAGTATGAATGTTCAACTCAATTTTAGGAACTTCTGGCACTAGTACCTTGGAAATAAGTGCTGCTCTAGATAGTAAAGTGCCTTTTACTAATTGAAATGGCTCTGTGGTGAAAGGTATAACCACTACAAAGCCAATACCGTCTATTATGGAATATACCCCTGGCAAAATCATAAATTCTCTTCCCTGCTTTAGACAAGGTTTAGTATTTATATAAATAGAGCCTGTGATATTTTTATTAGCACATACTTTAATGGTTGTACCTTGTAATAGGGTTAATTCTTCGGCGTTCGAAATCCGAATCTTCTCTGCTTCTGTTTCTAGTTCCTTAAAAAAAAACAGATATTCTTCCGTTTTAAAAACTCTGACATTGGGCCTTTCGGTAAATGACTGCCCAATGAGTATATCCGCGGGTAAAGTATGACTGTCAACTAAATATACTTCTATCTTTTCTATCACTCCATCCAGTACAAGATCAATACTTACTTTGCCCCGTGGAGTTAATTCAGCATTAGCGAATCCTTTTAATGTTGGAAGGTTTGTACAGTCAATACTTAAGCCAAGCTTAATTGCCAAATCGTATTTCAATAGGGTACACTGGCTCCCTAAATCTATAAAAGACTTCATAGACTGACCGTTAACCAAGGCTGTCTTGAAATATTTCTTATCGTTGTTATTATTAACAGTAATTTTCATTACATTTTTTGTTTTATTATCGGGAGCAATTCCTCGGTTATTTCCAGCATGACTAGGACTAACATGATTCTGACTTCTACAATCTGTTTCCACATGTCCAAAGCGTCGACATTTTCTACATTTTAAAACTACTTTAGGACATCTTGTGACTATGTGACCTGGTTCGCCACAATTATAACAAGAAATTTGAGTAGCCGGCTTCCTCAAATCTTCTTTATATTATTTGTCTGATCACCTGTGTCTCGATTATAAGTAAATCGTCTTATGTTTTCTGAAGGTTTATTTGTAATGTTACGGAAAAATTTTAATAAATTTTCTGGATTAGAAAAATTTGCTCCCTGGACATTCATTTTGATATTTTGGTCATATATACCATGGGTTAAGCAGTCCACAGCGTCTTTACCAATAATTTTACATCGATTGATCAGCATTATTTTATCATAATAGTACTCTTCCAGTGTTTCATTGCGACGGGTCTTTCGTGCTAACATTTCTGACAATAGGTCACCGTAATTGTGTTCACAAGGAAATGCTTCCACAAGCTTATCTTGCCATTCACTCCATGAATAATTAACACTTGTCAATCCATCATACCAACGCTTGCTTAAACCCTTTAGTTTTGGTAAAGCGTAAACAATTATTTGACGGTCTGACCAACCATAAACCTGACTTAATTCATTAATTTTAGCTATCCAATCTTTCATAGATTGAGATCTAGCTTGTGGATCAAAATCCGGTATGACGTTTTGTGCATTGTGAAAACTGATCCCACTGGAAGATGCATTACTGTTGCGATCACTCAACACACTAACCAACTTCTGTAATAGCGAATCATCGGATGCCTGCTTAGTACTACAAGCTTGTCGTTTTCTAGATAAATGTTCTCCAGAAGACTTTGAAGAATCAGAGACTCTGCGCTTTCTGCTGCGCTTACTTTGTTTTTTTTGTTTATCAGAATGCTTTCGAAATCTACTTGGTGGAGTAGATGATCTACTGGTGGAAGAACCTAATGTTCTGTATGTTGATAAATTACTATGGGTTCGGGAACGAAACTTTGAACGTCTGCTATGCCTAGATCTATGCTTATTACGATAACAATTATCTGAGGATGTATGAGACTTACTACTACTACGGCTTCTATTACGTTGAGGTGATAGGTATCTTATGCACCTATCTTTATATTGTAAATAACCTTCCCGATTCCGACTAACCCTAGAAGTTGATCGCCTAATGCTTGAAGACCCTACATTAGTCCTATGTTGGTTTGGGATGGATGAGGATTTTGTTGAAATATGTCGAACGAGGGATCTGCCTCGTGGTGGAGTATTTTCCGGTGTTAAGGTCATTCGCGCACGAGTGCTCATAATGAACTTAAAAAGGAACAGAAATAAAGGAATAAACTGTTCTCTGAAAACGTCACCGTAATTAAAATAATAATATAAAAACAAAAAACATTCTATCAATAAAAATAATCAATATTATTAGCTATTTTCATATTATAAGTGTATATACTAGTTACCTACTAACTATACATTTAATAATAAAACATGTATAAGTGTGTTAAAATATAACCCAACAATTTGAGTGAATTGGCATTAATGGTACAATAAATATTAAAGTTTAGATGTAGCAACTTAATAACTAAATCAATTTGAATGAAATTTTGCACATACCTACTTAGTTAGGGTAATGTCTGTTGCAACATATAAGCTACTTTATATCCCAGTAAAAGTTTCCTTGGAATTACTGGGAAATAAAACAAATTCAAAACACAAAGTGGATGAAGTCATTAATTAGGCAGAAGCTAGTCATTAATTAATGATACTTTTTGTCCACTGGATATCAATTTGTCAAAAGTTCCCTCAACAAAATAGAAAGTAAATTATGTAAACATAAAATAATTTCTTAATTAGGTAAGTACCTAAATGAATAGAACTGAACTTATATTTTATACCTTTGTAATATAGAATCTATAAAATCAAAACACTCACCGTCTTTATATTTTCAATACTTTTACCTTACGGATGGATTCGCGACAGTGGGCAGGTCGCGTCACGCTTCTGAACTTTTAGAATAAAAGATTCTTGATATTCTTATTATTATTATATATTAAAGAAACACAATATTTAACATACAGTTATTGAGAGAAAGTAAATCAAAATACAAAACCATGACATCTTGCTCAGACATCTTGCTCTGAACACGACACTCGCCTACACGTGCCCATTTTTTTCTCTTAGTCTATTCACAAAATGGCTTTCATAATTGCCAATCAATATTGCCAATGATAAGATTTATAATTGATATTGTAATTAACAATTCAAACATCTGATTATAACTAATATTATATAAAATTATACAAAACAATAACTAAGTTGAAACAATAATTATG
This sequence comes from Monopis laevigella, assembly GCA_947458855.1. Lineage (NCBI taxonomy): Eukaryota > Metazoa > Arthropoda > Insecta > Lepidoptera > Tineidae > Monopis > Monopis laevigella. The sequence goes on from OX381585.1 coordinate 26,431,632, forward strand.
GATTTTTAACAAAAGAAACGAATCGTCCTTTATATGGTATGTTTATTTTTTGATTACCTTTTATAATTTTTAGTCTCCAGAATTCATGATTTCCAATTTGGGTCATCATCGAAAAAGGAGTTGTAATGTAACGTATTTTTAATAATAGAAATGATTTAATTATTTTGATTTAATTTATGTTTTATTTATATTGTCATAAAGTTATAATTTCAAGTTACATAGTTCATGACTTAAAACTTATATCAATTAATTATTTTTTTCTATATAAACGTGAATAATTTATCCATGATCATTAAACAGTTCTTCAAACTTGACAAGAAAACACAAGCAAGAACCCACAAGAAGACCAAAATGTAAGTAATTTAAATGTTATTAAACCGTGTTTTATTTTAAATATATACTATCACTAAATTAGCGCAAGACCTTTTTGTCTTTAGTTAAATAATCTTATTATTATATTATCGTTATTTAATGTATGAGTATAATTTAGATGATCTCTGTTAACGGTAGTGTTATAGTGATGTGGCAATCGCGATTGATTGAACCTTTTGAAATGATCGACCCGTTCAATTGGTTTAAAAAAGTTTCAGTATATACATTCAATTAATAGTGATATTCAAATAACCAATCGGTCACTCGTTAAATAAATGATCAAACAATCACTCGTTCAATCAATCTCCAATCAATCACTCGTTCAATCAATCATTTTTTCTATCATAGGACTATTTTTTTTTCCTGTATCATTCTTTTGATTGATTGATTAATTTCTTTTTTTCTTTTAGGTCCCTCGCTGAAGATCTATTCTTGTCATCCTCAGAGAGCGATGAATCTGAATCTCCGCCACCAGTTGCGACAAAAAACGAAACAAACCCGAAAAAAAGGAAAGCCGAAATCAACCATTACGAGTCACAGCATAAAGCTGACCAGATTTCAACGTAAGTACTAGTGCATCGTGTTAAACACATTATGCTGATGGATATATTAACCATTTGTTATGAATTTCTTAATAGTGTTATTAAATTATTTATCTTTATTTCAGACCCAGTCTTACCATGCAAAAAGGAAAGAAAAATAAAACAGCCCACGACGCAGCCAAAGATAACGCAACCAGCTATAACAGTGACCGAGAACGGGAACACTCCGCCAAACAACGGGAGCGTTCAGCTGATACCATCGTAGTTGACAAAAATCAAGAACGGGTTAACACCAAACAACATCGAGCCAAACGTTCCAAAACGAGTAAACGTGACGAGTCGTCGAGTCGAGGCACTAGCAGCGGGGTCATCATAGCGAAAATTCCTAAAAATCAAATTCCAATAAAGAAGCCCACAGCTCGCGACCTTTTTGGTAGCGACTCTGAGGGTGAAATTAACACAGATCAGAAAGGTAGTAATAATAAACCATTATTACCTTGTTATATTTATAAAAAAAATGCTCAAGGATATACTCGACAATACGATCCTGTAAAAACGGGATCATATTATGTTGATGTAAAAATATATTCTTGTAGCAATATAAAACAAATACAACCAGTTAATAGATGGCGTCATTCTATCATCACCATAAAAAACCAGATGAATACAGATAGTTTATCATGGCGCCATTTAACAGATTTTGTTTGCTCTTCGAAAAACGAATTTTCAAATTGTCCGCCAACTTTTATGAACAACTGTATCAATTATCAGTAATTTCCTAAATATAAATTTAATTTATAAAAATGTTTATTTATTATTAGCGACTCTGAGGATGAAATTAATACAGATCAGAAAGGTAGTAATAATATTGCCGTTTTACACTGCAATAAAACGGTTATTATGTGTGAAGAAAACACAGCGTCGTTATGAAGAAGGAATATGAATTACTCACCATTTTAATGCTTTATTACATCTTAAATGTTACCTGGATTACTACAGTGCTTCCATCCTTTTAATTTTCCCGCTGTTTTTTGTATTTCTTAGTTTCACAGCTAGATGGGTATGGTCCATTATGCCATTCCAGGACAGTTGACATCACTGTCAAACTTTACAAATATTACCAAGAAGTATTAACTATCCTACACTAAAACAAACTCTGCCCACAATAAAACTGCTCAAGATTTAGTATAGAAGCTTGAAACTTTAAACACAGGTACCTAATTTAATGATATAACCTGTAACCCATTTTCTGACCATGCCTCAGACATGGGTTGGAGGGCCCTACTTAACTGATGACTACTTACAACTTACTATTACTTGGCCCTATTAAACCTAAATTTCCAACAGCTGATTCTATCAATCAAGTTGGACATAGTGATATCTACACAGTATTTCTCGGGGAGATACTTCAACTTACACAACAATTTAGTATTACTTGGCCCTATTAAACCTAACTTTCCAACGGCTAATTCTATCAATGAAGTTGGACATAGTGATATCTATATAGTATTTCTCGGGGAGATACTTACTATTATTTGGCCATATTAAACCTAACTTTCCAACTGCTGATTCTATCAATCAAGTTGGACATAGTGATATCTGCACAGTATTTCTCGGGGAGATACAATGGTAGCAGACTGTCTCGGAGACAAAGATAACATAATGCACCTCTTATCCCAATCAACTTCAATAATCTTAAAATAATAGGTGAAACCTCAAATAGACCTATTTGCATCAAACAGATCATCACTTGTGGTCAACTATATATATATATATATAATGCATGCAATCTTCACAGATGTTTTCAGACAGATATGTGATAATAAGCTATTTTCTATTTGGTTAGGAGGCATTTTCACCTCCCAATTTGATACCTAGAGTACCGGCCCACCTAAGCCAAGCCCGTGGTACATTCCTGATGGTAGCTCCAGCCTGGCAACGGTCATTCTGAATAGCCGACCTCTGGAGAGAGCCATTAAGTTCCTTACCTTGATGATGCGCTGATAGACCTATCTACTTCCACCCAATGTGGACTGGTTATTCCTGAAAGTTTGGGATAGTTGCAGGTGAAAAGATGGAAGAGCTGCTTGGTCCTCCGAAGAAATAAAGTTACTGAAAAAAAGTTGGAGAAGCTCCACTATAATTATATAATTTCTAAGTAATGTTTTTCTTAAATAAAACCAATCATGCATCATAATGCTAGTACCTACACAAGTCTGCCATTTCTACATTCTTGGAAAATCTGATTCTATCCCTTAAATTTAGTAAATCAAGTACTTAAAACTATCCTAAATTTAAAACCAAGAAACTTAATAACCAATCACATGGGAACAAGCTATTGGTAATAGATTGGCTGAAATAGACCCTTCAAAAGATGCATATTTTGACATTTTAAGAAGAACAGCAACTATTTATTAACTTGTTATAAGACTCAGGATGTAGGATTGGACATGACCTTACATCACAAAAACAATAATAAATCTTTATTTGCCAGGAATACCATATTCTTAATGCAAGGATTTTTTTTTGGTCAGGTTTACATATTTTACTGTACTTTACACTATGATTTTAGAGTAAACATGTAAATTTTCAGTTTAAGATTACATTTATAGATTACAAAAACAAATACATACCCAATTAAAAATTAGTTCAACATTATTAATTTATCAAAATTTACAATAACATATTATTCAATTATAATAATCAAATACAATATGAACCCTTCAAAATTAAGGGTACAAAAAATAATAACACCTAATAATATCACTTAAAACTTCAGATTTTTATCTGCAGTTAGCCATTTTTTTATATTCATAGAAAACCGACAACAAAAATGAATTTTCATAGACAAAATATAAGGTTTATAAATTATCATACAGACATGGACAAACACATTGATTTATGGCCGATATTTGGATGACACAGGCTGGACCTCAGCGACAATCAAGTTTAAAACTGTTTTGAAAGTTAGATAAGAGCCTGGGGCCTGTATATTGGACTCAACAGCTCTCTGACATTTCAAGTTTAAGCAGATTATAAAATGATAGTTTTATAGCCTTATTATTACTATTATGTAGTCTTAGGAAAAATACCTAAACCAATGCTTGATATAGGCATAGCAGCAATCTGCTGCTCTCCTATTATTCAATTACAGATTAAATGTAAGTTAAAACCTGCCTCTCGAAGTAGGGGGGTGGGTAAGAACGAAGAAGAAAGAAGTATTTTCAATTCACTGGGCAGGTTCAGATCAGCCTTGGCATCCATGGCATGGGTTGAAATTAGACCAATGTAAGAAATACTAAATTAAGATAACTGGAGACCTGAACATACTTTTAGAACATATTATAAAGGTATTCCATCACAAACATGTAGTGATGTTAATCTAAATAATAATTTGGTACACTTTAAAACATGTATGCTTCTTATTTAATTTTTAATATAGCCTTTTCAAGTATAATTGTTTTAGGTTGTACTATTATATTAGTGATCAAATGGCGTGTACTTTATTTATTTCACCAGCAGATAACAAACAAATCTTCATAACGACGCTGTGTTTTCGATAGCACATAATATTGCCGTTTTACACTGCAATAAAACGGTTATTATGTGTGAAGAAAACACAGCGTCGTTATGAAGAAGGAATATGAATTACTCACCATTTTAATGCTTTATTACATCTTAAATGTTACCTGGATTACTACAGTGCTTCCATCCTTTTAATTTTCCCGCTGTTTTTTGTATTTCTTAGTTTCACAGCTAGATGGGTATGGTCATGGTGTCTTCATCACCAGGAAGAACTTCCTGCGACGCTGTGTTTTCTTCACACATAATAACCGTTTTATTGCAGTGTAAAACGGCAATATTATGTGCTATCGAAAACACAGCGTCGTTATGAAGATTTGTTTGTTATCTGCTGGTGAAATAAATAAAGTACACGCCATTTGATCACTAATATAATAGTACAACCTAAAACAATTATACTTGAAAAGGCTATATTAAAAATTAAATAAGAAGCATACATGTTTTAAAGTGTACCAAATTATTATTTAGATTAACATCACTACATGTTTGTGATGGAATACCTTTATAATATGTTCTAAAAGTATGTTCAGGTCTCCAGTTATCTTAATTTAGTATTTCTTACATTGGTCTAATTTCAACCCATGCCATGGATGCCAAGGCTGATCTGAACCTGCCCAGTGAATTGAAAATACTTCTTTCTTCTTCGTTCTTACCCACCCCCCTACTTCGAGAGGCAGGTTTTAACTTACATTTAATCTGTAATTGAATAATAGGAGAGCAGCAGATTGCTGCTATGCCTATATCAAGCATTGGTTTAGGTATTTTTCCTAAGACTACATAATAGTAATAATAAGGCTATAAAACTATCATTTTATAATCTGCTTAAACTTGAAATGTCAGAGAGCTGTTGAGTCCAATATACAGGCCCCAGGCTCTTATCTAACTTTCAAAACAGTTTTAAACTTGATTGTCGCTGAGGTCCAGCCTGTGTCATCCAAATATCGGCCATAAATCAATGTGTTTGTCCATGTCTGTATGATAATTTATAAACCTTATATTTTGTCTATGAAAATTCATTTTTGTTGTCGGTTTTCTATGAATATAAAAAAATGGCTAACTGCAGATAAAAATCTGAAGTTTTAAGTGATATTATTAGGTGTTATTATTTTTTGTACCCTTAATTTTGAAGGGTTCATATTGTATTTGATTATTATAATTGAATAATATGTTATTGTAAATTTTGATAAATTAATAATGTTGAACTAATTTTTAATTGGGTATGTATTTGTTTTTGTAATCTATAAATGTAATCTTAAACTGAAAATTTACATGTTTACTCTAAAATCATAGTGTAAAGTACAGTAAAATATGTAAACCTGACCAAAAAAAAATCCTTGCATTAAGAATATGGTATTCCTGGCAAATAAAGATTTATTATTGTTTTTGTGATGTAAGGTCATGTCCAATCCTACATCCTGAGTCTTATAACAAGTTAATAAATAGTTGCTGTTCTTCTTAAAATGTCAAAATATGCATCTTTTGAAGGGTCTATTTCAGCCAATCTATTACCAATAGCTTGTTCCCATGTGATTGGTTATTAAGTTTCTTGGTTTTAAATTTAGGATAGTTTTAAGTACTTGATTTACTAAATTTAAGGGATAGAATCAGATTTTCCAAGAATGTAGAAATGGCAGACTTGTGTAGGTACTAGCATTATGATGCATGATTGGTTTTATTTAAGAAAAACATTACTTAGAAATTATATAATTATAGTGGAGCTTCTCCAACTTTTTTTCAGTAACTTTATTTCTTCGGAGGACCAAGCAGCTCTTCCATCTTTTCACCTGCAACTATCCCAAACTTTCAGGAATAACCAGTCCACATTGGGTGGAAGTAGATAGGTCTATCAGCGCATCATCAAGGTAAGGAACTTAATGGCTCTCTCCAGAGGTCGGCTATTCAGAATGACCGTTGCCAGGCTGGAGCTACCATCAGGAATGTACCACGGGCTTGGCTTAGGTGGGCCGGTACTCTAGGTATCAAATTGGGAGGTGAAAATGCCTCCTAACCAAATAGAAAATAGCTTATTATCACATATCTGTCTGAAAACATCTGTGAAGATTGCATGCATTATATATATATATATATAGTTGACCACAAGTGATGATCTGTTTGATGCAAATAGGTCTATTTGAGGTTTCACCTATTATTTTAAGATTATTGAAGTTGATTGGGATAAGAGGTGCATTATGTTATCTTTGTCTCCGAGACAGTCTGCTACCATTGTATCTCCCCGAGAAATACTGTGCAGATATCACTATGTCCAACTTGATTGATAGAATCAGCAGTTGGAAAGTTAGGTTTAATATGGCCAAATAATAGTAAGTATCTCCCCGAGAAATACTATATAGATATCACTATGTCCAACTTCATTGATAGAATTAGCCGTTGGAAAGTTAGGTTTAATAGGGCCAAGTAATACTAAATTGTTGTGTAAGTTGAAGTATCTCCCCGAGAAATACTGTGTAGATATCACTATGTCCAACTTGATTGATAGAATCAGCTGTTGGAAATTTAGGTTTAATAGGGCCAAGTAATAGTAAGTTGTAAGTAGTCATCAGTTAAGTAGGGCCCTCCAACCCATGTCTGAGGCATGGTCAGAAAATGGGTTACAGGTTATATCATTAAATTAGGTACCTGTGTTTAAAGTTTCAAGCTTCTATACTAAATCTTGAGCAGTTTTATTGTGGGCAGAGTTTGTTTTAGTGTAGGATAGTTAATACTTCTTGGTAATATTTGTAAAGTTTGACAGTGATGTCAACTGTCCTGGAATGGCATAATGGACCTAACTTAAGTAACCCAACAGCTGTTGCAGTTAGAGCACACAACACTTAGTTAGACCGCCTCCGTAGAGTAGTGGTTCCGTCTTGGCGTTGTACCCGGAGGATTTGGGTCCAATTCTCACCCATAGCAAAAATATTGTTGTTTCTGGTACACATAGTACAAGCCTAGAGCTTAGTTTGTGACCAGGGCAATATGTGTAAATTATCTTACATATTATTATTTATTATTATTATATATTATTTCTTTTTGATTTACTACTTTCCGCAAGTACTTTCCCATAGTTATTTGTTTGTTCATTGGTAAGTTTACTAGGTTTAACACTGATTTCATTCATAAACCAAAAAAATCCAAATCTTGTGTTGGTTGCAAGACTTTAAGTTAAGTTATTATTATTATTTTATTTGATAAACCACCTCAATAATTGTAACAATTTTACTGTCTCAGAGGCATGACATTATAGTTGTCTGATCAGTATTGTATATTAAAAATAAAATACTTTTATTCCATAAGATCTCAGCAAGTGATTGCTAAGAATAAAGCAGAAAGAACAGATAGAATAGGGCAGATGATAAGCGAAGGATCATCATTTGCAATATTTCGTTGTTGTAAACTAATCTCAAGGAGGGTCTGTGAGCTTTAGAAATAGGAATATTAAAATATTTACGAGATAAATGTATGTATATAGCCCAGTCCCTTTCTGTAAGAATTTAGGACTGTTCCTAGTGCCACAAGTTAAAATTCTGTGTAAATACATACCTATTTAATCCCTGCCAATTCTTCAACCTATATTCAGGTTGAAAGTTTAATTTGATTTAAATATATATATTAGAAATATAACTTGGAGAATAATTCTTGACTTTTTCCAATATATTTCATTTTATTAAATTGTCTATTTGTTCAGTCATGATGCTGATATTATTGACATATAATTGTTAGCAGTAATAAAAATTGAGGGTTTGTTGTTGAAAGATATCTGGTATTATGGATATAATGCAAATTTTTTTAGCTCATTACTTTCCACTTTATCTTTTAAACCATTTTCTTTAAATGCAGTTGCTGTGTTTCCTTCAGTGTTTGTTGTCTGAGGGGCGAAATGAATGATTCTTCCCTCTACACCTTGCTTTGTTATTAATTTTTAACCTTGGTCTTTTGCAATATCCAAGCACTCTGTTCGTTTACAGTATACTCTCAAGAGTTTATAAATGATTAAATCCAATTTCTTACCTGGACTTCTGTCATATTTTGTAACAATATTGCCAAGTTTATAAAAGATTCTGAAATAAATTCGTCTAGCGACGTGACATTCAGTATTATTTGAGTTGGGGTTTTTTGTATAATGTTCGATAATTAATGTACTTCGTAGATCAGAGTCTAATCGAGCCTGTGAAATAATTACTGTCTGGAGTAGAGGACGAATCCTCCCCCAAAAATTATTCGAAGAATTTCGGTGCTGGATCTTCCATTTCGTCTCCATTACTATCTTTCACATTATCTTAGAGACACTTTTTGTTAGTGGACATCTTATAAAATGCGAAATTTTAAAGATTATTAATAAATATATATTTGTTTTACGAAATACGTGTAATTCGGTTGAGTAAAACACACGCCATGACCATACCCATCTAGCTGTGAAACTAAGAACTACAAAAAACAGCGGGAAAATTAAAAGGATGGAAGCACTGTAGTAATCCAGGTAACATTTAAGATGTAATAAAGCATTAAAATGGTGAGTAATTCATATTCCTTCTTCATAACGACGCTGTGTTTTCGATAGCACATAATAAACCATTATTACCTTGTTATATTTATAAAAAAAATGCTCAAGGATATACTCGACAATACGATCCTGTAAAAACGGGATCATATTATGTTGATGTAAAAATATATTCTTGTAGCGATATAAAACAAATACAACCAGTTAATAGATGGCGTCATTCTATCATCACCATAAAAAACCAGATGAATACAGATAGTTTATCATGGCGCCATTTAACAGATTTTGTTTGCTGTTTGTATCAATTATCAGTAATTTTCTAAATATAAATTTAATTTATAAAAATGTTTATATATTATTAGCGACTCTGAGGGTGAAATTAATACAGATCAGAAAGGTAGTAATAATAAACCATTATTACCTTGTTATATTTATTAAAAAAATGCTCAAGGATATACTCGACAATACGATCCTGTAAAAACGGGATCATATTATGTTGATGTAAAAATATATTCTTGTAGCGATATAAAACAAATACAACCAGTTAATAGATGGCGTCATTCTATCATCATCATAAAAAAACAGATGAATACAGATAGTTTATCATGGCGTCATTTAACAGATTTTGTTTGCTCTTCGAAAAATGAATTTTCAAATTGTCCGCCAATTTTCATGAACAACTGTATCAATTATCAGTAATTTTCTAAATATAAATTTAATTTATAAAAATGTTTATATATTATTAATGCTTTAATAAAAAATAAATATATTTATTTTTTTCTTCCAGTGTCTCCGTCTATCATCTCAAGACCTAATAATCCTATAATTGAATGTGAAAAGTGTAAAATAAAATTATTAAGAAATGAATATCACTATCATAAAAGAACAAATTTACATAAATCAAACAGTCTATTCAAAACAAATTTTGTAAATATAGATAAAATTGCTACAGCTTTTAACAAGAGAATTGTTACATATCGTTTAAATGCTACAGGGGAAATTAAACATCTCATTCAAGTAGATGTCTTCCTTAACAACAATAAGATGGATATAATAAAACTGATTAATATGTCACTGATTGAACATAGCTGTATTAAAGTAAACTTTGAACTGTTCGCCTATTTTATGTTGATAAAGTCGGGTGAGAAGCAGCTGAAATCTTTTAATACAAAATATATAATTGTATATCAGAACACCGATTTAAATGATTTTATAGCAAATTCGATTAATAGTTTTCAGAAAAAAGTAAGTGAATTTGAACACTGTGAATCCGGTTGGACTTATATTTCTATTAGTCATTTTGAAATTAATATAAATAAATACTGTCCTATGAGAGGTGGTACTTATATTGAGTTACCACCTAATATTAAGAACTCAAAGAGTTGTATAAATATTAGAAATAACGATGATTTCTGTTTTCTATGTTAAGATAGATTGTATAAATTTTTAAAGAAAATTTACTTATTAGGAATATTTACTTACCTAAATATACTTATCTTTAAGTGTAAAGTGAAATAAATTAATTTTGTTATTTAAACTAAAATTGACTTTAAGTTTTATGTATTTCTTATAAACATAAAGTGAAATATATTCATTTTGTATTGTAAACTTTGTTTGAATTTACACGCCTAATACATATTTAAAAGTATATTTTTCTTATTTAAAATAAAAAAATAATAAAAAATGAAATTTATAAAACAAACTGATTCCTTACAAGTAGAAAAAATGTGTTACGAAACATGCAAAAAGTTTCACCGACATGGAAAACTGCTACCTAATACAATTCGTTGTATTATTTGTGGTCCTTCAAACTGCGGAAAAACCAATTTAATTGTGGGTCTATTGTTACATGAAAATGGCCTACGCTACATCAATGTTTATCTTTATTCTAAAACAAACTTTCAATCCAAGTATGTATTTTTAGAAAATGTGCTAAAAATGGTCCCAGAAATAAAGTTTGTTAAGTTTTGTGACAATCTGGAGGTCTTAAGTACTGAAGAGGCAGAACCAAATACAATAATTATATTCGATGACGTTGCATGTGAAAACCAGAATAATATACGTGATTACTTTGCTATGGGAAGACATAAATATGTTGATTGCTTTTATTTAAATCAGACCTATAGTAAAATACCGAAACAGTTAATTAGAGACAATGCAAATTTAATTATTTTATTCCGACAAGATGATATCAACCTTAGACATGTTTATAATGAACATGTTATAATGGACATGTCATGGTCAGAATTCCGGAAATTGTGTTTCCACGTCTGGAGTTCACCATATGGTTTTCTAGTTATTAATAAAGAGTGTCATAAAAATAATGGATGTTATAGAAAGCAGTTTGATAATTATGCTACATTTGATTAATAATGTATATATTAATACATAATGTTTTGTATAATAATCATTAATAAAGTTACAATCGCCGTGATAACCACTTTGAAATGGAAATTGATTTAAAAAAACAAATTTTAAAATCAGCCGATATCGTCAGAAAAAAAGTGAAGGAGATAAGAGCAATCAAAACTAATAATGAAATTGTCATTGAGAATATGCTAAAGCCTGTAACAGAACCTTTAAAACAAATAGTTGATCAGAAAAATATTTTTAATGATGAGAATATTAATAATTTGACTAATCATGAAAGCTACGAAATAAAAAAACGTGAACCAAAATTGAATAATAGTACGTTGACGACAGATAGTTTTAATCAAACAAGCAAATCTCCCAATGATAGTGATAGCGAATATATTGAGAGTGATGATAATTATAATACTGATAATAATGAAGATGATAACTTTAAATCACCTGAGTCTACTCCTAATAAAATATCATACCATTCAGAAGTATGTACGGATGTTCCTTTCGGTGTTAAAGTCATTCAGGGTAAGCTAATAGTTGGTTCAGAATATATTAACTTGATTGGAAATAATATCAGTATCGGAAAAAGAACATATCTTAAAACACCAGGAATAACCGAATTACTTTTCAAAAAATCTATAAACTTCAATATTATTACGAACAACGATTTAAATAATTATAAATAATTATAAATCAATATTAATGCAAACCAATGCTCATCGAAGAGATAACGATCCCAATAAACCAATAAAAAGTAACAAAGGTCAAAAGTATCTAAAGATCATTAAACCTTTATTCGATATATCAAGTAATGTTGAAATTTCTCATAAAGGAGAGGGGCTCCTGTCTCTAAAAAATAATAATAATAAAACAAATTACATATATTGGGATAATCCCAACGAATTAGTAAATCGGTTAAAGTTATTAATTGCATCAAGAGATGCCGGTAATACTGTACAAAATAATGAAATTATATCCATTATTGAAGAGTTACAAGAAAGTGGAATAATAAAATAATATAATATAATTTATAAATATTTTACCGAGTCAGTTCGTTCTTTACCGTGTAATTACAAATACTTATAACAACTTGATTCATTATTTGAAAACATGAGTAAAGTGGGTATAGTAAATGAAATTCATAAAACGGCTCGTAAGAATTTCAAACGTCGTTCTGTTATTTTGGAAGGGATTGATGATTTATGGCAAGCAGATCTAATTGATATTCAAAGTTTGCACTCATTTAACAAAGGTTTTAATTATATTTTAGTTGTAATAGATTGTTTATCAAAATATGTATGGGGTGTTCCTTTAAAAAATAAGAAACAAAATGAAATTACTACGGCATTCCAAAAAGTTATCAAAGAAGGACGAAGACCTAGAAATTTACAAACTGATAAGGGTAAATAATTTTATAATGATCAATTTAATAAAATAATGAAAAAATATAAAATCAATCACTATTCAACGTACTCGATAAAAAAAGCATCCATCGTAGAGCGAGTGATAAGAACATTGAAAAATAAACTATATAAAAATTTTAGCTTAATTGGTAGCTATAAGTGGATACCTTATTTACAAAGTATTATTAAATCATATAATAATACGACTCATCGTGTTATTAAATGCAAACCAGTAGAAGTAAATTCTCTGAACGAAAAACTAGTGAGGCAAAACATATTGAATTCATCTAAGTCGCTTGCAAAATGTAAAGCAAAATTTTCTGTAAGAGATTTTGTCCGCATAAGCAAGTATAAAGGAATTTTTGAGAAGGGTTATACACCAAATTGGTCTACAGAAGTGTTTAAAATTATTAAAGTGAACAAAACTCAACCCGTAACTTATCTTCTAGAAGACTTACGAAAACAAAATGTTTTAGGATGTTTTTATGAGCAAGAGCTTCAAAAGATAAATTATCCGAATATTTATTTAATAGAAAAAGTTTTGAAAAGAAAAGGAAATAAGATGTTTGTAAAGTGGTTGGGTCTAAGTAATAATGAAAACTGCTGGATTGATAAAAATGCAGTTGTTTAATTTTAAATATCCTTTTTAATATATAACTTATTCAGTTCTTAATTTGTGATGAAAGGAAGTGGACTGGTTAACAGGTTAATTGATAATTTACCAATCGAATTACATTTACCTGGATATAATTATTGTGGGCCTGGAACTAAACTTAAAAAACGATTAGAAAGAGGTGACAAAGGTATAAACAAATTAGATGAAGCATGTATGTATCATGATATAGCATATTCCAGCTCTTCTAATTTAGAAGATAGGCATAACGCTGATAAATCATTATTAAATATGGCTCAAAAAAGACTTCAGTCACAAGAAGCTGGAAAAAGTGAAAAAATATCTTCTTGGTTAGTAAGTAATATAATGAAAGCAAAACTAAAAACTCGAAGTGCACTTAAAAGATTTAACTCCAAAGTAGAAAAGATACGAAATAAACTAAGAAAATGTAAACCCAAACTCAAAAAATCTGCTATAGATATTGCATTAAAAGCAGCTAAAAAGTATTTTAAAAATTGCTCAGCATCTTCTTTACCCCGCGTTATTCCAATCCCAAAATCGGGAGGTATTTTACCGCTTATACCAATCTTCGCAGGATTATCAGCATTGGGATCTCTCGCGGGAGGTGCCGCTGGCATTGCAAAAGCTGTAAATGATTATAAATCTAAACAAACCGATTTACAAGAGTCGAAACGTCATAATAAAACGATGGAAGCTATTGCAATAGGCAAAGGCTTATATATAAAAAGCTACAAAAAAGGAAATGGTTTATTTTTAAAACTACCAAAAAACTAAATACTTGGCTACCCAGACGTGCTCTAACAAATATTGATATTTTGTTACATGCTAATAGAATACCATATTTTCGAGGTGTTTATATGAGAGACAATTTACCAACAAAGCCAAGAAAAATTGAGTGTGCTATAATGAATCTAGATATCTCTCATAATCAGGGAACACATTGGGTGGCCTATGTAAAATTAAATGATTACTGTGAATACTTTGATAGCTTCGGAGATTTACAACCTCCACTAGAATTAGTAAAATATTTAGATAATAAGGAAATTTTTTACAATTATGAACGATATCAGAATTTTAATACGGTTAACTGCGGGCACTTATGTTTGCGTTACTTAAAAAACTTTTGGAATTCTATATAAATTGAACTAATTTATAAAATACAACAGTACCTACAAGAATGTCTCTGACACTATCCATGACTAGTTTAAAATCAACTTTAACTACTAATTATTACCCCCCTTTACAACTTGATGGAGACTACGAATGTGGTCTTCTTTACTTTTCAACATTTAATTCCATTCCGAATTTAGATAAAACTAATAATAAATTTTATTATGGTGATAATGAAGTTGTTGAAATACCTGAAGGATCATATGAGTTAGAAGATATTAATAATTATTTATTAAATAATGTTAGTGGTTGTTTGCTTGAATTATCATCCAATAACAATACGTTAAGAACAACTATTTTTTGTTCGCAAGAGGTGCACTTTGAAAAATAATATTCTGTTGGTAGAATTTTAGGGTTTGGATTCGAAACTCTGAAGGCTAATATATTTAATGAATCATCTTTTCCAGTTAACATTTTACCCACAACCGTCGTTAGAATCGAATGTGATATTGTTAGCGGATCTTATGTGAATAGTCAACCTAGTCATATAATTCATGAATTTGTTCCAAGCGTACCTCCTGGTTATAGAATTATAGAAATACCAAGAAATATTATTTATTTTCCTATAAATCAAAAAACAATTACATGCTTTACTTTAAGAATTTTAGATTCTTTTAATTATCCGATTAACTTTAGAGGTGAAGAAATTCAGCTGTATCTACACTTAAGAAGAAAATGATTGATTTTAAAAAGGCTGCTCCTCAATCTCAGCAGGTCAGTAGGGTGAATACCATAACGAAAACCAGACATACAAAGAAAATTAAACTAACGAAAGAAAATAAACAATTTCTTAAAGTTATCGGATTGTTAAAATGAATATTTTAAATATATCAAGTCCTGCTATTCAAGATGATACTATAGAAAGTTTTGAATTCCATTCATATAAACCGTATGTGAATAGTTTTGCAAAAAGTGATGAAATTCGCATACCTATAAATCAACAAGACCTTTATATTTTACCATCAGCAAGTACCTTATACATAGAAGGCTCTGTCAGTGCTAGAAATACAACTTCAAAAAAGAATCTGGATGTTATCAATTTTATCAATAATGGGATATTATTTTTATTTCAAGATATTCGATATGAGTTAAACGGAGTTGAGATTGATAAAATAAAAAACTCAGGAATTACAACTACTATTAAAAGTTTTTTATCCATGAATGATAATGAATCAAAATGCTCTAACCACTGGGGTTGGGATATCAATGGAATAACTAACAGATTAGGAGGAAAATTTTCAGTTTCTATTCCACTTAATAGGGTTTTGGGATTTGCCGAAGACTATAACAAAATCATAATTAATTGTAAGCATGAATTAATACTCTTACGAAGCAATACCGATAAGAATACCATAAAACTTCACTCGGATGAGATACTAGAAAATATTGAAATTAATAAAATAATCTGGCGTGTTCCTCATGTAAAAGTATCAGATCGTGAAAAAATAAATTTATTAAAATATTTAGGAAAAGATCGATCTATCACTATACCTTTTAGAAATTGGGATTTATATGAGTATCCCTTACTTCCTAAAACAACTAAACATATGTGGTCTATCAAAACATCATCGCAGATAGAAAAACCTCGCTACATCGTGATAGGATTACAAACAGCAAGAAAAAATGATTCTTATAAAGACATGTCAAGATTTGATCATTGTAATGTAAAAGTATTTCTAAACTCAAAATATTTTCCTTATGAAAATATGAATATAAAATTTAAAGAAGATCAATACGCTTTATTATATGAGCAATATGTAAAATTTCAGCATTCGTATTACGGTCGTCGTTCAGAACCGTTGTTAAATTTTATTGAGTTTAGAGATATAGCACCTCTTTATGTAATTGACTGTTGTAGACAAAACGAGAATCTTAAAGTTGGATCTGTTGATGTTCGTGTTGAATTAGAAAGCGAAAACGAATTACCAGACCAAAGTACAGCTTACTGTCTTATATTAAACGATTGTATTATAGAATATAAGCCATTAAGTAATATTGTAAAGAAAATATTATGAGTTCTGAATACATTATCGTTGACGTACAGGGTTTTAAGGAATACAACAACAATTTCATTATTAAAGAAATTGCATTAGCTGTCTTAGATAAGACATATTGTTTTTTAGTTAAACCTCCCTTTCCATTTGAACACTTATCGGACGAAGAAAAGAAACAAGTGTTATGGATAGAAAGAAATCGGGGATTTTTTTGGAGAGAAGGTGAAATTGTATATTATAATTTTAAAAACATTATTAAACCTTTTATTGAAAATAAAAATATAATCGTAAAAGGTCTAGAAAAAACAATTTGGATAAAAGAGATTTGTTCAAACTGTAACGTAATTGATATATCTATTAAAGAATGTCCAAATCTTTTAACTTTAGGTAACAAATATTGTAATAATAATGTATATTGTAAATATCATAAAAAGCAATGTGCTTTGAAGAATGTTATATGTGTAAGAAATTGGATAGTAGATAATAGTATTGTTGTTTTATAATAAATTATATTTTACAATTATTTGTTTTATTTAATTGCCTATACAACAAAATGAAACAAAGAATATATATATATATATATTAATCATGTTATTATTTATTACAATAAAAACTTTACACATTGTATTGTTAATTATCATACATTTTCTTCATAATCTTGGAAATAAGGGATTCAGTAGCTTGCATAACATCATCAGATTTATCATTAACATGATATCGAATATAAACTTGCATGTCACTATTATCTTCACGTTTTGCATTATTTTTATTTACATTGAATATTTTAACTTCTATCACACTTCCGTCGGTTTTAAGAGGAGTTGATGATTGCGATACCTGTTTGGTACTTCGTTTTGTAGCTTTGTATTTTTTCGCATGACATTCAGCATTATTATTTTTTAAGACTTCGTTATCTTCCTTTTTATCTACATTTTCTTGACTCGTAAAAAAGTCTTGAGCGTAATAATAGGGATTTGTGATAGGATTGTAATCTTCCGTCATGCTCTGTAAAATAAATAAATCATAAATTAAAAATTATGCACAACTTAACTTATTTAAGTATTACAAAAAAAAAAGATATTAATTTTACTTACTATTTAATTATTTAAACAGGTAACAAGTAAGCTTGCAATTTACAAATAAATGTGTCGACTATCTTCCATCTGCTATATATTTAAATATAATACCAAGAGCGGGGATGGATGCCTTAATAAGGCACCAGCTCAATCAAGTTTAGTCGTGTTTTAAGTGATTAATGTCTTCTTGTTTGAATTAAAGTAATATGAGTGTCGATAAATTTGGTCAACACTTAAATAAAAGATCTAAACAATTATTCTGCATCGAAGGAATTCGTAAAACTGTTGGAGGTCATTTAAATGTAGGAAATACACAAATCAAATGCGTTCAAACTCCTACCGATAATGACGATGCTGCAACAAAATCCTACGTAGATAACATAAAAACAGAAATATTAAATAATATTTTGAACCATATTGAAACCTTACATAACGAAACGGTAAACGAAATAGAGGCAAAGTTTAATGATGTATTAAAACATAATAAACTGATAAATGATAAACAAGATTTTTCTCAAGACTTACCTTTAGTTAAAGAAGACTTTTTGAGTAAAAATGATTATGACGAAAAAGCTTTTATCAGTGTTCGTCAAGTATAACAAACACTCATTTTTTTATTTTTTTATTTATATTCATTTTCAACATTTATCATTCAAACTATAATTACTTTGAAGAAAGAATCAACCTAATAGTAACGTTAATTACTAAAACTGATTTAATTATTCATTAATGAAAACAGCAAATAAAATGAGTACGTGGACCTTTCTTAAAATTAAATTAAAAATATTAGCACTAGTGAAGTTGAATTCTGAATTGATTCACCGTTCATCAATTCAACAATAATTGAGGAGTTTGATTTTCAGCGAATTGCAGGAGAACTTTGACCCTTCTTAATCCAGGTTATAAACATATAGTACTAGTGAAGTTGAATTACCATTCATCAATATAATAGTAAGTTGAATTGATTCACCATTGATCAATATAATAGTAGGTTGAATGCTGAATTGATTCATCATTCATCAATATAATGGTTAGTTGAATACTGAATTGATCATCATTCAACAGGAATAATTGTGGGGAGCTCGATTTTCATTGATCATCAATATAATAGTAAGTTGAATTGATTCACCATTGATCAATATAATAGTAGGTTGAATGCTGAATTGATTCATCATTCATCAATATAATGGTTAGTTGAATACTGAATTGATCATCATTCAACTGGAATAATTGTGGGGAGCTCGATTTTCATTGATCATCAATATAATAGTAAGTTGAATTGATTCACCATTGATCAATATAATAGTAGGTTGAATGCTGAATTGATTCATCATTCATCAATATAATGGTTAGTTGAATACTGAATTGATCATAATTCAACAGGAATAATTGTGGGGAGCTCGATTTTCATTGATCGAGCTCCCCCAATTATTACCTACTGGGGGCTCTAGTAAGCGGTGGCTGGTCTCCACCGCCGAAGCTAACGGTCTCAAGAGGGGCCCCTCCCGGCACTTCTCTGTGGAGGCGGAATTGGCTGGGGATGGGGCCACATCCCCGGCCGCCGTTCATTCGGTGGCCGAGGAGGAACGGGGCGGCGGGGGACATGGTGCTCGTTCCTCCCGCCCTGTGGGGCCTGGGGCGGCGGATGCGGGGGCATTTGTCGTGTCGAGGGCCACGTGAGGAAAGGCGTCCGTGGTGTTACCGTGCGTCTTTATTCCTGGGGGAGTTGAGAGGGGGTATATCGAGGGCCCTCCTCCACTCGGGACGGTGTCCGCGCAAGCGGGCTCACGCCGGCGGGGTCGTGGACGAATGCGAAAGCGTACCCGTGGTCCTGCCTTTATGGCGACCGGAGGAACACCGTGGGGTTTAGTCAGTAAGAGTCTGACATAACCTGGCTGTCGCCCCCGCGATGGCTGGGTATCCATGAGAATTCCCCAATAAATTTGGTATAAGGGGTTGGAAAAATAATTGAGATATGATGATAACTTAATGTCACTAAATCTACACACGTAGACACGTACATAGATTTATTCCCATATATAAATTCATATATATGTGTACATTTACATTGTGGTGTAAAATAATTGTATATATATATATATATATATATATATATATTTTGCAATTTAACAATTACTTATTACTAATAACTTCTACGTTTGCGTTATTTTCAGTTGTTACTCTATTTATGTTACTAAAATTATTATGTAATATACCTTTATTTCTATTAATTTACTTACCTAATTATTTTTCTTATATTATACCTTATCTATATACCCTATCTTACATCTAATATTATAGTCTACACATTCCGTTATTTACAAAATTTTACAATAGCTACTCCAGTTAATTATGGTGAACAAGGGCGAGGATGACAAGACCAAGGCTAAGGAGACGAATTGGTGGGGGAGTGAGGAGAATAAAGGAACTAGGGATTGTGTAATGTTGGAGTTTTGGAGTATTTTAGTGATATCTTTTGTTATGTCTTACCATGTTGTTGGCGTATATTTCGACCTTACAGGTAGGGCAAATCTTTTTCTTTTTGATTCTAGGTTTGTTGTTGTTTTCTTTTAAAACTCCTCTTTTTTCTGGAGAGTAGAGAGGCGATATATATGGGGGTGTTACCAGGTGCATGATTTCATTTGTCGTGTATACTTGGTTGTTTGTGTCTTGGTACGAGGGTAGTTCCTGTCTTGTTGTGGGTGGGGGTGGGGGTGTAACTTCGGCTATGGAAGCTGTTAGGGGTCGTATGGGAGATGAGGGTGGTTTGGATGCTGTGTGTTCTGGTGGGGGTGTGTCAGCGTTTTTATGCGAGTCGGGGGAGGAAGAAAAGATGGAGGGTGAGTTGAGCGGAGGTGGTGCTTTTGTGGTTAGGTGAGTCGTTGGGGAGTCAGGCGCCTACGCCTATTTCTTGTGTGAGTTTGTATTTTAGGATGTGTGGTAGAAGTGTTGGGGGAGTGTGGTAAGGTTGAAGAGGAAGGGGCGGGGTCTGTGGTTTTGGGTTCTTTCCCATTTGTAGAAGTGTTGGTGCCTGTGAGCGTGTTGTATTTGTGGTGATGTTGATGGGCGACCGTATAGGGGTGTCAGGAGCTGGGGAGGTGGATGAGGACGAGGGTGACGAGGAAGAGGTGCATGTGGGTGGGTGTGCTTCTTGGGAGGCAGTTGTTTATGGTGGGGAAGTGAGTTGCGGGGTTGCGTGGGGGGGCGAACAGGTGGACGCTTGGCGGGGCGAGGGGATGTGGGGTGAGTCGGTCGGGACGGGGGTGGAGTGGGTTGGTGGTGTTCTTGTTCCAGTCGGGCTGGTGGTATGTTCGCCGAGTTGTTTCTCCGCCTGTATCAATTTGGAGACAAGATATCCATTGGTTATAATGAGTTCGTGGTTAGCCTGTCGTTCGTACATCAATTCCATGTAGTTGGTTGCCATTTTGTTAGGTTGTTATTGGCTTGGCACTGGGTTTAGTTTTGGGTTGATGTCTCTCTTGGCCTTGGTCCAGTTGTGGTTTGGTTTGGTTTAATATGTATGTATATATTTATTGTATTGTTGTACTTAGGGCGATTGTGCCGCTTTGCATATTACTACAGGGGGTCTTTGTATGTGCACTAGACACTGTTTTAATTATTAACTATAACTATTGGCGATATTTACAATATTTACATATTTCTTAGATAATGCTCTCTCGACCCTTCATCATTGTGTTGCGATGAAGGGTCGACAGAGCACTAGATAAGAATGAGTGGAGTGGTGTGGCTGAGGTAGAGTTTTGCATGTGAGTTAGTGTTGTGTATTGTTGTTGTTATTGGTGTTTTGTATGATTGATGGTGTATGTGTGGTGAGACTTGAGGTTGGGTGGGGGTTTGTTATGAGATTTAATTGTCTTGACAATTTTCTGAATGTGGGCCTGGAAGCTGTTGGTGGTTGTTTCTTTTTTAATTATGTCAAGGAGTCTAAATTCGTTTATGTTGAGAGTGTTAGAGGCTATGGAATGTGTTGTGCGTGTATTTGTGTAAATGGGGCATTGAGTTATTAGGTGTTGTAGGGATTGCATTGAAGTGTTGTCACAGGGGCATCGGTTGTTGTCTGTTATTTTGAATCGGTATAAGTATTTCTTATGATACCCGTGGTTGGTAAGAAACTGGGTGATTGGGAATGTTGGTCTTATGGTGTCTAGGAATTGTTCAAGTTGGTGCAATTCAGGGAATAGTGTCTTGGTGTATTTGGCTTTGTTTGGATGATTGTAGAAAGTAGTGCATACTCTTTTTGTGTTCTTCCGCGCTTGGTATTTAATGTAGCTGATTGGGATGTGATTATAGTCTGGTGTTTTATGTAGTCGTGTGGCGGCTTTGGCTGCGGAGTCTACTAATTCGTTGCCGTAGATGTCGCAATGGGCTTTGACCCATGCGAAATTTATTTTGTTTCCTGCGATTTCGGAAGTGTGTATTAGATGATGTATATATTAGAGATGAATTGGTTGTGGCTATTGGGGTTTGATAGTTCTTGTAGTGATGATTTGCTGTCTGAGAGGATGTATGTGTGAGGTATATTTTTTTGAACGGCATAGGAGCATGTTTTGTTAATGGCTAGTAGTTCAGCTTGAAAGACCGTGCAGTGGTTGTGTAGTTTGATTTTTTTCGTAAGTATTGTTTTGTGGTTGTGGATAATGACGAAGGCTGCTCCAACCTTGTGTTCGTCGTTTTTGCTTCCGTCTCTGAAAATTTGGTGTGTGTTGTTGTTTTGTGGGAAGTGTTTTTTGTATTCGGTGTTGGAGTCGAATTCGAGAAAGCTTATATTTTTCCTTAGGTGGTAGTAGTTGTCTGGGTTCGGCCGGTAGTTCTATTGGGATGTCCCCGGGTATGAATTGAGATGTTCCGGTTATTTTGCTGGTTTCGATGAGTGATATTTCTTTAATCTTATCTGTGAGTGGTGTTAGCTGGGCGATCGAGATGGCTGCTGTCGTGTTGATTGTTCTGAATCCTTGAATGATTTTAATGGCAAATGTTCGTTGTAGTGAGAGTAGTTTTTTAGTGGTTAGTTTGAGTTAGTGGTTAGTGAGGTGGACCAGATGCTTGCTGCATAACAGATGATCGGTTGTATGACTTGCAGGTAGATGATTCTGACATTGCCGGTGTTAACTCCCCATGTGGCTCTTACAAACATGGAGAGTTTGTAAAAGAGTTTTTTGGCTTTTTCGCAGATGTAATTTACGTGTTTGATAAAATTGAGATTTCTGTCTATAATAATTCCTAAGTATTTCATATTGTCTGTGAATGTGAGTTGGTGGTTGTTTATGTGTATGTTTGATCGTAAGGCTTTGTTTGTGTAGCCTATAAGTTGAGTTTTGTCCGGTCCGAATTGTAATTTGACTTTCGTGCCCCATGTGTGTATAATTTTCAGTGCCTTGTTAGTTATTGATTCTAGATGTGGGGTGTGCTCTGAGTGGGTAATTAGTAAAATATCGTCAGCGAATGCTTGTAGGTGGCATCCTTCCGGTAGTGGGATGTCGAGGAGGTTGTCTAAAATAATATTCCATAGTGCAGGTCCGCATGCGGAACCTTGGACGCAGCCTCTTGTGGTGTTTTTGGTGTAGGTGGCGTCGACGTAAGTGAGTAGTGCAGTTCTGTTTTTTGTGTAATTGACCAAGATGTTGAATAGGTTTTTGGGACATTTGCAGTTGTGAAGTTGATGGAAAGTGACTGGCCACCATGCGTTGTTGAAGGCTGCTTTGATATCTAGCGAGACTGTTATTACTTGTTCGTGGTTTTGTTTTGCCATTTTTATTATTTTTAGTGCGTTATTGATTTCCATGGCTGTAGATTTGTGTTGTTTAAATCCAAATTGTTTGTTGGAGGAGTTGTTGGTTATGTTTAGGTGCTGTGTGATTCGGTTTATTACAAGCTTTTCTAGTAGTTTACCGAAACATTGATCAGACCTATGGGTCTGTAATTAGATAGTTCGTTGTATGTGTCTTTGTTTGGTTTGGGTATGATTTTGGTGCATGAGGTTTTCCATGGTGTTGGGAAGTGTGCTGTGTTGAGGCAGTGATTCATTAAGTTGGTTATTGTTTGTGGTATGATTTTTATTCCTTGTTGGCATATGTCCGAGGTTAGGTTATCTAGTCCTGGTGCTTTTTTGTAGGGGGATCGTGAATTGGGTGTGTTAATGGGGGTTGCGGATCATGTTCTTATTGTTTTTTGTTCGGGTGTGGAGTCGGGTGTGTCGTCGGGGAAAAAATGTGACATGAGCGCTTGTGCGGTTTCTTTACTATTTTTGGTGTATTTCCCGTTGGGTAGTTTTAGTGTTGATGGGGGTTGTGTGTTGGGTCTGGTTTTGATTATTTTATTTGTTATCGTCCAGACGTCCTCTTTTTGTTGCGTTTCGCAGTTGCTCTGAAGTTGTTAGTGGATGCTTGGAAGAAGGCTGTAGTATATTTTGTTTTATGGTGTCTTTTTCTGTTAGAAGCTCGGTTATAGGTAGTTTACGTTTTATGGCCTTGTTGAGTTTGTGGTGTGTTTGGATGGCTTCTTTTTTGAGTTGGTCGAGTTCGTTGTGTAACCTTTTAGGGATTCCTTATTATTTAGAATTAAAAAATCACTTAAATAAAAAAACAAGGTTTAATTTAAAAAATAAGTAGGTAGCCGATTACAGAACTAAGGGTACGTCAATAGTTTAGTCTTCACTGAAGTTATTACAAATTTAGGATGGGTCACTGGCCTGAACACTTAAGGGTCCGCAGGAGCGGTCTCATACACGAGGGTTCCGTAGTACTGAGCTGGTTAGCTGCTAGGGTAGGCTAGCCGCGCCTACCGGAAGCACTAGAACTTCTGGACGTCGACGTCAAGGATCCGATTTAGGTAGGTAGATTTTCTCCAGATGACAGTCAACCGGTACAACCAGAAACCAGTCGGTAGCCTCTCGTTACAGAAACCAAGAACCCCTAGAGGGGCTCTGAAGCCAGCTTGGTGCCTTCAGCACAATATTATCTACGTAAATTTAGTAGATATTTAGTTAATAATTTTGTAGACACGACCACTCCGTACGTGTTTCTCCGCTGAATGAGGTGCTCAGCCACCGCGGCCGGCGCAGGGGCGCGTCGTTCGGACGTCCGTAGGTACTCACGAATGGAATTTAGGGTTCGCGCGGCAACTTAACTAAAATTATTTATTATTAAATTTATAACATTATGTAACGCTGATCCGTTACAGTTGCTCCACCAGGGAGGTTTGGTGAACTTGGGTATTGTTTTGTTGCAGGTTTTTTGTATGGCTTTGATGAGTTTGTTGATGTATTGATCTGTTTTGGTGTGGTTAAGGTTATCGATGGTGGTGATGTTTGGTATGTTTTGGTTTAATAGTTGAGTGAATTTGTAATAGTGGTAATATTAGATCCCATTTGATGCTTTTGTTTTTGGTGAATGAGTGTGTTTTGGGTGTTATGAGGAATTCGATATCGTAGTGGTCGGAGGAAGGGCATATGTTTTGGTTAATTGTCCACTGTTCTGTAGTGGATATATTGTGGATATGTGTCGGAGATATTGTGCAGGGTGTGGAAATTAGTGATACACTCGCCTCTAGGGCTTAATATCACAGGTATTCCTATATTAATTAATTAAAGATACAAAATCAAACATCACGTTATTAATTTGACATTGCACTCCCATTTATTTGTCATAACCAATCTATCAAAAAATAGTTTATAAAAGACATTATATTTTTAAGAACAAGTAACAAGTAAATAAATCGCAACATCCTCCGCCTGTAAGAGAAAAGAAATATAAACAAAATATAAATTTAAATTAACATTGATATAACAGTACCCCGGTGGCCTATTATATAAAATAAAAATAAAAAAAATATATAAATTATAAATTAATTCTTCCTGGAGGTTTGATAATACGACCACTTCTTGTAGATACATGTTGTTTAATATCTTGTCCTTTATTCAAATTGTTCATTTCTTCATGGGAAATCTCCAATGGGTGAAGACGTTGAAAAGGACGAAGTCTTTCTTCAACAACCCTCTTTAATTTTGCAACACATGTTATTCCATCTATTCCTGGGAGAACTTCCACACCCCACCCAATGGCCAATAAATTTGTCTTAATTCAGTTTCTATAAACCACATCTCCAACTATCAGTGTTTCATTTATGGACAATAAAGATTCTATCTCGTCCCAATCAAGTTCTTTAAGTAAATTTTCGGTACCATGAAAATTATTACCATTATCACAATAAATGCGACCTCTTCGCTCGATAAACCGACGTAGACAAGATATGAAAGCGTTAGTAGACAATGATAGGGTTAATTCGAGATTAACTGCTCTAAATTTAATTATTTTGTAGGTAGTATGTTTGTTAAGTAGTAAAATAGGATATTTATATTTATTATTTTCAGCACTCAGTAGTAGTTGTGTAGTCCGGACCCGACCCCCATGGGTCCGGACTACCCCCATGCACCCGCGCGCGGCTATACGGTCAGGCTTACGGTCCCACGTATGGCTCTTGCACTAGGGCGAATGTGTATCCGTATTTCGCTGCCGATTCAATCAATTCGGCTGTGGCAAGTTTTTTCCTCTGCAGGTTTACCTGGATAAGGGATATCTTATTGCTGTTATTATTGTTGACCACCGCCACCGTTAGAAGTATGACACCCTGGACCTGGCTATCGACTCCCATTTGGCTCTTACGGGGCATTTTTCACTGAAGGCATTATGTGTCTCTCTCTCTGTTGGTCCCTTTTCCCTTTTGCAGTTTGCACATTCCGGGTCCTTGTTGATGTTTGGGCACCCTTTGTAGCTATGGTTACTGCCACAGTGGCTGCACTTTGGTGTTTCGTATATACACCCGCGTTTAGAGTGGCCGTATCCCATACAGTTAGTGCACTGCATCAAGGGGGACTGGTCCACCACGATGCATCTTTGGAGGCCGATGTATACTTTTTCCATCTCTAGGGCCTGTCTGTAGATTATTGGTGGTACCTCTAGTACCGGATGACACTGCAGACTTTGTCTGGCCTTTTGTCGGTATTTGACCTTTATGTCTGCCCTTTTAATTCCAATAGGGACTCTACCAGTTCCTGATCGGAGTGGTACTTCATAACGTTTTTTTTTATTTTTATTTTATTTTTATAAGAGGGTTTTTATTTTTCGCCTCTTCTATTTTGAGCTTTGTGTTGCTCTCGTCGATGCTTCTTATAATGTTTTTAGAAGCATCGCTCCGGCATTTTATTATGACCTTTTGGTTTTTGGCCTTTCTTATTGCCTCTATTTGTATCCCGGTCTTTTTTGGGTTCCTTCTGGAGCGACTGGATCACCTGTTCTCCCGTTTTATTGGGGTCGCAGGAAGAAACATTCAACGATTGCTGCTCTTTCGGTGTTTTATTGGTTTGGAGGTTGTTGTTCCTGGCGGTGGTTAATACTACGGTCTCGATAATTGATTCCGTATTGGTCTTAATTCTGTCCCCAATTTCTCCTGTTTTGCTTTTTATCTCCGAGAGAGAACCGTCGGCTACTGGAAGCTGTGTTTTGGCCTCTTGGATGGATTTAATTCCATCCATTAGTTCGGCGATTTTAGATTCCTGGAAAGGTGTTAAAGGTGTGTGTGTGGCGCTTTCTGCCATTTGTCGACCTTCCCCTGGAGCCAGCGGGGTCGCGGAAGAATGCTAGAGCGTACCCGTGGCTCCGCCTTTACAGCGCCCGGTCGGTAGGAGTCCGACATAACCTGGCTGTCGTCCCCGCGATAGTCGGGTATCCATGAGGATTCCCCACGTAAAAAAAAAAAAAAAAAAAGGTTAGGTTAGGTTAGGTGCGGGAAAATCTTCAAAAAGACTAACCCCCACAGGAGTTATGCATTGGCTACCCAAGTCATAATTCCTCCGGAGAGTGAGGGATTTGACCCACTAAAAACCCGCACCCCTTTTCATTAAGAAAAAGTCGAAAAGTCAGAGCCTTTGCCAACTAGTATTATTTTATATCATAATCAATTATTTTACAACAAAACATTACATTTAATAAATTAACAAAACTAATTTTAACATTCATACAGGATGCTCTTATCTCTGACTAAAGGTACTTTGTATAGTCACAAGCAAGTTCATCATTATACATTTTTATTTATAAATAATTATCACTTAAATACAATTTACAGAACAATAAATACAATTATCTTACATATTTTCCTATTTATTCCTGTTACTTACCTTTGCTACAATACTGCAAAAATATATTTCTAATTTTGTTATTTTGTACTATCTTACATATATTATCTATTATTATCCTTATATCTAATTCTATTTCAATGTCATTTTTCTCCTTCCCAAATACAGGACAATCTACCAGAACATGGAGTGCACTCTCTTTTTCTAGGGGATCGCAAGGGCATGCTGGGCTGTCCTTCAATCTAAATCTATATAGATATTCTGAAAAGCCCCCATGGCCGGTCATTAACTGCACCATCACCGCGTCCATGTCCAGTTTTCGTATTGTATGATAGGCCGAAGCCGCATCCGGAAAATACACCTTTGTTGTCGAGGCCGTACTGCCTTCCAGGTAGCGTCGGTTCCATTCGCAAAGAGACTCCTTACGGATTTGTCCCTTTACGAATGAGACTGGGCACCTATCATAGTTTGGCCTCGTCTTCAGCCTGAGTGCGGCTTCTTTGGCTAGTTCATCCGCTCTCTCATTGCCCTCGAGACCCGCATGGGCTTTAATCCAGAACAGCTTAATAGTTCTATCTTCTTCTTTTGCCCTTTTAATGTTGGCTCTTATATTTACTGCTAGGGGGTGTAGAGAGATCCCACCGACGACTGTATCTAGCGCGGATCTATAATAATATATAATATGTAGGACAAATTTCACATATTGCTCTGGTCACAAACTAAGCTCTAGGCTTGTACTATGTGTACCAGAAGCAACGATATAATACATATTATATTTTATAAACACCCAGACCATGACAAACTGTACAGAAAAAACGTACTAATATTTTTTGCCATGGGTGGGAATCGAACCCACGACCTCCGGATACAACGCCAAAGGCGCAAATCTGGAGTCGCAATAAATGCTGCAGGATGATAATTCACCCTCCAGCACCCTCTCAGTAGCCCTAAAAAGGGCTAGCAGTTCTGCCTGGTAGACGGTGCAGCAACGATCCAGCTTGTATTTTCGGGTTGCAGTTTCCGCGTTGTTATCCCACACGGATAACGCCGCTCCGACCTCCCCTTCGATTTTACTGCCGTCAGTATATATCTTTAGTCCCTCGTGTTCATGCTGGATCATTGCTTCACCGTCCGTGATGCATATGAATTCCAGACTCATTTGCTCCGCTGGATTGGGCAAATCGACACTGCAGACCGGTCTCTCGATCCGTCGGTCTCCTACCATTTTCTGGCTATATCCCTTTTTTATTTCGTATAGGAGAGCAGCCTCCCATACCCTGATATCTAGGGGAAGTAGTCCTGAAAGGACCAGGGCCGAGTTCAGCGATACCGTCCTATACGCTTTTATCAATTTCTGCGCGAATCCACTCTGAACCTCGTTTAGCAGTTTTCGCACTTCCAATTTGCAGGTAGCTGGTGCCCATGCGCTCGCCGCATACAGGATAGTGGGTTCAACTACCGCTGTATATATAGTTCTGACTATCTCGGGGCCAAGGCCCCACTGGACCTTCGCGGCTCTGCTTAACTGCTTATATAAGTTTAAAGCTTTTTTACACACTCTAGCTGCATGTGTGTTAAAAGTCAGTTTATTGTCCACAGTGAGGCCCAGTATCGTGATTTCCCGGGACAGTACAATGTCCACCCCACCCATGCTCAGAGTTGGAGAGTCAAACTTAAGCCTATTTGTTATCACCATTGATTGTGTTTTATGTGAGGCAAATTTTAGCTTATTCTTCACTCCCCACCTCCGGACATGGTCGAGGGAGGCATTGGCCCGCACCTGGATCTCCATTGCCGATTCTCCCGAGAAAATCAGAACCACATCACCAGCAAACGCCTGGCAGTAATCACCCCGTTCTTCCATCTCTTTCAATAGAGGATCCAATAGGATATTCCACAGGGTTGGTCCGCCTATACAGCCTTGCACACATCCCTGTGTTGTATCTCTGGCACATTCCGTCCCAGCATATCTAACTTTCACAGTCCTGTCTGTTACATAGTTATCTATGAGTCTTCTCAAGTTTGTTGGGCATCCGGTATTTGCTAAGCAGCACTTAATTGCCGGCCACCATGCACTATCAAAGGCTCCCTCTATATCAAGCGACACTAGTACGATCAGTTTTTTGGCTTTAAGTTTATCTCTGATGTGTTGCAACATGACGTAAAGGGAGTCTTCGGTGCTCTTTTGCGGCATAAATCCATACTGGTGCTGACTCATTTTAGGCAAAGTGTGCCAATTTATTCTTTTTATCAGCATCTTTTCCAATATCTTGCCTATTACTGATAGCAGCCCCATTGGTCTATATGACTTCGGATGCGAGTAATCCTCCTTGGCTGGCTTCCGTAACACAACCACAATTGCCTCCTTCCATATGGTGGGAAAGCACGAGAATTCTAAGCATTTGTTAAAGAGCCGCAGGAAAATTTCCTCGTCAAGGGTAATGGCCGCCTCACAGATGTCAGCTGTAAAGCCGTCAGGCCCCGGCGCCTTCCTCGGGTTGAAGCTGGACGTTGCTGATCTCAGTTCGCCAATTGTGAATGGTGGGTCACATGAATCATCATGCAGCTTCGCATTCACTTTTCCGGCCGACTCTCTGATCTTCGCATGTTTTGAGTTATCATTTTGAGCTTCATCCCGAGGGTAGAAGGTTTCCGCCAGCAGGCTTGCCGACTCCTTTGCCTCGAGCATCTTTCCGTCTTTGAACAAGGGCAGATCCTCTTCTCTTTTTGTTGTTCGGCCTATCACCCTATAAATCCCATCCCACATGCTCTCTCTATCCTGTTTCTCACAAAAGCTCTTTCAACTCGTAGTCTGAGCCCTTTTTGCAGCTATACGATACGTCTCCTTCGCCTGAAGGTACTGCTCGACGACCCATGCCCGGCGTACAGACGAGGCACACGTTATTCTGCGCTTTTTTACATTAAAATATTTTTTCAGTGTGTTTAGTTCTTCGGTCCACCAAGGCAATCCTGTTCTTTTTTTGGTTCCAATTTTTGCTATATTTTCTAAACATGCTTTAGTTATAGTTTCTGTAATATCTTTTACTGCTTTATTTAATTTATCTTTACTATCAATTTTGTTCATTTCTTCTATGTTTATTTTTCTCTCTTTCCAAATTTTTGCCAGTTTCTCACGAAACTGACACCAGTTTGCCTTTTTTGTATTATATATCCTAGTAGTTCTTTGTATGTCTGTACCTTTCCCTCTCTCTAAGTTTAGATCGAACAGAATTACCCTGTGATCCGAGGTAGTGATACTCCCATCTACTCTCCAGTTATCTATACGTCCGAGCATTTCCGCGGAGCAAACTGTAACGTCGACATAGCTTGTGAACCTCTTGCCTCCTCTAATTGTATCGAAGGTGGGCTCAGATCCCCGGCTAACAATATGTAGTTGAAGTTCATTGAATACTCCAGCCAAAGTTTCCCCTCTATTGTCTATTTTCGCGCTTCGTTCCACGCATTGACGTCCCCTCCCAGCAAAATATGTTTGCACCCTATATCTCTCTTGATTGTGTCCATCCATTGGAGGTACGGGTCGAGTGGTTTGTCCCGCTCTAGATATACTGACACCACTCCAATCTCCCAAGCCCCTGTTTTATTTTTGTATGGTTGATCAGTTTTCAGTGGTTTCCCTGACTCCTTCTCTACAGTCTTCACTTTTGTTTGCCGAGTTTCGGCACCTCTTACGGGGGATGGAGTCGGGGTTTTCATCCTGGCCTCGATCTCCCCAATACTTTTCCTAACCTTCTTCGTGTCCTGCGGCGGCGAGATAACGGTACGTTTTCGTCTCTTTCGCGCTCTCTCTCAGCCGCCTCCTTCTTTTTTAAGACTTCCTCGCAGAACGCCAATACGGCTTGCCATGACCTGTTGTCTCCGACCATAGCTTTAACCACGGTTGGCAAAGAAAGGAAAATCTCCGATAACGGCGGTTAGGTCACGACGCTGTTCTTCCCAGGCCGGGCAATCCTCCAGCGTATGTTTTGCTGTATCTTCAATGCAGCTGCAGTGATGACACCGCGGCGTCGTCTCCCTTCCTGCAATACGGCACAGGTATTTTCCGAAGCAACCGTGTCCAGAAATTACCTGTGTTAACCGGAATGTAAGAGCACCGTGTCGCCTCTCCATCCAATCAGAGAGCACAGGGCGGACTGCCTCTATTGTATGTATGCCAGCCATAGGATGGCCCAATCTCTCACTCCACTCCTCTACGAGCGCCAAGCGGAGATAACGTCTTTGACGCTTGATCGCCCGGGGTGGTGGTAGTTCACCTTGAGCATGAATATCTGTACGCCATGCGTACAAGGCCGCTTGGGCTTGCGCCTCCAGTATCCATGGTGGCGTTCCGGCCAGCACACACGCCGCCTCGTAGGAGATGGTGCGGTATCCTCTGATAGCCCTTACTGCCATTGCCCTTTGCGGACGTCTCAAGAGAGCGACATTTTTAAATGATAAGGCATTCCACCATATGGGAGCCCCGTAGAGTGCCATAGATTTGATAACACCTTGATAAAGGGGGCCCGTCCAGGACGAGCCCGAGGTATTTAATTTCAGACCCGACCGTGATGCGAGCTCCGTTGATCAAAATATGCATTGTGACTGTGCGAGCATTTTGGGTCATGGCAGCCATGTCCTTCTCGGCGTTTAAACGCAACTCTTCGCGTTCCAGCTCCAGTAGTTTGGCCTTGGCTTGTGCCAAGCCAATGTAGTGACCAGTAGTAAGAGGGCGTCCTCTCCCTCTTCCTTTTCGATCCTCGTCATTGGAGGAGCCGTCCAAACCAAAATGGAAGCAGATGAAAATTCGCCTCCATCGAATTTTCATCTGCTTCCATTTTGGTTAGTGATAGAAAATGCCACTCATAATATATTTAGTCCAAGACACTGTAATCCATCCCCAGCCAACTCCGCCTCCACAGAGAAGTGCCGGGAGGGGCCCCACTTGGGACCGTTAGCTTCAGCGGAGGTGACCAGCCTCCGCCTACTAGAGCCCCCCCACCACGACAAGGTGGCCCCATGGGGGGGAACCTAACCTAACCTTTTTTTTTTTTTTTTACGTGGGGAATCCTCATGGATACCCAGCCATCGCGGGGGCGACAGCCAGGTTATGTCAGACTCTTACTGACTAAACCCCACAATT